>OU343117.1:16327350-18727350 GCA_910594885.2 Bibio marci | reverse complement strand
ATGGCATTGGCTATACTAAATTTAAATGGCAATAAGATGGCAAAATGAAAGAAATGTTGTATTAGATCCAAATACAGATAGCTTTATATTAGATGTTAATATACAACTAAATATTAATATCGGTCTGAATTTATGGATGCACAGCTATGCGAGGATATGCAAAACAGAGCCATATCAAGCCATATTTTCAAAACAAAGTTATGTATTATACGAAGCAGGATTAATGGTATATCCGTAATAGGCTATTCATAGGGAAATAAAGGTATACTAAATACGGCTGATGAATTAAAAAGGCACTCCACCAAACACGTCTCCTTAACATTATGTAAATGTAGAGGCTAGAAAAATTACAATGTCAAGGGTATACTTACTTACTTACTCCATGGCGTTACAACCCGGGTGCGGTTTTAGCCTTCTCCAACACGCTTTTCCAACCTGACCTATCCGCAGTCAATGTCTTCCAATCCCGAATTTTTAGGATCTTTATATCACAGTTTACTGCATCTAGCCATCTCGCCTTAGATCTTCCGGCTCTCCTTCTACCCTCTGGTTTACTATTTAACAGTTTTTTTCGGCACACGCTCCTCCTCCATGCGTACTACGTGTCCAAACCATCTCAATCTTTTGATTTTGATTGGTTTGACAATATTTGGTTGACCGTACAACTTGTCTAATTCAAAATTGTATCTTCGCCTCCAACCATTCTGTTCTTTTACGGGACCAAATATGTCAAAGGTATATTATGTCGTAAACATTATGGAGGAAAGGGCCTATTGAATTGCTATAAAATAATGAGGACATGTCTACCATAAGAAATCCATTCAAATTTCAGTTTAATAGTTTAGTGAAAAACTAATGTACTAGTTTTTTTTTTAATGTTGTAGGTGTTTTTAGTGTGAGACAAAATCTCACACTTTTAATATGTTCCGTATAATATTTCATTATTACTGTTCAATCGGTTAAATAGACATTATATGTATTATTATTTTGTTATAATATAATAGAATTTTTAAGATTGACATTTTTTATTTCTATAAAAATAACTTTACATCTATACGCAGATATAAATAAAAGAAATGTCTTTAAAATGTTAATTAGCATATGCTTTCTTTATGTATTCATCATAAAATCGTATATATGTAAATAAATTACATTGTTGGATGTAAATGAAAACAATATAAATGAATATAATGTAATGTAATTTTTTAAAATATGGTATATATAGTCATTATTATGTGGGAAGATATTAAATTCTATTATTAAATGCACATATTGAACATGCTGAGTGTAAAAGTAAAGAAGTAATTTATTATTGATAATATTTCTTAATATAACAAGTTTTATTTTATTTCTTTTTATAACAAAGCTCATCCTCTGTGGCGCCAATTTCATATTATAATATAAGTTTTATGTGCGAGCTGTATATATTTATTTTTATTTCTAAATTTTACAACTATAAAATATAAATTTATAAAAATTTTTATTAAATTGTTGCATAAGTTAAGTATTTTTTTTATATATATATATATGCGCAATGTATACATTATACTAACGACAGACTATCTGTACAGAGGAATAATACCAAACAAGTGTATAATCTGCTTTTATTATTATTATTTTAAAATTTAAACGTGAATGCGCGTATGTTCGAAATAATCGTTTTTTATTTAACTATAAAGACATGAAGAACATCATTTTTACATGGTTTGACAGCACAAATCATAATCCCGAAGTCAATCTATTTCGTATTAGTCTATCAACTATCAAATCTTATTATTAAATTGCCATCCTGTCTATATATAGTCTGTCAATATTATTATACATACAATTTAAAAAATCTATTTCTTTATTATTCTTAACTTATATTATATTTTATTATATATCTATAATTCTATATTTTATACCACCACTGTGTCCCATAATAATCCGGAATGGATGTTCACAAAAACCATTTCATTTTTTCAAAATAATATCCGCATCACCTGAAATACATCGATTTGGACACGTTAAACAAGTGATTCAAATGACTTTTTTATGTCTTTGATTGGAATGCTGTTGAGAACGGTGGGTGCGGTCGTGTCGTCTTTTCAATGTCTTCAACTGAGGCAAAACGGTTTTCTTTTCGTAGCCAAATGAAGTTTAGGGAATAGAAATTAGTGGTAGGGAATGAATGATGAATAATAATTAAGTGAATGAATGATGAATGATTAAGGAGAAACAATTTGAATATTATTGCAATTTTTGATCATCGCATTTAATTGATGTGAAATAAATTTTGAGTTCACCTATCATAGCTGAATTATTGTTTTCAGTATTTCAAGCTCCATTTCGATGAGTCTAACTGAAGATTTCTTAGACATTTCCGCGGAATCATGCACTTTTTCAATGCTTTCTTCAGTAAAATTGTTTCAGATGATCGACCTGGACGACGTTCATCATCACTTACAACTTCTCGCTGCCTTCTGTGATTCATTTATGCCATTTAAAAATGTGTGCTTTTAACACACAATTATCACAGTATACTCGATTTTAAACAAACCATACCTTTGAGTATACCATTTTTATCAATTTTAAAACAAAATTTAATGTTGGTTCTTTGTTTGTATCAGCATTTTTTAACCGACGCACAAAGCCAGCTGTAAATTAATGTGTTGTATTTTCATTTCTACTAATTGTAATGTCATGAAATTAATGACAGTTTGTTTAGGAACGATCACAGAACCTAATCAAACAAAAAAAAACTTAGATGTTGTTCTACGTGTTCTATGGTTTTCATATCCATTCCGGTTTATTATGGGACAGAAGGTGTATATTTTTCATTATTATGTTATTGTTATTCTCTAATTTAATAAGATAAATTTAAGTATTGCATACCTTTTGTATTATATAAATATCAATAATAAATGTACATACTCTGAAAATAAAAAAATATTGCCGCAAAAGAATTACAGGGTGTGTGTCGCAAATTTTGAAGCAAAAACAAATTGAATAATAATTTTAATATAGATGTAATGGATCAATGTGCACAGTGGTTTATGTGGTATACACTGACATAATAAACAATTTTCAATATTTTTCATGTATACATAGTTCCTTTATATTGTGTTGGATGCTATTAACTATATGTCTTGCACAGACACAAATCTATGGACAATTCAATCATAAGAATAATTTCATTAATAAAGCATATATTGAAACAGAAATGTATATATTAATTGGTGAATTCTTATTTGTACTTACATACGGAGTAATTTTTCAACTATAAAGACTTAAATGTTTGGATTGATATAGCGTATAAAGAGGGACACCCGAGCTTCGGAGAGATGAGTAATTAAGAATTGATTTCTGTTATACAAAGTCGGTGAACATACCATATACATTTTCTGTAGTTAACTTAATTTTGAAGTTACACATGTACTTTAATAGTGAGTCCACTGAAAAAAAAGTTCTTATATCCATATCCCGAAAACCTTGAAACCATAGAAATCGAAAAAGTTTCAATTGGTATTTTCGAATTATATTTATGGTCCACATTACCCAAATTGAAGGAAAAAACTACACTCATAGACACACTGTATTATATTGTATATATTATTAATAAATAGGTATATTTTAGTTCTTTATGTTTGGAAACATTTCAATTGTTATACATTTTTTTTTCTACAATGTACAATTTACACATAAAACTTTAATAGAAAAACGATATTAAATTATAATAATTAGATTATATATTTTCCTAGTTAAAAAAATATATTTTAACATTCAAATTCAATTATTTTTTGATTAATATAAACAATTTTGCTAGTTGTTTTAGTTTGTGTAAATGTGTATAGTTAAACAAAAAAACTTTGTATCAAATATATAGCAATTACATTCTCCTGAAAATCAATAATTATTATGAACAATTACATTCGGTTACTATTTAAAATGAATAAATCTTATTTATGTAAATGGATTTGATTGATGTTGGTAACGATCAGCTAAAATTAGAGCAGAACTTGTTGGTCTTCTACATCTAAATTCTAAACCCATTTCACAAGTTTTCACAAGTGTATATTCGATGGACATGGACCATATATTCTCAATATAAATTAGACATGTTTTCAATGACATAATTCATGTTTACTCTTTTAACACATATCAAATTAATAAACATTAAAGCATATGCTGACAAATGTAATATTTGATAAGATTTTCTCAATACATTTTTATATGTTATTTAATCAAATCCACTAATTCCTTTATATTATACTAAATTTATTAATTATAAGATATATGTAAAAACCGACTGTACTATAAAAAATAGAAGCAATATTAAATAAAAAAAAATCCAGTAGATTTTTATTTACCGTGTAAATTTATATAATGAAACACATTTTTTATTCGAAAAGAAAAGGTAATAAAAATAAATATAACATTATTTTATTGTTATAATGTTAATTAATTTCATGTTTTTTATTTCTAAATTTTACTCTTAATTTTTGTATTATATTGTAATATAATATAATTAATAGTAAAAAAATCGACAGTATAATTATAATAACAGATGAAATTAAGAAATCTTTCAATTATTTTGAACAACATTGTTATTTTAATATACAATATATAATGGGATTTATTAATTAATTAATAGAGAGCAAATGCATACAAAACACGAACATTTGCATATACACAAATGTAAACGTTATATATAAGTTATTATTTAATAAAAACTTAACCCATATATTGTATAATCGTTGGTCTTTTATTATTATAGAATGGCAATTATATAATTTAATGAGCTATATATCATTAGCATTAGTTGGTATATATTTTAACACGTTAATTGCCACGATGATATCAGAAAAAATTTTCACATGGGCCATGGGCCTTCTACCAAATCGCGTATGTCAGACATATATGTATGACATGGCTCATGTAGAATTTCTTAGCGTCAGACACATATGACTGACATGGCGATTAACGTGTTAAATAATAAATGTTAATAAATAAACATGTTAATATTTATAAATAGTGCGATATCATGCGTACCAAATTTGAAAATGATTTCAATGTATTGGGGCAACAATAACAAATTGCGGAAAATTTCGCTGATTAGATGCCTTTAGTTGAGTTTTTACCTATATATACACTATCATGTTCAAATCTGACGCAAAACTTTTCCCGCGCGTTTCTGATAATGTTTGGTTTTTCTCAGCGATTCTTAATATGCCTCAAAATATTAAACAACGAATTTGCATTAAATTTAAAAACGAAATTAAATGTTCAGATACATTGAAAATGATAAAGTGATGATAAAGTGATGATGATTTGAAGAAAATAACAGTACACAAGTGATTTGAATGTTTCCATAGTGGTCATGATGATGTTGTGAGAGAAGCTCATGCAACAAGGCCATCAACACCGAAAACCAAAGAAAACATTGAAAAAATATGAAAAATGTTAACTGAAAATCCGAAATTAGCCATGATACAGATTAACATATTAACTGGATCAATTGGGCTTGAAATGTGTCACTGCAAGAATAGTACCGAAAAAGAGCTTAATCTTTTGCAAAAAAACAACGTGTTGAAGTTGCCGATGCGCTGCTATCCATAACGTTGCTTCTGATGAAACATTTATTAAATGCATTATTTCTGGTGACGAGTTATGAATTTATGAATATGACACGCAAAAGAAATATCAGAATATGACAGTCTCCAGAGTAATCAAAATCGAAAAAAACCACGTTGTTTTCAATCAAAAAGAAAGTCATGTTTTCAATCAAAAAATAATGTCATGCTCAGTGTTTTTATATCGATAACATTGTATCACGAATTTCTCGCACAAGTTCAAACAGTTAATAAAGAATACTACTTAGGCGTTATGAAACGTTTGCGTGCAACAAATCCGTAAAGAGAGATCAGTGTTATGGAAAAACAACACAACAGTCAATGAACAAGCTCCAAATTCACCTGATATGTGAATTCGTGTGACTTCTTTCTATTCGATAAAGTCAGTTCGAGAGCACTGAAGTTGTGAGACCACTGAAGTCATACAACAAAAATAGTTGGAAGCTGTAAAGGTAAAGACCAAAGAGGAAGTACCGGTAGTGTTTCGAGAGCTGGATCAAACGCGCTGGCATAGCTGTATAGCAGTTGATGGGGGAGTGATCAAGAATAATGTATTTTAAATTTTATGAATAAATTCCGCTTCAAATTTAAACCATTAACCATGTACCATGTAAATAAGTAAACAAACTATTATTTAAATATCATAAATATTTAAATTAAATTGCATTTATATTTATTTTATTGACAGCAATTATTTTTCAATTAGTAAATAATATTGAATTGAAAACAAAAAGTTAATTACAACAAAATTTCGTTTAATATATAAAAACTTTTAATTCTGTAATAATTTGTGAAGCTCTTATGCATGCTCAGCTATATACAAATTTTAAGCAAATTGTAAACATTTACGACCTGACTTTGCGTAACAGAACGTTGTAAAATATAAATATTCGGAAAATGTTTTTCGCATTATGAACCGGTGAGACTCTCTCATATTTGGCACAATGATTTCAATAATCTATATATCATTTTATGGTAAATTTTTTTATTGTTTTGACGTCTGTCAACAATATTCAGTGTGGTAAATTCCATTTGTAATACAACAACATAAAATTTTATCGTGTTAAAAATGTCTAATTTTGTGCCTTCAACAAACGATTTGCGGGTATCATTAGTTTTTTGTTGTCATTTAAAGAAAAACGCAGCTGAATCTCAACGAATGCTTGTAGAAGCTTTTGGTGATCATGCTCTATCATTAGCAACATGCAAAAGATGGTTTCAACAATTTAGAGACAAAGATTTTGATTTGAGAAATGAAGAACGTGGAAGACCACCAAAAAAGTTTGAAGACAGTGAATTGCAAGCTTTGTTGGACGAAGATGATACACAAACTCAAAAACAACTTGCAGAAGCCTTAAATGTAGATCAAAAAACAATTTCTAATCGCTTAAAAGCAATGGGAAAGATTCAAAAGTGTGGAAAATGAGTTCCACATGAATTGACTGAAAGGCAACAAGAAAATCGAAAAACCATTTGTGAATTGCACCCGTCAACAATACAAAAGGAAGTCTTTTTTGCATCGAATCGTGACTGGTGACGAAAAGTGGATATATTTTGAGAATCCTAAACGCAAAAAATCATGGATTACACCAGGTAAAGCAGCAACATCGACTGCAAAACCAAAACCATTCGGTAAGAAGAGAATGCTTTGTGTTTGGTGGGATCAGGAAGGTGTGGTGTATCATGAACTTCTGAAATCTGGGTAAACTGTTAATACGGTTCGCTACCAACAACAAATAATCGATTTGAACCATGCATTATTAGATAACCGACCAGAATGGACAGAAAGAAAGAAAAAATCTGTTAAGGTAATTTTGCAACATGATAATGCACCAGCACACAAAGCAAAACCAGTTCAGAATACGATTAAGTCGCTTGGATGGGAGTTGTTACCACACCCGCCTTATTCACCAGACTTGGCTCCTTCGGACTACCATTTGTTTTCATCGATGGGACATGCTTTGAAAGAACAGCACTTCAAAACATCTGAAGAAGTTGAAAATTGGCTATCTGAATGGTTTTCGTCCAAAGCAACACCATTTTTTCGACGTGGTATACGAAAATTGCCTGAAAGGTGGTTAAAATGTGTAGAAAGCGATGGAAGTTATTTTGAATAAAATATTTTTGATTTATTTCTTTTCTAAATAATGTGTTTTTCTTCCTTTAAAAAAGGAAGAACTCCTATACCTGGTACATATGAATTATTCTCCCATATCCGAATTAATTTACCGAATTGATTATGTAATGAATGTTTGGTAAATGCCATAAGCTACACTAGGATTAGTAACAGTACTAGAGCTTATATATAGAACACTATTATGTGAAGACATGAAATTGTGTATTATATTTCTCTCAATAAACACTTTGCTTGTAAATATATATATTTATATTTGGAATATATCTATATAGTTCACATTCTTTGAGAAATTCAAAAATTCAGATAATATATATAAGTGTACATAAGGAAAGGATTAGTATATCACTATATCATGCACAACGCATATTTCAGAATTGTAAATGTATGCATTATAAATGGATTAAGTACTATACGTTTTATTGTGTCCCATATTTTATATAGTATAAACATAAATGCGTATATAATTTTATGCAAAAATTTCATTGAAATAAATCGTGTTCGAACAGGCAATAACATGATTAACCTTTTTTTTTTTTTTTTTTCGATTACATTCAAATACCAACAGCAAGAGAACTGGTTTGTAGCTGAAATTATATTTATACCTGAGTTGAATTTATATTTCATATATACTTGTGTTCGTGTGTGTGTGTGTTTGTTTGTGTACCTTGTTTTTCTAAATATTTTAAAAAAATATATAAATAAATTTAATTTATTGAAAGATTTATTTTTATAAGTGCATATATTTCATAGTATATTATATACACACTCACACGGTGTGGTTACACTCGAAACAGGTACGTACACGTATATAAATGATGGACACATATTTTTAAGAGATACATAATAATATAAATAAAAACTAATGAACAATGTTTCATTCAATATAAAATACACAGAATCAACTAGAAAATATTATATTAGGAATATTAAGGTATCTGTAAATATATGGAAGATACAAAATAAAATTTTTATGATGTAATAATATTATTCTTATGTGAAATTAAAAACTATAAAAATATATGTGCCCACAATAATAATAATAATAATAGTAATAATAATAAAATATCGATATTATGAAATTTAAAAATTAATTCATAACTTGTCACACATAGTACAATAAATATTCATTCCTTTATCACTATTATCATTCAACCATTTGAAGGATATAATAGTTACAATCACATTATTCGATCTTACAAATAAATGATATAGTATTTTTTCTTACATTACATATGCAACAATTTGTAACGTAGTTAACTAAACTGTATAGCATTACTAAATGTTAAACCATTCAAAATACAATGGTTCATAACCTTTAAAACACATTGTCCCTATTTGAAAGGATTTTTGTGTATCTAAACAGAAGAAAACGTTTACAACAAACTTCAAACAAATAATAATAATTTTAGTTATATTATTTGTTAATTTCACTTTGTTATATCTAATCTATTGTATTTCAAAAAATTAAAATGTACCTAAATATTAAATTCAGTTATGAACCAGAGCATTTTTTTTTCTTATGATTACAGCCCTTTAACAATGACAAAACAAAGTAATGAACCACTATAACATATTAATATTTAAACTACACGCATGCAGCATTAAAAACCAGGTGCGGTTTTAGCCTTCTCCAACCTGACCTATATCTGCAGCTAACGTCTTCCAATCCCGAATTATAATAAGTATATTAATATCACAGTTCACTGCATCTATAGTCGTCTAGCCTTAGATCTTCCGGCTCTTCTGCTTCCTTTTGGATTAACATGCAACCGTTTTTTTTTGGCACACGTTTTTTCTGCCAGTCTAAGCCATCGTAATCTATTGATTTTGACTATTTTAACAATATTTAATTCACCGTAAAATTTATCTATTTCAAAATTGTATCTTCGTCTCCCGATGCCCGATCATTATGTTCTTTGACCGGAGCAAATAATTTATATAGTGTATTGTAAAATCTACAATATCTGTGGTCCTCTTTTGTATTCGTATCATCATATCAGAAAAAGGAACAATCAATTTTTTTCCATTTTTATTAGTTTTGTATGTATATGCACATAGAAAAAATACATATAAAAAACTGTGGGTTAATGCACTCGGGGCTATGGTTAAAATGTTCAAAAAAAAAAAAAATTACAATGAATTATGAGTTAAAAAAGCTTAAAAAAATGCACATACATGTTGATACCTTCTTACCTCACGTGGTTTTCATTCATTATAATATATACATTAGATCCACTATTCTTTGTGATATTGATCGAAATTGATGTGTATATAGAAATTCATTATTTACATTCAAATATTCTCTTTTATAACAATGTCATTCATTGTATTATAATATTTAAAGAAAAACGTTCATATTTTTTCTTCCAACAATATGATAATGTTTTCTATAACATAATTGCTATGAAACTAAATTTATTTAGGTTATACTATTGTTGCATATGTTACATAAGAAATTTTTGTCAAATAATATTTCTACAAATTTCTAGAAATCTATCGATATACACATATCCTTAAAAAATGTGATTTTCTGATGATAATTCATTTTATTATATTATACCGGTTTTTAGAGCCTTTCTTACTATATTTTTTTATTTCAAAAGTATATATAGTATGTGTATCGGTATCAAGTGAGCGTCAAGATACAAATGTCTCGATAGGGAACATTAGTTACGAACGTTTTTTTTTGGTTTTGGTTGCTATCACATCTCTCAAACATATTTAGTATACATCAAGTTATTGTACAAACAACATCTTAATTTTTCATTGTGTTAAAAGTGTCGAATTTTGTGCCAGAAAATAATGATTTGCGGAAAGCATTAAATTTTTGTTTTCATATGAAGAAAAGGTGCTGTAGCGTCGCATCGAATGCTTGTCGAGGCATATGATGATCATACTGTATCAGAAACAATATGCAAAAAATGGTTTCAACGTTTCAGCGATAATGATTTTGATGTGAGAATTTTGATGAACGTGGAAGATCACCAAAAAAGTTTGAATCGCAAATTAAGACACACTGTATTCTTTAAAGGAAAAGTATTATTTATATACAACCTCTGCCCCACAATAATCCGAATGGAGTGAATTAAAAATCACAAAAATAAATATTAAATTTTCTCAAAAAACTATTTTATTAATTCAAAAAAAATCTCCATCAACTGAAATACATACATCGATTTGCACACATTCAACAAGTGAATGAAATGACTTTTTTTAGGTCTGTGATTTGAATGCTGTTTAGATCGGTACGGTCGTGATGTCTTTGGAATGTCTTCAATTGATGCAAAACGGTTTTGTTTTCGTAGCCAAATGAAGTTTAGGGAATATCAAAAATTAGTCGCCGGGAGTTAAGTTAAGTGAATGATTAAGCAAAAAAAAATAGATTATTAGTTCAATTCGGTGCAATTTTAGATCAACGCATTTAATTGATGCGTGGAACAAACTTTGAATTTACCTATCGTAGAACAGGTAAAATTTGATGAATTATTGTTTTCGGTATTCCAAACTCCATTTGGATGAATATCGTTGCCATTTTCTTTGAAATTTTCGCAAAATCACATAATTTTTTAATGTTTTCTTCAATAAATTGCTTCAGATGGTCGATCTGGGTGACGTTCATCAGCTCTGGCTACGGCGAATCATTTGTGTCGTTTAAAAACAAATCATACGTTTGACTAGCACTTTTACTAATTTTAAAATAAAATTTAATTTTGTTTTTATATTTACAAAAACAGTTGTCACTTTATGTGTTATATTTTCGTTTCTACCGAATTTATTGTCATGAAATTTTGATAATTTGTTGACAAACGTCCACAGCACATAAACACACAAAAAACTGAGAGGTGTGTTCTATGGTTTACATAGCCATTCTGGTTTATTATGGGACACAGGGTGTATATATATAAATATTTAAAATGAGTTTTAATTTAATTCAAATTAAGTTAATAATAAAGAATTAGAAAATTATTGTATCAGCTTCGGATTATATGTCTATCTGTACTTAAACAGCCAGTTATATATATACAAATAGATAGACCAGATTGAGTCTATAATATATACGGTACAATAAAAGCGTCGCTTTGAAATTACAAATAAAAAAGGAATAATAGTAATAATTAATTTAACAAATCATCTTATTTTTAGCTTATCACTCTCTTATTATATTATCTATTTATAAATACAATATATAGCTGATGATAATCATAACAATATATATTTTAAATAAACACTGATTTATAGTTATATATTATAGTTCATATATACCATAAATATAGGTAATTTGAATTTAAATCATTTAAAAATATACATACTTATTTTTAACAATAACAAGGAAATTAAATGTTTATTAATTTGATATACGACGCATTTTAATGGAGTAGAAAAAAAATACAATATTATGTTATTTTAAGGAATATATATCAAAAAAATAAATAAAGTTACTTTTTAATATAATAAATAGATGAAAAAAGATACAAACCCATTATTTTTGGAAAAAAAATAACAATAAAATAATACAACTCAATATTTATTTTATACCTTATTTAATTTATGTATATGAATTTGATATTTCAAAAGATATATAGATAGCTCAGTTCTTTAAATACATATTTATGGTTTGATGAGAAATTAAATAAACAATTTATTTATGTATATATTAACAAAAAGAAATAATACATCAATTCGATTTGTTCCAAAATATGTAAAGTATAGTTGAAAAGGATTTGTGTACAACAATTTATCATTAAAATAAAAAAACTATTTTTGAATATTTAATTAAACTATATATACACTATAAATATGACTAAGAAGAAAGTATAGGGGTAGCCGAGGGCTGCGTATGAATCTGTTGTTATAAGAAACATTAGCAATTTCTGCTTTCCATACCCAATGTGACACAGACTCCGTGTTTCCGTTTAACAATACCATATAAAGATACTTTTCACACACACACACACATATCTATGAATGTTGCACTAAAACGGCTGGATTTATACTTACTCTTACTTACACCATAGCGTTACAACCCAGGTGTGGTTTTAGCCGTCTCCAACACGCTTTTCCAACCTGACCTCCTATCCGCAGTCAATGTCTTCCAATCCCGAATTTTAAGGATCTTTATATCACAGTTTACTGCATCTAGCCATCTCGCCTTAGATCTTCCGGCGCTCCTTCTACCTTCTGGTTTACTATTTAACAGTTTTGTCGGCACACGCTCCTCCTCCATGCGTTATACGTGTCCAAACCATCTCAATCTATTGATTTTGATTGTTTTGACAATATTTGGTTGACCGTACAACTTGTCTAATTCAAAATTTTATCTTCGCCTCCAACCATACTGTTGACATTTGACGGGACCAAATATGCCACGGAGTACCTTTCGTTCGAAAATCCCCAGTAATTGTTCCTGGTTCTGTGTCATGCATTGGATTTATGGTATTGTGATATTGATAAAAATATATTTGTTATTATTGAGCTTAAATTAAATAATTTAATTATATAATATTAAAGTTTCAGTAACAAATTTGATGTGGAATATTTTAATTTTTAAAATTATATTTTTGTATATGAATATTATGTTACTGAAGCTACGCTATGCACTTTAATTAATATTGTACAATTGTAAATTATTTAATAATAACAAATATATTTTTCCTCGGATTGCATGTCGTGCATGTTATGCCTTAACAGATTAAATATTTACCATTAAAATAGGATCGATACGTGGTTACTCTTTCAATTAATTATTAATGTACGTATAAAAATTTACCCTCAATACCATAACAGTTTATAAACAACAATTGCAACCATACAACGAAACAAACGGATTTTATACGATGTGGAGGAATAAATTGCTAAACAGTTGAACCATTTTAAAATCGATGATATAGCATAATTGAGATGGTCAATGAGTTCTGTTACAATGGTGGATGGTATAGTATAATAAAAGTTGGTGGTGCAGAAAACGATATAAGAAATATTTTAGAATATGCAAAGAACGTGTTGCTGTTCAACATAATAAATTACATATGTGTTTAGGAAATCCAAAGTAACTCTTATAATACCGCAAATGTTGATTCAAACGCTAACACTGTCTTATAATAAGGATATGCAAAAGTTAGATGGGCACGCCTTTGATCACTCATTTCACTCACAAGTTTTTTGCAATTTTAGTGTCTTCGAAGAATTTTTTCTATGTGTTTGATGGTTTGAAAAAATTTGTAATGTAATCTATCTATGGACAAAATGCAATCAAACATCGAAAATGCTAAAAGTTCAATTATACCTTTAGATAAGAAATGTTGTGTGTAAATTACAGGAGAGAATCTTTATTGAGTGTTGCAGGGGTGTTTGAATCAATTTCATTTTCCTAGTGACATGACAAAATATGGTAGACTAATACCATTATATTCAAAATTTCATCAAATCGATGGACCATAAAATCTATATAAAAATAACATATTGAATGTCCAATATTCCATCCACTTTAATAGAATTTATGTTTTTTTTTATATCAGAAAAGTACAGATTACAGGATATCATGAAACATCAAGTTTCTATATATTTGTTTGAGTAAATATGGAAAGAAAAAATGAAGTAAAATTGGTATATATTATTTATGTGTTTTTATTTACCCCTTCCGACATGATTTCTCTATTAACACCTCATACGGTCATATACCACCATATATATGAATCACTTTGTCATCATCGCCATAATTGTATGGTTAACTATTTTTCATAATTAATTCTCAATTTCTATGAAAAAAACATGATCGATTTATATTAGCTGAGAAAATTTTCTTTCCAAAATGTATACATTATTTTGGAAGATACTCGTACATGTGGATTTGGAAGTAAAAATTAATTCATATATAGTCAAACACTGTCTCCCCTATATGTGATTATTATATTGTTTTTATTGTTGTTGTTGATATGGTATGGTAAAAAATGAAAGAAATGTAAATAACTTAAGTTTATTTTTAAGAAATGTAATATAAAATAATAATAATAATAATAATAATAACATTTTTGACAATGCGATGACAATGAATTGAATATATATTAAGATACTATACAATATATAATATATTAAATATACAAACAATTGTCCAATAAAATATTAAGAGTTTATGTATATTAAATTTTCAGATAAAATAATAATAAATAAAGCAGAAAATAATTTTTTTCTATTTGATATATTTAAATTATTGAATAACATAAATTATGTTCATTGTGTATAAATGGTAAAATGAATAGCTTTCATTTTTTATTTAATGTAATAAAATGCATTCATCTAATAGATATACAAAATCTTTATTCATATATTCATGAATAGTTTTTGGTTGTTTTTTTATCCAAATTTCCATTCGGAATAATGCTCCATTAAAAGTTTATACAATTTTTTTTTTTTTTTAAAAATATACAAACATTTAGACGATGAGATATAAATGATTACAGAGAGACGACCGCGACATATTATAACAAGACAAACAATAAATAAAATATTAAAAGCATAAGTATCGGCAACTGAATTGAACAGCAAAAAATTTGGTTTATAAATTAATCTTCAATATATGTATAACTCGGCGTACAATATATATTATATAAATATAGAATTTCATAATATAAGATTGGATTTATGTAAGTAAGGGTGTCTCATAATTGTATGCTCATATTTATTTATGCCATAGTATACGATTTATTTAAAGTATAGGATATTATTATATTATTTATATAAATATTTATTCTTTTGTGTTTTTATACATTGAAAGCAGGAAGAATATTTTAGGTTTAATATGCAATGTTTTCATATAATGAAAATAACAAACCCATATAGCAATCCATTATTATGTGTTTATTTATTTATTAGGAAAAAAAAAGGAATATACAAAGAATAGGTATTTTTCCTTTGATGTGTCAAATTGAGAAATAATTCATTCCAATTTTACATTGTAAATACCAAATTATTTAAAATATATTATTATAATATGTGTGTGTGTGGTGTGTGTGTGGTATGTGTATATATATATACAAGGTGTCCCAATTATCGACGGCAATACGAAAACACTAGATTCTCTTGGTCATTTTGCGTCGAAAATATCATATAACATTTTGGTTGATTCGACTTCGGTACCAAGTTACACGCAAATAACCAAATTTTCAATCAGACCATGCTTTGCACTCTACTGGGATCAATATCTCAATAACTAATTAACCGATTTTAAATTTTTGATACACTATTAGCATTAGCATACCGAGATCTTTAATTTGACGTTAAGATAAGGCAATTCGGACATGTGGTTATCCAGATACTTACAGGAATGTTGACGATTAGCTGAACGCCATTTTTCTTTTTGAAAGTTTGTTCAAGCATAAGTCGAAAAATCATGATGAAAAATTTTTTTCGGTATAAGTTTTAAAACTTGCCACATTCATAAGCTTTCGTTTAAGCTATAACATTACGATAGGTTTCAACTGGTTCCAAAGATATACACAAATAACTACAACGATGTTGGCATAAAATTGATTTTCGTTATGGAAAATTTTATTTTTTTTTGGTTTTATCCAGAACCAACAATACGGACGTGACAAATAATTGATGCCATACACTCCTATGCATTCACACAAACCTTCACACACACAAAAACGATTTCACACACAAAGGCCTACACACATAAACCCACAAAAGCACACGCACGCATATCACCACAGTTTTAAACAAACAAAGCTTAAAGTAATTGCTGAAAATGTGCTCCTTCAGCTCGAATACATAGACAACAATGCTTTTCAATAGACCGAATCAATCTAAGTGTTTGTTGTGACTTGTGGCGAAATTCTTGGATACAGTCTTCAGTACGTTGAATCAACTCTTCAAGTGAATTAATCACAGTTGCATAGACTTTTTCTTCAAGGCAACCCCATAAATCGAAATCCAACGGGTTTAAGTCTGGAGAACGTGGCGACCATCTTATGGGCCCACCTCTGACAAACCACACTTGTAACTTGTACCGAAGTTGAATCGGCCAAAATGTTATATGATATTTTCGACGCAAAATGGCCCAGAGAATCTAGTGTTTTCGTATTGCCGTCGATAATTGGTACACCCTGTATATTTAAATAAATTATAATAACTACAATATATAAATTTTGCCACCTTCAGCGTAACCAATTTTGTATTTAGGTCCAAATGACTCATAAAAAAATTATAAAATGTTTTTTTTTCTTTTGTGTTTTGTAAAATAAAATTATAAAGGACTAAATATAGGACATATATTTTTCTAATATATTGAAAATTTTATAAAAATGCAATTCAATATATATTATTTATTTATATATATATATATTTAGTCACAAAAGTGTAGGCACAAAATTATAAAAATAGTTTCGGTATGGCAAGTTTCTATAAAAATATCAAAATTTTTCCAATCCAAATATGTAAATTTCGTAATTATTCGTATAGTTAGACAAATAAATATTAAAATAAACAAAGCTTCGACAAAAATTTATGAATATCATTATAGATTCAATTCCATAAACCAATTATTAACCTTTTTTATTGAAACACTCTAATTTTTACCATTTCTATTACATGAAATTTTCTAAATAAACATAATACCTTAAAAATACTCTGATACGTCGATTCCAATCCGTATATCATTTTTTTTTATTCTTATAAAAACCAGTGGCGACTACTGAGAAATATTTAATATATTTAATATTATATATTAATAATAAATATTTTTATTAAAATCACTACTAATATTTAATAAATTGTAAAATATTAGCTCGTAAATTATCAGATTTATTTAATTACGATCTATAGTATTAAGTAATAGTAGTAGTAGTAGTAGTAGATATATATATAGTACACGGATTATTATTACAGAATTATAACGTGTAATCAATTTTCGATTTTTTTGATAGAAGACAATTTAAAATTGTTTGTAGCGTTTAGAAAATATAATCCATTTTCGATCCGATGTAAGAGAAATTAAAACATAAATAATTATACTGTATTCCAAATATAAAAAAATGGTACATATACAGTATCATTATTTCATAGAAAATTTTCAATAACATCGATTCGAAAACCGACTATATTTTCGGATCGCGGGCAGCAATTTTAAAAATTTCTTCTATGAAAAATTGGAAAATGATTAAATGTTGTTATTATATATATTAAAACTTGGAAATCCGTTAAAACTATGGCTTATAATTAGAAAATTTGATAATAATTCATGAAAATAATACGTGATGATGATGCGTCACAGCTAAATTTTAAAATTAAAATTATGTCCCCGTGTCATGGTCGGCACTAAAAATGTTTGATTTTTTTTTTTTTTTGTCAAATTGCTACTGGTGATGAACATAGAGAATTTTTACTACTAAAATCATGCACCAAAATCGATAGCAAAACAAAATATTTATGGAAAATAAAGTTATGGTTTATGAATTATATTATCTTCTAAGACCTATATATTTGTATTTTGTATATTGTATTTATCACAGTAAAATTGTTACTGTTTATAACAAAAAGCCCATAAATAAACGCACGTTATATACGAAAATATTCGATATTACAAGTATAATTTATGACTTCAACGGAATTATAAATATAGATTTTGTACCGTACACACGAATAAATAAAAGAATGTCACTGTTCTTTTATGACTCACAGTTTAACTATACCATATATATTTGGTTTCAAAATAGAATAAAAGATATTTTATTTTCACAAACAATTCTATATTGATCATTTGTTTGTGAATAGAATATGATATTTGTACCTTAACACAACATAAATAAACATACAATAAAGAAAGAAAACTATTTGACCAAATTAACTGAACACAAATCCCATCCCGTTGATATAATGTCATTATTCACCTTTTTTTGTTGAAAAAGTAAAAAATTCAATGTCTTAATAATACAAAAAAAAACTATTCTTTTATTATAATTCACATCATTCGATGTGATTTATATTTAAAAGATGTAATTTATATTTAAAAGACATAAATAATTTAAGGTTTAGTGTGTCAAATATATGATTTATAAATATTCTGTGGTATTCTCGAAAAAATAGTGTTCAGGAGCTTATGTTTATGCTGGTTTTGTCAGATCTCAATTAGAATATGTTTTAGTAGTATGTAACTCATACTACGAGGAACACTCTTATTCCATTGAGTCTGTACAAAAACAATTTGTTTTGTATGCTCTGAGGAAACTGGGATGGACGGATGGTTTTCGGCTTCCACCTTTTATATGCATATAGATGTTAACTGATCAATTTGGAATCTATAAAACATAGGCGTGCGTTTTATTTATCTTTTGTCTAATAGGATCGTTGCACTAAATTTGCTACCACTTATTGACTTTACCGTTTGTTCCGTGATGTGTCTTTAGGGGCAATATTAGATCTATATGGGTTTTCGACGGGGATTAAGTATACGTCGCCTGTAAACAGTTTGTTTTAATTTTTTAAGTTTGTATTCTATTTTTGTCATTGTTATTTATTTTAATTATTATTTGTATTAATTTTTAAATGTTATTTTTTAATCATGGATTTTAACTTATTTTTAATTTTTTAATTTTTAATTTTTATTGTTAAGTCGTTTTTATAATATTTTTTTATTCATAATGTCTATTTAAATGTATACTGTTCACTCTGCGTCATTCTGATAATAATCTGATTTTTGTATTTGATTATATTTATATTTAGCGGTCAGTAGCTAGGGTACATTGAAGCCCGTTGACTGACTATAGTAAATAAATAAATAAATAAATAAATATAAAAATTTACCAATTATAGTGCGTATATAATTATGTTTTTGTTTAATTAATTAATTAAGAAAGGGTTAAGTCATTTTCAGTAAAAGGAATAGTGTAAAATTTTTGTTAATCGTATATAATTTGTACACGCAAATACATTGGAAATCATACTAGCATTTTCTGATTAACCACCTGCATCTGCTTCAAATTATTAATTATTATTGTATGACAGGTATTATTAATTTAATTTTATTATTAAGTTAATTGAGTTTTTGAATTTTTATACAAGGTCGTTCAACAGTTTTTTTGTCTTTTAAATATAATTATTAACATAATTTATATACACATACACGCACGTATTTGGTATATTCGCACATGTTATTAAAACTGAATAAATTATTCTATTATTATTGTAATTTCAAATTAAATATGCGAATATATGCGAAGAGATGATATCACATCTTTCAATTTATTCATATTAATATATATTTATTTATTTATAACATATATATTTGAATATTATTCTCAAAATCTCATCCTATAAATACTCACTCAAAAAAACGTAACCAGTTGATCATAATTTATTTGAATATAATACGATGATAACATTTATTCAGCATGCATAGTAAGGATATCTAGACAGGTATTTATAGATTTATTAACTTACAAACGTGCAGGAGCAGCCACATTTATGTCCGCTGCAAAATCTTATCTTCATCATAGGCGGCATCTATACATCATATAAACATTCATTAGACCAGCGTTTAATTAAACTTTCACGTATTTTTGTGTAATTTATGTATTTAAGTACCGCGACAACTTTCTCATATAGATTTCTGGATTTGAATTTCAAAATCGATTTGCAATAATGCTAACCACTGCATCACTGAGTGTTGTCAATTGTCGCGAAATTAAAAAAGCTCAAACGATCTTTGTAGTTTATATAAAAAAATATGATATTTATTTGTTTTTCAAGAAATATCTTCTATATTATAAAAATTTACATATACAGTTAAGAAGTAAAATGCCAATCATTCATATCTATGTCGGTAATTACATAGTTCCACGCCATATATACTTTGGTATACTTATCTTCCTTCTATTTATACTTTGTGCATGCTACTACAACCATTAGATTATGTTATGTCCACCAATTTCCATTCCCTCATTCAACGTTTGATTACAATAAATTATAAATCATTCAAAATTTATATTTTCACAAATTTCAATTGGTATTTCATTAATTTTTGTCACGAATATTTTGCTTAAGTTGTGTCGAAGTGTTTCTGGTATGTTGATGGTAAACTTTCTCTTCAGATATCCCCATGAAAAGAAGTTCGCTGACCGTAGATTCTATTCGACATCCTTTAGATAATTTATTGAGCAAACACATCTCTCAGTAATTTCATTGTAACATTGGCTGTATATGTAAAGTCTTGTAACCACATATTAATCATACCTAAAGCATCCAATTCTGGTGACAAAAATTTATATCAATGATGTTACGATAACTTCCACGTTCATCTTTAATTATAAGTATTGGCAAATTATTCGTCCATACCACATTTAATAAAACATCTATCAGCATTAAACCATTCCATCTTAAGTTTAATAAATATTAAGTAGTAAACCTTCCCGGCGAACACACACAGTATTGGCAATGCTAACGATTGGCGAAACGAGTATTAATGATACAAGTTTTTTTTTTTTACAAGTCATATTTTGCTCCAAGTGGAGCTTTTATGTCATCTAATAAACCGTTCAGTACAAGCAAGTTGGTAAATTACTCCGCATGGGAGTATATAACAATTTACCAATTGTGTACTGTACTGTACTGTACTGTAATTAACGAAAGACAGATGTTTTCAAAATACTATTATTTTTATATGCGTGATTAGCCCATAGTTATGTAAGTGCATTGTTAATCTTTGAATAGGGTCCAATACCATATTTTCAAAGATATCCGTTTTTCTTTTTATACCATAAACGAACAAATGGTTGGTAAGTGCATTGTTAATCTTTGAATAGGGTCCAATGCCATATTTTCAAAGATATCCGTTTTTCTTTTTATACCATAAACGAACAAATGGTTGGTAAGTGCATTGGTAATCTTTGAATAGGGGCCAATACCATATTTTCAAAGGTATCCGTTTTTCTTTTTATATCATAAACGAACAAATGGTTGGGTAAGTGCATTGTTAATCTTTGAATAGGGGCCAATACCATATTTTCAAAGATATCCGTTTTTCTTTTTATACCATAAACGAACAAATGGTTGGTAAGTGCATTGTTAATCTTTGAATAGGGTCCAATGCCATATTTTCAAAGATATCCGTTTTTCTTTTTATACCATAAACGAACAAATGGTTGGTAAGTGCATTGGTAATCTTTGAATAGGGGCCAATACCATATTTTCAAAGGTATCCGTTTTTCTTTTTATATCATAAACGAACAAATGGTTGGGTAAGTGCATTGTTAATCTTTGAATAGGGGCCAATACCATATTTTCAAAGATATCCGTTTTTCTTTTTATACCATAAACGAACAAATGGTTGGTAAGTGCATTGGTAATCTTTGAATAGGGGCCAATACCATATTTTCAAAGGTATCCGTTTTTCTTTTTATACCATAAACGAATAAATGGTTACCCAGCAGAAAAATTTAATATTAAAATAAATACCGAAAAATTTCCTATGAAAAAAATAGCGGATTTGAACCTGCTATATTTCATGATTAAAAACGGCGCTATGCAACTGCGCTACTGAGTGTTTTTTTAGTATACAAGTATACATTTGTTATTATTTGTATACTGTAACATTTAGTATATCAAACCATCGCCGCATTTGTCCCTCTACGAAGCAGTTAACAGCAGAATATACTCTGTGTACAATCTGCGTATGATCAGTGCGAATAAGTTAATTTATATATAGGATAGTATCAGCAGCCGGCCTTTCAACAACGCACCTGCTGCTATGCCGCATGCTATATATTTTTAACCATTTCCATATAATAATCTGCAAATTACAATTTACATTACAATTTATTTTTTTAATTGTCTTAATGAACTTTAAAAATAAAAGTTGTTATTAAAGAATATAAAATATTTCTCCATAATTTTGTTCCCACATCTATTTTATATTTTCACCAGACAATTAATTAAATTTTATAATTTAATAATAATATTAAAATATATGTGTATGTCACTTCATTATGGGGCCCGATTGCTTATGTTTGACCTTGAAACACAAAAACTATATATTAGAAGCAATTCCTTTATATATTATTATACAGTTTATAATAAAATCTCTGCATATTTAAAATTTTAATTCTATTCAATAAATTATTGGCTATAAGATATCAACAAATAATAAAATTATATATGATAGAAATTGACAATATATATATATGGTACAACAACAAAACCCATACAGAACAAATAAAGAGTAGTCATCAATGGAATCATGTTTTAGAAATATCGTTAAAAATACGTTTGTTTTGTTCTTTTTTTTTGCTGGTTAATATTTAACGAATAAAATCACAAAGCCAAATTTACTTGCAAAATAATAAGAATAGTTTCACACACCTTCACATATCTCCGGGTATAAACAAAATATTTTTAAATAATAATAAAACCGGTAGTTAAAGTAAGTGTTTGCTATTTATTTGTTATTTTCATTTGTATATAAATTAAAATTTATCTTTGGACTGAATTCTTTGACAGCGTTAAGAAAATAATTTGAATATTATACGGTTAATTCACATGTTTTTTTCTTTTTTTAAATAATTACTTGACTTATATATATCTATAGGCTACAATAAGCGATATTTAATGCGAATTTACATATAACAATACATAATTATTTGTATATACACTTTACGTTGTACTCGTACTCTTGTACAACTACTATCTCCATCGATAATGTTATTATGAAAATTCTTAAAATTGTATACAAAATAAATAAAAATTATAATTTATTATATTTTATTTACTCGTGGCATGGAGATTTAATGTAACAATAAGAATAACAATAGACAGGTGTAAAAATGTACGATCGTTACAGATTTTTAGGTAAAAAATAATATAACCTGTTGGTGTGTGCTTTTTGTTTCATTGGTTTAAGAGAAAATATATTGGTAGTCAATGTACGCTTAACATAATAATTTACAAATGGAAGTTAACACATGTAAAATATTGCATATATTAAATATAAAAATATATGGATATGGTGAAGAAGATTGTGAAGATGAATCTAATTCATATAATATGTATTGTATATGAATAAATTCGATCATTCGTATTTGGAAGATGAAGGTTTTCGTACAATATATATATAAATGTAGTAAATCATAATTCTAAATCAGCTATAATTTTCTGATGTGTGATGTTGTCGGGTGTTAATGGTATATGCAGAAATCTAAAACAGGCAAAACTTTGGAGATGAAAGCCGGCAATACTGAAGTGGAAGTTTTCTTTGCTATTGAGTTTAGCAATCAGTTATAAATACGGCTCAATATAGCTGGGTGCGTAAAAGATTGCAAATTATTATAGCACAGCCATGAAGAACTGATAAAAAATAAGAAGAGTTCATCTCAAATCTTTAAATGCGATTGAGGTGTTACAAGGATTTGTCCAAATTCATATCTTGATGTTAGAAATGAGACTTATATTATGTAGTATTAAATTTATAGTGAAAGATCAAACTCGATACGAATTACAACAATAAAACCATGTGGAGTAGAAAAATGCGCTATATACAGAAAAGACTGAAGCATTTACTTAAGTAAGATGAAATGAGCTTAGCTATATGGAACAAACATCTGGGCTTATGACAATGAAAGGAACTTGGAAGAGGACTGCAAGTCAAAAACATCAAAAATATTCTTAAAAATACACAGAAATGGGCTTATGATTGTAACAGAAATATTTACAGGTTACAGCAAACTACGGAAATATACTATACTGTGGCGTACTTAACTGCAAAAGAAGTTAAATAATCTGGTACCTATTGTTTGGCTGACGATAAGTTTTCACCACCATATTGAACCCAATCGAAATTCTAAAATTTATTAAAGAAATACGATTGGGGTGTGGGAAAGAAATTTAATCTAATCTACTATAATGGAATTACGTTAAACGATGATTTTTTCTCCAAATATTGAATTGAAATAGTTTAGACGATAATTCTTGATAATACAAATACGCATCGTTGTCGATAGTAGATTATCGTATCCGACTCCCATAATTTGTGGCCAGGTTTAGGGGTACGACAACATTCCTGAAGATTGGAAACATTACTTGATTATCAAGCTGGCACAAAAACGATGACCGTTGTATTTGCGTAAACTGGAAAATTATCAGGCTCTTGAAGACAATTAATAAACCCATATTTTTCATCAAACAATAACATAATCAGTCGACAAAAAAAATCATTTATTGATTAATTTAACAACTTGTGCATATTTATCGAACCAACACTGTAGAATTACAATCCCATTACCGTATGGAAGACTTTCATTTGACAGTTTATAAACGGAATGCAGTTGTAAGGTATTACATCACGGTAAACTTCGTGGGTATTGAAGTAAAACAGTGTTGTATCCATTCTGAAATTCATCATATAGTTGTCGATTGTAATACATAATTAAATTCAAGTTAATACAACTTCTCTTGGTAAACCCTGAGGACTATTTACTTGTGGACCTCGATTTTACAAATAAAGATATTTGTTGGTGACACATACGACGAGTGCCATACAAAATGTACAATGAGTACAACTTTTGCAACCGTATCATACGGCTGTTAAGGTCTTATGTGTAGAAGACTAAATTGCTATATACAGAATTGGGAAACAGATTAAACGTTGATCCATACAAAATCGATAACAGATAAAGGAGGTAGATGAATTCTGGTACTTCGCAGTAGCAACAACTGATGGTGATGCGTAAAGGGATAAATAAAATAGTATATGCAAAGCCTTATTTTTAGGTATATACGGTCCGTCGACCACTTCTCGTCTATAAGTTTTGTAAATTAATGTTTTCGAAGAATCCTTCATCATGTACGATAACCTTAAACAATTGGTAATGAAGAGCTTTGAACGAAATGCAAACAAACATAAGAATTGATCATTAATTATTAATTCAAAAATCAATTCAAAAAACCTTATATTTGATTTCCCATTTAATTCACAATGTTATATTGATATCTTCTTGATATACGTAAAAATTGATGTTATAAAATTCTCTGAATTTGATACTGTTATAATGTTATCTAATTATTTGTTTATAAATTCTTTAATCAAACTGCAAATATGAATTGCGGATATATGTATCGAAGAACAAACCAGAACTATATCCGCGCCCATGAAATACACATGGAAATGTTTATACGTTTCGTATATGTCACATAGTTTAAAAATGTTTGAATTTATGATTTATTTGTCATTTATATATAAAATATATTGATTTATAGTTATGTAAAAAACCCTGGAAATTATCATTTCTTTAATTCAGGTCTAATGTATATTAACCCTTAGCGGTACAAAAAAAGATTGTGTTGTTTGGTCGGATAGATACTAAAAAACGTGATATTCACATAGGGGACTGTTCGGAGAAGTACCATCCTCCAAAAAATTATAAGTAATTTTGTATAAATACATTGTCAATCTATAAAAAATAAATTTATAAATGTGTACAAATAAAAACATTACATACACGAATCTATTCGTTTATTTCAACTCCCATTATTTTCTGAAATTTTCACTTCAGTATCCTTTTGTATATGGCCATATCTGTTCATATACTACCTATTATTACTGAAAGTTTACATAAAATCCAATAAAGCGATATTAATTATGCACCTTTTCTCGCTCTAGAAATTAAGCATTTAATTTCTTAAAAATCTGTCCACTTACTGGTCATTGTTCTAGAAAAATGCGCTCGTTCGTTAAGGGTTAATAATACAGTCATTACTATATAGTAAATCACAATATCAGCTATTAGAATTAGTATACAATTATAAGAAATTTACATGTCAAATATACGGAACATATTGTTTGAAAATTTTATTTATATAAAATATTTTAGTGTATAGATGAATTTAATAAAATAAAAGATTGAAAGTTTTTTTATGATTAGATAATATTAAAAGGAAAATAATATCAATAGTTACTTGGATTAATGTTCTGGGTTTTTATATAATATCCCTTATGGTATGTATATACGTTTTTTTTCGTTTTCATGTTCCTTCTTGCAGATAATTAAATATCAGAAAAACATAAAGAAAAAATATTTCAAATATTTCAAGTTTTTTTTTCTTTTCCACACAGGATGTCGATTTTATAATATAATTATACATATTATAATATAATATTATACATAAGGACGAATAAGTAAATGTATTGTTATAAAATGATTTTATGTGTTTCAAGTAATACCATAACAAATATTATATACAATAGTTAATTACTTTGAAAAAGGTAAAATTTTGACAGTTTTTAAATGTTGATATATATCGCATCATTTTATATTTAGACCAATTTTAAATCATATATACACAAGTTTTTTATATACGTGCATTTTGTCAGATATATTTTGTTTAACATATCGTTACCTTCTGCTTGGTTCTCCTTGGTTCTGGACATAAAAAGTGCGATACGCCCCAGTGGGGCCAGTATGTATGATAACATCGATGATTGTCTACTTACTTCTTGTCCTCACTAATCCATTCTGGCAATACTTTCGATCAGCATTAACAGTTTCACCAGGTGTTAGGAGCTAGTGGTACACTACATCTTTCTGGTCCCACCAGACACAAAGCATTGTCTTCTTGCCGAAACGATTTGGTTTTACTGTCGATGTTGATAGTTGTCCTGATTTTTTCTGTTTAGGATTCTTAAAATAAATCCATTTTTCATCGCCAGTAACAATTCGATGCAAAACTGATTTTCTTTTGTGTCTGGAAAGCAAAATTTCACAAGTGTTTTTTCAGTTTTCCATCTGTCTTTCATTCAATTCATGTGGTACCCATTTTCCACACTTTTGAATCTTTCCTATAGTTTTTAAACGGCCATAAATTGTTTGTTGTGCAACATTTAACATTTTTGCCATTTGCTTTTGATTCAAAGTGACCAATATTGCTTGTAATTCGGCGTCTTCAAACTTTTTTGGTGGTCTTCCACTTTCATCAAAATTCTCACATCAAAATCATTATCTCTGAACCGTTTAAAACATCTTTTGTATTTTATTTCTGATACAGTATGATCACCATATGTCTAGACAAGCATTCGATGCGACTCTGCAGCAATTTAATACTTTCTGCAAAACATCATTTTCTAGTACCAAAATTCGATATTTTTAACACGATGAAAAAATAAGATGTTGTTTGTACAATGACTTGATGTATACTAAATATGTTTGACAGATGTCATAGCAACAAAACAAAATAAAAATAATCCTCGTTCACTACAAATGTTTCCTATCGAGATATTTTGTATCTTGGCGCTTACTTCATACCGGTACACCTGGTAGACATTGTTATATTGTTGTTTCTTAACGAAATAGTATTTAGTTTGAAGCGATGTCCCTACTACAATTTAAACATAGACTATAATTTAAAAATTTTATCGAATAAGATTTATAGATTATAAAATTTTATTAGATGTTAAAAGAGGCCACTATCCAAGATTGTCCTATATGCGGTGCAAATTTACAGCAAAGCCTAAGTGAGGCAATTTTGCGAATATACTATAATTTCAAAGTAATTCGTATAAGATATCATATCACAAATGATTGAATTAACGCAGATGAAGGTTTTCTTGTTTTTATTTAGAAAGTTCTGAGGTTGGAACGAGATTTAGTTTGTTTAGATTCAACGAAATCTCATAGATTATTGATATTTCTGAAAAATTTGTTAATGAAAAACAATGAACATAATATAGATTATAGGCTATAACGGAGTACCGTTTAAGTTGTGGAGTATTGATGTTATAATGGCAGTGCCTTGCACATACATTTTTTTTCAATGATTATTAATTTTCATAATATCATTTCAAATAAATTATAGTTTTTGATTTTGATATTTTAAATCAATAATTATAAGAATTGCGTAATTTAATAAAAATAAATTTGTGTATAATATAATTTAAACAAAGAGAATCGAGAAAATCCGATGTAATAAAATATTATTCAGCATTGCAAATAATTCATTTAATCTCTTCTTGCACATACCCACAAGTGAAAAAATCTAAATTGCGTGCACATCAGTAAAGTTCTTAAACAAAAAGAAGATTTTACACACGCAGAACACTTTTATAGAATGAGAATTCTGAATTGAAATATAAACATGTCCTCATATGAGGTCTACGCATATGCAATAATGATACCAAATGGTACAAAAAATAGTTTATCATTACTATTACTTTATTCAACTATACTTCAATAGCATTCTCATAATAATCTGTATTATCATCGGATCTACAAAAACTGGCCTCCGAATCTTACATTCCAATTCTGCAGTTACTTTGTTCTCGGATTCAAATAATTTCAACTATTTCATAATAAAATGAATTAAATTTAACAGAACAATTCGCCTGAAGGAACATATCTTGCATAATATATGTAAAGTATAATGGCTTAACTATACATTACCATGAATTCAAAATATATATAACTAAATGAAATTTTACCAACTGTCCCCATTTGAGGACATATGCAAGAAGAGATTTACTTCGAGCGAAAGGTACTCCGTGGCATATTTGGTCCCGTCAAAGAACAAAGAATAGTTGGAGGTGAAGATACAATTTTGAATTAGACAAGTTGTACGGTCAACCAAATATTGTCAAAACATTCAAAATTAATATATTGAGATGGCTTGGACACGTAGTACGCATGGAGGAGGAGCGTGTACCGAAAAAACTGTTAAATGGTAAACCAGAAGGTAGAAGGAGCGCCGGAAGACCTAAGGCGAGATGACTAGATGCAGTAAACTGAGATATAAAGATCCTTAAAATTCGGGATTGGAAGACATTGAGTGTGGATATGTCAGGTTGGAAAAGGGTGTTGGAGAAGGTTAAAACCGCACCTGGGTTATAACACCATGGAGTAAGTAAGTACAATAAGTAAGCAAGAAGAGATTAAATAAATATGTTGTCAAAAAATAGTAGCAGTATGCCAAGTATTGAATAAATTTTGCATGAAGATTTAAATTCATTTGCGATTTTTTTTTAGCAATTCGTAACAATATCAACATTAGCAACATTACCCCGATCTACTCTATGCTTTTGCTATTACCAAAACGATTCTTCCTAAGTTTATATAGAAAGCTTTTCAATATAGTTGAAACTACATAAGTAAGACCGGTTCCAGTTGTATATAATAATTAACATCAATTTGAAAATATATATTTCATAATTAATATATTCCATATATCGAACCGATTTTAAATTTTAAAAAAATATATATTTGACCCCTAAAATGTTTATTTATTTTATTATTTACTTGGAATTGAACATACATTTTTTTATTTAAATTAAATATGGTATTGGCATATAAAATACTCACGCAAAATAAAATTGTTAAATAATTTGCCGCAGCCATAATATTTTTTTATTTTAATTAGAGTTAATTGGCATTGTTTATTATATGTAATATATAAAAGTATACGTATTTTGTATATAATAAGCCGTTGCCCATATAAATAATAAAAACTTCTACCTACACAATAGTAATTATTTTTTAAATATCAATTACTGAAAAATCTCTCACGACATAATTAAAATTCTTTCGGCGTTTTATTTATTTTTAGTTTTTTTTTATTATTTTTGCCATTGTTGTTGTAAATAATCTTTTAAAAATTACAGGCAAAAAAAAAATTCTTTCTGTTTATTATTCATATAATGTGGTTTTTTGATTATTTTTGTATTATTATGTATTATTTTATTTTTTATTATTATTATTATTATTATTGTTATTTTTTATTGTAAGTGTTTCATTAATTTTGTCTCATATTTGTGTGTGTGTGTGTGTGTGTGTGTGTGAGTTATATGAAATTTAATCACTCAATTTTAAAATATAACTTTATATAATAATTAATAAAATATTAGTGGTTACCAGGTATAGGAGTATGAAATGAGCCTTTTTTAAAGGAAGAAAAACACATTATTTAGAATAGAAAAATCAAAAATATTTTATTCAAAATAACTTCCATCGCTTTCTACACATTTTAACCACCTTTCAGGCAATTTTCGTATACCACGTCGAAAAAATGGTGTTGCTTTGGACGAAAACCATTCAGATAGCCAATTTTCAACTTCTTCAGGTGTTTTGAAGTGCTGTTCTTTCAAAGCATGTCCCATCGATGAAAACAAATGGTAGTCCGAAGGAGCCAAGTCTCGGTTGAATAAGGCGGGTATGGTAACTGCTCCCATTCAAGCGACTTTATCGTATCCTGAACTGGTTTTGCTTTGTGTGCTGGTGCATTATCATGTTGCAAAATTACCTTAACAGATTTTTTTCTTTCTTTCTGTCCATTCTGGTCGGTTATCTAATAATGCATGGTTCAAATCGATTATTTGTTGTTGGTAGCGAACCGTATTAACAGTTTCACCAGGTTTCAGAAGTTCATGATACACCACACCTTCCTGATCCCACCAAACACAAAGCATTCTCTTCTTACCGAATCGTTTTTTGCAGTCGATGTTGCTGCTTTACCTGGTGTAATCCATGATTTTTTGCGTTTAGGATTCTCAAAATATATCCACTTTTCATCACCAGTCACGATTCGATGCAAAAAAGACTTCCTTTTGTATTGTTGAAGGTGCAATTCACAAATGGTTTTTCGATTTTCTTGTTGCCTTTCAGTCAATTCATGTGAAACCCATTTTCCACGCTTTTGAAATTTTCCCATTGCTTTTAAACGATTAGAAATTGTTTTTTGATCTACATTTAAGGCTTCTGCAAGTTGTTTTTGAGTTTGTGTATCATCTTCGTCCAACAATGCTTGCAATTCACTGTCTTCAAACTTTTTTGGTGGTCTTCCACGTTCTTCATTTCTCAAATCAAAATCTTTGTCTCTAAATTGTTGAAACCATCTTTTGCATATTGCTAATGATAGAGCATTATCACCAAAAGCTTCTACAAGCATTCGTTGAGATTCAGCTGCGTTTTTCTTTAAATGATAACAAAAAACTAATGATACCCGCAAATCGTTTGTTGAAGGCACAAAATTAGACATTTTTAATATGATAAAATTTTATGTTGTTGTATTACAAATGGAATTTACCACACTGAATGTTGTTGATAGATGTCAAAACAATAAAAAAAGCATCGCATTAAGGCTCTTTCACAATTACTAATATAAGTACAGCCATTTATTGGCAGGGGTTCACTTCATACTCCTTTACCTGGTATTTAATAATATTTAATTATATAACCTTTTTGTATAATTGTTTCAATATACAAACCCGTATTTTATATTTATTACACGTGTATATTATACATATCTGCCATAATTAATGTAATTGTATAATTAATATTTATACTAGACTCGTATTAATATTAATATTAATATAATGTATAGCATTAAAAAAAGGTATCAGATATATTTGTGTTAATTGCACACGCAAATACTGGATAAAAAAAATAATAGAAATTCAGAATTATTTGTGTTTTTTATTTGCCACCCATAAAACGATCACAATAAATAAATACTTTTTAGAATTAGAACACTAAAATATTAAATATTATTATTTTACTATACCGCATCGCATCAGTGTCAAAATTAGTAGTGCTATCTTTCATTTTGGTGATTCTTAACTCAAAGATGTACGGCAACGTTTAGATCGGCCGCAGTTGAAGTTGATCGACAACAAAGCAAAACAAAACAATAATCGATTGCATTATAGCACACCACGTAAGATTACAGAGAAGCTCGTTGTATGACTGTTTATAAAGCTTTTAAAACAACTTAGTTATAGATATATGATCTCTTAAAGAAATTCACTTAATATACGAATTATTACAATATGCGATTTACTAATGATACGTAACAAAAATTATCAATTTTAGGAACGATAGATAAGCTACATATCACATATCTTTTGTTACTATACAAAAATCATTGAAGTGAGGTTTGAGTTTTTGTTACAATATCCAACGTATTGCATCATCAGATGAACATTTATTTTGATCTTTGCAAATATTCTTGAATGGTAAGATTTTTAATAATGTTCATGATATTAAAATGTATTTGACTCAGTTGGTACAACCGCGATAGAGTCTAGAAGTTCTATGAGGCCAAAAAACTGGCTGTACTATATAGCAATGGCTAACTGAATATTTTCACTTGTTTGTTTATAGAACAATTGAATATTGTTGAATGATGAACTAATGAACTATTAACAATGACTGCACACATCAATATGGGCTATAATCATTCATATAAAAATAAAGAAATTAAGGAAACATTTAGCTTTCGTTAATTTCAAACCAATTATTGTGAATTGATATATATATAATAAATCATGTGGACATTCCAAACCAATTGATGAATTGTTATATACGCCTCCATGCGAAGTAATTTTATCAACTTTTCTGTAATAAATGTAATGCTCCAAATTCACAGTAACATGATTTGGGTATGTTCTATTGAATTCTTTTTTTAAAAAGTTTTGGATTTCATCATCAAGTCACCTTATAGATTTTTGTTGATGATTTACACGGCATTACATGGTGTCATACAGGGTGTTTTTGCTGGATTAAATGTAAATTCGTGTCAAATTTATTTATTTTTTAGCCATTTAGTTTGGTACACGCATGCTTTCCGGTGTATCTGTATTGTATTGGTTAAAATGGATATATGCAACATGGATAAGATGATTATTCGGTGCGGTGGATACTACACGATGATGATGATGATGTTTTAATAAAGGGCGAATTAATTCCAGCAATTTAGACCAAAAAACGTCCATTGTGTTGTGTGAGTTAATCCTCAAAGATTATGGCTTTAGAAATGAAACAGAGAGTAATAATAGATCCTGTAATTGTGCTTATACATATCTCTAACCCTACCCTTGAAGTAATAACGTTCCTGTGTACCATAAGTATACTATATTAGTTTGCCTCATAACAATGTATCTACTTAACCATATTAATAAGCATGCCCCCCGTAATTCTTAATTACAATTAAATGATAATGGCTATCTCAAGCGCTATCAGCATCCCCATCTTTGTTTTTCACTGCCAATCAATTTGAGCCAGCAGTGGAGACACTGTCACCAAAATTTGTTAGATTTCTGACGGTGGGGATCACAACAATTTCAATGAAATCCTTACCAATCCCCAGTTTTTCTTTTGATGTGTCTCCTTTACCTTTCTGAATGTTAGAAAATGGATTACACTTCATATGTTTAGTCTGTAAAGAATAGTTATCCAACATTGGATGTTAGATACTTTACCCGGCACCTTTTTCGGGTTGTGAAATTTGTGTGAGATTCGTGATTTTCGCGTGACTGGGTGCATCAAATTTGATCTACGTTATGGTAATGTTGTTGGTATATGCGTTTTAGTTTGTTCGCATTGTTCATGAGCATTACAGTACATCAAGTACAATTTATTGATATTCAAATTTTGAATATCGTATTTGATCAATGGTACTAACTGTTCTGACGTTTTGTTGATAATAGAACTACTCAATTGCTACTCAATTATTGGTGAATTTTTATATGAAATTTTGTTTGGAAATGGTATATTTTTTCTTTATAATTTACTATAAATCTTATAATTATTGTATTATATTAAGGAGCTTGAATATGGATATAATATAATTATGTGCTTATCAAACACAAATATGGAGTTAAGAAAATATAAATTGTTTAACCAATTATTGAATCAGTTTATATACTTCTTTCTATGCGATCATATATATGGAATAATTTAACAACTTAATTGCAAAATGCAATGGCCTTCAGAGGACATTCTAAATTATTGTATTAATAAAGGATGAGTATATATTCTTCTGTATATTTTCCTTATTGAATAATATGTATAATTTCTCCAGTATATAGGTTAACTAAACTGCGGCTGCCTTTTTTTTATCATTATACTAGTTTTATATAAAATCATTTTCAGTATCTAGACTCTTGCCAGTAGACTATAATAAAAACCAGCTATATAAAATTCAATTTAAACCAAAATATTTTTATAGAATTTAATGAAGATAATGAGAGGGTGTAAATAAATTTATGTGGATAATTTTTTTATTGGCAGATGGTTTTCATTTAAATAAAAAAAAAACACAAAATGTAAACTAAAAATAATCTAACAGATTTCTGTCTTCAGCCAAGCAAAAAAATTTATGTATAACATAGGGATTTGTATAAAATAATAACAATAATAATAATAACAAAATTGTTAACATTGGGTTCATTGGCAGATGTTTTTTGTTTTTTTTTACTTCTCTGGAATGTTAAAAATTAAAATAAAATGTTTTAACACAACAAAAGTTATAATAATATAATCGTATTGTATAAACAGGGTGCCCCAAATTTCGATGGCAATACTAAAACACTAGGTTCTGTGGGTCATTTTGCGTCGAAAATATTATATAACATTTTGGTCGATTCGACTTCGGTACGAAGTTACACTCATATAACCAAATTATCAATCAGACCCTGTTTTGCTCTCAACTGGGATCAATATCTCAATAACTAATTAACCGCTTTTAAATTTTTGATACACTATTAGCATTACCATAGATCTATAATTTGACGTTAAGATAAGGCAATTCGGATATGTGGTTATCCAGATACTTATAGGAATGTTGACAGTTAGCTGAACGCCATTTTTCTTTTTGAAAGTTTGTTCAAGCATAAGTAGAAAAATCATGATGAAAAATTTTTTTCGGTATAAGTTTAAAAACTTTCCACATTCATAAGCTTCTGTTTAAGCTATAACATTATGATAGGTACGAACTGGTTCCAATGATATTCACAAATAACCACAACGATGTTGTCATAAAATTGATTTTCGCTATGGAAAAATTTTATCTTTTTTTGGTTTTATCCAGAGCAAACAATATGGACGTGACACATAATTGATTCCATACACTCCTATGCATTCACAAAAACCTTCACACACACACAAACGATCTCACACACAAAGGCCTACACACATAAACCCACGAAAGCACACGTACGCATATCACCACAGTTTTAAACAAACAAAGCATAAAGTAATTGCTGAAAATGTGCTCCTTCAGCTCGAATACATAGATATCAATGGTTTTCAATAGACCGAACCAATCTAAGTGTTTGCTGTTGCTTGTGGCGAAGGTTTTGAATACAGTCTTCAATACGCTGAATTAACTCTTCAAGTGAATTAATCACAGTTGCATAGACATTTTCTTCAAGGCAACCCATAAATAGAAATCCAACGGATTTAAGTATGGAGAACTGGGCGATCATCTTATGGGCCCATCTCTACCAATCCTTCTTAAGGTTTGTGTGAATGCATAGGAGTGTATGGATCCAGTTATCTTCGTTTCGGCCAAAATGTTATATAATATTTTCGACGCAAAATGACCCAGAGAACCTAGTGTTTTCGTATTGTCGTCGAAATTTGAGACACCCTGTATATAAGCATGCGAGTATTTTAAAACCTATTGTATAAATTGTAACATTAATATTATATAAGTTGATGAAGAATATATACATAGTTTATTTTTATATATTTGTATGCGGACCGAAAATTGAAAAGGATATTTTGTCTTTGACTTAATAATATAAGGGTATATATAATTAAAAATCCATGTTTTATGTATATTTGAAATGAATATAAATATATATTGACAGTACGGCTGCCGTAACATGATAAATGTTATACAACATATTCATATTATTAATATTTCTTTTAAATTTTGTTGTTATTTATAAATTCAAGTATTTATATGTACGACTTATAAACACACATTAAGCATATAGAGATTTACATATACAATATATGACATAACAGCTTCCTTTCTCCAATATCATGTGGCAACGTATTATAAATTTATAATAATATTTTAAAATGTTTTCCTATACCCGCCTGCATAAATATGGTATTTGTATTTATTAACTTAACCATAATATAAATGTTTCCAAAAATAATAACATTTGTCATATCAATTTAGTATAAAGTTCGGCGGTAGGTGTATACAACAAAGGTGTGTTAAAATGTTAAATTTTAGAAAATGTAATGCATTATATAAGAAAAAGGGTTAATTTTTGTATTGTAACTAATTACAATAATTTCAGTTTTTTTTTGTGTATAATACAATACTTTTCAAATGCAACAAATTTTAATACGTTTTTATTTTATCGCAAACAATTCTTTCCATTTCAATTCATGCACTTAAAATAAAAAATTATTTAATCTCCACAAAAATCACCTATCCATAAAATTTCTGCTTTATTGTTTTACTAGGTATGTTGCACAACAAACAATTTCTGACCGTTTAAAAGCTATGGGAAAGATCCAGAAGTGCGGAAAATGGGTGCCACATAAATTGAATGAAAGACAGATGGAAAACCGAAAAAACACAGACACGAAAGAAAATCAGTTTTGCATCGAATTGTTACTGGCGATGAAAAATTGATTTATTTTAAGAATCCTAAACAGAAAAAAATCATGGGTTAATCCAGGACAACCATCAACACAGACTGCAAGACCAAATCGGTTCGGTAAGAAGACAATGCTTTGTGTCTGGTGGGACCAGAAAGATGTAATGTACCACGAGCTCCTAACACCTGATGAAACTGTTTATGCTTATCGCTACCGACAACAAATGATCAATTTGAAGCATGCATTGATCGAAAAACGACCAGGATGGGCCAGAAGACACGGCAAGGTAATTTTGCTCCATTACAATGTACCTGCGCATAAAGTAAAACCGGCTCAGGATACAATCAAAGCACTTGGCTGGGAGCTGCTATCCCATCCGCCGTATTCACCAGACTTGGCTCCTTCCGACTACCATTTGTTTTCATCGATGGGACACGCATTGGCTGAGCAGCATTTCGATTCCTACGAAGAAGTCAAACATTGGGTGTCTGATTGGTTTGCTTCAAAAGACGAACAATTCTATTGGCTTGCCATTCACAAATTGCTACAAAGTTGGCCAAAATGTGAAGAAACCAATGGTCAATATTTTGAATAAAATATTTTTTACTTTCCCATTTAAAATCAGTATTTTATTTTCACAAAAAAACGCTCACTTGATACCGGTACAGCTGGTATTCTATTTATACCTATATCTTCCTCAACCTAATCACCTAAGTAGTCATTTCACGTTTATGCGATAAAGAATGTGTGCGCTACATAAATTGGATAATTTCTTTCCATTATCTATTATAACAGTATAATATAATGTAGGAATTATAATTAACTCACAAAAATATAAAACACAAATATTTATAAAAAAAAGATGCCCAATATTAAGAATTATTTAAACATTTCAAGTACTACATGTATTTTAATTTAAAAATTTAAAAGTATACTATTCAAGTACATTCTTGAAATACTTTATCAAAGTATTTTAAATATATATTTATTTGAAATATTTTAAATATTTTAATATCAAAATTTTTTTATATTGTTTATCGGTTTAATACTTGTAATACTAAACCACATATGGAATCTCAAAACATTAGGAATTTTTGAGAGGCTGCATCAATTATTTAAAGTTGTTATTACGTTTACGTTTAAGACATAACTATAAAAGAAATGACAACTATATATATTTCTACACAAACATCCATCTGAATGGAATCTTACCTTTCATAAATACTGCTGGAGCCTACTCACAACTTATTAAATAAATTATGTATAAAATTTAAATATAGCAATATAACACCGCTTCTCCGTTCTGTAGTGTGGCAAATATTACCATCGCCAATAAATATAGTGAATGTTTTATTGAAAATTCTACACATTTATACATTTATATTTATACCATAAGTTTTCCATATGGTATATATATTATATGTACAATAGAACCCCAAATAATGTTAGGTTATATATCTAACTCGAAATATATGTAATTTATCATCAATTTTACACAATGTAATTTTATTTTTATAGTCCAGTATTATTATTATTTCAATCTAAATATGTAATATATATAACAAAAACCATTTATTATACTACCAAAAAAATGCGTATTATTAACATTCTTGTAATTCTATGTACGTATCATGAGTACGTGCCTAAAGTGGAAAATATATAATAATAACCATATATACCATATATACAATAGTAATATATACCATTAAATATACACTTACAATACATATATGAATTTGTTTTCAGCAGTCATTCAACTGAGAAATGTAACATATGCAATTTTAAAAAGAAATATATGCACATTTTCGGGAGATTTCTATATATAATTAACATTTGTACAATATATACAATACAATATAATATAATACAAGGGTTGTTCAGAAATTTCTCAGGCTATAACAAAGAAGTTTTATGTTTTATCTTACAACTGTTTCCTTTAGCGAAATACTCTATTTATTCCGATATATTATTAGAGCTATAAACGTAGATTGGGAGACGTACATGGCGATTGATCGATCACACGTAAAAAGAAAGATGTGGAGGATATATAACAAAGAAAATTGGAATGGAATTAACAGGGCAGTAGGAGGGTAGGTCGAACAAGGGATACATGTTGCAGAATTGTGGTTGCCAAAGCCGAAGTCCAGGCCAAAACCTGGAAAGTTGTGAATACTTTGGTCAAACAGAGCATTTTTGATGCTCTATGTACCCGCACGGAGTAACAGATGATGAACCGTCGAAATGACAATTTTGTAAATCTTTGAAAAACATTCGTTTCTTTATATTATACTTTTACTTTACTATTCGTGTTTAACGAATGTTAACACCTCAGCCTTTCCTTAATTTGTGATGTATAGTTTTGGTATCGAGTTCTTATATTATGGGTAAACTTTGTATATTATACTATTCAACTATAGGTATATGTATATTTGCAGATTTTATAACGTTTTAAAATACACAGATATTTACTATTTCTTTATAATATCATATGCTATTCGATAATTCGAACGACGTCAATCCTCCATGTTCTATATGATTTCACTAGTAGTTGCAATCAACTCTATTTTTTTGTCCGATTAATAAATTTTTATGGAACGTCGGTTTGCCATTGAATATTATAGATATTAGTATTTCTTTTAATGACTGGAACATATTCCAACCAAGTAAACATAACAAAATACATTATAATTTAAATTATTTAACGGTTACACTCTGTTGTTATTTATTGTTTAAGCAATTTCGTTGTGCTGGGTAAGGACATAAAAATTAAGGTTTATGGAAAGAATTGAATATATCAATTAAAAAACCATTTTTCCTAAATTATATGTGAGAGTATATTTGGAGTTTTTAGAAATATACCTCATTTATTAAAATTGCTTTTGTGATAGGCGATATATATATATATACGACTCTTCCTAATAGTGTTACACAATTTAATAATTAAATATTATTATATAACAATTTAAACAATTAACACAGAAATTTTCTCAACTTTTAAATTATGGGACAAAGTATAGTGTATATAGTTATAATTTTGTTGGCAAAGACTAGTAAAATCATTGTTTTTACATAGAACTGACTGTTTCCGTATATAAAATCGATATCGATCATAAAGGAAATTACCATTATTGACACGCTGAATTTCATTTATTTAAACAGTTCCATTGCAACTAGTGTATACGGTTTTGGTTTGGGATGCACATAGTGTAATTTTTATCGACTATCATCAGAGACAGGTGAAACAATAGCTTTTAATAATTCGTCGAATTAAGAAAATTCGGCTGAATTTTAAAAAAGAAAAACATCCTTTTTCTTATAATAATGTAATACTCCATAGCCGTCGAATTACACGAATTATGTTATAAAATGTCAATTTATCGTATTTTCCAGATTTTACATCCAATGCAACTGTTTTCCGTGCCCGAACATGATTAAGTATAAATGGAAAGAAATATTTATCGCACAATTAATAAAGATCAGCGAATCTGTATTAATCCGAATAGATTAAAATACATTGGAATACTGTCTAGTTAAAAATGTATCGATCTAAAAAGTTTTCTTCAAAAATCTAATTAATAAAAAAGTAATAGGTCGAGAAATTTTCAAACAACCCTGGTACACCTCTCTATATATATAAATATTTTTAATATATAATATAATATTAATATTTAACACATTTTTGTACATAAATAAAAATAATTCATTCAGAAATTTTATATTTTACTTAAATTTATTTTGAATAGAATCCTCTTTCAAATTATTGGCCATATTTTATGTAATATTAAATAAAGGGTGTTCAAATTTTAGCTTAATTTTTAATTTTAAATTTATAACACATAATTTTTATCGAAATAATCTAAATAATATCATTTGTTTTGAATATTAAAGTAGACGATAATAATTGAAAATTGAAAATGTCAATGATGTTACATAAATTTTTGCACACATTCAATCTTTAAGGCAAATTGTCCATCATGTGTTCACATAATTGTGGTTCACTTAGAATGATTCGTTCAAAATTACTCAAATTTGAACACCCTTAATATGCGTACACGTATATAATGTATATTTGCGATGTTGGGCATGTGTGTATACCATATGTAATGCATATTTGCATAAAATTTAAAACACCTGTTTCCTTTCGTAAAACCTAAACTATGTATATAATATATACGAATATAACTACACCTATATAGGATTTCATCTTATTCCATATGTTTTTTCGTAACATTATGCATAGCCATATACAATATATGGTATATATAAAATATGCACCTATATATTGAAAATATAGAAGTCAAAAAATTATAATTCAGCTGTGTATAATATTTTTTGTCAATGAATATGAGAAATCATGTATATATTCTCGTAAATATAATGAAATCATAAAATTTACATAACCTGCTAAATAAATTAATATATTCATCATATAATATACTGGTATATAACGAACTATAAAATACGTTATAAAATATGTCTATACTCAAATTTGGATTTATTTCTAAATATTTAACATATCATATGTATCAGGTGTACCGGTTAATGTCCGCCGCTCACACATATATAGTGCTGCAAGCGGTAGTAGTAGTAAACTAAAATGGCTGAATTATTAATTATGAATTAAGCTGTGACACTATTCTCCAAAAATTAGTTGACAGTAGACCTCTTATCGAGCGACAACATTGTTAAAAAAATAATTGAAAATGTCGAATTTAGTGTTAGTAAAACGCGAAATGCGGACATCATTGCTTTTTTATTTTCGTTTGAAGAAAACTGCGGCAGAATCACATCGAATGCTTGTAGAAGCTTATGGCGATAACATTTTATTAGAAAGGACATGCAGAGAATTTTTTCACCGATTCAAAAGTAATGATTTTGATGTGGAAGACAAAGAGCGCCGAAAAAGTTTGAGGACACCGAATTGCAGTCTCTATTGAATGAAGACGACACGCAAATGCAACAACAACTTGCAGAACAACTAGGAGTTGCTCAACAAACCGTTTCCGATCGCTTGAAAGCAATGAGAAAGATCCAAAAGGAAGTCATGAATTGACTGTGAGACAACAAGAAAATCGAAAAACCATCTGTGAAATGCACCTTCAACGATACAAAAGGCAGTCTTTTTTGCATCGAATCGTGACTGGTGATGAAAAGTGGATTTATTTTGAGAATCTTAAATGCAAAATATCATAGGTTACACCAGGTCAACCAGCAAAATCGACTGCAAAGCCAAATCGCTTTGGTAAGAAGAGAATGCTTTGTGTTTGGTGGGATCAGAAAGGTGTGGTGTACCACGAGCTTCTAAAACCTGGTGAAACTGTTAATACTGATAGCTACCGATAACAAATAATCAATTTGAACCGTGCTTTGCTGCAAAAACGACAAGAATATCAAATGGGACAAAACAAGGTAATTTTCCTGACAATGCACCATCACACAAAGCAATACCGGTCCAGGGAACGTTAGCGGCGCTTAACTGGGAAGTTTTATCGCATGCGGCTTATTCACCAGAATTGGCTCCTTCAGACTACCATTTTGATCAAAGGAACAACAATTTTTTTGGCGTGGTATCCACAAATTGCCTGAAAGGTGGACAAAATGTGTAACTAGTGATCGAAAATATTTTGAATAAAAAATTTTTTGGTTTTCTCCCACAAAAAATATGTTTTTTCACTTTAAAAAACGGCGGACATTAACCGGTATACCTGATATATAACGATGTATGTTTTTACGTATATGTAAAAATTAAATAACATATATTCCAACAAAAAAAAACATATGGTTTTATTTATAAATAATAACAATTTCTTTTGAAAATTATTTAATCTTTTGTTATTAATACAGATTTCTTATGCGTTATTGTCAGTTTTATAAATGACCTTTTCAAATAAAATATGCTATATATTATAAAAGAGCACGTAAATCATATACAGGATTATAATTACGTTCTTATTTTTCTGTACGATGCTGTCCTGTCTGTAACAAAAGATACCACCAAAATTTTATGTATTATTATAATTATTAACATACGTTTGTTCATTGTATATACGATAGGAAATACGCTATATATAAAACGTATATTAAGTAAATGTAAAATATATGTATTTATAAGGCAGCGAGAGAAAGCAGCTGTTAACAAAATGTTACCACACCGGATTTTGGGGTGAATATATATCATGCACATACACATACAAAGCTCATATACTTATATTTAAAAAAAAATGTATAAGTAAATAAATATTGCTTAAATAAATAATATTAAATAAAAGGAATGCGCTTTATTGTTTGGTTTTTCGCTTTGTGTACGATAAAATTATAAATATTTCACAAAAAATATGAAATAATACAATAATATGAACAAAAAAAAATAATATTAAATTAAGTAAGACAAAATATTATAATATGCACGTGAGCAATAAACCCGTGTCAAAATTTCAAATTTCATTCATTCATAATTATCAATATGCTCGAGATGATATAGTTTTTGTTCCATTATAACGTTTCTCCGCATCATGTTACAACAAGTATAAAAAAGGATATATGAAATATTAAAAGTAGTTGATAGAAAAAATTTTGTTTTTATTTATTTATTTTATTTCGAAAAACATTAAATATTTGTAAAAATTTTAAAAAAACAGACAATATTTCAAATAATAGGTATATGGGTGGCAATAAAATAGTAACGAGATTGATGTTTCTATTACAGAAGAACTAAAGAAGTTTTACAAAGTCGACATCTGTGTTCGTCTGTATATAAGATCTATTTTTATGTTTTGCGCCGAAAAAATTATAAGTATTTTAATAGATCAATGAGTTGGTACTTCATTGTATAAAACCAGGAACAACCACTACGGAATCTTATCTTTTATTAAAAGAAGTATGTGACAATGAATGTTTATGATGGGCGAGGATTTTTGAATGGTTTAAGCGTTTCCAAGATGACTGTGGAAGACATTGAAGATGGTGTACTCCTTGATTTTCCATCTACATCAATTACAGATAAAAATATTGAAAAATCTGTAAACTGATCCAATCTGACTGTCGCGTCAATTAACTATTCATGCGATTGTTGAAACTGTGTGGGAATTGATAAAGTAAATATATGCGTAATTTTACATAACAATTTGAATTCTGCAAAAAGCGTGTGCGTAAAATTCTCTCAATTTGCATGTTGTGTGTCAAGAAATTTCTAGCCAAGTATAACATCTAAGTGTTAGACCATCCACCTTATGCGCCTGACCTGATACCATGTCACAATTATCTGTTCTCCATCCATATATAGTCAAACTTGAATTAAAAGGAACCCGATTTCAGACCGTTGAAACTGTGAAAGAAACAGAGGCACACGTTGTATATCGGGATAGAGGAGTGGTGTATATTGAAGACGATATTAACTAAATATGTATAAATTTAAAATAAAAAATTTTACAGCATTATATTGTAGTTCCGTTATTTTATAGCCACATCTAGTATGTCAACGGCTATACACCGTTTTTTGCTTCTGACTAACATCATGGTTTCACAGCTGAAATAACATCATTGTCAATGTTATGAAATCTAGGAATATTGACAGTATTAGAATCGCGAGCAATAAATATATAAGAATCATCGGGAAATGTTTGTCATTTAAGATCCCTATACACCCCACGGATTGCAAAGATATTGGGATTATTTTAAATCAACTTCTATTGTGTAATTTACTAAATCACAAAATTCATTGTAGAATTTTTCTTATATTACTAATAATTATCGTATACGAATTATATGTGAACAATATACAATATTTTAATGGATTATTTATTTTTCAAATAATACATTTTTTCTTACAAAATTGTTTTCTTGAGAACAAATTTTCATCATTTATTATTATTATACTGTAAATTTTTTGAAATATAATATCCATTCAATATATTGTAAAAAAGGCATCTTAATTGTACCCACATTTTTATTTAAATATCCTTAAAATAATTTTTAAAATATATCGTTTTTTTTAATAAATGAGTATGAAGTTCAGAAAAATAATATAATATAGAATTTTATTCACCAATAGTTTATAGTATTTCTTTATTGTTATACAAACAGATGGTGGTCCCGTGTATAACAAAAATATTTATCATATATTTAACCTTGTAAATAGATTTAGGATCTATATAATCTTTGTCGTTTTTATATAGAAGATTTTTTACTAAATTCTTATTTAACTATTTATTTATATATTCTTTACTGATTTAAAATTTAAAATTTGAAGCTGCTTATTAAGCGGCTAGGTAAAAATTCATTTCAGAAACGTCTTTAGTTAGTATTTACTTACTGTATACTGTTTTGTGTAATATATAATATATTAGAATTTAATGTCCGATTACAACGGAAAATAATAAATTTTATAAATATGTAGTCAGATTCGTGCACGCTATCATCAAGTTAAATTGTTTGAAGAATTCTATCATAAATACAAAATACGATTTGAATTTTTCTGATTTTTTACATACGTTACCATGTTATAAATATGAATATTTTCGGTCAGACACGAACACAACCAATTTTATCAAATTATTATAATTTTGCCAATATAGCTAATTTTATTATAATAAATTTAAAATTTTTATGTATTGTGTGACATTCCAATGATATAATAATTAATGTATATAAGGAACTATATTTAATCAATTTCAATTTAAAGTAGATTTTCGAAAAGTACCACGTCGCATGTATATGCCATTAACAATAAATATAATAAATTATTATATAAATAAACGACATAAATAAACAAATAGCATTTTCATTGTATATATTTTATATATATATATATAGTATTTAGTTTAAGTATATATATATATATTTTTATATAAGTACGAACACCATACATGCAACTAATATCTCAATATTCTCATATTACTGCGGTACAGGCTAGAAAATGTTTGATGCTGTGTTAATACTGGTTACCATATAATAATATACATATAATAAGAACACATTTGTAAAATGACCGGTCGGCATTGCAAGGTCATGTGTGATAACCGGTATAAAGAAATTAATATTTACTAAATTAATATTGTATATATATATACCTATACAGTAAAATGCATTGAAAGATGTATACAACATTTAATACATATACGCGTATTATGATATATCGAAATAATGTATAAAATTATATATAAAGACGTATACGGGAAAAGAGGAGAATGCGAAGGAACATTGATATATGTTATAATAAAAGAAACAGATATTATGCTCATGCTAATGTTTTATTATTTTTAGATAAAATGTGTGTGCTCGTATATGTTAATTTTCAACTATAAAAGATAATAATTACTAATAATAAGTAAAATATTATCAAATAAATAGTGATTAACTCTCATGCCATGATTATTGCATATTAAGAAGATATTACTCACCTTTTTTTTTTACAGTAAAAATCTATTGGTAACTAAACTTGTTGAAGATAACATTTATTATAAATTCTATAAAATTTAAAATGACTATTAATACATGTATATGGGGTTTGTGGTTTGGTTAGTAGTAAAACACTGTATTCACATTAAGCAACTCAAATCTTATGTATATACTATTTAAATTTATTTATACAGAGTGTCCCAATTTTCGACGTGATGGATTGGCAGAGGTGGGCCCATAAGATGGTCGCCATGTTCTCCAGACTTAAATCTATTGGATTTCTATTTATGGAGTTGCCTTAAAGAAAACGTCTATGCAACTGTGATTAATTCACTTGAAGAGTTAATTCAGCTTATTGAAGATTGTATGCAAGACCTTCGCCACAAGCAACAGCAAACACTTAGATTGGTTCGGTCTATTGAAAACCATTGATGTCTATGTAGTCGAGCTGAAGATCGTGTGTGTGTGTGTGAAAGTTTGTGTGAATGCATAGGAGTGCATGGAATCAATTATGTGTTACGTCTGTATTGTTGGTTTTGGATAAAACCAAAAAAAGATAAAATTTTTCCATAGCGAAAATCAATTTTATGCCTACATCGTTGTAGTTATTTGTGTATATCTTTGGAACCAGTTGAGATCTATCGTAATGTTATAGCTTAAACGAAAGCTTATGAATGTGGTAAGTTTTTAAACTTATACCGAAAAAAATTTTTCATTATGATTTTTCGACTTATGCTTGAACAAACTTTCAAAAAGAAAAATTGCGTTAAGCTGACTGTCAACATTTCTGTAAGTATCTGGGTATCCGAATTGCCTTATCTTAACATCAAATTAAAGATCTCGGTATGCTAATGCTAATAGAGTATCAAAAATTTTAAAACCGGTTAATTAGTTATTGAAATATTGATCCCAGTACAGTGGAAAACATGGTCTGATTGAAAATTTGGTTATTTGCGTGTAACTTCGTACCGAAGTCGAATCGGCCAAAATGTTATATGATATTTTCGACGCAAAATGACCCAGAGAATATAGTGTTTTCGTATTGCCGTCGAAAATTGGGACACCTTGTATATAATATACTCGTACACATAGCGAAATATAAATCGAGTTAACAAAATGATGTAGTTTCATATAGTTTTATTGGCCTTTCATCCAATTTTCTCGACAACAACATAAAATAATAATAATAATAATAATACATTCTCTCATATAAAGGTGTATGTACATACGACCATACTACATTTTTATAACAAGTTTCCATATGTTGTTAAACAACTTTTGTAAAATTGCAACGTTTGCAAAAATTCCTATAAAAATATATATATATTAATGCGGTGATATTATAAAATGAATAAAATTGTATATTTATAATATTTATTGAGGCTAAATATAAAATAATATAATATTAAATAAAAGAAAAAATTATAAAAATTAATATTGTTAAGGCGTTGCTCTGTGCGTTGTGGTTTTTTTTTTAGAATAAATTAATTTCGTTTGCTCTCACAAATGTATATAGTTTTCGCATTTATATAAATAATTGTATAATATTTTTATATAATTGACTCACACAAAATGTTGATGTGAATTTTGTGTTACCTTCATTTAACCATTTTTATACAGTTGACCCTTCTGTGTTATCTGTATGGGATATTTTATATTATAGAAACTACTATATACTTCAAATTCATTCTTAATGTGGTCATGGAAGGATTCTTATTAATATCTATATAAACTTATTTAAGTTCTGTTCTGACTTTTATAAACAAATAATTTATTTAGTGAGTTGCAAGCTCCGATAATTCCGACGCAGTAAGTCGCATGATATATACTAATAGTAATTGCACATACAGTGATTTTATGTAAATGTAAATATTGTGTAATATTTCAATTTTTAATTGTGATCAGGATTTATATGTTTTATAAAATAAAAAATTAAGAAATATCATTCTGTTCTGAATAATTATATACATGTGAAAGCGAATGGATATAGTGTATTACCTGAACATTAGATGTAAATTAAATCACAGTGAACCATTCTGTATAGATAAATTTGCTGATCGTTATAAATTGATGATCAATATGTTTTTTTTATGCATACAACTTTAATGAATAATAAGTTAAACTTAATGTGACGCACAATTTCTCACAATATATTATTTTATCAATTCTGAGAAATGGTGAGCTTAGGTGGAAACCGTTTCTATATACATTAGATATATATTCATCGCAAAAGCTTAAGTTCAAATTTTCAAATCGATAGTTCTAAAAACTGAAACACTTAACACTCAGTAGCGCAGTGGTATAGCACCGAATTATATCTTATTAATCATGAAATCACCGCTATTGTTCATAGGAAATTTATCGGTATTTATTTTAATTCAGAAATTTTTCTGCTGGGCGACCATTTGTTCGTTTATAAAATAAAAAGAAAATCTTTGAAAATTTTTTGTTGGACGCTACTCAAAGTTTAACAATGTCTGCACACACACACATCACTAATCATCCATATAAAAATAATAGAATTATGAAAACATCTATCTTTCGTTAATTGCAATACCATTGGTAAATTGTTATTTACTCCCATGCGGAGTAATTTACCAACTTGGCTATATTGACAGGTTTATTAGATGACATTAAGCTCCACTTGGAGCAATGTATAACTTAAAAAAAAGAAGTTTTAAAACTATTTGAGAATTTTCCATTATTTAAAACAGTGCTGGAAGTCTTCTTCTATGTAGGAACTTCTGTATGACGCCTGCTTCTTTTTCTTTCACATCAACAACGGTGTGAAATCTTGTTCCTTTTAATGCAGATTTGACTTTGATGATCAGCTGTGAACAGTTCTAATACTGAGATGTTATTCTTGACTAAAAACGTCTTAACAGACAATATGTAGATTGTGAGAATTTGAGCCACCATATTTTCACACATACTTTTTGCATGTTAAAATTGTTTATCAAATCGTACCGTTTCTTCTTCAACATCTACTCCATGCCATCTTGGCACCGCTTAAAACACTCAAACACCCGCTTGCCTTATAAACATTGTTTGCCAAATACTTTTTTTTAATAAAATATATAAGTTTCATTAGTGGCTTTTCCAAGTTTCACCAGTTGCTGCTATTAAAATACTTATCATATTTCCGATAAAACATAAAAATTCATCGTATTCAAACGAAGGCCCGACTAATATGTGCACAGATGTAGTAGGGACGACAATCGAATTGGAAGACTTCACGCTACACAGATCGTAAGACTTTGGCGCATTTTTAATTCTTCTGTATAGAAGCTTCTATCTCGTTATTTTATAGCACCCACCTTATGCACATAACAAATATTCGAATAATAGAATTTTTTTTATATCAATCAAAACCAATTCAAATCAATATCCTGCAACATTTAATTGAACAAATTACTTTATCAAAACTATTGTTATAATTAAATTGATGGTAATAACAAAGGACAATTTACACATAGCAAATGATAAAATTAAATAAATAAAATCTTGTTGTATAATAGATTCTTAGATCTTAATATACGGAATATATATATAAATATTGGAAAAAACGTTTCCATTTAATATATATTAATAAAACTATACATAAATAATAAATATTTCTATAATATAGAAATAATTTTCCACATATTACTCATAAACAAGGTGTCCCAATTTTCGACGGCAATATGAAAACACTAGGTTCTCTGGGTCATTTTACGTCGAAAATATCATACAACATTTTGGCCGATTCGACTTCGGTACGAAGTTACACGCAAATAACCAAATTTTCAATCAGACCATGTTTTGCACTCTACTGGGATCAATATCTCAATAACAAATTAACCGATTTTAATTTTTTGATATACTATTAGCATTAGCATACCAAGATCTTTAATTTGACGTTAAGATAAGGCAATTCGGACATGTGGGTATCCACATACTTATAGAAATGTTGACAGTTAGCTGAACGCAATTTTTCTTTTTGAAAGTTTGTTCAAGCATAAGTCGAAAAATCATGATGAAAAATTTTTTTCGGTATAAGTTTAAAAACTTGCCACATTCATAAGCTTTCGTTTTAAGCTATAACATTACGATAGATCTCAACTGGTTCCAAAGATATACACAAATAACTACAACGATGTAGGCATAAAATTGATTTTCGCTATGGAAAAATTTTATCTTTTTTTGGTTTTATCCAAAACCAACCATATGGACGTGACACATAATTGATTTCATACACTCCTATACATTCACACACACACATACACGATCTCACACACAAACTTTCAAAAAGTAAAATGGCGTTCGGGTAATTGTCAACATTTTTGTAAGTATCTGGATAACCACATGTCCGAATTGCCTTATCTTAACGTCAAATTAAAGATCTCGGTATGCTAATGCTAATAGTGTATCAACAATTTAAAATCGATTAATTAGTTATTGAGATATTGATCCCAGTAGAGTGTAAAACATGGTCTGATTGAAAATATGGTTATTTGCGTGTAACTTGGTACCGAAGTCGAATCGGCCAAAATGTTATATGATTTTTTCGACGCAAAATGACCCAGAGAACCTAGTGTTTTCGTATTGTCGTCGAAAATAGGGACGCCCTGTATATATTGTATATTATAGCATATTTTAACACTAACGCCATACGGTCATGTGTCACATATATACCTATACTAAACATTCCGAAACCAATCATTTGCCCATATGCGGTAGGAATTGGTGCTCAACATGTACACGACAAATTAATTAAACAGATAATAACAATATAGAAATTTACTTAAACGTATAAATGAACAATTAAAATAATAACGAATGATTAAATTTAAATCAAACTTTTGTACTGGTCATTTTACCTACGGCTACGGTACGGTATGGCGGTTAGTGTTAAATAATTGTCACGATATCACATCAATGTTTTTAGTATATATTATCTTATAAACCGCACAATACTTTTTACATTTTTTACATTATTGTATTGTATGTGTGTAGATGGTGTTATTCAACTTTGTGCAAATAGCAGAAATAAATTTTCATAAACAACAGGAAATTATAATCACATATTGAACGTGTTTGTATATATACAATTTATATAGTGATTACATATATAGTATATATACTAAAATACACATTACATACGATCTTATATTCTGTGTTCTGCAATGTATAAACAAGATTCATAAAGCATTAATTTAACACGTTAATGGCAATGTCAGAAAAATTTTCACATGGGCCGTGGTAACTTTATTAGATAATTTAGTTAAAAATGTATCAAGGAAACTTAATGTATCACAGAAAAAAATTTTTTTTGCCATATTTCGTTTTATTGTTTGTAGTGAGCCAAGAAATTTTCAGGTTTTGTTCCTGATAGGCCAGCTTTCGAAACATAATCCAAATGTATCGTTTGCGTCGGACATCTGTGATTGACGTGGCCTTCTACCAAATCGCGTACGTCAGACATATATGTCTGACATGGCTCATGTAGAACTTCTTAGCGTCAGACACATATGACTGACATGGCGATTAACGTGTTAATAATATTAATGGAAGAGAGGGATATATATGTTTTTTATTGTAATTTTAAATGATTATAAAATTAAGGATATGTTGATCATTTCTGTGATATTCATATGCAAATACATATATATAAGTAATTTAATCTGATTTTAATATAGTATATAGGTAGGTTCAATGTAATGCGATTAGACTTTATATTATTATTGTTTTTATTATTATAATAATATGTGATTGTGTGTAATAAATAACTTTTTGGATTTGCATATTATTAAACAAAAAGGTAAAAAAAAAAAACTGAATAATAATAATAAAAAAGAAAGATGAAAAAAATGTAGAATTAAAACTTGTTCACATTAATTTATAATAATAAAGTGATGTCACCTTTTTTCATATATCGATATATTCTTCTTCCATTAATTAGTCATCAAAATGTTATATATCACCGATCACCTCACCGCATCAAAACATACGGTCAAATTTAGAACGACTGCAAAAATAATAAAATTTATACATATTTAAGAAAATATTTTATATGTCATTGTCCTTATTCGTTGTATACAGTGTGAGTATAATATGGGTATAATATGGTATAACAGGCCAATTGAAAAGTCCCCATAGTCTACCATAGTAAAACACATTTTTTTTGGCAAAATTTGATTTTATTATTCAACATATTTGTTGCCTTCGAGGGCGATACAGAGCATATAGCGTTCTTCCAACTTTTCGATACCATTTTTGTAGTACAATTTGTCTTTTGCTTCAAAATAGGCCTGAGTTTCGGGTCGATTACTTCTTCATTGGCGCTAAATTTCTTTCCAGCGAGCATTCTTTTGAGGTCTGAGAACAGGAAATAGTCGCTGGGGGCCAGATCTAGCGAATACGGTGGATGCGGAAGCAATTCAAAGCCCAATTCATGCAATTTTGACATTGTTTTCATTGATTTGTGTGTCAAACGGTGCATTGTCTTGATGAAACAGCACTTTTTTCTTCTTAAAATGGGGCCGTTTTTTAACTATTTCATCCTTTAAACGATCCAATAACGCTATATAATAATCGCTGTTGATGGTCTGACCCTTTTGGAGGTAATCAATGAATATTATACCTTGCGCATCCCAGAATACTGATGCCATAACCTTGCCAGCTGACTGTTGTGTTTTTTCCTCTCTTTGGATTCGGTTCATCGTGTGCAGTCCACTCAACTGACTGTCAATTAGACTCCGGAGTGAAATGATGGAGCCATGTTTCATCCATTGTCACATATCGACGCAAATTATTTAGGTTTATTGCGCTTCAAACAGTGCTCAGTATCATTAACACGTTGTTGCGCTTTTGATCGATTGTGAGCTCGCGCGGCACCCATTTTGCACACAGCTTTCTCATGTACAAATATTCGTGAATGAATATGATATACACGTTCAGATGATATCTTCACAATGTCTGCTATCTCGATGATCAACTTCACTTTACGGTCATTCAAAATTATTTTGTGAACTTTTTTGATGTTTTCGTCGGTGACAGCCTCTTTTGGGCGTCCACTGCGTTCGCCGTCTTCGGTGCTCATTTCACCACGTTTAAACTTAGCATACCAATAACAATGATGGTTGATTTTCCTGGTGCAGACGCCGGAAACTCTTCATCAAGCCAAGATTTTGCTTCAACTGTATTTTTTCCCTTCAAAAAGCAATATTTCATCAGCACACGAAATTCTTTTTTTTCCATCTTTTTTCAAATAATAACAAAAGTAGCTACACTCACAACGCAATATCTCACAAACTAATGGTCGGACTGCTGTCAAATTTTAACACGTATCGTTTGAAGGTTGATACTAACTAAAAATCATATGGATTTAATACTAGCACTGCCTGATCTGTGTGTCAGACCGGGGACTTTTCAATTAGCCTGTTACATATCATCTTATAATGTGATACACATACATATGTTTTAAAATAAAATTATTATAATATATATATTTTTGGCAGACAATTTCTTTAAATTTTATGATATCATATGTCATCAATGGATTATATATAAATATGTAAATTTATGAATTTTTATATGTACATTTAATTGGTATCTACTCGTATTTAAAAAAAAAAAAATGAGTGCAACGCAACAATTTAGCTGTTTTAGCCATAAATATTATTTTATATATTTTTTCAAAAACATTTTTTAATGACTTTAAATATAAAATATTGTCACTTGCTAGAGTAGTTAACAGGACCACCCACGAAATAGTCAAGAGATAATTTATTTATGATTAAACAAATTTATTAATTTTATATTAGAAATGAATTTCTTATTTTTTTTTTATTATATGTATTTTAAAAGTGTTATAAAAATACCTACGAGTATGTGATCACCTTGCGGTTATTATATTACTGCAGTATTGTCCCATAATAAACCGGAATGGATTAATAAATATTAAATTTTCATATATACAATATATAGTTCTTTACAATATTCGTTGAATTTAGCACTTTTATCAGCAGTACCACCGAATTTATTTTTATTAATTAAATTTGCATTAAAAATAATTCAATTTAGCGTCCTAATGGGTGCTTTAATTTTCATAACGCAATCAATCCATCTCAATTAATTCTATTACTCAGGATAATCTTGCAAATTGGTAAATTTCAAGCGATATAAGTTCTGAATGAATTCATCCATTCAACGAAATCGTATATAAAGGTGAGCTATTTTATTTAATAATATGACAACTTCTGTTATAACATGTTTGTAAAACTATATTGAATTGCAAGTTGGATCAACGGAACGTTCAAAGCTTCCGCAGTAGTAAAAAATTGTAGAGCAAAAAAAAAACAATTTTAGTGTAAACGGTACTGGCGCGACGCAACGCACGAACTTGTGGTTCTATATACACACTAATATCATCAATTACAACTTATTATTATATATAGAATTCGATTAGTATATACAATATCCCAACCGCTGCAGAGAAAATTTAAAATGCCACTTTTTAGAGATATTAATATCTTTAAAATGCGTGAAATAACGTTGCATTTTAAGTACCAATTAAAATTCCAAATTCTTTAAACTATATGATGCATATTGTCAATTGATCATTATTCACTTTCAAACATATGTCACATATTGTAAGTAAAATATAGACAATTGTCTATATCCACATTACACACATTATGGTTATCGCAAGGTGTCGCACCGCGTAACTATGCATGCATTCCAAGAAGATTTGCTGAACAAATAGTGCTGCCCGCAGAGTTGTCCTCGTTTCAATGGCTGCTCGATTATTTAATAATTTTCTAGAATATATCGAATTTAGGGGTTATGATAATTTTTTGTATAATTACCAAAATGTATAACAGCACTGAAATACTGAAATAATATACTAAAATAGTAGAAATAGTATAAAGTATATTGCATAATATACAAATAAAACTGTATGAGATAGTATCCATCTGTATATCATTCATAATGTACGTGATTCAACCGCACAAAAACTGAATCTTGTCACAAACAAACAAACCTTATTAGTTTAGGTTTAGATATTATATATTTAAATATATAGGATTATTCAGTACTTATACGTACACACGCTTTATGTCATTAAAATTCATTTGAAATATTATCCATTATCACCCATAAATCAACTAAACTATAGCCTTGTTTTATCCCTTGTTTTTAAATATTATATTTACATGAATGATGTAATGCGAGATTCAAAAGTGGTGCTTATCATATAAATTCTCTAATATATCTAATGCATTTATCCATAAAAAAAAATGTATAATACACTATTGCAGCAGAGGATAAAGCGTTCGTTCATATTCAAATCGATCGCGAAATACTGGATTTAATTCCCAAAATTATTTCAACATTTAGGTTAAGTTATCATTTGTTTGTTTATGGTATAAAAAAAATGATGGTGGTGGACGCGCTATACTCTCCGTTTAACAATGTACATCATCATAAATATACCAACAATGGAATTAAGGAATCACCAATTTTTATCTATAATTTCAGACCAATTGGTGTTTTATTATATAGTACTCTAATGCGAATTAATTTACCAACTTAACTTAATAATGCTTATATGAATGTTTAGGAAGATGCTATATGCTCCACAGTTGGAGTAACCATTCAACTTGGTTTACTTTACAACTAATTTTACTTTTGCATAAGTTACTAAAAATTCCAATTCAACTTAAAATGAATTTTACTTTTAAACATTTATTTCTATAAATTTTTTTAATATTTTATGCATCATTTTATATAATTTAAATTCGATAATTAATACGCGTGCTGTGATGTCACGTTGTGAAAATTTTAATCTAAAACAATTTAAATAAATTAAGTTTTATTTATGGACAATATATAGTTTTTTCAAGGCGAACATATAATATTTTTTTAAACGAAATTATTGGTTATATAAAATTAACAATTAATATATGTATTTTCTTATGCAATAGTGAAAAATGAATTTTATAAAAACAAGTTTCAGCGTATATAGGTTTCAAAATTCTGCATTTGACTGAAAATGTATACAAAAACCCAATTGTAAACCGTACGATAAAATATTTATGTTTTGTTGATTTAGTTTAGTTGAATAAAAGGGGTTCTGTCTGCTGCATTTGTATAAAATATACGATATCATATATTATTTGAATACATAATTTAATCCCTTTAAAAGGTTTTCTTGACGCAAAAAAAAAAAAAAATTAAATGGAAATGGTAACAATAACAACAATTGCAATTTAAATTTAAAATTCAATCGATATTAAATGTACACGAACATGTTTTTGTTGTTCATACATTATATTATATTTTGTTATTCAAATAACACGAGAGTTATAGTTAATATTTATTCAGAAAATTTTTTATATCCCTATTGCGTTTTAAATCTTCAGTTTCATATTTTAAATAATTTTTTTCAATTTCAGTTTTAATAACCACTTATTCACTACCCTCTCTAGCTAAATAATATTTATTTTGTTATTAAGACAAATATACATTTTATATTCGCTTTAGTTATACTCTCAATGGCCACTTGGTCTAAAAATTATTTATATAAGAATTATTTTTTTTTATATCCTTTTTTATATTTTTTTTTATACCTTTCAAACATATAATATTTTCATTTATAAAATTTATATTTCACCAATATCCACCTTTGTAACAGAGTATAATTGCGCGTAGTTGCGTTTAAATATAAATTGTAAAATAGTGAGGAACGTATTGTATATTATTATAAGGTACTACAAAAATTAATGAGTATTTTTTCTGAACAGAATTTATTTATTTATGTTTGAATAAAAGTGGGTATTTTTCCCATATTACAATGTTCAAAAATATATCAATAAATGTATTATTTTTTGTATGCAAATGCAACCTTTAAACTCTAAATAATAAGATTTGTGGTTTGAATAATAATATATGTAATACATTATGCGATAAAAAAGTAAGATAACTAAAGAGAGTAACACATTTATAACTGTCGTTTAACCAACAAAATAAAAAGTGAATTAACATTAATTTATTCAGACAAAATATTTCGATATAGAGTTATACCACCATAAATAAGGACTACAAATATTATAGATACAATATACAATTTAAAATAAAATAATATATTGTAGGAATATACATTTATTTTATTAGTGATGTATCATCAGATAAAATTATTAAAATAAATATATTTTATTTCCATAAAATGATCTCTAAATCTTGAATTAATTTTTAAACATAGAATTTTTCTTTTATTATTCAAATTTATATAGTGTTAAATGAACATAAATAAATAGTATGACATATTCGTATACAGTTCAATATAGTAATATATTCTATGATAAGTATTTTTATTTATATTTTTCTCTATATAACACTCCTGTGCGTACACCACGTACACATTTGTGTAATATTAAATACCCAGCATGGTCCAACCAGACCAATACATATAATTTCATGTGTTTGTGTATTTGTGTGTGTGTGGATGTAAATTCTGCAGTTAATTACAATAACTTGAAACACTTTGCTTTTTCTTATTTTCAATAATTAAACATTTGTATAGGAAATCGTTGTGTTGTGTTGGTCTGATCATTTTCGAACTATGACCAAAGGATAGACAAAATAAGCTTATACCAAATTTTATTTCAAAATTAATCAAACCATTCTTAAGAAGTATATATGCCATGGAATATGGGTGGACCACATGATAAGATCTACAATATATATAACATATTGAAAACTCAATATGCCATCCACTTTTAATAAAATTTAATTTCTTTTATTACGAATTTATTGGCAAATGTTCAGTAGAAAATATCCTAAAACATTAAGTTGTCGCTTAAGAAAATCATAAAAAGGCAGAAAAAATACTGAAAAAATAGATTTATTGTAGATAAATGTGTTATAGTCTACCACAAAATTGTAATATCAAATTAGAACTATATGTTCTATATCAATAAGTCATGTTACTACGCAAGAGGAGGCAGACATTTATTACATTTAAGTTTAATGAGATTATATTTGAAAAAAAATATAGTTATCATAACATCATAACTTAAATATAGACTTCATATAATTCATTTTATCATTCATCATATGATCTGTTTCGTTCGATAATTTAAATAAATGTCTATAAAAAAAAGTCTGTTTTCCTCAAAATATGCGGTCTTGATGCTACTGTAACTATCGCATATCTTATAGCACGTCTGCTTATCTACGTATATGATTCTGTTCCAAATCGCAAGTGAATGATAAAAATAATCATTTCTATTCGGTGTTACTTCGATTTGAGACCACGATCACATTGATTTAAAAAATTAATTTTTAATTTTATCATATAGTAGACGAGTTAACTCATCATTGCACTTGCATTATCTAATTCAATTTAGGTTGATATAGAATAGTAAAATTGTCGATCAACAATGTGTTAATTACAAAAAATTGGTCGATATATTAATGGAATATAATTTTCGCATATTCTTATCGTTTTTGTTTCAAAGCATCAATTATAAAATCAAATATATATTTGTAATCGATAACGTTCAGCAATATCATTTGAACCAGATTTTAGAAGTTCGTGTTGAATCATTCCCTTTTACATTGTACACAAAATACACATAGCATTGATTTGTGACCATTGATATATATTTCGTTTTGGTTGTAATGCGGTTGTTTTTACAAGTATTTGAATCTTCCCCGAAACAATGCAATGCGCAGTAAACCTTAGAGAAATGACTGGGTTATACAACATTGGATGGTTTTGTTTTGCATTATTAAAGTGTTTTGTCCGATAATTGCTTGCAATTGTGCATCTATAATTTTACTCGTTACTAAATTGTTACAATTTTTAAAAGTACTTTAGCAATTATGCTTTATATACAAGGGACTATATATAATTTTAATTCAATATAACTATAAAAATCTGTTGAAAAAAATTAGTCACATCTTAAAAACTATATTCACAGTCTATAAAAATTGTTTTGCAACTTTACGCAGTTACAATATGCTGGTGGTGGTGCTACGCGGTTCCTTAAATAACAAGATAATTTATTATATCTATTTATAAATTAAAATTAGACAATAATTACATTAGTTATTTATGTTTTTTGTCATATAGTTCTAGTTTAATACATAATATTGGATGTACAAATATGACCGCATATCTGTTTTTTTTTTGTTTCAGTATTTCGATATACACAGGTCAAAGAGGGGTATAAGGTCAAATCGGGAAGTTGTGGTGTATACTAAATTTGTTGATGAAATAGAATGAAATCATTACAGCTGTATATCGTTATACCGACAGCAAATCAACCAACTGAACAATACGTATAATTAAATGAATAAATGATTGGAGTCATATGCATACACCCAATATTATAAACACATATATAATTAATATTATTTTCTATATTCAATTAAATATTAAATAAAGAGTAGTTTCGAGTGTGGTGTGTGTGTGAGTGCTGTGTGTGTAAATTTAATGGTCATAAACAGGGTGTCGCAATTATCGACGGCCACAAGTCACAACAAACACTTAGATTGATTCGGTCTATTGAAAAGCATTGTTGTCTATGTATTCGAGCTGAAAGAGTACATTTTCAACAATTACTTTAGGCTTTGTTTGTTTAAAACTGTGGTGAAATGCGTGCGTGTGCTTTTGTGGGTTTATGTGTGTAGGCCTTTGTGTGTGAGATCGTTTGTGTGTGTGTGAAGGTTTGTGTGAAATGCATAGGAGTGTATGGAATCAATTATCTGTCACGTCCATATTGTTGGTTTTGGAAAAAACCAAAAAAAGATAAAATTTTTCCATAGCGAAAATCAATTTTATGCCTACATCGTTGTAGTTATTTGCGTATATCTTTGGAACCAGTTGAGACCTATCATAATGTTATAGCTTAAACGGAAGCTTATGAATGTGGCAAGTTTTTAAACTTATACCGAGAAAATTTTATCATCATGATTTTTCGACTTATGCTTGAACAAACTTTCAAAAAGAAAAATGGCGTTCAGCTAATTGTCAACATTCCTGTAAGTATCTGGATAACCACATGTCCGAATTGCTTTACCTTAACGTCAAATTAAAGATCTCGGTATGCTAACGATAATAGTGTATCAAAAATTTAAAATCGGTTAATTATTTATTGAGATATTGATCCCAGTAGAGTGCAAAACATGGTCTGATTGAAAATTTGGTTATTTGCGTGTAACTTGGTACCGAAGTCGAATCGGCCAAAATATTATATGATATTTTCGACGCAAAATGACCCAGAGAAACTAGTGTTTTCGTATTGAAGTCGAAATTTGGGACACTTTGTATAACTTTTATACTACATCTTTTCCCGCTTTAACAACGTTAATTTATTTAACCACTATGCGATATATTGGTATACTTATATTAAATTCAGTTTTTCTAAACCAGTAAATAAATATTTAATAAAAACTACTTATATTATTTTTGAAATATACAATAGTATTTATTTAATTGATTTAATAATTATATTTATGTATATAAGATATATGCTAACTGAAATGACACGTGATAAATTTGACTATATATCTAAGTGGTTCAAAGTGGTTTGTTTTTGTTATATAATGTATAAATTTATTACATAATTTTTAAAGTATATCTGGTTTTATGTATTATTTCAATTATATAAGAAAAACTCGTGGGAATGAATAATGAATATTTTAATAATTGAAAATTTAAGATAATCGAATCACAAAATAGTTATATGTGGCACTTGTATATTGTAGAATAATGTAATGAATATATATATTGTGCAGCAAGTATTTATGAATAGATTTGTTGTAAATGTATTTATATATAGTTCTTCTATAATATATGATACAAAAAATGACAACAAAAACATTCAGTTTATTGCAAAATATATATGAAAATATGTATTTTATAAGATGAAAATCTTTATATAACGAGAATAAATAAACACGTACGCATAAATTTAATTTAATAAAATTTTATTATTATATTTTTAAAAAAAAAACAATAATAATAATAATAATAAAAAACTTACCGTCGTATATTCTCTAGTAGCTGCTGCTGTTACCATATTTGGATGTGGTTGACCAACCATTAAACCATCTCTGTGAATATATATACAAATCAGATTATTATTATCCCAATATATTATTGTATGTATACGTAATAATATATTATTAAATATTCATTGCTGCGTTGTTTGTATTTATTAATTTTTATTTATTATAATATTGTATTGATAATTGTATAAAAATATACGTCCTAAAGTTAATTAATTTAATAGGTCCATATAATAACATATGGTATATATTGGATATGCCATGCGTATTGTCGAGCTGTTTGATAAGTCAGTAAAATATATTATTATAATATAAATAAATATTGTTTACCGCATAAAATATTGGAATATAACGAGTATGTTTTGGAATTTTTTCTAACACGTTAATCGCCACGATAATATCAGAAAAATTTTCACATGGGCCATGGACCTTCTACCAAATCGCGTACGTCAGACATATATGTCTGACATGGCTCATGTAGAATTTCTTAGCGTCAGACACGTATGACTGACATGGCGATTAACGTGCTAATGATTCGTACGATTATATTTATATGTGGCCGATGACTTAAATCATACATTTCTGTATTTCAATTCTACGCACTCTATTAATTTAAATAATCTCTGTTTTCATCATACGATTATCCTTCTAATAATATATACCATATATTGAATTGTATTCGTTTAACAGAGGACAATGTTTTTATACTGCAATCAATTTGATTAAATCTAATGAAATTACTAAATTATAATTATTTCAATTATCATAGCTTAACTAGACTAGACTCTTTTCAACAAAATATTTACCATTGTATTTGGAAAATTTCTAAAATAATACCAATTCAAAAATATAATATTGTTAAAATGTTACCGATCAATTCGTATAGTCGTCGATATCAAAAAGATATAGTCGAAAAATTGATGAAAATTTAAATTTGTCAAGACTGGCATCAATTGTGTATTATCGTTTTGAATCTGATTTTCGGTTCTATACTCAATGTAAACATCTCTGATGCGATATTGATTTTTTTGATTGCATTACCTATCTATCTTCTTTGTTTCAAGTTGGCCAAAAAGTTTAATTTTTCTACTTTTACTGTTTATATACATCATAATATATTGCTTCCGATGGTTCATCTTCAAGTCTACATACATCTCGGTTCAGTTTTGGATCCTCTTTTATTTTTTTTTATTAATGACTTTCCAAACTGTCGGCAAAAAATAATAGTAAATGTGATACTTATCCTGATGATATGCATCTTTATGTCGGTTGTCCAATTGGAAAACTATATCTGATTTCATATCGATTATATATGAATAATGAATTTGTGTACAGTTCGTACTTGGTCTCTGACTAATTGTCTTAGATTTAAATGGATTAATTTTTACAAACTATGATAGTATATAAATTATTTTATTGATATGTCTTGTATACCTAAACTGCATGTGGCATATAAATTGGTTCAATATTCTAGTGCATAGTAAAAAATCTTGATATTATATTTTCGATTGCATATTTTCTTTCCCAAAAGATTCTTTCTATATGTTATTGAAATTCCCTTATTTTACTCTAATTAATGCCATTTTATTAAATCAGTTTTACGTCTCGCATTACTTACTGCGCACAGTGGTTTTTTTTCTGAAATGTCCTGGAATGTGAAATACGTGACCAAAATTTCTATTTTTAATTCGTGCATTTATTATTTTTTAATGAACAAAATCAATCACCTATAAAAGATAATCACTATAGATACCCGAGAGACTAACATACTTTGTTTATTGTATATGCATTGTCGCACCAACATAGAATATCTTTAATTTTTGAGATCATCTCTGCTGCCGTTATCAACTTATTCAATTCGAACGAACTAAAAAATTTACCAATTGCATGGTTGTGTTTGTATTACCAAAAAAATAATTCGCAGTAAACTATTCTTATGGATCATTTCAATTAATGCGGTAATGCATTTCCATATACAAATTTTTTGTTTCGTAAATAAATAACTCATCGCTAAAGTAAAAAATATGGTAATTAATAATAATTAAAGCTTATAGATTTTTCAATGACTTATCAACCAGTTCACCACGCGCGTATATCTATCGCATATGTGTAAAAATGTAAATTAATATATGCTAATAATAATATAATATTAATAAATAAGAATTAGTTAAAAAAACATTTATAAATGTTTATAATAAACTCAAAAAATAGAAAAAAAAAAGAAAGATAACTAAAACTTTATTATATTCCAAATAAGGTAATCCCAAAATAAAGACAAAACAAAAAAAAGTGTGTATGTGTAGGTGTGTGAAAATTAAATAAAAATAATAATAAAATATTTATAAATCGTATATTATATTACATATATTACTTAATTCAAAAATGCTATATGACAAATTTTGAAATTATAAATTATATGCTAAACACTTTACCTATACATTTTTATTATTTAGTTATAGCGTGTAAATGTTAATAATGTAATATGCAAAGCTCAAGTTTATTTGTTTATATATTTCGGTATGGTGCAGTGTTTAGGTTTAGAGAGTGTATTTCCATTTAATTCATTGGTTTTGAATTCGATTGCTTAGGTTGACATCATATATACACATATGTGTAAAATTATCCAGCAATTTTCATATTACAAATTATACTCAACTCGTTAAATGTGGACATAAAAATTACAAATATTATGTTGGACGCTATAGATGACATTAAGATTAGTAATGTCTCTATATATCGAATACATTGCATCATTTATGAAGGAAAATGGACCACCAGACCATAAACCACACCAAATAGTGTGACAGAAATCGTTTACAATATGTGAAAATTAGTTCATATTATAATTTTATATTTATTTATATTCCCAATGGAAACTTGTGAAGTGATTTCCTGTCACAGCAATATAGCAAAATTAATTATTTGTTTTTACCACTTGTCTATGTCTATGTAATATTTGCATGCGACTATATATTTACTAAAGGATGAATTATATACAATATATATGTACAATATATCAAAGCATGATTTATAATATCAATAAATCATAATCTATTGTATGTACATATTTAATTATAAAATTATCTCCAGTTTTCAACACAACATTTATCCAAGAAAAACATGTACATTAAATTTAAATTCATAAAACAATTTATAATAAAATTTCTACCCTTTTCATTGAGCAAATACTACCTTGTTCCAATTTGATGCGGAATTTAATTATAAAATTTAAAATATACATTATTCTTAATCAAAATTTATGTTGTCTCCTTTTCGATACAGTACTCCCCATCAACTGCAATACACTTAAGCCGCAGCTCTAGACACACTTCAGATACTACCTCTTTGATGTAGCCTTTAAAGTCTCCAGCGATTTTTATTGTATGACTTGAGTGCTCTCATAATGCGTGTTCCTCGAATTGATTTTTTGTCTTTATCGTAAGGAAAGATAGTCACACGGTGTCATATCAGATGTATTTGGTGTTTGTTGAATGACTGTTGTGTTGTTTTTGGTTAAAAAAAATTCACTAATTATCCGTGCATTGTGTGATGCTGTACATTATCATGATACAAAATTCCATGAATTGTTTTTCCAAAACTCTGGTTAAAACGGCTAAGTAGTATTGCGTATTAACTGTTTGACCTTGTGAGAAAAATTCAGTCAACGTCTTTGGTTTTCGATATTTTTGTCGTAGCCGAAAGTATTCTACATTATGGAAATCAAATTGGAATGTCTACTTATTAAATTTTCCGTCAAATCGGCTTATAAGAATTATTATCTTTTTGAATTACTGACCATAGTTTTAACGGATTTCCATTTTTCTGCACCGAATTTTAAATTAATAATCAATTTGCTATCTTTCATAGAAGAGATTTTTAAAATCGATGCACACACATTCAAAAGATATGACCCATTTTCCGTTTCATGTCAGTGAAATTTTGTATGAAATAAATATGATATACCCTGAAAAAAAATTACATGGATTCAATTAAAAAGTAACGTCAAAACAATGAAATATTAATTAATTTTGCTCCAAGGATCATGGTTCTGTGTTAAAATGAAATAACATTTATTAAATCAACGAATAATTCATTAAAACATAATACCGAAAATGGATGTTTTTCAATGAATCACTACGTTGGTTTAAAGAATTGTATAATTGTTTTGATGAATATTATATTCATCGTTTCAATGTTTTCTGTTTAATAACTTATTATTCTGAACATAAATTAATTAATGATCGCGAATTCATTCATTCAATAAACAAGTACATTAAGGTAATTAAAAATGAAAAATTATACATTGAAACAATGAAAAATGGGCTTATAAACGCTATTCATTGAAATTATGTACAAATTTATTTTCAGTGTAGTGTATAAATTTTCTCTCCGCCATCGATTGGAAAATCGATCATATCTTTTGAACGCTTGAATTGATTTTAAAAATCTCTTCTATTTAATATTGGAAAATGATTATAATTTGAAATTCTTAGCACAAAAATTTAAATTCGTTAAAACTATTTGATCCGTAATTCAAAAAGATGATAATTCTTAAAAATCGATTCTCCGGAAAATTTAATTGAGTGAACACTCAAATTTATTTGCGTAATTTAGTCAGAATTCACCCAAGTTATAAGAAAAATATCCGATATTAAAAACTAAAGGATTTTGCTTCGCCACTGCTTTTAACATCATCACAACCCACTTTGGAAGCGTTCCACCAACTTGCATATACTGCTATTATATTCAAAGCATTATCACCAAAATACTTTTTTTTTAATTTTTTAAATGTATTTGAATATCTTTATTTTTAACACAAAATTTAATGGAAAATTCGTTGTTCAACATATTTTAAAAAATCGCCGAAAAAACAAAATCTTGATGTAAATCAATACGCTGTCAATCCAACATCTGATTGGTAATCAAGCTTCAAATTGGTAACAATGCCAACAAAAGGATTGTGCATGTGAAAAACAAAACAACAATTTGACATTATCTTAAATGCGTCAGATTTAAATGAGAAATTGTGCGTCAAATTTGAACGTGATAGTATATATAATTTGTTAAACATTATGTTAAATGCAGAAACAAAAAATTAATAGTCATAATCGTATTAGGTTTTGCTGGTTATATTCATATGGCAAATAAAAAAATGTGAAGTGATAAATTTTATTAATATAAAAAAAGCTTTTTCACATAAACTCATGTTATTATAAATGTTATCATAATGAGGGGGATTGAAATATGCGTATTTAATTTTATATAATTTATGCGTACAAACACACACACACACATATACATGAGGACAAAAGACAAAAAAACCATTAATTAATTATGTCATTATTATATTGTTCACAAATAGCAAAGCGAGGAGAATCTTAAATTTATACCACAAGTCGTATACTAAAAACTAACATGTTTTCATATCCGTTTATATTTTCATATAATAATAATATATTTTGATATAGAATAGAATAGGAAAGCTTAAAATGAATTATAAACATAAAATTAAAATAAAAAAATACACAATATAAAAGAAATACCGCACCTCTATCATTTAATTAATATTCACTTTTAAAACCCATTATTATTATACGAATAACGAAACCATATTTATATATCTACCTTTAAATTTAATTATATAAAAAATAGTATATATATATATTTATCATATCATTTACGATCAGTTAAGTAAATTTTAAAATTACTTTGTTTTATCAAAATATGTAAAGGTTATAAATACTTATAATTATATTATAATGAGACCTTTATTTTATACAAAAAAAAAACCATCAATATCCCTTACCACCACCAGCAGCACCACACACACAAAAAATATATATGTTTTCCTCAATTGGTCTCAATTGTCTTTGTTTTTCATATTATTCATTCACGTGCTGCTACATAGTAGTAGTAATTATATTAATTAATCAATAATTTATAAAGACTTTATAAATAAAAAATATACATTTACAAAATAAAAATTAACAAAACAGCTGATAAAAAAAATCATTTTTATGAATACGGTTTTACTAATTTTTTTTTCTCTTATATATTATACATTCTTTAACATATATGGCTGAAAATCCTACACAAAATTACCATATACAAAATTAATAAACAATTTATATTTCGTATATTAATTATATTCTTAAATTTTAAAACAATAAATTATTATTATGGCTTTTAAACATATAAGATGCGTAACAGCCCATGGTCGCATTGGATTATCCTGTATTTATATAGTGTTGGTATGGTGATCTGTTTGTAAGCTCCGAAAGTTTGAATAATTCACGGAAATGCAAATGTTTCTCTAATAACAAAACCTCAAATCACTATAACGCCAAACGTAAATACAAGTCGGCTGTAATGTAGATGCTACAACACACACACCCACCCACCCACTAAGCTGTGTGATACAATTTTAATAGTCAAAAATGGTGATATTAACACTATACGAATTTTTCGCATCCAAAGTATTATAACTACAATGCAATAAATATACTGATGCGAATAATAGAATAGGTTTGGGATAGGAAAAAAATTCTTAATGATTGGAAATATGGTTTAAATAAGAAGTTGAACAAAGTGAACAGATGGCAGCCCATCCTTGAACACAATTAATAAAACTGTATAGGACACATGTTACACCGAAAAAATCGCAAAATGGATCAAATCCGAGTTTAGTATAGAATATAACCACCATGTTGTTATGCATTGCTCTTTTGACAAATTTAAATAAATAAATCTATGGAATTGTAATGTTCGTGTGACAGTTTAAACAGGAATTTTCTTTGGATAATTTTAACGAAACATATGGTAAAGTTATTAAACAAGATTTTATGAACTTTATATGGAACGTACAATTGTACTGCATCACGATAAACTTGTAACACCATTCTGCGTGCATGGTGGACTAAAACAAGGTTGTATACTTTCAACACTATTATATTCAATATCGTTGGTGTTTGTATAATTAGAATTTTTAATCATACAGTGTGTCATAGTGGTTTATTACCATGCGGGGATCATCCAATCGGCTTGAGGTCCTCCCTTTTATCGATGATACTTGCTTGGTGTAACACATACGAGAAGTGGCACGCAAAATAACAAGTACAGCTTGCTTATAACACTGGTATTATAAATTCAATGGGTTGAAGTATCCATTCAAAATCGATGAATGCATAGTTTAGAAGATCGTTGAGTTCTGCTATACCTCACCAGTATATATATCGTATCAACAGATGATAGTAGAGTGCGGATAGCGATATTGGAAATAGAATATGCAAGTCCCATATTGCGTTCAACAAATATTAATGTACCAAATTGTGTAATTTTTAATTTATACGTCAAAAATGTCTTATTATATATAATAGATCTGCGATCACATATCGTCTATATTAGTTTTCGCAAATAAAGAGGTAAGTTCTTATTGATGGTATGGTTTATTATGTATACAATACAAACATAAATAAATGATCGTAAAAGTTAAGGCCAAAACATACTGCCGTGAGTGACGGGCCGTTTTGAATAGAAACAAAGCATTTTGTATATCTGAAACATACTGGTGGACGGTTCGGCCGGTTATTGTCTATTTTCTTTTGTTGACTTGCGGTAAAACGGAGAACAATAAAAACAATTTTATTTTCAAGAAGTTTTTGGACAATTTATAAGAATTAAATGTCAAAAAACGTCCCATTGCTCACGGCAGTATGTTATCATATTTTGCGGTAGTAAAAAACGGCCCGTCACTCACGGCAGTATGTTTTGGCCTTTACATAATAAATATATATGTATTTTACATTGACCGTGTGGCTATTGACATGAACTATTGAGTTCTTTGGTTCGCATATTGTATATAAATTATTTACCAAAGCAGAAGAACCGTATAGTAAATGTTCAAATAAAGTCCATTTGCATCTTGTTTTTTTCTTATTTTCTGTCATTTCATTATACTCGTATATATACGTAAAGTACATCACCTTACACTCTTAAGCCATATTAACTATACCAAATTTGTTTCTTATAATATATGTAAGTATTAATATATAAATATACATAATTAAGTTTAGTTCATTATAAATATTACCTGATATTGTGGGCGATCTGGATAAAAGACCTTGTTTCATTTACTATCGGCATGATTTTTGAAATTCTTATTAGTATATAATTTAAAATTCTTGTATATACACAATTTTAATGTTATATATAATAGTAAATAAATAGATAAATTATTATTACTGTTATTATTATTATTATTATTATTATTATTATTGTTTATTTAAAAATATATGAGCTGCACTTTATGTACATAAAATCAAATAAATTGTTCATTCACTTCAAAAAGAAATAACAAAAAATTAACATAAATAACACAATTAAAAAACAATTAACATATGAAATATTTATTATTTTCAAAAAATAAAAAGGTGATGATCAATGTTTTAATAAATATTTTTTAAATATGCAATACAAAAATAATTAGATTCGATAAATTATAATTTAAATAACAACACATTTGCACAAACACAATTTAAAGTAAAACAACGCATTTGCATTGTTTGCATTGAACAAAATAAAAATGGTAAATGATATGAGTTTAAAGTGGTAAGTTTCTAAGTCCTCAAGTGACAAACATTACATTGCACATAGAGTTATTGTTGTTTGTGTTATTAATTTATATATAATATAAGAAAATTCTTTATGAATAGAGTATTTACACACACACAAACACACACACACGTACATAGTATTTATATAGTATTTTATAAGTATTCTTCTTCTTTAAGTCATTAAAGTTTTCTCTTGCATGTCAAGTATTTTACCTTCTTTTCATTTAATACACATTAATTGCTTTTTTTTTTTAATTTTTGCATTTTTTCTCTTTTATTGTATAACTGAAGAATTCAATTATTTAACATTGTTTAATTAAGAGTAGGTTTCATTATGAATTAAAAAAAAAAATAAAATCTGAATTCAATAATGTGTGTTTAAAATTTCAATAAATTAATGTAATTTCTTATTTTTCTTGACGCAACGAGATTGTATATAGTTTTACGTTCGATTATCAGTTCCAACAATTCAACTAAAAAATGTATTTTCAACTGTCTGACTATCTATAAAACGATTCTATATTCTGCCGTCTACATTACAGCACACATTTTCATTCAAACTATATATAAACATTACAAATTAACTATAATTACATATTATGTATAGATTATTTCAATGTGAAATACAATATATACCCTCGGTCCCATAATAAACCGGTATGGAATAAAAAAAAAAACATAAAAATAAATATTAAATTTTCACAAAAACTATTTTATTTATTCAAAATAATCTCCATATCAACTGAAATGTATCGATTTGGCAAATGACTTTTTTATGCTTTTTAGAACTGTGCTGTCATCGTCTTTTGAATGTCTTCAACTGATACAAAACGGTTTCCTTTCATAACCAAATGAAATTTAGGGAATTGTTGAATTCGGTACAATTTTCGATCATCATTTAATTGATGTGGAACTAACTTTGAATTCACCTAACGTAGACCAGTTACAATTCGACAAATTATTGTTTACAGTATTCCAAGCTCCATTTCGATGAATTCCGTTGTAGATTTCTTAGAAATTTTCACGAAATCAATCACTTTTTTAATGTTTTCTTCAGATGGTCGACCTATATACGTTCTTCATCACTTTTATAGCTACTCTGACTTCTGTAAATCATCTATGTCATTTAAAACTTTGTGCTTTTAACATTCAATTATCACTATACGCGATTTTAAACTAAAATCATTTGTTTAGTAGTAGCATTTTTACCAATTTTAAAACAAAATTCAATATTGGTTCTTTGTTTTTATTTTCATTTTTCGACCGAAGCACAAAAATAGCTGTAACTTTATGTGTTGTATTTTCGTTTCTACTGAATGTAATGTCAACAGTTTGTTGAGGAACGTTCACAGAACATAATCACATAAAAACTAAGAGTTGGCGCTATGTGTTCTATGTTTTACATAGTCATTCCAGTTTATTATGGGACAGAGGTTGTATAATAGTATATAAACTATATATAATATTAAAATATTACATCCTTCTCTAAGTATATATATGTTTTATATAATGATGTACCCTCCATCATGCATACACAGGGTGACGTTAAAGTTGCTGCTCCACTATATGTATATTTACTTTCAATTATTGTTAAATATGTAATGTGTTCATGAAAATTAATGTTTTATTTGTGAAAATCGACAAATGCATATAATTATGCAAAATATTAATCATCCTTTTCGAAGACCTTTGCCCATTTTTCTCATGGATAAGTTTGATGCTGTCCCTAAATAGCTTTAGCGTTTGAATTCATCGCATCATTTCCTGCATTACCTAAAAATCGATAAGCTGCTAACCGTTACATTTATTGAATCTGTCAATCGCTTGTGGTGGATGACATGGATCTTCCTCCGCAGCAATGCCTATACTATTTTTTATCTTCAAATTCGTTATTTTTTTTTTTATTGACCTCTGAGTCGTACTTTATCATTCAAATGAAAATCATCGCTTTGTACCCGTTGCAACATAATTATCATTGTGTTTTTGATAATGTATATATGTTTACAATAGGTTTCCACAAGCATACGATGACTATCGCAACAATAGTTTTCTTTCTTTTTCTCTACAATTTTCATAACAATTTCCATATTGTTGCTTAATGTATTATGCGAACAATTTAAAATATATATTTTTTGGCCGATTTTGAAGGCTATCGAATAGTACTAATAAATTAATTTCGTATCATTCATTGAGGTACTGTAAAACTCAAACACAAATCTGTTGTTGAATTAAAAATAATAATTAAATAAATAAATAATACTTTTTAAATTATGTTAATAGAAAAAAACCCATAAAAAAGGTTTTAGAAATAGTTCAATCAGTGAACTTAAAAAACGAGCGGCTGCCATACAAAACTGTTGGGGAAACGATGTACAGGCTAATCGACTGGTGACTAACTATAGATAATTAATTTTAAAGTTTTATATACGCAAAAGCTCAATTCATGGTATGGTTTTCTGACATTATGTATATGTCAAGGAGTTTGTTTATGAATTCATGGCTTATGGTACATTTATATTTATATATGCAGCATTTACAATAAAAATTTAAATCATAATTTTTTTAAATGTTAATAATATTAAAATTATTTTTATTTCTTTGTTTTCAGAATATGTGATGTCGTCGGGTTCGGTTTCGTTATTTGTGAAATGACATTTAAATGTATTATATTAAGACCGGATCGTGAAATAGTGTTTTCAGATTACAATATCACTCTATCTATTTATCTGGTAACCGAGCTGAAAGTAGACTATATTATGAAAATGAAATTGGAATATCCATTTAATAAATTTTTCGGAAAATCGACTTTTAAGAATTATTATCTTTATGAATTACACCGGTCATAGTTTTAATGGATTTCAATCTTTGTATACAGAATTATAATCTATTTCCAATCTTTCATAGACGAGATTTTTAAAATCGATTCAAACATTCAAAAGATATGACCGATTTTCCGTTTGACGTCAATGAAATCTTGTATTAAATAATGATACTGTATAAATTTTTTTGTTAATTTTTTTACAGTACCACAAATTTCTATAAATTTTCTTTGCCTTCGGTTGGAAAATCGGTCATAGCTTTTGAATGCGTAAATTTGATTTTAAAAATCCATTCTATATGAAAGATTGGAAATTGATTATAATTCTGTATATACATACATTGAATTCCCGTTAAAACAATGGTCCGTATAATTTAAAAAGATGATAATAAATAAAACTTGATTTTCCGGAAAATTTAGTTTGGTGAACAGCTTAATTTTTTTTCACAATTTAATCTAATTTCACGCAGATTATAAGACAAATATAGCGATATTAAAAACTGAATGTTATTTCTCTGGCTTCGCCACTACATAATTATATGTGTAAAAGTAAAGTGAACTGGATGCATCAACAGAGACTGCTGCCGGTTCTTCGATTGCGGACATAGTATCGGAAAAGGAGGTAATTAGGTGAGTACACTTTTATTTTTATTATATTTTAATTGATTTTTTATATAATATACATTGACTATATAATTGTTTATGGAAAGTTTTACGTTTATATTCTACTTATATTATTTTATTTTATAAGATATAATATCGCAAGAAACTATGGTATAGTGTAACCAATTGTTGTTCGTTAAAAACGAACATTTTATTTTACATAGTTTTTAATTATGTGAAACACTGTTTACCTTGCATCCTTTTTTGTTGATATTTTAAAAACAGGACAACAATTCCAAGTTAGAAATAGTATAACTACTTTATTTTGATTGTGTCAAATAGACTATAGAATTAGAAAAAATCACATGGAAACCACTAATCAAATCAACCGAAATAAAAATACTAAAATATTATAATATTTTTATAGCAAATGGCACCCTGTACATATTTTAGTTTTTATATAATAAAAATACGTTTACGTATATATTTTTATATCGTATCCATAAGAAATTATACACATTTTATGGGCTGCAAAAAATTGAAAAATGAAAGAAAAAAAATGCATTATAAAAAATGCAAGAAAGCAATTGATGTGTAATTCCCTCTGTTTTATAATAATAAGTTTATATGAACAAATATATTTTAGTATACAGATTATAAATGCCTATAATATACTGTAATGTATATATAGTATAAGTGCATATTGCATATTATAAATTTATATTAAAAAATGTTAAACAGGTTATACATTGCACATTTTTTTATTGCATTAATATACATATATCCACTTATTCAATATAACAGATACACCAGTACCTCCTAGAGGCAGTGTCATGTAAGTTAACCCGAATTATAGCGTTAATAAAAAAATTTAAATGTCATTTAGTTCAGTTTCGATTGAATTGTATTCTTCGGCGACTAAGGAACCCATTGGTTAACAACGATTTGACTGTAACCTTCGATAACAAAATTTTACAAATAAAAAAACAATTACAACTTTACTTTAATTAAAAATGAATTTGTAGACAATTTAAAAAATTTAAATTAAATTTACGGTACAGAATGTAGCAAATATTTTATCATAATTTATTTTTAACACAATTTTTAGAAAAAAAATCTATGGCTAAATTGCCTTAAGAAAATTGTTAAAATATATTGCTATGCCATAATTAAAAATGAAAGTGTAAATATTTGATAAAATATATTTTTTTTGCTTAATGTTTCATTTAAAATGTTAACAGAAATTGCAAAAGAGTGAGTCGTCGCAACCCCAATATTATTCCAATCGGTTCCGATCATACGTCTGTGTCATAAGTTATTGTTTTGTGAAGTACATATTTGCCAGGAAAATTGGCCGCAAAGCGAAAAGTTATATAACGAATCAATTATACATTGATACAATCCCATACAAATTCAATAGAGAAGATGTTCCAATTTTATAAAAAAAATTTGATTCGTTATATAATTTTTCGCTTTGCGGCCAATTTTCCCGGATCGTATCTAGGCCGTATACCGAGGTATTTGTGTATAGTATATATCTATACTAATATAAAAACGTATAGTGTATGGCATATATATATCAGTATCAGTTGGTATATATGCACTTCAATTATACTTATATTACAGATTTTATTATTATGAAATAGCTTTAGAAAAATTATGGATATATATTTTATGTAACTATGTACTGCAAAAAATTAAGGAAATGGATAATTATCAAGTAGTCATTCATATATGATCAGCAAATCTTTTTTGTTATCGCAATATCGTTTTAAATCTCTAAAAAATAGGTATAGTATAAGAAAGGATATTGTATTTATACACGCACAGTATATATAGTCATGCAATTCATATAATACTATAGATATGTATACATTACAGATTACAATATTGCAGCATCCAATTATACATATACTTTATAAATATTATAAATTTATGTACTAATTGCGTACACATTAATATTTATTGTTTATTATTATAAAGACAAGGACATCATGTGCATCCCACACATATATGCGCACAAATCTTATATAATATTATTTTTATTTATATATTTCTATATAAATACTATTTATATTCGCAGTATTTATTAAATGAAATTAATTTGGTATACCTACATTAAAATTTTCATGCATTTTAATCTATACCAACACGAAGAGCCTTCTGAATTAACTTTTAACAAATATACACCTACATCCAAATATTTGTATTCTAAAATACATTGGTAATAGTATATCGAAAAGCTTTTATAAATTCAATTATTATAATATACCAAATACGATGTGGGATTGGGTGTGATCAGTGTATCATTGTAATATATTTTTAAAAGTGTCTCTTTCAATTTCCATCTATAAAAGTCATTGGACATTATGCGAATTCGGGCATTAAAATATTGTTTGCATGTATGCAATTTTGTATATATATTACAAACTTACATTTACATAAGTTTGGAATGCACTAGAATTGCATGCATATGTGTTTTTACTATTTATTACCATCAAATTTTAATGGCATATGTTAACTTTATGTAATGAATTATGTATCACACTATTTATAAATTCACTATATTAATTAATAATTTACATAATTTACAATAATTATTTAATTTGGTGCGATGATAGTGTTATGGCGAAAAATTTAAATTTGCCTTTTCCACCACTTAATGTATATCATATTCTTAGACCATATTTAGATTAAATTAATAGTAATATTTATATGGCCCAATACAGAAATACGCTAATTATTTCGGCGGTGAAATTTCTTGTCATTATAACATTAACACTGCCAAATTAAATAATTATTGTAATGCATTATGAATAATTATTTGCTTTAACATTTTCAGACAAAGTGATATACTTACAGTCGTGTTGTAACGATCCATGTACAATTGAATTAAATATAGGTTAACAGAAAAATATGTGTATACTAATGGTAATAAGTAGCCCCATGACGATGTCCATTTACCGCACCTTAAATATGTATTTACAAAATTAATGACAATTATCTAATGAAGAGCCTAAAATTTTAACTACATTTAGCAAAATATATCGCAGGTGTATCAGTTTCAACCCATCATGGTATCGACCTCGGTAATTACAGTTCTGTGCCATGTACTCATTGGTCGGCAAGCCTTCCTCTTTCACTGTGTATTCAACTCCAAAGATTTCCTTTTATTTCAGTCTACATTTCACCTCAAGTTATGATCGATCCATCCTCATTTTCGCCATTGGTTTATAATAACAATTTTTACTTGATTGCACTTTGTCCAAATCGCCGCATTACCAATTATTTTATGACACCGCAGAGATTCTTCAAACGCACTTAGTTACAAAAGCATGTAATAGAAATGTAGGCCCGATGTTTCCCAACTGTAGGAATTTAGTATTTTACACGTTGCTGTTAAACTCAATATTGCGTTTACGTTTTAAATAAAATTTAAAAATATGATGCTTTTATAATAGAGATGTTTTCCATAGAGAAATATTTCTATTTCCATTGAGTTCGTGACACTATCATTATAAGAAGTATTACATTTATTTCACAATATATATTTATGTATATTATCTTTGTGGTTGTAAGTAACCGCACAAATTCATACTTGTCAAAGGAATAGAAGAAGACTGACGTCTATATATATGATAAAAGAAAAATAATATGCAGCACTATTTTAATTATTTTATTTATAAATAAATTCTCTATAAATGTTAATAAACTTCTTATAAATATTTAATTTTTTTTCCCATTTTTTTATGTATATTAAAAGAATACGCATAAAGAGGATTAAAATAAAAAGTTATAATATACAATACATTAATGGTTGGACCAACTCGACATCAAACTGTCTTACACTGTAAAGGAACTTGCGCGAAGCTGGTAAGACTGTCGATTGCGATAGTAAAAATTTCAAATCTATAGTAACGATTTCTATATCGATGAAGTCAATATTTAAATTCAATGGTTCATTACTTTGGTATATCAAGTATTTTTCCATATAATAATGATTTTATTAAAATCAATCATCAATTATATTGTGACGACTAATTACGTGAAATTTTGGTTAAAAATAATAGGACCATCAAAACCCACTATTTATATAGTTTAGTAAAAAATTTTGAAGAAATAGGTTTTCTGTAGCAGATAAGATCAAGCTTGTGCTACAACGTATACAAGCAGAGCGGCTGATAATATTGCTTATGTCGCTTAGAGAGTGTTCAAAATAATCCACAATGTGCTCAAGAAATTGAACTTTAAAGCAACAGATTTGTTGTTGAGAAATTATGCATAAATATTTGCATTGATATACATTTAAAATTCGGTTGGTACAAACGAACTTCTTCAACAACCATAGTTTTTAGGAAAAAATCATAATAAGTGATGAGACGCATTTCCATTTATAAATGGTTAATGAATAAAATAGTTGGTTCTGGCCAACAAAAAATCCTGAAATTATTAATCAATCACCTTTGCATTCATTAAAAGTGACAGTATGGTACATTCTTTTTGTAGATGAACATGACGTTACGGTTACTGTTACTGCAGAATGTTATCGTTAAATAATTGATAACTTGGTGACACAAAAATTTAATGCTTATGATTAAATTAACATGTAGTACCAATCCAATAAGACGGTACAATTTCACATGAAACAGCCAATGTTACAATGAGAAATGACAGAGAGATCTGTTTCCACAAAAAAATTATCTCAAAAAATGGTGAGAGCGATTGGTCTACACGAACGCCAGATTTAACAACCCCGAACTTCTTTTTTGTGGGGATATCTAAAGAGTATACGTAAACTTAAACATAAAAATATTATGAAATTTGTGAAAATGTGATAAAAAATGTTTTAAAATATGGCGGACATTCGGCTGACATTGTCTTTCATACGTAATTCTCAACATTCGTTTATCAACATTTTGTTTTCATTGTCCATATAAAGTTATACAAAAATAAAGTAATAAATCTTCCCGGCGAACACACTCTGTATTTACGTGAAACGTGAATTACATTTGATAGACTGAACCTATCAAAATTTATTATTTCTAATTTACTTTACATAATTAGTTTGACAAATAAACGTACAACATTTTAATATTATAATAATATTTCTCATAGTTACTAGTGTACAAATATTGTGTAACATATTACACGACATAAACATAAATCAAATGGAATTCACAATTTTAAATTAAATAAAAATCTATATGCATCAATTGTTGAAATTACACAAGAATTATTGATTTCAATTTCATGGGTTTTGATGTTTGAATTTTTATAAAATACAAAAATATAAAAATAAATTAATATACGAATTACAATCAAATATTGTATATTAACAACATGCACATTTAAGGAAATTAATGACCTTCACGGTTACATGAAGACAATAAATTTATACTAATAAAATATAGCATGACAATAACAACATTATTTTATTTTCTTGACGCTATTTTGCTACATACACTTTTTTTTTATTTTTTTAATATTATTAATTTCTTTTATTTAATAGTATAATTACCTAATTTAAAACCATAAACATTCCTCATCAATTCAACCTTTTATTTTTTTCAAAAATCCATCTCTCACACAGATGTAATTTGAAATTATATAATTTATTAAAAACGAGTACACATAAATATTTAATCTCTGTCCCATTAGAAACCAGAATGATTATGTAAACCATAGAACACATAGCTCTTAGTTTTTTTGGTGATTAGCTTCTGTGAACGTTCCCCAACCTACTGTCAAAATTTCAAAACATTACATTCAGTAGAAACGAAAATACTTTATATAGATAAAGTTACAGATGCGTTTTTGTGCGTCGATCGAAAAATATATAAAAAAAACTAAGATTAAATATTAAATTTTGTTGTAAAGAATGGTAAAACACAACTATAGAAACGCTTCAAATGGTTAAAATAACTAATGGTGATAATTGTTTATCCAATTCACAAGTTTTTGGTGTGCTTTAGAATATTCAAAGATGTTAATGTTCAGGTCGACTATGTGAAGTGATTACTTACGAAAACATTGAAAATGTACGTGAATTTAAGTTTGCAAGAAATCTTCAATCAGATTCATGAAAATGGAACATGGGTATACCTAAAACAACAATTCATCGCATTTTAACTGAAAAAATTAGTCTACGGAAGCTGAATTTGAAGTTTGTTCCACATCCCAATACCAAATTATCAAAAATTGTACCGAACTGAGCATTGCAAGGACATCACATTGAACTCACTCGATGTTATAAAAACTTCTTGAAATCGATTGTAATTCGTGATAAGACATACGATGCTTTCAATATGGGTCAGAAAAACCAAACGCCAAAGTACAGAATGGCGGTTAGCAAACGAAGAAAATCCAAAAAAATCTCGTTTAATAAAGTCAAACATAAAAACAATGCTGATTTCTTTTTACGATTAAAAATATGAATAGCGTTTCTTCCAACTGGTTAAACGATTCATTCTAACAATAAGTATTACCTTGGTGTATTGAAGCGTTTACTAAGTCGTATTTGTCGTATTCATCCTGAATATTAGGAATAGCACATCGTACAACCAATAATCACTAATATTTTAAATAAAAATCAAATTTTTTTTCTTCAACATTTAACTCCTTGTGACTATATTCATCATTTGACTATGAAAAGAAGCCGTCATGCATCAGTTGATGACATTCAAATGACGAAGACCGCATACCGTTCCTATCTGCATTCCAATCACATAAAAAAGTCTTTTGATTAACTTGTTAATCGTGTGTGCAAATCTATGTATTTCAGTTGATGGAGATTATTTTGAATAAATAAAATGGTTTTTTTGTGAAATTTTAATAGTTATTTTTGTGATTTTTTTTTATCCATTCCGGTTTATTATGAGACAGAGGGTGTAGTTTATGTGATTTTATAAAAAATCGAAATAATATTTATATTGTAACAAATTCAAATCATACGTCATGAATGATTTAATAAAAATATTAAAGATTATTTTCAATTTTTAAATATCCGGTAATAATTATTAGAAACAAAAATGTGTGTATTATAAAAAAAAAAAACGCATCTTTAATGTTTTTTCTAGGAATATTATAGCCAAACGATATTTGAATAGATATAATTTTTTTTCCAATATAATAATATTATATTTTATAATATAATTGTTAAAAATGGAAGTCTGTGCGCTTGTAACAAATTCTCTACACTGAAATTGAACGGTTCTTCCTTCCTCTTTAAAAATTCAAACAAATAACTTTACGAAATAACAAAAAAAATATTTTTGAAATTAGATGGTGTTAATATTTCAAATAAATACAATATTGCGTGACAATTTTTTTAATAATAATTTCATTATATTAAATTCTATATTTGTTTTTTTTTTTTTTTTGGTTTTTGTATTTATTTAATTTAATTAATAAAATGTCATCAAATATTGTATAATAAAGAAAACAAAAAAAAAATAAATAATAAGTCACGTAAAATATAAATTTTTATAAACATTTCCTTATAGGAAATACAATTTTTTATAACGATGCTATGGGAAACCCTATGTTTTTTATTTATTTATTTATTTATTTATTTATTATTTAACATGAACATGCGGGATCAACATACTAATTCAATGAATATACATTTGCGTTTACGTTTTTTTTTATGTATGGTGAGGTGTAGGTAATAATTAAAATATATATATACAATATATTGGGTATTTAAATAAGTTTCCATCGTTGTTTTATTTTTTTGGTGGTAAGTAAAACACATCGAAAGCTACACACATTTTCCCCGTTTTCACGCAAGAGGTAGATTCTTCAGTAGATGCTATCCATTCATCAGGCGATTCTTGGATATCCTTGCGTTAACTGCACCGCTGCGTGTCGGCAGGACTGGCTGTAACGACTGAAAAAAATGGTAGTCTGAAGGAGCGACGTCTATAGTGAATACGGTCGGTGAGGTAACACGTCCCAGTCATGTGCTTTCCACGTTTCTTTGACCCGCGGATTGGCAACATAAAGAATAGAATTATACATTGTTCAAAGACCACTTTATCTTGACTTTGGCAAATTTTAATTGATTTTTTTGTAATATTCGCTTTAAATTGATTAGTTAGTAAAGTTCAATATTGATAGTTTGGTTCGATTTCAACAAACATAATACACTACTCCTTTGTGGTCCCATATCAAATACTGAGATATACAATCCAGTACTTACTTCCTGAATACACTGAAAATAAATTTGTACATAATTTCAATGAATAGCGTTTATAAGTCCATTTTTCATTGTTTCAATGTATATTTCATTAATATTTTTCATTTTAAAAAATTATCTTAATATACTTATTGAATAAATGAATTCCCGATCATTAATTAATTTATGTTCAGAATAATAAGTTATTAAACAGAAAACGTTGAAACGATGAATAATATTCATCAAAACAATTATACAATTCTTTAAACCAACGTAGTGATTCATTGAAAAACATTCATTTTCGGTATTATGTTTTAATGAATTATTTAATAAATGTTATTTCATTTTAACAATGAACCATGTTCCTTGGAGCAAAATTAATTAATATTTCATTGTTTTGACGTTGCTTTTTAATTGGATCCATGTACTTTTTTTTCAGTGTAGTAGCGATCTATTATTTGCAATTTTTTTTTTGAATGGAGCATGTTCACCATAAGATTTCGACAAGCATTCGATGACTTTTACCATCTGGTTTTTATTTTTCAAATGCTATACTTGTTTATTCGCATCAGCTAAAAGTCACAAAAAATAAAATTTCTTTCAAAATGCGATACATTGCCATAGATTAAAGTTAATGCAAGCAGTATGATTTACACCACCATACTAGTTGTACTAAAACGATATGGAAACTTATTTAAATACTCAATAAAATATATGTATAAAAAAATGTCCCCATACGAAAAACAAGTAAATTTATTCGCGTTAATAATGCGTCCAATTTTATTGCCATCTTTTAGACACCAACATAATTCCACGTACTCATCATATGCACCTTGAGAAAAATACAATACATACCAAATATATTCCTTTTGGGAACATATAATGCCATACTATTGAATACTACTGATTGCGAACAATAGAAGGAGATATGCAATAGGCGGTCGCCGCATTTGTAATACAACGGCAGGCAAAAATAGCCCGTAGGAATATCTGTGCTATGCAAATAAGAATAATTGTAAATTAAGTGCTATATAACTATAAATAATGCTAAAATATTTATGCATATAGGCTAACTTTCGATAACTCTAATTCTGCAAATATTAATGATTTGCAATTTGCGATCTCTGTCACACTATGCAATCAGAAAATGTGCATTTTAGAATACAAAATTATGACATTTGGAATGTGTCTTATAGAATCAGACGATATGTTAAAAGTGGGGGAATTCAGAGTGTTACGCACCCAGTTGGAAAAATCCTAATCTGGAGGCACAACTCGACGTTGGAACCAATATCAATTATATATTGTTGGCTATATTGCAATATGATAATTTTTGTAATCGCATTATGCGCTTTCAAAAGATATGTAGTTCATTGTACTTCAGTTTTATAAATTTCTTTGAATTTTCGTTGACATCGAATCGACAACACTAACCTCAAAACAAACGATTTCATTTTCCAGAAAAATTAATTTTACTAAACACCCATATAATCACATTCATGTGCATGTACTGAACACGTACATTTTTATCATATTTTTTTAAAATATAAATACTGAAAACGTAATGTTATTTATTTTTGTCGTTTGAATATTTTATGGTAAATTATCAAATACCTTCGAAGGACATGCAATTATATTTCGATTGTGTTTTTAACTGTTATATTTCGTGCGCATTAACGTGATAATATTAATGCACCCCCATATATCATCCCGTTTTGATTATCGGAATAATGTATTGTAGTAATCTACTCGATTAAATTTTTGTAATGTGAACAGTACACTTGATAATTCAGATTCTGATCAGAATTTATACATTGGGTAATTGTCGTCCTTGTGCACGTAAATGATAATATTCAGCAAAACAAAAACGCATAATTAAAAATTAAAAATTAAACAAAATAATTAATTAAATATTAATAAATATTGTAATATGAGGAAGAATCGATAAATTTTTTTAAAAATATGTTATTAAATGCATGTGATACTCATATATTTTGTAATGATGATTTTACAGTAGCCCAATTATATACTGAATATAAATATAAATTAATATAGGATCAAGTATCGCGCAGTAATCTAATATAATAAGAAAATTAAATATATAGAATAAATTAAATGATCATTAAACTTAATAAATTGTAAGTAATATATTTAAATATAATATAAACGTCCATAAAAGTAAAAATGTTTGTATAAAATTATAGTCGTATATTTATTTATATTGTATGTATTGTAAATTTTGAAATTATATGTGCGTTACGGGGTTATGATATGCAAATTTGTGAAAAATTAAAATAATTATTATAATAGAATTGCATTTAATTAAAATAAGAGCTCTTCGTTTAATTATCTTTTCTGCTTATATTATTGTTAATATAGGATTAGAATTGTTTTTATTATATACAGATTTGTGAGATTCTTTATATACATTTTCATATACAAAATGTGTACGCGATTTTAATATACGACTATAGAAATATTATATAGGAAACAAAGGTAATCAAAACATTCCATCGCATGTTACAAACGTTCATTCCATATATGTATATACAATATATGTTATATATACGAATATGAGGTTGTGGCTTGAAAATAACGAGACATCATATAACAGTCTATAGAATTCTTCTTCTTTGAGCTCCTTCATGACGAATGTTGTTTTTTCTTTCACAACTTCAACGGTCTAAAATCTTGTGCCGTTTAATGTAGATTTAACTTTGTGGAACATATAAAAGTTACATGTCAGACGAATTTGACGAATAGTCTAACGCTGGGATGTTATACTTGGCTATAGACACGTCACTGACTGACAATGCAGTGTAAGCTATAATTTTTGCATATTAAAATTATTATGTAAAATTTGCCTTACGCATTCTTTGTCAATTTCTACAGTTTTAGCAATCGCACGAATATTCAATTCTTTTATCCGTTCTTGACGTGGAAGGGCAACCCGGCCGTGCATCATCTTCAACGTCTTCTTGGCTACGTTGGAGATACATCAACCACTCAAAAACAAAACCCCTTGCACATTATAAACATTCATTGGTATAATATATATTGTACAATATAATACTTAATACTTAATAAAATATGAGTTTCAGTAGTTGTTCTTTAAAATGTCATATGAAATCTTACGACAATTCGTTGCCCCAATAAAACAGTTCTTATACAAATGAAGGCTACGACCAGACTAATATGTCGGCAGCAGAGACAGACACGGAAGGGATTGCAATCGGAATAGATGGCTTCACGTTACACAACTGTTGCATCAATTTCGTTATTTTATAGCCACATCTTGTATCGTATATTGTTTAATCTTTTATATAGTCTATATGTGTATTTCTAGTAATTATAATTATATAGACATAGGGGAGTCATAGAGCGTAACGTAGAATATGTATGTGTTTACCCGTACGTATACGCATTAATTATTTTTGTTTTAAAGAATTGTGTTTTTTCATTATTATTTGTTTTCTATATAATAAATTCATAAATTATTATACAATAATTTTTTTATTTAATACAATATAATACGAGAGGTGGTAATCAAAAAGTTGTTTGTTGTATATTATAATGCGGGAAACCGTCATCTTGAATCATATATTACCAACATTCTATTATGCGGACAATTCCTGTTGCGGTATCATGTAATAGGTATAAAAGGCTCGCTCTTCGGATTAATCGACATCTTTCCATGTACCATATATTGTGTTTTGCGCGTAAATTTTACTGGTTGACCTGAATCAGTCCAATGTTTAGTTTATTTAGGATTATCCATTTTTCAATATACACTTAATTTTACATGTATGCACCAGAATATATTTTGGCCTCTTTTATATCGAATCGAAACAAAAAATTCAATAACCGTTACCGTTTGCAGAAAATGCCATACCATAATTGCAGAACAATTATTGGTGAATTGTTTTATACGCACATAATTGACTGTATAATGTTATAATGTTATATATGCCTACGCAGTGATGCACTATATATTACAAGGACATGATTTGGCTTATGCCTGGGAGTAAACAACCACTACGCAGTAGGAAGGGAACGAACAGGAACCCAAATATGATGATCAGATTCGATATCGCCTGAAATATTTTAATTTGATAATGGTGTTCATATGGTGTGTGAAGAGATTGTTAATTTTTTAATTGTATCGAACAATATATTGTCAAAGACTTTAGTTTTTTTAATTCATAAAAAAACAATAAAATATTAAATTCTATTATTATTGCAAAAAGATATCAAAAAATCTTTCATATTAATTTCATGTATTAAAGTCCTGATTGAGAATTGTGTGTTGCTACTTTTTTGAAGGAGTCATAATTTTACTTACTTATTGTAAATACTTACTTACTTACTCCATGGCGTTAAAACCCAAGTGCGATTTTAGCCTTCTCCAACTGGCGACCTATCTGCAGTCAATGTCTTCAGATCACCAATTTTAAGGATCTTCATGTCACAGTTTGCTACATCTATCCATCTATCCTTAGGTTTTCCGGTTCTCCTTCTACCTTCTGGATTACCATTGCGTGATACGTGCCCAAGCCATTTCTATGGATTTTAATTGTTTTGACATTATTTGGTTGATCGTTCAACTTGTCTAATTCAAAATTGTATCTTTCCTCCAACCATTATGTTCTTTGACGGCACCAAATATGACACGGACTACCTTTCGTTCAAAAATCCGAATTAATTGTTCCTGGTTTTGTGTCATGCACCACTACGAGGGATCTTAAGTGCAAGCTATATAAAACATTAATACATCCAATATTAACGTATGGATCGTAGACTCGGTGCATGACATATTGTAAATAGACATAAATTATAAATTATATTACTGTTTAATTTTTAAAAATATTATATAGCAAAAGTGTGTTTATTATTTATTTGTTTTTTAAATAGTTGTTGTTATTTACAATATGAGATATAAATATCCTTATTATTATTATATATTTAGGGGCATCTGACATCTAGCAAGTAATGCAGTATACACTTAAACATTTACACATTATTTAAATTTTAAATTTCCAATATAGTATAATATTATTGTAGAATTGTTTCATTTAACAAAATACACACTCTTTTACATGTGTACGGTGCGCGGTATGTGTTTTATCGGAAATGCATTTTTTTGTGTATATATTTATATGTTAAACGGAAATATAAACAATATTATTCTAATAAGAAAACTATACGAAAAATAATATATGAATGCGTATATTAATGTCAATGGATATATTTATAATATACAATATATGACACGTGTCTTTAATTTCATGTTTTGTATTTATTTGTACAATTTATAATGTATAAAGAGAAGTAAAAACGCATACTGTAACTTAACTTATAATAAATGTAGATATATTATTATTTTAATTTATGTTGTATATGCTTAATGTTTGAAATCAACTATAAAACATAATATATGTATATGTATTTCAACGTATATTGTAGAAATATTGTGAAGCTTGAGAGAACGCTGTATTATTAATAAAATAAAAAATAATTTTTTTTATGGTTGGTTGGCAAAATTAATTTCAACCGAATACCATACAGAGCCCACATCACAAATGTATACATAATTATATATATACGAATAAATAGCATACATACGCATGTAGCCTATGACAAGCAGCTGGACATCATCGAACATATAGAAATAGAATAATTTATATAATTGTTTTTATCTGAAAATTTACTAAACATTTATTCTATAATATTATTATACTGTTTATGAATACCTGCCATATGATATATGATCCTATAAATTTACAAACCACAATAAAAGCACAGAGTGCTCACTCGTTCATCAATATTTCTTTAATATTTAAATATACTCGTTTGCATAATAAAGAAAACCTTGTTTGCATTATTAAGAAAACCTCGTTTGCATTATAAAGAAAACCTCGTTTGCATTATTAAGAAAACCTCTATAAGTCCATCTATACTATCTATCTATACCTATAATGTTTCTAGTAATTTCCACGTAATAGCAATTGTAATTGTTCAATTTGGTTATATAAAATTGTTGAATGTACGTATACAACCTCTGTCCCATAATAAACCGTAGTGGATTAAAAGAAAACATAAAAATTAATATTAAATTTTCATAAAAAAACTATTTTATTTATTCAAAATAATCTTAATCAACTGATATACATCGCTTTGCACGCATTCAACAAGTGAATGAAATGACATTGTTATGTTTGTGATTGGAATGCTGCTGAGAACGCTTTTAACTGATGCAAAACGGTTGGCTTTCATAGACAAATGAAGTTTAGAGAATAGAAATTAGTTGCGGGGAGTTAAATTAAGTGAATATGGTGAGTAAACAAAAAAAAATTGATTATTAGTTCAATTCGGTGTAATTTTTGATCATCATTTAATTGATGCGTGGAACAAACTATGAATTCACCTATCGTAGACCATTTAAAATTCGATGAATTATTGTTTTCGGTATTCCAACCTTCATTTCGATGAATTTTGTCGAAGATTTCTTAATAATTTTCACAATATCAAACACTTTTTCAATTTTTTTTACAGTAAACTGCTTCAGATGGTCGATCTGGACGTTCATTATCACTTTTATATATATTCTCTAGCTTCTGAGAATCATTTGTGTTATTTAAAATTTTGTGCTGTTGATCATTTGCTTTAGGTGGTAAAATTTTAGAGATAGACAATTCCATCGTAATCCCACTAAACTAATAACTTAAACTTCATATTGCAAGATTTATGATCTATTACTATTTACTCGATATGAATCAATTATTACTCTTTTAAGTCTACGTCAACGTACATGTCGTCGTCTCATTTATAATATAAATGTTTGTGAACCTGCATGCGACAACCACCGCATCAAGACAACAGGTCGAACAATTTCGCCTGACAACATTCGGCACGTAGTCTTCATCTTCAAAACTTCCCATTATCTATCTAGTAATACCGCTCCTTATCCTATTTCTGAAAACTGGTCTACATAACACTGAACCAATAAAAGTTGAAGCAGAAGAAACAGATTGGCATGCTCGTTTCATGATCTGGTACACAAAAAAGGCCTAATAATTCTAAACAGTTTATTAAAAATTATTCTTGGTGTGACAAAATCAAAGATCATGCCATGACACCCACTACAGTCATAACAGGCTTTTCCAAATTTTGAAATGTTCATAATCATTCTGAGAATTTGACCGTATTAATCAAACTCCCTTAATTTAAATAGATTCAAAGTATCCATCAGTCGACTATAGATAGATCCATGAAATATTATTGACCTTATGACTGCCGTGTAAAGCTCGTGTATATCGATCTATCAGTTAAACCTCAACCAAAAGCAATATCAGAGTATAATGTAATAGAATAATTATTATATATAAGTTTATTTTCTGACTCATATCAAAGCTATATATGAAATGGAATAATATTATTTGTTGAAAACTCATGAATCATCCAAACTTTTTATAATAAAATATATAAAAAATCTAATTTTGTAATCCATATTATTGTATATTTTTTTTAAATATGACAAGGGTCAACACTTCAAACTATGGTATGTGTGAATACCAATAATACAAATAATAATACAAAGACAGAATCTGTAGTAGAAAATGTAGATGCAGTGCATATTGTTAATAAGAATGAATTCAATTTAACATTTAAATTAAATTCAATTCATTTTTATAGTTTGTATTTTATTTGGTGAACTTATATGTAATTTATTTGTCATATTATCATTTTTTATTCATTTATATTGGAGAATTAAAAATTTTCATAGTATAGTCAGTAAAGCAATTTAATCTCATTTGGGGCTGTACAATTTAAAACTTGTTCGGTTCCATCTTACCCTGTGGATTACATTCCAAAGATTTCCTCAAAGTATGACCACACCATCCTCATATTCGCCGCATTGGATTTTAATACCAATTTTTTTTTTTCCTACACTTCGTCCAAAGTTCCTTATTATATCAATTGTGTGAGAAATGTAAACATGACAGACGTAACTCTTCAAGTTTCGCATGCGTGTAACAAAGACACTTACGATGTTTGAATGAAAAATTTGCAATATATTATTAAAAGTAACTTACAACGAATCCAGTTGTTTAGCATGTTGATGATTATCACAACAAGCAAATGTCATCGGTCAAAAATCAAGGTCCTCAAGTCGATTAAATTGTACCCAGGTAATACCCAGGAGAAGTTACACCAATATTTCTTCCCAGAGTTCAATTACTGAATAAAATATCAGAACTTAAACTGGGTGCATAAAAAATTATTCTGTAAGAACGTATATTTGAATGGAACTACTTTCAAGCAAAACTTTCTAGTAAATATTCTAAAATGAATTAAAAAAAATACAATTGATTCAAAAATTCTTCAAATAATATAAATTCTTAAATAAATAAACAGCTTAATTGTTACATTTTGTATATAAAATAAACTGGTGTGTTGAGAACCTATTTTTATGGGTCAACTGCAAATGTCAAAATAATGTATTAATCCACTATTATTAATTTAAATTATTTGATCTATCTATTTATATATTTTATCTTATAAAAATCGAAAAATTGACCTGGGAATGAATGTATTTTTATACGAGTGCCTTAACGTACATTTGGCCAATACATTTTTATTCTGTGAGAAAAAATGAACAACTGATCCATGGATAAATTAACGAGCTTGGAGTTAATGAAGTTGCTGTTTTTTTAAACGTTTACAACCAAAAAGAAAGAATATGGATACTAGTCGACGAATAGACGATCCACCGCTACAACGCCGCATTGTCTTTGCTTGTCAAGCAAAAAAGAAATAGTTTTCTGTAACGTATTGTCCCTGACCATAGGAATAGTGAATCTGCTTTAACAATCCTAAACGCAATACATCGTGCGGGTAGAACCAACAACATCAGTGCGCCAAACCCAAATCCTTCAGTACAGTACACTCATCATAGCTGCTTCTGATTACCACATTTATTCAAATTGATGCAGCACAGCCTGAATGTTTAATACGCTGCCAAAATATATTAAAGAAAAAGTGTGACAGTGGTTAGATGAAATGATTGCCTTGAAATCTATATCGTTTTATCACATTTCCACATAAATGGGATATATATAATAATAATGTATTCTACAATAAAAATTATGGGGCCACCACCCTCACATCCTATAATTATCTTTATTTATATTTTACACTTTAAACTAATTTTATAATATAAACAATGAATTGATATTATGGATATGAAGTTTATTATAAAAATACTCTACATTATTTTATAACAGTTTCGTTTTAATATTTATAAAATAGATTCCCTGTGTTTTTATACTAATTATAATACATTTTATCTTATAATATTAATAATAGTAGTTCTATTTAGTTATAATTTAACTTTCTATATATATGAAAACGCAGTAAACAAACTATATATATATATTAATAAATAAGACAAAATTAATTTATCCATAGATTAAAAATGTGTTTACTCTCACTATAAATTTTCAAATTTAAAGCAGTTATTTTTATGTTTGTATATAAAACAAAAAAACCAACAGAATGAAAAAATCGAATCACAATGCAGCAGATGCATTTTGTTCATCATTTAAATTTGAGAATAAACAGCTTCCTCATTAAGCAATTAAAATAAATATATACAAATATAAAAATGTATATCTCTGATTTTATACATACAGATTACGATTTTATTATTGTGGCAGGTCTATTTAGAAAATTCAAGATCAAAAAATATATCTCGTCGTTTCAATAAAAATGGTATGCGTGCAGACAGACAGAGGGTGGTTAAATATTTATATAGTTTCCATCGAGATGTCTTTCATATGTTTTGTAACCATATAATGTTTTAAAGTTTTAATTATGTTTTTCATTGCGATGGTACATGTTAACTACGTGGTATTATTATTCAGCAATCGTTATAAATTGATCGTTTAGGCCGTTCTCCACCATCAACCACATATCTTCTTTGCCTTCTAAACTTGTGTTTTATGTTTATCATTATTTAAGCGAGTCTAAGCATTTTAAGCGGTTCGATAGCATTTTTACCAATTTTAAAACTAAATCTAATGTTGGTTTCTTTAGTTTTTATACTTTTAATTTCAATTTCTTTACTTTTTAATCCTTTCCATTATTATACTTATTATATAGACATTGTTCTGTTATATGCTGCAAGGATCAAGTAATTAATGCCTTCATATTGTTCATTTTCAAATTTTAATTCTCCAACACGGTTCTGCAACTTGACCAATCCGCACTCAATGTCTTCCAATTCCGAATTTTAAGGATCTTTATATCACTGTTTACTGCATCTAACCATCTTGCCTTAGGTCTTCCGGTTCTCCCTCTACCTTCTGGATTACCATTCAACCGTTTTTTTCGGCACACGTTCTCCGTCCATGCGTAATACGTATTCAAGCCATCTTAATCTATTGATTTTGATTGTTTTGACAATATTTGGTTGACCGTACAACTTGTTTAATTCAAAATTGTTTCGTCGCCTCCAACCATTATGTTCTTTGACGGCACCAAATATGCCACGGAGTACCTTTCGTTCAAGAATCCAAATTAATTGTTATAGGTTCTGTATCATGAAACAAACCGCCGATCCATACGTTAATAATGGACGTATTAATGTTGTATATAGCACTTAAGATCTCGTTATAATGTTTTCGATTGAAATTGTTTTTTTAATCCGTAATAACATCTGTTTCCAGTTCCTACCCTGTGACGAATTTCCTCTTCAATATCATTTTCTACGTATATCAACGATCCTAAGTATACAAAACTATAGGCTATTTCAAAATTGTATTCTCTTATATTAACAGTTTGATCTCGAATTCATGATGTATTCGTTGCCACCATATGTTTTGTTTTGTCTGCATTCACTTTGAAATGTAGGCCCGATGCTCCCTTGTGTATAATGATTCGAAACCATCCAGTTAACAATTATCATATTCCGACCCATTAAGTCTATGTCATCAGCATACGCTAATAATGGACCCGATTTTGTAAAAATCTTGCCGTATTCATCAATATTTACACCCCTAACTTTTCCAGCGTAATATTAAATAGTAGTGTTGATAATGGGTAGCCTTGTCGTAGTCCATCAACCATCTCAAAATGATCAAAATAATTTACCTCGGATTCTTACTTGTGATTTCACATTATCCAACGCCATGGTCACCAAATCTATCAGTTTTTTTGGAATACCAAATTCTTCCATAATTTTCTATAATTTTAACGTATTTACAATATCAAAATGGTGTGTATCAACATTGAACTCCCCACACTCTTCCAAGATATTCCGTATATTAAATATTTGATCAGATATAGATCGATTTGTGCAGAAACCACACTGGTATTTTCCGATAATTTCATTGGCATCTGGAATAAGTCTATGGTATATAGTATATCAGCAAATACCTTATAGGCAATGTTTAATAAAGTTATTCCTCTGTAGTTGTTACAATCCATTTGTCACTTTTTTTGTACCATATATGTATTTGATAGCTTGTAATTACATTTTTAACATATGTAAATGTAAACAAACAATGCATAACATTTTAAGAAGACACGGATAAATACTAACCACCTACCCTGTTGTTATAATTATAAAAAAAAATACATATAGTGTGACACGTCAATTATTGCAAATAAAATACGCTATACCTATTACAAGTATTACAATATGTATAGTATACACCCAGCACCTATATGATATATCTATCGGTTCATTTTGAGCAGATGTTTACTTTTTTCGGAAAATTATGATTGTTCACAACATATAGAACACATTAATTTTTTTTTTTTTTTTTAGGGTTTGACTGTCGGATGACTTGATTGACCACAAAAAAATTTATTATTTTTTAAAACATCTGTACATACACATTTAAAAGATACACTTAAGTAAGTATATAATATGTTCTCTTAACATTTTTAGTTTTCAATATATTCATTTCATATAATATTCCATTAGCAAAACTATGTATGATGTATATATTGAATATAAATAATTAACAATTTTCATAATATAATTGATATAACATAAATTCAATATAACAGGACGCGGCCTCGTAGTGATCTTATCGCTGACCATAAAAAAAACACAACTTTCCTTGTCTACAAACTAAATAATATACATTTTCAGGTTGTAAAAAGTTACAGTATATAGATTATACTATAATAGTAAAGTTTAAAGTACTGTTTAGTTGAAAAAATAATTAATAAATAAATAGGTAAGTACAAATTATTAAAATTATTTCAATAAAATACGAAGTGTGCAAAGAAATACATAAATTCAAAAAATTGTCGTACTATCCTGGTATTGGAATAAGTTTGTTTGTTATAAAGACAAAAAAACAGAAGTAATCGATAACACAGAATTTACATTTAGTGCTTTTTTTATTAAAAGTTTTTAAATTGATCTATAGATGACTGCACTGAAAATTATAATGATTTTAAAAGCAAAAGCAAACTACCAACTTAAAAGTAAAAAAAATTATTCATTGATTTTGTCATCGAATCATCGTTCGTTTCGTGTTAGTTTCGTAGACGTCGTAGCTGAAGAGAAGTTTGTTGTGTGCGTGTCTTTTTTTATTTTTCTCTATACGGTTTTGGGTTAATTTATATCAAACGTAAAGTTTAATTAATATTTTATATCCCGGCTTTTTTATTGTTCTAATAAAATATAAAATTTGAAATGGCAAATTATTATTCAATTGTATTATTAATTTTTTCTAATTTAATAATACCACAAATTTTTGCATCAAATATTGATTTTGACATACATAATAAGAATGTTGACCGGACCATTGATTTAACATCACAACTCGTCAAAATTTCATATAAAATTACATTAGAACATACAGCAAAAAAGAATATTAATTCATATACATTCCCAATTGCTGATGATTATAAAGATAAATTATCGTTTATATCAATAAAAGATTCAGCAAAAAAAGAAATAAAATTAGATCGAGCAAATGCTGATGATGGTCAATATACAATAACATTACCGAATGGCACACCGACTCAAGTAATTTATATTGAAACTGTTTTCACAAAATCATTGTTACCATATCCAACACAAATTGATCAATCTGATAAACAATTAGTCAGATATTTTGGAAATGTTTACTTTTATAGTCCATATAAAACAATAACACAGAAGACAACATTCCATTTGAGCACAAAAAATATTGAAAGTTTTACAAATTTTAAACCCGTTCAACAATCTGATACAACACTTACATATGGTCCTTATGATAATATAGCAGGTAATATTTTGTTATTTATATTGTTTGTTAACTGCTTAAGAAATATTAATAAATTAATGTTTATATATTTTTTACAGGCTATTCTAAGGAAGACCTTGTTATACATTTTGAAAATCAAACGCCATTTTTAACTGTAACACGATTAGAACGTGTTATTGAAGTATCACATTGGGGAAATATAGCCGTTGAAGAAACAATAGATATAAAGCATACGGGTGCATTCTTGAAAGGTTCATTTTCACGACTTGATTATCAAAAGGATACACGTAGCGGACAATCTAGTGTTAAATCGTATAAAACTATATTGCCTGCATCAGCTACTGGTGTTTATTACAGGTTAATGTCAATTAATGTTTTGAAATATTGAAAAGTTATATTGAGTATTTTATTGTTTTTTTTTAGAGACACAAATGGTAATATTTCAACATCGGCAATGCGCATTTTAAAAGATTCTGTTGAATTAGATTTACGTCCACGTTTTCCGTTATTTGGTGGATGGAAAACTCATTATATGTTAGGATATAATGTACCAAGTTTTGAATATCTGTTTAACAAAGGCGAAAATTATTTGTTAAAAATGCGTGTGATAGATCATATTTATGACGACATGGTTGTTGATGAATTAGTTGTTAAAATAATATTACCCGAAGGTTCAACAAATTTAAAATTAATAACACCGTATGCGGTTAAACGTTTAGAAGATGCAACACATAGTACATATTTAGATACATTTGGACGTCCAGTTATACAATTTACCAAAAATAATTTAGTTGAAAATCATATAAATGATTTTAATTTAAAATATAATTTTCCAAAAATTATGATGATTCAGGAACCATTATTAATTGTTGGATTTTTATATATACTTTTTGTATTGGTAATAATATGGATGAGATTAGATTTTTCCATAACCAAAGAAAAAGAAGGACATTATCACAAAGAATAATTAATAAGTTCGTTAGATTATGTGTGAAATATATGTTTGTTGTATATCATTTCCTTTAAATAAGTTTGTTTCAAGTAAATATACATATTTAATTGAACAAAATCTATAGATTAAAAATAAACGGAATTCTTAAAAAATAGCTTCTATGCATTCTGCAAAATACAGATAAATTTTTTTATAACTTTTGTATTTTTGCTATAATTATTAAATGCATAAGATCAAAGAAATACATTTCGGTAATAAAAATGTTAAAATGAAAACAAAAAAAACAAAAATAACACATTTTATTGCATTCGTAAAAACATCATCCAAAATTAGAACATTTTATTAATCTTATAATAAAATATGTGTATTTTTTAATAAAATGCATATATAATTTAATAACTAAATTCTTTTTTGACATTTTACAAATGACTATGATCTAACCGGTTGTAATATGTAATGATTATCGGAGAGGTTTTAGGTTGGCCTAATTTTGCTGTTGATGTGTAGTTAATTGGGTGCATTTTACCAAAATAAAGATTTATTGAACATTTCATACAGTTATTGTTCGTCCTACATACAACAATACTTAATAATTGTAAGACTCCGTTTCGTGGAATGGTTCATTTTGGTCAATGTAAATCACACGAATGTGATCAATATAGTGAAAAATAATTTTATGATCTCAATATTTCTATATATCTTTCAAATGTGATACAAAAAAATTGATCAAATACACCATTTTTTTGTCAGATACGAGCGGAATAGGAAAACGCAGAAACGCAAGCAAGTTGACCAATAATTTTTGTATTTTCTTGCGGTATTTTGACAGTATCATACAGTTTTTACATAAATTTTAAATGTTGATTATTTTGTTTGCATTCGCAATCATTTATTATTTACCAGATTGCCAAAATTCATTGATGCTTCTGAAGCCTGCAATCTCTGTAAATAAAAAACTACTTTTTTTTCCTGTTTATTTAATGTATATTAATTTATTAATATTAAAAATTTGATATGATGATAGTTTAATCATTTCTAATGATTTTAAAATTAGTTGAAATAATATGTTCCAACCATGTTCCAACATTAAAATAAATATAATAGAATAATCGGTTTTTGCAATAGCTGTTATACTGACAAAAATTGAGGTTATTCATATTTCTCTGCTCTATTTTCTATACGATATTGACAATTGACATTTAAGTAAAAGACTCGATCTCGATTTGAATGTGGGAATTTATTTAAAGGAAAAAAAAACAAAGCAGGTAACCGTTTTCTCTTTTCTTCTCTTTATTAATTTGTAATTTCTTTTATTGTTCTCAGTCTCACTTTGGTAAAAACAACAATCGATACTAAAGCTTAATGTGAGTCGCATGCATTGTTTGTTTATATACGTATGCTATTTGGGGTAGAGTGGGAAGGAGTGTAAAAAGTGTGAAAGTAATAAGTAGTGTTAAATTAGATAATTCTGGATGATTTGGCGATAGTAGTGGTGTGCTGAGGGAAGTTAGTGACGATGTCGGGGGTGATTTAGTTGGTGGGAGTTTAGGGTGCACATTTATATTTGCATTATCGTCGTAGTGTGTTGTGCTTGGTTTGGTTGCTTGTTCATTTATTTTTTAATACTTAACGATAACAGTTGTTTTTTATTTTTTATTCCATTGAAAAGTATAATGTGTACAAAATAATTACATTTTTTTTTATAATAAATGAAAATCGATTCGATCGTGTTAGTTGTTTTGTTTTTCACTGAGAAAAATTAGTGCCGATGCAACATCCAACGATAAATTTAAATAAGTTTTGTATCTTAACACTATTTTTTTTATTGAATCAATAGTTATTTTTAATTTGTAAAAACATTCAAGAATAAAGTTTGATTGAATAGTTGATTACTCGTTGCATATTCGTTATTTTTATGAATTATTAAAAAAAAAGCATTAAAAAAAAAGCGTAATAAAAACAACGTAAATTCATCATCATCATTAGCATTATTAAAATTTGCATCCTCGAAGTAAAATCTAGAATAATTGAATAAAATATATATTATTGTAAATGTTTTAATAAAAAGAGATAAAAGTAAAATAACATGAATACTATTTAAAACTTATACTCATACATTGATGCGTATATGTGCCATTGATGCCGAAAAATTTATTGATACTTTTTACTCTTGATTTTATATTAGACATTTTAATTTTATTGTTTTGTTGTTGTTTCTATGTTGCATTTTCAAATTGCAAGTATTGCGACTATGTACTGTAGTAGTGTTCAACGTGCGTGAGTTATTTTAATTACCAAATAATATAATCGATTAAGAAATGGTCGTCGTGGTGGTGTATAGAGTTGATGCTGTTTGTTAGTCGATTTTGGGTGGTAGTGTAGTATAGTGTGGTGATTTCTAATTAATTGTATACAAATGAACATTGCAAATTGTATATATTGTAATAGTAAAATTGTGTTGCAAAAAACTATTTTTAACTAACAATTATATAACGCGGGATTTGTGAATTTAAAATCTATATAAGAAAATCATAAAAGTTTTCATTTTAATACTGATCATTTGTTTTATTTAAGTACTATAAAATTTTGTGCTTTATATGGTAGCACGTTTTTTTTTTTTTTTTTTATATATTCTCAATTTTTCACGTTTTGCTGCTATATTACTCTCTTTCATACTTAAGTAATTTATATGAAAGGATCTTCTAAGGGAAGTGGCATCCTGCTGATACATATAATATTGTTAATGATTGAATTATATCTTATAAATTGTAAGATTATACACGTGCGTAAGAACGTTTTATATCCCGTTTTCAATTTTTGATAAAATAAATCTAAATAAATTCAAATTAAATAATTATCTTTCAATATAATATATAAATATATTTTGTGAATGGTTAATAAGATATTTAGAAAAAAATATTTGCATAAAAATAACATTAATCAAATTTAACAAACAAAAGGCACACGATAATAAAGGGTAACAAAAAATAGAAATAATTCCGAAACGGCGATAGACAGAATATTACTATTGTTTAACATTAATTTAATTGATTTTATTTTTACAATGGGAGTCGGCAAAAACACTGCGGATACTAAAGGGTGAGTAAAATAAGAATTAAATTTTGATATTAATTTTCCTCTACTATTGTTTTTGTAATTTAACAACAAAGTGTGTGGTTTTTACTGTGTTGTTTTTGTAATTCGTTGTCATATACATACATATAGTATATGAATGGAAAATTTATTTAAAAATTATGAAAACTTAAAAAGAGGGAAACTTTTTTTTTTAAACAAATGAGGGTGGCAAATTTGCTATTATTCTTCTCTTTTGCAATAGAATTATGCAAATGTTTTGTGTTATTTTTGATTATAATTTACATTAAAAAATTCTTCATCGTATTTTTATTATTTTTATTTTATATCGTCTATTTCACTCGTTCTTATGCATTTATTGCTGTGATAATGAATAAAACTTTAATCTTCGATGTAAACCTGTATGCTGTACCGTGTCCGTGAGTGAAGCTACCATATGCCATGTGGTATATTAACGTTGTGTTCTTTATGTATGCTGTTGTTTTTGAAATTTTTATGAATGTATTTGTTATAATTTATATATATATTGCCGGTAAATTTATCTTAACCCTTTCGAACATTTAATATCTATTCAATGATTTTAAAATAGTGGCAACCATAAGAATACCCGAAATTTTTAATTACATATTACAACCGTAAAAAATACGAGAAATTATGTCGTCTAAAAACTGAACCAAGGGGTAAGAAGAACGCTTGTAATACAATTAAATACGGCTCATCCTAAAAAAAATTGTACAGAAGAGTGGCTAAAATATTTCCAACTACAAAGGGAATATAAAAAGAAAATCAGATTGTCTAAAAGGAAGCATTGGAGAAAATTTTGCTAGGAAGTTTAGGGGGTATATCAAACAACCAGGATAAATAAAATCCAGGGTAAAGAAACCTCAAACCGCCTTGGTGTCTTCAGCCTTCCTTCTGGCCAATACACTACAAGTACAAACGTACATTTTCTGCACAACCATTTCGCGGATTGTAAGGTAGTGCATATGCATAATAAATGAATCAATGTAAAACAATCATGTCTCTCCTAACTGACAAACGGAATCGGTATTGATGAATATTGATAAAAAATCAGGTGGGTGATGTATTCATGTGTTCACCGAGTATGGATGGCATTTTCCTGGTAATTTACAGATGGCAGAAAAGGCCGTTCTTTTATCATTGAGGAATACTTACAGAGCAAGTATTGCTTTGGGGTATATACCTAAATCGTAGATGCAGGTCAAGGCTATAGTCTTACCGAAACCTGATTGTCAAGGAACAAATTAAGATTTGTTGTTGAGTTGCTTACGACACATGACACGTTAAACTATCACCTTCACAAAATTCGTTTGGTCACAAACTTTTGGAAAAAACTAAAGAACATTTTTTACAATTTATAAATCAATAAACAATGTTAATTATTTAGATTTTAAATTAAATTAAAGGGACTTTTTATATAAATTAATAATAGTTATACGGAAGAAAGTAGGAAGGTAAGTAGAAAAAATATAACAAATATTAAATTTACAATCCGCAATTAGCTTAAGGGAAATAACCAAAATTACAAAGAAAATGTGAAAATGAACAGGTTTGTGGATTAAATTTAACTTATATGTACTTTACCGACCCCTCCAAATTTAATAAAAAAAATTATATCACTCGATATTCGTATTAATATCTGAATTCCAAATAGTGTATTTTGGTTATGCGAAACACAGAATTCTAGATTAATTCGGGATACTGCAAACTGGATTTTTTATGCATCTGCTTGATTTTATGTGTTAGCACAGAATTGTAAAAGCCGATGTGTAAAATTTATTATTTCTTTTAAATATTAATCGATTTTTATATGTAACATCACACACACTAAACCAAATTCAGTTTTCTATAGAGCCATAACTAAAGAGTTTAAAACGTGGAGAAAGCCAGTTTATTTAATTTTATAGAAGATAAGCAACATTAAAAATAACAATGAAAAAGTAATTTTTTTTTACAGAATTCAGTCATTATAGTCCTTAAAATAAATCAAAAACAAAAAATTAAAAAATATATTCCCCAAAACGTGGATAAAATTGGTTTTAAATATCAATCATTTTGTATGTTACCATTACGCTACTGACAATTAACACTACCTAAGTGATACACTCCGATTTTCTTCAAAATTGGCACAATCAATCCGAAAAACGGCTATACAATTTGATTTCCAATGCATTTTTTGTTGTACTTGCAGATGGTAGAAGAGAGCAACGTTAAGGGGCATTAACTACCCTTAAAAGCGAAAACGATTAAAAAAGCAACAACACATAATAATTATTTTATTTTATAAATACGACAATTAGAACAAAACTATTGAATACAATTTCTACCGTCGAGTTAAGCTGTGTTGTGGTATAAAACAAACGACAACAGAATAGCTCCGATTTAACTTCGTAAATCGTCAATGTGAATTGTTTCTTTATACCACAACTTAGCTTTAAATAACTAACTATAACAACAATTTATGTTTTTATTTCTAAATAAAAACAAACGAAAAAAATTCGAATTTCTATAGGTTCTGTAAAAAACATTCATATGTAATTGTAACTATTTTTTCTATTTACAGAAACTATGATAAAATGTTTATGCAACTGATTTCTTCCAGCAAAAATCTTATAGTAACAATAGTTCATCAGCTTTGAACCATTAGAAATAGAATTTAATAATTACTTGTTTGTTAGTGTGGTGAATAATTTAATAATTCGGGTTCTTTAGATGATCATTGTACTGGAAAAAATAATAGCGAATATTGTAAAGATTTAGAAAATAAAGATCCACAAAATATGGATGCTGTAGATGAAGACTGATATGTGAATTGCAATAGAATGATAATGATTATAATAATGAATATATTGATAGTGGGAAACAACAACAACTGGCCGTGGACGTCGACGGGAATCGGATTCATTAATAAGTGAATTACCGCCTGGTACACCTGGCCTGTTTCAATGTATAAAATGCACAAAATCATACGAATTTGCTGGTGATTTGGCAAAACATGTTCGTTCACATACCATTAATCACCCATTTAAATGTGGTGTATGTGACAAACAATTTACACAAGTTGTAAGTTTAACACATGCCGGCGAAAAACCATATAAATGGTTTAATATATGTTTTAAAAATTATGCTCAATCATCCAGTTTATAGTTACATATGAAATCACATACAACCACAAAAACACCACAATGTACAAATTTTTAATAAAACATTTGTGGACTCAATTAGTTTAACATTGCATTTACGGTCACATATGAAGGATGGCACACATTTATGTACGATATGTAATAAACGATTTACACATAAACATTTATTAGATGACCATATGCGTTTACGTTCATGCAAAAGTTTATATAAATTTTCAATAGACAGTAGCAAATTTTCACAAGCTACTGGCTCAGTACAACATATGAAATGTCATACGAATAAATGAATAACCATATCAGTGTTCATTATGTGTACGTATATTTACACAAACCGAAAGCCTAAATGTTGTACTTATGTGTATAAAAATGGGATTTTTATTTTTCATAAATATTATTAAAGTACAGGTATTTTATATCATGTGAGTCTAATCCGGAACCAACTCATATAATATAACAAACTCTATAAATTCAAATTATATTTTTGTTCAACCTCTAAACGTGTTAACCAATATAATTTTGATTGGATGTATATTTATATATTCATAATTTTGTATATATTGATATCATGTAAAATAGGAATTAAAATAAGAAAAACCATTTAAGGCTGCTAAAGTATGAATATTTTTAGTGTATGCACAAACATTTTTATTTTAATTTAATTTATATACTTATAATTTGTTGTGCATTACTATTAATTTTAAAATATTGTAATAGAAATATAATAATGTATAAAATGATAAAGAACAAACAAAACATAGAGGTAATATCTATTGCATAAAATGCAAACCGTAATATTAGATTTCGAGTAAGTAAGCGTTAAATTGGTATATTTTAAATGTATCTACCAATTTTTCGGTCATAATATAAATACTAATTTATTTACGACAACCCCGGAATATTTAATTACTTTTGAACTTTATAAACAGTTTAAAAACAAAGGTCTACACATGGCAATAAATGGAAACGAAATTTAAAAATACTTAAATCAAAACGGATAGAAATAATTATTAAATATGGTATAAGATTGAATGTAGTAGAAAACACAAAAAATTTGAAGAACATTCAACACTTAAACAACACTATAAAATTTGAATACTAATTGTATAAAAATTGTTATAATTTATATTGTTACATTCTAATATGACGTTCACATTTTCAGGCCAATCAATATCTGAATGTGAGGTCAAATATTTAAAAACTGTCTTTAGTTTAAATGTTGGAAAAATAAAATATAAATACAGTGCGCAACTATGTGCTGATTGCAAAACAAATCGTTCGTTCAAGCTATAAATTTATTTGAAGGAATTCAATTCACGACACATTTCACAATTGCGCTATGTTATTAATACCATATTTTATTCATATGTTTTTAATTTGGCAAATTAATGTATTTTTAAATTACGATAACATTATTTCACCATAAAAAAAATTAATTTAATAATTATTATTTTTTTTTTTTTTTTTTTTTTAATATTATTTCTCATTATTTTAAAATTTTGTTTTCATTGCTGCAATGTCAAATACTTATCCGATATCAGTTCAAAATTAAATTAGTTTGTGCGTGTATGTAATTCAAATAGATAAAGAGTCCATAGATTTTTTTTAACAACTTAATTTATTTAATTTTGTTAATTTTTAAAAACCTATTACAAATTATCAAATTTAACGCTTAAATATTTGTAAATCTAATCATCCAATATTAGGTTTAATTACAAAATTAAATTACAAAAGAAATAAAAATACACATAATAACTTTAAAATTATTTACGTTGGAAATCTTATGGTGACTAAAAACTACTTTTATACCATCATCATGTTCATTAAAATTAATAATGATAATTTGTGAAATTATCGGTTTTACATTATGATTAAAATAAATCTATTTCGGATATGGATATGGATATGATTGAAATTGCTTAATATAAATCAAATATTTTATTATAAAATGTAAAATATGTCGTTTTAAAATGTATTTTTACTTCTTTCTATCATAATAATATAAAAATTATGAATTCTAAATTTTGTCATACCTTTAATATTTGATATGGTAAATAACAAAAGATATTAAATATGAAAAAAATGTTATATAACAAAATAATTAATAATAATTGAATTAATTATAAATATGTAATAATAGGCTGATTTGTTCAATTGTATGCAATAACGGTGTAATTTATACTACAATGATACTAGTAGACCGCTATGCATTTGCACAAAACGCTTATATATATTTCAATGATAAATCAATCAAATGAAATAATTACAAATTTAAAAATTTCTATTAATACGAGTACCTAATTAAAATTTAAAAAATTTCTTTCACAAACTTATTGTTACAATAATACCGATATGTTTTTTTTGTTGTTTTATCAATTTTTCAGTATAGGATATTTTTAAGAAAGATAAAATAATGACATGAAAATTTAGAATTGTAAATTAATTAAAGAAATAATATTGTTTTTTTTTTTTTTTTAACTAAATCTAGAATATAGAATCTCATGAATGAACGTATTGTCTATTGTATGTATTTTTTAAAATATGATATAAAATTTATAATAATTAGTTTTATATTAATTAACCAAAATACAAATATAAGATGAACCAGCCATCAAATATCAGTATTCCATTTAAGTATAATTAATTAACATTTTACTTTTGCATAATGGTTATTTTAATCTTTTTTATTTAATTTTTATGTTATCTAATAACATAATAATAATACAAAAAATGAGCTTCTATTGTCGCCCTTTTCATTATTATGTGTTAATTAACACGTTAATCGCCACGATAATATTAGAAAAATTTTCACATGGGCCATGATAACTTTATTAGATCGCGTACGTCAGACATATATGTCTGACATGTCTCATGTAGAACTTCTTAGCGTCAGACACATATGACTGACATGGCGATTAACGTGTTAAAATGAAATTTCAATGATTTTCAAAGTGTTTTTTTAGTTTTATATTATATGTATAATGTCTAATTTAGTTATAATGTTAATTTAAGATTTATTATATATAAGAAATGTGTAAAAAAATATAAAAATACTACGTACGTTTAATTTCTAGAATATAATAATATACGAATTTTTAAGAACACAGAATTTAATATATCGTATTTTAAATAACATTAACATAATATGACAAAATACAAATAGGTCTTCGTCTTGATCTTGATATAAAATTCTAACGTTATGAAAGAAAAGTCCGTCCACAATAATCGGTTCTTTTGGTAGTCTATGAAAAAACTATTAGTATAGAGGAGCAATATAGTAATGTTGTCTTCACACATTTGTGACACACTGTACACAAGTAACACGAATAAAAATCATAATAGTATACACACAATCAAATACAATTTGTATGATTAACAATAGCAATTATATATTATAAATTTTAATCAATACTAAGAATGTATTCAAAGTTTATTACAATAACTAAATAAGCTGTTATAAAATTATAAAATATAATACAAATCAATTATATTAAATTAACAGTTTTTTTTTTCTGTTTAATTTAAACAATTTATTTTAAATTTAAATTAAACAATAATTTGTAATTGCTATACGGTTATGAAATACGTACGCTACCAATAAAATTAATTTATTTTTCAATAAATTCATACCTTTTTACTAATACGGTCATGTATTTTTTAACCAATTTTCTTAACACAATAATCAAAGGATAATGTATATTCTAAAATTATGTTTAAGTTAATTAATGGTATAAATATATACTATGCCCGACTCACATAGATTCGATATTAAATTTTTAACTATATTCCCAAATTACGTGTATATCACTCTTGTGTAAATTAGCATTTATATTTATGTAGTACATCCGATAATAGATTAATCTGTTATTGCACTTTAAGCCACTCTGTGTAATTTATACCTGTACACATAATACATTTCCTATTTATTTTGTTCTGTTAGCATGTGCTGGAGGAGTGCATATTGTGGAGAGGTCAACTAATACTCATACTAATCCACTAATTCGGAGTCTTGAGTATATTGATATATATATTACGTGTAATATCGTATGTAAATATCTTGGCTATTTTTATAATTACTAAACTTAACTTATATGTATTTACTTTTACGTTCACAATTTTGAAAATTGATATTACAATAATTTATGTTATCATTTTTAACTAAATAAGAAAATAACGTTTTTTTTTTTTTTTTTTCTCTCTTTACAGAAAGTATGATAAAATGTCAGTGCAACCCATTTATTCCAGTCAAAATGTTATAGTAACGGCAAAACGTGATGTACCTGATGAACCTATAACATCACCTTTAAAACGTTTTAAATCTGATTTAACAATAACTTGTTTGTTATGTGGCAAGAAATTTGATAATCCGATTACGTTATTTGCACACATTGAAGACGATCATCCATCAACTGATACTGGCAACGATTCTGTTACGAACGGTAATGAAAATGACCAACATAATAAAGATTTAGAGAATAAGGATCCGGAAAATATCGATTCAGATGATGAATATAATTATGAATATTCAAGTATTATGGAACCAATATGTGAATTACGGCATGATGATGATAATATAAATGAATATAATGATAATGGAAATGGATACAACACAGCGTTATTACAACCAACTGAAATTGAAAACAGAGGACAAATGATGATAACCGAAAACAATGTTACTATTATTGCATATAGTAGTGCAAATTCAAGTGATTATGGTCACAGCAGTAATGGCGACGTTTTAAATAGCGGTATAGATGATGCTATTATCAATAATAATAATAATAATGATAATAATAATAATGATAATAATAATAATGATAATAATAATAATGATAATAATAATAATAATAATAATAATAATAATAATAATAATAATAATAATAATAATAATAATAATAATAATAATAATAATAATAATAATAATAATATTAATAATAATAATAATAATATTAATATTAATAATAATAGTATTAATGCCAAGAATAATATAAAAAAAAATGTCAAATCTAAAGATAATAAACGTTCAAAAATTGTAGACATCAGTACGCCACTTACTATACGTAACAGAAATCCACCTGGCCGTGGACGTAGACGAGAATCAGATTCATTAATAAGTGAATTACCGCCTGGTACACCCGGCCTGTTTCAATGCATAAAATGCACTAAATCTTACGAATTTGCCGGTGATTTGGCAAAACATGTTCGTTCTCATACTATTAATCAACCATTCCAATGTGGCATTTGTGATAGACAATTTACACATATTGGAAGTTTAAACATTCATATACGTATACACACCGGAGTTAAACCATATGTTTGTGAAATATGTTCAAGACGTTTTGTTCAATCATCCAGCCTACAGGTACATAGAAAATCCCATACAACTACAAAACCATATCAATGTAACATATGTGATAAAGGATTTATTAACTCAAGTAGTTTAACATTACATTTACGTTCGCATGTTGTGGGTGATCCACATTTATGTACACTATGTCATAAACGATTTAAACATAAACATCTATTAGATGAACACATGCGTATACATTCAGGTGAATATTTGTATAAATGTTCAATATGCAGTAAACGAATAGCACAAGCTGGTATTTTAGTACAACATATGAAATGGCATACCGGTGAAAAACCGTTTCAGTGTTCAGTATGTGAACGTACATTCACACAAACCGGTAGTCTGAATACCCATATGCGTATACATACGGGTGAAAAACCATTTAAATGTACACATTGTGATAAAAAATTTACACAAGCTTCAAGTTTAACTGTGCATAAAAAAGTACATATTGGTGTTAAAAAACATTGTTGTGAATTATGTCATAAATCATTTAACCAGGCAATATTTTTAACTAGACATATAAAGAAATATCATGCAAATGCACCAACAGAATTATTTTCATGCATTATTTGTAAACATATATTTGCTACAGAGCCATTATTAATCGAACACATTGATAATAATCATGTATTAATATATTGTCCAGTATGCAAAATGAGGTTTGAAAATGCTCAAGATTTAATATTGCATTCGCGAATTCACCAAAAACCCGCAAAACACTGATATTATGCGCAAATTTATCAAGATGGCAATAAGTAGTTAAAAATGAAATATTGTAATTCAGGGAATTCAAATGGTATTTTTGTTTTTCAAAAATATTATTATTAAAGTAATATTTTTTTTAGACCATGTATGTCAGTTTACATACCCAACTCATACAATAACAATAACAATAACAAACTCTGTAAGTACCATTTTAACCAAGCTCTAGTCGATACTATCAGCTTTATAGTTATAATTTAAATCGTATAATTTTAATCGAACGTAATTTTAATATAAGTATTAATATAAGGAAAATCAATTAAGACTGATAACATATGAATTTTTTTAGTGTATGAACATTTTTATTTTTTATTCTTTTTAATTTTAATAATGCAATAGATATTAATAAATTGATAAAGATCAATTTAAGTTAATTACATTCGGTAGGCGTTACCCAAAAATTTACCACATGGCAGTTTTTCTGGCTTTTTTATACTTCTTTTATGTCTGTGTGAGTTTAAGTAAAGCTAATGGCGATACTATAATCTGCATTCAAAAGTTTTCCGTATATTTCATGATCTATTCGAAATAGTTGTTACGGTTACGTAGTAAATATTGAAATTATTGTAAAATACATTTCTTGCTTTTCTTTGATTATTGCAATTATGTATCGATATAATAATTTAAATTATTACTTTTAATAATTAAATAGGTGCATATGATGATATAAAAATAAATATAGAAACATTAGCACATTCAAATACAGTGACGTTGGTGAATTACTCTTTATACTGCAAGTATATAACAATTCCCAATACTATATTTTCAAAAATATCCACTTTTTTTATTCTATAACCGAACAAATGATTAAATGGAACTCGGCTGCAAAATTTCTGTATTTAAACTACAATAACTACTGAAAAATTTTACATTTAAATTTCGAGAATTGAATCAAAGGTACTTTACGATCAGTTAGCATAAACGTTGCCCACTGAACCGTCACTATGGATGTTAATCGAAACTGATTATCAATTACAGTTATACTAAAAACATAAATATTTCAAAAATTATTCTTGTCGATTTAATTACTATACCAAAATACATGTGTGAGTGGAGTAACTACCATTATAATTTCATGGTTACTATTTAAAGTGATATTTTATGAAGACTGCTATATTCTACCATTTTCTTTATCTCATAACAAACTCATGATATTATTATCCGCACCGTTCGGGTGCAATATGTTTTTTTTTTTTTTTTGTTGTTGTTTTTTAAATTTTTAATTTAAGATTTTTGTTTATAAGAAAGACAAAATAATTGATATTAAATTTATTTTATAATACAAAAAATAAAGAATATTTCATATTTTTTAAGGCAAAAATTTAGAATTATTATAATTAATTAAGAAAACATATTTTTTTTAAGTAAATCTAAAATATAGAATCTCATGGAATACGTATTAAATTGTATATAGTTAAAGAAAAAACAAAATGATAAATAAATTTTATAATAATTAATTTGAATTAAGCAAAATACAAAGATATGTATAATAAAACCCGCATCTTTATAACTTGCCATCAATTGTCATTATATTATAATTAAATCAGTATTCTACTTAAGTAATTAATTAATTTTACATTTAACATTTAATTTTAAAATCTTTATTTTATGTATAAACTATAATAATAATAATAATAATAATATAAAAATGTGTGCTTCTATATTGCTGTGTGGGTTTCATTATTTTGTATAGAAGTGGTATTAATTAATGTCAAAATTTTGATTCCAAAGTTTTTTTTTCTTCTTTAATTTTTCTTTATACTGAAAACATTAAATTAATTATAATTTTAATTTAATATCTATTATATAAGCGCATGTAAAAGATGCTACTTAAGTGTAATTATAAGAATATAAAAATACCATGAGAAACTATACTAATTTAGTATGTGTCCACATTCCATAATAATTTTAAGTATTTTATTTTAAATTATTTTTAATATAATTTTATAATAATTACGCATAAATTGGTTGTTCCAATGTGATGATATCATCTACATACAATGTTAATGGTAATGATCAGAAGAAAACTCTGAATTAACATAACAAATAATTGTATTCAATAAAATGAAAAAGATTATAAGTACTCAATTGATCATAATTAATGTTTGAACAGTTTGGTTCTAAAAAGAATCATTCCCTATCTGGTTAGCGCACTATGACATACACACAGTTAGATATTTATAACATATCTACATAGATTAGTACCAATAAAAAATCACTGAAATTTAGAACATGATCTAGTTATATTGGCTATATATAACATTGAATATATTCAATCAATATGATACTATCCGATTAAAATTAATTAAAAACGAAAATTAATATGTTCATGTGTTGGGAAAAATTTTAAAAATATTGTACATAAAATTCACTTAAATTCAAATAATAATGTGATATGATAGGATCGTATTTGAATATAAAATTGTACATTTATAAAATTATTTCCAATAAATTAAATTCCATATTATCGATTCGGTATTGCTAGAAACAACTAAAATTAAATAGAACATTATTTATATAGGTATCAATCGGCTTTAATGTTCTCATTTTACGCATCGGTGTATGAGACTGGCCTTGAATTAAATTTTTTTCATAAAAATTTATTACCACTACTATTAAAAATTGACAATTTATAGTTATAAAAACTAAATTTGGTACTGTGTGTATGTAAAATATTATTTTAAAATTTACAGTAGAAGGAGAATATATTAGTTATTATAAATATGTAATAATAATTGTACAAATATTACATGACGTAAATCGCACAACCTAAAATGTAATTAAATGTTGTTGGTAGATAATAAAATTATAGTAATGCAATATACAAATTGAAAACTATATAGTTTTAAAAACAAACGCAAAGGCATCTGGGCTATATTGCATTTTATATATGCTACCAATCGCAATAAATTAGTTTATAAAATTAATTTATAATGTACATCTGCTATTAATTTATATTATAAAGTATAATTTAAGTTAAGATAAATGACTACACAAAATTGTAATTGAATTTGTTGTAACTTAAGTTTTTTTTTTTTTTTTCAATGCTTCAATCATTTATAACTTAATTTTTTATGATTTTTTTTCTTTTAATATATTAAGTAATTTGAATTTCATGACTGCGACGCAAATACTTTTTTTTTTTTTTCTTTTATTAAAGCTAACATTTTGAAATATTTTGAACTTTAATAGTAGAAAAATTAAAAAAAAAAAAAGAAAATCATTAAACTTCTTTTAGTAAATTAATGAAAATTTTAATCGATCAAAAGTACAAAAGACGTTTACAATATTATAATTATTAGAATATTAAGAAAATTTTGTGAAAAAAAAGAGACAATTCTTTTATTGGAAATTTAATTTAATTTAATTAATAGTATTATATTTATGCTAATTGGTATTATTATAATTTATTCGAACCTTTTTTTTTTAACTTGAACAGTTTTTAAGTATATGATTATAAGATTGCCATGCTTAATTGATTATAAATTTAAAGTTTATACAATAAGATAAGAAGAATATACTGAGAATATTTTTAAACAGAAAAAATGTTTGAATCATATATATACATCATTCCATTAAGTTTTGTTACTCTTCGCAGCAGGATAGATGAAACTAGAATCAGAAACATAGCTTTCGTTCAAGCGTCATGCATTGCTCATGACATGAAAGCATTCTACCAACTGCTTTAGCATATTTTAAACGAAACAAATGGGTCAGAAATGGCTTAATTTTAATACTTACGGGGGTGATTTAAATGCGAAATATGGGGTGTTTAAATAACAAATAGGAATATTTGATAGGTCGCGATGTATTTGGAGATATGCACCAAAATTATCTGATCGGATTGTTGGTTGTATGATATTCCTACATAAAAACATTTACATTCACATGGTCACACAATTTACAGGCAGGGCGAACCAGAAACCAAATATTACATCACATTGATTGTATAAGTAAAAAATGGGGACAGATCATTACTGTATGTCCGTAATCGACGCGTCGCTGACGTATACAATGAACATTGTCCTCTAGTGGGGATAAATCCGACTAACGATTGCTGCCACTAAATTGATCCATTTAAACTACGTGCGATCCAACAACCGAACTGGTCTACATGTTGCGAATAGTGTAAAGTCCTTTAACGGGTTAGTTAAAAATAATAAATAAGTAGCTGCGGTCAATCTGGCAGCTGTGTAGGAGAATTACTCAGAGGTATTGTTTGAAAGCAATATCCACCAAAAACATAGTTAGTGATTCAATGATTACACTGTCAAGTATACCCGTGTAAATGCCAAACGAATTTACAAAAGGTTTAAGTAGGTTGGACGTTAACTGCCAAGTTCGGAAAAACGACCAGTTATGAACTCTACAACACGGTCTCGGACAGAACAAACGGCATCGACTCAAACAACGAAAAAAGGATAACGATTTAAAACTTGCATCATGGAATGTTAGACTGATACACTTAAAAAAAAGTCAAACTGTATAAAACAGATATCCAAACAACTACTTAAAAGGAAAGGATACACATTTTATTACAGCAGTAACGATTGTAGTAAAAGAAGAGAGTTCGGAACCGTTTTGATAGTTAATCCGATTGATGATCGCATTTGTACACTACATGTAAGAACGCAATTTTTCAATTTGACCCACTGAAGAAAAAACTGATGAGGTAAAGGATGTGTTTTATAAAAAACTGACATCAACATATTGAGGAAATTCTCCGCACAGTAGCAATTGGAAGCAGATTTCACTGCGGGCTAAAAAAAACACGAGAAGCGTGTTGGAGAAGACTGAAAGGCACATCGCGCCTGGGTTTTAATGCCATGCAATAATTATTAAGTTATCATGTTGCTGTCTCAACATAAACAGCAAATTGACTGCAATCTCGAATGGCATGTTGTTTGCAAAATATATAAAGAGGTTGTTGAAAGTATTCAGGTTCCAGATCGGATTGAAAGAAAGGAATATATTTCTCGAACTACTAATAAAAGGACGCATTTATTAAACCAATATAATGAATGATCGAAACATTTCACGGAGTGCGCGTGCGGACTATCGTAATTGGATAGATAGGATTACGAGTCAAGCAGAAAGGGTTGATACGTCTAGTAAATGGGTGCTTTTTATAAGTATATGATTAAGTTATAAGGCAGAACTTTGCTCAATGATTATCTACTAATGAGTCCTAGTTATGTGATCTGTAGGTAACTGAAGACGATCATAACATATAGTCGGAATATGGTGTTCCTATTATTAGCTACATTAAATAAATGCTTTTATAATGTCGTATTTTATTTCAATGTATCGGACGTCAAGTTCAATCATTAATTACATTACAGCATACCTCCAATATATTCGATAAATCCGCCGCATAGAAGTGAGTGAATAATGCCTAATAACGATTAAGATAGTGTAACACAATTTTATAATTATGAATGGATTTTTATTAACTAGATCAATAAAATTAATTATAAAATGGATTATACGTGACCCAATGGGCACGTGTCTGTTCTTGTTCACTTTTATGTGATGTAAATATTGATTTATATACATCGGATGCTTTTGGATCCTTTGCTACACTAAAATTACCATCTTTAAGTTTTTTCATTGCTGGATCCGTCAATAATTCAGATGTTGATTCTCGTTTTATTGTCGGTTTAATTGTTTTACTAGTGCTACCATTCATTAATTTACTTGAAATTGGATCACTTCTTCCATTAACAACTGTTTCGGCAGGCTTTTCCTTTATCCCACTTGTACTTGCTGTCAACGGCGTTTCTGTTGTTGGTGCTGTTATCAATTCTGCCGATGTAATTGTTGATGTTACAGCAGATTTACTATTTAATAATTTTTTAGAGCTTTTATCTTTTTTAATAGCTTTACGTCTAGCTTCCATTTTTGTTATCATTAATTCAATATCTACATCAGTTCCATTTAATATAACAATATCAGCATCAGTGTATGGTTCTTGACACTATTAAAAAAAAAAAAAAAAGACAGTATGAAAATAACTTTTTTTTTTATTGACAGTAATTACAATTTGATATATTTACCAAAGAACAAGACTTTGTTTTAATTTCTTTCAGTGCACGTTCTGAAAAAACGCATCCACAGGACCATAAAGCAACGAAACGAAATTTTCCAGTCATTTCAAGTCCAATTAATTTACATATATATGGTGCACTACGTACATCTATTAAACCTTCAGATTTATTATCATCGACATTATAATTTGGATTTTTAGTTAATGTTAAATTTTTAACATCTTTTAAACTTTTTATATGCTTAACTGAATCAATTGGATTTTTTTCTTTTTCTAATAAATATTCAATAATATTTTGTTTTGAATACAAACGTCCTAAGCCACACATTACAATTGGTTCTTGCAATGGTTGTTGTGTTAATGCACAATGTCTCCAACGATATGCTAATTCTGCTTCTTTATCTTTCTATATTATTATATTTTATTAATATGATTAAAAATCGATATTATTTTTATGTGATTTAAGAAATAAAATAAACTTACTTGCTCAGGCTTCTTTTTTACTCTTACTAGTTCATCTCTGCGAGGAATAGTTCCACCATCGCATCCCATGTTTTTTTTTAATAATATTAATATTTATTTAAAACACAAATAACAAAATTACAAAAGTATTATTATTATTATTTAATTTGTACTCCTCGCAACTTTTGGAGTTTTCACAATATAGATTATAGAGTACAAAACGTACAAAAGTATAAATAAGAAGTTAGTAATAGTAATAGAAAACAAAAAGCAAAATGAATCCAAAATAAAAATAATATATAATGTCAGTGTCAAAATGATCGAATATCAAAAATATAGCATATGCTAGGTTTTTGACATTTAAGCGAAAAGCGAAAAGCATTGTTTGTGCTATGGTGACTGTATACCATGGTGAGACATTGCGTAGTAATGGTTATAGTCAAATTCGAAAATGAACACATTTTTAAAAAATTATAAATTATAGTGTGAAAATTAATTTTTATTTTTCTTAAATCATTTTTTATTGAAGAAAATTAATTTATTTCCCAAAATAATTTAATTAATTTAATTATATAATCAAATAAAAATGCACACATTTTCATATAAATACCAATTATGCGAATTTCGAAAAAATTGTGCATTCGAATTTATATATACCTGAAATGGAAGCGATAGCGATAATTTCTGTTGGGTTATTATAATATAATAAAGCACCTAAATTTGACAAAAAATAAATATTAATTTTAGTTATAGTAAAAAGTTGAGTGAAAGTAGTTGTAGGAATTATTTTATTAAATCTTAATTGAATACATCTCAACTTGTATGTTGAGTTCTGGCTGAACGTTCTTTTCTTAATGTTGCGGTACTCTATTTGATTTATGATATTTGATAAAGCAGTGATATTGAATTGTGGAGTGGAACCGCATGTTCATCTATAACCTGCTTTAATTTAATGTTGAATATAGATAAAATTAAATAATTATATAAAAATGGATCGTGTACATAGTTTTGTATTCCCAGATATTCCAGAAAATCTAAGGTAATATTTTAGATAAACACTATAAGTATTACATTTTTTTTTTTTTTTTTTTTTTTTTAAGTCCTTTCATTACAGTCATTTTGGTAAATTATTCCGCATGGGAGTATTATATAACAATTTACCAATTGTACTACAATTAACGAAAGATAGATGTTTTCAAAATACTATTATTTTTATATAGGTGATTACCCCATAGTGGATGAGTGTGTGCAGACATTGTTAATATTTGAACAGCGTCCAACACCATATTTTCAAAGTTATCCGTTTTTCTTTTTATTCCATATACGAACAAAAATTTCAGTATTAAAATAAATACCGAATAATTTCCTATGAAAAATAGCGGAATTGAACCTGTTATATTTCATGATTAATAATATATATTTCGGCGCTATGCCATTTCGGTACTGAATATTTTATATATATATTTATAGTATTTTACAGGATTGCCTAAATAAGTCTCAGACTGTTGGGTATTTCAACGTTAATATTAATTTTGATATATTACATATTTTACATTTTCATTTATTCATTCAATTCAATTTAGCAAATATTTTTCGAATATTTTATAGATTTTTTAGCTGGCTAGGTTCGTAAACCTATTGGTACAGGTTTACAAACGAACACTTTTGCAATATTTTCTTGAAAATATGAAAGGATTTTTTCAAGTAGTCGCATTCGCAAATCTCGATAAATTGAACGATTATTGTATATTTATTGAAATAATGTTTTAATAATACAACATTCTGCTTATGAGATTGTATTAGAAAAAGACTATAGTAAAACAAATATGGAATATCGTTGATCAAATCTTAATAATATATCAATGAATTCAAAATATTGAATTATTTTCGAATTAATTACTTATATTTAAAAAGCGTCGTTTTAATTTAAACATTAAATTATTTCTTTTACAGCCAAATTCTCAATCATGAAAATAAAAAATTAGTTATAATTGGTGTTATTGGTAAATCAATACATCCTCATTGTAATAAAATGGCTGGGTTTAATATATTAAAACAATATCCAGAATTGAATGATGATAACGAATGTAAAGAAGGAAAAATAACATTTTATTTTAAAAATAATGGTAATAGTTTATACATACATTTTGAAACAACATATGATTATTATATACAACAAAAACTATTGGAACAAATTATGGATAATGATAATAGTAATAAAAATGGCGATGTTGGTAGTAATGAAGATACTGATAATATTAGTACTATTGATGCTGGAATAAAGCTTGACAAAGAAAAATTAAAATCGTTAACAAATATAATGTATTTTAATAGTTATATTCGTACAAGATTTGCAAGAATTCTTTTATTTGCAATACAAATTTGTCATATAATTGTAATGGTTGAACCAAGTAACATCTTTGACTCATCATATTTATCAATATTTAAATCATTAAAAGCAATACGGTAAGAAATTGATTTTGTTTTTTTTTTTAAATAATAACTATGCCTTAAATTTTTATCAAATATTTCTTACGTTGTTTATTCAAATTTTCAGTATTATTTATTTCTGGTTCACTGTTTTTAGCATTTCTTTTCACTTTTCACTAAAAATGTTATTTGAACATTTCAATTTTCTAATTCATTATTGTTATTTGAAATTTGTGAATAAATTAAAATTTTTTAACATTTATAAAATCAAATATTATTTTGTTGGATTATTTTCATTAAATTCTTAGTTATAATAGTTTAACATATTTTTTGAAGTTAATATTATTTAATTGTAGACATTCTTCTAATTGATTTGTATTTACACAATTAATGTATTATTTTCTTCTTTTCCATGTGGTATACCAACATATTTTTAATGAAACATACTATGATAATTTGTGAAAAGAGGAAAAACATTGAATCCAATTGTATCAATAGACTAATCAAAATATATGCGATCGTTCGTCTGATGCAAATCGAATGTGTCAGAAATCATTGGTCTTATTTAATACCAAAAACAGTTTCTGTAAAATATCTGTTTTTAATATCTCAAATTTTAATTATGTTTTATTATTTATTATAAATACAATACAATAATTAAATTTAGTGAGTTAATTATTCACTATCACAATCATAATCTAAGAATATTATTAGAAATAGTACATATAAATATTCTTAGATCTCACAATCGTCAATATAATTATAATGATGACTATTGACATTGAAAGTAGCATATTTTTACCATGTTCCATTATTCACCGAAGTCAATTTCAATTTAGAATACACTATATTAATACTAGTATATCTAATTAATAATTATAAATGTCTTTTCAGAGAAAAATATATTTTAAAATTTTTACCAAAAATATTAAAAAATACAAATGCTGGTATTTATATGGGAAAAGATGGACGATTATGTTCACCTCGTTTTATATTTTTTTTTGAAAAATGTTTAGATGAATATGGTAATTTATAAATTTGAAAAATGAAATAGTTAAATAAATATAATGTAATTTTTTCAATTATTTAAATCATATATATTTATATTAGAATCCGATTCAGAAAATTTACAAAAACTTGAATTTGAAATTGAAGATTGCATTTATAAAATGTTAAGAAATGAATTTATTATTACAAATAATAGTTCAAATTCTCTATTTTCAATACCACGTAATAAACGTTTTGTATGCATTAATACAGATCCGAATTTACATTCGAATTCAATAGATGATTCCATTAAACGTTTATCCGAATGCTTAGACAAAATAAAAAATAAAAAAGATAATGATATCGATAAGGATTTAGATGATTTTAGACCATTTGAAGTGAGTGTATACAAAATTATATATATTCTGTAATAATTACATTAGGTATTAAATAAATGTTTTTAATCAATTAATTATTATATATAGGGATTCGCCAAACCCTATCGACTTTATAAAAATAAAAATTGGAAAAGTATTACAGATTCCGAAACACATTTACTAAATTTATTAGATGAACATGTTATGGAAGCTATAGAATGTGGTTTTGATGATAGTATGTCAAAGTTTAAAGGAAAAAGTCATTTTGCTGTAATAAAGCAATTGCATTTTTATTAATTATTTTTGTTTTATATTTATATTTAATTATTATATTACCCATTCACATTATTTATATATTTACATTTTACAATTTTATATAGTTTCCTAACACAAAATTATGGTATGAAACATTTAATATTTTGTATGAAATATTTATTGAAAATCCAGATAAACCGAATTTTCAAACAAATGATCCAGATTATGTATGCCATATTATATTTAAATTTTAAAGCTATACTATTTTCATCCGATTTATATAACTATTTAATAATATTTTTTTAATTTTAATTACAGAGTGCCTATATTGAAAATTTTCATAAATATATTGATATTGATGAAAGGTAAGTCTTGTAAATTTTAATTATTATAATCAGTCAACTACTCAAATATTATTTTAATTAAAAGTTAAACCGATGGTTATTTGTCTTATTTTATGCACCAAGAATGGTCAACTACTTTTCAATATAACTAAATTATTTAATTAACATCGAATTAATGACAATAGAAAATTTAGCGTGTTACATTTTAATTAGACTGTTTATCCTTTGATTAAGCGCACTGTCTTCTAACTAATTTAATAAGGGAAACTAAAAAAAATTCAGTTAACATTTGTTTTGTTGTTTCTATATAGTAGAGTTAAAACATACATAAATAATATGTGTTGTGGACACTTTTCGTCCTTCTAACGAGTGCACTATGGGTTGATTCATCACAATTACTCAAACATACGCCAAGTCATGCGCCCGTAATCTCTATTTTCAAATGAATTTACATTTATCTATTATATACTGGATAACCATTTAAATTGGTTTTAATTTTATTAATTTTCATTTAATTATAATGATTTAGATTTTTTTTGGACTGTTGTGAACAAGGTTTGGAATTGGCTATTGAAAACTATAACGAAATGTTACCACATCATTATAATCGTGATTTTCATGCACAAAAATTTAAACAAAGTTATCAGGTTTTATTAAAATATGCACGTGAGCCCCACATTGAAAAATATACAAATAAATTAAAAGAAATATGTGATGCAACCTGGATGAATGGCAAACAACAATGTGAATACCCAAGTTTACGTGGAAATTTGTGTATTATGCCAAAACATACTGTTAGGTAATATTATTTTTAAAATTTATGTGAATGTTTTGAGTCATGTTTAAAATCATATATTTTTTATATTATGCATGTTAATATTAAATTATGTAATATTTGAACACAGTGATCCAACAGAGCATTCAAGTGGTGTAACATTTGTGTCTACATGTAATTGTGGTCGTACACAAGGTCGTCGTGTTGATCCATATACAATAAAACAAGCGAATTATGATTTTTATAATATATTAACGAGTAATTGTAATCCATGTCAAAAATTGGAAAAAGTAAATTTTGCTATTTTTGAACCGTCGATAAATGATTTTAGAGCTGCCGAAGTTAATCATTTTGTGAGAAATAAATTATCATCAAGTGATTCATCTGAAAAACATTCAGATTTATCATTAGATAATTCTCCAGAAATTTCAGTTAATCATCAATTAGATGATATCCATGAAGATTTGAGTTTAAGTAATAGTAATGAAGATGATGATGATGATGAAGATGATGACGGTAACGATGATGTTGTTAACATTGATGATGCAATGAAGAAACCAAATTTTGAAAATACAATGATGATAATATCCGATAGTGATTCTGTAAATGAAATAATAATTAAAGTTGGTGATAAAAATGATGTTGTACGAGAAAAAATGGCAGTACGTTTACCATCTACAACTGAATATTTACCAAGTATGTTACATACATCAAGTCCGATGGGTTTATTACCACAATTTCCAAGTTGGTCATTGATGTGCATTGGCCCCAGTTCTATATATAGTCATAGTACCGGGTTACCAGAACATGCACAAAGTGGTTTTTTATCCGGTGCAAATTATCTTTTGCCATGGGATGTACAAGTTCGTTTAGAAAATGCCGCCTCGTGGGCAGCATCATATGAACGTTCACGTTATCGTAAAAAACCACAAGTAGTAAAATCAGATGCATCAAAAAGTGGACAAACATTTGTGTTGAAAATATTTGTTGGATGTGAATATGAATGCCCCCGTGGACATCGATTTATAATGACTGCACCAGATAAAATATTATGTGCTGGTTCATGTAAATATACTTTTTTTTTATTTAATACATGTAGTACTACTGTTTTTATAATTTTTATTCATTTAATTTTTTTCCTCTTGCAGCCGTTGTACGTGATAATGGTGGAAAAGTTGTATTTAATGATATGCCATTATATTTTCCATGCCCATGTAGAAATTCTAGCCCAAAAGTAGCACAATTAATGCGCGTACATGTTGTTACGCCAAAAGCTCCTGTCAACGTAATTTTACAACCACAAGTGAGTACAATAAATTAATATTAACATTTTTAAATTGTTAAAACATATATTTCTCGTTACATATTTATTTTGATTTCTTATATTGATTGTGTTTTTGAAAATTTTTGTAGTCTATGCTTTTATTTTGATTGTTAAAATAAGAATTGTTTAAATATGGCCTTTTGATTGAGATGTTTGAAAGTATTACAAATTGTTTCCATTAATTAACCATTGGTCTACACCATTTATTTATTCAAACTATCTATACCCACATTACTTTAATAATTTAATAAAATAAAATAAACACGTCAGTAAATACTGTGGACGATGTACAATTTCAAATTGCTGAACCATTTACAGCCTAACCATTAATCCACGGAGTAAAGAACTTTATTTTAAAGCTTAGGTAAAATAAATCACCGTATGTTTCGTTCTATATAAAAATTGGAAACAGATGATATTACGGCTTAAAAAAACATTTCCAATCAAAAACATTACAACGAGATCTAACGTGCAAATCTTTAATACGTCCAATATTAACGTTTGGTATGAAGGCAACGTTGCATGACGCAGAAGTAGGAAAAATTACTTGAACAAAGGATACTCCGTTGCGAATTTGGTCAAAGAACTTGATGGAGGCGAAGATATAACTACGAAATAGATAGCTTGTACAGGGAACCCAAATAATCAAAATTAATTGATTAAGATGGCTTGGTCTCGTATTACGTATAGAGGATGAACGTGTGCCAAAATTACTGATGCACAGTTTTCCAGAAGGAAGGAGGAGAGTCGGAAGACCTAAGGCTACATACCTAGCAGTGAGCTGTCATATTAAGAACCTTAAAATTCGGGATTGGAAGACGTTAGCTGTCTGTAGATAGGTCCGGCTGGAGAAGCGTGTTCGAGAAAGCTAATATCGCACCTGGGTTTTAATATCGCATGCAGTAAGTATGTAAGTATGTTATGGGAAAATCAAAATAACTTATATACACGCACCTAATCATTGGTGTAATGACTGCATGTGATTTTTAGTTATTTGTATGTAAATTAAATACTAACAATAAATATTTTCTATTTTTTTGCTGGGGATCGTATCAGAACTGTATTTTGTATTGAAAAATTCGATTTTTTCTCTAAATTGGACATGTGCTTCTAAATTCTGGTTTAGCAATCATGTTGAAATGCAAATAATTCTGAATGACAAAATTTGTGATTAAAAATATATTCATAAGTTGTTAATTATTAATATTATTATAAACGTTATAGTAATAGTTAATATTATTGCAACATAAATAAGAAATGACATTGATAGTTTTTATTGATGCCTCACAAATTAATTGCATATTTTCTTATCGCAAAATTTAGTTATTCAGAATTGGCGTTTTAGCGTTTATATAGTATGAATTTTTACATTATAAAATGTATTATAATTTTAAAAAATAATTCAGGTACGTCCAGGCGGAAAAAATACATGTGTATTTGTAACTGGGTTACCGGAACCACCAAAATTAACACAAAGTGCTTACTGGATATTACGTTTTCCTTACATTTATCAAAACGAAGATGGTCCAATTATGCCACCAGCAAATATAACAGCTGAAACAGCTATGTCTTATGGATGTTTATTATCTGGAATGTATGGTATAGCCGAAACAACGGAATCAAATACATAATTAATTTTTGAAATATTATAAATAGTTATTGAAAGTTTTTTACAATTCAATAAATTAAATATCAAAATAGTTATAATTAATAAAATTTCCTTTTATTGCATAATCCTGCAGTACATTCATATATAGACCAGAATATTCAACGCATCATTTTCGCGAATTCATTCATGACCTCATTTCGTATATAGTTTCATCACTCAAAATTCAACAATTTAGTCCATTCTCGAGATTTATATCAGCAGATTTTCTGAATTTCATTCTAATATGAATAAGAAATTTGTTTCTGGTATAGTTATGAACTCAGAAACCATACCAACTATTTAATTATATTATATTATAATTTGTAGTGCACAACCAGAAGATAATCATCAAAATGTTTTGGTGCCGGCCGGTGCTTGCATTATCATCAGGTTAATTCAAAGAAGTTTTTTTATTAACGTTCACAGGTAATCTATTTATTATAAATTAAATGATTTAATTTTTTCCATTATATATGCATTAAAATGTATAATATATAATGAAGATACAGATTTTACAACATCATCGCACGTAAAACAGCATCAACATATCCAAAAAAACAACAATGCATAAAAATAACCGGTGAATTGGAGATGCGATCATTTTGGGATATAAATCAAATATAATTGAAAAAGTGATAATAATATTATGGATAAATATTATCGTAGGTAAATTCCCAGTTATTCCATAATATATTTAATGTTTAATTAATTAATTAAATATTATTTATTTCAGATTACAGATATTACCAACGATTATGAATATTATTTATTTTGATATAAAAACCATATGCAAACGTTTGAAAAATTGAATTATATAATATATCATTGATGCATCAACAGTGGAGCACCAAAATATTAATTACAGTCTAGTTGGTAGATTACTGCACCGCCCATTAGTATGTTAATAACAATTTGCCAATTGGTTTGCTATTTATGTTACGATATGTGTCAATTATATATTTAACCCGCAGGTTTAAAGTACGTGTAAATATTAATTTATGGCGAGATCATTATACAAATATTAAATTTGAATGGAAGTGTGAATTCTCTACAATTTTATTTATCGATATTTATAATGTACTCTAAGGCAAATTTTTGTGTCTGGACTCTGAATTCGATAAAAAAATAGAAAATATTGTAAGTAGTTCCTGAAACATAAAAATAAATAAATAATGGCAATATTTTTATATGAGTTAGTCCATAATTGGGTCAAGTACTGATGATATAGTAGATGTGATAGATCGAAACTATAACTGCCAAAGATATTTTCAAATCGTTAATCAGTTCAATAACCAGATACAATTCTAATTGTATGATCACATTTTACACCTATATGCTGCACTATCAATAATGGGTGCACCACCATAACAAAAACCACTAACACCAATCATTATCACAACAGCTGCCAATTGAATTATTAAATCGTAGTTAATCTACAATGTCACCATTACACAATAACAACAATTAAATCAACAAAATCAGTATTTATCATGTCCAATATAACAACAGACTATTATCACGACAACTACAAACTATAATGAAATTGATGACATTTTGATATTATTTCACCGGCTGTGTCGCCAATAAACTGATAATTGCATATTTTTTTCAATAAGTTTCCGCAACCACCATCAATTGAATAATTTAAATATTATTGAATTACAAACACAAACATCATTTCATTTATAATAAATTTGATATATTCCTTTAATTTCATCGACAACAATTCAAACACATAAACGTGTATTAGTAGCTAAATAATCACCGTCCATGTTCAACAAATATAACATAAAAAATATATAGCATAATAGTGTTGTAATATTTGTTCAACCACAAAATCAACGATGTAAATACAATAGCAGGCACGTATTTTTAAGAATCCACTAAATTTATATTTTATAACTAATACATATTGTGGAAAAGTCTAACGAGAGGTAAAGTTCAGAATTTTGTTTTTGTTTAATCCGCATAGTTTGTATATTTAATATTAAATTAAGCATTATTATTTCTATTTCAGTTTACATAGCACGTATCAAGTATTATGATATAAAACCATTCGACAAATAAGAAAAATTGATTAGACGAAACTTCTAATACCAACACCATCAACTTGGATTACATCATCAAGTGGAGCACATGTGACGGCATCCATGTCATAATGCATTACGATAATTTACTTTTCTGTATTCTTATGAAAAACAAACATATTTTTATAAATGGATTACAGAAAAAAGTGATATACACCTCAGAATTGATAAACGCATGAAATTATATAAATAATAAATGTAAAATAATATAAACAAATATATGCTAAAGTCAGCAATTATGTGATGTTTATTTCAATGTAAAAATGCAATATTACTTATTAAAATTATTATTATTAAATACATTAACAATTTAATTTAAGACAAAAATATTTATCTAATTATTTTATTAAGTTCATCAATAGTTCCCCAACCTATAACTTCCGTCCATTGAAATCTGAAAAGAGAAAAAGAAAACAACAAAAAAAAATGTTAAGTACAAAATAAAATTAATATTTCATACACGAAATTCTACACCTACACAATATAAAAGAAGAAAAAAAAAAAAAAAAATGAGTCTAATAAGTGTCCTGTAAATAAAAAAAAATAAAAAATCGATCAACTTTAATGTGATACCCTATTCGAAATATATATTTTCAAAATTTTTGTACCTTATATATCCCAACCGACATAATAATAATTATAATAAACATAGTGTATGCGAGAGAGTTGCTGGCTGTGTATAGCGATGTAATGTGAGTGCTGCGGGTTCGATATCTCGCCCAGACCGAAATTTATTTTTCAGAAAAAAAAAAAAAATATATTTTAATTTTCGAGAAATTCCAACGAATTCATTCTTGTTTTTTTTTTTTTACCACTTTTTCGCATTTTTTTGTTTTGCCGTTTTGACCGACTTAGAGGCGGAATTTTCGAGTTATCTCAACGGATTCTTGTTCGGACGATGACCCCGCGTCGTTTAAGCCTAAGTTGTTTTTTACCACTTTTCCACATTTTTTTGTTTTGCCATTTTGACCGACTTAGAGGCGGAATTTTCGAGTTATCTCAACGGATTCGTGTTCGGACGATGACCCCGCGTCGTTTGAGCCTATTTCCAGCCCTATTTTTTTGGACTTTTTTGACCTTCAAAAGTGTGGGTTATAACCTTATGCCGAAAAAATTTTTTTGCCCGTAGGACCTTCAGATTTTCAGGGATTGTAGAGCTCGGAAAAAAAACAGGTTCTGTCGACCTCTTTTCCGGATTTCCCTCGGGGGGCGGAGCTATGGACCTTCGAAAGTACCAAATGGGTCACATTTGGACCCCTATAACTCCGGGAATACTCAATATTTCGCGACGAGCTTCTCACCAATGATAGTCCTCTTCATGGGCTACAAATTATATTATGGGGGTGACTTTGTATCTAGAAGGGTTTTCCAACTAGGGGTGCCCAAAGATCGGAAAATCGTTTGCAGACCAATATTCCGAGTACTGGAAAGTCGGGAAATATTGGACTTTCCAAAAATCTAATGATGCAGAAATGTAAAGGAAGGTCCAAAGTTTATCCTCAGATTTTTTTTGGAATTTTCCAGTGGAAAATGTGGATTTTCCAGGAACATCGAAAAACATCGATTTTTTCATGTTTTAAAATGGGAATTTCCCGGCTTTCCCAATGGAATTTTCCAATGCCCTATTTATCACAGATAGTAGACTATATGCCACGTATTTTAAGCCCCACCACAACTCCTCAAGTCAAATGGCTTTCCCACAGTGGCTGCCCAAAGTTAGGCTTACACGGAAATTCCAAAATCTTAAATTGGTCATAAGTCGACCAATAGATTTTTCACAGAAAAAGTCCAGAAGCTTTAATGTGCGCATTAAGATCCTCTACAAGATGGCTGTAACAAAAATTGGCTAACTAATAAATTTTTTTCGAAATCATCAAAAACCTGGTTTTCAGAAATTCCGGGAAATTTCTCCAGCCTAAAGTTGATGACTTACAGATTTCTTATAGCCATAAATGGATTTAGATGGTAAATGTACTGAGGGAGTGGTACTGAAAATGTTTAAAAACTATTACAGTTTTCCCGTAATTTCCCGATCCAAATTAAAATTTTCCGGATTTTCCCGAAAATTTCCAGATGTCTTAATTAGAATATTAGAAACCATTTTTACCACTATAGGACCCGAATCTATTTACAGGTTTTCCCGGAATTTTCATATAACGGTTTCATACTCATGGTGAAAAATCCAAGTTTTTTTTTTACAAAAAGATAGGTCATTCAATTACCTATCATTTAATATGTATCACAACATCCTACCACTTCAAACAGCTGAGCTATGATTTTTCCCGTGTCCCAAATATATAATATTTTTTTAATCTAATTTACCTTTAAAATTTTGTTTCAAGTAATTTCGGTTTTCCTTAAATTTCCCAATTTCCATTTTTTTTATATTAATTGTGTATGTGTGTGTGTGTTTTTCTATCTGCAAAAGAAAATTTTTAATGGTAGAGTAATATTTAATAATAATTTGCATATGATTTGTAGGAAAAAAAATTTATATATGAAAACAACAAATACAAGTCATTTCTTTTTATTTATTTTTTCTTTTCCATTTAAAATAATGTATATACAAATAAACACACATAAACATATAGATAAGTAAAAGAAACATTACAAATGTAAATATTAAAAAAATATTGTATATAAATGTCATATTAAGTTGTTGTCTTTGCTATATCAAAATTTTTGGTTTTATATATTAAAAACAATTGTTTTTAAAGCAAAAAATATGCAATGCAAAATCAAAATAAAATATATTTTTTTACTTTGAAAATGAATTCCATGTGTTCTATATTCTGACTTTATCTCGAGAATTCGTTAATGCAATTCCATTTTCAATAATACTTAATTGATTTCGTTAGTATAATTATGGACACACTGATTTTAGCTGAAATAAATTATTTCTTTCGGATTGGTTTTAAAAAGCGAACATACCCTATATTTTACTTATCAACTTTATGTAGTGATTTAATGGTACAGTGGTCAACATCCATTTCATCAAATCCAGAGGGTGCAAGTTTAACTCGTACTGAAAATTACTCCAGTGAATTACCATTAATTCGTTTATGACATCAAAAAGCGAATCTTTGAAAATATGGTGTTGAACGCCATTCAGAGATTAACAATATATCCGTATATCGGAGTAATCATGTCAATGGTTACGAATTCTTGTATACGGTCTGCAATACTGATTGAATAAAGAAACTCTGAAAATATCGCTGCTTGCAGATACGAATTCTTATAAATAGTTTGAAATACTGATTGCTAAGTTCTTAAATAGTTTATGCTCACTTTTAGAATTTCTCTATGTTATATTTTAGAACTAAGCAATCAATGTTTCGGACCATGGTTTTTTAAGAATTTGCATCAGAAGAGAATAATCAACAATTTAATATCTGTTGCACTAAAACCAACAACTCCTGAAAATTGCAATAAAATATAATTAAATTAGAATGTTAACGTAATTTATAATAACAAAGTGCGTATGTATTAAGTACAACTACATTTTTATGTTAATATTTATTTATGCATTGATAAATTAATTGTTAAACTAATTAATTGTAAAAATCTTGCACGCATAAGAATTAAAATAAAAAAAAATCAATTAGATATATCCTAAATTATTTGCTTCATGTGCTATTGTTATAACAGCATCATATATTTCTTCAGCTGTTGGAATTATTTGCTCCGCTGGTAATTCGAAACCGCTCGAACATCTATTGCTGCCCGGCCTTAATTCAAATGTATATGATAACGGTATCGATAAATTACCATAAACCCAATCCATACTAGAACCAGTTGCTGGATAAATTGCAGCATATGTATTACCAATACTACATCGAGTACCATAACGTTTTGCTAAAGCTTCAATTCTTTTTTTACCAATTGCATGTTTTACGCATAATCATCTGGATTTATTATCGGAAAGAAGTACCAATTTATATTTGCCGAATTTGCTCGAAATAACGATGTAATATGATTCTCAGTCGAAGGTGAATTTAATTGTTCGATTAATTCATTTAATAAAAAGGTTACTGTTGCAGGTAATATCCATTCACGCGCATGCATTCCACCTTCAAATAAAACGGCTGCATTATCTGAATTATTATTAATTGATAATTTAATACCACGTATTTCTCTACCTTCATATGATTTTCCAGCTATTATTAATTCTAAATTGTTTGGATATTTTTTTACCATTGCATCAATTTTTTCTTGTAAATTTGTATCCAATATTTTATATAAAAAATTATGTGTACGTAATATTGTTGTAAATTCAGCGAATTTATGTGGTGCAACAATAAGAACATCATTTTCAACTTTACCAGGACCAACAATAAACTTATAACTATCACTTGTATTTTCGATTAATTGTAATGTATTAATTTGTTCTTGATTAGTTGGAACTACTTTATACACTTTATAATTATCATATCTTGCTGTAATTTCGATATCATCATCATTTTCATTATCACGGCGAACAACATCGTCGTGGTCGAGGATATATTCAGTGCCACCCGCACTACTACCAATACCACTGGTAATACTTTCGTCCGCACCAAGGCAATAAAAACCGAAATACAGTGTTACAAATATTAATAAATATAAATTAGTGAAAATCATTTTATATAAAAATATAAAATACAATTCAATCGACTTCTACAATTCAACTGATTCAAAAATGTTCTGATTTTTCTTTAGAATATTTTAACTTTTTATGAATAGTATATGTAAACACTTCTTTTTTATTTGTTCAATAAATTATAAAAAATATATTATAATTAATATAATATACAGAATATAGGGTAATTATTGAAATTTGATCAGTGTATATTTATATATTTCAATCACATTATTTTATAAATATTATGCCATTGTCTACAATTAGAGTCCGAATTCATTTTTCTTTATTCACAATGTTCTTTCCTCACTTTACAATGAATTGAGGAATTATGGGGCGATTCGTAATATTAATACTATGTATTATACAATATATATATGAATATGTATGTAATATTACAAGTTCAAACTATTTTCTTCTATTTATCAGTAAATTACAAGTTAAAAGAGATAACCAGTTATATGATCCTTAAGCATTTTACAATATAAATTACAATAAACATGAATTGAATTAGTTTATAATAGTACTATATAATAATATATATATTTTATTACAGGTATGAATGAATGTATAAAAGATATCACATTATTCGGTCATTGAACACCAATTAATTTTTAGACTCTCCGGGTGAACAATAGACAAAATTAAAAATAATAATAAATACCTTTTTTAATATGTCGTATTTTGTAACACACTTTAAAAAGTTAATAATGTTAACGTTGATTTGAATATGGCATCTACCAACCATCCCTTATATAATATCGAAGCCAAATGGTGATAATTGATTAACATGGAAGGCACCAAAAGCTGAAAATAAAAATATTTAAACGTTATCATTATGTGATAAAACTATTGGATAGATTTCGTTTTGTTTTTGATAAATTTAAGAAAATGTATACTTACAATTTTATACATCAACAAAACCTTCAGATGGAATTCTATTGCTTGTAACTACATACATTGAAGCCATTTTTTGTGTTACATCTTTATAAATTCAATTCCAAACATATCTGTCAGGCTGTCTATTATCTTCATTCAGCGGTTATAAGTATAGATCCCATTGCATTCCAATCCTAAAATTAGTTATTGGTATTACATCACACATTTCTTTATAACTAAATTTTATATAATATTAATATTTTTTATTTATTATATTTATTTATGATTTTTATTAGCACAACCAAAACAACACTCTTCCGACAAATATTCCAAATTCATAAAAAAAAAAATAAATAAAAAGTTATGTCAAATGTGAAACTTTGTTAGCAACCATTTTGAATTTTATTTCTATATTGACATGCATCGCGTGCTCAAAATTTTATCGATACACTTTAAAACCATTACCATTGTGACAGTTTTTCCCCTCTTCCAAGTTATTATGGTAGAATATGAAAAACCATATGAATGTTTTTAATCATTAATTTTAGTTCCTGCAAAAACCTATTAATTTTAGCAGGACAGTTTTTAGTCATGTTAATTCCGGTAGAACTTATAATGGTATCCATCAAACATTCATTACAATGAATTTGGTAAAATACTCCTCATGGGAGTATATAGCAATTTATCCTTTGATCTACAATTATAAAAAGATATCTGCATTCTTAATTCAATTTATTTTACATGAAGGATTGGCTAATATAAAATACTAATAATACAGGTGTAATAGCCCATAATGCATTTTTACATAATTTCAGTAATAAATATAAATATAACTGTATATTTCATGAGTTCGCTATTACATTATTGACATTCATCAAATTTCAATTTATTAATGATTAAAAACATTCATTGATTTCTCATTGCCAATATGCAAATATTTACATGAAACTCAAAAATTCATAATTTAAATACTAGCAGCTGTAAAATAATAGCATCGAAATAAATTAACTGCTTTGTATAATAACTACAATATTTCATATCCTATCAATATTTCTTATTTTAATAATTTAATATTTAATTATTCTGTGTGTGCGAGCGTGTATGCATATTTTTTATATTATTGTTTAGTTGTTACTGTTTGGTTAATTTGGTTTAAATTCCCAATTATTTAAAACAAAATTAAATATCAATGAGATTGTTTTAAATTATATATAAAAACATATGCTCCTTTTCACAAATAAAAAAAGGAAAAGCAAAATTATATCATATACAAAATATTAATTATAAAGTAACTAAATATAGATTACTTTCTTTTTTATAATGATAATCATAATTTTTTGAGATTGTTGGTGTTGTGGTTGTTCCTGAAGTTTATGATGATAATTATGATAATGAAACTAATTATGATTGTCGTTATCATTGAATTTATTATTGCTGGTGCTGTTATTGTAGTACTGTTAATTCATTTTGATCCATTTTATTTAAACATTTTTTTTAAATGAATTAGCACAATTATAAAAACTTTATACAATTGTATAACCCTTAATGCCATATTATTTCAATAAATTTGTCCGTAATGTATTATCTAAATATAAATCTTGATCATGTATTTCTTCATTTTATTTGGTTCTAATTTTTACCAAATTCTATGGCTACTTTTATTAATAGTTTACAAGATTAAAGTACATACCAATTTTCATCGAAATTGGTCAAGACATGATGCAGATATTTCCATTAACAGAAATTACGTATTCACATACATATTCGAAAAAATACACAAAGTATACGATTTTTTTAGAAATAGTTATTAGGCAATCATAACCCAATGATAGTGAAAATATTGTTTAATGTTTATGCATTTAAATATTTGTTGGTAATACAAAACAAAGTCTATGTGGTCTAATAACTATTCTCAAAAAATCATATATTTTGTGCATTTTTCCGAATTTGTTGGCCTATTATGAAGTTGTGTGTACGTATGGGTGGAACGTATGGGTGGATATGTGTATACACAATGCTATGCCTTTCTGTTAAAGAGAGTATCTGCATCATTTCTTGACCGATTTCGATAAAATTTTGTACATAAATTCTCGAAATAGATCATACAGGTATTTAATTTCTTGTAATAATTTTCGATATTTCTTATCAAAATGTACTGAGCATTGAAGTCAATTAATATCGAATTATATTTACATTTTACACATAAATAATTAAATTATGCTTATAATTATATATAAATATCTTACTTCTATTATTATCTATTATTAATTTTAACACTTTTAACATATATTCAGTAAACATAAATGATTTAACTAAATATTTATGATGGCATCTTAATAATTACAATACTTTAAATGAATTTTAAATAACTATATGTTCTTTCAACAAATTTTAATTTTTTAAATTGAACGAAAACTTATTTTTTACTTTAAACTCAATATATTAAGAAAACATTCTCAGTGATATAAAAAAAAACAATTTCTTGAGATTTCTATTTAAATAATAAGTTTAAAATGAAAATTGTAAATAAATTGATTCAATGATAAGACTTAATTTATAATTAAGGGTTTGTTTGTTATTTATCTTATATATATAAGCGTTACATGTAATTGTAATTGTTAAACTTTATAATCATGAAATTAAATTCAATTATAATAAAATGGAGCTATTTTTTAACATTAACAATTTTGGTAGAAATTTTAATTTACGTAATTTCATGTTCATTTTTAATGTATAATATAACATCTAATACGAGTATAATATATAATTGTGATAGTTACAATATACAATTACATTTAAAATTTAATGCATGCTTAAAGCTAAAACTTATTTTATTTATATATTTATTAAAATATAATTTTTTATTAATTTGATATAATGGTGCGTTGCTAATAAATCATTTAATAATACTCTAATGACAGAAGTAACATAAGTTTGCCACAATTTAATAATCGAATTATGTGTTGTTTCAGTATACTTTTTTTAAATCATCTGCAAATAGAAATGAATTGAGAATAATATTACAAGAGAATTTTTTTAAAAACATTTGACATTACCAGTAAACAAAACGAATATGGAGGCGAGTAATCCATCAAATAAAATATAATTTATAATTAGCGGTAATTAATTAAAGACCAATTGGTGAATTATTATATATTCACATTAGGACTAATTTATCAACTTCACTGTAATGATATATGTTCTGGATTTTTGTATTATCTCCACGTGTGGCATAGATTTTTGTTGTAGTTGCATATCACAAATAACTGCAAAAAATGCTATACATAAGCTTTCATTGGTTGTGGTCCTGTAGTATATTTAATATTATCATCAATGGTATGATGTGCGTAATAATTCCAATTTATATTTTGGTACGCTAGCATCTACATTAATTTTAATGAGGTGATTGCATCATATGCGCAACATATATTAATTTTATAATATATAATATATATATGTTTGCATGATATGTTTAATTCATCATTATTATTGATTTCTATGTTTGCATGATATGTTTAATCCATTATAATTATTGTCGATTAGAATATCATTGCAGTTGTTGATGTATCAATTATTGAACTATATGTTCGTGCAATAACATTTGTCAAGTTACTGCTGTCACACAAGTGACTTTATTTAACTTTTTCTTTTCCAATCGAAATAATGTAAACAATAAACTAAAACATTTGTGCGTGCGTCGCTATTTGTTATTATCTTCTTCTTCTTTCACTTATAAGTTATAAGAATTGTACCGATCGTGTAAGATATCTGAAAAATTACAAGACATTAAATGCAATATATATAAAATCAATTGAATTAGTAGAACAATTAACCCCTTGTAGTTTTAATTGTTTGAATAAATTGTAAAGTTATCACAAAGTAAATTTATATTTATACGAGTAGTACTCGTGATACTTTCACAAAGTAAAAATAAGTTTACACGAGTCAGACTCGTGATTGATTTACAAAGTAAAAATAAGTTTGCACGAGTCAGACTCGTGATTGATTTACAAAGTCAAAATAAGTTTACACGAGTCAGACTCGTGATTAATGCACAACAGGTTAACAATACTTCACAACACCTTATCTCTCATTGAGGATTGTGAATGGATATCCGCTGGTAACACAAAAATGCATCCACATAGAAAAGAAGAAACCACAAAATACCAAAAAAAAAAAGGTAGGTTCATTTATTACACAGATTTCAAGATGTAAATATTGGAAAGCATTATTTAACACTAATGATCGAAATGGAAGAACATGTTACAGCGTATGATCATCTAATAGATCGATCTCGTATTTGTTGTATTTGCAAAAACTGGTTTTACGAAAACATTAAATCGTGATGCTCATATGAACACACACCTGTCAAACCATTATTTGCATCCCTTGAATGAACAATTATAATGAAGGTCTATATCAATGTTTAGATCGAATAATACACACATGGACATATATTTGCCTCTATGACCTACGAATGTGACAATTTTACTCAGCGTTTTATTTTTTCTATATTTGCATAATTTTCTATAACTTTTTTTCAGAAAAGGTGGCTATTCAATGATTTCATTAACCAGTATATAGACGCAGCAGTTTAAAGTTTGAGAATGCACCAAAGTACATGCAGCTTAAATTTATCATTCAATTTATTGTAATATACCAGATCAGTTTTATCTACAGATTTACAACCGTTTAAATATGATATTTTGCATATTAGTATAATAATTTTTGAATGGACCAAATTTGCTAAACATACACATAATTACTAGTATTATAATTTACAGGATTTACACGAAAGCCTAGAGTAAATCAACGTAAACGGATTATCGTAATTAACGACTGTATCTAATACAATATATATTCATATACTCGTAGATGTAAAATTTGCAGATATTGTAAGGAATAAAAATAAGAATATTCATACTAATTTTATAAACATATACAACAACATAAAAATCTCGATTGAAATTTGTACCCAGATATGATCATATTCTTATTTGAAATTTAATATAAAAATTAGAAGCTTTATTGGTTGTATCCGAATTAAGTCATTGTGTCTTGTTACTCAAATACCGATAATTGAAAGATGTAAGTTCTAAGATGGTATCTGCAAATTTCATAATTAGGAATGTACTTATTAATAAGTCAAAGTTATATAATGTATTTATATTGTAACTTTTAAATTTATTTCGTAATAATTTAAATGAAATTATTTAAAACTTATAACATCATTCGAATTTAACAGAAAACTACTCAATTCATTAATTAGCATTTGTTCGATTTTTCATGGAATCGTATAGATAACAAAAAATTGAATTGCAGGCAAATTGTGGATATAAAATTGATAAATTGTTTTATACGGTGTGTAAAATTTTACTTATAATGGTTCATATCATATTCATGTTGTATTTGTTGCTTGATTTTACTTCTTCGCATTTGTCTTATTCAAGAATTATTAAAAATTTTCAAACATATTATTGATAATTATTATATTATTTGATAGACGTTATATTATCATTCATATTAGATTTGAGAATCATTAAACACTACTTTCTGTAGATTATGCCTGCCTAATACAAATTCTTGAAAATGTTCTGATATACTGATTATTAACTGCCCAAATATACCAGAAAGAAATTCAGAAAATACTAGAGTCTAGAGAATTATGCTATATATTAGATGAAAATATAAAATATAATTTAAATAATTACCAGCTTTGTTCGTCACAAAACACAAAATCTAAATCTTATTTAATTATTTTTAAATTTTTTGTCATCCATTTGCTGATCTGTAATGAAAAAAAAATACAAAATATGTTATAACGAAAGGATTATAATGTAATCGATCAAAAGACAAATAAGTATAACGATTGAAAATATTACGGCTATTAGAACAGCTTCCAAGAAGAAAAAAATCGATGATGATGAATTGATGAACGTACAAATGATAATTTTGTTGAGTAATATTTAGTAAATGTCAATACCAAGAATTGAACTCATTCAAGCTACGCACCGAATCACTTGTGTTTTACTCACAGTGCCACTGAAATTGCAGGTTAGACTCATTATTGGAAATATATATTCAAGAAGTAGAGAATTATAAATATAGTGATTATCCCTATGGAAGATAACAAACCACCAGACCAAGTAGTCATACCGAGACATTAGCCAATTCTTTTAAATTTAAAATGTTGGAAAAACTAATGGAGCAACATATCAGAATGAATATTTTAAATAATATTCCGCTAGCCAAATTGCAGTATAAATACTAAAAAGGCAAATCTATACTGTACTAACTTTGCATCAGATATTATTTATAGATTTAGATGGTGTTTTTGACAACGCGAACTATATTTAAATGGATTAATCCTTAATTATAATAGTGACATAGATGACAAAGTGCGAATATGGAATAGGGAGGAGTACGCAATTATGACTGGAAGTGGGTTCATTTTGTGAAAACCCTATGTTTAATACCACCATATTAGTATAACCCAATGAATTCATTGATTGTATAAATTATAACTCCTCAACGAAGCGAACATACAATATTGAGTTGGTGGTCTATCGATCGGTAATTGCATGGTAGCTAAACTACAATGACTTAATTCGATTTTGCAAACGTAAATTCACATCCAACTTTTTTCATCAACAATACAACATTTGCTGCCAATAACACAATAGGTTTGGAAAGAAGAAAATTGCATTTTAATTATTCAACTGCGCACGTTGAGTGTAACCGATATATATTCACAAACTGGAGAAGTATTACGCTCTAATAATCAATCAAAAAGCTGCTGAACTAAATTTTCCATAAAATAATTGCAAAATGAATCGAATGGTATAGGCTGGGAATGGATTGTTATGATATGCTGAATGATTTTTTTGTTATTTGTCATTTGTGTTATAAGAATTAATACTCTGAATATCGACCCAAAATAACATGTACAGTTCAAATAAACACTGCGTATAATTGTCTATATCGAATAATTACGTACGGAACAGTGTGATTAAAATTTTATTATAAAATTAAATACTTACCAAACTTTGTAATGTATTGTCAACATAAAATCGTACAGCGGTACCATTTATTAATTGTTCAATTAAATTCTGTAATTCTTGTTGATCTTTTAATTCAACTAGTGAATCAACAATACTTTTTATAGCCTTACATTTTCGGGCCAATAACAAGCTATGTTGTGCATAATTGATTTTCGGTAGGAAATTATTCGATACAGCTATTGGTTATTTGTAAGAATTTTAGTAAAATCATAATTAATGAAAAAACAATATAAATAATTTACCGATTTATTGGTCATAGGCATCAGTTATCTTCTACATTTTTTTTTTATTTTTTATTTTCCAAATTTGTATCATATTTGCTGTTCCATCCATATTCTCATTGAATTTTGTATTTTGTTTTATTATCTGCTTCTGCAACAGCAACAGAAAAAAAACAAAAATCAAATAAAAAAAAAACAAAAATCAAATAAAAAAAATAAATTTAGTTCAAATGTACTCTTTTTATAAAACAAAAATCAAATTCAAATAAAAAAAATAAATTTTGTTCAAACAAAAAAACAAAAATCAAATTAAAAAAACAAAAATCTAATACAAAAAAATAAAAATCAAATAAAAAAAAAAATTTAGTTCAAATGTACTTTATAAAACAAACAAAAAAACAAAAATCAAATTCAAATAAATAAAAAAAAACAAAAATCAAAAAAAAAAGGAAATTCAAATAAAAGAAACAAAAATTAAATAACCATAACAAACATTCAATAAAAAAAAAAAAAAAAATCAAATTAAAAAAATAAATGTAGTTCAAATGTACTTTTTTTGTAAAACAAAAACCTAATTCAAACAAAAAAAAAATCAAATAAAAAAAAAAAGTTCAAATGTACTTTATAAATCAAACAAAAAAACAAAAAACAAATTTAAAAAACCACATTCAAATAAAAGAAACAAAAATTAAATAAAAAAAACAAACATCCAATAAAAAAAAATTAAAATCAATTAAAATAAAAATAAACTCAATAAAATAAAACCAAATATAAAAAAAACATTAATTAAAAACTAAAACTATTAAATTACTGTGAAATATTAAAATAAATAAACAATAATTATTTATAATTTTGTATAATTGTTTTTTTTTAATTAAAAACTGATAAGAAAATAAAATTTCGCGTGATCGCTGCACAAGAACTTCTGCCATATTGAATTTTTGTTGTTTGTGTATTACAATATTTTTATGAGAAGAATGGAGTGAAATTTAGTCGAGAGTTGACAGTTGACAGTTGAGCTTGAACAAAAAACTACAAGAATATAATTATAGTTGAACGCATTTTAAGCCACTTGTTCATGAGTTCATGAGCCGAAGCCAAAATCGTAAATATTTGTTCATTTTTGACATTTTGACATTTGTGCATATGAGAACATGAGTACATTGAGTACAATAATGGGCATTTGTCTACCATTCATACGAAAAAATACAAAAGTGAGGTTTTAAAATTAAAATCAAATTGTCGGTCTGTCAATCCGGTTCATTATCACAAAATTTAATAAAAAAAAATTAAAAATAATGTATATTTAATGTATTATTATTTGTTAAGACATTTATTGCGTGGTGGTGTGGTTTAATTGTTATTTATATAAATTATAATTTATTTATTGGAAAACCCATTAAAAACTAACAACATTTGATAATACAACAAACCTATACAAATGTAAATTGACGAAAAACAATACTAACCACAAAATTTTTTTGATATTCAGGTATGATTATTAATTAAATAATTTTTAAAGCATTTTCCAATTATATGTAATAAGTTTAAATGTAAATCGACGTGTTTTTAATTTGTGTTAAAGTTTAAATATTTAAAGAAAACAGAGGTTTTCAATTTGAAATATAGTTTTTTTTTGTAAGAGTTGGCTGGAACAACATCTATAGTGTTGCTGTTATACCGTAAATCAAATTTGGATACCGAGTGCTAGTTGCATGGCTAGGTTTTCATGCACAACTTTGGTAAATAATAATATGAAATATTTTAAATTCGCCTATGGATATGCAACGCAATAATTAATTTTATTAAAGGTTGTCAGAAAAAAACAAAAACAATGCTTGTCATTTGCTCTTTTTTAACTTTCTTTTCGTTTTCTAATTTTGTTCATTCATTAATTTTGTAGTGCAAAAAAATTATTAATTTAATATATTAAATTCTTAATTTTTCGCAATAAAAATATTTTAAATTATAAACAAGTGATTTATTATAATATTAAACAAAAAATTTGGTTAAAAAAATTGATTTTTATATCAGAAATATAAGTACGAAAAAGAAATTTCTTCCTAGTGATAGTTTTTTTTTCAATGTTCCGTTATGTCTTTTATTTCTTATTTATATATGAAATATTGTCAAAATGAGAAATAAAGTGCGTTAAAATTGTGCGTAATTTATAAAAAAATTGAATTTATATAGGAATTTTTTTCTTCTGATTTCCACATATTCCTTAGATTGTTAGTATAATTTTTAATTTTAATATATCTTTTTAGGTCATATATTATATACATATATGCGTTATTCATTCGCATGAGGATTAATTTACCAACATGTCTGCTCGATCGATGCTTTATGCTGTAATTGGAATAACATGAGGTCAAGATAATGCATGCTGCCAATTATGTTGAAGAATTTGGAAAACATTATACCAAGTATGTACCACATTTTATTAACATAATTAATTTTTAAAATATTTTTATTTTTCATACAGAAATTGTGTATGTATGATATTATTATTAACTAATAGCAGTTTTACATGTTTTACAGTCACCAATCTAATGTTAAATTAGTTATTCTATATTCTGTAATCTATAACTGCATTGTTAACCTTAACTCGTATAATTTTCCTTCAATACTTTTGGCGTTGTGCATTGTCCGCAATTTTTCTTGTTTTCTATTTAATTATCATTTCAGATGTGTAAAAGAATGTATATGAACTGAATGTATGGCTATTAGTATGGTTTTTTTTTTTCGCACAACAAAAGCGTGTCGGATTTTGAGGATTGCCAGAAAAAAACAAAAACAATACTTGTCATTTGCTCTATTTTAACTTTCTTTTCGTTTTCTAATTTTGTTCCTGCATTAATTTGGTAGTGCATAAATAATATTAATTTAATATATTAAATTCTTATTTTTTCGCAATAAAAATATTTTAAATTATAAACAAGTGATTTATTATAATATTAAACAAAAAATTTGGTTAAAAAAATTGATTTTTATATCAGAAATATAAGTACGAAAAAGAAATTTCTTCCTAGTGATAGTTTTTTTTTCAATGTTCCATTATGTCTTTTATTTCTTATTTGTCTATGAATTATTGTCAAAAAGAGAAATAAGGTGCATTAAAATTGTGCGTAATTTATAAAAAAATTGAATTAATATAGGAATTTTTTTCTTCTGATTTCCACATATTCCTTAGATTGTTGGTATAATTTTTAATTTTAATATATCTTTTTAGGTCATATATTATATACATATATGCGTTATTCATTCGCATGAGGATTAATTTACCAACATGTTTGCTCGATCGATGCTTTATGCTGTAATTGGAATAACATGAGGTCAAGATAATGTATGCTGTCAATTATGTTAAAGAATTTGGAAAACATTATACCAAGTATGTACCACATTTTATTAACATAATTAATTTTTAAAATATTTTTATTTTTCATACACAAATTGTGTATGTATGATATTATTATTAACTAATAGCAGTTTTACATGTTTTACAGTCACCAATCTAATGTTAAATTAGTTATTCTATATTCTGTAATCTATAACTGCATTGTTAACCTTAACTCGTATAATTTTCCTTCAATAATTTTGGCGTTGTGCATAATCCGCAATTTTTCTTGTTTTCTATATAATTATTATCGTGCGATATCAGATATGTAAAAGAATGTACATGAATTGAATGTATAGCTTTTAGTATGGTTTTATTTTTTGCACCACAAAAGCTTGTCGATCGCACCTGAGAACGTTTTTATTTTATTTTGAAACAATATGATCGGAGTCAACCAAATTTAACTAGTGTTAGAAAATTGTACAACTACAATTATATATGAAATACAAAATACCTAGCGAAAATGCATTTGATTTTGGTATACGAACATATAATTTATGTTATGCATGTTGAATTTCAGTTTTGTTTGAAATACTAATTACAAAATATAAAATATATTTCAAGGGTATTAATAATTGAAATATTTCTCAGCCTTTGCTATAATATATGTATTTTTTTAAGTTTAAATAAAATTATTAGAGGTATACTTTCCCTACTAAAATTATATACAGTAATTGGTTTCCATAGAGTTGATCTGTAAAATTACTGAAAAAAATACAGAAGAAGACTACTACCTTCTAATATCTTTTAATAGAATATGCTTTGTAAAACTTCAAACATATTGCGTAGATGTTTAAAAATATATAATATAATGTGTGAAAATTTACGAAATGTTTCCATCAAATTCAAACGAAAAATCGTTACTTTAAAGAAAATATATAAAAAAATAAGCAAAGCTGATTAAACGAAAAAAATAAATCCTAATCTACCCTTAAATAATTATTGTAATATATGTGTTGTTATAAAATAATAATAGATACGTTGTTATACAAATAAATGAATAAATTAACTCTACAACATATTACATATTATTACGCATATATCCCAGTGGCAGCTCTAGCAAAAACAAATTTGACTGGTTACACAAGATTTGTTGATAACAACTATGAAATTTCATATACTGAATATACTGAAAAAGATTGAATAAAAAATATTCATTATATGCTATCAGATATATTAATTGTATAACAATAAATTACATCTATTTATAAGGACAAAATCTAATTAATATTGTCTTTAAAATGTGGCTGCTTGAGAATATCGCACTAATTATAGCACGCGTTGGTAACTTTAAGGGCAATATTTAAATAAAAGAAGAAGAAGAAAGATAAATCGTATTGGGGTCTCGCTACGCCACCTTATATATAAAGTTTTTAAAATTTCTTTAAGTATATATTTTTTAATTAATTGTTTACATATTTTTTAAACTGTTTCATTTTTCGATTTCCATTTTCAATTTTAACATTTTTAAAACCAGTAATAATTTTGTCAAGTAAATATGTAATTTTTTGAATCGATTTAATACTATAAAAATTTTTTTATTTTGGTTTAGAGATTTACGTGTTTAGTGAGTATAATTATTTAACAGTTCCAGTCAGAAAAAAAAAAACTTGTCATTGTTTCAAAAACTTTGTGCATTATTTTTATAGAATGTTTTTCTTTTCTTTAGTATTGTAATATAAAATTAAAAATAGCTTTTCTTTGTGTGACGATTTCATCATTCACATTGTAAAACAATAAATTATATTGTATACAGGGTGTCCCAAATTTCGACGGCAATACAAAAACACTAGGTCCTCTGGGTCATTTTGCGTCGAAAATATTATATAACATTTTGGCCGATTCGACTTCTGTACGAAGTTACACGCAAATAACCAAATTTTCAATCAGACCATGTTTTGCACTCTACTGGGATCAATATCTCAATAACTAATTAACCGATTTTAAATTTTTGATACACTATTAGCATTAGCATACCGAGATCTTTAATTTGACGTTAAGATAAGGCAATTCGGACATGTGGTTATCTAGATACCAGGTATAGGAGTATGAAATGAGCCTTTTTTAAAGGAAAAAAAAACACATTATTTAGAATAAAAAAATCAAAAATATTTTATTCAAAATAACTTCCATCGCTTTCTACACATTTTAACCACCTTTCAGGCAATTTTCGTGTACCACGTCGAAAAAATGGTGTTGCTTTGGACGAAAACCATTCAGATAGCCAATTTTCAACTTCTTCAGATGTTTTGAAAAGCATGTCCCATCGATGAAAACAAATGGTAGTCCGAAGGAGCCAAGTCTGGTGAATAAGGCGGGTGTGGTAACAGCTCCCATCCAAGCGACTTTATCGTATCCTGAACTGGTTTTGCTTTGTGTGCTGGTGCATTATCATGTTACAAAATTACCGTAACAGATTTTTTCTTTCTTTCTGTCCATTCTGGTCGGTTATCTAATAATGCATGGTTCAAATCGATTATTTGTTGTTGTTAGCGAACCGTATTAACAGTTTCACCAGGTTTCAGAAGTTCATGATACACCACACCTTCCTGATCCCACCAAACACAAAGCATTCTCTTCTTACCGAATCGTTTTTTGCAGTCGATGTTGCTGCTTTTAATGGTGTAATCCATGATTTTTTGCGTTTAGGAATCTTAAAATATATCCACTTTTCATCACCAGTCACGATTCGATGCAAAAAAGACTTCCTTTTGTATTGTTGAAGGTGCAATTCACAAATGGTTTTTCGATTTTCTTGTTGCCTTTCAGTCAATTCATGTGGAACCCATTTTCCACGCTTTGGAATCTTTCCCATTGATTTTAAACGATTAGAAATTGTTTTTTGATCTACATTTAAGGCTTCTGCAAGTTGTTTTTGAGTTTGTCTATCATCTTCGTCCAACAATGCTTGCAATTCACTGTCTTCAAACTTTTTTGGTGGTATTCCACGTTCTTCATTTCTCAAATCAAAATCTTTGTCTCTAAATTGTTGAAACCATCTTTTGCATGTTGCTTATGATAGAGCATGATCACCAAAAGCTTCTACAAGCATTCGTTGAGATTCAGCTGCGTTTTTCTTTAAATGATAACAAAAAACTAATGATACCCGCCAATCGTTTGTTGAAGGCACAAAATTAGACATTTTTAACACGATAAAATTTTATGTTGTTGTATTACAAATGGAATTTACCACACTGAATGTTGTCGACATATGTCAAAACAATAAAAAAAACATCGCATTAAGGCTCTTTCACAATTACTAATATACTCACTTCATACTCCTATACCTGGTACTTACAGGAATGTTGACAATTAGGTGAACGCCATTTTTCTTTTTGAAAGTTTGTTCAAGCATACGTTGAAAAATCATAATGAAAATTTTTTTTCGGTATAAGTTTAAAAATTTGCCACATTCATAAGCCTTCGTTTAAGCTATAACATTACGATAGGTCTCAACTGGTTCCAAAGATATACACAAATAACTGCAACGATGTAGGCATAAAATTGATTTTCGCTATGGACAAATTTTATCTTTTTTTGATTTTATCCAGAACTAACAATATGGACGTGAGATATAATTGATTTCATACACTCCTAAGCATTCTACACACACACAAACGATCTCACCCACAAAGGCCTACACACATAAACCCACAAAAGCACACGCACGCATATCACCACAGTTTTAAACAAACAAAGCCTAAAGTAATTGTTGAAAATGTGTTCCTTCAGCTCGAATACATAGACAACAATGCTTGTCAATAGACCTAATCAATCTAAGTGTTTGTTGTGGCTTGTGGCAAAATTCTTGGATGACTGTCTTCAGTATGTTGAATCAACTCTCACGTGAATTAATCACAGTTGCATAGACTTTTTCTTCAATGCAACCCCATAAATCAAAATCCAACGGATTTAAGTCTGGAGAACGTGGCGACCAGCATATGGGCCCACCTCTGACAATCCATGTTTGATAAAAGTATGCGTCCAGTCAGCATCTATTATTCTCTCCATAGTGAGCTGGGCCACTATCATGTTGAAACCACATCTGCACTCGTTCAAAGATGGAGTGGCAGAAGTGGCCCATAAGATGGTAGCCAAGTTCTCCAGACTTAAATCCATTGGATTTCTATTTATGGGGTTACCTTAAAGAAAAAGTCTATGCAACTGTGATTAATTCACTTGAAGAGTTCAGCGTATTGGAAACTGTATTCAAGACCTTCGCCACAAGTAACAGCAAACACTTAAATTGGTTCGGTCTATTGAAAAGCATTGTTGTCTATGTATTCGAGTTGAAGGAGCACATTTTCAACAATTACTTTAGGCTTTGTTTGTTTAAAACTGTGGTGATATGCGTGCGTGTGCTTTTGTGGGTTTATGTGTGTAGGCCTTTGTGGGTGAGATCGTTTGTGTGTGTGTGAAGGTTTGTGTGAATGCATAAGAGTGTATGGAATCAATTATCTCTCACGTCCATATTGTTGGTTCTGGATAAAATCAAAAAAAAATAAAATTTTCCCACAGCGAAAATCAATTTTATACCTACATCGTTGCAGTTATTTGTGTATATCTTTGGAACCAGTTGAGACCTATCGTAATGTTATAGCCTAAAGGAAAGCTTATGAATGTGGCAAGTTTTTAAACTTATACCGAAAAAAAATTTTCATCATGATTTTTCGACTTATGATTGAACAAACTTTCAAAAAGAAAAATGGCGTTCACTTAATTGTCAACATTCCTGTAAGTATCTGGATAACCACATGTCCGAATTGCATTATCTTAACGTCAAATTAAAGATCTCGGTATGCTAATGCTAATAGTGTATCAAAAATTTAAAATCGGTTAATTAGTTATTGAGATATTGATCCCAGTAGAGTGCAAAACATGGTCTGATTGAAAATTTGGTTATTTGCGTGTAACTTCGTACCGAAGTCGAATCGGCCAAAATGTTATATAATATTTTCGACGCAAAATGACCCAGAGAACCTAGTGTTTTCGTATTGCCGTCGAAATTTGGGACACCTTGTATATAAACTTTATAGTTCAAATCTCAAACTACAAATATTGAAAATTTCGTTAATTTTAATTAATTTAATTTCAATCTGTGTATCCACCGAATTTCATTTATCAATTTTGTAGTTTCTTTGAAACAAATAAATATATGTTGATAGACAAGGAAACAAACAATTCATTCTACAACAATTGCTTAATGTATGCCAAATAATTCAAAATAATCCGAGTAATTGTTGTCATTACTTTTCACTTCATTTATTTTTAATCGATCTGATGTAGTAGTTTTATTACTATCTATGTACGGCCAGTTGCAATGCTGTCGACCATGATATTATTATAATACAATGGAATGAGTACATCACTTTTAATCATTTACAATTAAAAATTATTCTTAATTCTAATTTGTTATATTTACAAAAACCCTTAATACAAATTTGATTTTCAGATTTTGATAAGATGCACAGCTGCGTAATAAGTAACATTTCTACAGATGTCCGCAGAAATACTTAAGATTGTCAAGTAATGCTAAGCTCAACATAGTTGATTAATTACTCTTACCCACAGTAACAGGATGTAGAGGTGAGTTATTTAATTAATTTTTTTTTTTGATACAACTTATGTTTAAATCGCTTTTACCAAAAAATATTAAAATCATAGTCTTTTTTCATATTTTTGAAAACCCTATCATTTCTTACTCAAAGAACTCTATCTTTTATCAGCAAAAAACAACTGAACTGCAATTGCATTGAGGCATCGTCATCATTATTAAAATTCTTATCTCGGGCAAGATCAAGACAACATGATCAATGTGGCAACACATCCCAACCAAGGTTAAATATGAGTTTTGGCGATTGTACAAAGAAGTGTGCATTGTCATGGTGACTAAAAAGCAATACCTTTTTGGTTTTCCAATTATCGTTTGTGTAGCGTAATAAAAGTTCAAAACATAGTTTCCTTTATATTCTCGTATCAAACTGATAACATAACCGAATTTTGATAAATATAAATATATTGTAATAAGGCATTTTTCATCGCCAGTACATTGTGAACAGTGAACTTCTTTCAGTTAATTAGATTTTTTGTGTAGTTTTAAACGTTTTTTAATACATGAATCTGATACATCGAGCTTTTTTGCATACTCATGTGTTGTGCTATATGATGATCCACATCGATTATTGAATTGATTTCCTTGTCAGTAATTTTAATTGGATTACGTGAATGTGTTGCGTAGCTTTGTGTGAAAAATCAACTGAATGATATATACAAACCAATTTTGAAACACTGAGGCTTGGTTTGTCATCTTGCTGTGAACAGATGATGGGCGTCTTTCCTTTGGAGGAAATACAAATGCATTTAATTACTCGGCATAGGAGTATTTATAACAATTTACCAATTGTTTCGTAACTATGATTAGCCCATAGTAGTGTGCCGATATTGTTTTATCTGTGATTAGCTAGTTACGTTACTCCAGGCGTGGGTGCTTATGGCATCTACAAAATATTCATTACAGTAAATAGAATTCACCGAACTGTTGTTCACGGTATACCACCTGAAGCACACATGCCTTTAGTTGTAAGTATTGCCTATTTTGGTACTTGTGATTAGTTTATCGTTCGCCGTCGACCTATTAAACAGAACTATGCTTTACTTTTATCATTTAAACCAACCGGATTACTGTGACTTTAAGCCTCCACACCGTACACGACAAGGTGACTTCTATGTTTTTATTATATTTTATATAAACTTTAATATTTCAAAATTTGTTTCTGGTTTTCGTATAGAAAAGCTGTTATTCAGGTGAAAATATACAAAAATTCGTCACAAATTGCAGAACTTAAACAACAAAAATAACAAACATGCTGCTAAGAAGAAAATAATAATTGAAGTGTAGTTTAAGATTTTAATTTATAAGTTATTTATTTAAGTTATAGTTTAAGTTTATTAATTTTAATTAAATTGGATGAATTAGGCTAATTTGATTAATTAATTTCCATTTAATTATTAATTAGTTTAATTCATTCAATTAAAAAGACATAATTTAAATTTTAAGAAATTCTAAAATATTTGAGATAGATAGGTATTCTACATAACGAATTGTAAAAGTAGAAATTACAGTAACAATTACGCGCGGGGATTGTATTATGTAATCACTTTTATATTTTCCATAGCTGACAACTTTTTGTGTTGTGGCCTGGGGTCGCGTCGTATGTTCATGTCTCCATTTAGAATTTAATGGCTGTAATAATCATCGATTAGATTATTAAGGTTACAGGATTATTAAATTTAGGCATTGCATGCGATGTTCCCATCATGGGACCCCCATGGTTCTAGTGGGCTGGGCTTGTTGGCTACGCCTGGTTGTGCCTACCAATATTACAGATTTAATTTTAATATGTTCCAATCTAATTGAGAGAAATTTAAGCTAATTTTTTCACTTGAATGGAAAACGGGTGAAGAAATTAGAAAATTGTCCATATTATCCACTGTGCCACTTGTGTTGTGCGCAGTCATTGGGATCTTTTCGTCCCTTTTTACGTTTATCCCATTGTCGTGCTGAACGATATTACTTATTAAAATTACGAAGGCATTATTATAAATGCTTATAAACATGCTCCGAATACGAATTCAATTCCAAATAAAAACATATTTGTATTTTCTCTAATTTTTGAATCGTATTTTTACACATTATAAATTACATATAAATTAACATACACAATTGCCGTAATTGGCATTTTAATAATATGTTGTATTATTTGGAGTTCTATACTCATTCGTGTACGGATCATGCTTAATCCCCATATTAGTAGTGATTTCTCTGAAAGAATTTTGCGTATAAACGCAAGTAAAAATCAAATGTAAAATACATTTACAATTTTATATGAGAGCGTTTTGTTTGAATATGTAAGAAACATGTAACCTTATTCAGGCAAACCACTCTCATGTAATTAATTTAATAATTTTTCGAAGTAATCAATACTTAATATGCTCTATTTGGGGTTTTAAAAAATCGTCAGCATATTGATTGAAATAATTATCACTAACGCATTCTGTACGTCAAGTGCGCGTTTGATAAATCGCACGTATATCAAATAAAGTAGATTAACTGTCTTTTGCTTGTCCATTATTTGAATAACATCTAAGTAAAATTAGTTTTATATTGTTTTTTTCTCAATGCTATGTCCTATCGCTATACTAAGAATTCCTATTGGGGTGTTATCGTCTCCGAGAAGTATTACTAACTAAAATTTTATGCATTCGTATTTGATTAGATTGTTTTGTCACACTTCATAACTTTGTTAATGCAAAATTACGGAGTGCAATTGGTGAATTGTTACACTCACATACGGGAGTAATTTACTAATTTGACTGTAATATTTGTTAGATGTGCACAACAAGGAATGGCACTATTATGGCATGGTGGCTTAGCGTATGTCTTCGCACACGTCTCATATGGTACATTCCTAAGTTGAAAAGTATTATAACTTTTTTTTTGAATCGATAAACACACACGCAATGTAAGAATAACTCAAAATCAGTCGAATATTGTTTGATACACGGGTTGATTATTTGGTTGTGAATTCAATTACAAATTTTTTGACTCTTCGAACGCTGGTATTTGCTATGTACAACGAGTGGATGTGCGTGGATGTGTTTTTTTTAGAGAAAATGTTATTCTATTGTTTCAACTTCAAAATGTTGGTGTAAGGGGAGTTGAAAGTCATCTAATTAAATTTGTATTAACACTTGTTGTGAATAGGGGATGCGTTCCTGAGGCTGATCTTAATAATTTATGATATGAACGAGCCGTTGGGTGTGTGTGTAAAATTGAACGAGTATTATCATTTGAACGAATTTCATTCTGGTAGTCTATATGGTGGGTAGGATTTATTGAAAAAAGGCTCACTAATTTTATTTATTTGTAATTGACATAATGGTTTTAAAACTGTCGGTTTTTAATTGTTTAATTACTTAATATTGGTGTAATCTCTCAGGCATGTGCAATGATCTGGTCACTCACATCCTGGAAATTGTTTTGCGTGGAAAATTAATAACTTACATAAATTGGTACGTTGTGGAAGAATATCTATTATTTCTAACCATTTAGGCTTCTATTGTATATTTTGTGTCTTACTGTTTGTAAATATTTTGTAAGTTACTATAGTATATAAGTTTTAAATTATAATTAAGATGAAAAATTGTATTGGTTAATAATTTTGTTTCCATCAAACCAGATCAATTTCTGGATAGTTGAGGAAACAAAATTTATTTATTTATATTTTATCAATAATTTTGTTGGTCTCTCTCTCTCTACATGTGAAATATTTGCAATATTTGTGAAGTCAGATAAACCAATAAAAAGATTAAGATTGCAATATATTCGTGATCGCGTATTAATAATTTATTCGTGGATTTGAATTCAATTTAGCTTCATTTTTTAATTTGTATATGAGTTTTTTTTCAAATGACATTGTCAAAATGTTATTTTTTTCTCATATTTTTTGATTTTGTAAATTTAAACTTCGGGTATCACTTTGGCATATTAGTTTAATATATTACGTATTGTCACCTCTCAACAAAGTGATTACGTGTTCGGGCTCACACGCAAAGGAATATCGGAGGTTTTCGATAAAACCGTTCTAAGCTGTAGTAACGATTTTCTACAAAAAAAAAAAATTTTTTTTGTTTTATTTTCTGTGTATTAAGTTTAAAATTTGGAATTCTCAGTAGCGCATAATAATGATTGAACCATAATTTTTAATTTTTATAAATGTATGTGATTAAGTGTTCGGACTCACATACAAAGGAATCTAAGCTTTTCCATAAAACCGTTCCAAGTTGTGAATAATCAAGTTTTTATTTTGTTCAATCCAGACCCATGGCTCTTAATTCCGTTCAAACACCGTCGCGATATGTTACAAATATTTATTTTCATGCTGAAATTATTGAATTTCAACAGTAGTGTAATCATTGGGAGCTACATTATCTAACTATTTTTTTCCATCGTCAATAGGTTTTCCATGTTATGGCCGGGGTCGTGGCACTTATCAATTAGCGTTAATTGAGGCCTGGCACGCGCACGATCCTTGTTCTGGTTGCGAAACGATTATTCATGTGATTGTAGACATTCATATTCACAGGAAGGCAAATTTGCCCTATATAAATAGGTAAAAAACACAAATTTTAACCTTTGTATTGAATATTGGTCTACTCTCGCATGTGCAGTAATTTTGTACTCATAACCGGCGAATTATATTACATGGATAATTATATGTTACGTTATAGTCCTATGTGAGGACCACATCTGAATGAAGTTCGTACGGAATCCCTATTTTAATATATATATCAGTTCTTTATGTCCGTGTATAGCTTTTAATACCGGTCAAACACCGTCGCGATATGTTACAAATAGTTATTTCATGCTGAAATTATTGAATTTCTACAGTAGTGTAATCATTGGGAGCTACATTATCTAACTATTTTTTTCCATCGTCAATAGGTTTTCCATGTTATGGCCGGGGTCGTGGCACTTATCAATTAGCGTTAATTGAGGCCTGGCACGCGCACGACCCTTGTTCTGGTTGCCAAACGATTATTCATGTGTTTGTAGACATTCATGTTCACAGAAAGGAAAATTTGCCCTATTTAAATAGGTAAAAAACACAAATTTTAACCTTTGTGAATATTGGTCTACTCTCGCATGTGCAGTAATTTTGTACTCATAACCGGCGAATTATATTACATGGATAATTATATGTTACGTTGTAGCCCCATGTGAGGACCACGTCTGAATGAAGTTCGTACGGAATCCCTATTTTAATATATATATATATGTTTTTTTGTTGTCATGACCATTAATACAGTTGAATTTAAATCTCTACTTTGGGTTTTGTGTAGAATATCTATAATTGGAAAAAATTTGATAAAATTAAATTAATTTTGGTTCAATTGTTACTGTATAAAATTTCATCGAAATCTTAATTTCTTCATATTCTGTGAAAATTGCAAAAATAAATTATTAATGAAAAAGAGTATGAAAAAATTAAGGAGAATTAACGCTGAAATTGGTAGTGACTTATCAAAGATAATTTTGTGTAGAAATCGTATAAAACTCCCGATGTTGACATCTGTTGGCTAATAGATTATTTTGGAGACTCAGGAGAAAGTGGTGAATATATATATGGTTTAGATATGAGGTTAGAGGTGTTTAATGTCACATTTATGCTTGCTAGTGCCATCTCTATTCGAGTAAAATATTTTTTTTATATGAAGAAGCACTTGAATAGTATTCAATAACTTATTGACATTTGTAATGTTTTCAAATAAAATAACCACTAGCATATGATTATGCTTGCCTAATACTTCATCTCAAAAAATCGTATATTTTGTGTATTTTCTCGAATTTTTTTTGCCAATATTTTTCATTTCCTTTGGAGCGAATATCTGCATCATTTCTTGAACAATTTAGATCAAATTTGGTACGTAGGTTTAGAATAACATTTTACAGGTATTTATTAACTAGTTATTTTTAAAATTGATAATTATAATACATTCATTTTCTATTTTATTATTTTATTAAAATTTAATACAAAATTAATTATATTTTAGAAAATTTGTGATAATGTTTAGTTTATTTTTATATAAATATGTAATTAATAAAAACAAAAAATTTCATTTAAATAAAATAACATTTGTACTGATTTTTTTTCCTAACTTTTTGCTTGATTTTTGATTTCCAGACTTTTCTGGTGTTTTAGCCGAATTTTGATTTGCCATTTTGACCGACTTAGAGGCGGAATTTTCGAGTAATTCCAACGGATTCTTGTTCGGACGATGACCCCGCGTCGTTTAAGCCTATGTTGTTTTTTAACCACTTTTTCACATGTTTTTTGTTTTGCCAATTTGACCGACTTAGAGGCGGAATTTTCGAGTAATCTCAACGGATTCTTGTTCGGACGATGACCCCGCGTCTTTTAAGCCTATTTGCAGCCCTATTTTTTTGGACTTTTTTGACCCCCAAAAGTGTGGGTTATAACCTTATGCCGAAAAAGTTTTTTTGCCCGTAGGACCTTCAGATTTTCAGGGATTGTAGAGCTCGGAAAAAAAACAGGATCTGTCGACCTCTTTGCCCGATTTCCCTCGGGGGGCGGAGCTATGGACCGTCGAAAGTACCAAATGGGTCACTTTTGGACCCCTATAACTCCGGGAATACTCAATATTTCGCGACGAGCTTCTCACCAATGATAGTCCTCTTCATGGGCTACAAATTATATTATGGGGGTGACTTTGTATCTAGAAGGGTTTTCCAACTAGGGGTGCCCAAAGATCGGAAAATCGTTTGCAGACCAATATTCCGAGTACTGGAAAATCGGGAAATATTGGACTTTCCAAAAATCTAATGATGCAGAAATGTAAAGGAAAGTCCAAAGTTTACTCTCATATTTTTTTTGGAATTTTCCAATGGAAAATGTGGATTTTCCAGGAACAACGAAAAACATCGATTTTTTCATGTTTTCAAATGGGAATTTCCCGGCTTTCCCAATGGAATTTTCCAATGCCCTATTTATCGCAGATAGCGGACTATATGCTACGTATTTTAAGCCCCACCCCAACTCTTTAAGAATAACCGTTTTCTCACAATGGCCGCCCAAAGTTAGGCTTACACGGAAATTCCAAAATCTTAAATTGGTCATAAGTCGACCAATAGATTTTTCACGGAAAAAGTCCAGAAGCTTTATTGTGCGCCCTAAGATCCTCTACAAGATGGCTGTAACAAAAATTGGCTGACACATAAATTTTTTTCGAAACCATCCAAAACCTGGTTTTCAGAAATTCCGGGAAATTTCTCCAGCCCAAAGTTGATGACTTACAGATTTCTTATAGCCATAAATGGATTTAGATGGTAAATGTACTGAGGGAGTGGTACTGAAAATGTTTCCTAACTATTACAGTTTTCCCGGAATTTCCCGATACAAATTAAAATTTTCCGGAATTTCCCGAAAATTTCCAGATATCTTAATTAGAATATTAGGAACAATTTTTACCACTAGAGGACCCGAATCTATTTACGCGTTTTCCCGGAATTTTCACATAACGGTTTCATACGCATGGTGAAAAATCCAAGTTTTTTTTTTACAAAAAGATAGGTCATTCAATTACCTATCATTTAATATGTATCACAACTTCCTACCACTTCAAATGGCTGAGGTAGGATTTTTACGGTGAACTAACTATATCATCATTTTTACATTAAATTTCTATTCAAAAATTTTCGATTTTCCTAAAATTTCTCAATTAATTTAATTATACCAATAGAAACATTAGATGACACCGACATTTTCATGGGTTTTCTCATAATTTTCATTTGAAATTTTTTATATGTATAAAAATAATTAATGTTTCTAAATGGAATTTCAATGGTAGAAATATTCGTCGCAGGAAAAGCAATAATGACAATAATTGTATGTGTGTGTGTGTATGTGTTTGTTTGCATAGGAAAAATCTTAATAATGAAATAATTTTTATATATTACTTTTGAAAATTAATGCTTTTGTGAATGTATATAATAATATAAATATATATTAATTTAGAATTACAAAAAATAAAAAAAGAAATTAGCTTTAATTTTCATTTAAAAGAAATTATTTCATTGAATTTTACTTTATCATTCCATTTCTCTGTTAAATAATTCTTAAATAAAAAATTATATTTTGCTTAATACAAAAAACAACAAATACAAGTCATTTCTTTTTATTACCATCAGAAATAGGAAAACGAAAAGAAAAAATAACATTGTATTTGCCCTCTTTCCAGACATTCTATTACGATTTATTACCTTTATTAAGTTCACCATTACTCACCTAAATTTACTCATACTGTTTTTCATACACAAATAAATAATTTTTCATTGTAGTCTAAAAAATGCATACAAAAAATTCTCTTATTTATTTTTATTTATTATTCGTATTCATTTATTATTTTTAAAGCTAATTACTCCTACTTAGTGTGATGAAGAGTGATGACACCCCATCGTTTGGACCGGTCTTTAAATCGATTTTATTAATATAGTTTTGGTTAATTACACCTACTTAGAGACGGATTTCTCTAAATTTTCCACCGGATTCTGACCATTTAAGACGGCCATTTTCAAGACAAAGTAACTGGAGAGCATAATCCCAAGGCGTAGTAGTCTTTTCCAAATTTGTTTCTGGTATATTTATGAACTCGGAAACCAATATTTCATACCAATTTCAAGACAAAGTATCTGGAGAGCATCGTCCCAAGGCTAAAGTAATCTTTTCCAAATTTGCTTCTTGTATATTAATGAACTCATGTCTAATGTATTATAAATATATCGGAAGTTTATGATATATGTTGTTGCGTTACATATATTGTTGATTGTATGTTTATAATATTATGGTGTAAAATACACATTTCAACAAAGTTAATTTACCTTACATAGATTAGTTAATAATTTAGAAAATATATAACTTTTGCTATTTATATACTTTAACAAGAATTTCAAACAATGGATTATATTATAATTTTAAATTTGCATTTTTAATATGTGTAAATAACGCACCTTATAATATTTAAATATTGTTATCATCGATTGATATTTTTTAATTTTTTTTTTAAATGATAAAGCGAAATAAATTTTTTGTGCAGAATTAAATTATTTATGTTTGCTTTTATTATTTATTTGTTCAAGAGAAAATAAAAAAATATATTAAATTATGAATGTGTTTCTTCTTTTTTTAATATTTCTCAATATTATGAAATAGATAACAATTTATTACAATAATAATTATTATTTGTTATTAGTGTTTGTGAAATAATACATATATTTAAAAATAGATTTTATTATTTAGTATTTAGTTTAATATAGTTTAGCGGCGTGTCTGCGTGATTTAATGATATCGTATGTGTTGATTCTAAAATTGAATAGAATCTGAAAAAGCATTGTATTAAATCAAAAATCCATCAATTCATGTTCTCATAACCTATGAGATGACATAATGTATAAGAAAAATTATCTTAAAGTTTCTATAGCCTAATGATAAGTTTATTAATAATGACTTTATAATGAATGATCTATAAAAAATGTAAATAATTAACTAAATATTCGAATCAATAGTTACATGCAAAGAACTGTAATGCATCGTAAAAGTGAGATAGTGTTATCGTTCACAATTATTTTGTGAGAAAAGCATATTGGATAATTGGTGTTTCAAGGGCTAATTAGAACATTTGCAGAATTTTACAATGCTAACGCAAAAAAACATTTCACAAACGTTACAACGTTTATAAATTTGAACTTTTTTTCTGTCATATTTAAAAATTGTTTTGTATTGTATTTGTATGTGTAAAATTAAATGTATTTTAGTTGTTAAGACTCATTACCTTACCACCTATGTCACCATCAATTTTACATTTTATATAATTCATGTCATTGTATAATATATTTGGATCATGGTCATGATATAAATGTATGAAATTATGAGGGTCATATGTAGCACACTCTTATGAGGGTCATATGTAGCACACCTCTTAAAAAATATTCTGATCCAAAATATAAACAAAACCATTTTCTTATGTCTGAATTTTTAAAATTGTTATTTTATTTTTCTATAATTCTATATTTATAATATAATAAAATATAAAACAAAATTAAAAATATCACATTTTATTGTAAGTGGAAAAAAAAAATAGGTATTTATATATTTTTTTTTATATTCTACAATCTATTTTATATATAGTATTTTATTCATATACAAAATATTATATTTAACTTTAATTTATTTTACATTAACATTATACACACACTACCACTTTAATTTGATAGATTATATAATAATTTAATAATATTATTTGAATTAATATACGAGAAACCAAACAGTAACAGAAAAATCAAACTCACATTATACTCATTTTATAAATAGCTATTTATATTGTCTATTGATAATAAAAATAGTAATTAACAAATCATATTACTCCAAGTGGAGCTTATGATGGTATCTACTAAACATGTATTACAGCCAAATTGATAAATTACTTCGTATGGAAGTATATAACAATTCATCTTGTACTACTGCAATTTTACGAAAGCTGGATGTCTTCATAATTATCTAATACTATTTATATAGCGGTAATTAGCCCATATGTAATAATACATAAACATTAAAATATTTTGTAAATTTATTGATTTAATTAATTGTTATTTTCATTTCAGAGCAAAAACCGACTTAATGTAAATTTAAATATATTTACAATAAAATAAAAATATTGAATGGATTAAAAAAAATTAATTTTATTTCTTACAATTTAAACTGAATCGCTTATTGTTGGCGATAAATGTGTCTCTGTTTTCTGTTATTGTGGTAGTATTATTTATTTGATTGATTATATTACAATTAATTATCATTAAATTTTTCACTGATTTACATTTTCATAAACGCATAATACAAACTATATATATATCTTAAATTTATAAGGCACTTAATATAATTTACATATATAATTGTATGGCAATTAAAATATGGTGTTTAATATATTTTTGCGTACACCATTTATGAATCAATTGTGTACATGTGGTGTTGTATATGTTTAACTTTCTAAAATACATGGTGCATTATCGGTAGCATTTAGATTACGTACGATATCGATCCATTCAGTTAAACGTGGTGCACAAATTAACATAATTTCTTGAAAACGTTTACGTCCCATAAATACAAATTCACCTTCACCACTTGTTGCACCACAATGTGTTGGTGTATGAAATTTAAATTCTATATTATTATTATTATTATTATTATTATTATTATTATCATCACTGAATTTATCATTTTGTACAAATGTCTTCAGTTTATCAAATTTATTTCGTAATTTTAAATAATTATATAATGGTATTTCATCATTTAAAATAGCAATTAAATTGTTTCGTAAAATTTTTGTATGTTTTATTGTTAATTCAATTGTATCAAGTGTTGGTTGTTCTTGTACATTATAAATTATGCCACGGGTAACTGTAATATGATAATTATATAATTAATTTAACAATTAAAAAATATGCTAGAAAAACAATTAATTTATATTTCGGTGTAACAATATTGTATAGGACCCAATCTCATCCATCAGCTTGATATTCTTCTCTATTTTTAACATTACATTTGACAGACATTGGTACAGCGAATCAAGCGTTTTAGCTGTAGCACAATATACAGGTGACTATTGTCAAGCTGCTTGATGAGATTTTCAATTTGAATTGGGTAATAATAACAAAAATGTTCCTATAAATATAGATTGGCATTCAACACACACACCACACACCATACACACCAATTACCCATCAACTAATGATTATTATATATTTATTTAAAGTATGTTTCTTTATTATTACAGATATAATTCGTTAATTTGAATTTGAATTTTATATAATTCAAGGGTTACGTTTAATGGTACTTCGTGGCATATTTGGTGAACATAATGGTTGGAGGCGAAGATACAATTTTGCATTAGACAAGTTGTACGATCAACCAAACCATTGTCAAAACAATCAAAATCAATAGATTAAGATGGCTTGAACAAGTATTACGCATGGAGGAGGAACGTGTACAAAAAAAACTGTTGAATATTAATCCAAAAGGTAGAAAGAAAGCCGGAAGACCTAAGGCTAGATGGTTAGATGCAATGTAAACTGTGATATAAAGATCCTTAAAATTCGGAATTGGAAGACATTGACTGCGAATAGGTCAGGTTGGAGAATCGTGTTGGAGAAGGCTAAAACAGCACCTGGGTTATAATGCCATGGAGTAAGTAAGTAAGTTAACTTATTAGTATTATAAAGACAAGATTAGATCAGATAATAAGTTCCTTCTTATTTTTAATATGAAGGATAATCCCGCACTCGATGTGCTTCTAAAATAGTAAACAATTTAGATGAAATTGAGTATGTGCGATTAGAATACGATTATACAGATAATTCCTATAACAATTTTACTTAATATCAGCTGATCAAATTGCAGTGATAAATAATCTTTTGGCTATAATTTAGATATATGAATTTAGAATGGAATTGTACAGGTAGTTCGTGCCAGACAAGATCCTTCAGAAGTGATTACCAAGACAATTTTACAATCGATATATTACACAATTGGATGATTTTCATCTAATTAATTTAGATGAAATTCAATATATGTACAAGCATAAAATATAGGATTATACAGGCCCAATAGTTCCTACAAAATAAATATCTTCTATATTACAATAATGATGATGAATCAATCTCCTGAATAATTTACAGTATAGTGCTACTAGCTGATTTATCTTTTATACATGTGGTGCAACACGACGAATATGTGAAATTATCCTTGTAAGATCCGTAAAAAATTCGTGGTGTTTTGAAACATCAATTCCCATGTTTTCATATGAACGTAGTAGCAGAAATAAATCAAGAAATTATATTTACAAGATCCTGGAAATGTATACTACATTTAATCTCGTATTTTAATCCATGTTCTTTGAATTATTTGGATCCTTTACTTTTTAAAATGAAAACAATTGCGTAGTTTAAAATCGTACAAGTAATATTCGTGTAAAATAAAATTTATTCATCAAAATTAGACGAGAAATGATCAACGGCGCGACGACAACTACTGCTACTGAACCACTGAAGCACTGAAAGATATGAGTGAAACGGTTTTAGCTTCAAATGATATAGCCTGCTTTGAATAACAATTATATTTCGTTCATTTACAAACAAACAAACGTCCTTCATTTGTACACTAATTATTTATTTTATGGTGGTGATAGTGTTAATATGATGAAATTTAAAATGCTGTTCGTCTCCAGTGCCTGCATATCCTTCATTATCACCGTCATATTATCATTTAATATACATAATTTATGATATATAGTGTCCAACAAACACTATTTCTCAGCTGAACTAATTAGTGTGTAGTACCATATTTCTGTAATGGGCGGCACATTAACTGTAAATTGCATCAGAAACATGTCTTTTATTTATCCATTGTTTGGATTCATGGACGGATACATATTTGAATACCCATATAGATATATAAAAAATATTTCCAATGTGAACTATAAAAATAAAATTATAATTAATTGTTATCAAGAAAATTACACGTACCAATATCACTGCTACAATATGTATTTGCCATTTCAATGTCTGTACATGGACGGCATACTTCCCATGATTCACCAAGTTTTCCAATAATATGATAATAATCATTATTTACTACGACATTATTAATATATGGGGCGTTATAATGATATTGTATTAAATTATTAATATTATTATTATTATTATTATTATTATTATCATCATGATCCTCTGCATCATTTATTTTTTGTGAGATATCTTTTTCATTGTTTTTCGTTTTTTGTTTGTTCCATTCATGTAATCGTGGCCACCACCACCACCACCACGTGCCATTTTCCGCTTCTTTTTCTTCAACAGCATTTTTATTGAAACGTTGTTGTACAATTTTTCGATTATTATGCATATGCTCAGCATCTTCATCATAATATTGATCGGTTTCATATTCATCGTTTATATTATTATAATCATTCATATTTTTTGCATCAACATCATTATCAATAACATCAACATCAGCATCAACATCAACATCAGCATTATAAATTAATGACTGCATTATCGGTGGTACAATTGATGGTGGTGATGGTGTCGTTGTCATCAATGTATATTGTTTATTATTTATATATTCAAGATTATATTCAAATATAGTCTGTAGATTTTCGAATGGCGTTTCTAAGAATAAATAAATAAATAAATAAATAAATAAATAAATAAATAACAAATTTTATATATTTTTTTGTTTACTGATATATTATTGTTTTTATTACTAGAGTTTATTTATTTATTTTCATTTTCAATTAAATGCATTATATAGCAAATGCAACATTTGCATAAATTATCGTTAATCGTTATACATTTATAATATATTTGTTGTTGTTATTTTAATATAATTGATGATATATCATCGCTTATTTTGCATGCAAACTTAATACAGTGTTTATATTGTTTTTAATGGAAAAGGAAAAGTCAAAGAACCAAAACACAATCGAATTAAATATACAAAAAAACAAACCATTTTTTTGTTGGTCATGTCTTTATTCGAATTGGCGGCATTAGGTATTTTATATATATACGAACGAATAATACACGCACACTGTTCGAAAAATAACCGGAATGGATTCAATTATTTATTTAAAATAAACATAATAATGTTACTTATGAAACATTAATAGGAATAGCGTTCTCCCTCAACTGAAATACATCGATTTGTACAAATTCAACAAGGGTTTTTGAGTATATGGCCACCGTATATTACAGTCGTTGGCTATGTTCAATGCCTTCAATTGATTCATTCGCCGGTTTCCTTGCAACTCGTCACATGAAGGTCAGCAGAGAATAGAAATTGGTCACATAAGGAGCTAAAAATTAGGTGTACGCATGCACCTACTGAAGAACAAAAACGATGAGGTGTTTTTATGATAAACTGCTATCAACATATAGAGCTGAATCCGTTTCTGATATCAAGTCGACTATTATCCAACTATACGATAAACACGAAATACTCCTCATGGCACAACAAATGAAAATGGACTAAAAATAAAAATTACATTTATATTTATATTGCAATAAAAATGCAACAACCCCCAACATAAAAACAATTTAAATAGTCGGTGAGACAAATTAAAACCATGCGATTAATAGTTGCCAATCTATTATTATATTTAAGAATATTGTTTTGAAATTGTACGTAAATGGGTAGGATCGTTGGCAAATTAAATATTTAAGAGGAAATACATCGTAGGCAGCTACTACTTGCTTAAAAAAAAAATATTCGAATCAAAAACATTGCAACGAGATATGTAAAGCGCAAGCTATATATGAAACTTTAATAAGTCCAATATTATAACGTGTGGATACTAAGAGACATGATACAGTATCAGGAACAATGAATTCGGGTCTTTTGAATGATTTATACTCAGTGGCATTTTTGGTCGTGTCAAAGAACAAAATATGGTTGCAAACGATGATAAAATACATAAAAGGAAACGTGTACCAAAAAACATTGGTATGATTAGTGTTCCAGAAGGTAGATGGAGAGGCGCGGAAGTTGTAAGACTAGATAGCAAGATGCAGTAATTGGGTGATAGTAGGTTCTCCAAAAAAATCGGAATTGTAAACGGTAGCTGCAGATATAGGCGTTGTTCTGTTGGCGAAGGCTAAAACCGCACTTGTATTTTAATGGCATGCAGCAAGTAAGTAAGTAAATAAATAAGTAAGTAAAAATCATTGATAATTGTTGCACAATGAGATGGGCATTATTGTGCATTAAACGCCAAATGCCAACGTTAATTTAATTAAATGATTTCTTTGGAATTTTGGTCAATTGGATGCAATTTTTAGTCATCAGATTCATTTGATTGTTGTGGAATAAACTTTGAATTTATCTTTAGTTGATCAATTTTTTCACTTAAAACCCCATGCAAATTGCTGATTTTGGTATATATACCAACTTCCATTTTCGGAAAATCTCATAATGAAGGTTTTTAGCTAACTTTCACGATCATTGATGGTCGATGGCCTTGACATCCATCATCATCCACACCTTCTTCGGCACAAAAAAACTTAATTTTTTTTACACAAAAATGAAATCTCATGAAACTTTAACAGTTTGTTAAGTAACATCGGTTCACATTACATATATTCACAATCAGCAACAAATATATGGCGATTCATATTAGAAATTATACAAAGGTAATTTCGATTATATTTCGGACAGACGGCGTTATATATTATTATTATTATATACGAGTAGATACATACAATTTACACACACATAATTATAAATGACAAAGGACACAACATAAATATTGTCAATACATTATTATCTTTATTTTTATGAAGTTTGATTATAATAAAATATAATATTATTGTATTTGACCTGAATGGTGGATGCAGAGAGGTAACAATATAAAATACTTCGCTAAAGTAATCGCAAAATAAAGAAATTCTATAAGTTATTGTTATGTAGTAATGCCAGTTAACAAAACGAATTCATCTTTTTATTGTTATTTTATTTAATATTTATATTGTATTTATTATAGCCGATTTAAAAACCAACTATTTATCGAATTATTAACAGTAGACAACAGTCTATTATTGATTATAAAATAAAACCAAAATGATTTGAATGCAGAGATAGAATAAAATAAGTGATATCGATATAGAAAATGTAAAGGCCTAAACTATAGAATATAAAAGGTACAGCACAATACAATAAACTTTTATTATTCCATATACTTTTCGTTTTATCGTTTATGGGTAGTTTATAGATCAGTTTTGATATAATAGCGATAACAGAAACGGTCGCCGTATATTAATTAAATTAAGGTTTATATGAATCAATATACAGAAAAGTAATTGCTGCTAAAGAAATATAGGATTCCAGTCTACTAAATCAAGCTAATAGATAAAATAATCACTACGAAGAAAAATTAGAAGAAAACATTCTACACTTCTTGTTGATACCCAGAGTGGGAATAATTTAGATGGATACTGCAAATTCATACTGAAAAATAAAGGAAAATGAATGAATACCATTCAGTATTATTTACAAAGATTTATTTCAATAACCAGAAAAGCACTGAAAAAATACTGACATTGTAGTAAGTGATACAACATGTAACTGCACTGCAGTATAAAACTAACCACATTACTGAATGATATGCTAAAGTGCAGTCTCATACTGTATCATGAACAAATACTACTGAATACTATATGAAACACCTCTGTACTGGAAAAAATGAATACGGAATGAAACATATCGTCTACAGTCCGATCACAATCGATAATACCTTGATACTATATGTGAAACTGCTTTTGAATTTCCACTAAATATCGTGAATACAACCCAAGCTTACTTTTCAGCCTATACAATAAAATACGATTGCCTCTGAGAATTTATAAATTAAGGGAAATTCAATATTGATGGTGACTGTTGAATATAGACTACAAAATTCGATTGTATAGGTACAGCATTTTTTCCACTTACGGGTAATCGAATGGTAAATGTAATGTTGACATATGTAAAAAGGCGCTAATTTATAGATCAAAACGTTTTACAAATAATTTAAAGTATATTTGAAACTCCGCAAATGTCTATAAAATTTAATTTTTTAAATTTTTTGAGAAGCCTAAAATTTTGTGTCCAATGCGACCATCAAGTGCTATATACCTGCAAATATCTCATTTAGATCTATTAAATCATAAAAAGACCACTTGCGTTGTTTTAAACATAAAATTTTTATGTGTAAATGACTTCGCATAAACCTTTTTATAAATAATTTGTTATATCGATGGGAAGTATTCAATATTAAAGAATTTACATTAATATCTTTGCAGCTAGCGCTTGATACAATACAAGATGCAATAAAATTGGAAACATAAATTGGAAAATATTTAACAATATGCTTGCAAAAGTGTTCGATAATGTGTCAAACGGTTTTAAAGGCTTTATTCTACCACAAACAGGATTCAAAGTTAGCGTGAGACCTCCTACAGAATTTCATCCGTTTGGCAAAAACGAAACAATTCAACTTATATGTTGTCCATCGTGTAATAAAAGGGGCCGAGGGAATTGAATATATCGAAAGATAATTGAAATTTATTGGAACGGAATGATATATTTTGTATTAAACCTAGAGATTGTGTAAACCATATACCACGGTATCGGGCAATGAATAGAAATGGATCACAGAATTCATTGGTCATCAGACAATGAATAGAAGTGGATAGCAGAATTCATTGTACATAATAGACTATCCGGATCTGAAAACATCCTAGAAATGCAAAAATTGTTAACGTTCGGCAATCATATAACTGACGCCTGCTCGCATCTGACCAGAGAACAAAATTTCTCACTATACGTAAAAACTGCTGCTTCTATATGGTTACATTTTGAAATTTTTAAAAATCGCTCAAAGATAAGATCTAGCTAAAAGATTATTATTAATAACAATTGAGTTATTGTGTTATAGTTATACCCAAACAATTATACAACAAATAAAACAATATTTTTTTCTAATCACAAAATGTTTTCAGGATGCGACGTGCAATATACGGTATATGTACAAAAAGGGATGATGATGATGATGATGATTATAAAAGGAGAAAAATTTAATTTCCAATACTCATAGACCGCCAGAAAAGGAAGAAATGTGCACATTGTGTCATGTCAATTCTTCTGATTAGAAATATATAACGCAAAAATATAGAGCTTGAAAACCAAAAGTAATTATTACTGAAGAATATAGTTTATCGTGCAGTGAACCGTTAACACCACCCACCACAAGCATATTTAATTTATTCCCTGGACATATAACAATTGCAGAAGTAGTTTCCATCTGTGAACAAATTTGCTATTCATTCAGGTATAGTAATTCTTATTTAAGCATATAGTTGCGATTACACAAGTAATGGTCAATTAATTTTCTGCCATTTAAAATGTATGCAAAAATAAATGTTGATGTTTTAAGAATTTGTTCAAAAAATGGATCAAGTAAAAAATTGTTTAATCGACTACTTTTGTAGTATTCGCCTGAAAATTAATGAGGAAAGAAAATGAATATTTCTATTTGGGTTTTCATGGCGAAACAAATACAAATACAAACGTATATAAATTTCATTTGCTTGGCCAAGAAAAAAGCGAAATATTTGGGTTAATAATTTAGAAATTTCTTTTGGGGAAAAAAATTCTTGTACTTCTTGTACTTCTTGTACTTCTGTCAAAATTGCTTACGAATAATATATAGCAATAAATTACATGACCAATTACAATTGTGAAATCGATATGATGATTTACTTTAAAAACTTATGTTATCGTCGTGTATTAGTATAGTTAATTTATATCACATTTTAAACATCGATTCTATGTTGACTTTATGTCCCAAGTATAATTCTATAAACCATTTAGTTGTTGCAGATATAAAATGACTGACAGAGCGTTGTAGCAACCTGACTTCAGTTGAATTTTAGAATCTATTTTTAATCTGAAATCTGTGGAAATTTATTTTGTCTTCAGGAAAGTTTTAGCAGCTAGAATTTTTTAAATATTTCGCTTACACAGTCATATTGCTGATATTTTATTGATGGCAACCTATACTATAAATAATACAATATTCAACTATTTTGCTGTGTCAGCCATTTGACTGAATTGCAGTCCATAGTAGTCATCTTTGCTGCCGGTAACACATTTTGGTTGTTGCTGTTGTAACTATATGACTGAATTTTCGAGTTATTGTAAATAATAGCAGAAATTTAGTGGTTATTGAGTGCAGTAGAATCCAAACAATATCAATGCTTACAAATATAATTTTTCTACAAGAAGACATATAGAGAGTAGGGGTTAGCGTATTGGATTTTTAAATCTGTGGACCTGAGATCGAATCAACGACAAACCACTTAATAAAAATTGTAAGTTTTAAAGTATAAAAAATTAGTAAATAAATAATTTTCAGAACAAAATCTGAAATAAACATAATTGCTGCCAATTCAGCTAAATGACTGCTTAGAACTATATGCAGCTAAAATATAGGGATGACTAAATTGCCTGATTTTTGTGCAACCGCAACCTCAACTAAAGCTAAAATTGTATAACGTTGTCGCAGAAACAAAACAGGCTCCTATTTGAGTGAAACAGCTTTGTTACAAACATTTTACATTGAGGGTTTGGATAATGGTGCCGAAACTAAAATGCTGAACAAATTGGCTGTGGCACAGTTGCTGCATTTTAAATTCAGCTTTCATTTCTTACTTGGGGTTGTTAGCATAGCGGATAATGTTAATGCAATGTGCTATTTAAAATCTTATATATTGTAAGATACAAAATATATATATATAAAAACTAATAATAATTACCTGTAGCTTCCACATATAATGCCACCTGTTGATTTATACTCATAAAACATTTAACAAGTTGTTTGTCATTATCTTCATAAAGTGGTATTAATCGTTTTGTTGCTTCCAAAAATATTCTAGCTGATCTTGTATTATTAAATATTTTTTTATTATTGAGATCAATATTATTATTATTATTATTATTATTATTATTAATACTATTAGTTTTACTATTATTATTATTATTATTATTATCAATATTATTACTATTTACTATAATTGTTTGATTTACATTATCATTATTATTATTATTATTATTATTATTATTATTATTATTTTTAGTACCACCATAATACAAAATATTATTATCATTTATATTATTAAAATTGGTATGCACTTTTATGCATGCACGAAAATTGTGTTGATTTTTTAAACTTATAATCGATGGCCGTAATAATACACGTATCGCACCACGTGGATATTTCCAAATTATTTTACCAGCTGTACAACGTAAATAAATGGAAACAATTTCACGTTCTTTATGTGACGCACTCAATCCACTGTGAGATATATAAAACGAAACGAAACAAACAAACAAACAAACAAAAATATAAATAAATATAATTTTTTAATAAATAAAATAAATAAAAGATTTCAAAAAAATATTTAAAATATGAAAATAGAAAAAAATTAAAAGTATAAAACTAAGAAGAAAACCATTAAAAGAAATGTTGTATTTAGTCAATCTCTAATACAACGGCCGTCATATATTATACGTTAGTTATATGTTTAAGATAGTGAATGTGTGTGTGTGTGTGTGTGTGTGTGTATATGGCGTACGAATAAAGAAGGTTCATGGTTATTTTAATAATATATACTTAATTTAAGCGACTTGTAAAGGCGTTGGCGTTAGAATACAATATACTTTTCAAAAGAAATAATAAATATTAATAAACTCATATTTTTTAAGATCATAAAAACGATTTTGTTTTTCTACTTTAACTTTGTAACAAAAATAATAACAAAGTATTTACTTTAATATAGTAAAATAAATTCAGCCCTCGATTACTATACTATTGTGGACACAGTCAATACGTGTCTGCGATTTGTGCCGAAATTATTCCCTAAAAGCAAAAAATATCCACTTAAACAGAAAATCTTCTGCCTCAATATTTACCCGATCAAATAGTCTACAGTTAAAGCCAAAACGCATTTGCTATAGTTAATTAATAATAATTAATAAATAAATTCAGCCCTCGATTACTATTGTGAACACAGTCAATACGTGTCAGCGATGTGTGCCGAAATTATTCCCTAAAAGCAAAAAATATCCACTTAAATAGAAAATCTTTTGCCTCAATATTTACCCGATCCAATAGTCTGCAGTTAAAGCCAAAACGCATTTGCTATAGTTAATTAATAATAATAATAATAAATAAATTCAGCCCTCGATTACTATTGTGAACACAGTCAATAGGTGTCATCGATTTGTGCCAAAATTATTCCCTAAAAGCAAAAAATATCCACTTAAACAGAAAATCTTCTGCCTCAATATTTACCCGATCAAATAGTCTACAGTTAAATCCAAAACGCATATGCAATAGTTTCGTAAATGTTATTTATTCTTCTATTCTCTATAGCAGAAAAGTTTTATTAAAAAACTTCGAAATTTCTGCCATTTACGCACACAAAGTCAACAAATGTGTATCTGCTGCGCAAACACAAAAGATTTACTAAATAAATACTAGCAGAGAAGTTTTCATATAAAATTATTAGCTTAAACTAAATTGAATATATTTTGTGCGATAATTTTAATTTATTGTTGCTATTGCTATTGCTTTGAAATAAAGTTATAAATATGAAGACATTTCCTGGTACGTAATGTTGATATGTATAGCAACTTGTAATTTAATACTTTGTGTATGCGTGTTGGGTGGTTAGGTTCAGTAAATGTTCTGCGCATCGGTATTACTTAAACTCATTTTTTAAATATATTATTGTGTACCATTTTTAATTCGTAAAACATTGTATTTTAAATAAATTTTAAATTTTAATTTATTTTTATGTCAATTGATTTTTAGTTTTTAAATTAATTGATGAACAATGAACAAATAATATTAATTTAACACAAAATACACAAAGGATTTTTTAAAATTATTTAATAAAATTGATACGCACAACAACAATTATTTATTAAAAATTATGTAACTTTATTTATTTTCTATTGGCCATTTATTAAACGGTTAAATAATTATTACAACACAATTTTGCACGAAACTGACTTGTTTGATATACAGATACTGAATATATTTTACTAACAAATTAGTAGAATATTTTTGCACACAATTACAGCAAAAATTCTATGCAGTCGCAGTAATTCGATTGATAAAGCAGAAGTTATACAAATATACTGTGGAGCTGCATTATTCTAAAAATTTAACGAATATTTGAAAGTAGAAAGAATCTCCAAATATATAGCAGTTCTTCTTTTAACGCAGCAGAAATTGTAAATTTATGCCGACGAATATTTGCTTATGCAGTTGAACACATCTGCGACTACAGCTCAGACGATATACAAATGCACAGAATTTCTTCTAAATGTTTGCATGTCCGAAAATATATATTATTGACCGAAATTTTACTAATTCGTTACTAATTTCTGTTTATACAGCCAAAATCGTTATTATCTTTATGCGATTATCTATAAAATTATTATGTTTGGTAAACCCTAAACCAATAAAGTAAATAACTAAAAAATTTAACGCAGTAAATAAAACGATATTCTAAGTCGTTTCTTATATCGCGCACATTTTTCCCAAAATGATTGCATGTGAATATTTGAATAATTCTAAACATTTTATACAAAAGGAAGTTAAGAATAAATCGTGTTGTATATCAATCCGTGAACAATTTAATTATATACGAGTTAAAAGTCCAACTATAATCCTTGACAATAAAATGTATTGTCATAGTTTTTCTATATTTTTTTAATCAAAATTTATTTGTTATTTTTTGACAAATTTTGTTTTTTGAATTATATAATTTATCAACATTGTCTGTGTCCCATAATAAACCAGAATGGCTGTATGTAAACCATAGAGCACGCAGTTTTTTGTGATTATGTTCTATGAATGTTCATCAACATACTGTGAAAATGTCATGACATTATAATCAGTAGAAATGTAAATATAACACATAAACTTACGCAACTGTTTTTGTGCATCGGTAGGCAAATGAATATTTAATACAAAGAACCAACATTAAATTTTGTTTTAAAATTGGTAAAAATGTTACTGAAACGTGTGATTTGTTTAAGATCGCGTATGCGGTGATAATTGTGTGTAAAGAACACATGTTTTTAAATGGCATAAATGATTCACTGAAGGCAGCGAGAAGTAATATGATGATGAAGAACGTTCAGGTCCGGTGACTAATTTCTATTCCCTAAACTTATTAATTTGTCTTTGAAAGGAATCCGTTTTTCATCAGTTATTCAAAAGACGACGACCGCAACGTTCACAACAGCATTCCAATCATAGACATAAAAAATCATTTGAGTTATTTGTTAAACATGCGAATCGATGTTGATGGAGATTATTTTGAATAAATAAAATGATTTTTGTGAAAATTTTAATATTTATTTTTAGTTTTTTTAGTTTCTTTAATCCTTTCCGGATTATTATGGGACAAAGATTGTAAGTTATTTTATAATCAATTTTTTATACGTTATGATGTTCATACAATATCTTTAAAACTTAACTTAAGATATAGACAGTCATGTGCCAAAAGTAAGTGCATATTACTGAAAAAAACTCAATTATTTTAGGATATCCTTCGAAATATAATAATTATATTGTGTACAACAAAATTTAAGGGACAAATTTCTAAAAATAAATATATCGCATATATGAAATCTTGATAGCAAGCTTTTTATTGTATCGGTGAAGTTTTAATATCTAAACAATCGTGTGTTCCAATAAGGAACAACTCTTAACACGGCGGTATGCAATCAAATAACAATGGCAATAGACATGTTTACGCATATAACGAATCGCATCACGAAAGTACCAAAATTATCATCAAAATTGAGTACGGATATATTACAAAGGATATGCTAAACTGATGCAATTAGTTTTTTCAAGTGTTCACACTTACTTTTGGCAATTACTGTATAAAATACACAATAATAGTTTATGCCTATGTTCGCATCTATTAATAATATTCAAATAATTTATAAAATATATGGGTTTATGAACTCTTAATTATTCATATTGTGAATTTGAATCTCGTTGAGTATAAAGATTTTTACCAATCAATCATTTAATTTGATTAATAATAATAAAATGTATAGTTTGACTGTTTGCTATATTTGCGGTCGCGTCATCGTCTTGGTACTAAATTGTAAATGGTTTGAAATATTTCAATGCCAGACATGACATTTTCATTTATTATATTGTCACTTAATATATTATTATTGTCAATATATAGCTTCGATTATATGGTTTTCCAGTTTTTATTCACATATTTGTCATAAGTAAACAGTTCAATTTACCAATATCTACCGTAATCTTACTTATAATTATATTGCAAAGCATTATTTTCATAACTATATAGACATTTATACATGGTTAAAGAAAAACTTGCTATACATTTCTGCGATGCCCTTGTTGGGAATGTCACACAGATATCATTATTAAGCAGTAACATTATGATTTCACAGATTTTATTTGAACACATTTGGAAATGTTCACAAAATCTGCAATATCATTGGAATATCGTTTTGAATATCTGCGTACGGTATTTGAGGACATCCTTGTGGCTGTGTAATTTCTCAAGGTAAATATTTTTTTTCTGCTCAGACCATTGATGGAGGACAGACTATAAGCTAACACAAGAAATGAATTGAAAGCATCAGATGACGATACACAATCTGTTGCAAAACGCAAACGGTATATGAGGAACGTTCGGACACTAATAGTGTCTACACAATTTATTCAACAAATAAAGCAATCGTTTAAGAATATCCTTCAGAGTCAAAAACAGAAACCTCTTGCGAGACACCTTAAAGTCGCCGTGGGCCTAGTTCGTCGAGTCGTTCACAAACACCTACGCTACACAAGTTCTACGTTATGCGCCGAGAACAATTTATGTTTTGCCACAAACTCATGAGCAGAGAACTATCCGAGAGAAAAAGGTATTTTGAATAAGTTTAAGTACCCAGAACCATCCTAAATGTTATGGTTTTTTTCTGATAAAAAAAATTTCGATCAAAAGAAAAATAATCGATAAGAAAAATGATAGATATGGGCTATGTTCAAAACGTATACAGACAGATGTTCCCTGTGTTATGCACAAGAAATTTCCCGATACCATTATGGTTGTGTAGGAGTTGTGTGAACAACGAAAGTCATGTTATGCCGCCACCTCATTTATTTGTCCAGGTGCATCGCGGGTTAATGTTACCGCCTATACATTTAGAAAATGTTGTTAGACCCTAAATTGATATAGTGTAGGTGCAGCTACATAACAGGTCATAAATAATTGCAGTAATAATCCTTTACACAAAGCGATGGCTACACAAGAATTTCCATGACCACATCACCATTACTTACTTACTCTTAGTTCATGGCGTTACAACCCAGATGCGTTTTTAGCCTTCTCCAACACGCTTTTCTAACCTGACCTATCCACAGTCAATGTCTTCCAATCTCGAATTTTAAGGATCTTTATATCACAGCTTACTGCATCTAGCCTTAGGTCTTCTGGCTCGCCTTCTACCTTCAGGTTTACTATTTAACAATTTTTTTCGGCAGACGCTCCTTCTCCATGCGTACTACGTGTCCAAGCCATCTCAATCTATTGGTGTTTTATTTTGAAAATATTTGGTTGACCGTACAACTTGTCTAATTCAAAATTGTATCTTCGGCTCCAACCATTATCACCATTATGTAATTATAATAAATGTTGTAAAAAATATAATCAAATTAGTTATAATCTCAATTTGTCCTCAACTACTGTATACGCATCCTGAATATTCTGCACAAATATTCTGCAAAATCTAACTAAAAATGTCTATATTTTCCGGTTCATTGCGGAATGGTGTTCATACATAAATACTCTACTGAACAAAAAAATTCTGTAATAATCTCTAAATAAATGTTAAAAATTTGGTGAATTTAAAAAATTTCAATTTATTATAGTATAAGAACTCAAATACCAACACACGAAAAGAATACAATCGGAAGCTCAAATTGTATCTTAATTTTGATTACATATCTTTTAATTATATTCTTTCTTCTTATTTTACATACATTTTATTAAGACACATATTATATGCTTTACCTATATTAATACTAACTTTATATTCTTATATATATTTTCAATCTTTTTCATAAGATTTACAACACCTAATTAATCTGCTAATTACTAATTTATTCAGTAAACAGAAAAAAAAACATCAGAGAAAAACCATAAAACAAGAAGAAATCCGTAAATACGCATACGTATTAACTATTGGAAACTATAAAACGCACTACATAATACTACGCGTATACAGACCTAAACCATAAATAAATATTTGTATTTAAAAAATAAATACAAATTATAAATTTAACATTTTAACAAAATATAGTTAGAATAAAAAACGGCAACAAAACAAAAATTTCAGATAAAATTATAATTTAACCAATTCAAAAATAATATTATATCTTTCGCCTCTCAATATCTATGGTATAAAATCAACGACGGCTCTGTTCTATTCCAGTTTACCAATTCAAGACGGGTTGAAAAAATTATATTATATATTTTATATTTGCCGTGACATTTATTGTTGGTGGATTTTTTTTATTTTTTTTTTTCAGAAAGTTCAACAACAACAACAACAACCACAACAATAACAACAACAACAATAACAATATAATAATAACAGCTAAAAAAAATATATATAATAAATCCGAAAAAGAACAAGAAATATATTATAAGATGTTTATTAGGATACATGTAAGAACCAGTTTCATTTTAAAATGAACAATAAATGCCTCCGGGTTCTATATGCATTTTTATATATCGTATCGTAACTACACATTTATTCTATTATAATAGTTATAGGGTAAAAGTACTAAATTCGTTGACATGTTGCCTCGTTTGTGGACACTTTTTCATTATCTTATTTGAAAGTCGATGTTTCGTAATTTTTAATACAAACAAATATTTATTTAACAGTTTTTCTTTTCCGTAATAAGACAGGACAGGAAATGAGCAGTCGAAAGACTTGAACAGATGGCATTAAAAAAAATGTTGCATATATATAGGCTGAAAAATGCTGGCGAAAGCTACAAGAATGGCTCTAAAAGGAATTTCGAGTGTAAATTGATTCGGAGGAAAACCACGAGAACTGGAACAAAGGATTTGATTACTTTTTTTCAACCAATATAATCAACAACCGTTTTTATGTAAAAAAAAAACATAGATGGTTATGACACAAGGTGCATGGAAAGATGTGCCAACACTATTTTGAAAAATCTATTGTAATGTTAATGTTTACAAAGAAACAGAACTGGCCCAAAAGTTGAACTGATCTTCTTCTTTAATTGCCCTATCCGTTCCGGACGTTGTTGGCTATCATCATAGCAATTTTTACTTTATTGGCTGCAATTCGAAATAATACCGTGGAATTTACTCCAAACCATTTTCGCAGATTTGCCAGCCAAGATATACGACCCCTACGACCTTCAACCCTTCCTTGCATAATAACTTGTAGGAGTCGATATTTGTCATTCCTCATGATATGTCCAAAGTATTCCAGTTTTTCGTTGTTTTATTTTATTTAATAATTCAGGTTGTCGACCAATACGTCGAAGAGTAACTTCATCATTAGTAATATGATCCACCCGAGGAATCTTTAGAATACGTCTGAAGAGCCATAGCTCAAATGCACGAATGCGTTTTTCTGTATTTATTGACATAGTCTACGCCTCCACGCCATATAGTAACGTTGAGTACACAAAACAATTCAACATACGTTCATTTAGAAAAACACAGCTCTAGCTCTTTCGATTCGAATCTTTATTTCTTGGAAATGATCCCAAGATTCGTTTAAATAGCAGCCAATATATGTATAGCTTCGAACCTTTTCAATTATTTCATTGTTAATTGTTGTTAGTTTTTCTTGATTGAATGAATTTTTACAAACTACCATGTATTTTGTTTTTTTGGTATTGATTTCTAGTCCGTAGTTACTGCTTACATATTGGACCTTGTTTACTATTAGCTGTAGTTCTTCTAATGTTGGTGCTATTAGGACTTGAACTGATAGCAGATGTTAATATAGCAGTTCAGTTCAGCATTTTAGTTCCTGTAGCAATGTCCAAACCCACATAGGAACAATTTGTAACAAAGGTGTTGCAGTCAAATCGGAGCACCATCGGTATCATTTTTTTGTTGCGACTATAAATAACGATTCACCAATTGGTCTACAATTATCATAAGATAGTATTAATTCTATTATTTTTATATTAGTCGGTAACATTAATTAATGCGGTGTATGTATTGAGTGTATTGAGAATCTTTGAGTAGCGTCTCCAAACAGCAAATTTCTTTTTTCATTCCAAAAACCAACAAATGGTAACTATGAGCCGAAAAACTTCATTATTAACATAAATACAATACGAAAAAAATTCACATATAAATTTTGGGAAATGAATTCGGTAACCAGACAATAGGTTAGCATTAAAGCTTCTGCGCTGCACTAACAAAGAGTGTTAAATTCAAGTGCTAAATTGAATTACCTCATAATAAGTTCCATATAATTTTGATTAATTGTTGCGATTTCTTAGAATTTAATATTATTAGCTTAGTTTTGTAATTTTATACACCCTCTGTCCCATAATAAACCGGAATGGTTATATGTAAACCATAGAACACGTAGTACCATCTCTTCTTAGTGTGGTTATGTTCTGTGCACGTTCCTCAACCGACTGTCAACATTTCATGACATTACATTCAGTAAAAACGAAAATATAACAAATAAAGTTAAGCTGTTTTTGTGCATCGGTCGAAAAATGAATATTTAAAATAAAGAATATTCAATTTTGTTTAATAATTCGTAATAAAGTTACTCAATGATTTGTTTAAGATCGCGTATGCGGTGATAATTGTGTGTTAAAAGCCCAAGTTTTTAAATGGTACAAATGATTCACAGAAGGTAGAGAAGCTGTAAGTGATGATGAACGTCCAAATCGACCATCTTAAGCAATTTACTGAAGAAAAAACATTGAAATAGTGAGTAATTTCGTGAAAATTTTCTGACAAATATTCAGCGAGAGTTATCGAAATGAACTTTGGAATACCTAAAACAATAATTTGTCGAATTTAAACTGGTCTACGTTATGTGAATTCAAAGTTTGTTCCACACATCAATTAAATGCGATAATTTAAAATTGCAACGAATTGAACTAATTATCAAATTTTTTTTAATCTTAATCATTCATCACATATCCACTTAATTTAACTGCCGGCAACTAATTTCTTTATTCCTTAAACTTTCATTTGACAATGAAAGTAAATCGTTTTGCATCAGTTGATGACCGGTGCTCAACCGCATTCCAATCATAGACATAATAAAGCCATTTGATTCATTTGTTGAATGTGCAAATCGATGTTGATGGATGGATTATTTTGACGAATACAAAAATGGTTTTTATGAAAATTTAATATTTAAATTTTGTGTTTTTTTTAATCCATTCCGGATTATTATCGGACAGAGATTCTATATAATGTGAAGGTAAATTAAAAGTAAATTATTTATATGAGGGTTTCGCTTAATTTCGTTTAATTCCACTTGTACCATGCACTTGTCATCCTGTATTTAAATTTATTCCGGTGTATTTGAAATTTCTAGTTTCATTTATAAAACAATTTAAGTATTTTTAGGATTAAAAACAAATTAAAAACTCATTATTATAACATCGTTCATTGTGTGTTGTGTGTGACAACAATTGCACACAAAGGAGCTATCGTGTGCCTATAAAATAGGAATAGCTGAGGCAACTTGTGACAAACACTAGTGTTAAAAGTGGAATAATTTTCGAACACGTTTATATGACACAAGTAATACAAAAGTTAGTTGAGGCAAAAAAGGAGCAAACGAAAAAATCATATAGTCAAAGTAATATAAACTATCGATATTATTGATAATAATTTTAATGTGAATGTTAGGACTATTATAAGTGTCCACAAACACAAACAGCACTTTTACCCTCTACACACCGATAGATATAATGTATGCTGTATTTTATCTTAACTTTTAATATTATAATTTATACGAATAAATATAAGGATTTCAGATAAATACCACCACAATATATGTATTACTATTTCATTCGTAAGTATCATCTATTTAAGCGATTTAGACCAGTGACGTTGTTGCCATAATATTTTTATTACATTGTTCTTTTGTAGAATTTACACCCACACAAAACATTTTATTTAGAATAATTAATAATAATAATTATTATTGTTATTATTCACTTGAATTATTAATTTAACATGTTTTTTCTAATATCTAATCTATAAAATCTATAGTACGTGTTCAAAATATATATATTAAAATTTATTTATTTACATGAAACATATTCCCGACCAAAATGTTATGGTTTTTTTAAACATATACTCATTATTTACTAAATTTAATAACTTAAATAATAAGTATTTTTAGTTAGTGTGTTTATGTGTTTAATCTTTCAAAATATATTATTTATAATTTATGTTTTAATATTACAATATATAAAAGTTGTTATGAAGTGTTCGGGCACACCTACGCCATTGCATATGTATATGGAAAAAATTGTGTCTTGTGCTCAAGCGAGATATTAAGTTACTGTTTATAAATATATATATATAAATATATTAGGGTGGACGGTTAGTTGTGGTCACTGGTATTGAAATTGTTTTTCTAATATGTTTTAAAAAAACCTGCAACTGAAGACAATATATGAAATGATTATTAATTATTTGGGTACTTAGTGTAGTAGTGATGATCAAACTATATTTATGTATCTGATCAATCGTATATTATGAATGATGAAAAAACAGTCACGCATCCACCACCACATGTTTGATAATTGTACATCATATGCATCTGACATGGTTTTTTTTTGCAACAGATTACCTTAATTATTTTGATGGATGCACACCATCACGCGATACACACCATTGTGCTTCAAAACAATTACAAAAAAAAATGACACAATTAATGCGAATTGAATTAAAAGACGTTTTATCTCAAAAAAAGTTAGATTATATAGAAATTGATGTAAAAACTAGTGGCAGGCACATCAGCTGCATTATGTATTTTAATGAATTTTTTAAAAAGACCTTTTTGTCAAAGGTTATCTCACGAAATACTGCGATATATCGAAAAAAAAACCATTTAATATAAAATCCAGTAATATTAATCATATAAGAAAAGACAACTACTTTTTGCAATCGAAGGACTGAGATTCAAATCTATATTACAGAGCAGCAGAGTATAATCGAAAGTATCATCATATATTTAAATCAGTAAAAAAGGGTATGAAACTTATTATTTACTTACATATTTAACGATATTTTGAAAATAATTTACTTGCCTGATCTATATGGAAGAAGATCCGCATAATGTTATCACAAAAATTATATGGCATTGCTTCAAATCTATATTACAGACAAATTAGCTGGTTGTCAATGTTGTCAAAGAGATATTTCAGAAATCGTTTATCAGAAGCGACAAAAACCCGATCATTACCGTATGCAAATTACTTCAAAATTATCAATTCGAATTCAGAGAACTGTATACGCCACAATTGAACAGGTATACTTCATAAATTGGTCAAGGTAATTTACTTTGCAGCTTTTCAGGATATCGTCGAAGCTTTCCATATGGTTTGGCTACAACGTAGCCAAAACAACATCCACTACAAAACAACATCCACTAACGTCATATTTATTACTTTGGACTATAGACCAAATATACACAACAAAAACAAACAATTGAGATTTAAACTCGAATCAAAATATATTGGCTGATTCCTAGGAAATCGCGTAGAGTTTTAGCTAGAAAATAAAATATATTGTTGTATATTATTATAAATTACAATATTTGATGCTCGTTAGCTCTATCTCAGCACAGCTCAATGTTGTCGTAAATTCAAATATTATAAAAATAATGAAATTATCAAAACATCTATCTTTCATTTCTTTGCAGTACAATTGGTGAATTGTTATATATACTCCCCCTAATGTAGAGTAATTTATTGGCTGTAATGAATGTTTTTGGTAGGCGCCATAAGTTTCAGCCCCGGAGTTATATAATAATTATGTTATAATAATATAGGATTACCAAATTGACAGTAATTTTTTCGTAAGTCTCGTAAGCTTTCTATATATTATATATGTAGTCGGTATGATGTTCGTGCATTCTTATAATATGCATTGCATAGCCGGTTTTTCTTAAAATTTTGTTATTATATGCTCGTCGGCAGAGCGAATAGGTTCATATTAGATTTGCCTGTAAGAAGTTGTCCTTATGTAATTTATTGAAAATTTAATGAGTGCGCTGTATCACCAACTGGGCGATAATCGATAATTACAGCCATAGTATGTTAATATTATAAACAAATTAGCATTTAATGTTCTTATATAAATAAGTTTACCGTTTGAGTGGCAATGTCCATTAAAACAAAACAAGGAATAAAAATATAAAGACTAAATTTAACCGAATCACCTCTAATATTTTAATAATCATGGTACGTGTATTTGAAAGAAAAAAAAAATTAAAAATAATATAAAAAACGGAAAAGAAAGAATAAATTGTATAGAAAGAAGTTGATCAAGTAAAATTAAAATAAAAAAATTAAGAATATAAAATATATCCAACGAAACAATCCTAACGCCCAATCGATTTTTTTTTATATTAAATATATACAAAAAAGACCATCAACAAACTGGTTATAATATTATAAATAATGTGAATAGTGAATGGTCGCGTGCTAATGTTTCACAAAATCTTTTATATGTTCTTGTTGTTTGTTACTGTTAATGCGCTGTGTGTTGTTGTGATCTTTTTGTTATATCTTTTAGTTTAAATTCAAAGAATATTTTATTATTATTATTATTATTATTATTATAAAATACAGTACGGATCAGAATTATATAGCTACGCGGTTGCGACCCGGTTATAACAACCAATTTAATGTATATATGTACGGCTCTTTGTTTTTATACGAAATTGACATATTGATATAATATTTATTTATTTATTAAACAATTTGAACATTCTCGATGTGACATGATTACGACCATCAATTTTTTACAATATTCAGAATTACATACCATTCTTCATTAATTTGTTATCTCTTAATTCATTTATTAAATTAAGTTTACCATTTTTCAACCTTTGTCTTCAAATGATTTAAAATATTTTCAATATAAGGAATAAATCTGCGCTCTGCAAAACCATTGTAGAAATTTCAATGTTGTTTTCAAATAAATATTTCTTGATTCATTTTGTCGTATCCAATAGTTCCTGCTCATTGTCATGTTGAAACATTATTAGGTCCTATTATATAGTCTTTTCTCGTCTTTTATAACGTTAAGTATATTTAAAAAAATATTTTTATTAATTGTACGTTATGATGTGAATAGTTTACCGGACGACAATCGTCATCATACATACATCTCCAAATTATAACGTGATTGTCGTTAAAATGTGCGGGTTTAACACAATTATATGACAATGGTTCATCAGGTTTTCACCATACAAGCAGTTCAGTGGCGAAGCCTTCAGTTTTCCTAAACACTATATTTTTCTTATAACTAGGATGAAAATTATCATCTTTTTTAATTATGGGCTATAGTTTTAACAGATTTTCAATGTTTGTATATAGAATTTCAAATTATAATCAATTTCCAATCTTTTTCAAAGAATTGAAAAATTTAATTAAATATGACCAATTTTTCGCTGGCAATCGATGGCACAGCAAATTGTGGTACATTATAAAGTGAATATCCAAATGGGAAAAAAGCAAATTTTTGCAGCATTATTATTTCACACATAAATTCATAAAGCGAAAGATCGGTTTTATATCTTTTGAATCGATTTTAAAAATTTCTTCCATAAAAGATTGGAAATTAATTGTAATTAATTAATGTCGTAAACTGCTTATACTAATATCATCCTTTCATTTCTTATTTACAAGTACACATGTTCACTATTCATTGCATCGTACGCTCTTTTATGGCATTTGCATGTATTTATGATCCTTTTTATTATTGATCTTGATATGTGAATTTGTTTGAAGTTAAGTTAAGATGTTGTAATTTTATTTTTATTTGTGACTGATGTATCTCTCTAAGTTTACTCGCACTCACGCACTTTTGTACAGTTTTTGGATGGCCTCTGGTCTCATAATATTTTCAATGTTAAATCTGTTCAAAGCTTTAAAGGTATACGTATACCTTCCTATATGCGGTGAATTTGCTTCTATTTTTGCAATTTAGTTTTTTCACTATATAAATTAATAGTTTTTCTTATCATGGTAATTCTTTCGTACATGGCATTCTAATAGAAAACATGTTATAATCTTAAAACAAATGGGTCTAAAAGTCTCGGACGTAACCACCAGATGGTGTCTGTAACGAAATATTTCAATAGTGCAAATCTTCAAAAGATATATGTCAAAATTTCTTAACAATCCGACCATTAATTTAGAAATTACAGTGAATTAATTGACACTTTGTTTGGTGTTTTCTGAAAAATGAATTCAAAGCAAATGGATTTCATGCGTTGATTCTGAATTCTTGATTCTTGAAATGGAGGATTCATGTTTCAGCCATTGGACACAGAAACTTATAATTATTTCGCTTAAACATATCCAAACAGCGTTCTGAATTATCAATTGGTTGTTATTTTGTTGTTGTGGTGTGAGCAAACGCGGTACCAACAGCGGGAAACAACTTTTTCCTACACCCAAATGTTTGTTTATATAATACTAAAAACATTGACTTTTGATAACTGCAGAGTGTCAGCTATATCTTGTAACTTCACCTTACGATTATCCATAATGATATTCAGGGATTTTTTCGATGTTTTCAGGAATAACAGCCTCATTGGTGGACGTCCACATCGTTCAGCATTATCAGTGTCTGTACACGACCAAATTTAAAATCAGTAATTTCACGTAGGAAGGTTGTTGTTGATGGAGCAGAGTAACACTTTTGAAGGGCATTGCTTTGCTTGAACGATATTTTTCGTCCCATTAAAAAGCAATGATAAATCAACACACACGAAATTCTTTAAAATTCATTTTTCTGAAAACACCAAAATGTTAATTAATCCACTGTAATTTCTAAACTAATAATGGTCGGATTGTTATGAAACAATTGACTGGTATAGATCTTTTGATATATACGCATATGTATGTCCGGATACCATCTGGTAGTTAAACACCGAGACTTTTTGAATACAATGCAAATTAATGTTAATTATAACTGAAAAATTTATTTCTTTCCAATAATTTAATAGCAAAATCAAATATGTAGAACGACAAGGTATTTCACTTCTTTTAAAATCGATTAAATGATCAAATTAATTTTTGATCCAAATATAAAATGCATTTGAAATAGATTTTAATGTTTAACTTATTTAAAATTTCTTGAAATAATTATTTTGTGATTGTATTTATAATTGTAACAATACTGCGGTTTGTGTTCATAATTTATTCTACCAATTTTCCTATTTATTCTGCTAATAAGGAGAATTTGGGTATTAGTTGCCAAAATACAGGAACGATCCAAAGATGATCTGTGGATCTGTTCACAAAATATATGCACATAAATTTAATGGATATTCTGTGGAATAAATAGTAACGAAAATTAAATCTAAAAGGAGAATTTGTAGAAATTATTATCGAAAATATACGGATAATCGAAGGACATTTTTTTAAAAAATCAATGGACAGAATAGCACTCATCATATAATAATATTCTAGCGGACATCCGTAAGAAATAGATATAGATATTTCTGTGGATTAAAACTATGAACATACCAGGTATAGGAGCATGAAGTGAGCCGCTGCCAATAAATGGCTGTACTTATATTAGTAATTGAGCCTTAATGCGATGTTTTTTTTATTGTTTCGACATCTGTCAACAACATTCAGTGTGGTAAATTCCATTTGTAATACAACAACATAAAATTTTATCGTGTTAAAAATGTCTAATTTTGTGCCTTCAACAAACGATTTGCTGGTATCATTAGTTTTTTGTTATCATTTAAAGAAAAACGCAGCTGAATCTTAACGAATGTTTGTAGAAGCTTTTGGTGATCATGCTCTATCATTAGCAACATGCAAAAGATGGTTTCAACAATTTAGAGACAAAGATTTTGATTTGAGAAATGAAGAACGTGGAAGACCACCAAAAAAGTTTGAACACAGTGAATTGCAAGCATTGTTGGACGAAGATGATACACAAACTCAAAAACAACTTACAGAAGCCTTAAATGTAGATCAAAAAACAATTTATAATCGTTTAAAAGCAATGGGAAAGATTTAAAAGTGTGGAAAATGGGTTCCACATGAATTGACTGAAAGGTAACAAGAAAATCGAAAAACCCTTAAACAATACAAAAGGAAGTCGTTTTTGCATCGAATCGTGACTGGTGATGAAAAGTGGATATATTTTGAGAATCCTAAACGCAAAAAATCATGGATTACACCAGGTAAAGCAGCAACATCGACTGCAAAACCAAAACGATTCGGTAAGAAGAGAATGCTTTGTGTTTTTGGTGGGATCAGGAAGGTGTGGTGTATCATGAACTTCTGAAACCTGGTGAAACTGTTAATACGGTTCGCTACCAACAACAAATAATCGATTTGAACCATGCATTATTAGATAACCGACCAGAATGGACAGAAAGAAAGAAAAAATCTGTTAAGGTAATTTTGCAACATGATAATGCACCAGCACACAAAGCAAAACCAGTTCAGGATACGATAAAGTCGCTTGGATGGGAGCTGTTACCACACCCGCCTTATTCAACCGAGACTTGGCTCCTTCAGACTACCATTTGTTTTCATCGATGGGACATGCTTTGAAAGAACCGCACTTTAAAACATCTAAAGAAGAAGTTGAAAATTGGCTATCTGAATGGTTTTCGTCCAAAGCAACACCATTTTTTCGACGTGGTATACGAAAATTGCCTGAAAGGTGGTTAAAATGTGTAGAAAGCGATGGAAGTTATTTTGAATAAAATATTTTTGATTTTTCTATTCCAAATAATGTATTTTTCTTCCTCATTTCATACTCCTATACCTGGTATTTGTGAACAAACTACAGAAAGTGTTACCGCAGGGGAGTAGCTGATATAGATATAATTCTGGTCGGTAGTGTAAATGCATACACACACACACACACACACACACACACAGTTCAAAACATAATAAATTTTTAGAATTAGTTTAGAAGATAGTTTTTGCAATCATTTTCTGTACGATGCTAATTTTTTATTTATTTATTATTATTATTATTATTATATTCGCATTTCGTTGTTCTTGTTATAAACTGCTTTGGTTTTGTCTTTTATTTTTTTGTTTTTTTATGTTGAACTGATCTTAATTTTTATTCAACATATCCACCAATAACAAATGTATAAAAGAGTATATTTTTATTATATGTAGATTTATTTTACATAAATTCAATCTTTCCATTTTTATATAATAATACACATCATCCATATATAGTTATTTTTTTATTTTGTAGATTCTTCTTAATTCCAATATTATATATTCATGCCGCACATTGGAATGAATAATGGCAAAATTGTTAAGTACCACATTGGCATAAGTATTTATGGAATATATATAAAATATATAGAGAAAAATGTATTTGTTGTATAATACTCGTTACTTATATATATTATAGTTGATTTGTTACCATATATATGAAGATTTTTAATTTAAATTTTATACCTTTTGTGATACGAAATATAAAAAGAAACATAGGTATATACCATATATTGTATATTATATGAAATTATGCGTATACACTATGCACCACTGTGTGTATTGCACAACAGAAAGATATATGAAATAATAAATATAATGCACAATTTAAAAAAAAAATAAATATAAATTCCATAAAAATAAAAACTGGATAAATATACGTTTATTGTTTGTTGCGAGATACTATATTCAATATGATTTAGTTTGTAGTTTATATATACTCGTCGTATATATAAATATAGAAACAAGTCAGCATTAATCCAAATATGGAACATTTATGTACACACATGAGTATATAGTAAAGAAAAAAAAAGTTGACGTTCTGAAAATGGCATTGGGCGCACGAATACTCCAGAAATGGAGACAAACATTTTTGTATTATTTTTATTTATTTAATATCTTTTCTATATTATAATTTTTACATTTGTGCACAAACCCACAAAACCAATACAAATGGGTACACATAGACCTCGCATATAACACGAATTTATTATATTTTAAGCATGCGATTATAGATTTGATTTCTTTCTATACAAATATAATACGATTTTTGATTTATATTATAACACACGATTTTGTATCAATATGAAAATTTTCAAATTTTATTATATAAATAGTTAATAGACAAGAGAAATCTAAAAACAGAATTTCAAAAAAATTGTGTATCTAAAGCTTTTTTGATTATCCAAAATGTAGATTAAAATGAATATGAATAAATGACTTGCTCCACATTTGAATTACTTTAAACAATTTATAATTTTCTTTTTGGATGTTCTGTCGAAGACATGTCACACCATACATACTTAGGCAAAAGAATTCAACTTATAATTATTTTTCAAGGATTAGAAACTTTTCCGGGATATTTTAAAGAATGTTTTTTATTTAAATGTGTGACACGGTAACACGACTTCATTATAACAATGTTTTTTCGCAATGGCGAAACGTGAAGTAATTCTTTCACAATTCAATATCAATATATAGTTTGCTGGTAGACGAGTTGAAAGTAGGCTATGTTATGGAAAAAAAAATTGGAATTATCACTTACTAAATTTTCCGGAAAATCAACTTTTAAGACTTGATCCGCTTTTTGAATTACGGGGCCATAGTTTTAACGGATTTTTATTTTTGCCCAAAGAATTGTAAATTATAATCAATTTCCAAAAAAAATTCATAAAAGAGATTTTTAAAATCGACTAACGCATACAAAAGATATAACTGATTTTCCGATTGATTCCAGTCAATTTTCTTTGCCATCGATTGGAAAATCGGTCATATTTTTTGAATGCGTGAATCGATTTTAAAAATCTTTTCTATGAAATTTATTGGAAATTGATTATAATTTGAAATTCGATATACATACAAACATTAAAAATCCGTTTAAAATATGGCCCGTAATTGATTGATAGATGATAATTTATAAAAGTCGATTTTTCCGAAAATTTAATTCGGTGAACACGCAAAATTTTTCAAAATGAAGTTTATTTTTGGTTCAGCGACATCTCATATAAATTGAAATTGAATAATAATTGGAATGAATAAGGCAATCTTTCCATAATATTTTTCAAGGATATTTTTTTATGTGACACCTCCTCATACAATATATATGGATATCGAATTGAATAGAAATTCGAATGATCTTGATGTTCCAAGGATCAGGACATTTCAAGGATGCTTTTGTATTAGTGACATATAACACACCTCATATAAAAGACAAAGGAAAACAATAAACGGTGATAAGAGTTCGAATGTTATCAGTGCTGTAAGGATCGGTGGTCCTTTCTAGGATATTACAAGACAAGACACTTTTGAGAAAGTGGCATTTGATATCGATATATGGTATATGCGATAGTAAAGAGAATTTTATGAGAATTTTAATTATCTCGATTCTTCAATAATCACATAACTTTAACATCTATATAAGAACGTACTTCAGCTTTATTGGTGTCGCGTGCGTAGTATCTCAAATGAAATCAAATTTGATAACGAGTCGTACGATCAGTATGCTTATTGTTTTTTTCTCGAAACTTTGATCTTCTCACAATTGTTATAGAATTTTATCTTCTAATTACTTATTTTTTATTTTAATTATGTTGTTTCCAAGGTTAATATAATTAATATACAGGGTGTCCCAATTATCGACGGCAATACGAAAACACTAGATTCTCTGGGTCATTTTGCGTCGAAAATATCATATAACATTTTGGCCGATTCGACTTCGTTACCAAGTTACACGCAAATAACCAAATTTTCAATCAGACCATGTTTTGCACTCTACTGGCATCAATATCTCAATAACTAATTAACCGATTTTGAATTTTTGATACACTATTAGCATTAGCATACCGAGACCTTTAATTTGACGTTAAGATAAGACAATTCGGGCATATGGTTATCGAGATACTTACAGGAATGTTGACAATTTGATGAACGCCATTTTTTTTTCTTGAAAGTTTGTTCAAGCATAAGTCGAAAAATCAAGATGAAAAAATTTTTTCGGTATAAGTTTAAAAACTTGCTACATTCATAAGCTTTCGTTTAAGCTATAACACTACGATAAGTCTCAACTGGTTCCAAAGATATACACAAATAACTCGTTCAAAGATGGATTGGCAGAGGTGGGCCCATAAGATGGTCGCCAAGTTCTCCAGACTTAAATCCATTGGATTTCTATTTATGGAGTTGCCTTAAAGAAAAGTATATGCAACTGTGATTAATTCACGTGAAGAGTTGATTCAACGTACTGAAGACTGTATCCAAGAATTTCGCCACAAGTCGCAACAAACACTTAGATTGATTCGGTCTATTGAAAAACATTGTTGTCTATGTATTCGAGCTGAAGAAGCACATTTTCAGCAATTACTTTAGGTTTTGTTGGTTTAAAACTGTGGTGATATGCGTGCGTGTGCTTTTGTGGGTTTATGTGTGTAGGCCTTTGTGTGTGAGATCGTTTGTGTGTGTGTGAAGGTTTGTGTGAATGCATAGGAGTGTATGGAATCAATTATCTGTCACGTCCATATTGTTGGTTTTGGAAAAAATCAAAAAAAGATAAAATTTTTCCATAGCGAATATCAATTTTATGCCTACATCGTTGTAGTTATTTGTGTATATCTTTGGAACCAGTTGAGACTTATCGTAGTGTTATAGCTTAAACGAAAGCTTATGAATGTAGCAAGTTTTTAAACTTATACCGAAAAAATTTTTTCATCATGATTTTTCGACTTATGCTTGAACAAACTTTCAAGAAAAAAAATGGCGTTCATCAAATTGTCAACATTCCTGTAAGTATCTCGATAACCATATGCCCGAATTGTCTTATCTTAACGTCAAATTAAAGGTCTCGGTATGCTAATGCTAATAGTGTATCAAAAATTCAAAATCGGTTAATTAGTTATTGAGATATTGATGCCAGTAGAGTGCAAAACATGGTCTGATTGAAAATTTGGTTATTTGCGTGTAACTTGGTAACGAAGTCGAATCGGCCAAAATGTTATATGATATTTTCGACGCAAAATGACCCAGAGAATCTAGTGTTTTCGTATTGCCGTCGATAATTGGGACACCCTGTATATGGATTCATTGTTTTGTCGCTCGTAACGCTTTATATAGTTCTTGATTCGCTATAGCAGTATCTATATTAATTGAATTACTATTTTTGCAGACAACCTGATTTCATAATTTATTTGAGAGTGTGGAAGAGATTGTATTTATAGTCGTGATATAAATGATATTATTTTGAATATTATTTCAATTGCTTTATCCAACCGGAGGAGACTATACTGTAATGAGCGGTGATATATCTTAAACATATCGATACAAATATTTTAATTATTTATTTATTATTATATCTAACTATAATAATAATAATAATTAATTACAAATTACAATTTAAAATAATATCTAAAAATTGCGAAAGGAAAAAAGATATTTTATTTTATATATTATATTTTGAATTTAATTTATTGTAAAATATATTTCTTTTATATGGTTTTATTTAATTGGAATTAAGTATTTTAAGTTAATTAAATATTAACACATGTTTTTTTTTCTCTGTTACTATTATCGTGTACCCATAATTAAATAATATTATATTTATAATCGGTTATCAATGTATTACTTGTTAGTTAAGTAGCCGCGAACAATCTGGCGACGGCTGCGTGTATGTGAATTACTATAGGCTACTGTTTTTGAAAGCTGTTTGCACTTTAAACTCAATTAATGATTCAAACAAAATACAATATAGACCACGATATTAAAACCGTCTTTGACGATTTGTCTTTAATGCCAAGATGGGAGACATGAAACAATATATCATCCAACTATTGGTAAACACAGTTTTCATGAAACAATAAATGTAAATGGAATTAAATATTTTCGCCAATGTCTAAAAACAAATAGGATATTTATAAAATGACGTAGCGATCTCCAGATGGTAGAACAAATAATCAAATTGATCAATTATTGATTGATAAATATTACTACTTGTTCCTAAAAACAATAAATAAAAATTTGTGTGAGATTACCGCACCAGTAAAACTATTTCGGTGGCACAAACCCATGTATTTCCAACGGCTTGGACAGAAATGGTCTCCGTAAATTCACCTGATCTAAATCCAATTAGTTAATAAAAATAATATGGGCTAAATTGTAATATAACCAAAACCGAAAAATCGAAATAATTGTTAATCAAGGCAAAATGGGACAAAATTAACAATGAAGAAACGATTCTTGTATATGAGAAAATTAGCATAAAAACTAATAAATCTTGGTCTTTATATATTCAAACGAGCATCATACCGAAACTTTCTGGCCAACCTAAATATTTACGAATCAGATTAATAACAATAATAGAACAGCACAAATATTAATAATATTAATCAAATCTTCGTTTAAAGACAATATATAACATTCGAATTGGGAACTTCGTTAGCAATTACCAAATTGATATAATGAACCTAACCTACCGAATAGTTTAGTGTTGCGAGATAAATAATCATTAATTCAGAGTAATATATTGTTTTCTTTTTGTGTATAGTCAATACAAAATTAATAGGATTTTAAAAGAACCTAATTATATACATATTTTCGGATAAGTATGTTGGGTATAGCATACTTGTAATGCCAGTTGCAACCGAACGCGTCCACGGGTTGCGGATAGTGAAACGGCCTATGATACTTATGGGTTAGCTACGAATAAAGATTAAGTAGACGCGGACAATCTGACTGCTGTGTATGAGAATTACTTTGGGGTGCTGTGTGAAACCTGCACTCGATTAAAACTGAGTTAATGATTCAGTGATTACACAGTAAAAGCGAATCAGCGGCGCCAAGGTAACTGCTTTCGGCAGAGGTGATATACCCCTGTAAATGACCCTACGAATTTACAGAATGATTCAGTAGGTTGGACGTATGGTTAACTACCAACTTCGGAAAAACAACCAGTTATGAATTCTAAAACACGGCCGCGGATCGGACAGGATATAGGTCAGGTTTGGAAAAGCGTGTTGGAGAAGGCTAAAATATAATATATCCCTCTAATTTATATAGGGATTATCTTGCCGTTTATTTTATTGTAATATTATGAGAAACTAATAACGATAAAAAAGTAAAAAATAGATAAATAAAAGATTAATTTAAAAAAAAAACTTACCTTCCCGTCCAATCACAAGAATTCAATGAATGAACTGTTGGTATCATTGATGCTGTCACTATCATTAATAACAAAATAAATATTAAATAATTTTTTTTGAATGTTAATATTGTTATCCATTTCAGTTTCCACCCTTTCCATTTCATCATAGTTAATTTTTGTTGTATATCTTAATAATGTGAAAAAAATCATGAAGATTGTCCTTATATTTTTTTTATATTTATTATAATTTTTAAATGTATTTTAACTTGTAAATGTGTACATTTTTTTGGATGATTTATTGTATCTATTTCCTGAAATGATAAAAAGAAAAAAAAAATAAATTAATTTAAAATGTATGGAATAATATTCAACAATGGACCCGATATATTGCTATTTATCATCTATTGTAGTCTAGTATAAAGATGGACAATAGTATAGCAGTGGCGTGGTGGCGTGTACTAGTGATAAATTGGCGCGAATTATCACTATAAAACGGATTAGTAAATAAGTTAAGGGCGAAAAAACATTTACTATAATTGAAATGTAATTTTTTTTAAGTGTGTTTGGTGTGTTTGAATATAAAAAAAGGATTGATAGATTTGTAAAAATCAATAAGTATTTATTTAGTTCTATTTGTTATTTATTTTAAACAGTGCGCTAATATTTTTAAATCGTTCTGAAATATTGCAGAAATTAGTGCCATGATGTTTGTTTGCCAACGCACAATATAGATTGAAGATACCGATTGCTCCAAGCGATGAACGTAGCGCATGAATGTTTTGTCTCCTATTTAAGAAATTTATACGGACATTATTTATCGGAAGTTATATATAATATAATAGGAAAGTTGATTAGGTAATTGTTTAGCCGGCAATAAATGTGTTACATGCACGGGGTCAAACAGAATACCAGAATAGCAAGCTGTGTTTCGTGTAATTATACGTTTGTAAAAATTAACTGCCAAACATTGAAGGTATTTTCTTATTATCAATCACTTATCAACAATTAATTTGGTTATAGGTTTTTAGAAATTTAATTATAATCAATTATTCTTGTAAAATTAAAAATGTGTAATAAAAATTCGTGACTGATCGTCGCAATGAAAGGTTGAACTTTACCAATATTTATTCTATATGGTTTGGTTTCATTTTCATTTTCATTTGACCCGCATTGCTGCTGCGAGATGTTCACATTCAACCAACATTAATTAGATGTGAGTGTAAAACGTGAGAAAAAGGAACCTCATTGTTATGTTACCGATGCTATTATATGTTACTATACATCGCCCACGCACACACACACACACACACAATATAGTTGGAAAAGACGTACCAGAACTAAACATATTTTCATATAATTAATCGAATTACCGTAGATTACTATTATACTGCGTTATTTTTTCTGATAAACAGGTCATGGATTCAAAATAATTTTACTCGTCGATAATACGTTCAGTCATCATGTGCCAGATCATTCAAATATCCAATTGTTAATTTTGCCGTCTAATACCTAAATTCTTGATTCAGTTCTGATTGGATCACGTTATAATAACAACATTCAAAATGTATTAAGCAAGCATTTAAATATATTTTGAATCCGAGGATAAAAACATCACGACCGTAGGAGGATGGACAAATTATTGAATAATGTATTGAATTAAATATATGCATCTTTTGCCATAAAACAGCCGTAAACATTAACACCCTTGTTTGGGAAAAATTTGACTAGAAGAGTGCGACCAGAACAGTGAAAATTCTTTTTTGCTTTTGTGCTCTGAATTTATAACTCTATCATCACTCCCACGCAACAATGGTGGTGAAGGCTTTTAGCAACAAGCATACCGCTGATATCGATGCACTGAAATGACTATATGACAAACGTTTGGATGATGAGGATCTGATTGAAATCAGAGGTAACGGTTTATAATGATATAAAAATGAGGAACATAAAGTTTAAGTTCTTCACCTAATTTTGTTGGTTTAATTCGCAAGGGTTTGAAATTTGCTACAAGTATTGCACATCATTCACGATATCAACGCGTAAAACATGCATTAAAGTTTCAACGTTTACACATAAATAGCGCCGGATAGCAAGAACTGTAATAAGCAACTTCAAAACCCATAAAAACAGAATCTATCAACAGATTTCTTAATAAAAAAGAAAGTCAGAGGATGTGTTTGACGGAATGAAAGGTTCTTCAATTGGTTGAAGCTCTGTAAACGTGCGTTAGAAATTTCCGGTGATGAGAATAATGTTTCTCCGGTCACAGCAAAAAAAACGCCACAAATTTCAAACCGATATCAAAGATATTATAAATAAACCATAAATTTTATTAAAATTTTGAATTTTTACTTATGATAATTTTGTTATCTTTTATTTAACAACAAATGAATTATATTTTTTTAAAACACATCTTCGTTTTTGTTAAGTCTTTTTATACACATTTAAAAAAGAAAAAAAAACAGTTGGCTGTATTTATAGTATTTGCATCTTTTCATATACGAGTATTGTTCAAAATTTGTTATAATATTTTGAAATTTTTATAAAAATAAATTTATAATTATAATAATATCCGCTTGATTACTCTTGACATGATAATATAAACGCAGCGATATTTATTTTCCTAATAAATTTGATAGCATATTATTATCAATTGACTGAGTTTATATATTACAATATTAGTGTGCCGGTAATTATATATTGGTTTTATTGTACCATATATAGATAAAATTTTTTATCTTGTAACTTATTGTGGGTATAGAGCAAAAAAAAGCAGTTTCCATTTAGTCTTATTTTATTAACTATATACCAATGAATGCATTCAACTTAAAAGATATATAATAGAAGGATACGAATGATCCGTGATTACCACATATAAATAAATTAAGAATAAACAAAATAAATCGATTAAGATCAGAGAAGGTTAATTAATTTCTAATAAATATCAAATTTACACTTAATAAATATATTAAATCTAAGTTTAAATAGTAAATTATTTTCAAAGTGAAGTCGTTTTCAGTTTAATTTTTAATTCAATAATATTTAACTATTTCTTATGTAAAAATATATTAAAAACAAAGTCGTTAAAATTATTAAACATATGCAATGGCATACTTAGTAACATGATGCCTATAGCCTGTAATGTAATCCCCATATATATAGGCTAATTAATTCAGATGTAACATTTAGAGTATGAAGCAGATGGTAAAAATTAATTTGCAATTAATGAAATAATTAATTAGAAAAATATTGTAAGTGAATAGTATAAAATTACACTCAATTTTACATTTATATTGTTGAATAAGACATATAGCAATAGAGGATAGAGGAACACAGCACCGTGGTTACACAGGTAATATTTTAGTGATATTATTAATTAATTTTAATAAATGTCTATACATAGTTACTCCGCCACAACTTATATATTCTAAAACCTAGTTCCAAGATCTTATGATATGCGTCTACGTTTATCGTCTTTTTGACCAATCAATAGCACATCAAGTATCAAAATCTAGTTTTCGAATTGATTTGGATGTCCCAATAGTCAGTCGTTGATGGTAACTGCATATGCTTACTTTTTTGCACCAATAATATCTTTGATCTTATACAGAACTGTTTATTTTTAGTTATATAATGTAATATGAAAGTCTTCCGTTAATGGTTTTAGTCCCGCTTATATTTTGTCCTAGAGGCAGTTGTATTTCGTTAACGGGGCGGTGGACCCCAAATCGAATCGCATCGTCACCGAATTTAACTACAAAGTATCTAAAAGAAAAAAAATTCATTGTATCTTCGTGCTATATCAAGAAAAGTCCCTGCTGAACAGTAACTTTTGTCTTCAGGGCACCTGTTCGATCGTTACAAGCAATTCAACGAATTTCTATTTGCACACCATAGTAACAACTTGTCCGTACTTTGAAAAATGAGGAAATATTTCGGTGGAAAAAATTCACATATTTTCCATGGAAAAGATATAAATTGGAACTTGTCCAAAGTGTTGTCCATAGATTTTTCACTTAATATAATAGTAATTTATTTAGGTTAATTGGAATCTTTGGATTGTCAGGGTAATATGTCCAACATATATCAGCAGTATTGTATTCATAATTTATTTCACCAATTATCCAAGACAGTGGTTCAAATTTTTGTATATTTCGCTTATCTATAGATATAATCCTCACTCTTTTTAATTTATTTTCATAATTTTTAAAACAACCAGCAATTCAAATCGATATATTCTATTTTCTAAAACTTTTCATAGATTTTTTCCACGGTTTTTTGTTCTTGTTTATTACAACAAAAATAATCAGAATCGATTAATTTTTGTCATCGTTCAGCATCTTCATTATGTGTTCATAGAAGTTCTGGTCTATTGGTAAAAAAAACTGAATCAAATCGAGATTTGCCATCATCGTCATAAGAAAATTTATTTTGCTAATATTTTAATATTTATTTCACTGATATTACTTGCCAAAATACATTTACAATCCAAAGATATTTTTGCCGAAATCCTGCTCACAAAAAATATGAATATAAATGGTATGGATATTCTGTGGAATAATAGCAACGAGAAATACATCTAAGGAGAATCGGTAGAAATTATCATCCGAAATATAAGGATAATCCAAGAACATTATTTATAAAAATCCATGGACAGGGTTGCACTCATCATATAAAATTCCAGCGGACATCCGTAAGAAATCCATAGATATTTCCTCAGATTGAAACTACGGACTACGACATATTATGCGGACATTTTGCGGACAAACTACGGCCAGTTACAGAATTAACAAATTTAATCAATTTCCAACATTTTATGGAGGAAATTTTTTAAAAATTAATTTACGCATTCGCAAAGATATAGCGGATTAAATGTAAAAAAAATAAATTAATAGGTTAACATTAATTTTTTCCAAAAAGTAGTACGTACTTTCAATGCAACTACTACAAAAATATAGTAGTGATAATGGAATGACATATTTTAACCGTTTCGCCACAATGGTCGGATATAATTATACGAATGATCACGTTCCCTATATAATATAAAAATTCTTCAAAGAAGCAATTGAGGTGTAGTATGTATGTGAATTGTTGTGTATATGTTATGTTCTAATTTTATACAGTTCCAGCTTTAATTAAGGATATATGTTTTATGTACATTCAAATTTGTACTACGATGTAAATTCTTTGATAGTTCGTGTTATGCCTTCCTTAAAATATATATATATACAATATTTGTTTATTTACCTTGTCCCAACTAAACATTATGATCACAAGAGTTTATATTGTATATGTCGGCAAAGTGCCATTGCATATAGAATTACTATTATCATTTATTTTTCCGTTTTGTTGCACGGTCATAATACAATAATTTTAATCAGTTCATGCTTATTTAAGAAAATAAGACAAAAACAATGCACTATAGAAATTTTTCTTCTTATTTTAATAAACGTGCGCTCATACGTCGCTTACATAATTTTTAATTAAATTAAATGTAAAAGTATAAAGTTATAAAACAGAAAAAATTTAAATTATTACAAGAAAATAATAATAATAATAATAATATTTATTTAACTTTTATATATTTTATTTAATAATTAATTTTTTAATGTGCGTTACGCAAAGTGTCACTCGATCGCGGCGCACTAATAATATAATACAAAAAAAACCATTAACGATTTAATTCATATATAAATTAGTTATATGACGTTAACGTATGACGCTATATGGTACTTACACGTAACAGGCCAATTGAAAAGTCCCCGGTCTGACACACATGTGGCAGTGCTAGTATTAAATCCATATGATTTTTAGTTAGTACCAACCTTCAAACGATACGTGTTAAAATTTGACAGCAGTCCGACCATTAGTTTGTGAGATATTGCGTTGTGAGTGTAGCTACTTTTATTATTTGAATAAAGATGGAAAAATAAGAATTTCGTGTGCTGATAAAATATTGCTTTTTGAAGGGAAAAAATACAGTTGAAGCAAAATCTTGGCTTGATGAAGAGTTTCCGGGGTCTGTACCAGGAAAATCGACCATCATTGATTGGTATACTAAGTTTAAACGTGGTGAAATGTGCACCGAAGACGGCGAACGCAGTGGACGCTCAAAAGAGGCAGTCACCGACGAAAACATCAAAAAGTTCACAAAATAATTTTGAATGACCGTAAAGTGAAGTTGATCGAGATAGCAGACAATGTGAAGATATCATCTGAACGTGTATATCATATCATTCACGAATATTTGTACATGAGAAAGCTGTGTGCAAAATGGGTGCCGCGCGAGCTCACAATCGATCAAAAGCAACAACGTGTTAATGATTCCCGAGCAGTGTTTGAAACTGTTCAAGCGCAATAAACCTGAATAATTTGCGTCGATATTTGACAATGGATGAAACATGGCTTCATCATTTCACTCCGGAGTCCAATCGACGATCAGCTGGTTATGGCATCATTATTCTGGGATGCGCAAGGTATAATATTCATTGATTACCTCCAAAAGGGCCAGACCATCAACAGCGATTATTATATAGCGTTATTGGATCGTTTAAAGGATGAAATCGTTAAAAAACGGCCCCATTTGAAGAAGGAAAAAGTGCTGTTTCATCAAGACAATGCACCGTGTCACAAATCAATGAAAACAATGGTAAAATCGCATGAATTGGGCTTCGAATTGCTTCCGCATCCACCGTATTTGCCAGATCTGGCCTCCAGCGACTTTTTCCTGTTCTCAGACCTCAAAAGAATGCACGCTGGAAAGAAATTTAGCGCCAATGAAGAAATAATCGCCGAAACTGAGGCCTATTTTGAAGACAAATCGTGCTACAAAAATGGTATCGAAAAGTTGGAAGATCGCTATAATCGCTGTATCGCCCTCGAAGCCAACTATGTTGAATAATAAAATCAAATTTTGCCAAAAAAATGTGTTTTACTATGGTAGACCGGGGACTTTTCAATTGGTCTGTTACGAACACACACAGGTCATTAATAAAATATAATAATTTTAATATTATTATTATTATTATTATTATTATTATTATTGTTATTATTAACTACAATATATTAACAATGTATAAATACCATATATAAAATATAAAACAATCACGATCTTTAGGATCATTGTTTGGTAAATGTTTTCCATGTTCCATGTTATTTATATATTATTATTATTATTATTTTTTTTGTCTTAATTCGTGTGTTTTAATTTAATACGTTCTTATTTTTAACTTTTCTTTTATTAATTATTGCAATAAAGATTAAGTAAAAATGAAAAAAAATATTATGAATAAAAGAATGAAGTTCAAATACAACATTTAGGTATATTTTGTAATACAATACAACTATATGTATATGCAACAGGGTAAGGTTTGTTTAGTTTAAACTATCCACTGTCGCCTATATAAATCCATATGGAATCATTATAATGAAAATTGAATTAAAATTTTAATATCTTTGTAATTTGTAAACAAAACATTTATTGTGATGCCCCTATAAATTTGCACTAATTTTATAGCCACAATCATCTTCAAAACATGAGCTCATCAGATGCGATTACGATTCCGATTAGATAATATAACATAGAAAATCATTATTTTTTAATTAAAATTGCAAAGTTGCTCCGAATTCGAGTATAATTCCAAATGAAAAAATTCCATATTCCATATTATGATTCGACGGTTTATTGTAATTGTAAATTGGATATATAAATTGACATATTTGGTGACATTAGGATACAAATACCCTATTTAAACGTCTGTTTAAATATTTTTTTTTATTCTAAATACCATATACTCTCATTCGTATTCGTATTCGAAGCCATTTATTAAAGTTTTATTGTCAAAATCATTGAAATTATCGTCCTTATCACCCGAGCAATTGACTGTCTCTTCTGTGACGATAAAACTTTCCGTTAATCCTTTGGATATTCGAAACATTTCCGTTCTGTCAAACGTTTTACTGTACAGTAAATTATATCAACTTATCGATTTTCAATTGTCATGTTTGGAATATTATCTGCATCAATTTCGTATACAAACATATGATCGATAATTATATTATTGCATTAATTTATTGTATAAATCTTTGAAAAATACTTTTGTAATATAAAAAAACTACTTTTATTAGTTTTTAAAAAAATCAATACGTGCTGCGGTGACTCGCCTAAAAAAAGTTTCAACTACAATATTTGAAAAAATATGCAATTGGAAACTATTAATATTCATACCAAGGGAAAATACGTTGTCTCCTCTTACAGATCTATATAATAATATGTTTTTATTTGTGTGTGTCAATGGTATGTAATTTTATGAAGATATACCAAATATTAAAATAAAGATTGTTGCCACTATAAACACTGAATTGTGGATATACATCATATGATGGTGGAAACGATGGAAACTAATAAACTTATCCAGTGTAATCAAAAGGTATAATAAAAATGTAAAATTTCATACAATTCTTATTCTCAAGATAAACCAATTTCTTATAAATATATATATATATTTAATCGACACCCTGTATAAACATATCATTATTTATATTACTTAACACGTTTTAATATAATATAAAATATATTTTCTTATCATAACCAGATTTTTTTTAAGCTTTGTTAAATTTGATTATAAATAAGAGAATATTTTGTATTGTTAAATAATGTAAGATGTTAAAATACGTTTTTAAGAAATATAAAATAAAATATTAAGATAAAATATATAAAATTAATATAATTATTTAAAATGTTTATACGAGTATGTTTTTTGGGCGACTATATACTTGTAGTTTAGTGATATTTAAGTAATTTTCTATTATAATATCACAATATAAGTCGTGACAGTCCTATGTATCAAAATTTCATAAATTTTCAATAATTTTATAGAGAAACAAAATAAATAAAAGATTTAGAATCTTATATTTTATTAACAAAATAAATATAGATAAAATATTTCTATGTGAATGACTCTATTGACTCTCAGACAGACTATTTTGATTAATAACCAATTATATTTGATGATTCTAAAAACGTTGAGGTTATCCAAATTTATTTGATGGCAATGATCAAATATCAACAAATAGTTGTTTGGTTTACGAATGCCAAACATATTTCGGCTACGCATTAGACTGTAATTTATTTATCTGTGGCATTGTGCATATTGTAATTTACTGCGAACTATACATAATTAATAGTTCAGGACCTATAATTTAAATAATATTCAATAGGTGTAATATGATTTATATAGTTTCCAAAGTATATCCACATGGAAACCGTATGAATGGGCGAGGAAATCACGAAATCGATGTGATAAGAACTGATTGTAAACAATAATGTGTCGTCACTATTGAAATATAACTTTAGGATGAAAAACCAATTGAATGATTACAGCCTGATGGTACATTGTCTCAATGTTATATATTAAATGTTATTTGGTATTTCTTTATTATTTCATACCCATTGTTATATGATACATACAAGCGATGTTAGTCGTATTCATTTAAATACTCTAGACACAATGCCAACAATATCAACTTTTCTTGTGAATTACTATCTATTTTTTTATTAGTCATATATACTAATAACGCCCGCTACATAAATACTTATAATGGCCGAGTTATGCTTATATATACTGTAAAGTTCCATGTAAATCACATTTCACATCCAAATAGATCAACAGGACAGCGAGATATTCAATTGAAGATCAGAACAAATGCAAAATCCTATATTTATCCATCCAAATTTCATACAACTTTTGACTTATAGATCAGCCAGAAATGCAATTGAATCAATATAGCAGTGTGCCCAGGTTACGAATTTTGAAGTAATTTCATACAGGAGCTATTTGCATAATCCTATTTAAAGTTCATATATACCAAATTCCATTCAAAATTTCATACAACTTTTGACTTACAGATCAGCCAGAAATGCAATTGGATCAATATTGATGTGTGCGCAGGGTACGAATTTTGAAGTAATTTCATACAGGAGCTATTTGCATAATCCTATTTAAAGTTCATATATACCAAATTCCATTCAAAATTTCATACAATTTTGACTTACAGATCAGCCAGCAATGCAATTGAATCAATAAAAGTGTTCACAGGGTACGAATTGTTTGAAGTAATGTCATATAAACTACCGACACAATCACATTTAAAGTGATAAAAGTCACTATCAAAATTTTATTGAAATTAATTATGCGATATGTCAATATTTATGTGACAATTTTTTATCACTTTTTATTACATACAGAATAATTATTACACGTAGAGTTTATTACGCAAAAAAAATCGTTTCTAATCCAGACACAGTCTAACTATAAATACAGAGTTTTATAATAGTCACGCAGAGTCTACTCTGTACACACTCATATAATATTGTTCAGATAATATTGAATATAATGACGGTTTTAAAATGTAACTTATTTTTAGTTTGACTTGACTGTTAATAGTTTTATAAACTTTCATATATTTATATAGAATTGCACTAAATATTAATAAAATAATAGTGTATTTATATAAGGAATTAAAAACGTGATTGGCACGTTTTAAATAATTATTTACCATTTTATATTTATATACACGAACAGATATGTATATATTAGTTTTATATATTAACATATTAACATGTACGTACATGTACAGTACATAATATATAAAAATAAATGCATATAATACATAGAGAAAGTGACTGTGCCGACAAGAATATAGGGATTTATCATTATATTACATTGAACTTATAACTTATAATATATATCGATTAACACTTCTGTCTTATGCCAGTTTTATACTATACTCAATCACTTTTTCATATACACATTATCCCAGGCAGGAACTAGACGGGATAGAAACATAAACAACAACAGTGACGCAATTGTAAAGTTGAAACCTCTAGTTCATATTCTGAATGTTTTTATAATTTAGATATTTTGGAAGTTCTGGGATTTTTCGTAACCAAGGTCCTGGTATCTATTTATAGTTGAAAAGATTTCTATAAATAAACAATATTGTTTAACATTTTAACACAAGAAATACTATAATATTGTTTCTTTAAAATTCGTTTCAATTATAGAGAATTCATCTCTTCAGGATCATGTTTCTATTTCTTCTGGTTTGCTGAGATAAAATGTATATGAAAATGTTTCATACTAACCCTGGTATGTATGCGATGTTGGAGGGTGTACAAAATAAAATCAAACTTGTTTATTGATATGTTTCGCATGTTAGAGAGAATTCATCTCTTCAGGATCATGTTTCTATATTTCTTCTGGTTTGCTGCGCTAAAATGTATATGAAAATGTTTCATACTAACCCTGGTATGTATGCGATGTTGGAGGGTGTACAAAATAAAATCGAAGTTGTTTATTGATATGTTTCGCATGTTAGCGAGAATTCATCTCTTCAGGGTCATGTTTCTATTTCTTCTGGTTTGCTGAGATAAAATGTATATGAAAATGTTTCATACTAACCCTGGTATGTATGCGATGTTGGAGGGTGTACAAAATAAAATCGAAATTGTTTATTGATATGTTTCGCATGTTAGAGAGAATTCATCTCTTCAGGATCATGTTTCTATTTCTTCTGGTTTGCTGAGATAAAATGTATATGAAAATGTTTCATACTAACCCTGGTATGTATGCGATGTTGGAGGGTGTACAAAATAAAATCGAAGTTGTTTATTGATATGTTTCGCATGTTAGAGAGAATTCATCTCTTCAGGATCATGTTTCTATTTCTTCTGGTTTGCTGAGATAAAATGTATATGAAAATGTTTCATACTAACAATGGTATGTATGCGATGTTGAAGGGTGTACAAAATAAAATCGAAGTTGTTTATTGATATGTTTCGCATGTCAATTGATCTCGTCGTTTTCATAGTGGTTTTTTAAATTTGAAAAGTGAATATTTACTGGTAAATGTTCGAATTGACGGAAGGAAATCGTTAGACAGATAAACATATTAGTAATTGGACTATATATAATAAGTATCTATTGTAATAAATAATAATGTAAAATTATGTAACATTCTTTTACGTATATAAGAGGAATATAACCTAAAGACAAAAATTGAGATTATAAAAAAAATTGACAATTTAAAATAAAATGCAATAACAAAATTACTTTGGATCGAATCAAGATATTATTTTCTCATCAAAATCTATCCATTTTCATAAACCCAAAATTTTATTAATTTATTTCAATAAAAATCACATGATTTTATTTACATAGAAACAATAAGGTGTTAGGTGTCCTAAGCAATTTACCATCAGTCTTTAATGTTTTCATATATATACAATATATTAGGTATAAATTTGACGATTTTGATCGCATGATTTTTATGTACGCAGAGAAATAACAAATATCTGTATTTTAATAAAATGTTTAAAATTGTATCCAAGGACCTATTGTTTATAACTTCCGAGATATCATAAAAATGTTGCTATACATATCAATAAATAAATAGTACAACAGTCGAAAGAACATTCTCAGTCTGCTCAAAATTTCAGAACTCCTTGATTAAAGTATCACCTCACAATACAAAAATTGAGGAATGATAAGCGATACTGTGATACGATTTATTATCCCAGGTAATTTCATTTCTGACAGAAAGTTTTGTTCAAAATTCTATAAAAACCCACCAATTATTACTAATCCATATGTATGGTGCTCATTCCAATCCATAAAATTTTATGATATATACTATTTGTCACTATAATTATTAGTATAATGTCTAAGCATGAAAAAGTTGTATTTTGTGCCGGTGAGAAATATTAAAAATATAATTAATAATATGGAATAGTCTACTATTTTGCGGAAAGAGTAAAAGTGTACACAGTCAGGAGTATATTTATTATATAAAAATTGAATGTATGATTATTTAGAATGCGATCATCTACATCAATTTGTCCATGTATCCGCCAATGTAGAGTATAGAAGCATTCAATCACAATTGAGTTGAAAGTTGAAATTCTTATAGTCCTACAAGTGATTGGGTTTGTAATAGGATCGGAAAAAAAAAGAAGATCAATTGATATAAGGTATGATATGGGCGATTCACTCATAAAAATAATCGAATTAATAAAGCATCTATCGGAACAAATATGGTAATTGCAGACTAATTTGTAAATTGTTATATATTGGCACATACGGAGTAATTTAATCACTTGAGTATGATTCCGATATTCGCGAACACATTAAAAATGTGAATAAGTTGTTGTGACGATTTGTACTTGCCACATAAATTCATATTATATTTATGTATTTTTATGTATACGCATATGTAACTAAAATTTTCACATATATATATATGTAACGTAAACATAATTAAAATAAAATATTACAATCAAATATTGTGGTGGGTCTTTGTGGTTTAAGTATAAGCAAAACTAATTTTTATATATACTTTGCGATATTATTGTTTTTATAAATTTATATTGTTTTATTGTGGTTATATAAATATATACAGAGTATTTAAAAAGCTACCAGTCCAGGAATATAGACGATGAAGATTATATGATGAATTCTTTGTGAATCTATGTGACTGTACGAGTTCATATGGCATACGGAGTACCTGATACAGAACTGTAGGTTGGTAGTATTATTTGAAGAATTTTTGTAATTTTTAACTACCGAAAAAGAAAGGACACATGGATAAATGCATAGTATTACTATCTCTTAATACACACCCTGTAGTACAAAAATTATCAATTTAAAATTACATAATTTCGTGTGCATACATATTTTATTATTACATGATTAAAAATATTAATAATTTATTTGTATCTTAACAGCAAACAATATATTTTATTCTTATATTCGATATGGTTTTTAGTATTTATATCCTGCCGGAAACTTTTTCTTGAGAAAATACCATTTATATTTATGATAATTTTATACTTAAAATTAATTTGGAATTTTAAAATTGCGAACTATATAACAAATAATTTTTCTATATAGTTTATTAAACATTGCTTTCATATTGGAGTGCGAGTGAGCAGTTTATTTAAAAAGAATAATTCAAAATAATTTCCATCGCTAGCTACACATTTTCTGTCATCTGGGATCTGGCAATTTGTGGATGTCGTGCAAAAAAAAAACTGTCTGTACTTCTATTGATGAAATCGATTCAGAGACCCAATTTTCTAGTGTGCCATATCGATGAATACAAATGGTATAATCGGAAAATGCCAAGTCTGATGAATATGGTGAGGGTCACAATTGTCATCCAAGCGATTTGAATGTATCCGCAGTCGGCATTGTTTTTTTTTTTTGTGAAATTGCGTTGTCTTGACGCAAATTTACCTTACCGCCGTTTCTTGTGATCCATTCTGATCGATTTTCGATTAAAGCATATTGTCGATAGCGATAAGTATTAGCAGTTTCACCAGATTTAGAATAATTAAATATACTTTTCTAATCCCACCAAACAAAACATTCACTTCTTTTCAAATCGATTTGGTTTTGCAGTTCATATTACTGGTTTACTTACTTACTTACTCCATTATAACCCAGGTACAGTTTTAGCCATCTACAACACGTTTCTCCAACCTGACCTATTCGCAGTCAATGTCATCCAATCCCGAATTTTAAGGATCTTTATATCACAGTTTACTGCATCTAGCCATAGGTCTTCCCACTCTCCTTCTACCCGTCTGGATTATCATTCAACAGTTTTTTTTCGGCATACGCTTCTCATCCATGCTTAAAAAACGTGTCCAAACCATCTTAACCTATTGATTTGGATTGTTTTGATAATATTTGGTTGACCGTACAACATTCAAAATTGTATGTTCGCCGCCAACGATTCTGTTCTTTGACGGAACCAAATATGTCACGGACTTCCTTTCGTTCAAAAAAATCCGAATCCATATTACTGGTTTGATTTGGTGTAACTCATGATTTTTTTAAGGTTTTCAAAATAAATCAATTTTTCAATTGTAAATCACAATTTGATGCAAAAAATACTTTTGAAGCAAAATTTCACTGATCCTTATTCACTTTTCCATTTACCTTTCATTCAGTTCATGTGTGCGGCAGCTATTTTCCACACTTTTAGATCTTTCCCATACCTTGAAATGTGTTGGAAATCGTTGCTTTTGTTGAACTATTAAAAGCTTCTGCCATCATTTGTTGTTTTTAAGTTTTTAGAATCATATTCATTCAGCAATATGCTTGCAATTCGGTGTCTTTAAACTTTGCCGCGGTGGTCGGCCACGTTTTCCGTGCATTTACCCACATCAAAGTCATCGCGTTTGAATTTTTGAAAGCTTTTTCATAACATTTTCTATGCGATATAGCATAAGATTTATAACAATCATATATGATGAGTTTCATATGAATTTCTCTTTAGAATATAATAATTATGGATATATGTAACTGATTCTTAATAACTTTAGGTATGTTCAAATTATAGTTTCATATGCATAAACGTGGTATATAACAATAACGAATGCTGCCCAAGATAGCCTATTTTTGTATAGATAGTATATGTGTATGATAGAAGTTCAGCTAAAGGGTGGGCTAATAATGACTGGTCTATTTTTCATGTATGAATGAAATTTGAACATTTCTATATATAGAAGTATCACAATACGTCAATTTTGAAATTAAAACCCTCAAATCTCGCATATAAAAACAAACTAATAATCTTAGCACTTATTCTAATATCTTTGAATAGATTTTATAACAATGAGCTTAAGAAACGCGTTTAAACGTTATATTATTTTCGTTTTGTTTGAATTTTTAATCTTTGATAAAAATTTATTAAATAAATTTTGGCATAAAGGTCAATAACATTTCCATAAATTTTATAAATATCAAACAACTCTAAATTTAAAAAAAAACGTAATACCATTGAGGTGGAGCAGCAAATAAATAAAAATAAATAACAATAATTTAAGAGAATAAAAAAAAACATTTAAATGATGACAAAAAAGGAAACCCAGAAAAAATACCATAATAACAATAATATTAAAATGTTAAAATATCAATATATTTTAATTTTATTTATAAACATTTTAGTCGATCTCCGCCAAATCGATTTTTAAAATAATAAATTTAAATATTTAATTTATGTATAATTCTGTGTTTTTCTTTATTTATTATATTATTTTAGTAATAATATTATTATTATTATTATTATTATTATTTATTTTTTTATTTTGAATGAATTAATGTAAAACTATTTCGTGCTATTTTCGTTGTTGTTGTTGTCGTTGTTGTTGATATTTACTTTAAGACTCTTAATTTTTATCATTTCTATTTTAATTTTTAAATTTATTATATTATTATATTCGTTTTAGCTTTAGAATTTAGATAATTTTACAAATATCGCATAAATAATTCGTTGTTGTTATTTTAAATAAATTTTTAAGCTATATATTCGAAATATATATCCTAAATAGACTCGTCGTATAGTGTTAAATAAAATGACTATATAATTATTTATATAATCTTAATAATATATATTTTAACGTATACAAATACAATACACCTATATATTAGCTGAGCTCTACAATATTTACATAGTATTTTATTCAAATTTTATTAATATAACTCATCATATACACAGACTGTCAAGTTAATTAATTTTTGAGATAGGCGCCATCAAGTGTAATCGTGTACGGGGCTTGGTAAACCTCAACAACAGCCTTGCGACTAACACTAAACAATTCTATACGCATTTGTTAAACCAAGTGTAACTAACTCAAACCATAAGGGAGTGCCATTTCAGTGGCCAATTGTCTCGTTGTCCAATATACATACACCCCTCTGTACAATAATAAACCGGAATGGATTAAGAAAAAACCGAAAAATAAATATTAGATTTTCACAAAAACCAGATTATTTATTAAAAAAAAAACTGCATCAACTGAAATCGACATCGAAAGGTACTCCGTGGCATATTTCGTCCCGTCAAAGAACAGAATGGTTGGAGGAGGTGAAGATACAATTTTGAATTAGACAAGTTGTACGGTCAACCAAACCATTGTCAAAACAATCAAAATCAATAGATTTAGATGGCTTGGACACGTAGTACGCATGGAGGAAAAAACTGTTAAATATAGTAAACCAGAAGGTAGAAGGAGAGCCGGAAGACCTAAGGCGAGATGACTAGACTAGCAGTAAACTGTGATATAAAGATCCTTAAAATTCGGGATTGAAAGACATTGACTGTGGATAGGTCAGGTTGGAAAAGCGTGTTGGAGATCGGCTAAAACCGCACCTGGGTTGTAACGCCATGGAGTAAGTAAGTAAGAAATCGACATCGATTTGTATACACATTCAACAAATGAATCAAATGACTTTTTTAAGTCTGGTAATTGGAATGAATGAAATGAAGTTTTGGGAATAGAAAATATTCACAAGGAGCTAAATCTGGCGAATACGGTGAGTGATTAAGCAAAAAAAAAAATGTAATTTTTAGTTAAAAGTGATTATTATGTTGAACGATGTGCTATGGTGCATTATCATGCAGATACCGCCAATTGGTTCTCGATATTCAGGACAAATACGACGAAGTCATTAGTAAACGCTACAATATATGCACCAAGATGGTAATACTTAGCATTAACCGTTGAACTCAGTTAGAAAAAATTCTTTATGAATATTCCTTTGAAATCGTAAAAACACATTGCAGTATTGTTTTGATTTTTGACTTCATTAAACGAGATTTTTTTTTTTGATTTACTTGTACCGCCATTCAGCCCTTTGACGTCTTGTTTCTGGCTCATAGTGAAGCCACCACATCATGCCTCATCAGCAAGTAACAATCGATTTCAAGAAGTGTTTACAACGTCGAACGAAATCTCAATTGATGCCTTTGCAATACTCAATTCATTGCAATTTTTGATCATCTGTTAATCTATGTGCAACAAACTTTGTATTCAGCTTCCATATAGCTCAGTTAAACTTCGATGAATTGTTGTTTTAGATAAACCCATGTTCCATTTCTATGAATCTGAGTTCTTGTAAACTATTACGAAATCATTTGCTTTTTCAATGTTTTATTCAATAATCACTCCAACATGATCGACATGATGTCCATCATAATTAACATCTTCTCTAAACCATCTTTGAATATTCTAAACCACTCAAAAACTTGTGTGTTTGGATAAAAAATTAACAATTAACCTTCATATACACTATTTAACTTTGCGGTAGAAAAGTACTAAAGAACATATTGTTAATAAACGACTGAAAGGAAACAATATTGGAAAGCGTAATGCTGATAATCAAGTTTCATGCGAAATGAATACAGAAGCCAAAACAGTTAGATTGGACAAAAAATCATTTACATGGAATTCAGCTTTGGATGAATACAATTTTGAAATTATGCAGTCAGTACTTTGGGTAAGTTTTTTATTGTATTGAATCATCTGGAAAAGGAAATTAAATAATGAGAATATCGCAGCGGAACAATTATGTTACAGTAAATATTCAAAAGTTTACTACTATAACAGATTCACAAAACTGTACGGCAGTGAAACATTATCCCTCACCAAAAAAACATGAAAATACGTTATAATGTATGGAGCCTAAGATATATTCACAACAGTTTGTGGACCATTCGGCGAATAGAATATCTATATAGAAAATCAGAACCAATAGAGAACTGATATACAGCAATTAGACAATCATAGGTATTATTTGTATACAATCCGAATTATTACGATGAGCCACACATATGTTACAAGCGAATGAAAGATGATAGATTAGTAAAAGAAATATACGTATGGAGAAGACACGACATTTAGAAAGATACAATCCCTCCATTGTGTAGAGGTGAACATAAATAAAGAGGATGAGGGTTGGAGGCTGGAAAATCCGTGCTGCGGATCGCCAACAATGGAGATCTGTTGTGGTGTGGAGTCAGCTAACACCCATCTGTGTTATTACAGCTACTGCGATATTTGTTGAATTATAAAAATGGAAACTATAAGAGGTGTAATTAAAATGAACACAAAACTTGGTAAAAATGTCTCAAGTTTATTGATATGATTATTATTTAAATGCTTTGAAACGTTTTTATGGGCAGAATTCGTCGCATTCCGTATTTTATATATTGTTTGTATAGATTTTTAGCAAAAATAGCATCTGCCTGTTGAATCATTAGCACCGCGTATTCGTCTCATTCAACACACTGCGATACTTCTCGCTATTAACAAAACTTGAAATGCAATATTATTATTAAAAGGTGTTTTATTTTGATGATGTTTCGATTCGATTATACAAATAGTTTTGATGCGTGCTTTGGAAGCATTTCGCTCTAGTGAACCGGAATCGACATTTCTAATAATAATAGCCGTAACAAGTGCATTGAAGCTGGAGGAGTTTTATAATAAAAAAACAAAAACCCCTTGTTCTTGTTTCATTTTACGTTGATATGCAATTACCGAAAGAATATTTTCTATCATTATTTTTATATCAGTTAACCTGTTGTGCATTAATCACGAGTCTGACTCGTGTAAACTTATTTTGACTTTGTAAATCAATCACGAGTCTGACTCGTGTAAACTTATTTTTACTTTGTAAATCAATCACGAGTCTGACTCGTGTAAACTTATTTTTACTTTGTGAAAGTATCACGAGTACTACTCGTATAAATATAAATTTACTTTGTGATAACTTTACAATTTATTCAAACAATTAAAACTACAAGGGGTTAATATAGTCCATAATGATGGAGCGCACATACATTGTTAATCCGTGAGTAGCGTCCAATTCATCCATTCCATATGATAATTTATTTATACCGAAAAATTGCATACATTTAAATTTATGGAATTGAATCGAGTATTATACGATTGATTAGCATGAACAAACTCTACCCACCACTGCACCACTGTGTGTTGCCAAAATTGATATAGGATATTTTTTAGAATATACGTATTTTGAAGACATACGAGGATGAATGCACATATATTATAACTATTGTTAATTAGTATATATACTAGTTTAGCATTTAAATGAAATATTCTGTAAAATAACCTAAACATTTTTTTATATACACGTCCCTGTATATTGTATTTTTTGAAAAATAGGTTATTTTATATGTTTTTTATTATTATTTAATGGGTATGCTCTACCATAAAAAAAACTACCTACATATTTTCATATATCTTCCCAGAATAAAAAAAAAAGATAAACATCCAAAATGACTCTAAAATGACTTATATATTTTTCTAATGTCCTTTTTTTTATAGTTTCTATAATTTTTGTATTCTGTAACATTATAAACATTCAAATAGTGAAATATATATCCCATATCCCATTGAAGTCGAACAATGAAAGATGCATTAAAAAAAACTATATCATAAACATATATTTCTACTTAAACTTAACAATATAAATCAATATATAGCACATGGGTCAAAAAATTCCGAGCCTAACCACCACATGAAGCTACCGTGAATTAATTGACACTTTATTATTATTTTCAGAAAAATGAATTTAAAGCAGTTTCGTGTGTTGATTTTGACATTGCTTTTTAATGGGACGAAAAATACCATTCAAGCAAAGCAATGGCTTCAAAAGTGTGAGCTCCATCAACAACAACCTTCCGATGTTGATTTGCTGATTTTAAACGTGATCGTGTACAGCCACCGATGATGCTGAACGATTTGGATGTTCACAAACAAAGGCTGTTAATCCTGAAAACATCAAAAAAATTTCTGAATATCATTATGGATAATCACAAAGTGAAGTTACAAGAGATAATATTATACACAAACATTTGCGGATATCAAAAAGTTGATTTACAAATGGGTACCGCCTTTGCTCACATCAAAACAAGAAAACAACAACGAATTGATGATTCATAACCCTGTTTGGACAACGCATGCCTGAGTTTTTGCGTCGTTTACCTCCAGCATCCGGAATCAACACACGAAACTGCTTTATTGAATCCATATTTTTGAAAATAACAAATAAAATGTCATCCATTCATTCATTGGTCCGAAACTTTTTGACCCATGTGTTAAACAACCTAACCTACTTAAATAGTCTTCATATATATTTTATATAAAAAAAATATGGTCAAAATATGTGTTGCATACAAATCAATAGACAAGCAAATTTTACAAAATCTTAACTTCACGTTCAAATGATTTATTGGTATGCGATAGTAAACGCTAAGGGCAACATTTATATTATTTACTTATTTTTATTTATTTCTTATACGATATACGGTGCCTTAAGCATTCAAAAATGAGTATAATTTGTGTACATTACAACAATTTTGGCTTTATGACTCCACCAAAAATCAATACAAGTACATTTAAAAGTCGCTATATACATTTACGGATTTCGAAATATGCAATGGTAAATTGTTCCACATACAACAATTATTATTGGAACAAAAAAGAAAAGAAATGATGGTAATCTAGACACTAGAAGGATATAGAAACAACATGGTTTTGTGTATCTTTGAACATACCAAAAAAATTCTCATAAAGATATGAAGGCGATTTAGAACGGATAATAGTAAAAAAAAAACAGCAAATGTCTATTTATTTAAAAATTTATCCAAAAGCTATACAACCAAGGATACCGCTCCTATATTCAGATATATATGATGAACGTAACCTTAACGCAAAAACTATAAGTATGTTATTGTTGTACAAATATTAAAAAAATCATCAAGTCTATTTCCATAACCTCACAACTCATTGTTGACAAAACAACATCACACAATATACATAAATAAGTGTAGCACTAGACATTAATGCATTCAATTTATTAAAAGATGACCATAGACGAACATCATCAAGGTCTTTGTTAATAAGATCAATACAACCGCAGCAATATCACCCACAAAAAAAACTGCTCCTGTATATAGATGAACAATATCCACGCATGGTTTAAATATATGTTATTCCCATTTCAATGCACAATATATCGAAAATGTCTTTCGTATATAGGTTGCACTTATTAATAACAAAATTCTATTCAGGTATTTAAGAAGAAAAATTCATAAAAAGTGATCGTTTTCTTTTGTTTGGTATCGACGTATCTCTGGTTATGTTTGTAATATTTGTTTTTGGAACGTTCATATACGTTCAACAATATATTAATAAATTGCTGAGTTTTTCTATACGTTTTTTATTTTTTGTATATAAATATAAAATAATATATTTTTATTATTGCAAAAGGCATGAAAAAAAAGAATGATTTACAATTCAATGTAGTTTTTATTATTATTATTATTATTATTTTATCTCTGGTGCGGCTTTGTATCGCATATTCGACAACTTGAAATTAAATTTAAATCACGTAGTAATGAAACAATGAAACCAAATAATAATAATAATAATAATAATAATAACACATAAATAAAAAAAAACATGTTTCCTTAAATGTAAACTATAAAAAAACAAGATAACTCTCGCTTGGTTTTAGTTAATTTAATAAAAATATGATGCATACAAGTATGAACTAACGAAAACTGAACTGAAGATGATAAACTAAAATAGAACTCAAAGTAAATAATTTGATGTTTCTTTCTGTTTTTTTTATGAGTTATTCAATTCGCATATAAAGAATGATTCATTACATTATCTTATATCTAATATTGATAAATTACACATATTCCTTATCGTGCTCGAAGTGTTCTTATACACACATCCATCTATAACTGTTTTGGTAATTGGGATTTTAAAATAATTCTCTAAATTATTTATATGTAAAGAAATTATGTGCAGCGAACAAAATATAAATTTAATGTAAACACCAGTACAATGTTAAAAATGTGTAACAAATTCACATAAGTTAATAAATCATATAGGCAATCTAATATAGAATGCATAAGTCATGTGCAGCTGATGACATCTCCGCTAAACATCCATTACAATTAAGTTATATGGTAAATTACTTTATTCATAGGACTATGTATACAAAATAATTGGTCTGCACATATCTAATCGACAGATGTTTCTATAGTTGATTTTCATATTGTTACCCATAATTTTAATAACCGTTTACATAGCCAAATATATCTAACAAAGTTCTGACATTAGTGTGTTTTCCGGATGCTCATGAAGAGTTTAACTGTTTAACTGCGTACTACTAATTATAATATTAATCACATCCTATAAAACATAGTACCCTTCATATGCAAAATATTATCCTTGAACTGAGAAATTTTTAGGGATCCGGGTAAAATATAAGGTAGGTATTGTCACTAAATTACTATGAATTCCGGAAATCCACTGGACTTACAACCAATATATAGTCATACTACGATGCATTTACAATTTCGTAATAATTTTTCAGTGCTTTGTTGACGGTAAAGCAGATCAAATTTTATATTTAATAAGGAACCATCTTCAGATTATCATTTGTATCAATCAATTCATGAACAATACTGTTATCATAAGTGATGAAAGTTGAAAATGTTTCAATGATAATTTTGTTCACATATAGCCTCTAAAAATGTCCATCATCACTATTCTATTCTGCTGGGCAAAATAAATCGAATTTATTATATCAAGAATGGATATAATAGATTAAATACTTATTAGAATTGGAAACCACGCGGTTTTTCAATACCAAAACAAAATAAAACCAAAAAAAAAACCACAAAGAATTTATAAAACCCAAAATCGAATTTGTGTTCCGGTTATTGAATGAATTCATTAAATTATAAATAAATGCGAAACCATATTATTCGCTGTGTTTAGGTATAGCGTTGACATATTTAAGAGTCTGTTCATATCTAGGAAGTAAAATAAAGAAGTACCCTGAGTGGAGCAAAACAAACAACAACTTTTTTTTCTATTGATTCCAATATGACACACATCACACACAACGTAAGATAGCCCAGTATTCGTTCATCTGAGGTTTTCGTTTCTGCCAGATTAATACAAAAACTTGATTTCTTGATTTAGCACCATTCATAGGGTATTTCTTTGCTTTGTTTCCTAGGTATAAGCAAAAACTCTCGCTGTACTCTTAAATATGTTAACCCTATCGATAAACACCACAGAGAATACGTACATATATTTTTTATTTGTAATTTAACAATGAAGAAACCGGATGGCTTAACATATTAAGATAAATATCACAAAAATCTATCGATTTATCGAATATTTTCATTTGTTAAATGATCACATTCAATTCATTATATGGATGTTTTAATTCTGATTGGATATATTTTATGAATGCATTACTTACACAGTGAATTTTTGCAAGAAGTTTTAGCTTTTAAAATCAACATTTTTTATAATGGGCTCTTACTTTCTTACCATACTTAACTATTAATTTTATGTTTATATTTTTTTTTTATATTAGTTAGAAAAATCAAAAAAAAAATATATAAATTTAAATTTCATTTTGTACACACGATATAATATTAATAAATTACAATATGCCTCTACATTTAGTAGTAGTCTATACTTATACCAACTAATCCACTGCCGCAAGATACATTAATATTTTGTTTAGATTAATACATATATGTTAAATATGAATAAACTTAACATTTAAAAAAAGTTAAAATAAATAAAAAAATAAAAAAAATAGAAGTAATTTGGTGTTTATTTTACAAACTGCCGCAGCTCGTGAGTTAATTGATAACATCAATTTATTAACAAACATTATTTTATTAATAATATTACATTTTAACTGTACAGAAAATTAAAAAAACTTGAATATTATTATATTTATAAAAGTGATTTATAATAAGAGTCGCATTTATTTTATAAGTAAATACAAATACACATATTGCGATATGTTTATATTTTATTCATAGAAGAAATATTATAAATAGGTAAAAAAAACAAAATAAATAATAAAATTAAGTACTTTACTTACCTTTCTCTTTATTATTTATTTTTTTTTTTTTTTCTATTTTTGTTTATTTATTTTTGTGCTTGACTTATCCCATTTGTAAAATAAACATATTTATGTTTGTATGTGTGTGTGTGTTTATACACTGTTTTTTTTTTTTATTTTATTAATATAATTTATATTTGTCTATAAATGTTAAAATATTTAATATATATTTATTTTATATAGTCTTTTTAATATTTTAATATAATAAATTATAAATTCGATAATTATTACTATATTTTATGCTGATTATTTATTTATTATATTTAATTTCAGCGGCGTTGTGGGTTATCATCGTCATATTCATACTATAATACATACACATAATATATACCACAACTACATACATACACAACTTGTGTATTTATATAGAAAAAAACAAAAACTCACAAATTATAACCACAAAATAAAAAACATTATTTATTAAAAGTAATTTAATGAAGATATTTTCAAAAATAAATTTTTCAATATCTTATATTATTTATATAGAATAAGTTTCAAATAATTATAATAATAAAGTTTAATAAAAAATATTAGCATATAGCGCGCACAATCACAATTAAATTTAAATTTATTATTATTAAAATATGGTATTTATGCGATATATAGAAAAAAGTCCTTGATATTCAATTAAAATTATTAATTTCTATATATATATAATATATTAATTTAAAAAGGCAACCAAATACACATACACACAAATAAATTAATTAGAAAAAAAAAAAAAAAACTAAAGTTATATTTAAATATTTTTATCTTTCATTGATTAATAATTTAATTTTATTATTGTGTGTAGTTGCTCTATCGTCATTCATTTTAATTGAAATAAAACAATTTGGTTATAATTTGCAATTGGGGCTCACTCTTGTCGTGCTACTAATTCTGGCTCACGACCGACCACTTGCTAAAATGTAGGAGTATAAAATATATTATCACTATAATAACTTTTTTTTTGTTTTTATACACACACACACACACACACAGGAACAACAGTTAATTGCTTTAATTGATGATTTAAAATTGTTTTAAATTTAATATGTTTACAAAAATACAAGAATGCATCATCAACACACGCGCGTTAATAATAAAATACAACAACAACAAATCATATAAATTTTAATTAATTTCAATCAGAATAATAAATGCTGCACAAAACTATTTACAGACGACACACACACACACGGAAAAAGAAAAAGAAACAATAAAATTTTCTTATATTATTAATAAAATTGATAAAAAAAAAATAATATAATATAAAGTTTTTATTTTTTACACTTAATTCAATATGCACACACAAGCAAAACTATATGACAAACAACAAGTGTCTATTTTAAATGACTACTCACTGTTGACTGACTGTTTAATAAAAAGTATTTTTAGAAAAGTATTCTGCTCGTGGTATTTGTGTTATATTATTTTCTTCAGATTTATTAGTTTTGTATATTTTATATACCGAATTATGTTCGTTGTCGATTCGACCATAGCGTACAGTGTAAACTCCAAATAATGTATTGCATTTAAAAACCAAACATACCACTGTTCACATGCGCATAAACAGCAAACTGGAAATATAAATGTAATCAAAGTATCTGTAATATTCATTTATTGTTAAATTTTGTATTTCTTGTACTTATTAAATGTATAACAACCGATAAATTCTTATTCGTTTTTGTAAATCGTTCATTCATATTATATTCATTTTTATTTAATATGCAAATGCATATGAATCATGAATACGTACAACAGGGTGTTCGGCGGGAAGGTTTATTACTTACAGTAATTCCATTGTAACATTGGCCGTATGTGAATTTGCACCGTCTTGTTAAAGGCACACACACACACACACACATGTTAATCAAACCCCAAAGCATCCAATTCTGATGTCAACAGCAATAACGTAACACAGTGATTACGGTGTAGAATTGAATTGGACGAATTATTTTGAACAGTTTATTCGACAGCACCACAATGTTTTCAACCGATATGATCGTAAGTTGTCGCCCAGAGGCTTGTGTTTATCTACTACAAATCCTATTTCTATTTCTACATCTGATTAGTGATTTAACACGGAGTATTTAACCATTGAATTGAAAGAAATTATATTTCGCATTGCAGTGGGTTAATGTGCAATACTATAAAACAGAATGTCCAGAATAACAGTCCTTTTTGTGTTGTGCATTATATCCGCATATATAGTTTTTATGAAAATCACGTTAACTGTTTTCTATACCCAGTGTTGTGGGATCATCTCGATGAAAATCACAGAGACTATATGATCTAAAGATAAAGGTTAATGCAGTCTGAATAGGAGGATTATCATCTTTTTGTCTATTACATAATGCATGGCGATAAGTTATTATGTTTTTACTTAATAATAATATGGAACTTAAACTATTAATGAAATTCTAGACTTGTTCTTTTTATCCGTAGTAGTAATACAACCTATGGCGGAACTAAAGCTTTGTGGATAAAATGCAAATTGGCAAAATTAAAACCGGCGGCTGCATGAGTTTACAATTTCCATAGAAGAATCTATAACTATAAAAATAAAACCGATAGCGCATTTACGATATCTTTAACAAATTAGAAGATGCTATATCTTAAACTGTGATATAAAGATCCTTAAAATTCGGGATTGGAAGACATTGACTGAGGATAGATCAGGCTGGAAAAGCGTGTTGGAGATCGGCTAAAACCGCACCCGGGTTGTAACGCCATGGAATAAATAAGTAAGTAATATCTTATGAGATTCATTTATTTAACAAACAATAATGTTATTAAAGCATAAAACAGAAAATTTTACAAGCTGCAAAGGCAGAAAGATAATAGGTTTTTAATTAGCATAGATAAACGATTAATTTGGAACCATAGTAGCGAAAACTTCATTTGTGTCTCACTCAAATTTTAAGCTCCACCATAAAGAATTAATTTTTTTGTCATAATGTTCAATAGGTGAGTGATTGATGAATCAGTTGAAATGCGGAAAACGATTATTTCACTTGTATTGAAGTGGACTGGGTCCGGTCAATCATAAGCAATTTACCCACTATTGAAGCAACTTAAGCATTTATTTATAATAATTAGTCAAAAGTAATGTAACAACCGTCTATCAGTTTACTATTGTATGTGTATACACTGAAAATATACTTATATCAATATGTATTAAATTCTGCAAATCTTAAATAAATATATGAATGAATGAAACCAACTATATACGAACAAACAAGATCTGACTACGCAGTATTTTTTTGATATATCCTATAGAATTCTAGCTATATCTGAGTGTTAAATAATTTTAATTGGTACTGGAAAAAAGCAATCTCCGACTTCTCCATACTACCAACTTAAAACTACATTACAATAAAAATAAATAAACGCAATACTGGGAACGAGTCGTTGTGGGAGTCGATAACGATGATCGATTATCGTTAACAATACGTTATATAATACGACTGGTAAACAATGATATTAAGATTGGGATTTGAAGGCGTTAGCTGCAGATAGGTCTGTTGGGAAGAAGGCTAATGCTGCACCTGGGATTTAATGCCATGCAGTAAGTAATTAACAATACATCTTGTATTATTCCATATAATGCTACTGATGAGTGATTATACCGTATGTTATACTGATAAATTAGTATATGCGCTGCTAAACACATTTGTGTGCCATTTATATATCTTTCAGTATTCGCGTACTCACTCTTGGATACTAATAATAAATGCATACTGTAAGATCTATTTGTACGTACGTAAAGACATTAATTTTTCGAGAAAAGCAAAAGAATAATTTTGTATTGCACATAAAATTTATGGTATTTCAACATTTCAGATAATGATTTGATGATTAGTAGTAATATACAATCAGCCTATTGACGATATTGTTTTTAATCTTTATTTCTATTTGCATATAGAAAAATAACAAACGAACAAAAATAACAAATTTTAGAATATGTTATCTTTGTTTTGTTTACTATTATTTGCTATTTATTATTTGTTATTTGATAAACGTCGAACAAATAAATGTTAAAAAAAAAATACAAAAACATGACAAATGAAATAACAAATAAATAGTCAAATAGCACAACATTTTATGAGATAATACCGGTTAACACAATTTAACATAATAATAATACACTCTTAATATAATGATAAGATAAGCGAATATAAAATACCCTTAATATTAGCATAGATTTGTATTTAGAATAGAAACACAATGACGCTATGCATGCGGCGCAAGCGGTACACATTCACACACATTTGAACAAGCTCGGTTAAATATTATGTTTTTTCTTTACTGCATGGTGCATTCGATCGCCACAACACACAATGAATTTAAATTATTTGAATAATATCAGTTGAATGATAAAATTATTGTTTGATATATGAAAATAATTTTAAAACAAACAAAAATTCATTTTAATTGAATAATTATTAAAAAAAAAAATTGTGGAATGGCTATCACTGCGTGCACCGCGTATTACAAGATTTCAATGTGTTTCTATTCTTTTACTATTATATTAACTTAATGCGTGGTTTATTATTATTTTCGTTTTTGTTCTTGTCATAGCCTCAGTTGGTCGTATATAGTCTTCAAATAATTTCTCTGGTTTACAAAACGATTGAATAAAACATGTCAATTTGATTTCATTTTCTAACTAATTACTTAAGACTTTCATGTGACGTGTATATAAATCGTTTATTGTTTTATTTTGCTACTTCTACATTGACTATAATATTTATATTTGTTTGTTTTGCTTATGTATAGCAATAGTGATGAGTTCGTTATCTTACTTAATAGCATTAGCAATCAGATTGATAAATCAACCTGTGCAAAAAAAAAACGAACACACACAAAATATTTTACCCTTAAATTACATTTAATTGCTATTTCTATTGGTATTATATAGAACGTTAATATATATTTTTAATTTTATCTTCATATATTTAAAAATTTACAATAATTGTTGTTAAATGTGGTCACAATATTTGTCGATTAATAATAAATTGATGAAAGTGTGTGTAGCAGAAAAAGGACACGAGAAAATCAATTTATTAAATTAATCGTAAATGTATAGATAACGTACGTAAAATAATAATCAACGAATTAGTGCGTGTGAAATATTCAATTTTTTTTTTAACTTTTAGTTTTTATCGTTATATTGTCCTATAAAGGGTGTGCACGAGCGGTACGCATTCCTTCAAGGTGATGATGGGGAACATAATTTCTAAGTCGTAATTACTAAATAACATTTTTCGATTTGGGGCTCTGTTTTCAAGATATGGCTGTAAGAATTTTTGCTCGGCAGTCCATCATTAAAGTGTCAGTAATAACTTTTAAAGTAAAATAAATACAGAAAATTTATGGTAGACCGAATTTATAGAGAATTAAATTGTGTTATAATTTTTTTTTTTATAACTTGCTTCACTTTCAAGTTATTGAACAATAAAATTGAATAATAATTATGTTTTCTCATTAAATTTCGTAGTAAAATGAATTTTTTTAAAAATCAAACGGGGCGCAACATATTATGTTTAAGTAAATTATTTCGCTTTGTAAAATATTTAGATAAATGCTTTGGCCAATAATTTAAAAGTTACGAAATGTTTGAAAAAGTGGTGTAATTGTAGAAATAAAAAAATAACAAACTATAATTAAAGTTATTTGGAAGAAAATAGACCGTAGGTTTGCGTTTAAATTTCATTTATTCATAAGCAAATACCGAATACTCTTCTTATTTTTTGGTCCAAATAACTATAATTTTAGTTTGTAATTGTTTTATTTCTACAATTACACTACTTTTTCAAACATTTATAACTTTTAAATTGTTTGTCATAGATAAATGAAATATTTTACAAAATTGTAACGAAATAATTTAGTTTTACTTTTTTGATATAAAAATAATATGTTGCGCCGTTAGCTTTTTAAAATAAAATTCATTTTAGTACAAAATTTTTGAGAAAACATAGTTATTTTTCAATTATATTGTCCGATAACTTGAAACTGAAGCAAGTTATAAAAAAAATTTAGAACACAGTTTAATTCAGCATTTAATTCTCTACAAATTCGGTCTACCATAAATTTTTTGTATTTACCTAACTTGCGAAGTTATTGGTACTTTAATGACGAAAGTTATTGGTACTTTAATGATGGACTGCCGAAAAAAATTCTTAGAACAGTATTTTGAAAACAGAGCCCCCAATCACCCCCTTGAAGGAATGCACATCGCTCGTGAACCGTCTGTATAGTTACAGTCATCATAAATAAAATACCCATATATTCTGTAGCAAAACGAATGAATACATGAGAATTAATAATTATTAATTAATTTGAGGGACTAGGACAAAACGAAATATATATATAAACCACGTGCATAAATAAAATAATGTTTTTTTGCTATCATTTCATTGTTTTTAACAAAATTTTAAATTTAAAAAAATAAGATAATAATGTTTACAAATCAAAATAAAATTTATATATAAATAAATATTGTTACACAATTTTATTATTAACAACAAAAGTTTTTTTGTAACTTAAATAGAAAAACAGAGAGAGAGAGAGAGAGAGAGAGATAGAGATAGTGAAAAAAAAAAAACGCAGGATTCTAAAAAAAAAAAAAAACAAAAACGATATTTAATTTTCTTTTTTCCATTTCGTTTCCGGAATTAAATTATTGATTAATTGATTATTTTCAAGTTAAAATATTATTTTCATCACAATTAATAATTCATTTTCTATATATATTTAATTCATACCTTTAACTACACAATATAAATTTTTTATATATATACGACGAGTACTATTATTTTATTAATTTTTAAATACCTCATGCGCTAAATGTTTCATTTATTTTTGTTGTTGGTGTGTGTTTGTATGTGTGTGACTGTGTATAATGTCATTAATAAACTTATTCTTCTTTTTTATTAACTTTTACTTATTAATGTTTTTATTATTTTTTTTTTTTTTTCACCCCCAAACTAAGTCTAAATTATATTTTCTATTTATTACTTGCATTTTTATATTAAATGAAATTATATTTAAAAAAAATCATTTTCATTCAAATTAATTAATTTTCATTCATTTCATTGCATTTCTTTCATCATTTACTTAAATTAAATTTATATATATTTTGATATTTTGAAGAAGAAAAAAAAAATGGTGGTTGTGGTGGTTGTGGTGGTGGTGTTACATTTTTTTTTCTTTTTTTTCCATTGTTTTTTACACGTGAATTTTATTTTATTTTATTATTTTATTCATAATTATATTAATTATTATTGTTATTATTATATAAATTGCTATATGTAATATTTCACAAATTTTGTATTGAATTCTTCTATTAATAATAATAATGATAATAATAATATATATTATAATATTACATATGCTTAAATTTATTTAAAACGTTTAATTGGATTTTATATAAATCTTGGTGTAATATTCTAGAGATATATTAGATATAAATATGTGATTTGTATTGTTAATTGTTGTAGTTGTTGTAGTAGTTGTTGTTGTTGTTGTTGTTTTAGGTTAGAATGTTTTTAATTTTTATTTTAATGTAATTTAAATAGGCGGCTTTTGGCTTGTGTTGTAATAATATAATTTCTATTGGAAACTGTTAATTTTTTTGTTTGGTTTTTGTTTTTATTTTATTTTTAATAATGAAAATTATATTTATTTTTTTCATTTAAAAAAAAAAAAAAAAAAAAAAAAAACAATTAAAAATAAAGAAAAAAAAAATGATTTTCTATTAAATAATTTCTATAGATATTTTTTAAATAATAATTAATGTTGACTCAATAATTTTAATGTTTTATTTTTAATTAAAAACTATCTCTTTTTTTTATTTTTTTAATTTTTTGCGTTTTTTTTTTTTTCCTTCTTCTTTCATTACTAAAACTTAATTTTAAATATAAATTATCAATTATTATTAATAACTAAAATTAGTTTATACAACAAAATAATAAAAAATAAAAGTATGTTGATTTAATCAATTTAACAATATATTTTTTTTTAACAGAAATCAAATAAATTTTGTATGATTTTATTTGTATTAATATTTCGTTTTTTTTTTGTTTTTTTCTTTTGTTTTATAATTAAATGATTTTTGTGTTTTGTTGTTGCAATTTTTTATTTGTTTATGGTTTATGTTTTTCGGTTGATTTTCCATTTCTATTTTAGATTTTTGTTGTGTGCAATTTTGTTTGTTTGTTTGTTTTTTATTTATTTTAATCTATTTAATATAGTAATATTTTATTTATTTTTTAAATATATATATATATATTTTTTTTTTTATTTTATTTTATTTTATTTTTTAAATTAAAGTTAAAAAAATATTGTTTTATTTCAGTCTTTGTAAAATCAACACCACACATGAACAACGCGTAATTTATTATTATTATTATTTTTATTATTATTAATGTTATTATTATTATTATTATTTTTGTTGTTTATTTATTAATTTTATTATTAAATTTTTAATATTAATTCTATTATAAATATAATTAAATATTATTATTATTATTATTATTAATTTATTAATTTATGACCATAATTTATTCGTATTCAATTTTATTAACTTAAATATTTTTTGTGTTATTTTTTTAATTCTTTTCTATGTGGTCATATTCCATGATAATGACGATGAACATGACGAACATTCATCACTTTCGGTAATGTTATTCGATTGAAAAGATTTCGGTCCCCATATCCGTACAGTTGCATCATCTGATGCAGACGCTAATATGGACGGATAAACTGGATTCCATGACACACAATTTACGGTACGTGTATGACCAACTAATTTAGCTAATGGTTCTTCACGTTTTATGTGCCATATGTAAACCTAATGGAAAGGAAAAAAAAAAAATAAATAAAATACAAAAAATTGCTTAAAAAAAGGGTGGTAAAAAAAATTTGAGAGCGATATATCATCAGCGAAGGTGGTAATCAATTAAAAAAAATTTAACGATGCATTCGATAAGCGCGCAAACCAGAATGTTATTAGATGGTTTTCTTTTGATAATCGTCAATTGGTTATAAATACTTAATATTTAGCAGTGACCAAAAAAACCTGGCAAAAGAATAAGCGATTTAAAATATGACAGAAATGAAAAATAAATAATTAAATAAAATTAAATTAAATTAAATCTTAATTAATTAAAAAAAAATACAACATAAGAACCATCAATATGTCAAAATGTTAAATGCCTTTCCTTATGTGATTTACTACTTGTAAACTACTTGCAGATGATCAATAGAAAAAGTGCAAGTAGATAGAAGTAGAAAAATTATCATTTACTTAAACGAAAATTATTTATAAGTACTTGGCAATTATCAAAAGAAAACAACTATTAATACTTGGAAGACTACATAATCAAGATCAAGAATAATTATTCAGACAAACCTATATTTAGACACAAGACACAAAACATAATATTGTTTTCACTGTAGGTCCAACAATGCAACATCTATATAGAAAACAGTATATGAAATTAATGAATGCATAAGGTTATAATCAAGAACGGCTATAACAACGAAAAAATTAATCTTAATAGCAAATACCAGAAGCTTATATTATTTGCGTTTACTATTGGTACCGCAGCAACTGGATAGAAATATAACAAGAAAATTATATAATTGTTTTCTATTGGTAATCGCCAAGTACTTATAAGTAATTTTCGTTTGAGTAAATGTTAATTTTTCTACATCTACCTACTTGCACAATTTTCTTTTGATCACTTGCATGTAGTAACGTGTAGCAAGTCTCAAAATACACAATTTCTTGTTCTATATTCTAAGTTCATTATGGCAAAAAATTTGTAGGATCAGCGTGGCATTTTTTTAAAAGACGTCATGTTTGATAATTATGTGCAAAATTTTGTACTGAAAGTACGAAAGGGTTAATAAAAGGTATGTTGAAATTGTTTTTCGTTGTTATATAGCCGTTCTTGATTATATAGCCAACTATACATTAATTAATTTCATAATAATTTCTAAATAAGTGTTGCGGCGTTGTGGAGCTAGAACGAAAATAATATTATTTTTGTGTATTTGCAAAAAAAAAATAGGTATGTCCGAATAAGTTTTTAATTGTCACAACCATTCTTGATTATAGTCTTGTGTATTAATAACATTCTTGTCGCTTACCGTCTGCGTCGTTAAATACAATAATTTTCACACGATTATTGCCTTCTTGATCATTTCCTTCTGGATTATAACCTGTTCCGTTCAAATTGTTTTTTTTGTTTTTTTTTACAGATTTTTCAAGTGGTTAAATTTGGTGAAAGTTATGCAGAAGTTAAAAGAAAATGTCGTACAAAATATGGAAAAACAAATTGTCCAACAAACGAGAGTACCATTCGAAATATTGTGAATAAATTGGAAGAAACTTGGTTAATTCAAGATAAAAAAAAAAAAATAAATATTATCATCGCAGTGTTCGTTCACATCAAAATACTACGGCTGTCAGTGATAGTGTAACTGCAGAATCAAACACATCAATTCGTTATCGTTCACAGCAGTTAAGCATTAAAGATTAATCCAAACCATTTTATTCAATATTTTGTCATAGATTTGTTAATTGGGCACTTCCAGCGAAAAAAGAAGTGATGAAGCTCATTTTGAAATTGATGGATATGCATAAACAAACAAAATTGTCGCGTCTGGGGTGAAGAATATCAACAAGTAATATTGCAACGACCAATGAATCAACATAAAATAACTGTTTAATGTGGTTTTTGGTCTGGTGTAGTGACGCCTCTTCGAAAATGAAGCTGGAAACGTTGTTACTATGAATGGTGCTCGATGTCGAACAATGATTAATAACTTTCTATGGGATGAATTGAAGCATATTAATGTGTAGCATATATGGTTTCAACAATGTTAAATGGCCACCAAAATTGAGCAATCTAACACCATTAGGCTACTCTGTTAGCTTTCATGTTCTGTAAGAACAGAATCATAGATGTCACTAATAATTCCATTACAAGAATACTTACTTACTTACTGCATGGCATTAAAACCTATCTAACGCCTTTCAATCACGAATTTTAAGGATCTTAATGTCACAGTTCACTGCATCTAGCCATCTAGTCTTCTTCCTTCTGGATTACCACAGTTTTTTTTTCAGTACACGTTCCCCCTTCATGCGTAATACGTGTCCATGTCATGTTAATCTATTGATTCTGATTGTTTTGACAATATTTGGTTCGCCGTACAACTTGTCTATTTCAAAATTGAGTGTTCGTCTCCAACCATTGTTCTTTGACAGGACCAAGTAATTGTTTCTGGTTCTGTACCATGTACCATGCTTCCGATCCATACGTTAATATTAGACTTATTAATGTTTTATACAACTTGCATTTAAGATCCCGTTATAATATTTTCGATCCGGATTGCTTTTTTAAACCGTAGTAGCATCCCTTTCCAATTGCTACTCTGCGACGAATTTCCTCTTCAATATCATTTTCCACATTTATCAACGATCCTAAGTATATGAAACTATATACAATTTCAAATGCCCAACGAATTTACAGAATAATTAACTACGTTGGACGTATGGTTAATTACCAATTTAGGAAAAACATCCAATTATGAACTCTACAACACGGCCTCGGATCGGACAGGATAAACGGCAATGACTCAAGCAACTAAAAAAAGAACGATTTAAAACTTGCAACATTGAATTTTAGAACTTTGTTGTGGCAAGGTGCTTTAAGAACACATACTGGTACACTAAAAAAAAAAGCGAAACTGATGAGGTATCGGATGTGTTTTATGAAAAACTGATAGCAACATATAGAACTACGTCCGACCACGATATTATGATATTCTTAGGCGACTTTAATGCCAATGTGGGACAGGAAACAATATATCAACCAACAATAGGTAAGCACAGTCTTCATAGACCAACGGATTAAAATGGACTGTGATTGATTGATTTCGCTATGTCTAAAAACATGGTTATTAGTGGTACATACTTCCCACATTCATAAAACGACGTAAAGGTCTACAGATGGTAGAACAAAGAATCAAATTGATCATATATTAATTGATGGACGTCACTGTTTAAATATAATGGATGTTCGAACTTAGAAGGACGGTATTATCTGTCCATTGTACAAAAAGGGCGACAAATTGGATTATAACAACTATAGAGGAATAACTTAATTAAACATTGCCTATACGGCAAGGCGACCCATTATTAACACTAATCGAAATATAGTGGCTGTCAAGGATGTTTTCCATTTCAAGAATACATTCCGTAAATTATGAATCATGTTACAATTGTACACAATTTTCTTTTTTTTGTTTTTAGAGATGCTAAAATATGACCAAAATTAAAAATTATTTACGTCTTGGCACTTTCGCAAAGTAAATTATCAGGTTTAGTGCTATATTATTTATATTGTGTTTATAATTGTTAGCACTAATTACAAACCTTATTATCTTCACTACCACTTGCTACAAAGCTTTCATTAATTCCACCAAAACATGAATAAATTGTATAATTTCCTTGTGTTACACCTTGAAATTTTCGTACCAAACATTTATCTTTTAAGTCCCATAAATGTAAACCTTGTGTTGATATATTTAGTAATGCTAAACGATCGGTTGAATTCACAGAAAAGGTCATGATAGGATTATTTTCTTGAATCCTAAAAAAAAAAAAGAGAAAAAAAATTAAGATTGTTATCGCAGCATATAATTTGAACTGGGGCCTAGTTCATAGAACATGAATCACGTTGTATGTGAATTCACGTTTATGTATATAAAATGCATAGACATTAATGCCAAATCACATATAAAATGTATGTGACGAATGTTCTATGTTATAGGCCCCTGTGTTTGTATTTCTGCCAACAAATATGTATTTTACGAAATTCATATTTATTCATCCAAACTTGTGCTTCTCGTCATTTATGGCGATATCTAATATTAACGGATATCATATACCTAGGCATGTTAAATAATTCGATGTTGCAAAAATAATAAAAATTTAGCATTCAGTTAAATATTGAAATGTCTTTAAAAAAAAAAAAAAGTATTTAGAATTCTACTTTTGTGCAAATATTTTTCTTCACGTACATTTTTGGTTTTTCTGTTATATGATAGCCCTTAACATAATTTACATAATTTAAATAACTTACACATTATAATCAACACGTGAATTTTCAAATGTATATGAACGTATTCTATGATGTGTATCAGCTGCTAATACAGTAATATTATCACTACGAAATGCTAATGCATTAACTCTAACACCATCCCAACTATCATGTATTGTTCCTTGAACATCACATAAATAGAATTGTCCACGAATACCACCTGTAATAAATCTTGAACCATCACGATTAAATGATGCACACGTTAAACTATCATCAGATGAATGTGACATTTTTAATTTAAGTTTTTCGTCCTCCATATTCCAGATCCATAAATCTGGACAATCCTCTGGACCACCAGCTAATAAATATTTTGAATCTGGACTCCATGTTACAAATGAAACGCCATACGTATGTCCGTCGAATGATTTGCGTAATTTTAATGTTAATTTCTTGGGATCAACATCCCAAATCATAACCGTTGTATCTTTTGAGCCGGTCGCTAATTTAAGGCCATTTGGTGAAAATTTACAATACCACACTTCATCAGAATGTTCATTTAATACTTGTATTTGATGTAATGGGAACTAAAAATAGAAAACACAATTATATGGACTTATAAAAATAAAATTCAGTTCAATTTCTATTTACCCCATCTTGCGAACAACTATGATCGGTTAACAATGATACATCGTTAAGCGAAGTTTCCCATGCCATGTCATGACATGGACAACGAATTGTTTGCAATTCAACCGCTTGCTTTAATAAATGTCTTAAACGACGTGGCGGCAACATTACAGATGCCGGTAAATATGATTGTAAACGATCCATTAAACGTGTTCGGGATGCATCACCTTTACCCTCCCAATGAGCTCTCTCATATAAATCTTCGCTACATGCACACATCATATATGACGATAATTGATGAACCCTTGGTGTATTATGTTGTAATGGTGTTAATTCATTCCGTAATACGTGTAATGCATCTAGCGGTCGACCATCTTCTAAGTATTCTAAATACTTTTGTTCTAATAGTAAAAATTTCATTTCCTAAAAATAATGTTTTACCGGAAAACAAAATAGATTCTTAGAAAAAAACTAATTGGAATACACAAAAAATGAATGGAATAAGTATATAAAAATTACTACTGCTGAATTTTTTCCATCAACTAATGGCTGTAGTTCTTGTAAATAATGATCAGCTTTTATCCAATCACCTGACATTATGTGCTCACGAAATTTGGTTGCCGATGGATGCTCTAATGAACATCCTGCTTCTTCCATAAGCATTTCGCTGCTTCGCCTAAAAATATAATCGTTTTGTATTCATTATTCTTATTACGATATGCAATTTTTGTTGGATGTACGTGATGATATAACCCCGTCTATATGAATCACTTGACATCGTTCTAATTCTATTTAAATATTTAAATAACTATCAATGTATGTCGAACATGTCCCATGAATGAATTTAGGCTGAGAAAATTTCATTTTCATAGATAAAATAAGTAAATATGAAAAAAAAATATGAAGTATTTTGGAAGAAATGACGTTTGACGTAAAAATTAACTCCTATGCGGAGTAATTTATAAATGTTGACAATAAATTTTTATTAGATGCTTTATATGATTTGATAAATAAATTAATGATGAATGCATATATACGCAAAGTTTCAATTTCACGGAGGTGTACAAATATTGTATATGTTTTAAATTTCTTAATCGAGGAATTTGTGAAATAATATTAAAAGTAAAAAATATTAAAAGTACAAGTGCTGGAAGATAAGCATCGTTCTTATCGTTCATCAACAACGACAGATTACCTTCACGCCTGTTAGTAGAAATAGCAAGGAAAAATTGTTGAGTACCTGTCACGGAGAATGCGGATGATATTGATATAATAGACAAATCGATAACATCATGCTCGATGTAAGGTATAGATGACAGTTTAGCATCTTCTGATAACTTCATCTGTGTTTAAAAACAATATTTCAAAATAAAAAAAATCATTTTCGTCATCTCATGATCTGGCAGAGTGTGCTGAAAGCATAAACATTGATAATTCAACCGCTATTTGCCATTTAAAGAAGGTTGAATTCACTTCCAAATTCTATATACGGATACTACGTTATCAACTTCAATTTCGAGTTGCACTTGGATGTGTTTACTGGTTACTAAAAACTTATTTGAATAACAAAATGAATGAATTTAATTGTCAAATTATTAGCCTAGAGTATATAGAGATGCATTAGCCATTGTTTGAAACATGCGATCGAGAGGATTGGAGCAAAATCACTTTACCAGATCTGCTGACCCATTTCGGTCGTTTTTCCTTTAATCGTCAATTCAATTTTATCAATTGTTGTTGGTAGCGATTACCAGTAACCGTTTCTATAAAATTTAGGAGATGACGAAGTGGCAGGCAAGCAAAAATGTAATGCTGGTTGCTGAACGGTTGACATTTGGTGCATAGTTCAAAGAGGAAAATGATTGTTTTTAAATCCTTTTCACGAAACAAATGTGAAAATTAATTTTTGTTGCCAATGCAACTACCTCTTTATTATTGACTCCAAATTACCTTAAATTTTCAGATTTATATTTATTTTATTAAATTTTATATTTTGTTAACTACAAAGATATATTATTTTATAGCTGATACTTATCATGTACTGTACTCATTATCCAAATTTAGTTCTTTCTTATTCTACTATTCATCGATTCAAATACAACATATAATAGATAAAGTTATATTTTATTGTTAATAATATTTACCGTATTTTAAAATACAATACAACCACAGCCGAGTAATTATATTTTGAATATATTATTTTTTTGGTTCGATTCATATTATGTGCATGTGCATTAATTAATAAAATTAATTGGAAGAAAGCAAAAACTACATACAATTTAATTTAGTTTTTGTTCTACACAACGTACATTAGATTTGATACCATTTAAAGTATGAAATATATATATTACTATCATTTAAATTACCGCCACAGCTTCGTTCCATAATATAGATCCATTAAACCCAACAATTTGACAATTGTAGAATTTGAGGTGAATAAATTCATAAAAAAACTAACTAAAGAATCCAATTGACTGAATTCTGTTTGTATCAATGGTCAAATTTTATTTAAAACATAAAGCATCCAGCCACACTTATTTTCAGTTGATAATATTGATACAAAAATTTGGTTTCATTATGACTGTGTCCTATATGTGACTATTAAAACAACCAATTTATTGAAGGAAAATTTGAATGACTTGATTATTTCGAGAATTGCCCAATAATTTGACCATCAATTTAAATTAGACTTTTTATTTTATTGTGTAAAGTCATTGTGTAATGCCAACAAACAGAGTCATTGGCATTGCATCGTTTCATCGGTGAAATGTTATCTGGTTTATACAATTCTTTGAAAACTGTATTCAAGCAATATATACATCCATTCAATTGAATGTTATTAAATTATATATTTGATGGGATCAAATAAATTTTTCATTAATAAAAAAAAAAAAAACTTAATTTAAATTGAATTTAAAGTTTCAACAAATTAAATGGAAAACTTTATTTAATTATTTATTGAGTTTTTCTTGTTGTGAGCATAACATTTATATGTGGAACAATTTGATTGTCATGAATATAAATAAGAAATCTTCTTCTTGAGTTATGTTTTCGTGGTTTTGTGCATTATAGAAATTATAAAATCTCTTTCGGTTAATATTAATTTCTAATCATGTACTGAATCTGCAGATTCTTAATAACAATTTTGAATTATAATAATTTATATAAAACCCCAAAAAATACTTACTCTAATCCGATGCTAGTTAGATGTTGACCGATAAGTCGTATTATTTCCAGATTTGTCTTATCAATTTGAACTGATTTATCAATATTTTTATTATCATTAACAACTCCATTCTCTAGTGTACCATTTTCTTCTGTATGTCCATTTGATGCTGATGTAATTTCATCTACTGCATTATTAGTTGCTGTAAAAAATCCAATTAAAAATAATAATAGCTGATTATTTGTCTATTTTTTTTTTCTTCTTTATACTTGGGTATTTTTATTTTAAAAAATATAATGGATGAAATAAAATTGATTCGGGCGAAGGGGGCGGTTGGAACTCGTAATATGAAAATGCAATAACAATTCTAATTAATTTTATTGATTCAATGTTTTTTATTTCAATGTAACTTCTATCATAAAATATAACAAAATATAATAATAACAAAAGATCAATATTTACAATATTTCCCCTTTTAAGGAACAAAAATTAAATTTGCAGACACGTAGTACAAAGTATTTTAAACTATAAAATAAATAATAAAGATATGAATACTGAATAAAGAAATATTTATATATAAAAATAAATAATAAATGATAAAAATATATGAGCACAAATATTATTTTTTTTTTGTAAATGAATACGATACGAGCAAGAAACAATGGCAATGGAATAAAAATAATATTATGTGCAATATATGGCAATATTCATGTAAAAATTGTAAACAAAGGCATTGACTTTATTTCATGTTTTGAAGACGAAAATAAAAACAGAAAAAAAGAAAAATAGAAGACAAATGAAGAAATTTTTCTTGTGAAATATTATTATAAATTAAATTAAATTTTAAAAATTAATTAAATTGGAGAGAAATTTTTGTTTGTTTATTAATTAATAATAAATTAAGTTATCATTCAGTTCGTAATCATGTCATTATTTTTGTAATTAATTTTTAAATTAATCATAATGGAATTTTTTGATATTATGACTATAGTTAAATTATAAAAACAAAATCACAAAACCGAGATTACATAGCAAATTTGTAAAATTTATTAATTTTCGTTTACAAAACATGCATAAATAAAATTATATTAATACCCATAGTAATAACAAAATAAAAAACTGTTGGAATTTAAAGAACATTATGCACATGGAATGGGGGGGGCCTCGCCTCCAACCAAACAAAATAAGCAACCATTAACCAACCAACCAACCAACCCAACAATTTAAAGAAATAAATTTAATACAAAATCAAGAATACACTACACACACACACTCACACAAACACACACATTCATACTACCACTTTTTATTTTATTTTTTTTTTTGTAACATACACAATTAAACACAAATAGAAAATCATAAAAAAAGAAAAAGAAAACAAAAATTTTATTGGAAAAAAAAAAAATTAACAATTCATTTTTTATTAAATGAAGAAAATCGAAATAAAAATAACGTAATTTATTTCTTACCAGTTGAATTTCCTTCGTCTTGCATTGCTGTATTTCCTGATACTCCTACTTCAGATGTTTTCGAACAACTAGCTTCGCCAGCAGAATCTGTATGCAATTTATTTTGATCGAATCCTATAGAAAAATTGGTTGCAATATCTAATGACGAAACAATGGCCGACGACGACGATTCTGATGATTTTCGTGATCTTTTACGCGGTGGCTGGTCCCCACAAGAGGTTCCAGTTGACGCAACTTGCTTCGTATCGCTATCAATTTTGAGTTAATTTAATAAACAATATAATTAAAATATTACACACCAAAATTAATCACAAAATTTTGATTTGAAAAACGCTTTCTCCTCAATAAATTTGTCAATCACTTTTCATTGCTTGCTTATGTGAGTATGATTATTTTTTTTTCTTCTTTCGTTGTGTGTAGCACTTTACTACAGTGTATGAGTGATATGCATACGTACACACACCGTGCATATATGTATGTCGTTAACTTTACAATATAGTTTTTACAGTTTACTAACGTACTAACTATAGTCTACCGTACTACGGTACTATACAAACCACTCTCTCAATCTATATCTGTACTCTACTTTGTAATTTACAATTCTATCTTTCATGTGTTGGAATAGGATACAGAAAAACAGCAGATACACAATTCGTACGTCTTATAGGTTTGATTTTTCGTATATTTGTATATTTAAATTTGTGTTCTCTGTTTCTGCTGTTTTTATTTATATTAATTTTGTGGGATCTGTATTGTATAATGATGTTTGTATGCGTATTTACTTATTGTATACACATATCAATGACATTTACCCGTTTACACATTAGAACAGAGATAATGGGCTGAGAAGGAAAACCGATAGGCGATAGAAAAGTACAAGTGTACTTAATAAATTTAATGAAATAATCCAGTTGATAATGTTGTGCACCACAGGGTGGAATGGGGAAAAGGTTATTTGGTGTTAATCATTTGCGATGGTCTAAAAATTATTATGGAATATTTACTACAAAATTGAATTTGTAAAATTTAATCAAAAAACTATGTACGTCGTACCTGTACGCACAATGCATATATGCGTGAATTATAACATTCGTGTTTCGGGGAAAAATGAAATTATGATTTTCAATATCGTTTAAATTTATTCTAATTTTTAGTTACTATATTTATTTATTATAATTTCTGAATCTGATTAAATCCAACACTTCACAAACTTTTATTATAAAGAAACACAAACACACTGATCAAAAACCAACCTATCCAATTCCTTCCCATACACTGAACTGATACGGAAAATTACTAAATACATAACCAATCCACATATTATATACATATATATGTATATATATATATATATATATAATTCATATTTACACATGTACCAATTCTATATATTTATATATCCCACATTCTATCTCTCTATCTGCCATTAGCTAACTGAATCTCTCAGTTTGGCTGAATGAGCAGCGCTGTCATTTTTCTCACGAATTTTATTTTGGGATATTTATGAATTTGTTATTTTATTTATTTTTCTCTAGCGAAAAAGAGTGATAATAATACATACCGGAATTAAATATAAGCCTTAAATATCAAAAAAAAAAACCGTTGATATTTATCACTTATTTATATATAAATTTAACATTGCGTGTTCTGTTTTTTTTTTTAATAACAGAATTATAAATATATTAAATAAATATGTAAACAGTAGGTAATCATTTCAAAATGCATTCCGAATTCACAGTGGATCGGTTATGTGGGTGGCTAGCGTAGCATGGAGCTGCATAATATTGAGCAAACTTTTGACTTTCCTCATTTTTAACAAAAGAAAATCCATTCAAAACATAACAAAATTCACAACACACTTGTTTTGCGCACCATACTGGCCACTGTACTACACCACAAACACGACACTCGCACTGTATACAGAAATTGTAAGAAGAAAAAAAACGTCAAAAGTCAAAGTTACCTATCAACAAGACTAAAAAAACATTGCCACACAATCGCGACCACAACAAAAAGTAAATAAACTGAAGTAAACTGAATAAAATAAACAAGTTGAAACGTACATCTGGGTGATCTGGGTGAACTGAAAAGATAATGGTAAACAATTTGTTATTGATTTGATAAGATAATTGCTTAGTTAATTGTTGGTGTTAAAGTGGTCATAGATCATAGCACTTTACGCAATCTGGATGGCAATGTTTGGCTTAGTAATTAGATTATATTTATTACTATAAAAATAAAAATAATTTTCAGATCAATTGCTACAAAATCAACGATACAGTAGTATTAATTCTATAATAAGTTATTACGAAAATATCAAAAATGTACAAACATTTATTAAAAGATGCACACATTTTGTAATTTAATTGTGTGTTAATATGTTAATTGTTAATATAATTTTTGTAAAATGTTCTTTAGAATTTCTTTGAGGTAATTTTAAATTAATACAAAATTTAATCTAATTAATAAAATTATGTAATCAATTTTATTTTTCTATTATAGATTTCTTGCCAAATATTTAATTTTGATAACAATTTTTATAGTACTTTTTAATGAGTATATCATTTTTTTATTATATCGTTATTGCCATTGGCATCAAATACCATGTTCCTCAGGTAAAATATATAACATATATTGATTAATTTGTTATCAAATAAATTCAAATTTTATAGGCAACTGTACCCGAATATTATTTGTTGCTGATCCACAAATTTTAGGTGAAACATTTGATACCCATCTGTATAGTAATTTAGCAAATTTAGATGTTGATAGATTCTTAAAAATTTCATTTGTTAATGGTTTAAAACATTCCAAACCTGATATTGTATGCTTTATGGGCGATCTTATGGATGAAGGTAGTGTAGCATCTACCATTCAGTATAATAATTATTTAAAACGCTTTAAACATATTTACCATATTGATCCGGAAAGTGTTCAAGTAATTTCATTACGTTTTTGTTTTTTATTTAAAAATATTACTAAATATTACTTATGTGTAACAAATTGTGTTTAAGGTAATGTATATTCCTGGTGATAATGACATTGGTGGCGAACGTTCCGATGTCGTAACTGAAGCAAAAACTAAACGTTTTAAAATTGCATTTGATGAACATGATGTTATCGATACAAAGTATGCAAAATTTATTAATATTAATTTGTTAACACATAAATATCCAAATGTCAGTATTAAAAATGATATATTGTCAAATCCTGTACAAACACATATCGTTGTAACACATTTATCACTTATATCATATCCAGGTATATTTATGGATAAAGTAAGTTGAAATTTACAATAAATTATGTAATACATTTGTTATTCAATTTCGTATCATATTTTTTGGATATTATAAATAATCACAAAAAATATTTATGTACAACTTCTGTCCGAAAAATAACTGGAATAAGTTTTAATTTTTGGTAAAAATAATTTTTTTCCATTTTACCAATCCATTCCATTTGTTTTTCGGACAGACGGTGTATGTTTGGATTCTTAAATGTATTACTAATACTATTTAATTCATAGATTGTTTTAAAATAATAATAATAATACCAATATTAATTTTCATAGGTTATAGAAAAATTTAAGCCAAACATCATATTTTCAGCTCACTCACATTTATCACGTATTCTCACATATCCACCGTTACATATCAATGATTTTAATGGAAATTCTATAATTGCGTTCAATATTACTGGCGGTGATGATCGATCATCTGTGGAAGTAAATAATGGGAAAAAAATTATTAAACAAATTTTAGAAATTATGATACCAACATGCAGCTATCGTATGGGAGTAATGAAAATAGGATTTGGTATGGCTGTTATTGGTAAGTAGACATTAATTTTCTTTTATTATTGGCCACTTTCATGGGATGTCAAAAACTGAACAATACATTTTCACTCGAAAAAAAATATATTTAATATCTTTATACAAAAAAATGTCTTTTCATATTGGTGTCAATCGCGTCGTCAAAATTTAAACAATTAATCGTCAAAAAAAAGTATTTCTAAAATTTTCTTTTGAACAGCTTTTTTACGCTCCTTCGGCATTTTAAGTAATTCAGATGTTACCATTTCACCTAATAAATATTCAGAATTTCTTATTACTGATTGTTGTGGTTGAGAATGTTGTTGTTGTTGTTGTTGTTGTTGCTGTTGCTGCTGCTGCTGCTGTTGCTGTTGCTGTTGCTGTTGTTGTCTATGATGTTGATAAAATGGATAAAGAAAATCACTGGCAAAATTTGGTGATCCCTTAACATTACTTTGATCTTCTGCGTCTGATGCAATAATATTACTATTATTATTACTATTATTACTATTATTAATATTATTTTCCAATGGCAAATTTGTTGTTTGTGTTATACTATCACTATTTGAACGTTTTCTTTTATGTCGTTCCACTACAATGTCGTTAGTATTATTATTGTGATTGTAAGTAATAGGTGGTGATTGTGATACTACGGATGATGATGATGACGATGATGATTCTGATGACGATGAACGTATTAAGTTTACATGTACTTCATTTGGTATTATTTCTGGTGATGAAGATCCGCTTCGTTCTTTATGCTTATTTTCTACTTTATATGAATGCGATTGTAAATGATTATTATGTATGTGATGATTGGTATTATTTCGAGTATTATTACGTTGAAAAAAGTGATGTTGTTGTTGTTGTTGTTGATACGATTGTTGATAACTTTGTTGCTGTTGGTGATGTATTGTTTCATTTTGTTGGAGTAATTTTTGATAGGTCTCTTCAGTCATTGTTACGCCGCCAGTCTGTCCACTACTAGCTACTCCAACACTTTCTATACTCGTTCCGTCATTACTTATATTATAATGGGCATCATTATTTTGATACGATTGTGATAGCATTACGGTAGCGGCAGTAACCATTGGCATTGAACAACTTGATTTTGATGATTCGTTGCCATCAATAAAACTACTTATCATACCACTACCATTAACGACGCCGCCACCACCACCGCTGCTGCCACCACTACTACCCATAGATCTAAGTTCATTTGGTGATGCTAACATATTTCTATATGATTTACGTGGTTGTATATAATGATCCAAAAATTTCATCTTTTCCAAATACGGACGTGATAAATGTTCATAGCATGGTGAATCACCAACTTTTCTTTGTTGAACATATCGTTCACGTAAATATTTCCAACGTTTTTTACATGACTCCACTGTAATTATAAAATAATTTAATATTCAAATATGTATATAAAAATAACTTAAACCGAATTTACTTAATCAACAATGCAATAAAAATAATGAATAAATACTTAGATTCACAACATTTTTTATAAATTGATCAAATAGATATGTTCAGAAATAGAAATGTATTGACATAAAAATTATAAAAAAAAATTACCATCTGTTCCTAAATTCTTTGCAATTTCATGCCAAGCAAAATCCTTAGAGGCGCATTTATCACCATTTATCATATTATTTTTTTGCCTGTTATATATAATTGCATGTTTTTGAACTTCACCAATTAAACGTTCGTCCATCATTTCTTTATTTATTTGTTTGTTTTTTTTTTCGCGGTTATTATTATATCGTGTTATTTATATTAAGTTATTGGCTTAACTTTTCAGCCAAATATGTAATTTGTATTATATATTTGTACAATTTTATCAATACCAAACATCAATTGTTTGTTATTCTAATTTTACATGTGCTAAATGTAACGCTTAAAAATGTTCTAAAAAAAAAACCAAAAATCACATGGATTTTATCCAGTTTTAAAACATTAATTAAAATTAAAACAAAAAACCAAATTTACATAAATATATAAAAAAATACATGTGTATATATAAAAAAAATAAAAGATAGAGCAGCCTTAACGATTTTAATTAAATTTTCAATTAGAGTTAATTAACTTTCGACGACAACAACAACCGAATAAAAAAAAAACATTGTTGTTGTTGGTATTTTATGGCTGCTGTCGAAGTTAGTTTTGTTGTATGTTAAATTGCTGTTTATATTGCTAGCACATAACTGCAATACATTTAATATTATTAACAACACTTAAAACTGTATAAAATACAAAATTTGACACAAAATTGTTTATAAAATTATTTAAAAATTTAGAAATGTGTTTACAAACATTTCTTTACACAAACAGCGCAGAGAGAGACCGTGTTTTAAAATAAAAAAAATGTCACTCATCTTTATTTTTTTTATTTTTCCTAAAAAATTGCTATATTTATACACACAAATACAAACACCAGCACAGTACTCAAAATTCATGGCACTCAAAAATCCCACATTAGACAGTTTACGACAGTAGTGGCCCAAGCGCAAATTGAGCGCGCAGCCATTTTTTAATGTTTTTGATATTTTCCTTTTCGAAAACATTGTAGTGTAGTTTGTAGTAGATTGTTTTACCTTTTAGTACTATAAACATGCTATTGTTTCTTCTTTACATTACCATCAACTTATCGTTTTTTTTCGATTTTTCAATCATTCATTCAATTCAAATGAAATCACATATTTGTCAATTTTATAGTTTCATGATATTATTTATTAGTTTATTTAAAAATAATAAATTTTATATTATTATTATAATTTCAGATAATAATCAACTTAAATACACAGTACTTTGGTTACCTAATCGTTTTTTATTGTTAGGCCTATATTTATTATGGTTAATTATTATTGTACTTATTTTATTTGTGTGGAAATGTATTAATTATAAAAATAGTCTAATATACCACCGATGCCGTAGAAATAATAGATATTTACCAACTAAAGTATAAAAAATATAACTTAATTTACATAAAATATAAGTAATCAAGTATATATATATTATATACATATAGAATAAGAAACATATCACATAAGTATCCTAATTGTCCTTAATATCTGTGTCAAATTTAACTTTATATTAATCTACTAAAAATTTACAATTGCAACGTATTTTTTGGACACAGTAGTATAAATAGTAATTATACTATTTTTGCAAGAACGGTTTACGTAATTATTATGGGTGTTTCACATCGAAAAATAATCATTTATAGTAAATAATAAATATTGTGTGTAAAGTTTACCATTTATAATAGTATTTTTAATTGTTTTATGAATGTGTGTATACAAATAAAATGTTTTAAATTAAAACAAAAGATTATTATTTTTATACTTATTATATTTTTCTGCATTTGAAATTTACTTTAACCGTTAACTTTAGCACATCATATTAATATTCTAACATTTCATTCAAAAGTATTTGCGGTCCATTTCACACTCAAACTTGCTGGTGCATTATATACAAACAATTAAAGTTTGCATTATTGTAAATTATCCTTCGTTATGGTTTTTGAATTTCATTCAATTCATGTGAAACCCAAATAAAGGACTTGCCAACCATTATACGTCTATAAAACTGTCACAAAACAATGCAATGTGTGACCAATGCCGAATATGCCTAATAACATTAGATTTTTAATGTAATGTGGTCATTTTATATACACAAGTGATTGTGAAGAGCACTTAAGACTTATGGTCGCATGTGCCTGCTATTTATAAGGTCACATTATAGGCACTAGTGCACATGTTGTGGAACTATCCATAGACATGTGTCTGCTAAAAAAACTGTTAAATGGTGTTTCGCAGAAGATAGCGAAAAACGGCAGGCAGACGTTTAAGGTTAAATGGGAAGATGTGCACAGTAAACGGTGCTGCTATAATATTCTTTGAAATTCCGAATTGCAGACGTTGCGGATAGATCTGGTTGGAGAAGACTAACACCACAACTTGGTTTTTTTGTGTCAAACAGTAAGTATAAGTAAGTTTAACACGAATTATTGTAAATACGATTTATATTTATTATATGCGAGCGAGCTATGAAAGTGATGGCGACTCGTATAAAGAAAATGATAAAAATATGGACATTATCAATGTAATTTTTTTCATAAATATACGCTATACCAATTGAAAAAATAAATATATGCCTTTTAAAAGCTGTAACTTATTATATTTATATAAATGTTTAATTGTCAACGAAACTTATATGCCTATAATAATTAATTGTAATTATATAACTATATGTAATTAACATAAAAGAAATATAATAATATTATAAAAATATATATTAAATATTAATAGTTATCAGTCTTTTTGTCATTATAAATAAATATACAATGATAAATTTGTATATTTAATATTATAATTTTAATTTTTCCAAAATATTAATTATAAATTCTAAAAGTATTTTTATGTTATGGTCTACAGTTTTTTTTTAAATTAAAAATACATATTTAGAAATAATATAATAATAAAATAGCAGAATATATATAAAATTTATGTAGAATTATTGAAATTGAATTGAATTTGCACTTTTAAATTTTTTTAATTTATACATAGACGGTGAGAAATGAGCTGAGGTGATGAAATAATAAAATAAATGTGGGGTAAAGGAAAAATTTTAATTTTCTTTTTTCTTATATGTTTTATATTAGAAAAAATTTGTACTGTCGTGCGCGCTTTTGATATATATATTTATATATTTTTTAGTATATATACTTAATATATTATTATATTTAATTAAAGCTATGCAATTATTAATTTAATTATAGTAATATGTATTTTTAAATGACTAGAAAAATATTTAGGTTAATTTTGTAAAAGAAACGAATTTTCTATATTTGACTGATCGATTTTTCGAACGGCCAAAGGTACTCCTATTTTTTTTTAATAAAGTAATTGTATTATACTTATGTTTGGTATAGATTTTACGTGTACAATGATTCTAATATAATTTGTCCATTTGACTATTTAGTAATGGTTTAATTTACAACCAATTTATTTTGATGATTGGTTTCACCCAAATTAGGACTAAATATAGGTCACATTCTAGCAACGTTTATACCAAATTTTGCTTAAACTAGCAAATAAATATCTATCATAACAAAATTCTATTATTATTATATAATTTCATCTTTATCAAATTTAATGAATTAACTTATTGTTTATCATTTAATTTATTTTACTGCCAATCATTTAGTTGTAAAAATTCGCAATCCTTCCACTTCGATGTATATAGAATAATTGTATAGATGACAACAAATCCGTGTTTATATCCAATATTTAATTAGGTGTATTATATATATATGTATAAGTTCATCGGAAAAAGAGGATCCACCATAAGATGTTATATATGTAACATTCCAAGTTTTTAAAACACCAAAATACCTATATATTTAGGGGATCTAATCTGTTTTTCCTGAAGTATTTACAATCAGAGGCCTATTGGCACTATATGGTTACCCTAAACACTCTCCCCCTGAATTGATTGACTGTCCAGACATATGCCAAGTCAATCGCTCACAATAGTGTCATTTATTTATTATTTTATTGCATCTAACTACGTACCCATTACACAGTCTATTTGATAAATTATACTCCGTTTATTGTGAGTATTTACCACTTCACCAATTAATCATTCTATTATACTTTTGTAGATGATTTATTTATTCATTTATTATTATAAATGTAAATGTGTGTTAATGCAACATTGCTAATCTTTGGATAGCCGTCCAATCCAATACTATATAATATGCATATTTAGAAAGATGTTATTTTGATGTCATAAACGAATTTGTTCGAAACAAATTATTTGAGTAATTTTTAGTATGTAGTAAATAATAAACTTTAAGCGTTCGAATTGAATGCCATACGCTTTAACCACTACGATCGAAACACTTTGTTTTCTATAGTTTTTCAATGTAAAATTTACCTTAGAAGTTAGAAAACAAAAAACGAATTTGGTTGGTAATGTCGGTTTGTTTTAGTTATTAAAATTAGATCGTAACAATTTTTTGTATTTAAAGAATATTCATATGAAGACTATTTGGTTCTGCTGATGATGAAGCCAACGAACGATTACTTCTTTTAAATCCACACATTGGAACATACCGTCGTAAACTTAAACTACTTTTTGATATTTCTTGATCACGTTGTAATAACGGTTCAATTGGATTATATGCATTTGACATACCACCACTATTATTACTTGTACATAAATCACCATTATTATTATTATTGTTATTACTATTATTATTATTATTATTATTATTGCTATTGCTATTGCTATTATTACTATTATTGCTATTATTACTATTATTACTATTACTATTATTATTTACAGCTATTGATGGTATATTAAAATCTCTTAATGTTATACTGTTTGGCAATGTTGATCTTTGTTCATCAAAATTATTAATAGTTGTACCTTTGTTTAAACCATTTATCGGCTGTGTTGATATACTACTATTACGTTTACGTAATCCTGGTAATAATTCTAATTGATCGCTATCAGTTTCGGGCATTTGTACTGATGCCAGTGGTACATCTAGTGTTGGTGTTACCAATCGTGGATAATTACTTATGAAATCTGTAATTTCAGATGCAGTCGGACGTTTTTTATATTGTCGATTCCAACAGGCGTTCATTAAACCTTCTAATTGTGGTTTAACGCCATATGGTATTTGTAAATTACTACCATTTCGTACATGTTCCAATACTTGCGTGTTTGTTAAACCTTGGTATGGAAACGAACCAAATGTTATAATTTCATATAGTAATACACCGAATGACCATACATCTGATTGTGGTGTAAATATACCTAAACCAAGGGATTCAGGTGCCATCCAACGGACCGGTAACATACCCTTACGATTAAAACGATAATAATCATTTTCAAACATTGGTCTTGCCATACCGAAATCACCCAATTTAACGGTACGTTGTGCATTTACTAAACAATTTCTACATGCAATGTCACGATGAACATATTTCATATCGGCTAAATAAGATAATGCACGTGCAACACCTAATGCCATCATTGTTAAACGTTTCGACGATATATCCGATTCATCTGTAATCTTTTCGCCTACTAAATGCCGACGGGCCAATAGAAATGTTTTTAAATCACCGTATAACATAAATTCCATAATTGTATAAATTGGTTCATCTTTCAAACATACACCCAATAATTTGACAATATTTTTATGATCAAAACGTTTCATAGCTTCAGCTTCTGATAAGAAATCTAAACGATCCTCACTTGTGGAACCAACTTTTAATGTTTTTACTGCTACAGCTGACCACTCATTATCATGTATTTGAGCTTCACCACCTGTACAGAAAAAATATACATATAATAATAATATAATATTAATAATAATATAACATTCGTAATAACGTTTTTTTAAAGTTAATTTAAACACTAGAATTACTGTATGAATGTGAGGTATGAGAATTATGGCCTGTTTTAAAGAAAATTCTTAAATTCCAGTCTTAAAAATTCTTTGACACACTGTGTATAAATAAATGTACATATTAACACCAATTCACATAAAATATGAATTAAAAAAAATTGACGTTGTAATGCAGGGTGTTCGCATTTACTACTTACAGTAATTCCATTGTAATTCTATTGTAACATGTTAAGCAAGCCCAAAGCATCCAATTCTGGCGTCAACAAATTTTATGAATCATGTTACGATATCAAAACAAGCTACGATCTGATAATTTTGAACAAATAATTTCGAGGACATCAGCAATGCTGATCGCAGCTGATCTTCTCGTATGTTATGACTCGGACTCTTGTGCTTATCGGCTACACAGTCTCTTTCTTCAAAATCTTTCAATAAACGATAAATACTGAATTTTGATGGCACAACACTTCTACCCAAAATTTTACGCAATCTTCTATTCGACTGGCCAAATATGAACTGTTAAAATTCATGTTTGCCAAAATGACAATAGCGAATAAAAAATTTCTAATAAATTAAATAATTCGAGATATAGAAATAAGAACATTTTAAAAATTCTATTAATGTGTGTGTGAATTGATGTGATTATAAAAAATTAAGAAATAAACAATAAACCATTTAGAATACAAATATATAATTAACAAAACAATTAAAAGAATAATGAATATATGGATTGTATTTCATAAACTTACCATAAACTGTTCCGAATGCACCCTCACCCAATTTTCGATTAATAACAACACGATCTTTTGACACTTCCCATTTGTCCAATGTATTATTTGGTATCGATGATGGTTGTAATAAATCTATACCAAAATTTCTCATTACTTTAGCCGATTGTTTTAATTTTTCATCGTATTGTCGTTTCCAAAACATAAACGATGCGATCGATACCAATACCACAATGATTAAACATAATAAAAATAATAAAACATACATTGCATTTGTACAATCGATATTTAATAATTTAGCTAAACCATTTAGATTACATATTTCGGTACCATCATTCGGTGATTCATTGTTCGGCGTCAACCAAATTATATTTGTTTTATTCATATGAAATTCACCACCAATAATTATGCGTTTTAAAGTATTTTCATTTTCCGTTATATTTGGTAGAAAATAACCAATAAGTTTACTTTTACCATTAACCCATTGTTTTATATAAATATTTGTAAATCTGGTGGCACCTTCACCAAATCGTACGCGTCCCGAAACGCCCATAAAATCGGTAGCCAAAATAATTTCATTTAAACGTGTTGTGGTTTCAATTGAATGTAAATTTTGTATGTAGTCTTGATTTTCTTTGATTAATTTATCTAATGCAAACGCATAAATCCATACAGCATCATATGCAAAACCAGCGTAATCAGATGGTTGAGAATATTTTGAATTTGTACGATTACATAATTCATAATAATTTTTACGCCATTGTTTAACACTTATTTTTTCTTGCATTATGTCATCATCATTACCGTATTGGGCATGCGATAATGAAAAATGTCCATTCATTGCATCCAGCATTTCTTCTTCAGTACATGTTATATTATAATTTATATTATTAGCGTTGTTAATGTTATTAGAATGTTTATTAGTGCGTGTGTTATTATTAATGAAATCCCAATGTTTTGTAAACCATGATGGTAAAAACCATACATATCCATATTTTGCAGTCATCTACAAAATAAATAAATTAAAATCCTATGTAACATTAAAATTCAATAATAAGTATTAATTTTTATTATGGATTTATGCTATATTTAAAAATAAAACATTATTTTATTTGCTATTTTTTAACTACCATATACAAATATTATTATTGCTGCAACGCTGCAAAAAATATTGCTGATAATTTATATGTAAATTGTAAATTCTTTGTAACCAACACGTTAGCACGTAAGAATTCATGTGCAAATAATAAGTGTAACTAAACCTAGCGCATTACTCATCATAATAACTTACTTTTGCATTTCGTTATTTATTTATTTTTTAAATGTTTTATACAAAACAAAATGATTTTTAAATATATTTTGTTTTTATTATTTGTTTTTTATTTAAATGAGCATGCGCGACATAAACATAACATTAACTACGGTAAAGAAATAAATGACTATACCTTTAATTTGTATGCTTCACACATAACAATTCTAGCTACCTCATCATAAATATCTGCAATAATTATATTTGCTTTTTTTTCGCGTAAAGAACGTAGTTTCTAAAAATATTTTAATGTTACATAAAAAAAAAAAACAAATAAAAATCATTTAATTATTTATAAAAAGTAAAATATTTAAATATTGTGTAATTAATTTTTTTACATCATTCATTTCATTCGGTGTAATTAATGTTGGAAATTTTTCATTTGATATTAATGATATTCCATTTTCTTTTAAATAATTTTCCATATATGAAATATATTCTGTATATTTTTGTCCATCTTCAGTTAATGCAGCAAAACGATTCCAATTTAATTCTTTGAATAATTTCAAATATACTCTTGAATATCTATATTTATTTGTGTATATGTGTGAATGGAGTGAAGGAGGCGGAGGAAGTATGGATAAATTATTATAAGAAAAACCATAATATTATTATTATTATTATTATTTATGTATTAATTCAAACGAAAATTTTAATATATTAAATTATTAATTTACTGTCTATTTTCACCAATTGTACGAAAAAAATATGGATATGTATCACGATCACTAAATGATGCACCCTCTGCTGAATAGGTAATAATTGGCATCCGTATATGTGTTGAAATACCTGTAAGTATTCATATATTCAAATTTAATTAATAGTTCAATAGATTTTTGAATGTGATTGTATTTTAAATATATTTTTATTCCAACAATTTCAGCACACAAATGATGACAAAAAGGAAAAAAAGAATATACAGGTAAGACGCATACAAGACATTACCTCTAACGTAACTTTGTAGGGGTGTTAGGTACCATTTCGTATATGGTCTTACCATAATCATTAATTCTGATAAACAAAAATGACTGTTATGGGATTTGGGGTTTAAGATTTTATTTTGGATATACTGTTTTGGTTTCAAAACAATTTAAATACAGCTACTGGATTTTTTTCTTTTAACTCCCATATTAACTATCGCGGATTCTTAAGCCTGGCTAAGCGAATACTGCCCTGAATATCGATTTTTCAAAACTTCCTTAGAAATTTTTTTGAAATACTTCATAATTTCACAACTACTCACTAAATTTCATCAAAAAACGGGCAAAGAATTTCCAAAATTAATTGTATTTGCAAGAACCAGTACATTTGTATTAGACGGTTTAGAAGGAATGGTTAGTTAATAATCTCATTTTTTATTATATCCTTAGAACACCATTATCATTCGGATTCTTAAGGGTTATTCCATTTCATATTAGTTACAATATGTTACCTAAAGCGAATGTCAATATAAATATAAATTCATTAAAGAAAATCGGTTCATTTTTAGTCAATCTTCGCAAATTTGGCATGACGGTGTCTGGACGAGAAATTTGTCCAACTTTATATCGTGTTATAAGAATTTACGTTATACGAGACCCGCCTGTACGTTATATAATATGATATGCATACATTTAAATATGTAATATATAACGCGTACGTATATATCTATTTTTAAGAACCGATAATCTTTTAGGAAAACAAAATATATATAAAAAATAAAATTAAATATTATAATAATATGCGCATTTAATTTTATCACGCAGAAGTCACCAACGATATAATTAATTATGTGGCGCGAATATTTTGTCTGCGTTAAACAGTATTTTATTTTAATTTTTATGTCTTTTTGTCATGCGTTTTATTTAATTTAGGTCAAGGTTAAATTTTACTAACACTTTTTTGTCTATTTTTATAGAATCAAAACAAAGTTCATATAATGGTTTTCTCAGCTTAAGTTCATCAGCTATATATCAAGTGATCATTTCACCTTCTCGTGGTATAATCATTCTCTTCGGCATTTGTACTCAACACAAGTGTGGGAACTTGTGATTTACCTATACGACCGCCATCAGAAAGGAAGACATTTGATTGAGAGGCTAAACTGCCCTCTTCTCGTCAAATTGAAACCAATTCAAGAAAAACTTTACACAACAGCAACACAATGCAAATGACTCGAATAACACATGATTGTAAATTTTGAAACAAAATGTAAAGGGACACGTAGTAGTAATACAAACCAAAATAAGGAACGAAGTAAGCAGTTTGAAAAACAATAGAGATTGTCAAGAATGAAAGAAATTTTCGGAAAATTTACAGGCAGCAAAAAAACATGATACTACGATAAGGACGTACAGTCCAGGCAGTAGAACAGAAGAAGACCAAACTTGAAATGTTGCAAAAGAAAACTGAAAGTAGGAAGTAGTATCTACAACATAAAGGTCAGACTGAGAAGATACTTTCTTCTAATGGCGGAAATCATAAATATTGAAAATCACCTAGCATCATAAATTTATCTATATAAAATGGTTAAAAACATAGAAAAGGATTCCAATCAAAATCATACACGTGCGCAAACAAAACGAAATCGCATAAAGATGAAGAAAGTATTTCCAAGATTTACTCAATAAATTAACAGTATTACAATGATCTACAAGTAGTGGTGCAATACTGTTGAACTTAATTAGGAAAATCCATTTAATGGACGAGGTTCGCGGGACACTATCTCCCGATTGAAGAACCACAAATCGTCGGACAAAGATAATATCACAACAGAACTGATTAAAGCGTTTGAATATGAATTATTATACCGCAACGTGTGGTAAAATGAAAAGAAATATATATCACACAAGACAACATATTGGCTATGGTTCTTTGGAATGGGCAGATAAATACTTAACGTCCGTAAGTAAGTTTCATGGACATCTATATATGTAAACCAATAAAGTGAGATTACATGACGGCGAATGTATAAGGCAAAGTATCTAACGTTAGACAGAAAGGAGCCGACAAAACATTCCTATGGATGAATACAATTATGAAGAAGTGCAGTTATTCAAATACTTGGCGTCAATTTTCAATAATGCGTTGAAAGAAACATTTATTCAAAACTATTCGTGTAATGGTAATGCTCGGCAGATACACTGAACAATTTGTTGATCAATCTGCGAACAGAACAGTTGAAGAATCAGAACCAATAGAATACGGATCGTAATATATGGCAATGTTATGTCATCTACTCCGGCAGCTAACGCTGGGCCGGATATGTTACAAGAATGAATGATGATAGGTTATATAGGGCTGTTACAATCTGGCCGAAATTTCATTGGAATCGGGCTCGAACACCTCATCAGATTCCCTTGTAAGTAATTAATTTAACGTAATATCTTTTTGTGTATGAACTGTAAACAATAATATTTTTAAAAAATTCATCAGTACGATGACATATACTTTATCTATATTATTTTTACAAAAAAATGCACAAATATTATGATATTTTCATTATCATATTAATTCACATGTTTTTTTATTTCTATATATTATTTATATAGACCATAATTCATTGATTCAGTGAATTGCGTTAAATCTTATTTTTGTAAACAACGTAATACGTTTTTATATTGTCTGTATACACCTATTGCGTGTATTTGTTGTTATATCTATTTAAAATTATATTATTATTACTATTAATAATATCATCAAATTGTGGCGGAGTACGACACATTTTCTCATATATTGTTTATTTTTATATTTTCTTGAAACAATTTATGCACAACAAGTCGTTACCGAGTAATGGATGTTGATTCCTTTTAGAAATATAAGTATAGATCAATTCAAGCTAATTCGATGAACGAGAGAATGGTGATATGAAGAAAAAAAAACGGAATTAAGGGAATATTCTTTAATCCGGATAAAATATTGATATATAACGAGGCTACTATATTATTTCAATGTAATATTTAAGACGAAATTATGCTAAAAAATTCTGGAGAATTGATTCCAAATAGTAACGTTAGAAAAGTGTTATTATAAAATCAATAAATTTGATAATTTTTCATTCAATTATGATGTAAATTTGGAACGTGTATGTAATAAAATGCCATTATAAGAACGGTTTCTTATGGAATATATGAATAATTATCCTTACTATACTTAGCTTCTAGTAAATTCTGTCTGTCAAATTCTGTCACTTCTTCCCCAATAACTATATGAAATTTAGTATCTCCGTTTATAATAGGATTATAAAAAAACGCATATGTTTTGAAATTACCTGTTGCACGGTTATTGTATATATTTTATTCCAGAAATTTACCAAATTTGTTCATTTCTTTACTGTGATTATAATGAAATTTTTATACATTTATAATTTGAACACTAAATTTCCTTTAAAATAATTCTTTTTAAAGAGAAGATTACAAGGAGCTTGGTAAAAAATAATTTAGTTATTTCTTCACCGGTTATGAAATTTGTTACGTACACATTTATATTTTATAATGGGGTTTTTAGTGAGGATTTTATATATACAAAATGATACCCGCAGTACCTTTTTATCGTCAAGATTTCAAGAACCTGGCAAATGGAATCTCATCTTTAAACCAGGCCCTGCAAATATATATATATATACCAAATTAAATAATATCAATAAAGAAATTATCAGATTTATCAGGTTTCTGGAATCATTTAATATAGGAACCTGAGCGGCCGGGTATCATTTTATGAGAATTTCTTAAAAAAAATATTATCATCGTATAATCGGTATTTGCCATTTTCACGAAATGTTGACACCCTGATCTGCGTATCAGATTAATTGGTTATTTACGCCCACGTGCAGTAATTTTGTTAAAATGACAGTAATTAATGTTTGATAGATACCACATTGCTTGCGTATAATTATTTTCCCAACAAATTTATTACTAATTGATAATGATTTAATTGGAAAAATGTAATCACACACACACGCTATCATTGACTCATGCGGGTGTAAAAAAATTATCTTTATGTCTACATTCAAAGAAATTTAGAACATCAGCTATGCGCGAATATACTAAGAAATAAAATGGTTACAATATCGGTAATGTAATAAAAATGTCACGCCTGAAAATGTTTAGCAAAAAATTAGGTAATCAAATAAATAAATAAATAAATAAAATTCAACAAACCTGCAATTGGTTCAACTGTTTCACTGCATGCTGGACCTAATATGCCCAATACATTTTCTTGATCTATATAATAATTAATAAAATTTTTTAACACAATATCAGTACGACAATCTCCATTTTTAATTCGTAATATTAATTCAACATTGTTTAGAATATGATGTTTATTAATATATTTTTCGGCCATTTCAGCTGCTCTAACCGCTCCTATAAAAACACACAAAAATACAATAACTTATAATATTAATCGATAAATATTAATAGATAGAATTTTTATGTATAGCAATTGCACCTGAATATATTACACTAGGAAATGGAAAGATACCACCGATAGAAATTTGTCGTTTATTATGTAACGGTTGAAACCATTCCGTAGAATGATCAACATTTTGATTTAACCAATCACATGCCACATCATTATACAATAAATTTAAATCACCATTTACTGTTGAATTATTAATTGTTAATGCATCCAATTTATTATGATATAAAGTAAATAAACTTTTCGTACTGTCATTGCCAAAACTAATGGCATGCAATGCATATATTGTTTCATGATCTTTTAAATCTTCGGTATGATATTTCATAATTGGTATCATTTCATATGTACACGTATAATTACGATCTTCCATTTTATTACACAATGGCATTGTTATCATTTCGTATTCAATGTGATTATTTATTGTAATCTCAGATGGTGTCCAATGTAATATAATAAATTTTCTATTTGTATACGCATAATTATTTAAATAATAATTATACAATTGATGTACGACATATTTTAAATTACCACCAAACCATAAAACATTAACATATAAATTTAATTCATTTATATGTGATATTATAAATTCGGTATCCTTATAATTTGATGTTAATAATGTTGGACATTTTATTGTTTGACATCGCTGTGACACAAAAGGATTTATGTTTTGTCTAAATGTAGATGGTAAACATACATTTTTTAAATAAATTTATTAGGATTAATGCATAAATATCATTATTATATAATTATTGTATGATATCAAAAATTAATTATAATTACTCAAGCAGTGGTTTATATTGTTCAAGTATGTCATCATCTATTATGTACTCGGAAAATTCGGTTATATTTGGCTCCAAAAACATTGTATATGGATATAATTTTGATTTATTTCTGAAAATATATATAAATATTAATTTATTATAAATATCAATTGATTGGATAAATATATTAGCACTGTTTATTGAGTAGTAGTAGTAGTAGTAGTAGTAGTAGTGTTCCTAATCCTAAATATTCTCATTAATATTATATCCTATATATCATCCTCTCTCTTATACATATCCTAAATTAATACCTTTATAGAATATCTCTATGAATAAAAGTTATAGAAGTTATAGTTGATTTCAACTGAATCACATAAATAAATTAAAATCACATATTTCACTAATAAAAAGTTTGTATTTAGAACAATCAGCAAATACCATACATTCCAAATCACATAGCCATTTACCTATATAGACATGACTATAGATGCTAAATTGCATCGGAAGACTCATGTGTTGGAGAATAGGAAAGAAGTGAGTATACGGAAAATGTACTGGGTTTAACATATAATAGGAAGAAATTCTATCTTTACAACGGAAAATAAATTATTTTTCTACAAGAAAGTCTTAAAACATGTTTGAACAAATGGTGTTCAGATCTGGTATTGCACCGAACAAAGTAATTTAGACATAATATAAAACGATACTATTACAGGTGCTAGAATTATTGTGGTGGTCACCTTGGTGCATAAACAAAACAATAACATAATAAATTGCTTAACATTCTTTAGACTAGATCGATCGCAATAGCTCACAGTATTATCATCCAATGGACCATGGAAGATGCTATAGTTAGTTAAAGTCTCACAGTACTATGAGGCAAATGCGTGCATTCGTCGTATAGTATGTCTATTAAGATTTCCACTTAAACCGTAAAAGTTCAAGAAAATACTAAAAATGACAATCAATCAAATTATATCCTACTGTGAATATAATCACTTGTTATTGTAAAATCATTTTATCTCACATTACGTTTATTTAAGAGTATTTAATTATAATCTATAATTTTGTCTGTATCAATCAGACAATTGAAATTGAATTTTAAAATTATGTAATAAAATTTATCTATACTTACGAATTATTACGTAATAATTTTTTTGGTACAAACCAACCAAAACGACCACCACGATCAATTAATAATCCAACTGAATGAATATGAAGTGGTTTTGTAATATTATCCGGTGGCATCCATACGGCTAAATTAATTGTTGGTGTTTTAATTCTATGTCTATTAATTATATATAAATATAGAATTGTATTTGAATATTACAAATTAAAATCAATATAATTAACACGTTAATCGCCATGTCAGTCATATGTGTCTGACGCTAAGAAGTTCTACATGAGCCATTTCAGACATATATGTCTGACGTACGCGATCTAATAAAGTTATCATGGCCCATGTGAAAATTTTTCTGAAATTATCGTGGCGATTAACGTGTTAATGTTAATAAAAAGCAATATATTTAAAATTAATTTAAAATAATATAACCCTCTGTTCCATAACAAAACCGGGATGGGATTAAAAACCCTATTTTTATTTATTCAAAATAATCTCCGCCATCAACTGAAATCGACGTCGATTTGCGTACACGTTCAACAAGTGAATCAATTATTGTATGTGATTGGAATGCTATTGAAAATGGTGTGGTTGTCGCCTTTTGAATGTCTTCAACTGATGCATGACGACTTTTTCTTACATAGCCAAATTTTGAGTATAGAAAATAATAACATGGAGCTAAATCTGACGAATACACGTGAATATTGAAGGAAGCAGTAATTTTTAGTTACAAAAATCAATGATTATTGTTGAACGATGTGCTGGTGCATTATCATGCAGTAACCTCCAACTGTACGATTCTCTATATTCAGCACGAATATGACGAATACAACTTAGTAAACGCTGCAATATACCATGGTAATCGTTAGCATTAACACCAGTTGGAAGAAACTCTTTATGAATAATTCCTTTGAAATCGTAAATAGAAATTGAAGAAATTGTTTTGATTTTTAACTTCATTAAACGAGATTTTTTTGAATTGCCTTAATCTGGTGACCACCATTCAGCACTTTGACGTTTGGTTAGTGGCTCATATTGAAATCAATACATGTTTGATCACCAGTAACAATGTTTTTCAAAAAGTTTTTATCACGTCGAGCGAGTTCAATGTCTTTGCAATTAACACTCAATTCGGTGCAATTTTTGATCATCTGTTAATCAATGTGAAACATGTTTTGAAGTCAGCGTACGTAGCCTAATTAATTTCAGTTAAAATTGTGATGAATTGTTGTTTTAGGTATAGCCATGTTCCATTTCCATGAATCTGATTGAAGTTTTCTTGCAAAATTACGTATTTTTTTCAATGTTTTATTCAGTAATCACAATACACATTGTCCACTTGAATGTTTATCATCATTTACATCTTTGAATATTTGAAACCGTACTCAATCAACTTGTGTTTTGGATAAACAATTATCACCATCATATAAACGATTTTAAACATTTGAAGCATTTCTGAAACTGTTTTACCATTCTTACAACAACATTTAATATTTAATCTTTGGTTTTTATATTCATTTTTCGACCGACACACAAAAACAGTTGTAACTTTATGTTGTTGCACTTTCGTTTCTTAGTAATGTGATGAAATTTTGACAGTTCATTGAGGTACGTTTATGATGGGACAGAGGGTATATTATTTATTTATATTTATATAGTGTATTCAAAAAGGATAATGAATAAATATTATATTATTACTGATAATCATTCACCATAAGATGATCATTATTTTTAACAATTTTTAAATCAATACTATTATAACCAAGTAATTGTCGTAAAAATATAGAAAACACTCTTGAAATTATTTGATTTATTATGTGATCACTTAATTCAATTGTTATTGTAGTTTTTGCATTATTTGCACGTGCTGAAGCTGAAATATAGAATAAAAATTATATATTTGAATTAGCTAAATTGAAAAAAAAAGTAATAATATAATTGAATAAAAACAAATTCATTTTAATAAATTATTTACGCAAAATAACTAAATGTTCGTACTATTAAATAAATTCACAAACAAAAATTTGTAGAAATAAATGCGTATTTTTAATGACAATTTATTATAAGTCAATGAAGTCTATATAATTTCAATGTTTTTTTAATTAACATTTTAGATTTAAGTTTTTTATTTTTTTACATACAGTTCCCATATTAATTAAACAAATATTTATATTTAATTAGATAACATAAAAACGCGTAAATGAAAGACTATACGTTTTTTGTTTGGCGGTTTGTTTTCGTTTTGTTAACTATTTTTAGTATTGTTTATTTTACACTTTTACCGTCTATACATATGTAGCCCGTCTACATGATGTCTGCAATAAATTTAACAAAACAAAACAAAAACGTCGTCTTTATTTAGTTGTGTTTTTTTTACATAAAATACGTGGCCTGTTCCATAAGTTCGTGATTAATGAAATTATATGTAGAGGCAAAGCACAAAAAGTCGATGGTCTTGGTTTTAATTCTTTAAAAATTGCGGATGCGTTGTTAGTAGTGAACATTACTCTTCATAATCTTATGCTCTTTCAATCAATCTACGACCGAAATTTTATATTCAAATTATTTTGGAAGTTTTCATATGGCGCGTGAGTACCGTATCTTTTGTGCTGGAACAACAAAATCCATTACAACATTTTGGAATCCACCAAAATCTCAACATACAAAAAGGAGAAGTTTTCTCATATTATCCATTTTTATTTGGATTTCAGAAACTGAACACGGAGGGTTCTATCTACCACTATTGTGGTAGATATTGGTGTCTATGAACTTATTACGCATATCTCAACAAATATGTTTTGCACTGCAGGGACAGATTTCGAGGGAACAATTTTGCAATGGTCTTACTGTGTAAACATATTGCAATACTACACACTTATATGAGAATTCGTAGATCGATTGGCTAAAGGATAATGATATGTCAAGGATCTCTAATAGTCTGATGGGCAGGATTAAGCTTACCTACCTATGGCACAACAACAAATAGAAAAAATGTAACAAGTTATTTGCATTTAAAGTGCGTAAATATCTACGATTTGGATTGCAGGTTCTTTTGAATATTATTCCTTTAAATCAAACTGTTAAACAATCTGTCGTGGAATACAGTACTACATATTAATTTATGGTTGTCTGATCAATGTTCAAAATAAATATTGGACAAAATTTACAAAATCCTGTTTTGCCGGCGGTGTCATAGACATGATCTTAGATTTTTGATAATTTTTAATAATGTAAAATGTAAATTCCGCCACCAGTGGTGAATAGATTTGTAAAAATAAAACACATGCTTTCACCCACCTCCTCCCAATTCGAAATCGTGATCAGATATTGATGGTTACAGTGTCCACTCATCGGTTTACATGTCCATTTGTATATGGGTATAGGTGTACTACGGTTTTCCAATTGGAGGTATCAGCAATTATCAAATGTGTAATTATTGAATCGGGTTTTTTGTTGCGCATAGACATAATGAAATCTATATGTTTCGATAGTATAATGATGCAATATAATGGCACTACTCATTAACATATAACAATCAGATCGATGCTGTTGATTGTTTGATTTTTAAAATGGAGACAAATTTTAAGGCACTTAGATCTTCTACAGTGCTATCCATAGTCTTCACACATTTGTGACTATATACGAATTGATTACTTATACATTCGCTAAGTTATTTCCAATATAGTTTCACTAGAAGGTATCCATCCATAGCTAACATTACAGTCAAAAGTTGTTAAATTACTCGGTTAAGTGAGTATGTAACAATTAATTAATTCAATTATTTTTATGGGGTGAATCGTTCATACTGTTGTGTTGTGATCGTTGTTAATTTGTAAATACCGACCAACACTATATTTTCAAAGATATTCGCATTCTGATTTAATAAACGCATAAATAATACTTCAATTAATAACTTTTAGTATAAAAAATATAAATGTTGGAAAACTTTTTCATGCGTATCTGGGGATCGAGAACTCTCAATCTCCGAATTGAATTACATTTAGCTAATATGCCACTGAAACAAGGGGGTTGTGAATTGAAAGTATTTTGTCATATAAATAAATAATATTGCATTGAACAATTTTTTAACCAGCTGACAGACGCATAGCAAACGAACAAGTCGATTTAGATTGCGCCATCAATTTCTCGCACAACTTTCATTGATTCGAATGATCTATGTACACTCTGGTTTTCAGTAATTAGTTCTGGATAAATGAATCTTCAAACATTATATTTATGGTTCCACAATATCCATTTGTGCTAAATGGTTCCCGTTGAAAGATAATCGAAACTTTATAGTTTATAGGCCAAATACAGAAGATAATGTAACTTTAAAATCAGTTGGTATTCTAGTGAGATAATTGGCATAGAAGAGTAAGAAAATTAGTGAAAATTCGTACATTGCGAAATCGAACCGGTCAAAATGCCACACATTTCATTAAGAGAAATATTAATTTTGTTGTAAAGAACCGAGTGCGTGAATATGTTTATATTTTTTAAATGTTTATGAAGTGAAAATTTATAAATCTTAAAAAAATATATATTATATCTTCCACATATATATAGAAATTGATGTTCGATCATCTGATCATATATATATTTGTAATTTATTACCATATAACCAACCGCGCACATGATATATGTCATATCATTACTTAATCATATAGTCAAAGTCAATACTCAAAATTGTTGCATAATAACATAAATTTTTATTAAATAAATTTAAATGTGTCATGAAATTATTATAATATGGTAATTATGTAAATAAAATCTCCTATCCAAAATTTATTAAAAACTGCGCATTTATAAAATCCATATATTATTTTACGTATAATTTTTATATTTGTATATAATTGATTCTATAATATACACAATCTGTCCCATAATAAACCGGAATGGCTACTATGGTAACCATAGAACACGGAATGGCTACTATGGTAACCATAGAACAAGACAAAGGAATTCTACAAAAAACTAAATCAAACTCGTTTAATGAAGTCAAAAATCAAAACAATGCTATTCCTTTTACGTATCCAATGGAATTATTCATAGTTTCTTCCAACTGGTTCAACGGTTAACGTTAAGTATTATATTGGTGTGTTGAAGTGTTTACTAAGTCGTATTCATTGTATTCAACCTGAATATCGAAAACCAGACAGCTGGAGTTTATTACATAATAATGTACCAGCACATCGTTTAACAATAATCACTGATTTTTTTAACTAGAAATCACTGCTTCAAAATTCATGCATAGTCGCCAGATTTAGCTGCTTGTAACTATTTTTTATATTCCCTAAACTTCATTTGACCATGACAGGATGTCGTCATACATCAGGCGACGACCGCACTGTTCTCAAAAGCACCCAAGATATATAAAAGTCATTTTATTCACTTGTTCAAAGTGTGCAAATCGACATATTTCAATTTATGGACGAATAAAATAGTTTTTGTGAAAATTTAATAGTAATTTTTGTGTTTTTTTTCTTAAACCAACACCGATTTATTATGGGACAGAGATTGTGTTTATTATAATTTATCATATATAAACTGAAATAATTGGCAATTCAAAATAATTGATATATTATTTTAAAAAAAAATTGTACGTATATCGGACAATTATTTTCAATTAAGTTCAATAATTTTATAATAATAATAATAATAATAAATGTATTAACTTAATTATTTACTATCGCTGGAATTGTTGATTAAATTATATAAATAATGTCAAAATTAAAACGAATTTATTTTTATTTTTTATTATAATAAATGTATTTTTTATTGTACGATGAGTTTATGGAACAATAATATTAATTATTTGTACAGAGAATCGGAAAAAATTGATAATTCTCTTTATTATTCTTAATAATATTCAGAGGCGGCGCAGCGTGGATTGAATGAAATAATAAAAATATTATTATTTTGAAATTATGTTGTTGTTCCAAAGAAAATTGCCGCTGATAATAATTGTTAAATTGGGGAAATTTATTGTAAACGCATGTACTATCAAAAACCATAATATTAGCAACGCTTTAAAAGTATGGTGAATTTCATGTAAATGTTAATAACTATAACATTAACGAAAAAAAAAAAATTCAACGATCTAGCATAAGAAAAGCATTGCTGGATGAAGATCAAAGATTTAAAGCGAAAAAAAAATGATATGGTGCAAACTCTATCATTATCAACGCCAAAACTCATAGGGTAAGAAGATTATATGCTGTGTCAATATATGTTGGGATCAGAAGGGAGTGCGGTGTACCATTCTTCTTCTTTAATTGCCCTATCCGTTCCGGACGTTGACTATCAACATAGCAATTTTTACTTTATTGGCTGCAATTCGAAATTATTCCGTGGAATTTACTCCAAACCATTTTCGCAGATTTGCCAGCCAACACATACGTCTGCGACCAGGTCCCCTGCGACCTTCAACCCTTCCTTGTATAATAACTTGTAGGAGTCGATATTTGTCATTCCTCATGATATGACCAAAGTATTCTAGTTTTCGTTGTTTTATTTTATTTAATAATTCAGGTTGTCGACCAATACGTCGAATAACTTCATCATTAGTAATATGATCCACCCAAGGAATCTTTAGAATACGTCTGAAGAGCCATAGCTCAAATGCACGAATGCGTTTTTCTGTATTTACTGACATAGTCCACGCCTCCACGCCATATAGTAACGTTGAGTACACAAAACAATTCAACAGACGCATTTTTAAATCCATTGAAATGTCATGACAACAAAACATACGTTTCATTTTGAAAAACACAGCTCTAGCACTTTCGATTCTAATCTTTATTTCTTGGAAATGATCCCAAGATTCGTTTAAATAGGTGTACCATAGTAGCGGTTTTAAAATCAATTGAAACCATTTTTATGTTGAACTCTAACGACAACAATTGATAAAATGTTCATTGAAGGTAAAAATACAAAAATATGAGGGATACGATATAAAGTGATTTTTCAACATGACAGTGCAAAAGCACATGAGTCCCAAGAATTGTTAAGAACATGTTGGCCGCGTTTGGTTATGGGACATCTGACTCCGCAACCGCTGCAGTGTCTTCACAAGATGTTGTTCCATCATAGAAAACTAGATGGTCGATACTTTTTAAAATTCATATGTTGCCGATTTCTTTAAATAAAACATAAATTTTCATGATATTAATACCGAAAACAAATTTGCACAAATAAAAGCAAATGCGACAATTTGTAAACGTTATGGTTATTATTATTGTACAAAAATTGTATGACGGTGACTGCATTCCATCTGGCAGTCAAGTTGGTAAATCACGTACTATTATACATTTTATAGTATATTATAACATTCACCAACTGGTCTGCACAATATTTCGTTATAATAATTCCATTATTTTAATATATATGAGTGTGATTATTAGGAAAAATGGGGGCTATTCATCCAATACGATAATAATACCATTTATTGATGAATTGCCAACTTGACTGCAATATTTGTTAGATGCTTTTTTTTATTTTAAACAAACCGCATTATTGTGGATGTGCGACTTTGCACATGATTTTGACAATCAATCAATATATAATCCATACGTTGGTGGATGATTATAGATCAACAGGCTTACGACTGGTACGAAAACACATGTATTTCAAGTAAATAGCCCAATTTATATATATATGCCTTTGGAATTTCTTCGTGAAATCACATATGGTTATCATATATAGTGATATCACAGAGATACTATCCAAAGATTGTATTAACAAATGATAGGACAAAACGTATATTTTTAGATATCCATGAGAATCGTATGGAAATTTATTGTCTGTGAGGCACAGAAATTTATTTGTTGCTCTGTTTACCAATCAGAAAGGAAAAACCCGATTTATTTATATTCTCTAAGGCAATCTATAAAGGATACATTTGAAATAGTAATCCTTAAAAAGTGATTTCATATATTTAAATGTAAATGTGTATTATAATATTTATTGTTTTACACTTACCTATACTTTTACATTGATACGTAAAATTTTCTACTTGACTTTTTACCAAAATTTGTGAACTTCCAAATATTATTAATATAATTAAAATTAATTTAATATTTGCTGCCATATTTAATTCTATATTTTTTATTCTATAATATACAAATTGTTTTTTTAACTATTACCGCAGACGCTATCAATATTTGATTTAATTCAATGTTTCATCATCTGCAAAATAAATAAAAATTTAAATTAATTTCACTTTTATATATTCAATTATTCATACAAATAAAAATGCTACAAGTAATTAAAAATACAATTATTTATATTCTAATTAATATTATATGAAATTATTATTACTCTCGCATAGTTAATATTGTTATTATTTTATTATACTATTGTATTAGTATACTATTTAGTAATATATTATTAGTAATTTATAAATAATTAGATAAAATTATATATTTACAACTTTTAAAAAGAATAAATAAAAAAATAAATAACATCACATGATAAATAAAGTATTTAAATTATGCGTAAATTCACATCATAATATTCATACCAAATTTAATACAGATAAACCTCTGCCGTTATTATGCCGGATAACTGTGGAAAAAAAATACCCTGCCTTCTGTGAATCATTTATGCCCATTAACACGTTAATCGGCACGATAATATCAGAAAAATTTTCACATGTGTCATGGTAACTTTATTAGATCGCGTACGTCAGACATATATGTCTGACATGGCTCATGTAGAACTTCTTAGCGTCTGACACATATGACTGACATGACGATTAACGTGTTAATTGGGTGCTTTTGACACACAATTATCACCGCATACGCAATCTTAAACTAAGTTTGAATACTATTTTTACCAATTTTAAAACAAAACTTAATGTTGGTTCCTTGTTTTTATATTAATTTTTCGACCGACACACAGAAACAGCTGGGTAACTTTATGTGTTGTATTTTCGTGTCTATACTGACTGTAATGCTATAACATTTTTAGTCAGTTTGTTGAGGAACGTTCACAGAATAATAATCACAAGGAATAAGAGGAGCTACATGTTCTATGGTTTTGCATAGTCATTCCGGTTTATTATGGGACAGAGGATGTATATTTTTTTCTGGTTATATATTGTTCCAACTGGAGCTTTATGTCATCTAATAAACCTTTCATTACAGCCTACTTGGTAAATTATTCTGTCGCATGGCAGTATATAACAATTTACCAATTGTATTGTAATTAACGTAAGATAGATGTTTTCAAAATACTATTATTTTTATATAAGCGATTAGGCCATAATGATGTGTGAGTCCAGACATTGTTAATCTTTAAATAGCGTCCAACACCATATTTTCAAAGATATCCGTTTTTCTTTTTATTCCATAAACGAACAAATGGTCACCCAGCAGAAAAATGTCGGTATTAAAATAAATACTGAAAAATTTCCTTTGAAAAATAGTGGAATTGAACCCGCTATATTTCATGATTAATAATATATATTTCGGCGCTATGCAACTGCGCTACTGAGGACATATAAGGTCCATATGTAAATCTATAAAATTTCATTAAAATCATTCGTGAATTGGAAATGCATTTTTGCAGAATTTCATAACAAACTGTTCTTCATCTGTAATATATATGAGCGGTAGCTGAAAAATTCTCGGCCAAACATTAAAGATAATTTTTGTTGACGTGAAACATATTTTAATTTTTACATAAAATACCAATACGTTTATTCCAACGTTTTTCTGATGCAATCACCTCTCTTTTATCACCTATTTTTGCATCCACAAACTGAGGTTACAATTCTAAAAAGACTATTCAGAGTTCATTGAGTATTGCCGCCTACATCAACAAAACACCTCTGTAATCCCATCAGCCTTTTGCGGTGATGGTATCATGTGTGCGTCGTTTTTTCGCCAACTTCAACTGTACTTCAATCAATTGTTTTTACTCGAATGAGTTTTTCGATAATAATTTTGTCAGCAGAATGTGTATAATTCTTCGTGCTTGCAAACAAGTTCCAAATCGTTATTTTGAGATAACTATTTCACGCAGTTTTGTTCGTCGATCATCTCTAACACCTTATAATGAATTTGTTGAATGGTGTTGGATGGTGTTTTAAAACAGTTTTTGGATCTCCTACATTTGCGTTTATCATTTTTACTGTGCTCGTGTTAATAAATTTTAAAAAAGAGCAACACATTTTTATATACAGTGGAAAATGTATCCTTAACAATTAATTAATGAACAGATAGTTGGAGTCAAGTCAAACCATCAAAAACAACGATAATTTACTGTTCGATATTGTCGATTTTTCCATTTTAAAAAAATTAATGGTACAATAAATATTAAGCGGCTTCTACACAACATGGAATTATTCGACAAATCAAAATAAAACATTTCTGTTTATATGGAATTTTTTCCAATACAATTATAGTTACATATATGCATTTTCTAAAGCTATCCATGCGTCAGGAGCCCGAGAAATATTCAGACAGTCCAGCATAGACATATTGAATACAAAATCGTTGTAAATACTTCGACATCGTTTGAATAGCTGGAGTAGGAAGAGAATATTTTTTTATATATTGAGTATGCACTTCCTATATAGAATTTCATAACAAATTGTTCCATAATATACAAATAAATTATCGAATAATTAAAACATGATCAAACTATGGCGAGTTGCTTCCATATAGTAACTGTTCATAGAATTTGAAAATTTAGTAGTAGTTATTTTTTGTTAATTATACTATTTCCCAGAAAAAATCGAGTTATTAAATATTCTCAGAGTTGTGCACATGTATTAATTGTTTCCAAATATTTTCTTAGGAAAGAAAGCTGGTATACAACATCGCCTTGTCTTTTAAGTAAAAATAAAACAAGGGTTTTCTGTAGCGTAATGTAACTATGACGAAGAAAATTCGATCTACTTTTACAATCCAAAGTTATGGATAGACCCAGGCGTTGAACCATCAATATCACCACTGTAAAAACGGTAAAATTAACACGATCACAAAGATGATGCTCTTCGTTTCGGACCATCAAGGAGTGGTGTACCAAGAGTTTCTAAAATCCAATAAAATTATTACTATAGCGTCGATATGTTCTGTACCAACATAGTCTATAGTGAACCAATTGAACAAAAAATTGTTGCGAAAAAGATCAGCAATAAGGAATAAAGTAAATCGTATAAAGTTATCCTCTGCGCCATGATAATGTTTGGCCACACTTTGCAAGAGATCTTCTCGGCAATAGCTGGGAAGTTCTCCCGCACCAAGCGTACACACCACCAACTATATTCTTTCTTATAATCATTTAATCAAATCTGTGCTAATTAAATTCGAAAATGAATAGATGAATGAGAAAAGATTTAGATTATAATAAAATATCGTTTCAGCCTAATCGTAAAATACATCAAAACGTATAGAGTTTATATAGGTGCGGTGGGTATATTATCACTATTTGCAGAGCTTCCACTGTATATATTCGCGCATACTAATTACTTATTTATTTATAAATTTAAGTGATCGTAAAATTTTGTTTATAATAAATTAATTAATTAACTTTTTTTTATTAACATATCCATTTTAAAATGTGGAAGGTAAAAAATATGTTCTCCTTTATTTGTGTTTTGATCGTTGATAATATTGAAAAGATTGACGTCTTAAATATTATTATAAATCGTATACGCGGCGATCGAGAGAATATTATATTATTTATTTTGGCATGTTTTTTTATGTATGTTTTTTTTTATTTTATTTACTATTTTCTATACCGAAATTATAATTATATTATTTTTATTTATATTAAATTAACAATAACAATAATATACAGGAAATGTGGTGAATATAGTAATCACATACACATGTAATTAGATAAGATATAGCTACGCACTCTAACACTAATTCATTTTAATATATAATTAATTAATATATAATTGATATTAATATAAATAATTACGATACATTACAACTCGTACTGTCTGTACGACAATATATATTAATATGGAAGTTCCAAATCGGAAGTTTTTTATGTTTTGTTATTAAAGTGTATGGCTATACTTTTTTTTTTAATGCGATCATAAATTTTAATACGTTTAATATACGCAATATTATTTTTATTATTATACTATTTTTAATAATAATCTCACAAATACAAAATGTGTATAGGAAAGAATTAAATGAGGTATAAAAAGCTCAAAAGCGGTTAACATCACATAAAGAATTGGAGCTTATATATGGTATCTACCAGACATTTAATACAATCAAGTTGTGTCTGAATTAATATGGGCATTATTAACTATTCCGACTCTTTTATATATGGTCTGTTTAATTCCTAATTTAATTATTTTTATATAAGTGATTGACCCGTCATATGATACATATAAAATTAATGTGTATGTAATATAATATGGAAATTAAGGAAATTTATAAAAATGAAGATCGAATGATTTTAAGAATTCATAAATTACAAAAAATAAAGTAGATAAATTGGATATATGCAAAAGTAAGTTCCGCTTTTTCATTAAAATTACTTGTTTACCATATTTAGAAAGAAGTATTCATAAAGTGGTACATTATTTCAACGTATACTCCACACAACCTTCGCCCATCGTTCATGTACTTGTTTTGGATTCCTTAACTGAAGAATTCTTCGTTTTTTAAGTCTATCCGCATTTATCGAGCCAATTTCTAATGTTTACATATGAAGTGTTATATGTATACGTCTTGAGCGGCTAATTGTGGCATCGACCGAAATAAGTGGTAGAGTGATGAAAGCTATATGTCTGGTGAATACAACGGATGAGAGATAGAATTTACAAGTTTTAAACTTGTAAATAGTTTTTAACGACACTGAGATTTTTACATTGTCAAGTTGAAAAATTAATTGTTTGCACAATATTCAACCATTCTGGTAGTTTTTTCATATCACTGTTTGCTTCAAACGCATTAATTGTCATCAGTGATAATGATGATGATTTTATCTAAGCGGGGAATTAATTTCGTCACTTAGACTAACGTAGGTTCATTGTGCTTTACCTATGAATTAATCCTCAAATGAAATCAGAAATGTTTCTTATAATATTATATATGATCCATTGCGTGTTTTCAAAATATGTTATATATATTTTTTTGTGAAGGTTATAGTTTATCGTGTAGGGTCGCCCGTAACCAACCCAACAATCAATCTTAATTTGTTCTTGGGTAACCGTAGTAATCCAGCAGTCGCTTCTCCATTCAGACAACAACCCATCTGGTTTGCCTGTCGACAGTTGCCACATTGTCTATCCATACACAACCAAATTCTGCATCTCTATCCAGTTAACAATTCATCGTAGAATCTAACCTACATAAGATAACATAAGGTAACAGATAGGCATAAGGCTCAGATACCTCGTGATACCAATGATAGTTTCATCAGAAGTTTTCGTTTGATACAACACATCATCACATCATCAATCAAATGTTATATATTTACTACGTTTTGAGGATTCCAAGAACATGTGTGCGATATATTTACCATATTCAACACATGCAATCAGAAGAATTATGGCAACTACAATATTTGAAAAACGGAACTTAGTTTTGCATACATCCCATTAGATTAAATTTTAAAAAATAAAAACTTGTTTTAAACTGTTAAAGTAACAAACAAAGACATTTTATATTAAAATGACAGCACGAAACGATAACTGAAAATTAAAAACAACATTTTCTATTAGACAGTAAATAATAAAAAATGTAATTTATGATATGATATGAATATAATATTTAAGTATAATAATTACTATACAATGTTGTATACTATTCTATAACTAATACTACAATACGTACAAATACGTCATACGTATATGTATATTAAACTCTGTCACACAAGTAATGAGAATGCGGCTTTAAGATATATGATATATATAGAACCCGTATAGATGTTAAAATTCGATGAATTGTTGTTTTCCATATTCCTAGCTCCATTTCCATGAATCTCACTGAAAATTTCTAAAAGGAAATTATCACGAAATCACACACTTTTTCAATATTTTCTTCAGATGTTCCACCTGGACGTACATCATCACTTATACCTTCTCTAGACACCTTCTGTGAATAGTTTATGCCATATAAAAACTTGTGATTTTGTCATACAATTTTCACACCATACGCAATTTTCGACCCACGGTTAGTTGTAGTATTTTTATCAATTTTCAAACACATAAATTTAGCTTTGAATTTTGACTTTCACTGAGGAAAATGTCATGAAACATTAACAGTTTATTAAGATCAATTAGTAGCTGTCAGAAGGCGCACCGTATACTTCATATTAAAAAGCCATTCTCATTACTATCGGGACCGAGTATATAATATCTAAATATATGTATTAGAACATAGTATTGATAAAACAAAAAAAAATACGATATAAAATATATGTTTCTAAAATATGGTTCAAAATTGAATTTAAATTATATTGTAATAATTAAATTCAAGGACTTATCAATATATTAATTTTGCTATTGCTGTGTATATTGTACATTTTTCAATGGGAGTGTCGAATAATACAGAGAATATCGAATTACAGAGAATTTTTTATAATGAATATGGTTAAAACTCGATTAGGTTTTATTAAATCTGGACCGCAGAATTTTGGTAATCGATTTACAATAGAATTCTATGAATAATTTTTAGGAAATTTCTTAGAATATTATAATTAGAGGCGATATTACCAGAATTTAGTTTAAAGGAACACGGTAATTTTGATCAATACTTATAAACACAAAATATGTTCGTTGGGTTCAAACAGAATTATATAAATAATTTTTATGAAGTTTATAGAAAACGATGATCAAATCAGGTTTCCTGAAAATTTTAATGAAATTTGGTAAGCAGATAGTTTTCTCTAAAAGGATTATAAATATTAACAATTTTCTCGCTACAAATGATAATTTAGATATTGGTGGGTTCTTCTCCTAAATTTATATAGAAATTCATTTCATCAAAAACGAAATTTTTCTAATCACATATTAAGTCATCGTATATTGTTTTTGATCTTGTTGTGATTGTTTAACAAAAAATATTGTCATCACTATCATAACAAAAAACAGTGAATCACTATTTAATTTTATCATTTTCATTCGGATATATATGTAATATTAATCATCGTATAATTTTCAATATCACTCGTACAGAAATACTTTGTACTGTTCAAATTATTTATTAGTGGTGAATGAAAACAATGATCGAAAGCAATTACAAATAAAAATAGATAAGATAAAAGATAAGATTTGTTACAGATTTTTCACAGGTTATAAAACAATGCATTTGCGAATGGATAACTTTCTAATTTCATGTTGTCACCTTTTACGAAAAACAATATAGACTCAATAAATAAATATCCAATCCTTTTTTTAAATAAATAAATCCTTTTTTTTTTGTGCGTATGTATAAAATTTTTTATGTCAAAACAATCAAAATCAATAGATTGAGATGGCTTGGACACGTAGTACGCATGGAGGAGGAGCGTGTGCCGAAAAAACTATTAAATAGTAAACCAGAAGGTAGAAGGAGAGCCGGAAGACCTAAGGCGAGATCACTAGATGCAGTAAACTGTGATATAAAGATCCTTAAAATTCGGGATTGGAAGACATTGACTGCGGATAGGAGGTCAGGTTGGAAAAGCGTGTTGGAGAAGGCTAAATCCGCACTTAATTTCTATAAAAATAAAAATATATTTTAGTAACTTATTTTTTTTGTTACATTTTCTATCTATATAAAGTTCGACAGTTTGTATATCACGAGCATATGGTCTTCGATGACTATATAGATATTTATAAATACTATATTTTATTACAAAAATTTATTATATTTTATCGAAAAATTGATAAATAATTTCAAAATAAATTATTGCCAAATATTTACAAACTTATATAAAAAAAGAAATAGTATATTTTGTATGAAAATACATAATAAAATTATAAATAAAATATATATGATTATTTTTACGCAGGTGAATGATAATAAAAATATTAAATTAAATAAATAAACTCATAAATACTGCTCAAAAATATATACAAAATTAGCAAACAAAAACACTCTGTCTTCGTGCTGTGCAAATATGAAATTTATTGTATTGTATTTGCCTAAAACAGAGAGAAGCGTGCGCGTGTAAAACAATAAATAAAATAATACAACAATTTATTGGCAACTTGTGCACAGGTACTTTTATTTGGGCAGTTGCGTTGAAATAATTACAATTTGCGTGTTCAAAACAGATTTCAAAAATGTCTATTCTTCTTATTATAATAAATACGATTAAGTTAAGTATATAGGGCTCAACAACTACATCGTCTATAAAAATAAAATGGTATTGTGATTAACTTGACTTAGTGATTTTTATAACACATGGGTAAAAAAAAAGTCCAGGGTCTAACCACCAGAGAAAATATTCGTATGATATTTTGAATAGTGCCAACCATCAAAGGATATATGTAAAAATTTCATAACAATCCGATCATTACTTTAAAAATTTCGCGTGAATTAATTGACACTTTGTTTTATTATTTTCAGAAAAATGAATTCAAAGCAGTTTCGTGTGTTGATCTATCATTGCTTTTTAATGGAACAAAAAAAATACCGTTTAAGCAGAGCAATGGTTTCAAAAGTGCGACTCCATCAACAACAACAATAATCAAACGTTGGTTTGCTGGTTTTAAACGTGATAGTACACCGTACACACCGATGATGCTGAACATATTGGACGTTCACAATGAGACTGTTTTTATCCTGAAAACATCGAAAAAAAACATGAAAATCATCAATGGGTAAATGCAGCAAAGTGAAGAGTTATGCAAGAGATAGATGACACCATGAAGTTATTAAAAGACATAAAATGTACAATTTGAAGCTTAAACTATTTACATCATTAAAAATTAATTTGTCACTGTTTTCATTATAAATATAATTAGCATAGAATTTAGTGAACTATAATTATAGTTCATAATTAGTATACGGATAATTATGTAAGGAAACAAATTCAATTGATCGCAAATTTCTGGAATTGATCCTCATACATATAATTTTTGAAGAGCAAACCAGGACAATCAATTTTGCGATTTAATATGAATTTATTATAAAATGACAGTCTTAAATAATATCTATTTGCCTCTTCAGAGTTGGCATGTTTAAAAAAACGCAAAGACTATTTATATAAGCCGACAATAGCAATGTATCAGTCCAAGGAATACCGTTCAATGCATATTTTAAAAATTTTTTCTGTTTATTAATTCAATTCTGCGGAAATATGTATATCACAATGTGCGAAGACCAAACCCGACACATGTATACTAGGTAAAATAGATCTAACAAGTACAATGAATAATGTTTTAGCAAAATACGAGTTCAACCATTCACGCATTTCATGTTTATTGAAACCCAACAAAACCGAATTAGTCCTATTTATCACATATAATAAATATGATTGGCAAACAAAAGCCGCTTTTGTTAAGTATAATACGCCAAGATCCTTTATTAAATTGGAGGATTGCAAATCAATACCATCGAAATGATAAGATATTTTTATATGGGTAATAACTCTTTACATCGTCTGCATATACATTAAAAAAATTATAGAATGTTTTAACAAACCCGACAAATCGTTAATAAATAAAATAGGTACAAAATGACTGAATACCGGAATCAAACGTAATTTATCGAAGGCATTGCTAAAGTATGTGAAAATACAATCAAACTGCCACCGATTAACGAAATGCTCCGTACAAAAAGTAACAAATTAGTAGTTGTTGTTGAACGACCATTTCCATAAAACCATGTAGTCGAGGACAAATTGCAAACATTGTCTCCGAATAGGTTATAGGAATTGATGAAAGTTTAGCCATAGGACGATAGTTATGGATACATTGTTCCTTGGAATAATTTGAAATTCCTTCTAAATTTTTGGAAATATTTTATCATACATTTAAATAATATTATTATAATATTATTAATATTATTAATCTATTTATAGTCTAATCTAATGATGATATGAGGTGCATGAAAAATAGAGGTGAAATTGGAATTTTAATAATTTTACCATAACAATATCGTCACCAATTAAATAATTATCACAAACTAAATTTATAAGTTATTGCGATATAATAATAAAAATAACCATTAATAAATTTCATTTTTCCATCCATTTAATGTCAACATAAATAAATAATCATATAAAAGTTTATTGATCTTAAATTATTGATACGTATCGTGTTGCGTGTGATGAATGAATGTGCGTAAATAAATATTATTATAATTTTTTTCTGGTATTTTATAAATAAAAACGATTTTTTATAAATTGTAGTATAACACACACACACACATATTTTAAAAAATAAATTAAATTATCGAATTATAATATAAATATAGAATCTAAAATAGCATATTATAGGTATAGCTACAATACAAAACAACGTGTATAGCTGCTGCTATATGTAAATTCTTCATTCATTCATTAGCATAAAAACTTGATTTTCTTCACGTTCAGGAATTCACAATATTTATAAACAAATATTTGTAGTTAACGCTGTTTTTTTTTTGATAATGTACAAGGAAATTAAATTAATTCTAATTTAAATACAACAACACCAAAATAAATAAACAACCGTAATTATGAGAAAATTACTTTTACTTTAAATTTATATTGTATTTAGAACTTATTTTAGAATTGTATTTGAATTTTTGTTGGCACTTTTCCTATACATGAATATAGGAGGAAACAGTGACGCGGTCATTGATATATGTTCAATTAGATTAAAGAATCTAATTAAATCGGAAGGAAAAACGGAGTATATGTAAAACTAGCTTGTAAGCAATGTCTGCAAAAAAAAGTAATATCCTTGTTTTTAATATGCAACATTCAATAAATGCATAAGAAATGGTGCAAATCCGAATCCGAAATTTAAATTTCATTAGATATATGCAAAAGTAAGTTCCAGTTTTCTAATAGAACACGTAACTATTCTGATAGCATCGGAAAAATCTGGTAATACACACATCCTCTCAAAAGCCGTGTTTGTAAACCTAAACACGTAGCATTTTAACATTTGATTGAAGTATAAACAACATAATTTATTTATTTAGAAGAAACATTAAATGCTCAAGTGTTACAATATCGTTTTTCAATATAAATTATATTACAATATATAAAAATATCAAAATAGAAAAATGTGGATATAATCATAAAGTAATAACTATTCCTAACCGATACAAATCCACATTCGCGTCTACCACACACGAAGACTCCACCACAGTTGCAAGAGCCCGTCAAACCATTGTCATGTGTTATGCAAGTTCAGTAACAGCGACAGATTCAGAATCGAGCAACCAAAGAAACATAAAAACCACTGCAGAATATCGCTCTCAGAATTGTGGAATTCAATTGCCAATAACCGGTTCATAATGCATTGCACAATGAATCAAAAATCCCACACACAGAACCAGGACAGGTAACATAAGAGAATCAAAACGCAAAGAATTCTCAAGCATTAATGGTTCACAACGTCATACGATAAGCAATACCACGGATATCAACAGAACAACCAGATACATGGACAAGCAACAACATTGTAGCTGCAGGCATTGGAACATTATTGACCTACGAACGCAACACCATCAAACAATATCAAATTCACCAATAATTGACAGTTGAAATCAAATTGCGGACAACCAAGCAAATACATAATGCAGCATATCAACGAATTGCCATATTAAATTCATAGTGACAGCGCTAAAATTTGTGGGTAAACAACAATCATTCGTCGACCAATCACCAATGCCAGAAAATGAAACCACTTAACCAGACAAAAATTGGCACATCAACATTATTATAAAATTTAAATTTAAAAAAGCATTACTATTTTTACCTATTGTTATCCGCAATAGAAAATCAAAACAAGAATTATAAATCATTAGCAAAACTTGTAATGGATTAAATTCAGCTCATAATTGGTTTGATAGTTACCCAATTGAAAATATACGATCGAACGGATAGCCGCCGCTAATGATGTTTAAATTAAAATGTAATTTACTATGAATGGCATTCAATATTAATATTTCAAGAAATTACAAACCAAAATATTCCCAATGTCTTTTTAACGGGGTAGGCAATGCTGTGATTATAACTTGGCCATCTTAATGAATCTGTCCAAGGAAGATTTGTAAGTGCAAATCTCAAAAATTTTTTTTTTGAATTGATTCCAATCGAACCTCTGCCATTGGCGTAATATGGCCATCAAACCGGAAGTGCATATTCAAGAAGAGGTCGAACCATAACTAACAAATGAAAATGAAAATAATGTGTTGTGTACTAAATTAACGACATTTGCGATAAAATTCGCCATATTAACCAGACACAGCTCCTTTAGATTGCCGGTTGATGCAGTTATCCCTTCAAGACGTACAGTTTACTACATATGAAATCATCAGAAATTGGCTCGATAAATGGATCGCGTCAAAAAACGACAAATTCTTCATACAATAAATCCAGCAACAGCAATTGAAAGATGTGGTGAAGGTAATTCTTCAACGTATCGTAAGACATGGACGGAAATATTAATATTGTATGGTATTTGCAAAACAAAAAACGGTTATTTTCAATTTCTACACCAACATAATATACGAATACGACATTTTTTATGAAATTATTATTAAAACTATATAATTATTAAGTTTTTATTCATATTAATCTTATTAAAAAAAAATGTGTATAATAAAAAACCACAAATGTAATTAAATTTTTAACTACGCATTTTTAGTAAACGAAAATTATTTGAAGATTAGAATGTGTAGTGTTATTTCCGTTTAAGGTTTATACGCATATTAAAAGCTATCAGAAATAAAATACATATTAAAATTAATACATCGTGTGTCTATACGTAATTCTTTCTAATGCGCGTAATTTATGATAAAGATATAATCTAGAGAATATAGAACATGTACGAGTAATATGCAAATAAGCATTATAAAGGATTGAAAAATATAAATGTGTATAGAAAAAATATAATTTAGAACATTAACGATAAGAATATAATTGTCAAATATATAAAAATAGAAAAATGATATGAAGTTAATACGTTACGGTATGTTATTAGATTACAAAATTAAAAAGACTGTCGCCATAGTAGTAGGTCAGAAATGAAACGATCACAAAAAATTATATTATGAAATATTCACAGTATTTAGTTAATTGATCATGAAATTCATAACATTTTGTTGATACACAAATATACAAACACACACACACATAAATAACTCGTCCTGCATAATATAATATGTACGTGATAATATAGGAAATAACATTAAGCAATGCAAACATTTTGTCTACCCGCACATAAAGACAACCTTTTATTAAGAATTGAACAATAATACGTATCCTAATCAACTGTAATGCATTCAAGTTAGTTGTACAACATTGGTATAACAATTCCGTGCATCGCTCCGAAAGATTTCAAATTGTTGTGAATTTATATAGTTAGCCGATCGTTTGTTAGTCGTCAGTTTAGAAACACACAATCCCTACGAATCCTTCTACATATTACGAATATAACAGCAATGTGTTCTTTGATATGCTTACACGAAGCGATTGCAACATCAAGTGTAATTAGTCTGAAAGAGAAGGACCAATAACGGAAGGTTTTTTATGTAATAAAAAAAGGGAACAATTGAATGATAATAAAATTTTTTGTCAATTGAAATTTCCTCAAGAGACGAGTGTTATGGTAATGGTCCATAGTATTTTCTATTCCAATGAGGTGTGTGTGTAATACAATTTCTTATAAATAGATAGAAAATAGATAAATAGATAAAAAATAGATAAATAGATAGAAAAAAGATAAAAAATATATTAATTAATTCCAAAATAATTTCACCGATTTTGGGGTTTAAGAAAAAAAAACATAAAAGAATGGAAACTCCTGAGTCACTATACCTCTATATATTAGTGAATTTGGAATATATGATATGCATTCTGCCAATGTATTCATATTATTCTACCAAAATACATCAAAATGTTTCCTGGTTAAAACTATTTTTGGTAAATACCATATAATAAATAATCTCTCTCTGTGATATGAACAATGTTTGAAATATTGCAATTAAGTTTTATAGTCTAATAATTTTTACCCCTATCTCTCATTTATTATTAATTTTTTGACAATGTTGGAACAAAACATAATAATTTTCACTTTTAACAGTACGGCACAGAAATAAAAAAACCAATGAAATAATATTATAAATATTGGAATGATAACTATTCCTCAATATATTCAATCAAATGCTGCGCTGGTTTGGATGAGTTTTAGTCTTTTATTAATTTGTCGTTGTCACATTGACTGACTAGCATTTTATTACACATACATTTACATTCTACTGTCTAACTAATTGGTAATTTCCCACACAGTGGAAGAGGGTTATAGGATTATTCCTATATTCGCAAAAAAACATTATTGTTAAAGATGTTCGCCATATTTAGTTGTTGCCATCAATTCAATGCGTCAAAGATATTTTAAATGATAATGTTTTTCGCACTACGGTTGCTCTTCTTCAAATTTCTGACGGCATTTTAAGTGCAGGTCTTGATAGCCATAGGCTAACTATATATGCTTTTGCTAATTGATTTTTTAAGGCCATTTGATTTTGTAAACCACGAAATTCTGTTGGCTAAACTATCCAATAAATGTGTTTGTGCATTTTCAAGTTCTACTGCATGCATAATTTTCTGATCGATAGAACTCAGTGTGTGAGTATTGATACGGTACTAATTCGGCTGTTTTGTGGTGGTGTGCCTTAGAGATGTGTGTGCTTTGGCCGATTTTATTTTCTATTTATTTTTCTCAAGGCTTTGATTAAAATTTATGTTCCATAGATTACTAGGCTTCTTGCATTGGTGAATTAAATATATAATTTGTCAATTCCGATTTTTACTTGGATAAAGATTTGTCATTAAATGCACGTTCTATGCGGATATCTTTGCCTGTTGTTCATTTGGATAATTTTATAATAATGAAATTATTGCTCATTCGAAAATGGCTTGGAGTTGTATTGAAAGTAATAACACGAAATTTAATGAGAAATGTTTTGTCTATAGGTTTCGTTTATTTTTTATATTTCCTGGAGATAAAAAAACCCCAGTATTTTCATTCGTTTTGTTTCCAAGTTTGACTAGCACTGCACTGTTATACTGTTACTGATGAGAACTCGTTAAAATGAAATATATTTATATATTTATATTTTTATAATTGCTATGTTAAATGTATTTCATAATGCGATATATTTTATATCCAATAGAAAACATGAGAAAAAATAAAATTATTTTTATTTAGAAAATATTTTAAAGTAAACAAATGTTTATAAATAAAAATAACCAAAAAATGATACCCACCACTTCACACTAAAAATTTGAGTATAGTTTTTTTTATAATCGGTTGTATTTATTATAATTTTTTTATTGGGTTGAAAGTTATCGTTTCTTTTTACATAATAATGTGTGTAAGTATTATTTAGGTGCAAATTAATTTCCGGAATGTTTTCATGATTCTTATTCATTTGTATTTAAAGAAAGTATCGATCATCGTTTTGTTATAGACTTTTTATGCGGCAAGAGATTCTTGCCATCTTAAAAATAAAATGTGGTTGCTTTTTAATGCAATAGATTCATCGAACAGCGATGATTGTGCATCGATCGGAACAAGTGACAATCAGATGGAGCAATATGACGCAGATGGGGTAAAAAGTGCTTCCAACGTATTCTCAACAATTTTTGCGATCTTGCATTGTTGAAAATCAATTTCTTTCCGAGTCTCTTGACCATTCATCCTGCAATGTTACGATTCATACATGGATCGCAATTATTCTATAGGCAATGGATAGCATTAATTTTTTCATTCAGTTCAAACCGATCATAATCCACCACTACCCATACAGATCTCATATGATGGGATCTTAATTAACTTATCATAAATATATAGTGCTTATAGGAAATGACAATAGTTTGTACCATGATTTTTATCATAATAAATCCCCTTTTGTATCACCGCCGTATAACAGCAACAATTCTACGTTGCCTTTGAAAGAACAATTTATAAGTAATTTTTCTGTTTTTGATTTGTCTTTCATTCACTCACATTTGGCATCCAACAAATTTTCTTTTGAATCATTTCCATTAGTACAATATTATTAAACGATGTGATATCACTTGATTGTTTTTGTATACAGATTGGCAAATTATAATTAATTTCCTATATTTTATAGAAGATAGTTTTAAAATCGAATCACGTGTTCAAAAGATATTCGAACTGATGAACAACCGAAATTTTTTTTTCATAAGTTAGTTTAATTTCAATCTCTACAAGAAAAATATAGTGATATTGAAAACTGAAGACTATTTCTCAGGCTTCGCCACAGGTGTAAAGATTTAAAGATTCTGTCAAAATCCTGTTGTATTTTACATTGATCTTCATTCAACAATATTTCAAATTCTACAAATTGGTTGACCCTCTTTATCATGCGCACATGAAAATCACCACTTTTGAAGCGTTCAAAACTATTCGTAACATTGCGTTTTTAATATTGCATTTTTATCGCAAAAGTATCCACAAGCAAACAATGAGCATTAGTTTAATAGTCTATAGCAAAACATCCTACAAATATTGTTTGGATAAAACATGATGCACACAAAATAAAATACATTCACCAATGAATTTATCTGTGAATTAGAAAGAAGTTCTTAGACTACGTTCGGAAAAATATTTCTCACATTTTTTAAAATACAAAGAACATTTATCTAATTTTATGTTAACATCCATTTAAAACCCATGAAAATACAACCCATTCCGCACGCATTAAAAATGCACCCATTCCGAATCCATGAATAACTCAACCAGAGAAGTAGTGCTTACCTCTAATGGCATGGCTGAAGTAAAAAATAATCTATAAAGTATGGGGCAAAAAAGAAGTACCATATGTCCAATTGTTGGATCAAGTTCCGATATATGGTAATAATAACATGTTACATGTCTCGAAAGTCTATATTAATAATATGTATTATCTGACATTTTCATTCATTCCAGCCAGTTTTAACAATTGAGTTACACTACACGCAACTGGTATTCTTTAATAAATGTTTACCATGAAAATACGTGTTCCATATTCTTCTATACGTATAATTATCGTAGTAAAAAAATTGTTGGACATCTTTCAAAAGCTATATATTCATTATTTTGTTTGATTATAGTTTTATTTAAGAACTAATTGTTAACTTTATTTATTTATTTATAGTCTATGAGGTTTGTTTATAGTTATATAAGTTTTGAATTGTAAATTTTAGACAATAAAAAAAAAATAATAACAATAACAACATTTTGGTCTTAATGAAAACTTAAGTATTATATTAAAATAATATTTATAAAAATAATAAGTTCAAGGTGAAAATATTATTTTTATATTGAATAACTGCGTATATATTATAATTATTGTAAAGTTTTCCTTGACTTTTTCAATATTAAATCAAAAATAACTTTTTGTTTTAATTAATATTTTTGGAGTTGCAAAAACGAATTGAAAACAAACCTTAATTAATGCATGAAAATATCGGATTAACATATCGCAGTAAAATGTATTAGTTATACTCATTATAATAATATCCATTTCGGTTATAAAGAAACGAGTAAAATGTTTAATAATTTTTTTAATAATGTCTTTATCATTGACAATATAATCAGACAAGACATTTTTGACTATTGAATTGGAAATTAAGCTACTGCATACAATTTCACGGATATATATAGCTTTTGAGATGTATTTTTAATTTATGTTTCCGTGTTACGTTTATCACTAACAAGATATCCGTTTTACTTTTTATTTCATCAACGAACAAATGGTCACCCAGCAGAAAAATTATAGTATTAAAATAAATACCGAAAGTGTTGTGTTGTGGTTTTGGTGACGAACCCTTAAAAAAAAACGATCAGTGTCTAGTTTGATTTTCTAAATTTCGTACCGGTGATTTGTCATACTCAAAGATGAACAATCAGTTCAGGTCGCTCGCCTGTTGAAGTTGATGACGATTAAATCATCGTCATAAACCAACACGTGAGATTGTACAGAAGCTCGATGTATTACACGCATAGAAAAACGTTTAAAAAAACAACTTCGGACTACGTAAAAATACTTAATTTATGGGTTACTTATGCGAACTACTTCTGTCATTTGCGCATATATATAAAATGTAACAAAAATGATCCAGTTTTGATTTTTAAAATATAATGTAAATCGAAAAATATTGTGCGGATCAAGTAAGACGAACAGCACAAACATCATCATGTTATTTATCCAAAGTAGGTTATATAATATCATTTTGGATTGATTGAAATAAAAGGTATTGTCTAATTTGAACTTTTATACCATACTATTATGCAATCAAACTATAAAAATCAAATGTGTACAACTAACTGAACTGAACTATATGTGCAATTCAAGAATTGTCATCGCAGCAAGCAATCGCACATACACATCTTTGGTCACTCTGAATTATTGAAGTTTGTTGCATTTTTTTCATACAGACACATGACATCGATTTTATTCAAAATCATTAATGGAAATACAATATATAATTAAAAATCAAATAATTTTACACATTCACTGAAAATAAATTTGTACATAATTTTAATGAATAAGGCGTTTATAAGTCCATTTTTCATTGTTTCAATGAATAATTCATTAATATATTTCATTTTTAAAAATTATCTGAATGTACTTGTTTATTGAATGAATGAATTCGCGATCATTATTTAATTTATGTTCAGAATAATAAGTTATTAAACAGAAAACGTTGAAACGATGAATATAATATTCATCAAAACAATTACACAATTCCTGAAACCAACGAAGTGATTCATTGAAAAAAACATTCATTTTCGGTTTTAATGAATTATTCTTTGATTTAATAAATGTTATTTCATTTTAACAATGAACCATGTTCCTTGGAGTAAAATTAATTAATATTTCATTGTTTTGACGTTACTTTTTAATTGGATTCGTGTCCTTTTTTTTTCAGGGTTAATATCTTTAAAATAATTTGGCATCGACATCTTTACCGCATTTATCCATGAAAATAACATTGATGCGGAAATGAAATATCAACAATTAAAAGTTGCATTGAATTCATACATACAAAATATTCAGCCGAATGTGTGTAAGGGTGCGCGTGGGACAGTATTGAATTATTGTAAACAAATTTTGTTGCTTTTGTATGCAGTTTAAATCATAGTTTAAAGTTTTTATCATTTGATTAATTTATTAATTTATAGTAAATTAGAATTTAGAATGAATTAGAATTTTAGATTTAGTGATTTATTTATTTATTTATTAATTTGGAAGTGTCTGTCGGATATGTAAGCGTATGGAAACCATATAGACGCATTCGATATGGGATTTCGATAGACTTTACAATTATTAATAAACAATTCAAAAGCAATATTCCTGCTTGCGTGTAATATTGAATTGGGGTGTGAATAAAAGAAAAGCAGGCTTTTTCGGAAAACTGTTATTACCACCGACAGTTTCTTATTGGAACCGTCTTCCGATATCTGTATTTACGGATTCGCTTAGCAGCCCCGTTCGTGTGCACCATATGGATCTCCAATTAAAGTGATTGAAATTATGAAATCGGGCATTTCTGCGACAATATATATTAATATATGCTCCGACAGTAAGGCTGTACTACTTGATGCGGTTTTTTCAACAAGTCAACAAAAAATATTGAGTTTCTTAAACAAATGTAAGCGCTACATTAAATAAAATATCATTGTAGATATATGAAAAATTTGATCGTGTATATATGGAAACTGGACGGCAACTGAGGATAGGGTAAAAAAAAAAAAATGTGTAATGGTCTCAATTATCGGATTGCCACTGCATTGCTACGGTTACCCAGAAATAAATTCAGAATGTTTGTTAGAGTGCTTATACAGAGGAGCGCTTGGCACACTAGCCTATATCAATTTCACAAAATATGATACGTTTCATCACAAATTTCCTTTGTGTTAAATGTTTTATGGCGCATATTATTAACTTTAGTATTACATATTATTTATATTATTATAAATTCGTACATTGTTAATGATTCAACCGTATTCGTCGTATATGACGAAAAACAAATTATTTCTATTCGTTTAACTATTTCTTTAAAATATTACTTACTATATTTGAATGATAGAATTTTGAAATAATATTATTGTTAAATATATAGATATATTTTTTTTATAAATGGTCTCTCTAATATGTTAATGACATATACGAAAGTAATATATAAATTTAAAAACGTTTATTTAAATTTTTTATTACTATTTTATTTATGATATGTAATATTTTTTCATATTATTATAATACGCACGAGTTTGTGTATATAAAAAGTGAGTTTATATATGTTTATTGGCGTTGTGATGGTGCTCTATACTATACCAACATACATATAAAAACAGAGACGGTTAATTTTAAATACTTGGATGTGTCAAAAGGTTATCATTATTTTTCCAATTTTTTTTCTTTTTTTTTTCCAAACTATGAAAAAAATAATTTTGTAATTTTCAATGATATGTCGTCATTTTAAAATCATAAGCTGTCGGAGGAATTTCATGAATGGTAACTTCATGCGCCAGATTTTCACGGATGCAACTAGAATTTTAATTTCTCTTATGTTGTATGAAATAAATAAGTGGAATCACTTTAAATGTTTTAACATCAAAATTTGTTCTGATACCATCATTTGTGTTTAAAATAGAAAAAAATTTCCAAATGGAGAAAGAATAAGATCAAATGAGTATTAGTATTAGAATTGGGTTGAAAAACATTCAGGTTGCTTCTTTGAATCGTGCTAATGTTCTTCGAAAACAAAATAAAATATATAGTTTAATAGATGGTTAAAAATAATCCAAGCATAACAACTATAAAGTGACATTAATCATTTAATCGCATTTTTTCGTTTAAAGAAAACCGTTCTATTCACCGCCAATTTCAATGCATACGTGTGCGGTACACAATCATATAAAGGCTCTGAAATAAGAAAACACAAAAGAATATCGGCTATACCGTTTCTCGACTTAAGGATAAAAATTAGTATTTTTTTGATCGCATAATAACGATCAACGAAATAGAACTAAAATTGGCTTGCGTTCCCCAATGAAGGTGTGTTTGGCGGGATTGAAATGGAATAATTCACTATGATGAATTACTTCAGCGTTGTCAATCAATAATATTATATAGACAATATAGTATTCTGAACAATTAAATAGATTAGATAAAGAAAAAACGTCCAATTTTGATCAATTGCGAAAAGCTGTCATTTTTCTTTGATAATGCCAATATACTGCACGCGATATACAAAACACTACAAAATCTGAATACAACGAAATGGGATATTTTGATCATCCATATTTCGATCTCAATATATATGGAGAATAGTTTAAATTGGCAATAAGCATCCAGATTAGTGTAGGGAAGAAGTCGTGAAAACCATCTCAAGTCTTTGAAGGAAAATCGTTGTCAAAAATAATAGTGGCGAAGCGTAAAAAAATGTTTTCACATTGTAATATCACTATATTTTTCTAATAGCCTAGGAAAGTAGACTACATTACGAAAAAAAAAAATAATTGGAATGTTCACTTACTAAATTTTCGGGGAAAATCGACTTTTTTAAAACTAATCCGCTTTTTGAATTACGGGCCATGGTTTTAACGGATTCCCAGTTTTGTATACAGATTGGCAAATTACAATCAATTTTCAATGTTTCCTGGAAGAGATTTTTAAAATCGCGATTCACACGTTCAAAACATATGACCCATTTTCCCATTTGATGTCAGTGAAATTTTGTATGAAATAAATTTTTTGTATCATTTTTGGGTGTTCACTTTATACGCAAGTACCACAAATTTCTTTAAATTTTCTCTGCCATCGTTTGGAAAATAGATCATATCTTTTGAATGCGTGAATCGATTTTAAAAATCTCTTATCATATCAATAAGAATGGAAATTGATAATATTATTTGAAATTCTGTATACAAAATTGGTAATCCGTTAAAACTATGGTCCTTATAATTTAAAAAAGATGTAATAAGAGAATTACTACTGATCTATTTCTTTATCTATGCCATCTTATAATCCTATATGCATGCGACCGATACGGAGAGGTATGTGCTGCTTGTATAAACGTTAACATTCCATAAAAATAAAATAATATAAGAGTCTTTAAAAGTTTATAGAATATAAATATAATTAATATTGTTAGTTTAAGTTTCATATAAGTTTATTATTCTATACCACAAATATATATTAATAGCTGGTTCATTGAATGAATGAATGAATTAAAAGCGAATAAGAATTTTATAAATATTTTAACTAATTTATATATTTGGTTGGTTTATTAAATAATATTAGAAGAATTTTGTTTAAAAAAACATTATTTTTTATTATATGTTGTTTTTTTGAATATGGCATAGGACGAGAACGAACGAGTGAGTCTATGTTCAAATATTATATTACAAATGAGTTTATTGATGTTATTTTAAATGAAACGTTGTTGGTTGCGCACGGTGACATCATACACACTTTCCAAATGAAACAAAATAAATTTATATATATTTTTAGTATTGAACGAACCAAATCACAATACCACAATAATATTAATATTATGGATAAATTAAGAAAATTTTAATGTTAATAATATACCTTTATTTATTATTAATATTTATAATAAAATTATATGTACATAAATTATAAAGGTATACCATTTAATATTTATAAGATAAGGTTATATCAATTATATGTTGTATTTGCATTTATAATTTGTTACACTATAAATTATAATTTAAATGACAAAACAAACAAATATTTATCATAATTATTTTAATACCTACAACCTCTGTCGCATAACAATCGGGAATGGATTTAAAAACATTTATTATTTATTCAAAATAATATCCACATCGATTTTTAATACGTTTGAACAAGTGAATGACTTTTGTGTGTGTGTGTGTATGTGTAATTGGAATGCTGTTGTGAACGGTGCGGTTGTCACCTTTTGAATGTCTTCAACTGATGCAAAACGTTGCTTTTCATAGCTAAATGAAGTTTCGGGAATAGAAATTAATCGTAGGGAGTTAAATTAAGTGAATATGCGGTGAATGATTAAACAAAAAAAAATGTGATTATTAGTTCAATTCGGTGCAATTGATGATGTGTGACATAAACTTTGAAATTCAACTATCGTAGACCAGTTAAAATTCAATGAATTATTGTTTCCGCTATTCCAAATTTCATTCACATGAATTTCACTGAAGATTTCGAAAGGGAAATTTTCACTTTTTCAATGTTTTCTTCAATAAATTGCTTCATATCTGTCGGCCTGAACGTTCATCATCACTTACGGCTTCTCTACCTTCTGTGAATCATTTATGTCACTTAAAAATCTTTAACACACAATTATCACCGCATACACCATCTTAAATGAATCCTATACATTTGAATAGCATTTCTATCAATTTTAAAATAAAATTTAATTGGTTGATTCTTTATTTTTATATTCATAATTCGACCGACGCACAAAAACAGTTGCGTAACTTTATGCGTTATATTTTCGCGTCTACTGAATGTAATGTCATGAAATGTTGACGGTAGTCGGTTGAGGAACGTCACACAGAACATAATCACCACCGCTAAGTGTTCTATGGTTTACATTTATATAGCCATTCCGGTTTATTATGGGACAGAGAAATATGTATAATTTTAATAGTAATATTACATCCAACAAAATTATGCAAATATTCTTAAACAAAAAATATATTTAGTAAATGTTTACGAAGCACAAATACTACCTCTTTTTTTTGATGCCATATTGTAAAAATTATGTGACTATAAATCTATTTCAGAATTAAAAAAACCTTTTTTTTTTTTGGTTCCCCCCTCCCAGAAGATAAAAGATAACAAAATAATACAAATTGTATACACAAAACGCTTGACATACACCTAGACTAACTAATCAATTGTCGTTTCGTGACCATACTCAATTAATTTTAGTAAATAATATATTATCATTATAAAATGTTAATATATATATTTAACTATGTATTTTTGTATTAAATTATATATAATGTTGACTTAATTGCTACGCAAAATAAAGTCGGAAGCTAGAAAAAGTAAATTATTTTATTCTATAAAAATATCTTTTGAAATAATAAATATATTGATTTGGGAAAATATAAATAATTCTCATTACATTGTAAGAGTGTTTTTAAAATCGGTCTGTTCAGACATATCTGCTGCAGTAACTATAAAATAATATAGCAGTATGCGGACTATATTCATTGTGAAAAATAACTAAGAAAGTAAGGCGACCAATAATGCAAGCGCCCGCAATAATAATGAAAGTAAATCCGCCAAAAACCAGCAGCAAAATGAAGAAAAATTTGCTGAATCCATATAAAAGAAATATTTTAATCAAATGATGATGTCTATCGTGTGAGGAAACATTGAATGAAATTACTTCACAAAATGAAGCCGAAATGCATTTAACAGCAACAACTACTGATGGAGACATAATAAAATTAATTAAAAATTTACACTTAGAGGAAGCTGCACCACGTGTGATTGAATTACTGGAGACGCCCTGGCAGCAATTACCAAGTAAAAACTGCAAAATGAATCGAATTATTCCAATAATTTCACGCATTTTAAACACACTATAATTTTTGAGTGAATAAACAAATAGTAACATTTTTTCTTTACAAATTATCTACGAAATGTCACCACCTCTGGTATTACCAATTCCTACTACTCAAACTATATTCTCTCTCTGCGACTGCCATTGGTGTCTATAAAGAGGTTAAATGCCAATCATTGAAAGGACAACAACAAGCTAAAAACGCTTATTCTTTAGTAGAACAGTATGTCGACATGTTAAAATTCTATATTGCAGAAATATAATTAAGGATAAAACAGAAAGGACTTTATTCAGAATTGAAAGGATCGCCTCAAGGCAGTAAAATTTTTTTAACAAATTCATTTCATTTTGTTCGCAAGTGATTTTCCCAAAACATTAAAAAAACAACACAGTAGCAACAGATGATGCAGATGATACGGGACGAAAACGTCGAAGAGTCAACAATGAAACTGCAATCCAGTTATATAATTCAAAGAGAAAACTGAACCAAAAAAATGGAAGTATAAAATTAAATGAATCCAAATTAGACATTGCATGTGTATACTGTACCAATTAAAAGCCTATATTTATCAACAATCAATAAGTGGGTTATATAGTCCGACACTATAATAAGAGAAGCGTATGCGTTTAATCTTACTGTCTATACCGAGATTTGTACCATGTCATCGCAATAATTAAAAACGGCATTGCTATATAGAGTAGAATTTATGTTCCGAATATCTTGAAATTTGAGTATTTCATCGTAAATTACAAATATTTTCGGACAATAAGTATGGGCCACACTATATCGACTGAAAATTACTCTATTGAGTTACCATATTAATTCGATTATATGAAATCAAAAAATGGAATATCTTTAAAAACATTAATAATGCCATGGTAGATTCAATCATATAACAATAATTGAATTAATAAAGCATCTATCGAAACATAAAATTACGTGACCAATTGGTGTACGTGTTATATATGTAATTGTATATGCAGTAACTTACGAATTTGACACTATTGCAGTAGCATGACACTCGGTATGGGAACAAAAAAGAAACCAAATGTACATGGTCTGATTCTATATAATATTATTAGATAATATTATTCGATTACCTTAAGCAATTAATAATAAATTCTAAAGATTTGTGCAATCAGATAGCACTACCTTTTGTCCTTTCGATTGCTGCCATATATCTATAGCATCCAAATATTGCCAAACCATATTGTTGACGTATCTTTTATTCGATTTTCTTGTATTTTTTTAATTTAATTCTTTTGATTTAAATTACAAGAAGTAATGTTATGTATCCTGCATTCAATTTAACACTAAGCACATGATAAATTATCAATGTAATGTAGCTCTAAAACCGTTTTGTTGATTTGCTATAGAACATAATCCAACTAAATTATTTTACGATCTGCGATGGAGGTTGAAGATGGTCACCCATCCGCCCTAATATGTCATAGCTCTAAAACCGTTTAGTTAAATATCAAATACAATATAAAATTTTATCTTGAATCGATGGGTTATCGTTTCCTAATGATCGTGACACTTCCAAATTAGCCTTTTTTCATATAGAGAAAAACTGAGTATTTCTATTAAATTCGGCAAAATTATATACAGGGTATAATGGATTGTCAGAGGTGGCCCCATAAGCTGGTCGCCACATTCTCCAGACTTAAACCCGTTGGATTTCGATTTATGGGGTTGCCTTGAAGAAAAAGACTATGCAACTGTGATTACTTCACTTGAAGAGTTAATTCAGCTTATTGAAAACTGTATTCAAGACCTTCGCTACAAGCAACAGCAAACACTTAGATTGATTCGGTCTATTGAAAAGCATTGTTGTCTATGTATTCGAGCTGAAGGAGCACATTTTCAACAATTACTTTAGGCTTTGTTTGTTTAAAACTGTGGTGATATGCGTGCGTGTGCTTTTGTGGATTTATGTGTGTAGGCCTTTGTGGGTGAGATCGTTTGTGTATGTGTTAAGGTTTGTGTGAATGCATAGGAGTGTATGGAATAAATTATCTGTCACGTCCATATTGTTGGTTTTGGATAAAACCAAAAAAAGATAAAATTTTTCCATAACGAAAATCAATTTTATGACTACATCGTTGTTGTTATTTGTGTATATCTTTGGAACCAGTTGAGACGTATCGTAATGTTATAGCTTAAACGAAAGCTTATGAATGTGGTAAGTTTTTAAACTATAAAATAATTTTCATTATGATTTTTCGACTTATGCTTGAACAAACTTTGAAAAAGAAAAATGGCGTTCAGCTAACTGTCAACATTTCTGTAAGTATCTGGATAACCACATATCCGAATTGCCTTATCTTAACGTCAAATTAAAGATCTCGGTATGCTAATGCTAATAGTGTATCAAAAATTTAAAATCGGTTAATTAGTTATTGAGATATTGATCCCAGTAGAGTGCAAAACATGGTTTGATTGAAAATTTGGTTATTTGTGTGTAACTTCGTACCGAAGTCGAATCGGCCAAAATGTTATATGATATTTTCGACGCAAAATGACCCAGAGAACCTAGTGTTTTCGTATTGCCGTCGAAAATTGGGACACCCTGTATAATAGTTTTATTATAATATAGTTTAACTGCTACTAGCATTTGTAACAGCTTTTATCGAACCGCCCACGTGTAATAGTGAGAGTTAAGTTTTATTTCAAATGCGTATACGCGCGATCATTGAGGATAAAAATACATTTTTCTAATTTTAACATTTATTATTATTTATAAGAAATACAATGTACGCATAAATGTAAACAAATTCTAATAATAGATAATTTAATATAAATTGCTGAAATGCATAAGTGTAGCGTATATATACATAATACGCACACACATACGCTAACTATTAAGTATTAATTTCTTAAAAAATATAAACATAATTTATTATTAGTATCGAAATAATTTATAAAATGTATGCGTTTGGTGTAGAAATTAAATATGTGCATGCATTGTTACCCGGCAGGAAATATTAGTAGCTGCGGTTCCGAATAAGAGCTAGTCCAACAACTATAGTGTAAAAAGAACTGTAGTAGTTGTATTACTAATTGTGATTGAAGTGCTACATATTTGAACTACATATAGCCTAATTACATATACGGGAGGTAATTCAAATGTTACTAGTTCAGTAATACGCAAAATAACTATATTTTTGCAACTAGTTGAAATGCAGAGTAGGACATTTGTCTTTTAGTATAGGACATCTCCATCTGTGAACAGTTAACCAGTTGGAATTATGTAAAAGGAGTATTTAGTGCGGAATGAATATTATTTATTTTGAAATTAGTAATAGAACTATCAGTTCGCTTTACTGCAGGGTATTGGTATTACAACGATATGCAGTATATTATTATAGAAATTTTCAGTTCATTTGAAAGTATGTCTATGCATAAAAATGTATAAGAAAATAAATCTTAATGTATACGTGTATTTTCCTTGGACTTTACAGATTATTTAAAATAACGATGTAATTATATATATTAATTTAAATTTACAACTACTATTATAATTATTTATACATATTGTTTATTGCGATAATGTATTGTATATTACCAGTGGTGGTGGTTAACATTGTAGATTAATATCCACCATTTAAACAATTTGACAATAGTTTTACCGTAATAATGATGCTCTAACAAAACCCACAATTTTATAGATTCTTAGGCAAATTAAATTAAAAAAAATCTGCTGCTGAAAGTTGCAATCGAATGCTACAAGAAGCTGGTGAACATACTCTAGAATATGATAATGCATATGCAGAAGATGGTTTTTAGACAATTCAAAGAAGGTATATTTTACAAAATTACAACAATTACTGAACGAAAATCAATTTTAAATACAATTTACAATTGACAACACCATTAAATGTCACTCAAAAATGTGTTTCGAAACGTTTAATTTAGTTGCGGGTGGTTTAAAAACTTGCAAAATGGCTGGCACATAATTAAAACAGAAAGACAACAAGAAAATCGAAAAATCACATGTGAATTGCTGTTCCATCAAGACAGCAAAGATAGAATTTTTTTGCATCGAATTGTGACCGGAGATAAAAAAATAGATTTATTATGAGAATCCTAAGCTACAGCCTGCGGTGAAGCTTGTTCATCACAGCCAAAACGAAATGTTCATGCTGATATAAGGTTATCAAAAACGATGTGTTGTGTACTATGAATTGCTGAAACTTTCACTGATGATGGTTACCGACGACAACTAATGCGTTTTTGAACAGCAAGCAGTGATGCGAAAAAACGACCAGAATACGTGAATAGACACAATAAATTAATTTTTCAACATAACACAATATGCCAAATGTTATACTACAATTGTTGTAAAATATAAGCTATTTACAAGGACAGAACTGGGAAATTCTATCCCACCCGCTGTATTCACCAGAACTTCCTGCAAACTACCACACTTATTCCAGTTGATGCGCAGTTAGCCCTTTCAAAGCGTACGATTTACTTCACATGAAACCATCAGAAATTGGTTCGACTAATGGATCGCGGTAAAAGAGGAGAAATTCTTCAGACAAGGAAGCCAATAATTATCTGAAAGATGGTAGCTTCCAATTGATTATACTAATACTTACTTACTAGATGGCTTTAAAACCTTTTAGTTTTCTCCAACCGAACCTATCTTCAGTTAACGTCGTTCAATCCTGAATTTTAATGAACTTAATATGAAAGTTCACTACATCTATACTTAGGCCTTTCGGCTCTTTCAATCGATCATACTTTGATTGATTGATATTAAAGAATAAACATGACTTTTTTGCCTTAAAAACGGGTATTTACCATATCCATTTAATATATTATGTATTTGAATTGTGTAAATTCAATGAATTTAATCAAAGATGTTTTAAAATTTGTAAATTAAAATTATTTATAATAGTTTTAAGGTATAGGTTTAAAAATGAGAGCGGCAAATTTTTTTTTTACAATAATGAAGCATTCCGAACCCATAAAATTGTATCAGAATTATACTAATTAATTATAGTTTGGTTCTATTGGATGATAGATGTGGTCGGAAGAATGTTGAAAATGCATTTATCGTATATGTATGATGATGATTTTATAAAAGAGGGAATTAATTTCGGCACTTAGACCAAGGAAAATACACTGTGGTCTAATGCTTGTCGTTAGTTAATCCTCGAAGAGTATATGGTTTCAAAAATGAGAGACCAGAAATGTTTCTTATATATATATGATCCGTTCATTGTGAAAGTATTTTTGTATTTTCCAAATATCTTATGCCTAGCGATCGCATAGGTAGGACATTCATATAAGCAGCGTGCCATGCCGTTTCTTCCGACAAACAACATTTGGTACAAAGTGCATTGGTATAACCAAACGCATTTTATGACGGCGATAGTTTAGCGTGTAGTGCGTCCCGTAAGCAACCCAATAACCAATCTTAATTTATTTCTGGGTAACCCCACAGTAATGCAGCAGCCATCTTTTTGGCCTGTCAACAATTGTCACATTGTTTACATACCAGAAAAAAATCCGCATCTATCGTGTCAATGCAATACACAACCAAACCCACCTACCGGTAACACGTAGGCAAGAGACTCAGGACCAATGAAGACGGGTCGTATTCCAAGCACAATATATATGTTGTGCACTTCAACAAGGAATTTATTGAATTATATCCTTCATTGAAACATTTATTTTCTGATATGAAATTAATACCTTTTTTAGTATACAAATTAAATGGTATTTTCTGTTATATAGATATTATGATGGAAGGGGGAGGCTGCACGTTGGATGAGTGCATGCATTCTGCTGGATAAACAACCAAACGATTTTCACCAAAAATACGTAAAAAAATATAGTACTTATAAATTGTCTAAGAATCTTTTCTTATTGTTCTATGTGCCATCGATCGACATATAGGCACGAACTGTCACTGTATGAATAATATTGTATTTTTTACATGTATTTGAATATTATAACAAATGTTTTAATTGATACATAGTCACATTAAGATCTCTAATATAGATAATAGATTTTAATGAAGACACAAACACAGGATTATCATATAATATATAATTTATTTACATTTTATTATCGTATAATAGAAGACTTTATGGTATACATTGATTAACTATAGTATACTTGTAATATAAAGTGACAAATACTACAATACATCCTATAATAATCAACATTTTGTTTTATAATAAAATTTTATTCATATAGAAAAAAAAAAAACACACACACATTTCCCCCAAATCAATGATAATATACATTTTTTTTATTATCATATCATTTACGTATAAACAAAATAATCAACTATACCATAATTAAGAGGCGCCATATCAAAAACAAAAGATGAAAAAAACGAATATGTCTATACACAACAATATATTTTTGTATTATTACAATATATTTATAATATTAAAAACATATAAATTAATAATTATTATTGTTATTATTATTTTTTTATAATAATGTCATGGCATTTTTCGCATAGTTATTATTTTAAATATATGTATTTATTCACGCAACACAAACTATAACACAATAATAAAAATACAAGTCGTTTGTTAAATGTTTGAGTTTGTCCAATTTAATGATCCATAGATATGAGTTTGTTGTTGTTGTTGTATTTCCAATAATATACATACATAAAAAAAAATTAAATTATATATATTCTTTAGAAATATGCGAATAACCAATATTATGAGAATTAGTGAGAAAAATAAACGCCAAACTTATATACGTCAAAATAATAACAATACAAATGAATAAAATAATAAACATTTGCAAACAACAAAAATGTATACACCACACAACAGGTTTTTTCATTTCCATGCGCAATAAATGAATTATAAAATTGTTATCAACAAACAATAATATTTATTTAAACACACATATACAAAATACAATAATAGACCGAGGTTCAATTCCGGAAAAATTTAGATGTGAAATTGAAACTGACGGTTTTTCAGCTGATGTACATACAACCTCTGTCCCATAATAAATCGAAATGGCTTGGCTATATAAATGTAAACCATAGAACACTTAGCGGTTGTGGTTATGTTCTGTGTGACGTTCCTCAACCGACTACTGTCAACATTTCATGAGATTACATTCAGTAGACGCGAAAATATAACACTTAAAGTTACGCAGCCGTGTTTTTGTGCGTCTGTCGAAAAATGAATATAAAAATAAAGAATCAACCAATTAAATTTTATTTTAAAATTGGTAGAAATGCTATTCAAATGAATATGATTTACTTAAGATCGCTTATGCGATGATAATTGTGTGTTAAAAGCACAAGATTTTTAAATGGTATAAATGATTCACAGAAGGTATAGAAGCTGATGATGCACGTCCAGGTCGACCAAGCTGAAGCAATTTACTGAAGAAAACTTTGAAAAAGTGAAAATTTCCCTTATAAATGTTCAGTGAAATTCATGGGAATGAAGCTTGGAATACCGTAAACAATAATTCATTGAATTTGTCTACGATAAAGGTGTATTTCAAAGTTTGTTCCACACATCAATTAAATGCGATGATCAAAAATTGCACCGAATTGAATTTAATAATCAATTTTTTTTTTTTTTTTCTTAATCATTCACCGCAACTCCTTGCGAATACAATTTCTATTCCCTAACACTTCATGTGGCCGTGAAAGGAAGTCGTTACGCATCAGTTGAAGATTGTTCAAAAGGCGACGACCGCACCGTTCTCAACAGCATTCCAATTACAGACATAAAATAGCCATTTTGATGCATTGGTTAAACGTGTGTACCAAATCGATGTTGATTTCAGTTGATGGAGATTATTTTGAATAAATAAAATTTTGTGTTTCTTTAATCCCATCCCGGTTTATTATGGGACAGAGGTTGTACATTAACATTTGTTCATTTGTTTAGATTAAAAAATGGATATCTTTGGAAAGTGGAATGTTCCTTCCAAATCAATTTTGTTGCAACTTCAAAGTAATGCCTCGCCCCCAGACACAATACACTTATGCCACCGATTTTTTTTCCCATTCTATGAATTGATATGAAAATTCAGTTTTTCTCAATGAACGCCAAGATGCGTTTCGTGGAGATTGCCATCGACACCATTAAAATTAACGATGAAAAGGTTTGTTTGGATCGACGTGTGACTGGTGATGAAAAGTGGAAACACTACAATAATTCAACGCATATACAGAAAATCGTGAGAAAAGTCATGCATCAACGTCCACGGTAAAACCGTATGTCTATATGATTCTTAACTCATGCTCTGTATTTGATGGCATCAGTTGGATATAGTGTATTATGAGCTCCTCAAACCCAACGAAACCATCACGGTAGATCGTCATCCACTATACAATTGATGCGTTTGAACCATGCGTTGAATGAAAAACGACCGAAAATACAAGGAGGAGACAGAACAAAGTAATTTTGCAGTATGCTACGCTGACAAAACCGTTCCAAACCTACTTGGAAACGCGTGCAAATGGAAAGTATTACCAGGCTCATGGTCATTATATAATATATGCTTCAATTATTTAGCATAGTTTTTTTTTTGACAATCGATGATTAATAAAATACTATAATTTATTAAGTCAGTATTAATAAATATAAATTTAACAAAAATGCATTGTAATAATGAGTTTTGATTTTAAGATTGACACACATTTCAATAGAGATCCGAAAACTGTCGCTTCTCAAATCATATGTTTAATTATTTTTATATTTATATTGTAAACTATTGCTGAAAATCATCGAATGGTTGTCGAAGCTTTTATGGTGCTGATGCTCCATTCAAAATAAATTATGGATTATGGATTGCTACTATATATTCAAAAGTATATATAGTGGATTAGATATCGCAGTATTGGCTATGGGTCTTATTTTAACATACGCACACAGTATCATCAAAATATATATTTTTAATTATCACAAGCATTTTCATCATCGGTCATCATCATTCCATTATAAATACAATAATATGAAGAGAAACAAAGAAGAAGAAATTATCGTACACCCACCTACCCCCAAAAATTGATCTTATTTATTTTTATAATTTAGTTCTTGTTGTTTTGTGTGTGTTTTTTGTTTTTTTGATACTAAAAGTTTTAAATAATTTGAACAAGTTATTTGTTTTATTGGCCCGTGGCCAATAAAGACTATATAGAAAAAATAAGAAACCTTTATAAATAAAAAGAATAAAGAAACAATATACACAACACGCATTAAATTGGAAGAGATATTTTCAAATTTGAAAATGGTGTACAGTAAAAATCACTTAAATTACACTCGCTTCTAGTCTATAAATTCACTAGTTGCCGGTTACTTCCCACATTTACCTATAGATATCAATTTTTCTATTTATCCCTCAGCACCTATATATTGCAACCTATATTGGTTTATCGTTAAAGAGCATAGCCATAATAATAAAAAACATATACACAACTTCATTCAATTTCTTCTGGCCTAACCCAGAAACGCTATGCTTTCAGAAATATTTGAATTTCTCTATTTATTTACGAATTTTAATGAAATTATATGAATTATGAACTGTTCCAATATAGATGCTTTAGAAAATCGATAGTTTTCCTGATCAGATTCTAAAAACCTGGTATCCATCATTAAAATTGTTTTTGGGTTTTGCAATATACCTCTTGTATTTTAATTTAATAAATTCTAGCCACTTGAGCTATTTTCTTATCATTTGTTTAAATATTCATTTATTATTTCGCCTTACAAAAATATATAGGAAGGAGAAGGAATAAAGTACGAAATTATAAGCCGATTGCTCGATTTTCCTATATTTGAAAACATTATTACTGCTGTAGTTGTATTTAATGCCAGATCCTGCGGTATATGTACTGAACAACATGATTTTAATTGTGATTGATCTATAGTTTACTAAATGTTGTTACTTTATTCAAGTATAGACTGTATATTTTCACTGATTTTATCAAGACATTCCATAGGCTATCTCATGGAATATTGCTAAAAAAAAAAACCTACTAAAAATTGGTATGAATTTTGTTTCATAAATTAATTCTCATCGGTCTAGTCCGATTTTTTGTTAGACGATTTTTGGTCTGGTTCCATTAGCGTAATGTGTGGGGTGCCGCAGATAGCCGTTTGACACCTATTCTATTTAATTATTATATACGTTAATAGCAAGTCATTAAAAATAGCCAGTGAATTCTTAAAAATTTGCAATGTAAAATAATTGCTGAAAATGTAAAGATTTATCGAACCGCAATGAAGTGATTCTCAATTATTCGATCATTGGCTAGAATTAGTTCAAGAAAATTTCTCAGATTTCTTTTGTCTTCTATGGGCTGATCCATTAATACACAGTGAATATGGTGCTGGTCTATCTTTCATATATGTATTGAATTGCAATTTTGAATATGCAAATATTCTTAATAATCTGTATTTTAAATTGAATTGTATAGACGCATTTTTAGTCTATTGATTACTTTCATTTTGGGTAAATATCGTAAACAATCATGATCGTTTTAATCCCTTGGTGCATATGACTTACAATTCTTGTAATAAATATTTGTTAATGTGATAATGTTTTACTTTTAAATAACTTATACAGTTTTTATAAAATTCTCTGAAAAATATTGATACCAATATAGGAACAGATTCTATAGAAATCATAACAATTTGATCGTTCCTTAATTAATTTTGATAAAATTTCTTATGCAGTTTGAGAACGGGAGTATTAATTGATGAATGATGTCAGATGTGCGAAGTAAAATTAACCAAGATGACTGTGTAGTAAATGTTTTGGTAGATGCATAATTTTTTTGCTGAAGATTATATGCGATGATGATGGATGTGTGTGTGAGGCTGAGAAATAATAAATTAAAAAAGTGAAATAAATTAAATTTTGTTAATGAGTAAAAATATTGAGAAAGCAAAAGATTGAATCCAACGAAAAAAAAAACCAACAACAACAACAACACCATCATAAAATGTACAATTTAAATTAATTAACAAGTTTTTTATTTTTTTAAATAAATTAGTAAACAAACAAAATGCATAAAATGTGATTGAAACAATTGATTAAATTAACAAATAAGCAATAAACTATAACAGGTATAATGAAAAGAAAAAAAAAAATTATTAATAGGGGTCACTGGGGAGCTATATGAACTCAAGATTTGTTATATCAACCATTAGCAATTTTCACTGAAGAATAATGTTAGCGTAACGCCGTATCTATGTGTCACTGTTGACATCGTACGAAATTTCTCATTCAGTGATCGAAATTTTCACATTCATTTTTAATTAAATATCCAATTATTTATTTTGAGTAAATATCACATGTGTTTAAAAAATACGAACAGATTAATAATGGTCTATGAACAAATTTAAAAACTGACAAAAATTCCAATCCAAAGAACTGTAATAAGTAAACGCAGTATTTGATAATAATGGATAAGACCTTTGAGGTAATTAATTCATATTGCCCAGATTACCCTATAATTTCTTACAATTACAGTAATATATGTTGATAAATTTTCACCGGCATAAATTAATCCGTTCAAAGAAATCAAATCTTGCTTATGGCATGTGAAATTCACATTGTATTATTTTAAATTAATAATTTCAAATGCATTTTTTATATTGCAAATGTTTTGTGGCGTCAATTGTAGAAAATAAATATAAATTTCATAATATGCGTTGTGTTATCAAAATATATTTAAGATTACTGACTGCAAATGCTTTACGCAGGAGGATGATGGTCAACTACGTACACATCAAATGAAAAAACAAACCTATGTCTGTCAGCATTCCGTATCGGTAAACCGATGATTTAAATGAGATCAGTTCAGGAAGGAAAAACCGTGATGGAGTCGTAAACGTAGATTTGATTTTAATTTCCATTGCGGGTATGTGTTGACATATGCGCACAATCTATCTCTATTCTCATCAAATTGATGAGTTATTTTTCGAAATTCTTGAATATAAATATATGGGCCACCTCCACAATACAATCACAACCATATGGAAATTGAGCTAAATATTGAAATTTCACATAGTTTTTCGAATCTACAGAATAAAATTGTGTCATCGCAACTGACTTGCAATTGCAGATACGAAATTTATGTTATTCAAAGGGGAGCTTATTATTTATAGCATCTATTGCAAGTCTCCAAAACGCAGCAAATGCATATGTTTGCCTTATTTATTTATAAATGTATAATGTTACAAGATAATGTTGGTATGCAATGTTGGTATAGCTCAAGAATGGTTACTATTAAAATGTTACAGATTTTAGTTCGATAATTTAACTTCAGCACATATTAATATTGGTGGATTTTCGACTGCTTTCGAGAATCTGATTTCCGCACATGCTATAGCTAATATTCAAACCACAAGTCAACTATATTTTTAGACACATTTTGCTAGCTTGTGTTATAATCCAAAATATGTGGCTGTATATCCCATTGCCACGATAAATTATTTAGTAAATTTTAATAAAAACCGTCAATTATCCAAAATACTGCTTATTCTTTAATTTATGTATGCGTATTTTCCTAATATGTGCCCCGAATCTGTATTAATTTCTTGATTATATACAAAAACATGGTCTAATTGTGTTGAGCACACAACATTTTATATAAATGAAAAATGCATTGTATGGAACCATATAATAACATAATTTTTTCATAGATTATACAATCAAATACTAAAATGATATCTTTACAATGAATAAATAAAATATCGATCATTATCACTTTTTTTTTTATTAATGAAATCACAAAAATACACATGTTGCTGATACCATCTTTTGTGTGTCGCGATTCGATGTGACTTTAGTCTGCACGAAACAAATACCAGCCATTAAACTTTATTGATATAAAAACTTTATAAACGACCATAGACATGATGATTTATGTAATGTGACACGATTGTTATATCAATAATATTGTAATTATACGTTTTTGTCTTTATAAGTATTTGTATTTATACTATTGTTATTATGATTTCACGTGTGTGTGTGTGTGTGTGTGTTCTATGTGGATATTTATTCATCACATATATCCTATATTTAATTCCATATAAACACTATTTATTTGATTAATAAATTAATGGTTTAATTATATTGTTAAAAACAGAACCGATCACCGATCACGAAAAAAGAAAATAATTTTCACTGAATACATAAAAATCCTATTAACATTTTCGATGACAATTAATGCCCATAATGATAGATTCCCTCATTTGTAGATCGTTATTGTACAGGCAATTGTAATAGTCATTGGTATTGCATCGATTTTATAATTTTTAGTTTTAACATTTCTCAATAAAAATTCAATAAACAAACGTTATCAATTGTGTAAACATCAATTGTACAATAATTTGATTTTAGAGAAAGTCTATATACCAGCAACTTAGCTATTGCTTAAAGAATGTTATGGTGATCAAGCTGTATCGCATTTTAAAATATTCAATAATGACAATTTTGATAAAAATTCCAACGACAACACATTTATGCACACATACGTTACACGAAGACTCAACTCACACGTTGTAACAGCTTATGTGTACGAGCTATAGCAATTATTAAAGCAGCTGTTTTCATATTCGTTGACAGAAAATGCCATTTGCCAATCGGTACAACATCACGTTGTCTTTGCTCAACAAGAATAGAGTTTTCTGTGGAATATTGTAAACGGTCATGAAAACTTGAACATCTGCACGGCTACAAAATAATGGTCTACATTTGTGGACATCTACAAGACGTGATGTACCACGAGTTTCTAAAAACCCGATGAAACACTGTTATTGTCTTTCAACTTTAGTGGAACCAATAAACGAAAAATTGTTGCGAATTGAAGTGTCATATTTTACAAAAAAATTTTAAGTTAAAGTTAAACCTAACTAAATTTGAGTAAAAAATTAGAAAAATAGAACTTGATTCAGTGTTCTCGCGTTAACAGGACATGGGCATACGAAGAGATTATAAAATAAGAAAAGAATATACAAAATTGTATATAAACAAAAACCAAACTGAATCTTTTTTGAGTCTAGACTTGCTGACTATACACATTGTTTTTATATAAACAAGCAAAAATTTGTCAAACAATAATTTATCGTCGTGAAACTTAAAACCGTCTTATAACTCTACACCGCCTACCTATATGCATATTGTGTAACATAGAGGATATATATCATAATACACCACGTACCTATAAAAGACTACAATATAAAATACACAACTTGTGCATTTTTTAATCCCTATACAATCGTTTATTTTTGTTCTTGTGTCATGGATGCTGGTTTACTAATGTGCGGGTTTATTTTATCTTTTGTTTTTCTTTTGTTGCTCCGCTAAACATTTTCTTTTGTACTGTTCTTACTGTTCTTGTTTAGTAAAGGATAAACATTTCCATTAGAAACCATATTGTTTCGATTATAGCTGGACAATGTGAACTAAAGCCTTGTGATATGTAACACGCTATCGCTGCTGCCACTTGTTTAATTGAAATGCTGTATCAACGTGACCGTACAAATAATGGCTGGGGGTTAAATAAAAATTAAGTGTATAGAAAAATATAAACTAAAAAAAAACGTATTAAATGTGTCTGCGTAAATTAAACTGAATTAAAAATAAACAAAAATTAATGGGTGCATAATAATATTGATGAAAAATATACGGTACGATTAGTACGTTATTGAAAGAAGTTTTTTTGGCCTTCTAATTAATGGTGTTTTGGATTTTTTTCTGTTTTTATTATGTGGACGACATTTAAAAAAAAAATATAAAAACAAAAAATAAGAGTGTTAAAGATATATTTAATTATCCTTATAATCTCTAATTCACGATTAGTTGATGAAAAAAAAATATATATATATATTGATTGGGTGTAATAGACTCGGGCGTAGTCGTATAGAAATTTAAAATCACTTAAATATTATATCGCGTAGTCGTTTGCAAATATGACATAAAAAATATGTTTAAACAGTCTAGTCAGTCAAATGTTATAGTGACTTGAAAATGGGTGAAAATAAAGAAGAAATCTAGTGGTTAAATTAAAATTGTGTATAATTTTTATGTAATCAAAAAGAACAGCCTGTGATTTCGTTGTTCCAGAAATGTTACATATACATTCTGACCGTCCAATTACTCAAAAAAAATATCAATAAAATATATTAAACAAAACCATAGCACATAAACAACCATGAAATTGCCAACTATAACTAAATATCCATTACCAAATATTTGGGGGTTAGATTGGATACAACAAGAGCTACTCGATGTTTCTGTACCACAAGACCTATATAATATACCAAACAGTGAAACAATTAATGGATCGAATTTTCATCTGCGTTTCATTGTTGTAACATTGGAATCAATTTCTGAGTTTTATTATTAATGGTGATGGAAAAATGTACAACAATATACAAAAAATATGGTGATCAAAGTGATGTGAAGTTCCCACAACGACCATAAGTGCTTTGTATTGTTATGGATTGAAAGGAAATCCTAACGCATGGCAGCTGTAGCCCATGGCAAAACATTTAATTCTGAATATAATATCCTACAGAGACACGTTCGATGTTTTTATGATGTGACGATATCCCTAAAAAAAAAATGGCGATCATAAGGTGATTTTAATTTGTTTGTAGCAGTTTGTGCATCAGTATGCGTGATAGTTTGCAAACGTCCATGGATCATCTTCTTTGTGCTGTGTGTGGATTTTACCACTGCTGGAAGTACTTATAAAATTATAATAGCTATTACAGTCGAAAGAACGTTTTTTTTTTTTTTATATATAAATTATGAAAACAACAATTTGGGTTTTATTTGCATAGTAAAAGCATTGAATATAGTGTTTTATTTTTTTTTTCTTAATTGAAAAAACAAATATTACCGATAAAACTTAACCTTTAGTATTTTGTCTCTTATTATTTAAAATAAAAAAACAGAAAAACAAAATTTATATAAGAAAAACAAAATAAATATCTTATTTAAAAAAAAAAAATAATGTGATACTGTTTTATTTTTATTAGGTAGATAGGTATTTAGTATAAATACTAATCTAATATAATATACAAAAGAACAAGAAATAATAATAAAACATCGTACTGGTTTCGTTCGGTTAGTTATTTTTATATAGGTTTTTTTTTAATTTATTTAAAAAAAAAAAAAAAAATAATATAATGAAAAGAAAAATAAAAAACAAAAACAACTTTTTGTTTTTTTGTTTTTTTTTTTGTTAAAATTATAAAAACAAAATAAGTAGGAGTTACTTTATTATTTATTTTTGATATTTACTTGTCATTTTTTAATTAAATTATAAAATAATATTCAATTTATTTAGAGATTTAGAGAGATAGAACGCGAAATTTCTTCAATATATAACAAAACAAAATAATAAGAATGTTAAAAAACAAAATGTAGGAAATTAAATAAAAATGAAAAAAAAAAAAAAAACTTACCGTTATCAAAAAATTTATTTTCAATGTACTTTCTTTTTACAAGTCTTTTTCCACACTAACACACACATGCGCACACACAACACAAATTTTTATAAATAATGTATTTTTCGTTTTTTTATGTTTTATTTCCTGATTTTTTTTTTTTTTTTTTTTTACTTTAATTACTGTAGTTTAATTACTTATAGTTTGTTTTTTAAGTAATTTATGTGTAAATATGTACTGTAATTAAATGTATAATAGAAAAAAAGTAAGTATTTATTTCACTGACCCTTTTAACTTAACTTTTAATTAATTTATATGTGACAAAAACGTAAATAAATAAATAAATAAATAAATATTTAATTTAATCAAACAGAATATATAATATTTTAATTTTTTAAGCACTAAATTCACTACAAAATCTCACCATTTAAAATTTAAATATACACACAAACACATTGTTTTTCACAAATAATTGATAATACAAAATAACGTCATCATTATTATTTACTTTTTACACATTTTCATCATAAGATTATCAACCAAAATATTATTATTAACTTTTTCTTTCTTTTTTTTTTTTTAAATTTTATTCACATTTTTTATCATCAGCGTACACTATAAATAAAGTGTCTGAACAACAAACAAATTATAATTTTTATCATTAATAAAAATAAAAAAAAAAAAAAAAAAAAAAAAATATATATAAAAATAATTTCTTACATATGTGCGTAGTATAAAACAACTGATAAAAGTGATAGTCCAACTATATTAATTGGAATTGCTATATTTTAATTGAAAATTTTCATAAATAAACTCATAACCAGAACAATCAACATTTGGTACTATACTGAAAAAAAAATGAGAGAATAAGTCTAACCTAACTTTAAATTTTAATTTTTTTACGTTTTTAAAATCAAAATAAAATTATTTGTTTTTTTTTTGCGTTAATAAAATTCTCTTCTCTTTTTACACATGTGTGTGTGCGTGCGTGCGTATGCATATGTATTGTAAATTATTGTTTGAGCGAGTTGAATGAATGTTGATAAAATATATAAAAACATTAAGTAAAAAAAAAAAAAACGTGTGTGCTGTAAAATTGACTGACACACTCAATTCTCAAACGACACATTATTACTATTACTACCCAGCAAACAAAATGATACGCAAATGATACTTGATGATGGAAATGAATTTATTTTCTGAAATAACTTAATTAATTAAATGCACATATTTATATATAAATATGTCAAATACGCATAAATTCGTTATCAAATTGTGCGAATTCAAAATGTGATGTATTTTAATACATTCTTCATATCCATAAGAAGATAAATTTGAAGATATCCTCAAATATCACGCAAATGATTTTATTAAATGAAATGTTTGGTGGTACATTTTTTATTATAAACTGCAGTATAATATTTCTGTCTCTTATTTGCATGCGTCCAAAATATGCAGGATTGCATTCACAATGTAATACATACACAATTCCATAAAATCAAAAACATTACAATGCGCGAAATTTGTATGAATGAATTGATTTTCGTTATATCTATTTCATTTCTGTTTACTTTTAGTGCGAAATTATTTGTTAATTCAATCATTATTATTTTAAAAATGTTTTATTTTTATAAAAGATACGTGTGGATTTGTGTTGTCGTGTGAAACACGTTGCGATAAACGAAATTTAAACAATTATTATATTAATAATTTTCTCATATTAAAATAAAATTCAATTTTTAGACGGTCTCTAAATGGTCTAGCAATTCTAGTGGAAGGATCTTCGTATAAATAATCGTATGCGAATGAGGAAGTGTGTTTTAGTGGAATAAGAATAAACTATGCACCGGTATACTGAATTATTGGAAGATGTGTTAATAAATACAATTTATATAGAAAGTTATGGTGGTAATAACCATAAAACGCAGCCATTCATGTGTCTCGTCGTACTACGATTTAGAAATAAATAAAATTTACCGGCCGGAATCTTCTTGAAAATTGATAGAGTAAGTTTTGCACGATAAGTTTATGCCAAATGAAGCAATTATAGAGGAATGGTAATGGATTGAAGAACATTTCCATAATGCCTCCCGTTGATGTCAACCGAGATTTTTGATGTTACTAAGAACAATGGATCTTCCTACTAAAAATATAGTAAGTTGTTTTTGTATTTTAGTAGATTTTTCGCTTAACTGTTTTAATGAAAATGCATTTCGCTCTTCCATTTCATACACAAAATATACAGCTTTACGGCTAGTTAAATAAATAATGCTAATCTTCGAACTTAAGTTTAATTTCATACGTTCGTAAATTCGCATAGCTCAATTCCTCAACACAAAAGCAGTGGGAAGACAAAGAGACGTTGAACAATCCAGTTATATTTGTTGGTTTCTTCATATTATTGTTATACAGTGTGTTATAAATTATTAGGAGTTTGTGTTTGGTTCTAAAAAAATATTGTGAACGGAAGCTGTCTTTTCATATTGATTTTTCTAATGTATGTGCTGTCACTATCAGTTACCACCGCTGGGGTAGCAGAATTTATCAACCTATTGCTATCATCGATTTTAAATCAATCAGTGGCGCCTACCCGGTTTCGAAACTGCAGTTATTATATTATATATTCTAATTCTAATCTGTAATTATTCCCGTATAGATAGAGCATAATTAATAGTTAAATACTATTAATTTATAATGACAATTTTAAACTTAAGAAGACGATCTATCTATTTATATCGTCGTAAAAAAGTATTTCTAATTCTGCCGCCTAACGGCTATTTATTCGTTTAGCAATTAATAAGAAATTAATATATAATTTTGGCATTTAATATATTTTAATTACTGAGAAAAAAAAAAAAAAAAAAAACTTTTATAAAAAAGAAGAAATAAACATCGATAATAATAGCATTGTTAACAATACATAATAAAAAAATAAAATACTAATAAAAAAATAATTATTTAGGATATAATATATCGTAGTGCCCTGGACGATATAATAAAAACACAGTAGGTTTTATTTCATCTGGAAAATCATGAGCAATAACTTCACCACCTTCACCGCGATCCATATATTCAATACGTATACCAACATTTAATGCTTTACTTATAGCAATTATATGTATATGATCAGATTCTTTGTACATTGGTTCCACTTCTTGGTGGCAAAATTCAGATATTGTACAATCACCATCAATAAAATCACGATAAAAATCGGCGCCTTCTTGTAATTGACCAGATGTTATAAGACGTAAATAAACTACAACATAATCTGAAAAACCGGGTTCATTTAATAATTGATGTAATTTGTCTAACACATCAATTTTATTATCTGAAGGGCACACTTGTTCAACCACTTCCATAAACTATAGATATTTCATAAATAAAAATTTTAATTAATTAATTATATCTTATGGATTATAACATTTATAAGTAAACAATTATGGTAAACTTTTAAAACACTGAAAATATCTAAATTCAATTGGACAATATTATGATTAATAGTATTTTATGAACCACTATTTTTGTATATAAGTTACGTTAACATTATACCCGAATACATGACGGCTTTATTACTTTGTTAATCAAATATGCAATCAAAAAACCTAAACCTAATTGGGCGCGATGTTTAATAGGTTATACCAACAAAATTTCATAACAACCAAAAATATAAGAATTAAAGTCATAAATTGGGAAATTATCAGTGTTGTTGTTGTTGTTGTTAAAAAGACAACGTTTTATAACTTACCGTATCATGAAAATCTTCAAGTGTAAATTGTGGAAAACCTAATCCAATTAATTTATTTTTTGAGTCATATGATAATTCTTTAAATTTATCATATTCACTTTTACAATCAATTAATGACTCTAAATATGAATAGGCAAAGGCTCGAAAAAAACAATTGCCATCCGGTCTTGTACGACGCAATAATTTATATTTTTTTGATAAGTCTTTAATTTTTTCGGAATAAACATCATCGTTGCAATATTCGCTGTTAAGTGTTTCAATTTCTTGTAAATCACTTATTAACGGTTTTGAATCCGATATCTAAAAAAAAAAATTAAATAAATATTTAAAGTTAATTAAATTTACTGGTATTTGCTTTGATGATTTCTTAACTAAATACGCATTTTAAAACAATTTCGCCTACCAACATCGACATGCCTACCAAATTAATATAATGATAAACAGAATTAGTAGGTTAGGCGATGTGCTTTTTTGACATTTATTTAGTTAACGAATTTATTTTAATGTTTAATATAAAATGCTTAGTATTTATATGGAAATTGATTTTTTTTCTATTGATCTATTGAAGAATACAATGGAAATTTTATTATTGAACGCAATACATATAAAATAAAGGGAAAAAAATGGAAAAAAACCATACGTACCTCTTATGGACAGAAAAAAAACAGACAGCACATAAATAACGAATTTATGCGCATATAATTTAATCACAATTTATCATCTTTAATGGTAGATTAATAATATATAATTTTAATAATAAGTAATAATAATATATGTGTTTACCTCTTGTTCTATACGTTTTTGTTGTTGCAATATTAATTCATCTTGATTTAATTCGGGGTGTGAACTCGAGGCTTCTGAATCCATTAGGTTTTCTTCAATCGTATCGTTCAGTTACAACAGAAAAAAAAAGCAAAAAAACAACAACAACAAAATAACACAATTCGCTATATAAAACTACAAATTTTAAATTAACTAATAATAATTCTAATAAAAATATTAAAACAAAATAATTATTGTCCTAGCTCTAGATTTCTACACGTTAATTTGTAGCTCACTATTTTCTAAATTTATTCTATTATTTATTAAAATAAACATATGTAATCATATGTAATACGGTAAAAAGTGTGCTTGTACTTGAAATATGGAAATAATGCATTTAATGCAAATGCATAATATGCAAAGAAAATATTTTAATGGATCGGCAGTGCAATCTTGTGTATATATTACTATTCGGTGTTCGTGTCAAAGTCAAACTGTCAATTTAAGTGTCTCCAGCTAACCGTAACAGTTACAGAGTCGCTATTATTTTGTGCGGCGTCGGCGTGCTTTTCGATTTTCGTGCATCAATTCCGATTACCACGTTTTGCATAAAAGCATAATAGAAAAGTAAAATACAAACAATTCAAATAAACATTTTCCACATCATCTTGATGATGTTTATAGTGTATAACCAAAACTTTATCGTATAAATATAAAAATCTTCAACTTTATTGCATATAATATTTATTCGTCAAAGTTACAAATTAAAATTCACATTTGACCAAGAACATTTAACATTTTTAAATGCGAATTTGATATTGCCTTTTAAAAATTACCAATATGTTGACGTTCGATGCGTGTATAATCTTGTACAAAACACATTTTATTTATCTTTTATCACTATTTTTTAAATATGATGGCAGTAATTTGAGGTAAGACGACAGTAGACCCTATGTTATAGGCGGCTCGTCTAGCTTGTATGACATTCTATTTTTCTCTATATGTTGACAACGTTTGTAACCATTTCAACTCATTAGAAGGTTCGTAATGTCAAAATTGAAATGTCGTCTGTCATTTGAAGATAAAATATATATATTATTTCTTTTTTCTTTTCCTGTTGGATGTTGAATGCACGTAAGTTGGTTTTTTCTACTTATTTCTAAAATTTCTTAAAATATCTCATAAATCTTCCATTGGTTTAATTTTTTTCGTTATAAATTTAAGAATTTTTATTATGTACTATGTAAAGTAATTATTCGTTGTTAAATTATAATAGTAAATATTAGGATAACTATAAACAAAACTTTGATAAAATTGATGGTGTATCGGTGTATTGTATTCGTGTGTGTACCTATAATTTGCCTGACTGCTATTAGATTTTTTAACAATTTCATTTAGAATAAATTATTAAAAAAAAAAACATTTAAAATACTTAATTTACCATATCCCGTTGTAGTCACACTTTATTAATTTATTGATTAGAATTGTAAGGTTATGTGCATGTGTCGTTTATCAGCAGTCAGTAATAGTAAAATTTATGATTTTTTATTTCAGTCCCGTAAACAATGAAGACTATTGAATCGAATCAATGTGTTAAAATACCAAAAGGTATTGAGGCACACGTTACTTCACGTATTGTAACAATAAAAGGCCCAAGAGGCATACTTAAAAGAAACTTTAAACATTTAGGATTAGACATCCATATGGTAAATAGTCGCACATTAAAAGTGGAAAAATGGTTCGGTACAAAAAAACAAATAGCTGCTGTACGAACTGTATGTTCACATATTGAAAATATGATTAAAGGTATTTACTATTTATATATATATATTATTTATATTATCTAATGGATTTATGTTATTATTGTTTATCGTATGTTTTTACAAAAGGAGTTACAAAGGGCTTCTTATATAAAATGCGTGCTGTATATGCCCATTTTCCAATAAATTGTGTAACATCGGAAAATAATTCAGTTATCGAAATTCGTAACTTTTTGGGCGAAAAATATATACGACGCGTAGTAATGTCACCAGGGGTGACTGTTGTGAATTCCACCAAACAAAAAGACGAATTAATTATTGAGGGTAATGATATTGAAGCTGTTTCTGGTTCAGCTGCATTAATACAACAATCCACAACTGTTAAAAATAAAGATATTCGTAAATTTTTGGATGGTTTGTATGTTTCTGAAAAAACAACTGTTGTTCAAGAGAACTAAATAAATTTGTTTTTTTATTGAAACCATGAAGTGTTTAAATCAAAAATTATAATTAAATCGTATTATCAATGTTTCCTCAATTTTAGTGTAAATTAATTTTCGATTTAGTTTTGACAATGTCTTTTTCTTTTTTCCCCTTTACTATATAGACGTTGGGATGACAAATACAAAATTATCGTAAATCAAATAGAAGACAAAACCGATGGTATTTGAATGTCTATATTCTATATATTTACTAATTCGCACAAAGAAATTAATTGAACTACTTTAGAAATACAACAGCTTAAAATTCAATTTCATTTTAATACCGGACCCGGCCAATTGATCGGTAAAAAGTTTGAACATTCGTTATTTTATTTGTTCATCTAACTACATAAATTCATATATTATATTATCTTTCAAATTAATTTGTTGTGTACCTACAAACGGTCAAATGACCGGTTACGGTATGGTTAGTGTTAAACAAAGTTTCACGTATAATTCTCAATTCTATTTATAACAAACAACATGATGATCACACTATGATTTCATGGCAATATTACAAGATATCTGCATATACTTATAAGCAATTATAGTTGTAATAATAGTAGTCAGCTATAGATAGCTACAGTTATAGTTATAATAGTCGATTTGTGTTTGTTAACTATCCATCAATATACTATCTTTTGCTGAGTATTATTATATTCAAATAGTACACATTTTTTTAGTATACTCTTTAAAGTATAATATTGAAAAATTTACTTTGTTTTACGTATTGATCAATTTTATAAATACAGTTTATGACATCTTTTATTATTATTATTATCTTATACTCCTGGTAGCGAAGACCATATAGAGAAATCTTTTATGTCTTTTATGAGTTTTATTATACTGTAATGTAAATCAGACCCTAGAATCTATCTATCTAGAAACCTATCACTGGCGATCATGGAAAGCACAAGTACATTTTTTTGATACAAATTTTTACACACGATACGTAACACTTGCACATCTTTAAATACATCAAAAAAAAATATATGTGTTCAATGATCTTGCCCACCCATTGTCCGAAAATTTCTATTTTCTATTGTCGTTTTAGAAATATTTTCTTAGAAATAATAATGAAATGAAGTAGTCGTTGTACAGTATCAGAAAACTAAAGAAGCAACTTCGAAATTTTCATTCCGAAAACAGCTTATATTTTTATTCGAATTTTGACAGATATAAATTGAATTCATATATAAATAATGTACAATTCAGCATTTTATTTCTGGGAGGGATTCAATTTTGTATCTGTCAGTGTCATTTCGATCGAGTTTTTTTTTCTCCATACAATCATTTAAAATTAAAATCACATAATTTTTTTTTTCTTAAAATTCTGTAGAGAATTTAATTTATTTTTCTTAATTTCCAAATAAAATAAAATAATTACAGCAATGGCAGGATTAGCTACGAAAGCAACTGGATTAGTTAATAGTAAGTATTGACTTATTTTTGCTATAAAAATATGCAATTTGTTTATTTTTAACCCTAACCTTGCAAAGAATTAAATTTGTACAAAATTACATAATGTTTTTCCATCTAACCAAAGTTATTTTATTAAAATAGTTATTCCTATCTCTATGCTAACGGTATGTTGTTGTTTAATTATAGGTTTAGTAACACAGGGACGTCCTAAATTCCAAACATTTTTAAAATATGCTGCTGTAGAATTAACACCACCTAAACCTGGAGATATACCAGCAATTCGTTCGGGGATTAGTCAAATAATACGTGGAGCACGAACTGGTGCATGGAAAAACACAACAGTTAAAGAAGCATGGTTAAATACCTTAGTAACAGTTGAAGTACTGTGTTGGTTTTATATTGGTGAATGTATTGGAAAACGTCACTTAGTTGGATATAATGTTTAATACAAACCTTGGTATAAACAATCTTTTAAATAAAAAATTTAGTTCCATCAACAGATTTTCTTGAAATGATAATTTATAAATAAATGTATTACTTTTTTTTTTTCTGATGTAATTATCGATTTAGTAGAAATACAATAACGATTACGAATAGCTAAATTGCATTTTATTTGAGAGGAACTTACACATGTAGCAATATATGATCTGATAATAAAAATACTGCATTTATTTAATATTAAAATAATTGAAAACATCAAGGGAATATTTCGAAAGTCATCAACTCAGAAAACCTGTCAATTAAGGAGTTTCTGCGAGAGATCATTATGATTCTATTATACGGAAATTATTTAAAATCGTTATTTAATAAAATTATTCACTCAGTAGTGTAGTGGTGTAACGCTCAAGTTAATCAATCGTAATAAATACCTGCTATTTACGTGTGAAATAAATTTTACGTATTTACTATCTTTGAAAATATGGTGTTCGACAAAGATTAACAATGTCTGCACACATACACACACATCACTATGGGCTAATCATACATATAAAATAATGGAATTGAAGAAACATCTAATTTTCATAAATTGCAGAACAAACGGTATTTTATTATATGATCCCATGTGGAGTAATTTACTAATTTAACTGCAGTGAATGTTTGGTAGAGGCCATAAGCTTCACTTGGGGTAACGTGTCTTACTATTACTATATATATTTAAGTAAAAGCCATAGAATAATACATAAAAAAATTCTATTCAATTGTCATTTTACAAATATTAAAATCTTTAGAAAATGCAATAAAATAATTATAAATTTTTTGAACCAATGAATTCCGAGTTCGATGTCCACAATAAATCCCTAGAAAAATAATAAGCATAGTCTGAATCAGATTGGAAAAATTAAATATAATAATATTTAATAAAAAAACAACAACTAACAATATTTATGTAAAAATTTAATTATTTTCAACGTTCTTGTATTATGCAGATTTTAATTTTCTTTCCTATGACCTCTATTCTGTTTCATTACGAAATACATATACATGATACAGATTAATTTCCATTAATACCTGCTAATGCTGATATACTCTCCATATCAATACCTAAATTTTTTGCAACATTTATTTGTGCTATAGCTGCATTACGCAATGCAAATAAATGGATCATTTCTTGTTCAGTTTTAGCCAACGCTATTGATTTTTCAAAAAGACGCACAGCTTCTTCTAAATGGCCACGTTGAACTTCAATTGTACCAAGTGTTTCATATGCTAATTCAGATTTATCATCTATTTCAATGGCTCGATTCATATATTCGATTGCCTTTTCTATGTTACCATTCCATTGCAACTGCATAATACCGCGATGTACATATAAAGAGGCATTTGTTGGTGCCATTTCCATGGCTTTATCAAAAAATGAACTGGCTTGTTCGTATTGATTTTGGTCCGATAAAACTTGACCCATAACACTATAACAATCAACACAATCCGGATATTTTTCAATAGCATATTTAAAAGCATTCATAACATTGAACAAACCGATTTGATCTTGCTGTAAATATGCCATTCGATATTCTGCATAACATTTTTGTATATATGTAATGCCTTGCAGTGGTGATAATTCTAAAGCCTTTTCAAATTCAGCAACAGCTTCTGGTAATTTATCCATTAATATATAAACTTGACCCCGTTGATGGTAAATGTCAGCATTTTTTGAATCTAATTCTTCAGCCATTTGAAAATCAGCAAGCCCTTTATCAGTTTCTTCATGTTGAATATACCATGATGCACGTTTTATTAATGCATTCACTTTAATTGGGGCGGATACATCTGGACTATTAATTAAGTTGGTAAAATCTTCTAATGCATTTTGATATAAACCACTTAATAAATAAAATGTTCCACGTAATAATAAAGCCTCATTTATATATTCCGCTTCACTAATTTCAATTTCTTCTGTACATGCCGGTATTATTACTTCATAATTATCAGCATCTAGTGCCATTTTAGCACGAATAAATCCCTTTGGTTCACTACTTGCAATTACAATTTTTTTTATTGGATCCTGTGTATAAGTGGAAAAATAAGTTTTTACAAAATTTTTTGAAGGATATATTTGCCGTATATTTTTCATTGCTTTTTGAGCATCAGCTCGCCCAGTTTGTTTTAATATACGATCGGCATACATTAACGTACTATTATTACGAAAACCCTCCAATAGACATGTTGCTGTAATATCTTCTAAACATTCAAATAACTTCGACGTGTTTTCAAATGCACGAGCACGACGATTTAATGCTTTTATATATCGTGAGTTTAATTCTAATGCTTTTGTACAATCGTCTTTAACTGACGTCCAATTCTTTAATTGCTCATAAGCAGCAGCACGGTTTTGATAAAATGTTGATAAATCTGCTACATTATGTTTTGGACATGACTCAATAGCTTTATCATAACAAATTATGGCTTCATCATATTGACCTTTTTTAAAAAGTACATTCCCATCGTTTTTGTGTTGTGTGGCCTTTTCTAATGGTGATAAGTTTTTATCACTTTTTTGCGTAGCTGCCGGCTTTGAAGCGGCATTACTATTTTTATCAACTATTGATTTATCATCACCATCCAAAGATATTGTTTGTCCTTTTAAGATATTTTTCTTTTTATTTGAAGTATCTGTATCATCACAATCCGCAAGATATTTATTTTGTTTACGATAATATAAATAACATAATCCAAGTGCCACTGGTGTACCAATTAACACAGCCAAATGCCATTTTGGAACGATAGAGCCCGTACTACCGCTTGCCATTCTAAAAAGAAAAAAAAAAGTGCTATATAATAATTAGTTGTATATTGTCTTAATATACATAAGTAAACATGTAATTTAAAAAAATATTTTGAATTAACATGCGATTGTTAAAATAAACGTCACGGAAACCAAAAAACAAAAAAAAAAAATATGAATGATAGCGATTAGCGAGGCGATAACATTTTTTCTTTTGAAGGTAAAATCTTATCGTAATTTATACTACAGTAATGTTGAGTTTTAGTTATTTAAGGAGTAAAATCAAAAATTATTATTAACATAATAATTATCAGTCTAGTATTCCAGCGAGTATGAAATCTGTTATTAAATTAACTAAAAAATGCTTACATGCCGCCGAGCCGATAGATTTTATGTTTTCTATATCTACAAACTTAACATTAAATTACTAACTTATTTTTTCTATAAGATTTATTTTATATATTTTTGTTATTTTCTTTTTTGTAATAATTAAGTACTTTGTATTATATATTTACAAATATATCCTTTTTTAAAATTCAAACTTGTTAATCACTAAACACAGCAAAAAAAAAAATAAAAAATATAAAATAAAAGTTGAATGTTGAATAATGACATCCAGAAGAAATACAAACACCGACCGACCCAACTAGCCGATCGGCAGAGACCGACCAATTGCAATTAAATGTATTGTATTTGTTTTGTGTATTTATTTCAATTCAATTTATTTATAAAGAAATTCAATGTAGGTTTTACAGCTTGGCACTGATTCATATAACGACATGAATGCCAATAGGAGTGTTAAAACCCAATATTTTATGTCAAATGTCAAAATCCAAAATAAAGTGAGATAAAACAAAAGAAAAAACTACATATATTTTCATTTGTTAATGTAAAAACGTAAACGTCTTTAATCACTTAAATATAAACAGGATACGAGACCTAGTATATATTTTTTTTGGAAAAATATATTAACGAAACCTGCGTATTACGCGACTAAAATGTTGCGTATTTCGTCTCTCAAACTGTGTAAACTAAATTTTGACAATTGTTGTGGGATATTAAGTACTGACACAAGGTGAACAAAAACGAATCACTGTTTAGCCAAAAGGGTACTGTCAATTCAATACCACTTTGTCATACAAGCAAACGTACCCATACCCAACATCGAAACGAAGAAACCAGCTTATTACTATTATTACTATTTTTTCCTGTTTGTTTTATTTTTATAATTTTAATAATAACGAGTAATATTTTCATTTTTTTTTTCCTAAATAACGAAAAAGTTTAAAGTTTTTTTAAATGTATAAAATACAGCCGATTGTAACGAAGGAACAGATTCAGAATCCGTCATGCATGTACAGCATGAAAAACATTTATGATGATACTGAAACAAACGCCAATAACATATCTGGTGTAAGTCATAAATCATCTTATCAACTTCGGGATATTTCACAACAAATTAGTACTTTCTTAAAGGTTTATTTAATTTCTTCTCAGATCAATTGTGTTTATTTATTTAGTGCCTAATCATTAAAAGAAACGTAAATTAAATTAGTTTTTTGTATATAGTAATATTCTCAATTTCTTTAATTAGGATCAAGGTAATAATGGCATAGCAGAAATTATTGAGATACGTCAACAAAAAATATTACAAGAATTAGAATATTTAAAAGAAAAACTATTGGGTATGAGAAAGAAAATAATAGATAGCCCTAAGCCGATTCAAGCACCAGTTGTAAATTCCAACGATAACTTGAAAGATTGTAGTATTGTTGCTGCAGAACCAATAAATGTATTTATATTATTGGATTTTAAAATTTGAATAAATTTATTTTAATGATTATTGTTATTGTAGGTAGATTTATTACAAGATATAGTTGTAAATGCAAATCCATTCAATATACCATATAGTTTATTGGCATTAAAATCATTATGGCAAAATAAATTAAATCTACTGATAAAATGTTATATCCATTCAACGGTTGCTGAAATACCAGAAGAAACAAAACAATTTGCTGAACGTTTTACAAATAATAAACAATCAGTAAAATTACCAAACATTATGATAACATTAATTTGGAAAAAAGTTAATAATACTGAAATGATTTCATCAGTCATGTCATATATACCAATTTCTGGAGAAGTAAATATTATAAGATATTTATCACGTATTGCGCCTGTCGAATATTCATATGAAACTGTATTAAATGAATGTTATGAGGTGGATACAATACTTGATTCATGTTATCAATTAATAAATGCCGTAACTGTTAAAGATCGACAAAATATTTTACGTATTTTAAATGATAAACTTGGTAAACAACAATTTTATGGTGGTAACAAATTAGGAATCGGTGACGTTGCTGTAAGCAGTACGGTTAAACAATTATTAGGTAATAAAAATGATTGTTCACAAAATATGTCTAAATGGCTGCAAAGAGTGTCACCAATACTTGGTTACTAAAAAAAATAACTAACAACATACGGTTAACGTATTTTAAATAATTAAATTAAATTCTAATACGCATTAGAAATATATATGTATACACAAATATTAAAATGCAATTATTCGATAAAATTTCACATATAAACATTTTTTTCGACTGCTTAATAGGCGCCTTGGTTTAACGAACAAATGTAAATATATTTCAACATTAAATAAAATTTGTATGCAGTTTTTTTTTTTTTAAATAAGTGAAATATTCTTTAAATCATTTTTATTCATATTAATCAGGACTATAGTTCTTCTACATATGCTTTATATTTTAAATAAATTATATTTGTGTAAAAACTAAAAATTAGTTTTAAAAATTCACATTTCTTATATTTATATACATTGAATAATTTTATGGAAGACAACAAAACAAAGCCATTTACATCCAATATTATTTAAGTAAATAATAGGTGAGTTCACCTAAAATTTAATTATAGGTAAATCATTCCAAGTTTTTACTCCAAGTTCCCTCGTCTTTAGTCTCAGTTTGGATTGTGCAGGCTCATAAAAACCTAGACTTTAGTCATAGTCACTCAAGCTTTGGTTTTTATTTTTTAAAATATTTACCGTATTTAGGATTTCGGTAACACTGCTGAAAAAATATTAAGTGAAAAATGTATATTATTGTAGTTCAATTGCCGAAGAAGATGAATATAATGTTGGAAATGAAATCTTAGAAGTAATAAGTAAAAATTTACAACGAACTACATCTCATTCAGAAATAGATAAATTGTATATCTGGTAATGCCATAAATACAATTTAAAACATGTGGTATACTAGTTCTATTAATTGGAAATTGTAAACGCGTTACAAGGGAGAATTAGGTGATGATTTTTTTCCGTCAGATGTAGAAAGTTTTCATATAGAACACGAGATTATATACAGATAAGAGTTCTGTCCATAGTATAACAGATGCTGATGATGATTGAAATATTTACATATTTACAGTCATAATATAAAAATAAATGCTAATGCTATTTATTTAATTTAATTTTAATAACTTATTTATAATATTAACAATATAAATTCAAAATTATAGTAATTTCATACATTATTATACGACATTTTTTGTTCAATTTGTTCCAATAATAATTCAATGCGCCCTTTCATAACCGGTTGACCCTTTCTAGTTTTTTTCGATAATAATTTTAATTTTCGAATTTTTTCTTTTTTTATTTGTATTAATTTCTCTGCCTTTTCAGCTTTCCTTTGATCAATTTCACGAATTTTTTCTATTTGTTTTTCCTCTCGATAATTTAATTTGGATTTTGAGTTATTTTTATTTGTACCACCACGTTTTCGTTTAGAATGATATATTTTTTTTGGTACTGTAGCCATTCCAGTGTTTTGTTTCTTTTTGTATTTTGTATTACTATTTGTTTGCGTTTTCATCCTTTTTTATTTTGAATTAAAATTGATTTTTTTAAATAGTTTTTAGTTTTTAATAATTTAATATAATTAAATTTATACAATTTCACTAACTAAGTTTTCATAACAAACACTATTATTTTAAAATCTAAATGAAATATTAAAATATTGATGGGTTTTGTATTGACATTGAGTTATCAAACTTCAGTTATCTACCCAGTAAAAAGTGTATTTGACCTGAACATTACACGGTGATTGAATGGATTCTGGTATAGATTCTAGTACTAAGTTTGCCCAGCAAAGGACAGCGTTTTTTATGTGCTATTCTGAGCGCTTATCTGTCAATAAACGGACAATCACACCAAATTTTAAATGATGAACGGCAATGTTAAATGGTAGGAGGGTAAGAAGAAAATATCACTGATGATGATTACCTTACCATAAAGCCGGACCACAGCCCACAATATAATTAATATAGCCGGCATATGTTTGTGTTTTGTTTTTAATCATTTTTATAAAATTTATTTACTATTGGTATTAAGTTTTGAACATTTTTCGAGAATAATTTTTATCGGATGTAAAATTTAATATTTTTTAATCTGAATTTAATTTCTTAAATATTAATAATCTTTATCGGTACATACATATTAACAATAATATTTTATTTAAATATATGGGAAATAACTAATTCGAAAGTACACATTATCGAAAAGAATTTTTGCGTTTATGTTAGTTAACAAAAACAAAAAAATTTATATAATTTGGGCTAAATTTGTTGATATTTTAAAGAAAATAAGAATAAATAACATTTAATATTTATAATAAATAATAATAATTTATTAAGAATATAAAATTTTGTGTATAGTGTGTCTTTTTCTGAAGTTGAATTTAATAATAGAAGAAGATTACGACACAGAAACATCGGGTAAGAAAATTAATATAATTACATGCATGTTAAAATTACTAGAAGAGCAATTAAAATGTTCGTGTATATTTAAGTTATATTATTTTTAATGAAACAAAGTTGTATATTTATGTATCTTTGTCTTTGGAAATAATTTTTCGTAGTAGTTTATTAAAGTAAATCATTTTTCAGACAGTGTATTTTATCACTATTTGGGGATTATAAAACAATCATACAAATAATTCAAATTTTACGAAACAAAACAAAGGCTATCAAAAATTTATAATATAGAAACAAACATTATGGAAGAACACCAAATAATAAAATTATGAAAACATTGGTAAAGTGTTGTATACTCCCATGCGGAGTAATTTACCAATTTTGCTGTTATGAATGTTTATAAAATGCCATAAGCTCCACTTGGAGTAAGCTAAGAGCTATAATAATAATGGACGAACCCTTACCTTTTATATGAAATATATAATTTATTTCCGTTTTAATATACAATATAAGTATTTTAAAGTTAGTACAAGCGAACCTTACTTCAGGTTACGTTTATATGTTTGTGATTTAACAATTTATCTGCTGATTTAACACATGCGATATCATGTGTTGATACAATTTGTTTAGTTAATGGCTACCATAATGTAAAAACTATGTATGGAATTGAATATATTGTTCAATCTTAACAGATACATTTTGACAATTTCAAACATGCATACGTGGACGGCAGCATAGGAGTATCATTTGATTCAAAAAAAATTATCCAATCAGATTGTATCAACACATGATATCATATGTTAAATCACATAGCTAGACGTACTCTAATGATATTATATATATGATAGATCCACGAGCCGTACTCCAATACTAAGTTAGATGCCATTCCACAATAATCAAATTTAAGATAATGCTTATTAAGATTTCTAATGCAATTATAAAATAATGAGTCCATACAAATATTTAAAATGAAAATCAAGCCATATTTTTATTGATTAATATCAAATGGATCGGCAAAAAAATCAATTAAATATAAACCAATAGATATGCTAGCTTTTGTGTATAATATTCTGAACTTTGTCTTATAATTTGTAGTCTAACAGAACAGAGGTGGATAATAATGATAACACAACAATTAACCCAACATAAATATTATCTTATTGTTAGCTGTATTGCCATGTATTGCTTCTTTCCAGTTTTTAGCTTCTTCATATGTTTTGATGTAGGGTGGATTCTTCCTTTTCAATTAAATTGAAAATAACACAAGAAATTACTTTGCTTGAACACAACATTGATTAATTTTTCAATATCATCTCATTTTAGTTCGATACGCACTTTTTACAATGATATTTCAATCACTAAATTGCTCTCTTAGTGTATAATTAGGATTACATGTAAACAGATCTACTGCACACAATACTGATTGCGAGTAGTGCTCACACGTATGTTTATCTGATTCATGAATTAAGTTTATCATTTCCTCACCTCTTTTGGATGACTAACATCGCACATTCGTTTTTTCCAACCAAAAGTTAGTCTAAGAACTAAAGCATTAATTAAAGCGTTAAATGTATACAAAAATATTATGTTATAAAATAATAATAAAAATGATTTTGCAAAATTAAATATAGCAGAAATGTGTGTATTTGGCCGAAATAATTTTTTGTCTTATTATTTAAATAAAAAAAAAAACGAAACAAATTAAAATTTGAAGGTTGTCGATGGTCTAGCTGCTAACAATAGATTATTTACATTTTTTTGTGGATTGAAAATTGTTGCTATTATTTATTTTATATTATAATTTTTTATACTATTGTATAAACTCCAACATACACCAAATAAACGTCTCATATCCTACACATCTTTTAAGCAGATTTCTAAGAAAGCATCATATTCATGATTCGCTCCCATATCAAATTTGTATAGTGATTGTGTGTATTTATTATATAAGTGTGATCCAAAAGTGTGTATTCAATTTAATAAAATAAGTGACTTACATTTGTTCCCTGTTGTATTTATATATGCAAATTAATATTGTGATCCTCTGTTGGTTTTATTGGTTATATTCGTGTTATAGCTTCCTTGGACTGATATTTACCGATGTTAATTGCCAGTTCGACTGTTTTTAGTTCATTGGTAGATGTCGGATTTCGTGACTAATAAACCAACCATTTTATTAATTGTGTCGGTTTGCTGTGATGTCGTCGATGTTATTGGTGCAATTTCTTCACAGAAATCGGTTTTTTTTGGGTCTGATTCTGTTGCATTTTTTGAAATAGTTGCTATCATCCATTTTGCCTGTTGTTGTGTATTTAATTATTTCGGTATTTACTGATGTGTGGGAAATTTACAAACTTGCTCAAGGCTTTGGAAAAATTAATTAAAATCTATTGATCTTGTATATGGGTTTCAGTTGGTATTCCGGCATTGGCATAGTGCATCTCTACGCCGCTGCTAAAGATTTCTGATGATATTAAAATTGTAATGGATCATAAAAATGTTCTATTTTGGTTTTTTTGAATTATTCCAAGGCTATATTGATATGGTATCGCAGATTTTGCCATGTGATATAAGTTGCTTCGTTCGTCCAATTTTTCAAATATTGTTGTCCGTCTGATTTACAGCTATCTTTCTAGTCAATGGCAGTTTGTTTTCTTCAAAGGTAAATATTTTCCATCTCTCCCTGTGTTATTTGGAATACTTCCATAATTATACGTACACTTGATCCTACTCTCTTTGGTTTGTTTCTTTTTCTGGTTTGCCACAATAATTCTTTTTGTCATATGTGTTTGCTGCTTGGATATGTTCATTTAGCCTACATTTATTTCGGTTTAGATTCTTTACTAGTATTGGAGTGTGTCTAATAGTTTATATATTAATACTCGTAATTTTCTGGTTATCGTAACATATTGTCGTGACTTACCTACTTCCACATTGCTCTGTTTGCGGATGGGTGATTGTTTTATTACTTATGCTAAGCTTTGTAATAAATTTCGGTGTGATTTTCGATAAGACTCCGTCATGGCATGATATTTTTCTTACCAGTAGGGGTAGAGTTTATTCTTGTTTGCTGTTGCTATGGTGTATTGCATTGTGTTTACTTCTCGTTCAACTATAGTAACATACTGGTGCGTTCCTTGATTGTTCCTTTGTTTACATATATTTTGACCATATTTGAAATTTTTCGAACCCGTTTGCGTGGTATGACTTTGAAACACTAACTCAATTATTGTTATATATTAGTTATTTTTAAAATTTTAAGATTACGACAACCTTCATAATACCGCTATGAAAATATTCATTTGTCTTGTTCTTCCTAGAACTTTAAATATCATCGTTCCATTGTTGGGTTATAGGCACAGGCGACCTTCTTTCTTTCTTTATATTAGATGATAGTGGTTATGTGAAATAATTTCCATCGTTTATTAAAAAATTACTAATTTGATTCTTTTAAGCGTATATGTATTGAGTATTTCGATCAAGATTCATGATTTATTGAATATATACAGTAAAGATCTGATATGTGTTACCTGCGATAAGTGTCACAAATTACTTATATGATCCCATCATAAGTGTCATTCTTGCATATATTTTATATATACATTATATGAAATATCTTAAACCTTAATGTTAATAGTAATATGGATTAAGTCATTTACAAAAACTTATTATGAGTTGATTCAAGGATTAAGGATATTTTAAAAATCTTACAAGGAAATATGCATGCAACTCCTCATGAGAAAGAGAATCGGACAAGATATTGTTTTACAATTTATCTTGTACGGATCACAGACAGTACAAGATCAACTTATAATGAAAGACGGAATTAAGCATAATAGCAATAATAGTAACATATAAACGTCGTAACTTCCAATATTTCTTACAATAATGATCCAATACAAAATTTAAAAATATAGTGTGACGAAATATCATAATATTAGTATGGCAAATAAGTGGTTGCGTATTTTTCTTTTGTATGAAAACAACACACAACACAACATTTCATTCGATGCACTTGTTCTTAGAACTTCTGGTCCTTATCTGGACGAACTGAATGAATTAGAACTAAATTTAGCAAAAACCAATTTTGAAACTCTGACACTTTGTTAAGGATCAAACAGATGCATCATGTCAACCTCAACATCATCTTCGGCGTTTACATATCTGAACAAAGTTGTGTTAACCACATATACCTATGTCGATGTCAGCTTCGCTTTTGGTATATTACACGCAAGTATTTCTCAATAAGTTCCTATATATCCAGGACACTTTAACTTAACTTATTACAATATTGAATAATTCTGCGATCAATTTACAACCAAATCCAAAAATTATCCATAAAATTAATTGGAAATGTTCTTGATCTGTGAAACATTAATTCTAATCAATTTCTTATTTAATTCGAATTCATTTGAAATGCACGTATAAAAGGGAAAATTATCCTAGTAAGATCGTTGAAATGTCCTTGATCTTTTAAATCGCAATCCTTCTTAATTTCCTATTTAATTATCATTCATTTATGAGTAGTTGCACAACTAATTCAAAAAATTATCCTTACAAGATCCCGGAAATGTATTTGATTTTGTATTGTAATTTAAAATTAGTGAAATGTTCAAGTCTTATAGCTTATTGATAATGGAAGCTTCTTTGATTTGTGGTGTTTGTATAGAGATTAAAAACTAATTTGAATATATTTTTTACAAGATTTATTATAATTACATAAAATTTTTATACAATCTTAAGTTACTACTTGGCTTTAAAATTTATTAATAAAATCTCCATTAGCGACAATAACTTCGTCAATCCGAGGTTGGAAACGACTACGAGATCTTTATTATTGACCATGGTGATAGTTAAATATCCTTCAGCAAAGAAATGGTGTTATGAGAATGTTTATTAGTCTCACTTTCAACTGCACTCCAAACTTAATAATTTAGGGGATTAAGGTCTGAGGATTTAGGTGACCATAAGTTCTGGGTGATATGGTTATGGATATTCTGGGCCATCCAATCTTATGCGGCCATCGCTTTGTGTGAAGGAGTAAAGTCTTGCTGAAATATGGTTTGTTCCCACATACACTATAAATCCAGGGTTTCACAAAACTTTCTAAAGGTTCGATGTAGGTGTCAGCATTAATCCGAAGTCCCTGGGAAAAGAAGTGAGGTGGCGTAACATGACCATTAGTTGCTCACATCTGTTAAAACCATAACAGTAGCTGGAAATTTCGTGTGCATAATCTCTGTAAGAACATAGCCATCTATCATTTTTCCGATTGATTTTTTTTTATATTAATCGGACGCAATTGTGAAATTTTGATATATCGACGATAGCAGCATGTCTCTTTATGTTTTGTGTTAGCTTATAGTCCTCCTCCATCAATAATCTGAAAAGAAAGAAAATGAAAATAATTACCTTGAGAAATTACAGTCACATACATATATGGATGTCCTTAAGTACCGTACGCACTCCCTGTATTGTGAAATCGCGCACAGACGCATGTTTATTTTGGTTAGATTTGTGAAAACGTAGAAAGTAGATTTACTTTAGTATAAACTCAACGCCGGCTTCAAACTTAACTTTGTGCTGTTATGTGTTCTCGATAAGTTCGTGTGCCTGCTTGAGCCTTTATTGCCATCCATAGCACATAATTTGTTGTGCATTTGCGATGCGTTTTTTTCCTTTGCTTAAGGAAAAAAGTAAAATATGGCGAAAATGCTGATTTTGATTTTATATTTTTCAACCGATGCTACCCAAAAAATGCACCGAACCGAACAATATATATTTTCTACTTTCATATTTATAAAGATATTGCAGTGAAATGTGTTATCACTTAATTGTCAAACCAATAATTTGTATACTGTAGAAAGAACGGTCATATTTTTCTTCAGATTTCTTTTAGAATATTCGAATTACTTATGCTAAAACCCACTTAAATTCTTATATTATTTATTTGACGTACTAGCGAGATATGACCTTATATTTTAGAAAAAAAAATAATATAAATAAAAAAGAATATACAAAAAATTTATTTATTTTAAGAAATACTATGTCTTAAAGAGGGGCCTGGCAATATTCGATATCTAACAAATACATGTAACAATACAAATGTTGATATAAATATAATTACAAATACAAAAACTATAGATTACTATTATGCTTTTTTACATATATATATAGTTGGAATATAGATAGAGATCATAAGTGTAGGTAAATTTCTTTCATAAAAGATCGCTTTGCTTACCAGTAACATAGTATAGGTAAACGGTTTTATCTACTTAATATATATATATAAATACATATACAGTAACGAAGTGTGCTTCATTGGTTTGGAAATTTGGATAGTTTTTATTAATTAATATATTGATATTGATGTTCGGGAGCAATTAAGAAAATTGGAAATTTCTAAATCTGTGGACTGCGCATAGCTAACGATAACAACATGTGTATCTTAATTTTTTGTGGAATCGTATAGTCGTCCATCAATGAGATGAAAAGAAAAAAGAAATAAAAATAATTACCGTGAGAAACTACAGCCACATTTATATGGCTGTACAATAATTTTATTTCATCTGGTTCGACACATATTTAAAAAAATATATGCAAAATATTGTCTTGTGACTTGAAAAGATAAAAATTTGACTAAACGAAAAGATAAAGATAAATTTAAAAGATGATTTTTGTGCATGTTAAATTTATCTACTTTTAATACATAGATAAATTATGATCATCTTATATTTATTTCAAATTGATAGGTTTTGTGCATTGGTATTTTAATTGTAATTTAGTGGTTCACATAAGTAAAGGCTATCATTTATTATTTGGTTTATTTAATATATGTTGAAAATCAATATATAAATATTTTTGCACAATATTTTTGATAAAACACTAAATTTGGTTTTAACATAAATTCTTCAGAGATAGAAAATATGGAATATTCTGGGGGTAAACACTGTCTTTATTGTCAATATGTGACGCTTCGTTACTTGTATATATCAATCGATTTTTAGTATGTGCTCAAACTATAATAACTCATAAAATTCTACATATATACAAAATGATGTTGAATGAATGATGATGTTTATGAAATGATTTATGTGTATTGGATTTTATACTTTTTATAATGATTTAGAGTTTTTGCATTTATCTTATTATTATTTAAGATTGATCATTTTTTAACGGTTACTTTTCGAAATAAGATTTATATTGTATATTATTGTACACTATATAATTTATCTGTACAAATATACATATGCTACAATAATATACAATATATATTAGATGTATCGGAAAGTTGTGTGCGTTTTTGTAAGGACAGAAACACATGAGATAATCGGATGGTGCTAGGTGCGGGAAGTATGGTGCATGCGACAGAATTTCTCACTCTAGCTCTGTGACTTTCTGACGAATCTCCAAAGTGGTATGTGGCATTGCCATGAAGCAGTTTGATGTTCTGCCAATTGAACAACTGTTTTTAAATTATGCAATTGCTGACAGTATCGCTCTCCGAATTTAGCTTTTCATTCGGTTTAAACAGGTCAAAATGTATTGTCCCTTGAATGGCCCACTATATACATAACATTCAGGCTAACATTTTATTCAGGCTAAAATTCGGTTTAGAGGTGGGTGTTTTCATAGGTAATCCATTTTTCATGCCCCGCTATCATCCGGGTCCAAGAAGGGTTCGAATTTGTTCCGTGCACGTAGAGTAGTACATAATGATGGCTCGATTATTCAAGCTCTTCTCATTTAATCATCTCAAATACACACCACACCAATCCTAGTTTCCGAATATGGCCCGACGGTTTGTTGAGCAGAATCAAATCTTTTCGCAATCTCCGATGTTGTCAAAAAAGAATTTTGCTCTAACATGATCTTGAACAGTATCGTTGTCGAGCAAAGATGGCCACCCAGATCGAGGTTTATCAGTTAAAATCACCTATTTGAAATTTTTCTAACCATCTTTTGCATATATATTCTATCAGACACTGTACCAAATACTTTCAATAAATTTCTACACGCTTCTGTACCATTTCTTCCTTGTTGGAATTCGTACAAAATACAGCGGCGTAAATAAACTTTAATACTAATATGAATTATCTTCGCAAATTTTGTTCATTTGCTACATGCAGTGATAAAAAGAGAGAGTCAATTATGTGTAAAAATGAAATTTGTTGTAACCGGAACGGACAGAATTTTCCGGTACACCTAATACATTACGATCACTTATGAATACAAATATGTATAAAATACATTAATGTATACGCAATACTTTGAGAGTTTATTTAGTTTTTTGTTATAAATAATGATATTTTAAGAGAATATTTTGAATCGAAACCTATTGGTAAAATTAAAAGCAATGTACAGTGAACATGAAGATATCATTATTGCGCATCAAAATATTACCAAGTAATGTAATTTTTTTAAGAAAAATGTAATCCTCATAAAAATGTTAACTAAAAAATTTAAATTCTAACTTTAAGGTATGCGACAACTTATAAGGAAATCTGTTAGATTAAAAACTACTCAAACATATCTTAACCCGATAATAATTGTATTTGAAATAAGTCCAAATTTGTTGCTCTATGTTTATACTAGCCTGAACGAAATTTTTTTGAGACACCCACGTTGGTGTTATAGATAATTGATCCCTTATTTATCATATATTTTTGGTTTTACTGAAAATGACTTGAAATATCCCACAACGAACCATATTTATGTCACTTAATGAAATCCAGCCAATTACCGAATTAAAATCGGTGAAACGATGATATAAATGAATTACGTATACAATAATACTGTGCGAAAAAAAGCATGGTTGAAGCCACCTGTGAACCTTTAAAACTTTGATTTTCGTAAATGCTTGCAAAATTCACTTGAAACATACAGTTTTTCAACAATAAAACTCGAAAGTTTGAGGCCGATTAAAAAATGGTCGTACACGAAAAATTAGAATCTAACTGCGTGATCATCGATGCAAACAAAAGTGGTAAGTGGTGTCAAGTTTGGTGAGTATGCAGCATCAGTTGAGTGCGTCCTACGTGTGGCGAACCGTATTATGATGCAGGAAAATGACCTTGGTGTTGACTTTTATGATATTCTGGTGGTCAGCAAACGGTTCAAATTGATTAATTGTTGTTGGTAGCGTTTGGTATTAACAGCTCATAATATACCATACCTTTCTACCAAACACATACCTTGTCTGTAACATCGAAATTACCATTTTTGAAATGCTTAAACCATCTTTCACACGTATATTCTCAAATCCGCATTTCAGACTTGTACGGTATTCAATTGAAAAAGCATATCAAGTTGGTAAATTACTGCGGAGGATATACAATATAAAAATTTAAAAATTAATCTACAATTATCTAAAATTAGATATTGCCTTAATTCAAATATAAATTATATTCGCATTAGTCCATATAATGTTGTTGTTGTTATTCTGATGAAGGTTATTGAATGGTGAAACTAATAATTGTAAGTGCGTTGTGAATAAGATATATACGCAGTAATTGATGATGGTTAATTATATTTTCATCTAAGGGCAGATCTTCTTTGACTATATAAAGTGTATAAGATATACAATATTTACTAAAGAAATATGAATAAATGTTAATAGTAAAACCAGTTTTCAGAATAAATCTCTGCGGTAAATGATGGAATTTTATATCTTATAATAATATTTACAAGATATGTAAATTAATATTTATTTATCGCAATTGACTAATGTAGTTACATTTTCGATCTTGTATCCATCGGAAAAGTGTTAAATAAGTGAATTGCTGCTATTATATCGTGTGGAGTGTTATACGATGGCAATCGACGACATTGTACTTTTATTCTATATATGTCCTTTGTAACATTGCCTTTTATTATACATCGGATCTCTCTCGATGGAAACGAGTTATATGGATAAATGTTACTATATGCCTATAACAAAGTATAGAATATATTCAAGTACGATTATAATACAAACAACAACAAGTTATTAATAAAAATATTTTTCTATATAAAAGAATTACATTTTGCCATTACAATGTAAAACTAAATTTATATGTGTGTGCGTGTGTGTGTAATAGTAAATCTTAAAATGATAAATTATGTTGATTTTTTTCTATATAGAATTAAAAAAAGATAGTTTTTTTTTCAACTTTACAGTCGTCAAAAGAGTTTCTATACTTTTATTCTTGTAAATTTTTTGTATCTAGTATCTCTTTTGGATATATATCCATTCTCATCTATATTACTATATTTATAAGAAGAATTCAGAAATACTGATCAATTATTTTATTTATAGGTATTTATACATTTTATATTTATGTGCTCGTATGTAAATCGAATACTTGTACATTATTCAGTTTTGATGGTTTTGATGAACATTTATACTCAATAAACAAAGTCATTTTTTTACTGGCTATGAAATTTGTTCTTTTATAATTTACTATGTTTTCGACACACAGAGAGCTACAAAATATAGTTGGATCGTGTATAAACGTGTTCTTATTTTATATGGTAAAACATTGCTTCATCATCATCAACTTTTTAGCCTGTTCTTCACTATTATTGTACCTCCGTTGATGAACTGGTCCAGGACTCAATCCATTTTTTTGGTTTTCTGACGTCGGTTAATATGTTTTAACTGATCTTGTTAGTGCTGCCATGTGCTGTCCGGTTTACATGATTTCTCCACATTTTTCTTCTTACACTTGTCCACTTTGCATTGTCTTGCACTTCGCATTCTGTTGTTGTTGCTAATTATGTCCCTTCTCGTCCTTTTTACCATCCTTCTTAGGATTGTCAATTCTGTGATCCTTTATTTTATTGCACTTGTGTGTTGTGGTTTCATTTCAATTCCATATAAGTCAGAATTGGTGTGATACTTACTTACTTAGTCCATGGCATCAAAACCCAGGTACGGTTTTAGCCTTCTCCAACCTTACCTATCCCTGCAGTCAATGTTTTCCAATGCTGAATTTTAAGGATCTTCATATTACAGTTTACTACATCTAGTCATCTAATTTTAGTTCTTTCGGCTGACTTTCTGGATTATCATTCAACAATTTTTCGCGGCATACGGTCCTCCACCATGCGTAGTACGTGTCCAAGCCATCTTAATCTATTGATTTTGATTGTTTTGACAACGGTTTGATTGATCGTACAAATTGTCTGATTCAAAATTGTATCTACGTCTCCGACCATTATGTTCTTTATGACGGGGTCAAATATGCCACGAAGTATATTTCGTTCAAAGATGCGAAGTAACTGTTTCTGATTCTGTGTCATTCACCAAGTTTCCGATCTATACGTTAATAATGGACGTAATAATGTTGTATATAGCACTTAAGATCTCGTTATAATGTTTTCAATTGAAATCGTTTTTTTAACCCGTAATAACATCTGCTTCCAGTTTGCTACCCTGCAGTGAATTTTCTCTTCAATATCATATTCCACATTTATCAACGATCCTAAGTATATAAAACTATTGGCCATTTCAAAATTGTACTATCCAATCATTTAACAGTTTGATCTCGAATTCCTGAAGTATTCGTTGCCACCATATATTTTGTTTTGTCTGCATTCACATTGAGACCTAGACCCGGTGCCTGCTTGTGTAACGATTCGAAAACATCCTTGACAGTTACCATATTCCGACCCATTATATCTTTATCATCAGCATACAATAATAATTGACCCGATTTTGTAAAAATCGTGCCTTGTTTATCAACATTTACTCACTGCCTTTTCCAGCGTAATATCAAATAGTAGTATTGATAATGGCTCGCCTCGTCGTGGTCGATCAACCGTCTGAAAATGATCAGATAATTTACCTCGGATTCGTACTTGTGATTTCACATTATCCAACGTCATTGCCACCAAATCTATCAGTTTTTTTTTAAATACCGAATTCTGCCATAATTTTCCGTAATTTTAACCTATTGACGCCATCATATGCCGCTTTAAAATCAACAAACAAATGGTGTATCAATATCAACATTGAACTCCGTACACTTTAACAAGATCTACCGTATACTAAATATTTCACCAGATGTGCGTCGATCTGAGCAGAAACCACACAAGTAGTCTCCGATAATTTCATTGGCATTAGGAATAAGTCTATGGTATAGTATATTAATAAATACCTTATAGGCAATGTTTAATAAAGTTATTCCTCTGTGTAGTTATTACAACCCATTTTGTCACCCTTTTTGTACAATGGACAGATAATACCATCCTTCCACTCATCTGGTTCATTATTCTAAATCTTTACAATTAGCTCGTGCAGTTGATACCATAATTCATTTACACCATGTCTAAAGAGTTCACCTGGTAAGTTATTAGACCCACTGGTGATTTATTATTCTTGAGCTTTTGAATAATATTCTTTACTTCGTGTATTGATGGTTCAGCTATAAATGACTGGGCAATTTGAAATTGTACATCTTCGACAGTTCACATTTAATATGTTTTTCAAGTACTCGGTCCATACCATATTTCGTGGCATATTTCCTCTTGCGTCATAACCTATCCATGTGTTTTTGCACAAAAACGGTTGTTGATTATATACGTTATGAATACGATTGACATTCCCGTACAATCTTTCGTTTTCATAGGTTCTGTTAAGCTTCTGCATTGGTCTGATATATTATTTTATATCTTCATACCTACGTATTTATTACAGAACACTATGCTGCTATACAGGGTGGCTGAAGTGTTAAGTATTTTTTCTATTTTCTGTCTCATTTGTTGTTATTGAGTTATCGTTAGTAATTTTTCTGCTCATATATATGATAAGGCACCGGTTTGTTCTATATAGGTTTGTTATATACGACGAGACTGCACCGAATTGGATCTTTGCGTATTACCATGGACTTCGATTTACTTGATAAGATCTTGAGATTGTATTGTGCGACCGTCGTTTGTACTGTATATAGAAATCGTTGTAGATTATCTTCGCTGTTGGCGATCAATGTCATGTCGTCAGCACGCCGATCTATTTTATACACCCATTCTGTATCCATGTTTCATGTTGTCTGCTCTTTCGATTATTTTATCCATTCGACTACATTAAAAAGCATCGGACTTAGTGTGTCACCTTGTTTTATGCCTGAAGCGTAATTTTAAAGCGTAAATTTGATGTGATATTGTTCCATTGCATTTTATTTGTGCTGCCAGAATTGAATTTATAGCGATATTAGGATATTGGTAATTTGTCGTGGAACACTTTTTATATAGTAAGTGTATTTACAACATCCGTTATTTGCACGCGCAGTCAAAAGCTTTTTCAAAATCCACAAAGCACACAAACGCGATTTTTCCAATATTTGATGCATTATAAACATTGCATCTGTTGTTGAAGTGCGGTTTTTGAAACCGAATTGTTCCCTTCGTGGTGACTAATAATTTTCTATTATTGTTTTGCATACCATAAAGTTAATAACTTTGTCTATATGAGTTCATAAGTGTGAACTGCACGATAATTGTTAGCCAATTTTCGATCACCTTTTTTTTGTATAACTTGTTGTCCATTATTCATTTGGTATGCAGTTATCAATTATTATTTCCTGTTGTTCAGTTTTGTTATTTGGAGATGTATAGTTGTTCGCTCGCCACCATTTCATATCGCCATTACAATATACGAAATTCAGCCGTTAAAAAATTGTGACAAATTTTATTATATCGCGCCGGTAAAATTTATTAAATTTAAAGTTTTTGCTTCTTGTTAATAAATAAACATAATGGTTTTGTGTTATTCAAATTACTTTCAAATTTTTAAATATAATAAATAATATTGTATTTAAGAGGAAAACAAGACACAAAAAAATCAGTCAAAAATAGAAGATTGTTGCAACATTCTGTTGTAATAGTTACAAAAAACTGATGATATATTAGAAAAAAATTCAAAAATTCAAATGTAATAGAGAATTATGTTATGTGCTAATTGTGTAGGTTAGTCTTAAATAACAATATATTAATAATATGAAATTTTTTGTAGTTGTACAATATATAATAGAAACGCAGTATACAACTTACAGTAGCTTATTACTAAACAATATATAGGTCATAAAATCATAGATAATATGGGCACAATATATATACAATTTCTAAATTCCAAATAGTAGTATTTTATTTTAAATAAATTAATTGTACTTACAACAATATTTTAAAATATTTCTTTGAATGAGAGAGAGAATTTGTATAGCGTTTTATAGTACGATAAAGAAATAAGATGAGCGTGATCAAACACTACTATTTTATTTTATTTTAAATAACATTAAATGTTAATACACAATTAAAACTATAATATAATAAATTACTAGTAAATACAATTATATTGCATTGCAGTAATTTACTATTATGTCAGTAGTCATAAAACGTGCAGTTCTGAAATGACTGCTTCTAAAACATAGTCGTAATAAGAAAAGTAATTAGTCGAACGCTAGTTTCTGCATATATTAATCCTATATATAGAGTTCCTTATTTCCAATAAATTAATATACAATCAACTTTACCATAATGTAAATAAACGAAATCCCAAAATAGTTCATAGAGGTCATATAAGGCTAGATATATACAAGAAGGCAAAATCTATTTTCATAACTCGGCAAACGCAAAGGGTCACTCCATTTTTAAAAGAAACTTTAAGAAACCTTCATTGTATAAATTTAATTCTAATAATGTCCTTGCGTATTCAATTATGGGTCTCGCAAAAGAAATGTATAAAAATATTTAATACAGCAGGGATCACTCAGGAGTTCACAAGTTTTTCGTCTAATGAAATTCAAAACTGAGTTTGTCCTATTTATGAAACAAACATTTTTATTTTTAAACGTTAGTCCAAAATCACACCAAGATGATAGTATAGTCATCTCAACATTACTTACAATACCACCATTATCTATTGAATTAATTTTCGGTGCATACACTTTCGATATTTAATATCAAATAAATTTTTCCGACACCAATTTTCAAATGATATGAGTTCATCACGTAATTTCTCACAATGCGAAAAATAATTAATTTGACTAAAAATCTTCATCACCATAAATTTAAGAATTTAGAATGTTCGAAAATAGTTGGCAAATCATTAATGTATAAAATAAATAGCGCTGTGGTACATCGCAAAAGTAACAACACCATTGAATAACACCACCTCATATAGTAGCCTTTCACAAATCGGGAACTATATTTCCAATTAAATAAAATGCTCAATGGAATTGTAAAAGTGTCCAAAATATTTCTGCAAAACAGGCGAAGGAATACTGTCAGGAGCGCCGCCATAATAATCAGTTTTACATTGCATTATAGAACCATAAATCCATATTAACATTGAAATCCGGATTATAATATATTTCAAATGCAGGAGGTATTCCTGAATAAATTAAGTAATGCGACTATATATGAAATGTACTTATATGTGAAATAGCGAAGACTTGAAATTCAATAATTACTTACTTACCGACTGCTTGGCACCAAAGCTCATAGTTTTTGACAGATATTTTCATTATAAATTATAAACCAACAATTTTCACACAAAATCTCGGATATAGACTTTCTGAACATGAACACATATGCACTATGTCCAGCTAATGTTGTCTTCCAATCCTGAATTTTAGGGAACTTTAAATCACCGTACATTCTAATCATATTATTTAGTAGCTATTAGTGTCATGTTTCCCACATAGAGATGACGTGAATTATAGTTTCATCTTGACTTCCGTGACGAGCAGATCTATCTCACACGGGTCAAATATTTTTTAAATCACGCCGTAAAGGGTGGATGCACAAAGCTCAATATAGCCTAGTTGCTATAGTAGAGTAGTAGAGTAGAAACTAATAACAAATAATCTAATTGATCATAAATATTGATTAAAGTTGTTCGAAGTTGTCGTGGTTTGAATATTGACTCGTATCATTACATAGTGTAATAACATAGTATAAGGATAGTGTTACCTGTTACTGTTACAAACCAGAAAAGCATTTGTTAGTAACACCTATCCAGTAAAACAAATGTATATTAATACAATAGTACAGCGTATTATTGTTGATTTGGACGATTACTAACAAGGTAAAAGGTACCGTAAAATAGGTGATTAATAGGGAAGTGATAAATATAGTTAGGAATGGTTTATGCCGAAATAATTGAATTCAATTCAAAGGATAATAAAAAATTCTACCGCGGGTATCTATCGTATTCACAATGCATAGAAGCAACCGTGATTTTTGTGCAAGAACATCGCTAAACGGGTTATAGCGCAAGAGGAAAGGTACCTCGAAAGATGGTCTGAGTATATATAAGTATTTTAATAATCTAAAATACTAAATACCGTGGATTTCAAACTGCTCTGCCATTTATTGTTAAACCATCAATACCCGAAGTAAAGAACATTATTCTAAAGCTCAAGAATAATAAATCACCTGGATCCAGATGAGTTTACCAGTTGAACTCTTTAAGCATGTTGAAAATGTGCTATGGTATCAACTACAATAGCTAATTGTTACGGTTTGTAATAATAAATAGGTCACAGTTGAGTGGAAGGATGGCATTATCAGCCGATTGTATAAAAAGGGTGACAAATTCGATTGTAACAATTATAGATAACTTTATCAAAACCGATATGATTTACAAATATGCATTAATGAATCAAAATTACGGAAAATTATGAAAGAATTTGGTATTGGTATAAAAAAAACTGAAAGATTTGTTGGTGGTATGACGTTGGATAATGTTTAGTTTTGCATGCGAATCAGACATGACCATTCATTATAGACGCTACTTCTTAACTTTTACGTTAGACACGGCAGTAATATATTGATAAAGATATACATTTTATTTTATTTTTAATTTTAAGGATCTTTATATCACAGTTTACTGGATCTAACCATCTAGCCGTAGATCTTGCGGCTCTTCTTCTACCTTCTGGATTACCATTCAACAATTTTTCGCTGCACACGTTCCTCCTCCGTGCGTAGTACGTGTCCAAGCCATCTCAATCTATTGATTTTGATTGTTTTGACAATGGTTTGGTTAACCGTACAACTAGTCTGATTCAAAATTGTATCTTCGCCTCCAACCATTCTGTTCTTTGGCGGCACCAAAAATGCCACGGAGTGTCTTTCGTTCAAAAATCCGAAGTAATAGTTTCTGGTTCATGCACCAAGCCTTCGATCCATACGTTAATATTGGACGTATTAATTTTGTATATAGCTTACACTTAAGATCTCATTGTAATGTTTTCGATTGGAATTGTTTTTTTTTAGCCCCTAATAACATCTGTTACCAGTTGCTACCCTGCGGCGAATTGCATCTTCAATATCATAGCTGGAACACGTATCACGTACGTATATGGAGAATGAACGCTTATTCTATATATAAAAACATGAATTATCTTTCAGAAGGAAAAAAGGAGTGCCGGAAAAACTAACGCCAGATAGCAACATAAAGTAAGCAGTGATTAATAAAGTTCTGGATTGTAAAACATTAGCTGCCGATCAATTCGTTTATGCGCAGAAAAGGCTAAAACTACAGGTAATGTTTGCCGTCCTATTGGCGGTGAACAAAGGTGAAGTGAATAGGTTCAAGAAACTTACGGTTTCTATGAGTAAGAGAAATAGGTTTCTTGGTGGTACTACGGAATCTGGCAACCTACTGTTATTGATTTAATAAAGGGAGAATTAATTGCGGCACTTAGATCAAGGAAGGTCCATTGTGAGTTAATCCTCGAAGGATCTAATTTCAAATGAAATTAATGAAATGAAATTTCTTATTTATAATTCGTATGTTTTTTTTAACTCAATCGTAGATATTTCAGCAACTATACAGTCACCGTATCCCTAGAACTGAGTTGAGGAAGTATAAAGTAGAATTCAAGTTTTTATCTACACAAATGCATGACCAAATTATTTCATTATTAGACCCCGTAATAACAGATCCTGTAATTGTGCTTATATCTCTAACGCTACCCTTAAAGTAATTTGGTGCCTGTATGTAAGTAAGTACACTATATTATAGGTTGCCTCGCATGTCAATGCATCTACTTAAAGTTAACCAGACGAACTTTTACCATATTCCAAATTTATTTAAGTTAATTTAAAGTGGTGAGTATATTTTATTAATTTAATCTAATTTTACAGTGTAAAAACTATTGCTAGTCAAATGTACTGCATAAAATAGTACATATTCTCATATAATTAATTCTGTGGAAATATGCAATACAAAAACAAATATTAATTTTTTGTAGAGTATAAAAAAAAAATTGTATGTAGAAAATTATCATCACTTTTTAATGTTAATCCCACACTAAATTTATCTATATTTTTAATTTTTTTTTATTTTATTTTTGCATTTCGTCTGTATAATTTTATTGAATGTATTTGTGAAATTGTGCGGACATTCATTTATGATATGTGTATTTATTATTATTATTATTATTATATTATTACATTTCAATCGGCATGCGAGCGCGTGACGCTTTCATTCAAAAATTTATCAACATAATATACGCATTTGGTGGCGGTGGTGATGATGGTGGTGTGTGATGGTGTGTGATGGTGGTAAAATATTATAATATAGTAACACTATAAATAAGTAAAAATATAAAATTATTGTGTACTCACTTTCGTCTGTCGCTCTATATGTAAATATATTGGGTTTATAACTAAGTTTTGGGGATATTTTGGTTAGAAAAAAAACTCATTTATTTGAAAGTAAAGGTACATTATATTTTATTCAAAGTATTTGTGAATCCAGCCATTTTTTCATATCTTCGTATGAATTGAACCGCTGTGCAGAAAGAGCTGACTGCATCGACCGAAACAAATGGTAGTCTGATGGAGCAATGTCTGGTGAATATGGTGGGTGGGTCTTGCAACGTGTGGTCTAGCATTATCATGCTCCAAAATCACACGGTCATGTCTGTTGGCATATTTGGTCGTTTTTGATGCAATATTCAGCTCAATTGGATTAATTGCTCTCGGTAACGTTCAGCAGTGATGGTTTGTCCCGGTTTAAGCACCTCATAGTACACTACACCAAGCCGATCCCACCAGATACACAGCATAACCTTAGAACCATGAATATTGCGTTTTTGTGTAGATGGATCTGGTTCACCTGTCTTCATCCATGATTTCAGACGTTTTGGATTATCATAATGGATCCACTTTTCATCACCAGTCACAATTCGTTGCAAAATTGAATGTCTTTGAAGCAAAATTTCACACATTGTTTTTCGATGTTCTTGTTGTCTTTTCGTCAATACATGTGCTACCCAATACAATAGCTTTTGGACCATTCCCATCTTCTTTAAACGTTTGGAAACACTTCCTTGGGTAACATCTAATGCAAATGTTAATTCTTCTTCCGTTTGACATGAATCTTCATCGAGTAAAACTTCCAATTCTTCGTCTTCAAATTTTTTTGGTGCTCCAAAGCGTTCTTTATCACTAACATCAAAATCATTATTTTTAAACCGTCTAAACCAATGCTCACAATTGTTTTGTGATGGGGAATGCGCGCCATAAATTTGTAACAAAAAGCGGTGCAATAAGTTTCTTTCGAAAATCAATTATAACATTAATTAAATCGGATACATTATTAAAGATTTATTAACATATATAAAGCTATATTAATGTGTCTTGTCCGTATGATATTCTTGAAAAGAAGTCCCCTTATGGAGAGGTACTAAACAAAATTTGCAAATATATCGAGTTTCGCTCCTCTTGTTGTATGCCTTACATTCAAGTCATGTCTTACATGGATATTTTTTTTTCCCGCTATTGACAATTTTCTCTAAAACATGTTGTCGCATATTACCAGATAATTGTACTGGTGGATCGTAAAAAGAATCATGCATGGTAGGAGTAGACGTTCCAGGTTGAATAACATCTGCTACATCTTCTTCTACTTCAGAATCATCACTAACCCATTTTTTTACTACTTGCAGTAAAAATTGTTTTATATTTTGCCCTTTCTTTATCGTTTAACTTGTTGTATACTGTGAATGAATTGAACAGGGCACAATTTACCTACATCATTGGTTGAAATTTTAAAAAACGTGAAAAAAACGTGAACCTTCTTCAATGTGTTAACATAACTTCCCGCATATGCTGTTTTGTTGGTACAAAATTTTCCATTTTTAATCAACTAAAAAAAATACTTGTGTACACTTCAACTGAACTGGTCATCTACTGAATATGAAAGGTGGATTCAACTACTATAATAGCGCGAAGTATTGCCACTTCACACTGCGTACACACGATACTACTTACAACACCTATCAGACTATCGCCAGGACTTAGTTATATACCCATATAGTTTCTTGTACGTTTTTGTGAATATTATATATTTTTAAAAATAAAATTGTTGCTACGTTGTGCTACGTTCGTTCGTTAATGTTATTAAATAAAATGCACACACGCACGCACCAGTGCAAGAACGAATAAATAAATTCGAGAACAACGAGAGAAACGAACATATTTTTGTTTAGTTTTTATATTTAGTTAGTTTAGTTTTATATATTTGTAGTTTTAGTTAGTTACTTTACCATATACTTAATAATACTATAGTAAAATATTTTAGTAGTGTGTTGACTGGCGTTGCGTTCGTTTCTAGCATATTTTATTTAAAAACCAACTGTATAGTTCGCGTCTATATGAAAACAATTTTAAAATAATATATTTTTCTTAAAATATAATAATATTTAAGAAGTGGTTTGTGTGTGTGTGTGTGAGTATGTTTATATTTGTCCAAATTAATAGAAAAAATAATTTAAATTTAATTTTTTCTGGTTAAAAAATTAGTTAGTAGTTAGTTAAATTAATTAATTTTTAAAAGAAATTTTGTGTATTTTTATAGATAAATTTTTAATATAAAATTAGCAGTAAAAAAGTAATTATTTATATTTGAGAGTTTTTTTTTTGTGGTTAAAGGATGTTTTATTAACTGTCTGCAAAACGACACGTTTTTATTAGTGGTAAGAGTGTTCACTGTGGTTTTTATTTTCTTTTTTTACACCAATTAAAGACTTGAGACTAGTAATTAGTAATAGCAGATAAGTGTACAATTTATAATTTTATATATTATATAGTCCAAGTGATTATACAATAATTATAATTATATAAGATCAGTGTGGTTTTTTACTTGTACGTAATAAAATTTAAGGATACTTTAATTTTATAGTTTTTTAAACATTTTATATTATTTTGTAAAACGGTAAGTGTTTTTGAATGATTATTGTACGAGTACATATCAAATTATTTACCTATTTTTTCAATTTAATATCTATCAATTAAATATCTTAGATTATAATTATTTGTGAAAGGAAATTGGAGTAATTGATTATTATATTTATATTTGTTTTCTTATCATTAACAATTACATTACCCTGTGTTCATATATAGTCAACGATTCAACGATGGCATTACTCAATCGGGTTAACTATAAAAATTAAATAATTTAAAAAATAGAAGAGTAATCGTATTTCATGCAAGCAAGACCCAGAACTTTGGGTGTCAATGGGTTATATTATAATTATGTATTTATAAAATGTGGTATTTATATATATTGAATACAGTATGTTATATGTTATAATAAATACAATGTACAATGTACATACAACTCAGTTGCAAAATAATTGAGTCAGACCATATGAGAAACATTATTTTATAAATGAAAAATGAAGGTAAATTATATTTTTATCCATTTTGTCTTCATAATTTGTCATATAATTGGCTCTTTTGGATATAAATCTGTATCTATATTTCTTTATACTCTTCGCTGAATGACACGGCCGGATATTCTCCGGCAAATTGAAATATAATTCGACTCGTTTCGATGAGTACAACCGCCAGCTAACACAATGGTTACCTATTCACACACACACACACATAAAAAAACCAATACAAACTTAACTGTCACAAGGAATTTATTCAGAATGCAAATGAAAATTCCTTTGATGAAATGTTGTCAAATTATGGTATTATTTCTATGGAACTCATTCTGAATGGATTCTGTGTAAATTACTGAGAATGACTTAATTTAAACCGGTCAATATACGCATGCATTATAGATTCATAACAATTCAGAAAAAAAACCTATTTACACTTCACTTCTTCTTTCCACTTGTTTTCATTATCGGAGTATTACCTGGCGGGTATAAAGTGCGTCATTTACTAGAGTAGATTACTGTATTGAGCGGTTTCTGGACATTCTAAGGGAATTTGTATATGCATTCTACATAAGAGAATTCTGATGACTTCCCTGGAAGCATTATGGGAAGTGTTCTAGAAGTACTTCTCAAAAACAGACATGTCCATACAAATGTATGTATTCCAAAATGTATATAATTCCAAAAGACTTCAGAATAGTTTCCAGTCAGTATGTACTTCTTTTATTGTCGGTAAATAATTTCAAATTTTGGCTAACTGGCAATATCGCTAATCTATAAGCCATCTATAACATAAAAATTACCAATTCCACTAGATTGTGCATCCGCATAATATCATAGAACCGATGATGTAAATTTTATTTTTCTATTTGAATAATTTGAATTGAAATTTTCTGTTTTCTTTAGTATAAAAACGCAACTATACTGTTGTATCATTCGGCGATACTTACAGATTCATCACTACTCCATATCACATTATTCTAAAATCATAATGCATATAAAAAACCTTAAATACTTTATACAAAATTGAATACCAATTTATCTATTTACAAGTATTTTTGGATAAATTTTCGAGGGTCAAATAATGAAGCTGGTTGTGGTGCTCGTAGCAATCGGTTCTTCCGTGAAAATTTAGTTTTACCCTTTGTTTTATTCCTCTTTTGTTAATGTAATAGGTAAGTGTTTATATGTAAACTTTTCCTCGACCGAGATACCGATTCGTTTTACGAAATAAGAAATGATAAAACTTCTTGGGTGGCTAATTTCTGATTAACAATATCAATAATACGAGCCTAACTAATTTGTAGTTGTAATTTTTTAGGCAGTTATTTTTGCCTTTAATATTATTGGGTATTTAAATAATAAATTTCCGTATCGTTTTACAAAGAGTAGCGTACTACATACGCTCTGCTTGCATTAAGTTTAATATTGCAATACATAATTTTGAAACGTCTTGCAAAAAGCTTTCAGTTTTAGTATATGACATTTAGTACAATTTTGCACACAAAAAAAAACAGCATTTGAGAGAAGTTTTGTTATTAATTGTTAAGAAAAGTGTTGCTGAAAGTCATTGTTTGATTGTGGAGCGTATCGTGAAGATGCTCTATAGCTGAAAGTATACGCATGTTTAATGGTTCAAAAGAATTATAATTAATGATTTTGACGTAGAGACAAAGAACGTTATGGAGTACAGAAAAATATTGGAATTTGGTAACCTTACTGGAAAAGTACGTGCCAAACTGGACGAGAATTGGCAGCATCATTAAATGTTACCATATACCAAACATTTTCCAATGGAAACATGCATTAAGAATGTTTCAATCGCATGGAAATTGGGTGAGACTAAAAAAGAAAAGGATTTTTGCATCGAATGTTGTTGCTGGTGATGAAAAGTGAGAAACCATGAATTATGGTTCGAAAGTTATGCGAAAGTGTGGCAAAAAAGGGTGTGTTGTACTAAATGAACTCCTGAAATCGGATCACAGACATGTCAAGCTTATTTAACAGCATGACAACGCTAGACCTCCTCATGAATGGATCGCATCCAAAGATCACCCAATCCACCGTGAAAATGTTGTAGTTTGGGCAGTAATTCGAATAATTTATTTTTCATTTTTATTATTAAAATTATTGTGTTTAATTTACCACTATCGAAACTTATTTATATATACTATCTATCTTTATATCACAATTTATTGCATCTAGCCATTTAGCCGTAGATCTTCCGGCTCTTCTTCTACCTTCTGGATTACCATTCTACAGTTTTTCGCTGCACACGTTTCTCCTCCGTGCGTAATACGTGTCCATAGCCATCTTAATCTATTGATTTTGATTGTTTTGACAATCGTATGGTTGACCGTATAACTTGTCTAATTCAAAATTGTATCTTCGCCTCCAACCATACTTTGTTCTTTGACGGGACCAAATATGACACGGAAATTTAAATAATTAAAGTTAATATAGTTATTTAATTATAAATGTAACATTTAGGGAATACCTATTAGTTATTTATTTTATTAATTATATATTATTACTACATTAATTAATAATATCCATTATAATATTGTAAATTAATTGTCTTTCCATATTTATTAGATATATTTAATAGACTTGACGATAGCATCGATAGTAATTGCTAAACGTCATTATAATTATATTAAATATCTATCACATTTACTTACAATAATAAAAACGCTGCAACAAAATGATAAGAAAAAATTCATGAATGTTTCATTTGTTAAATTTTACTAAATGTGTATAGTCCAATACTTTTGCAACTGAATAGTATATTGTGTGTAATATTTTATTATATGTTAAAAAAAACATGTAATATACAACAATAAAAACGATCATAATATGTTAATAATATAAAGAATATCAGATATTTATTTATGATTAATAAAAATTACGCCACACATTTTATTTTTATACATAATTGTTTTTACAGTTTATTACAAGAGCTTTACGAAAAAAATAAAATACATTAAATAAAAATAAAGCAAATATATTTTATGCTATAATTATTTACTGCAACAGAAAAAATAAATAAATTGATACATGTGAATGTGAGGAAAAACACACCTTGCTGCACATTCATTTTGCTTATAATAATAAATTATTTATGTAATTAACAATATTCAGTTTGTACTCACAGCGTATAAATAACTAATTTATCTCGTTTTGCATTTACAATAACCATTATACCATTACCATTGCCATACCACATCCATTGAACTTGTTCTTCATCAATATTTTATAAGTAATTAATATAATACAGATTTTAGTTGGTATTCATTGCATATAAATGTTGTTAACATGTTGACCGATACTGTAATTGTGGTTTTTTTTACTTATGACTTAGGTCATGTCCCATATATGTCATCATATTTATTTGGCGCCCCATTTTATTCAGACTTTGTCTTCGGTTTTTAAATTCTCAAAATGTAAAATCTATATTGTGATAGTGTTAATTAAATTATCGGATGATTCATTTATGATTATGACATACTGAACTTATTTTAAAATTGGTACCTTAAATATTGTTTTTTAAATATAAAATAATTAATTTTACACGTAAAATTAATACAATCACAAATTCTTACCCAATTTAATTGCATTATTCAGTGGTGTTTAAATTGTTCGTAAACTTATAGTTTTAAATACCGCATATTTATTATTTGCTTGCGTTAGAGTAAATCCTATAATTGGTTTTATTTATCATGAAAGTAATAGTAAACTAATACTGAGATCCGTGTTGTATCAGCGCATTATTGTATTACGCTTGTTCTTTCCATACTTGAACGTGCATGTGTTGTGTGGTCATCTGATTTCAAGTGTGATGTGTACAAACTGGAATCAATATTTTTCGTTTTACACTAAGCGAGCTTCATTTGGGAATGATCCATTAATGCTTTGCTAGTAGATATGAACATTGGATCATTTACTGCCTTATGGTACTTACTGCACGGCGTTATAACCCATGTGCGGTTTTAGCCTTCTCCAACACACTTCTCTAACCTGAACCATTCGCAGTCAATGTTTTCCAATCCCAAACTTTAAGGATCTTTATATCACAGTTTACTGCATGTAGCCATCTAGCCTAAGAACAAAGTCATAACATTCCATGATACAAGTTTTAAATCATTTTCCTTAAATGTTCGTTGCTTGAGTCGTTGCCGTTTACCCTGTCCGATGCGAGGCCGTGTTGTAGAATTCATAACTGGTTGTTTTACCGGAGTTGAATGTGGACACGTTCGGTCGCAATTGGTTTTGCAAGTATACTATACCCAATATACCATCCGAAGAACCATGGTTCACACTATTAATTAATTAATATGCCAACGCTATCAAAACACAGACCGGGAATTTACATTGGATTAACATTTACTTGCAATTTGTTAAATTTTAATGTTGTTGAAATACTGGAAATGTCCGATCTATCGATTATTTCTGTTTGAGGAAGGAATTGGAGTTTAGTTGTGTGTTAATAAATTATAGAGAGCATGTGGAAACCGATAGAAGAGATGGCCCACACCAACTTTTATTCCAGCCAAATTACCACTCACCTTGACTATAGGATGGGTGAGGTGTTAAAGTTTTTAGCGACATATCAATAAATTAAGGTGATAACACCTTTCTATATCAAACGGTTTTCACGATGCGACTCGCTACGCTCGGACAATGGATTAAATCCATCGAGTGATAATTCACAGTAAAATGCGGCCAACACCTTTCTATATCAAACACTTTTCTTGGTGACTTGCTAAATTTTGGTATGGTTGGTTTTGTGCAGAGGCGATGAAGCACAACGAGTTTATTGGAATTCGTTACATTTTGTACATAGAATTTCATTGATTGAGTTCAGGTCGATTGTATTTTTACTGAGTTTGACAACCCGTTCAAAAAACTACTTATTTTAAATTGTTTAGCCTTGGTTTGAAATGAAAATTTTATGTCGTGGTTCGCGTCTTACTTGCGATTTTGTACATTTATTGTCGCTTTAAATGATAGTCTATAATACCTCAGCGTAGTCATTTTGGATCTATTTTATTTATTAAGCGATTCGCCTGATACATGATGAGTGGAACGTTCCAAATATTTTAATGTATGCTGATGATGTAATAATATTAAAATCGACAAAATGCCATGGCAGATGATATATCTGAATTTTTTTACTTGGTTCAAAAATAACAATAGATTAACTTTAAATATTAACACAACCATTTTTACGATTTGGGGAGTGGTATTAATTTGCCACTGTCATGCTTGATTAACGGTTCTATGGCGTATACTTATTATATAGTAATTAATTAATCTTTATGAATCCATACATTCAGTTAACTACAATATGCCCTGATACCTTTAAGCATTTCTATTGCATTTCAATATATGCGATGAAATAAAGAATGGTGTAGTAAGTTTTGAAATTGTTATGGTTTGAAGTACATATATTTGTTTGTCGCGTCGAAACCTCATGTCGTACATTACAAACACTGCGGTATTTACTCTGCGGTATGCTTCTTCCATTAATTATAACTTAAACAAACATTATGCTGTTAAAATTTGAATTTCTTCTATTTCATTTTTAAAGTTTCTCTAAAGTACGTGATATGAAAAATTAAAATTTTATTTAATCTGAATAAAGTGTATTTTATTTACAATTTTTTACTATTACATATTTATATACCGACATTTTATATATGATCGAATTTTTCTTAAAACTTTTAAAAATGTATATATAATTAATTGACTTATAGGTATAAGAATACTAGAATAATAATTGTAAACGTTTAAATTGTAAATTTCAATATTATAATTTATAACTAAATAGTTATTATCCATATCAAATGTACAAAAGTTAAAAGTAATATTAAATAAATTAATCATTTAGATCATCCTATAATCTTGAAAATTGAACTTGGAAAATATTTGCAACACGTGTCGTTATTATATTTATTGGCAAATATATAAAAAAAATCACATGCAGGCTCCGTAATTTATTTACGTACTAATGTTTACTTATAGCACAAAAATAAATTCTAACACATAACATAACATATGTATGTGTATGTATCCGATGTACAGTAACTCATAACAATGATTGTTCAATACTATCCGTACTGTTGTCATGCGAACAGACATAAGAGTCTATCAATTGATCTGAAAATTATCGAAAAGTAGATGTTTCCTAAATTTTATTATTTTTATATGAGTGCAATTGAGTCCATAATGGTGTGTACAGTAGTCATTGTTAATCGGTTTGAGTATAGCGTCCAACACCATATATCTTGAAATATATCCATTTTATTTACTTCCATAAACGAACAAATGACCAGCGGCTGAAAAATTTCAATATTAAAATAAATAACAAAAAATTTCGCATGCAAAATTGTGGGAATTGGACCAATAAGAACGCTACAACACACTTTGTTTTTTAATTTTTTAATTTTTATCAAGTCATAATTTGCTCCAAGTCGAGCTTTATGTCATCTAATAAACCTTTCATTACAGCCATGTTGGTAAATTACTCCGCCGCATGGGAGTATATAACAATTTACCAATTGTACAGCGCAATTAACGAAAGATAAATGTTTTCAAAATACATTATTATATTTATATGAGTGATTAGCCCATAGTTTAATTAATTATGTAAAACTATGAAATATTTTGGTTTAGTAACAGTAAATTTAATTAGCGTTAATTATAACGCTAAATGGGAAACATGAGTTAAGAATTTTAATTGTAGAAACAGGTTTTTCCATGAAAAATTCTGTGATGTTTTGCATTATAATTTTATGAAAAATGGATAAGAATTTGTCGAGTGTATGGCAAATTCAAAAAATTTCTAGAATTTGATACGTAAAACTGTCATAGCTGAGTATCAATTTGCTAGAAATTCAATAGGAACTGTTCATATAATCCTATTATACTTCTGCATCTCCAAATTTTGATTAAAATCCATGAAGTATTGTTTTAAAATTCACTTGTTCCTTAAAACTATTTTTAGGTATTCGTTTTCTTTCATTTATTTCTTTATAATTGTTAATATTATATTATCAAATACCACAACTCAATTGTCATTAATATATAAGGTTGTCAAATATCCTTTTTGTCTTTTTAATTTCGCGGCTATGTACAAAGCGCTACAGAGCTCGTATCTGGCAACACTGTACATAATTTGAAAGCTCTTGACATAACAAACAAAACGACGCTATGTATGATTAGTTTGGATATTGCGTTCAACAGTTATAGACGTGTAAACATGGAGTTCACTAACGCCGAAATTCGCGCTATTTTAAAGTTTTCCTTCGTTAAAGGCAAATCCGCTAGAGAAACGTTCCGTGAGATTAATGGTGTTTTGGGGGATGGTACTCTATCACTTCGAACCGCGGAGGAATGGTTTCGACGATTCAGAGCCGGTGAAAACGACACCATGGATAAGCCAGCCGGCGGAAGACCTGTGACGACAAATACCGATCAAATCATGGAATACATCGAGTTAGACCGGCATGTGGCATCTCGTGACATCGCCCAGGAGATGGGAGTTAGTCACCAAACCATTTTAAACCATCTGCAGAAGGCTGGATACAAAAAAAAGCTTGATGTTTGGGTGCCACATGAATTAACAGTGAAAAATCTAATGGACCGAATTTCCATTTGCGAAATGCTGCTGAAACGGAACGAACTCGACCCATTCTTGAAGCGGATGGTGACTGGCGACGAAAAATGGATCACATACGACAATATCAAGCGAAAACGGTCGTGGTCGCAGGCCGGTGAATCGTCCCAAACAGTGGCCAAGCCGGGATTGACGGCCAGGAAGGTTTTGCTGTGTGTTTGGTGGGATTGGAAGGGAATCATCCACTATGAGCTGCTCCCATATGGCCAGACGCTTAATTCTACCATCTACTGCGAACAACTGGACCGCTTGAAGCAGGCGATCGACCAGAAGCGTCCAGAATTGGCCAAAAGGAAGGGTGTAGTGTTCCACCAGGACAACGCCAGACCACACACTTCGTTGATGACTCGTCAGAAGCTACGGGAGCTCGGATGGGAGGTTTTATCGCATCCACCATATAGCCCGGACATAGCGCCAAGTGATTACCACCTGTTCCTGTCCATGGCGAACGCCCTTGGTGGTGTAAAGTTGATCTCAAAAGAGGCTTGTGAAAAGTGGCTGTCCGAGTTCTTCGCAAATAAGGAGGGGGGCTTCTACGAGGGAGGTATTATGAAGTTGCAGTCTAGATGGAAACAGATTATCGAACAAAACGGCGCATATTTGAACTAAATCCGATTACTGTAACACTTTTTATAAAGCATTGAATAAAGAGCAAAAAGGCGGAAGGGAGATAGTTGACAACCTAATATAAATATCTACGATATAATAGGAATTTTAACTTAATTAATTATATATTTTGATCGTGATACTGTTACTGCTACACTTACATAGTTCCTGAATTTCCAAAGTGTAAAGAATATTCAAGATGTTGTTATCGATGTATTAACTGATGAAATAATGTTGTCAAACTACGTTTATTTAATTTAATAAATTTATGTTTTCTGGTTGAAAACTTATGATCGCATAAAAACGGCGGCATAGCTCAAAACGATGCCTGTTGCACAAGCATTATTGATGTGTTCAGTCAACAGAATGATACGACGATAGTGTTTGAATGTGAATGTGTTGAGGAATTAATCGAATAAATAAATAATAAAAATTTTAATTAGCAAGACAGTAAAACAACATTGAGTACGTTATAAATATTATATGATGTGAAAATGTGTGTAAATATATATAAAGGAATGTATTTTTATATGGGCAAACTTAAAAAATGGGTTATTAATTAAATTTATTCATGCAATGAAGATGTTATGCGAACAGAATATGTTTGTATTAATTAGGATTTAGTTATTGATATAATCATTGTATTTAAATGGTAAATGGTATATAATAAAAGGTGAATATACGAACGAAAATTAATAACATATAGATGTCGCGATTTTAATAACCTTGTACAAGGCTACAAATAAAACTTATACTAATAATAATAATATAAATATTAACTTACTACAACTATTGTGTTTATAGTTAATATATTTTCGATTCACAATATAGTCATAAAAAATTTTGTCTTTGCATGCGACGTGGTAATTTATAGCATTACTTTTTACACTATACTATTTATACAAATATCGCTCGATATAATTTAAGATACACATGACAGTGAGACAGATATTATTCGATACTAAATTGTCATAGGTATATGATGAAATTCTATTTACACATTTATATTTAGATGAGAATTAATATATTGCAGATGTGAATAAAAGATTCTACGAAACATTTGAATATATTGTGGTTATTAACATTGACACCTTTTATTACAAATATTTTTGATTTATGAATGTAATACAATATCAAACATAAAATTAATGAAAAATATTTGATTGATACCAAAACGGTTGAAACATAGTTTTTTTTTATTTTGATATTGGTAATGTAAATATAAGATTGTGGCATAATTTAATATAATTGAATAAATGATAAATTGATTGCGAAATACAGTATTGATCCAATATATGTCACCCCTCAGAATGAATTTTGTTAAAAATAGTTACTAAACGTTGGAATTAGTAACACTTATCGGATGAAATTCAGAGGAGTATTCGTTATTAAATCAATTTTTAATTAAATTTTGTATTATAAATTATTGTACTGACTGTGAGATGCAATTTTATTTCAAACCTGAATTCGAGTACTATTTCAAGGATGAAAAGGATATAAAATATCCTTCAATATGAAATATTGCATGCGATACCTCATATGATTTTAGAAAATTAATCAAGGATTCGAGTATAATTGCTGTGTCAAGGATTAAATACTAAATACTAAATATTTCAAGCACCTTTCAAGGATATTCATTAAAACACAGAATCTACTCAATTTTTTATCTAATTGCCTTTCATATGTGTATGAGGTAACATTTCAAAAAAATATCCTTGTGACGTTCTTTAAATAACCTATATATCCTTAATTCATAAATGTATAATATGTGTTTTTTAAAATATTGCTATTGTTTTTAAATTATCCAATTAGTGACAGTTCATCTTAGAATTTAACTTTTCGTTTGGTTTCAACAGCTCAAAATGTAGTGGTCTTCGAATGTCCCACACAATTACACAACATTCCCTGATTCAGGCTCAACTTTTGTTTTGAGGTGGAGAGGGTCACATTTTTCGGATTATCAATATGCCCTCTTACGATGTTTCCATATGCAATCAACTTTTCATCCGGTCCAAGAAGGGTTCGATTTTGTTCCGATGACTCGATTATTTAAACTCTTGTCATTTAATTCATGTGTGGCACCCATCTCAAATATTTCCACAACAATCCTAATTTCCGAGTATGGTCCGGAATGGTTTGTTGAACTGAATCAAGCTTTTCCGCCGCAATCTCCGATGTTGTCAAAAAGGGACTTTCATCTTGCATGATGTTGATAGTATCGTCGGCGCTCAAAGATGGTCGCCCAGAGCGAGGTTTATCAGTCAAAATCAGTTATTTAAAATTTTTCTAATCATATTCTGTGTATGAAAGTGGTACCATTCACCAAACGCTTTCAATAAATTTCCCTACACGCTTCTGTAGCATTTCTTTTTTGTGTTGGAATTCGTACAAAATACAGACGCGTAAATGAACTTTATCTCAGTAGCTATGGTTATACGATTTCGTCTCAATTAATACTAACATGAATCATCTTGGTTTTTTTTGGTTCATTTGCTATAGGTCAGCAATTATGTGTAAAAATGTTTTCAAATTAAAATACCACTATATTTTGCTGTTATAGACGAGTTGAAAATAGAGATCACATTATGGAAAAAATTGTACATTCAAATTTTATGCAGCGTCAACAGATTTTTTTAAAATCTATTTTATATAAAAATTGTTTAAATTTGTAAATTCTGTATACAAAAATGGAAATCCATTCAAACTTAAAATTGACTGCAATATTATAGATAAGGATAACCGAAGGAAGAAAAACAATTACCAAGAGATGAGAGATTAATGAGTATATGAGTATTCAATCCGTGTAATTGTTCACAGATTGCATAAAAAAATATATGTTTCCAAGATATTTGAGAAATGTTTTGAAATATCTATTTGTACAATAAATATCGAATTTGCATGGCAATTGTAGTTGCGGACATTGAATATAAAACATAGGCAAAACGTAAAATTAAATAAGAATCTGCAAAAGTTGTACCTTAGATTTAGTTATAGTTACCAAATTAAATTAATGCAAAATTTTGTTATGAATTTAATTCAACACTAAATATTTGTTTGAATTAATATTAAATGCATTTGATAATTGTTATAAATAAATTAATATAAAAATAACAAAATAATATTGAATTTAAACTCTATATATTTTTAACTTATCTTATTCGTCTAATGTCTTATCTGAATATATAAATTATACATTAAAATTTTCCTATTTCAACTTAATATTTATTCAATTACATTACTATCATATATGATTTATTTACAAATATCAAATATTCGTATGATTTTTAATCGTGTTTTTTTTTATTATTCTTACAGATCAAGATGCCTTCGATGAAATTTTGTAAAACTGGTAAGTCTTAAATAATATTTATAAATTTTATTATTCAATTTTTATAATGTTGTTATTCAATGACAACGGCAAAGAGCAGACACTAAAATTATTAACAAAACACGACAGATCACACATAATATTCGCGGTTACATTAAAATCACTTTAATTACAAATGGTTTTTCGAACCCTGAATGGATCTGTTTTTTAATTCATATGTGTGGGAGCCAGTTGCCTTATTTTTTTTGGTACCATTACCATATTTTGTAAACATATTGGTGAAACACAGATTGTTGAATAACATTTACTGCAGACATTATTTACACAATACTTTTGTTTTCAAACAAAATCGAGTGTTTTTGGAGAACCAAACGAACATTGACGCGTCTGAAACATTAAACATCTTTTAAAATGGTATTCATCGTACGTTTTAAAAAATTTCAACAGTATCAGCACGATCTCTAATTGTTTCAAGCAGCAGATCATTGATTTTCTTGATGTGTTGTTCATCACAGTTGACGTTGACGTTAGCCTTTGTTCTATGACGTCTTGGAACCTGTTCGCCATCGGTTTTTATTATTGCACAATTTTTAATGAATGCAAATGCTCAACAAAATCATTTATTATCAAAATCAAAAAAATACGAAACTTTTATGTCGTATACAAAACCAATCGTATATCAACAACTAATGAATATTATAAAGTGAAATTTGACACTTCTGTCACAGTGGACAGTAATTACCAACCGATTAATTATTATAATCTTTTCATTATCCCCACGATTTAAATTAAAATGTTACGCTATATTTTTTTGATTTTATGAATTATAATAAAAAATTAATTCGTATGTTAAATAATGTTGTTTAAAACACTATTTGTTTATAAAAAAATTATCGTGTGGTTAAAGCCAGGAAATATATGCGGTTTTGTCTATTTTTATAAAATTTTGTTGCAATTATAGAGTAACGAGTATTTATGCAATGAATATTAACACATACATTTTAAATATCGGGTTTGTTGTATCGGTAATTTTGAAGTTGTCTCCGCCCGATAGGCTATCAAATCTTTATCAATTTAAATATTAAAATAAAAAAATGAACATGATTAACGTAGATTAGATGGACAATTGCACGATATACGTTCTATAGTTTTTCCGTAAACCTGGCAATAGAAGAAATATTTTGTTTATTTATAGTAAAGGAATGTTAATTCCTCTTCATATTTATGTAAATGTAATAATTACATGGAAGATTAATGATCATATAACATATAATCTCTTCTAAAATGTTGATATACATTTCTATCTTACATAATATACATAAATATCAACATATAAATATGTTTACATTGTAGTGAAATATTGTCAACAACCCATTCCATTCAAACATAAATAAGATATACAGGGTGTCTCAATTTTCGACGTCAATACGAAAACACTAGGTTCTCTGGGTCATTTTGCGTCGAAAATATTATATAACATTTTGGCCGATTCGACTTCGGTACGAAGTTACACCCAAATAACCAAATTTTCAATCAGACCGTGTTTTGCACTCTACTGGCATCAATATCTCAATAACTAATTAACCGATATGAAATTTTTGATACACTATTAGCATTAGTATACCGAGATCTTTAATTTGACGTTAAGATAAGGCAATTCGGATATGTGGTTATCCAGATACTTACAGGAATGTTGACAATTTGATGAACGCCATTTTTCTTTTTGAAAGTTTGTTCAAGCATAAGTCGAAAAATCATGATGAAAAATTTTTTTCGGTATAAGTTTATAAACTTGCCACATTCATTCAGCTTTCATTTAAGGTATAACATTACGATAGGTCTCAACTGGTTCCAAAGATATTCACAAATAACTACAACGATGTAGGCATAAAATCGATTTTCGCTATGGAAAAATTTCATCTTTTTTTGGTATTATCCAGAACCAACAATATGGACGTGACAGATAATTGATTCCATTCACTCCTATGCATTCATACAAACCTTCACACACACACACAAACGACCTCACACACAAAGGCTTAAACACATAATCCCACAAGAGCACACGCAGGCATATCACCACAGTTGTACACAAACAAAGCCTAAAGTAGTTGCTGAAAATGTGCTCCTTCAGCTCGAATACATAGACAACAATGCTTTTCAATAGACCGAACCACCAGGATACATGTTGGTAAGTGTTTGCTGCGGCTTGTGACGAAGTTCTTGGATACAGTCTTCAAATAATTGACTTAACTCTTCACGTGAATTAATTTCAGTTACATAGACTTTTTTTTGAGACAACTCCATAAATAGAAATCCAACGGATTTAAGTCTAAAGAAAGTGACGCCACCTTTATGAGTCCACATCTGCCAATCCATCTTTGATAAAAGTTTGCGTCCAGTCAGGATCTAACATTCCCTCCATAGTTCGCTGGGCCACTTACATCTACACTCGATCAAAGATGGATTGGCATAAGTGGTCCCATAAGATGGTCGCCACGTTCTCCAGATTTAAATCCATTGGATTTCTATTTATGGGGTTGCCTTAAAGAAACAAGTCGATGCAACTGTGATTAATTCACGTGAAGAGTTAATTCAGCGTATTGAAGACTGTATTCAAGACATTCGCCACAAGCAACAGCAAACGCTTAGATTGGTTCGGTCTATTGAAACGCATTGTTGTCTATGAACCAACAATATGGGACACCCTGTATAAATTAGCGATCTGACTAACTCTATAAATATGTGTACCATAAATATACAAAATAATCGGCAAACAAAATAAAATTATAATTAAAAACTATTAAAAATATAGTGACCGAATTATTATTATTATTATTATTATTATTATCATTATGATTAATATTATTAACACGTACACCTTCATACAAACAAATATAATCATTCATATCGACATGTCAAAATTTAATGAACACTTGGAATAAATTTTTATATGGAGCATTATAAAATAATATTGTGTTATTTGTGTCACTTCAAAGTGAAACATGGAAAATATTTAATACATTATAGCTAAAATATACTTCCTGCGTGGGTGTGAACTGAATTAAATTTTCCGGAAAAGTGATTTTTTGTGTTTTTTTTAAAAATAGAATTTTAAGAATTTTTTCCCATCAAAAAACATTATTTTGTTACAAATTCTGATGAATATTTATAAATTTTATTACTGGGCTATGGCGATATTCAATTTTACCACAATTCGAATCACTTTTTGTGTTGATAGCACAACCGCGGCATCCTCCCGAAATAGTACCACTCGGGTAAATCCATCAAACATTGTAGTTAAATTATGGTAAATTACTCCATTTTGTGACCTACGTCTGCAGGTTATAGAATGTAGGATATGAGATCGCTGCGATAATTAAATATTATATCACAACATAACGTAAAGTTACACAGCCAGAACATTTCCACCTTAAAGCACTATTTACTGTAACTCATCAATTTGAGATGTCTTTATGATATCTCATTAATATCCTAAAAATATCAGGCGTATAGTAGTGATATTATTACGGATATCATTGGTCAATAGTACAGAGACAACGCATTATCGCAGATTTTATTTTCACATTATCAGAATGTAAATATAATCTAGCAAAATATATGGTGGTAACGAATACATCAGGCATTCGAGATCAAAATATTAATATTGGAGAATACAATTTTGAAATAGTCAATAGTTTTGTATACTGAGGATCGTTGATAAATGTAAAAAAAATGATATTGAAGAGGAAAGGCTAAAACCGCACTTGGGTTATAATGCCACGGAGTAAGTAAATCGAATATTGTGATTTCAGTAATATCAGTCGAATATTGCGATTTCAAAGACATAACTGTGTTATGTGCGATTGTGACCCATTGCCAGTGTTATGAAACTCATGTAACAACGACGAGAATCGTAACCAAGCGATAAATATATAAGAAGCACGAAGGAAAATATTTGTAGTAATTTTTGAGATATCCGTTGGATATCGGATATACTGATAAGATAATGCAATATCGCAGACATGAATGTGAGTTCTTTGAGATTTTCAAAGGAAATTTTGTGTTATGTGGGTAGTTGACCGACCATTACGTCACCGTGATGAAACTCAACAACAACGACAGAACGAGAAATTGATAAATATAAGAACCACCGGCAAATATTTTTTATTCAAAATTAATACACCCATGGATTACAAATATTAAAAATTGAACAATTGAATATACTGCGCGGTGCATGAACTCCACAAAAAATTCACACGGCATCGCAGGACAAATAACATAGGAAGACCAAAACGCTCATATGGTTTCCGAGCTCGGACAAAAAGGTTCACAACCACAACACGAATAAATAATACCACTGCGATATTAACACACCAATATAGAAACACGTCCAATTAACAACATTGTGCAGATAGTCATACAATCAGACGGGACAGAAATAAGTCATTCATGAATTGGCAGGTAAAATCACGTACTACAGACAAATTAAAATTCACCATACGATGGTGTTTACCCAATTTCGTTCGAACTACCGGAATTAAACCAAATGATATAGAAGTTAAAACAGTAGTACGTCAAACTACCTTCAAAGATATTTGTTTTTGGATTCCATAACCGAACGATTGGTAATTCAAGTGAGTAATCATATTATTCTAGATAGTGTTCATCATCAAAAGCATGTGTACGCCGATGAATTTGAGAAATCTTAAGACAAATTGTTGTTCACGTACTATATAGTGGTATAAGACATCAATAATTAAATGCATAAGTAAATAACTAAAATAAAGGTTACCAGAATTTGAACTTTTGAACTTTATTCAATAATGAAAAATGTAAAACACAACTTTACTGGCTTGTAAAAATGGAACTTATATTTGGATATGCGTATGAAACTTGACTATAGGCAGAAGTTAATTATAGATAGATACATAGTCATTTAAGTATAATCAAAATATCATCGGTTATTTGTTGATTTTATATTATTGATCGAAGAAATGATTCCACCTATAAAGTTAAAATAGATTAATAAAAATACATTTAAAACATTAGATGGGAAATAAAAATTATTACCTACAAATATTTTTACGGTTTCTGCGACATATGGAACATATACGTTTGGTGTTCTTGCAGTCTGTGTAAAGATAATGAGTTAATTAATTGTATTTTTACAAAAACTATGGACATTTATTTGTGTATATGATTTTGTAAACAGTATAAATCATATACAAACACTTACAAGATTCCATTAATACTCAATATATTAGAAAAAATACAAATAATCAGACTTTGTCAAGTATTTCAAATAACTAATATTTGAAATACTATTAAGTATTTATCAAATGTATTTTAAAAGTACTTTATACATTTTCAAAGTAATTTTTAAGTATTTAGTGCATTTTTAAAATGCGGTTAGTATGGTTTTTCTGTTCGACCTATAGAGTATATCTTTGTTAGACGCAAGTGAAGCAATCACTATTACAGGTATGTAAGTAATCGAAATGACATAAGGATAGTATTTAAAGTTCCAAAATCACATCTGAAAAGAAAAAAATGTACCTTACAAATAATCGTCATCAATAAAAAAGTGACATCTTGTTCTATTTTGAGTCAAAGTTTTCTCTTCTCGCCAGGTTTTACCCTGGGTTTCGACTTCGGCAAATACATTGCTATGCCATGTACCCTTTTTTGATCTGCTCCTTAACCTATGAATTCCACTGCAAAGTTTCACTTGTAATGTCCCTGCAATTCCTTCTCCAAGTATGACCGATCCATTATACAAATTTATATCAGATTTGAAAAATTGGTTCTTTTGTTGATTGCATTTGTTCACAAATACTGCTGGAATTATGTATAAGTTCAAAAACCAATATCGTGCTGTGGGTATGATTAATAACCTGGCGGTTTTTGTAAATAAACATCTTCGAAGAATCCCTCGTGTTCGATGTGGTCTGAAAGAATTGGTAATGAGGAGCTTTGGGGGACGAGGTGCAAACCAAACAAGAATTGATATTCAGATAAGGCGGCGAAAATGGGGATGGGTGGGTCGTACATTTAGGAGGGGTGCGGAGGACATAACAAGGGTATTCTTGGAGTGGAATCCGCAAGGTAGTAAGAGATAGGGTGTTTGCTGAGGTCATAAGGAAAAATAAGATTGCATGATGCATAACGAAAAAATTTGAAAAGATGTGAAGACTTTGGCCCAAAATCGAATAAGATTGTGCATTTTTATTGATTGCTCGTGGCCATTGTATAGGTTCTATATGTGGGATATTGATGATGATATTTATGAGACGTTGAAAAAGGTGGCCATCATTAGGACATACCAGAGATATACGTGGAATGTGGTTTGACATTATTTAGAAATCGCTGCGATATCACATATTCTATGAATGTGCGATATTCTCTATACAGACGTGTCCATTGTACGTCTTTTTTGCCGCTGCTTGTGCGAAATGACAATTTAAAAAATATAATTGAAAAATGATTGTGAAAATCGCATATCACATATCAATATAGATTGGTCTTCACGTATATTCTAATGATTGTATACTAGGTCAGGCATAATTTTTTACTATCTACACTTAGTATTCGTAATCTAATCAATATTCATATATATGTTTTTTATTTGCAAACTGTTGTTAATATATTTGTAGCAGTATATAAATATTATCAATAGCCTGTAATTATTATAATAATTATATGGAGGTACGTAGGTAATAGGTTTTTTTTTGGTAAGTAAATAAGTAAATAAATAACTAATGGTATATGTTTTTCTAACATGAATCGCCCACTCCGAATATGCCACAAATATAATTCAGGTTGCGTGAATAGTGTCAAGCGTAGAAATGAAAGACTGTTATTTTAGGCCTGAGGTTGTGTTTTTTATTCAATATAATCTACCGACAATCCGATACATTTACTCCAGTGATCCTCCAGTAATTTTTTCCCGTGGCTGAAGAACGATTCCGGAAGCTCTGCAAAATACCCGTCTGCGGTTGCTATGGCCTCTTCATTCGTAGAAGAATACTTTCCTCGTAGAAATTGTTTGAGATTTCTGAAGAGGTAGTAGTCGTTGCTGGGAGCCAAATCTGGTGAATACGATGGATGCATCTTTTTTGCCGTTCGTTCATGCTTAATCTGCTTTGGAGCCGAACATCCAACGTTAGTTCACTGTAAACGTTCTTGTTTCAATTTAGACACATGGTGGTAGATTCAAGTCTCATCCAAAGTTATAACACGACGCACACAACCGGTTTTATTTTTCTTAAAACAATCCAGAGATCGCTGACAAATTTGTTTACGATCGAGTTTTTGTTGAATTGTTAATGTGTGCGGCACGGCACCACACTTTTCCAAACAACATTTTCATTTGTAATTCTTCACGTAAAATATGGCGTACTCGTTCGTCTGAGATGCCTATAGTATCAGCAATTTCACTCGTAGTCAAACTTGGACGATCACTAACCATTTCATTTATTTGTTCAATATTTTCTGATGTTAATGCAGTTTTTGAACGTCCCTCGTGTGGTTCGTTTTCAAGGCTTGTACGACCACGTTTAAATTTAACCCAATTTTTTACTGTCGCATATGATGAAGCACTTTCATCTAACACATTTACCATATGAATTTCTTGTCCGGCTAAACCTTCTTTAAATAAATATTCAATGGCTGTTGTTAATTTTTCCATGTTAAAAAAAATCAGTGACACTTCAACTTCAAATGGCTTGTAAACAAGCAATGAATTGACAGATCGAATTGAAATTTTCCAGGAATTCATATATATTTTTGTCAACACCGTCTACAATACTTCCGTCAAAATAGACGCGGTGGTATATATACATTTAGTTCCACATAGTACATAGTACATCGTACAAGTATCGTGTGATATTCTACCGGACTCATGCTGTATTATGCCGTACAGTGGATTCAAATATATATATATTTATATTTTGTTGTAACTAAATGTGAAAATATTTTATTTATATTTCTATTGTTTGTGTATAAGTAAATAATTTTTTTAATTTGCAAATGAAAACATAGTAATTAATTAACAGCACATCATAATTGTGTCTATAGAAGTCTAGACCGTGATGCATTATTTCATGGTAATTTAACAGCAATAATTATTTATACAGTTCATATCACAAACAAATAACTACATAGTATAGCAACATATGCAATTATACACGAATTTGGATATATATGGATTGATGCAAAATTATTGTGAATGATTGTGGTTATTTATACTTACAATTTGTGACTGCCACTTGTTATTCAATAATAAGTGTGCGATTCTGTCTTTGCAAATAGTTTTTAATGAAATTTGCAATGTGAGGTTTGGCATTGTCAAGTTGAAAAATTAATTTGTTGTGTCTTTATATTCACTCATTCTGGTCGTTTTGTCAGCTGTGCTAGCTTCAAACGTATTAGTTGTCGTCGGTAAACATCACCATTGGTAATTTTTCAGAAATTCAAAATATACATAACACATTTTTGATCCCATCTAATACAGACCACATATTTTTATTTGTATTGAAGTTATACTTATAGGTTTTTTCAATTTTATTATGTGTCGAATTTATTACGCAAAGTTTTGATCTTATAATTTAAAGTTGACTCAGATAAAAGTTAGATAAATAATCACAAAATTATCTATTTTATTTCGATTCCTCTGACACTATATTCATTCGATTTACAGACCAGATCCATTTCACGTTATTTTTATGCACACCGTATGCTTACTTACTTACTTACTCCATGGCGTTACAACCCGGGTGCGGTTTTAGCCTTCTCCAACACGCTTTTCCAACCTAACCTATCCGCAGTTAATGTCTTCCAATCCCGAATTTTTAAAATAACCTATTGTTTAGTATGGCGTTTTTTTAACAATAGTATAGACTTTAATTACTCTTCGATTGTACAAAGTAATGTCCAATCTATTGTCCATATAGTCCCCATTGCGTTGTGTGTCTCGTAATTACAATATATCAAGGGAATGGTGACATATATCGATTGTCTGTTGAAAGCCTTTTTTCTCCCAGATCACCTTATAGGTCACAATTTACGAGTTATAGTCCAGCAAAACTCCTCTATATAATAATTGAATAGTACTCAGAAAATTGAACATTATTTTTAGAGCCTAGTTAATCACGTTCTTTTCATGCCTTATATTGACACGGATAGCTCTAAGAAGTGTCTTTATCCAAACCTGTATGACACAACGATCAAAAATATATCTGAAAATCTCCCAGTGGTGAATTTTTTATTAAATTTTATAAAATCGTTTATTTTTAGATCATTTTTCTATACCGAATACCGCAACGCGAACGCCGCCGGTGGTAGTCAAGCGACAATGATCAAAAGTATTAATTGTTTATTGTTTACAGTCGTAGGATAAAATTAATTTATTTATTTAATTGTTTTTTGTTTTATAATAAATTTTTTAACACTGAGAAATTAAAATAATAGCCATAATAAAAAAACCAAAATTTAAATACTTAACAAACCAATAATAAACGTAATATAATACAGACACACACACGCACACACATAATATCCATTTCATAGGCATACTTTCATTTCTGTTAAAATTGTCACATGGTCATCACTATAGCAAATAAAACAAAACAAGTACCTAATAATAATCATTGAAATTCCAAATCATATTTTGAATTCTATGAATACACATACAACACTGGACTGTGTTCATTGAATGTCAATGCAATTGCTGGTAAAGAAGTAATTTACATATGTTTTTAAAGCATAAATATTTATAATGTGTTTTTCTAATTTAACAATTTATTAAATCAAATTTCTAATAATTACAAAATAAATATTCGTTTAACGTATAAAAATGTATATGGTTTTGCATATAATTATATTACTTAAGGTAACTTTAGACTTCGAGAGGGTAGGTAATGGTCGTATAAGTGACGGTTGTTGTGCATGTAATGTAATGCTGATGAGAGTACATTTTCATGTACATTTAAATTTGTTTTCACACTTCCGCTACAAAAAAATTCACCATTGTAGTCTCTAAGATAAGAACTGTCAAACACTAAATATAATTTAATTTTTTCCGTAGTCTGTTTTTTGTATTATTGTCTAACAAAAATGTCACCTTGAATGATAAATTATTAATAAAGAACCCAAAGGATTAAAACGACTGTAATTATTACGATAATTTATAGTATTTATCTGTTTTTTGTATTATTGTCTAACAAAAATGTCACCTTGAATGATAAATTATTAATAAAGAACCCAAAGGATTAAAACGACTGTAATTATTACGATAATTTATAGTATTTATTTTCATATTCAGTTTATTCAAAATACCCGGACAATCAACATTAGAATTCAATAAATTACAAATAAATGTCTTAGATCTATGAATTCTTTGTGTCTTAATAGCGTTGGCATACCCAAAATTTAAGTATATGTTCAAATCTATAGGAAGCATTAATGGATCATTCCAAGGAATTTAACCCAATGCAAAACGAAGCAATTTTCTTTGTATTGATTGGACCACCTCAGACGCTCAAAAAATTGTTCAAACAAGAAACGCATATTCAAGAATGGAACAAACAAGCGAAAAAAACAATGCTCTAATACAGTACGGATTAGAAAGTTCTAAAGACTCACGATAAATTAAACCCATTACTGAGTTTACCCTGTCAACCAAACATAGTCAATATGGTACTTAAAACTATAAGTTTGCGATAAAGTCAGACACCAAGGTCTAGAGATGACTTATCAATACATTTTAAGCGTACAATATCCAAAAAACATTGAAAAATATAAACCAAAATCAAAAGTGTGTAATTGTCCAAAGATTTCCAATCAACTAAATTCAATTTGATACATAATTTATTAAAATCCGTATGATCATAACCATACAGACCATCTCACCAGGAAGTGTTGAAGTAATATTATAATTGAGCCTTAACATAATTGTTAGATGTTGCCGATCTTCTGTCGATCTTCTCAAACGATAAAATCGCAAGTAACGTATAATACAACAGCCCAATTTGTTAACATACAAATTAGAACCAATATTCTATCATGAAACCCATGTTACCCTATATAGAAATTCATGTTATGTTTCAAACAAAGTATTATATACAATTTTATACATATAGATAAACCCAGTGGGGCTGGTATGTATGATAACATCTATGATTCTCTACTTACTTCTAGTCAGACCTACTCCATTCTTGCAATACTTTCTACATTACTTTTGTAGAATTTCATTGCGAAATTGAATGATCTGAACAAGCAACATTTGGTTAATAAACGCGGTGTGAGAACTGATCCCATCCAAGAGCTTTCCACTTTTCTGTGACCGGTTTTGTGACATGCGGGAGAGAGTTGTATTGTGTAAAACCATTTTATTGTGAGTGGCAAATCTTGGTTACTCGTCTTGTAATAATCGCTTTAAATTGATTCGTTGTAGACACTAGAGTTTAACTGAGACTTACCAATTACAATCCACTACTTTTGAAACATTGAAATCTCTCTCTACTGCACCTTTTTTTTTCAGATAAAGCATATAATATCTATATAAGCCGTTCACAAACCATTCGATGACTTTCTACGGCATTTTGCTCCCAATCAACTGAACAATAATAACAACAAACCTTTCAGCAAATCAGGTTTTTACTATGGTACAAAACACGATATTTTCAAACAAACGAAAAAATATCTTGTTAACTCTTTTAGTTAGTAAGAGAAACACAAACTGAATGATAAAGAAGTAAATTCGTTCACAAAAAACCGAAACTGACATTGTAATAAACGATCGTTTCAAACTTCTACACCTATTTTATATAGAAACATTATATTTTTATTTATTAACAACATCAAACCACATCAATTTTTGATTTTTTTTCAATACTTTTTAATTATTTAAATAACGATAAAAACACTGCACCACTACGCACTCACGTATTTTGGCGTGTGGGTATAAATAAATTTATAAACATAAAATTCGTAAATAATTCCGTGTACTTAAAATAGTTTTGTACTAAAATTGGGAAATTTTACTTTTTGCTTGTTACATTTCATTTTGTATTAGCAAATTATAAAGTTACAAATTATCAGTTTTTTATGAATTTATGAATGAAATTTAAAATTTCTTAATAATAAAATTATCCGACACAGTTTTTACTGAATTTAAGTACTGGATAAAATGCGTTTGAAATAATTCAAAGATAAAATATTTTGGATAAATATTCAACATATATAATTTTTCCAAAAAAAAATGTGTAAACTTTATTGCCTCACGCCCAATTGGATTTCAACAGTTATACATTTCCCTATTTTTAAGTAATTTAGAAAAATTATCACTTTATAAACATAAAATGTTAGCGACTTAATTATAAGATCAGTGCGATATTATACTCTTTAACAATACTAATTCATGGATTCGGATTGGGTGGATTTTTCATGTGTTCAGAACAAATTCAACAAATCCGCTTTATTTATGAAATTTGAACTATTTATAAATTCACATTGTTTGGTGAATATTTTGATGAATTAATTAATGAGTTCATTGGTGAATTCATTCATGTGAAATTGGAAGTACTTACAATTTATGTATGCATTCATTGAAGAAATTGGAACTACATACAAAAAATTCCTACTAGGAAAATACATGTACTCCATTTTCATACATTCACTTAATATATGTTGTTAGTATTTATAATATCTGGCCTATGTTTATTTTCATTATTTATATTCGATTATAAATCGTTTTTTTGAATAATTATATAATTCATTTATTACGCACACACACACACACACACACAAACACACTATGTTTATAAATAACATAAAAGAAAATTTTGCAATGTTCTTTGTATTTTTTCATATAATAAAAACCTAATTTTCACTTTTCATACAAACATTATTGTATTATTTTATCTAAATTTACACTTACACTAAAAATAATTACTCATAAAATTTTATTTTAGACAAAAAATGAAATTAATTAAAACTAAAAATACACACAAATTACGAACAAAAAAAAAACAAACTTATTCATTCACTTATATTTTAACACATTGAGTGCCAAAAGTTGATTTTGATGAAATACTTCCAGGTGTCACAACACATATTTAAATATTTGTAATTTTTTTGTCGTATAAATAGGATATATGTACAACAATTAGCGACTTAATGGATAATTTAACTGTCATTCGCATATGAATGACGTGGCAGCACCCAATGTGTTAAAATGCGATTGTATGTATTGCTGTAATGAAAATGACTCAACTGAATTACGCGAATTCCATTTCTATGATAAAGAATCAAAAACGCGAATATCTTTAAAAATAATTGATGAAAAAGCAGCATCATTATGAATATAATAATTATCAATGTGCAGTGTGTGGGTGTGTGTAACTCATAATTGCTCATAATTTACAAAGTAACTAACTTGAATGAAATGTTTGATTTTATAGTAGATTTTTATTTATTATTTTTCAATAATAACAAACACATTTACTAACTGTCACAGCATTTCCATACGTCTTCCTATATACAACCTTCAATAGAAAAATTAACCTTCAGTTATTTATACTCGTTTTACCAATGCCCGCGGCATGTTAACCCAGCAACATTTTTCATTTTATTTAGTTAATAACTATATGCTTTCTCTTATTTGTTCGATTATTTTATTAGCATTTGGTCAAAAAATGTTGAATGCTTCTGGTCTACAACATTTGGATTGGACAATTACATATTCTATAAATATTTACTAAATGTTTGGAATAAAAATATTTAAATTAGGTTAAGTTAAAAAGTTAAAATTCAGTGTTTGAGACAATTTATTAATAGAGTTTGTACCAGATATGTTTAATCTTCAGGCAGCGGTAGTTCTATTAAGTATTCTATTAATCCATCTAATGGTTTTCGTCCACTATTTTTCTCAGTATAATACCAGTGGAACAATCTGTGTGCATATTAAAGGGTTCTGAAATTTGTAAAATCGATTACGGAATTGAATATACCAATGGATTAGATCAATAGACAATGGGGGTGTGATCAAACTCTCATTGGGAATAGCGACGGTGTGGACCAAAATCTCTATACGGATGGATCCCTTATGGAGGAATTTTCTCCGGGGATCTCGAACTCTCTTGCCATATAAGGGTGGTGAAAGACAACACCTCATTGTATACCAATGCTATATGTTGGTTTTAGATGCTTTAGATTACCTTGAAGTGGGTTGTGTGCGTGGATATTCTGATAGCATTATTTCACTAGGTGGTGATTGATTATAAGCATGGGATGGACAAAGATGAACGGATCTTTGAATTTAGAAACACTAAACAGGATTGTGACTCGGTTTGGGTAAGTGGATACGATACGATATCGATGAAAATAAACTTTCGTATTCCGCCATTGATGAGGATCTAATAGATAAATTTATTATTTGAACGAACATCGACAACATTGTAAAAACATAAAATTAATGAATATTAGGTTTTCTACAGGTATATACAACTGGCGTGGGTGTTCTCAGCATGGAGCGACAAAACCCTTAGGAAGTTGGTGCGGCAATTGTTATGGGATATGGTGGTTTGTTAGACACATGGTAAACCTATCGGAAGATATTTGCACATAGGCTATACATGGAAAACGAGGACGTATAACCGTATGTCCGGCTTTGTCAAATAAAATGTTGATGGTTACTGAACATCTACACAAAGAGAGACATATTTTTGCGGTTGACTTGCAAACAAATGCAGGCAATGATGGGCGAGACTCTGCTGTGGAAGGATGGTTTGATTTAAATTACTATAACCAACCAGTATATAGTTCAGTCGGTTGGTCGACAAATATACGTATGGTGCGTACGGTATTTGAGGACAATAAGATTAAAACTAATTTGATTATATTTTTTTATAAAATTTATTATAATTACATAAAATTTTTATACAATCTTAAGTGACTATATATTATATATTGGCTATAAAATTATTCCATAAAATCTCCATTAGCGGCAATAATTTACTCAATCCGGGGTCATTCTTCGCAGCGAAGAAATTGTATTATGAGCATGTTTATTAGTCTCACGTTCAACTACATCTCAAACATAATAATCCATTATCTGAGGATTAAGGTCTGAGGAGCTAGGTGGCTATAAATTCTGGCTGATATTATCATGGAAATTCTCGGTCATCCAATCTTGTGCGGCCATCACTTTGTGTGCAACAACAAAGTCTTGCTGGAATATGTATGGTCTATTCCCACATTCACTATCGATCCAGAGTTTCACAAAACTTTCTAAAACCTCGATGTGAGAGCCAGGATTAACCTGAAGCCCCTCCGAAAAGAAGTGTGCTGGCATAACATGACCATTCGTTAGTCACAACTACTAAAAACATAATAGTAGCTGGAAATTTCGTGTGCATAACACGGGGTACCTCTGTAAGAACATAGCCATCTATCATTTTTCCGATTGATTTTTTGGTCGAATGATCGATCGCAATTGAGAAAATTAGAAATTTCTAAATCATTGTGTTTCGCACATATAGCGACGATAACAGTATGCATTACTAATTGTATACAGCAATTAACGAATAGATAGATATTTCATTAATGACATTATTTTTATACGTATGTTTAAATTAAATGGGTGGACAAAAATGGGTCCAAATGGTGGTCTGAGTCAATATCTCTCGAATTATTTATATAAGTTTACATGCAAATTAATAACAGCATATACTTATTCCGAAAAAATACTTGCAAATGGTACTACTTGGCACAATTTTGCGATTTTTTAGAGCTCACACAACTATATGTTTGTGTGGGGGCCTGGGGGCTAGGTTATATAATCACAATAGATTCAGATTTTGATCGCTGTGCTCTGTATACTTTATTATTATCAATAAATTGACTATTTTGGAATAATAAATTTTATTAATTAGTGTATGGACATGGACAAAGCTATTGTGTTTTTTTTAATATAAAATATTTGGTGTTAAAAATAATAATATATTGTTTTACTGTAACACATAAAGTTTATTTATCAATTCATTTACAAACAAACCAACAACTTGATAATAATAGAAAATTTTTGACCGCTTTCTTTCCGTTTACATATTTTTATTTCTTCTTCTTCTTCTATAAGCAAATTTAAAATTATATTGAGTCTGAATAATGATCATATTCATTTATTTTAAGATTTTGAAATATACATACATTCATAACTTAATAATATTAAGTCTATTATTATATAATCAAATAGAAGCACGCCTAGAGTAATTATAGTGACGTTCGTATTTTGCACATTTCATCCATATGATAAACATTTATTTTGTCTTATACTCTATGTTAACCCTTTCTGCGGTATGAATTTTAACACTTCATTCATATGTAAATGTGACAAAACTGCAACAAAAAAAGACTTAAAGTGTTACTCCTTTTTTTTTCTTAGTAAAATCTAATTTATACAGGGTGTTTTGTATTGTTCTGTTTTATGCGTTTTTTATATTTACGAACATGAAAAAAGTTAAATTGTAATTCAAATGTTATTTATGCATTCATTGTTTTGTTACAAAGTAGATTTATATGTGAATATTTTAATGTTTCGAAAATTGATGTGATTAAACGGTTGAACTAGTTTGATATGCTTTTTAATTTTTATTTGTAATACGCATTACGCATATATTCTAAATTAAGTATACTAATAATAATAATAATAATATAAAACATATAACAATTTCCTATAATATAATAACTTTTAATTTGTTATTTTAAGGTATGTCATGTAACCGCGAACGTGTTTTCATGCGATAGTATCTATAAAGTATATTATTTATGTTATGAAATCATTGGATCATATATCCAGGTGTCAACAGATTTTGATTTATATCAGTTTTTTTATTTAATTAAATTTTTATAATAATATAAAATAATTTTTGTTTATCATCCCAAAATTGTAAGTATAGAGAAAGTTTTAACCCTCGTCTGCATATACAATGAAGATCATCATCACCTAGCATTGAAAAATGGTAATGAAACCAGAGATGTTTCTTATATATGATCCGTTCATTGTGGAAGTTTCCATTGCGTATTTTTCCTAATATTCTATGTCTATAGATTTCACATAAGTAGCGTGCCATGCCGATTCTCCCGACAAGGAACTGTTAGCACTAAGTGTATTTGTAACCAAACGCATTTTGTGAAGGTGACAAACCAAACACGACCAAATTTGCTCTGGATGGAATATGGGTTTTTAATTTAACTGTGTCGAAATCCGATATTATATCAATGACATAATCATTGCGAGAATTTTCCACTGACACATCTCACGTAATCGATAAGAGAAATATTCGCCGCAGATAGTCTAGCGAATAAGTCCAAGCGAACCATAGTCAACAGAAACTGCAGTGCATTTGATGGAGTGGTGTGCCTAACTCCCGTAATTATTATACAAATTAGACGTTGTATTTTTGTCAGTTGTTTTTGAACCGAATTTAAGCTTAATCTTGACCACCATACAAGAAAACCGTAACATATCCTTGGTCTAATGATTGCCGTGTACAACCTGCAGTGTATCGATTTAAGGAATAAAGCCCAAGAGATACCAAAGTGCCTTCGGCATTGCTTAAAGGCTAGATCTGCTTTTCGAATGTTATAACTTAGGTGTAATTTCCAGCTAAGCTTTCTGTCTAATACCCGCAGATATTTTACAGAACCGCTTAATTTGTTTAAATTTAATGGATCTTAACTGATTCGTGTTTATTTTGGTTCTGTTACTGTATAGACCGATGGTAGTTTTATTACAGTTTATAGATAGATCCACCCCGTCGCACCGGCTGGTCATTTCATAGAGAGTGAAATGAGAGTATTAAGAAGATTCCCCAGGGTATTAATATGTTTGTACACCAAGACCGTTGCAAAATTATCTGCATATAGACTTCCGTGCAAAATTCATTTTTATTGAGATGCGTAATCAGTTTATCCCTCCCTGCTGTAAATAATTGTCTCCACACAAATGAGAAACATCATTTTGACATACAACTAACAAATTTTTGTGTTGAATAACTGGAAGAAGATAAAATAAATTATTGCTTATACTGACATTAAAAATAAGTATAATTACTTCATTTGGGAAAGAAAATTAAAATTCTTAGTTACAAAAAAAAAATTACTATCCCATAAGATTCAAATTTATTTATTGTTGAATTCTGTACGCGTTATTTTTCTCCGAAAATATTCGATACATTCTTTGAACAAATATACAGAGGGAAGTAAACAACTAGAATTATGCACCATTTGTATAACGTATAAATATTTGTTTGAACTGATACTTCCAATACTCCTTGTGATCCCTTCGTGCTTATCGATTTGGTGTCCATAAACTCAACAACAACGCAGGAACAATTTCCTTTAGATAAAAATAATTAAATTCTGTTTGCTATTTTGAAAAAGAAAGTAATTTTTCTGTTCTATGGTTTTCCTGGGCTTGGACTTTGACAGCTACAATTTTTTTTGCCACCTGCCCTCTGCATTCCACTCGAAGAATTTCCTTTTTAAGTCTATCAGACAAGTCTTTAAACCTCAAGGAATGTTCGATCCATCCCCGTGATTGATATTTAATTATCAAGTCTTGTTTTGTTTGTATTTCGTCCAAAGCTTACCAATTGTATCAGACCATCGTACACTGTACTTTATTTTGCATGTTATATTAAATGCAATTATCATCGACAAATCGATTGAATGGTTCCCAGGCAATAACACGATATAATTTGAATTGGTGAAACTCATCCCACAATTGACAAATATGTATGGCATCAAGTTGCCAAGTTACTCCAAGTGGTTTTTCAAAATTCAATCCGATTTTCAGTCTGGCACCAGAATACGTTCACCTACCTCTTTATATATTTTGCAAATCTCCTGCCATTCGCGGTTGTAGTCATTCCCCCGTAGATGTTAAGACAGTTACATATTTAGAGGCAGTGACGCCGAGTGCCGAGACCTTATTTTATAAAAAAAAACAATAGTTTTACGAATTATGAAAGTTCTTCGTTCAGTTTGTGAAAAGAGACAGTCATCAAATGTGAACTGAATGCATGGGAGGGTTAACTGATTTATGTTATCTTTAGTTGGAATGTTGTCCGTGAAATTATATTATATATAATACGTAATCTATTCTGTACGTCATATTCTGTGCATTTTGGATCATTGCCATAATATTATATTTTTATTTTCGAACATCTTCTCATTTGAGATGAAAAGTAAAATTTAATATTATATGGATTGAGAAATAATTTATACTTATTTATTTATGATCTACAATATTAATGCATTTCACACATAACTCCTCACATAGTTACTCAATATTTATATATTAAAATTAAGAGTTACTTTGGTTGGACGGCCCTCAGATGTTATTTAGCATGTTGTTAGGAACACCTGGTTTAATTATTCTATTTATTATACCACTTTCCATACACCACCATCGGTTGTTACTATGGTACCGAAGAAACAGATTCCATCGATTTCCTCAGTTATATCAATTATATACTTTCATCGATTTTGAATGGATCAGTGCTTTATCGTTTTTCCCATAACTGTAACCATTTAGTTAAGATCGAGAAGTGTTACAAAACTTGATTCAGTTGCCAACTTCAGTAGCGCTAATTCCAGGAAAATCAAGTCTATTGAACAACTTATGCATATGCTTATGTAAACCATCCACTTTGCCAGATGCACCAGTCCACTCGCATCCACCCTAATTTCATTTATTCAATTTTGATACAGTGCACTCGCACTCCTTGAAATTTAAATTAACTTAATCAATGCGCTATTATTATACGAAGCATCAAGTTGTAGTTGCCATCTTCCTCGTAATAATACTCCAAAGTGGTTTGAAAAATCCATACTTTCCTTTCAAATCCAATCTGGAATCAGAATATGTTAGCCACATACAACCTGTTTATATATTTTGCAAACAGCGGCTATACGAGATGGCAGTTTTTCTATCGTTGATGTTGAGTGACATTGATATGTTTAGTTGCACATTAAATTCATCCGAAATTATTGGATCACACAGTCTAAGTGGATCAAATCTATTTCTGAAATTGACGCTATATTGAGTATAAGATTAATCAACACATCCTATATATATTTTTCAATTTGTAGTGATGCGAATGGTGAACCCAATGATTGTGTTGTGTTTTGCATCATTCCTTAAAACATTAAAAAAATTAATTTAACAGTGTTTGGCCAGACAAAACTGTGAACTGTGCTCAATATTTTGTTCTCTTATTTGTGAAAAAACATATTTTTTGTGGTTGAAAACCCAAAAATTCTTTATTCAAAATATTTTCCATCACTAGTTACACATTTTGTCCACCTTTCAGGCAATTTGTGGATACCACGCCAAAAAAATGGTTGTTTCTTTGATGAAAACCAGTCAGAGACCCAATTTTCGAGTTCTTCAGACGTTTTGAAGTGCTGATCATTAAGGGCGTGGCCCATCGATGAAAACAAATGGTAGTCTGAAGGACCCAAGTCGGGTGAATAAGCCGCATGTGATAAAACTGCCCAGTTAAGGGCCGCTAACGTTTCCTGGACCGGTATTGCTTTGTGTGATGGTGCATTGTCATGTAGGAAAATTACCTTGTGTTGTCTCTTTTGATATTCTTGTCGTTTTTACACCAAAGCACGGTTCAAATTGATCATTTGTTGTCTGTAGCGATCAGTATTAACAGTTTCACCAGGTTTTAGAAGCTCGTGGTACACCACACCTTTCTGATCCCACCAAACACAAAGCATTCTCTTCTTACCAAAGCGATTTGGCTTTGCAGTCGATGTTGATGGCTGGTCTGGATTAATCCATGATTTTTTCCATTTATTGAGGATTCTTAAAATATATCCATTTTTCATCACCAGTCACGATTCGATGCAAAAAAGACTTCCTTTTATATCGTTGAAGGTGCATTTCACAGATGGTTTTTCGATTTTCTTGTTGCCTTTCAGTCAATTCATGTGGCACCCACTTACCTTCCTTTTGGATCTTTCCCATTGCTTTGAAGCGATCGGGAACGGTTTGTTCAGCAACTCCTAGTTGTTCTGCAAGGTGTTGTTGCGTTTGCGTGTCGTATTCATTCAATAGACACTGCAATTCGGTGTCCTCAAACTTTTTCGGCTGTACAGAGCGCTCTTTGTCTTCCACATCAAATAAAATTCTACAAGCATTCGATGTGATTCTACCGCAGTTTTCTTCAAACGAAAACAAAAAAGCAATGATGTTCGCATTTCGCGTATTACTGACACTAAATTCGACATTTTCAATAATTTTTTTAACAATGTTGTTGCTCGATAAGAGGTCTACTGTCAACTAATTTCTGGAGAAAAATGTCACAGCTTTTGAACAAAAAAAAATTCAGCGTACGGCGAACATTAACCGGTACATCTGATATGTATTCACCACCGCATCGTCCAGTCAGACTAAAATTTATTTTTCTTAAGAATGGTTTCATCGATTTTGATAACAATTAAGTTTTTGCCTACCCTGTGCTGTTTTTTTTTGCTACCGTTCAACGTTCTGGCATACGCAAATGTACCCCCTTAAATCTGTAAAATAATAACAAACACAATTATAGGTGAGTTTTTATTCAATTTTCTTGTAGTTCACGATTTATAGGTTTGAAATACATTTTACAAAGGCAATCTATGAATTTCACAGCACAATTTTTCCTCTAATACGGGATCTAGATACATGCAAAACTCATGTATAATAAGCGGCAAATCCAATCAGTAACCTGGTAAATATGTTGTTGTTTCTTATCGGATTTTGATCAAATTTAATATTTAAATTTATAATGTTATTCTATGAACAATTTTTTATGGAGTTCCTAGAAAATTATATTCAGGTAGGGTAATTTATTACAATGTATTCATTATTTGTTGACGCATAGCGTCTATCTACAAAGCATATAATGGGATTCTCATATTTACATCTTTATGAATATTTTATTTAAATTTTAGTTAATTCGTTTGTATCGGAATGGCGTAATAAACAAAATTGCGTCAGTAATTTATTATCATTATTCTTTATACACTGTAACATTATAATTATATTTATAATAATTTATAAAAATATCGTGCATCAATAGAAAATTATAATCTGATAATATACAATCTTAATATTATCACATTATAATTTCTTTATTTTTATGCTTACAATTACGTATTTGCTTTTAATGAAAGTTATACAATATTTATAGGCGATATGTTACTAAAAGAACAACTTATTTTCTTAATTTTGTATGAAATGTAATGAGATTACTTTGAATGAAAGCCATACAAATACAATTTTTTATATTATTAGTATTACTGCCATATAATATTCATATTCCTATAGAACATCATCATAACCGCATTGCATACTCTTTCATTATTCCAAATTAAAATTATATGGTTATAAATTTATTATAAATATGATTAAAATTACATATTCTATGTATTAGCTATTTTATGAAGATATTTTTTATTATATACAACCTCTGTCCCATAATAATCCGGTATGTATTAAAAATAAACATAAAAATAAATATTAGATTTTCATAAAAACCATTTTATTTATTCAAAATAATCTGCATCAATTGAAATGCATCGATTTGCACACGTTCAACAAGTGAATCGAATGGCTTTTTTTTTTTATGTCTGTGTCATTGAAATGCTGTTGAGAACGGTACGGTTGTCGCCTTTTGAATACATTCAATTGTGGCAAAACGGTTTCCTTTCTTAGCCAAATATGAAGTTTAGAGAATAGAAATTAGTTGCCGGCAGTGAATATGGTGAATGATTTGATTATTAGTTCAATTCGGTTCAATTTTTGATCATCATTCAATTGTTGTGTGTAACAAACTTTAAATTCACCTATCGTAGACCAATTAAAATTCGATAAATTATTGTTTTCGGTATTATTACAAGCTTCATTTTCACGAATCTCGCTGAAAATTTCTTAGAAATTTTCACGAAATCATTCACTTGGTCGACCTGGACGTTCTTCATCATCATATTACTTCGCTGTCTTCTGTAAATCATTTATGCCATTTAAAAACTTATGCTTTTAACACACAATTATCACCATACTCTATTTTATGCAAATAGAGTAGCATTTTTACAAATTTTAAAATAAAATTGAATGTTAGTTCTTTGTTTTTAGATTCAGTTTTCGATCGATGAACAAAACAGCTGCGTAACTTTATGTGTTGTATTTTCGTTTCTACTGAACATAATGTCATGAAATTTTGACAATTTGTTGAGGAACATAATCACAACATAATCACAAAAAAACTTTGAGGTGACGCAATGTGTTCTATGTTTTACATAGGCATTCCCGTTTATTATGGGACAGAGGGTGTATAACGCGTATATAGTAATATAAGAGTATTGATTTTTATCATTTGATTATTTCCAATTCATTTATTAATCCATTTGTGTATACATATTCGTAAGTAATTTGTCAACTAATGATTTACTCCTATATATAATATACATTCGAGTTTAATATTAACACTAAACATACCGTGCTGTCACATATACCTAACCATTTCGTAACCAGTCATTTGATTGTGGTCGGAAATGATGCACAACATTGTCAACAAATTGATTAAACAGATAATATAATAGATGAATTTACGTAAAATTAAATTAAATCGAATTTTTGGATCGATCATTTGACCAGCTACTTTATTTTATATATCAATATATTGTATTACATTCAATTCAAATAAAGTAGAGATATCCAGAATTCCACTGAACATTAATTTTAAAGTTTGTCATTAACTTAATTTTTTTACCCATAGTATGATATATGAACTATTGTGAGGGGAGTATTATGAAATGTGTATTATACTAAGAATTTTCGAATTTAAAAAATTAAATATTGGCAAAACAATTAAAATGATAATAACTTATTGAAACAAACAATAACACAATAATAAATATTAATTATGATTATTAAGTGAAATATTGTGTGTACATATACGAGGTGTGACCATAAAATAACGAGATTTATGATTCAAAAGAAGAACTATATACGTATGTGCTAATAATGTCGTACGACCGACAGTAGACATATTAGCCTGACCGTAGTCTTCGTTTGTAAAAGATCTGTTTTAATTTTGTTTTGCCGAAAAAATTATGTGGTTTAATTGAGCAACCAATTGTCGTGACATTTTATATAAAACATGGAAAAACCTCTACATAAACTAAGCCTATATTAAATAAAATAAATAGATGGCAATGAATGTTTTTTTGATGTGTTTAAGTGTGTCCAATATGGGCGAGAAGACGTTGAAGATATTCCACGTGAAAAACGGAAAAAACATTGATAAAATCGGTAATTGCTGATTCGATTTGACTGTTTCGGTTACCTATTTGTGAAAAAATAAGCATAAAAACGACCTGAATTGTTGACGAACAAGTCATGGGTTTTTCATCATGACACAACGCACCATCTCATACGGCATTGTCTATCAATATATTTCTGGCCAATGTAACATACCAGTGTTAAACCATCCGCCTTATTCGTCTGACGTAACACCTTGTGACTTTAATCCGGTCCCCAACCAAGGTCAAATCTGCTTTAAAAGGAAGAAGAATTCAGATCGTTGAAGCTGTGAAAGAAAATGTGGCACGCTTCATGAAGTAGCTCACAGAAAAAGGCTTTCAACACAGTTTTTAACAATGAACAATTTGCATTGAGCGTTGTATGGATATAGGAACAACGGTGCACATTGAAAGAGATAATAATTAAATATTAATTTTTTTACAGCAGGATTAATGCTGTTATTTTATAGCCACACCTTGTATATGTACACTTTACATATTTGTAACATACATTATGATTATATGAAATGTGTGTAAATAGTCAAATAAATTATTACATATAGTGGTGATTAGGGCTATGTAAATCAATTTTTACTTCAACAATCATATCACCCAAAATACTTTTTAATATATATACGATACAGTTTAACCGATTGTGTATTAGTTACGTTTTAAACGATCAACTTTCATAAAACAAAATGTTATGTTAAATTAATTACTTACTACTTACTAACTCCATGGCGTTACAACCCGGGTACGGTTTTAGCTTTCTCCAACACGCTTTTCCAACCTGACCTTCTGTCCGATCCGAGGCCGTGGTGTAGAGTTCATAACTGGTTGTTTTTCCGAAGTTGGTAGTTAACCATACGTACAACCTACTAAATCATTCTGTAAATTCGTCGGTCATTTACAGCGGTATATCACCTCTGCCGAAAGTATTTACATTGGCCCCGCAGATTCGCCTTTACTGTGTAATCACTGAATCATTAACTCAGTTTTAATCGAGTGCTGCTTTCACACAACACCCCAAAGTAATTCTCATACACAGCAACTAGATTGTCTGCGGCTACTTATTCTTTATTCGTAGCTAATGCATATGTATCATAGGCCGTTCCACTATCCGCAACCCGTGGACGCTTTCGGTCGCAACTGGCATTGCAAGTATGCTATACCCAACCAACTAATCCGAATTATTAAGTTTACGTAGGATATTTTTCTTAGAAAAAAATATGTATGCACATTGTTAGTGTTTTGTGTATCAAAAAGAATGGGTAATTAAAATTTCATATGAGTTTTTTCTGCAAAACAAATAAAGTTTGAGTCAATACTAAACAATGCTATTTTTAAAAAATGTATCGTATCGTGTTTATTATTTCCTAAAAATAAAAATGTATCCAACAACATACCAATAATTGAACGAGAAACAATCGTTCACAATGAAATTTCTTATATTATATACAAATGACATCCCTCAGATAGCTGTGCTCACAATGTCACTTGACCGTGGATGTTCTCAACATTTTTTTTTTCTTTTAGCCTGAAATTCCTTATGATTTAACTAGCTTTGGTCAGCCCTACATAATATAAATGATATAATACAATATATAATATTAACTATTATAGGAGACATTATGTATAAAAACGATAAAAATTTCCACATAACCTATAATTGACACCAATTACATAAAATAGTAGTTCATATAATTTATATTGTAAATATTAATATATAATTAATATTAATTCGTATATTGTATAATAAACAAATAACTTCTGTATACGCTCGAGTACAATATTTGTTTGTCGTACTAATCAATTGATTTGTGTATTTTAAATTATTATGACAAATAATTTTACCAGAAAAAATTAACATTAAATAGAATAGCGTACAATAGATGAAAAATAAAAAATAACTAAGAAATTTACCCAAATTAACAAATTCATTTAATTCAAAACGATAAATAAATGTATCATTATTATTCATCAAGCAATTTAATATAATATAAATTATATATGAATTTGGAATACACTGGAATACGCGTAAGAATCATAAAGTGTGTACTGTTGTAATGTTATTTATTCCAATTTCCAATGACAATTTAATTTCAAATTATTATTATATGGAATTCTTATTAATTTCATTTCTAATTTTACAGATAATTCAATCAATTCCTAACAAGTCATAATACTCCAAGTGGTGTATGACATCTACTAAACATTCATTACAGCCAAGTTGGTAAATTACTGAGCGTCGGTGTTTATAACTATTCACCAATTGTACTGCAATTAACGAAAAATAGATGTTTTCATAATCTTATTATTTTTATATGAATGATATTAGCCCATAGAATCAAATCAATAGGTGTTATTTTATATACGTTTGAATAAGTCGTAATGAAAAATATGATTTGATTCGACTAAAATGATTCATAATTGTGGTTATTGAATTTCGTTGTGTTCGTACAAGCACAAATAATACAATACCACAAAAACTGAATTTCTGTGGACTAATTTGATTCCACTATATGGCGTATGTCATTAAATCCGAAGATTGCGTGTTCAATTACCATTCATATTAAAAATTATTCAACTGAATTATTATTTGTTCGTTTATGAAGTGTATTTTATCGATATACCAATTATATAGCAAAAAATATAGAGGTTTGTATGTTTGGGTTTGTTGAATATATTACTAACTTACTCTTACTCCATGACGTTATAACCCAGATGCGGTTTTAGCCGTCTCCAAAACGCTTCTCCAATGTGACCTATCCGCAGTTCGATACATTTAATGTCTTCCAATCACACATTTTAAGGATCTTATCTAGCAACCTTGCCTTAGGTCTTCCGGCTCTACTTCTACCTTCTGGATTACCATTCAATAGTTTTTTGTGGCACACGCTCCTCCTTCATGCGTAATATGTGTCCAAGCCATCTTAATCTATTGATTTTGATTGTTTTGACAATGGTTTGGTTGATCGTATACAACTTGTGCAAAATTCAAAATTATATCTTCGCCTCCAACCATTCTGTTCTTTGAAGGCATCAAATATGCCACGCAGTACCTTTCGTTCAAAAATCCGAAGTAATTGTTCCCGATTCTGTGTCATGCACCAAGCCTCCGAGTCATACGTTAATTTTGGACGTATTAATGATGTATATAGCTTGCACTTAAGATCTCGTTGTAATGTTTTCGGTTGGAATTGTTTCGAGTTGCTACCCTGCGACGAATTTCCTCTTCAATATCATTTTCTACATTTAACGACGATCCTAAATATACAAAATTATTTACCATTTCAAAATTGTATTCTCCAATCATTTTGTTCTCGAATTCCTGATGTATTCCTTGTTGCAATATATATTGTTTTGTCTGCATTCACTTTAAGACCTTGACCCGATGCCTCATTGCGTAACGATTCGAAAGCATCCAGTTGACAGTTATCATATTCCGACCCATTATATCTATATCATCAGCATACGCTAATAATTGACCCGATTATATAAAAATCGTGCCTTGTCTATCAATATTTACGACCCTCACGTAATATTAAATGGTTGTGTTGATAATGGGTCGACTTGTCGTAGTCCATCAACCGTCTCAAAATGATCAGATAATTTACCTCGGATATATTAAGTAATATATTATATGATTGCAGTTAGATATGTGACTACGCTTTTATTACGTTAACACATTACATAAAATTCTGAGAATGAATTCATACTACTAATTGATACTAATTGCGATTTACGTAGTATGAAAAGACCTTAACAAATTGTCAATATTTCAGGGAATACACCAGAAAGAAATTCTAGAACTACTATGCTGCCTGGAGATTACACACATCTTGTACCAACTGTATTATAAATTGTCTCAAGCAATGAATTTTAACTCTACCAGAATACATCAGAAAGAAATTCTAGAACTATGTACTACTGCCTGAAGATTAAACATATCTTGTACAAACTCTATCATAAATTTTCTCAAACACTGAAATTTCATTTAGTTCAATGGGATCTATAAGATCCAACGCATTAAGTGATAGGAATGTTTGTGCAAAAATGTTTAAAGCACAAAGAATTAATTTTAAATTTTGTTTTAAAATTGGTAAAAATGCTACTCAATCGTATGCAATGCTTAAAATCGGGTATGGTAATAATTGTATGTCAAAAGCAGAAGTTTTTAAATGGTATAAACGATTCACAGAAGGCAGACAAGCTATAAGTAATTATGAACGTCTGACATTTTGAAGAAATTTACTGAAAATAACATTGAAAAAGTGGGTGATTTTGTGTGATCATTTCTTAGAAATCTTCAAGGAGATTTATAGAAATATAGCTTTGAATACTGAAAACACATGCATGATATTGCACCTTCACATCGTTCAACAAAATTATCACTGATTTTATTATTTTACTAAAACATTTCAATAATAATCAAAAAATGAAGTCATTGCACGTGAAAATCGATGTATTTCAGTTAAATATTTTGAAAAAATATAATGGATTTTGGCAAAATTAATTAATGATTTGTGTTTTTCTATTATCCATTCTCATAATTTTTTGTTGAATGAAATAAGATATCCTTTTAGAAAATTGTTAATTAAGCTGCGAAGTGTTTTATTCTATGTAGGACAATCATTGCTTCCCTCCTTCTTCTTCCTTCCTTAACTAAATTGAAAATTAAATATATTTGAATAATTTCTATATTGAAAATAACTATATTTATAGCAATTTATCTGATTTTTTTATTAGATTTTTTAGCCGCTTATGGTTTTTTTTTATCACAAACATAATATTATTTATAATTTTATGAAAACTATTCTTTAATTTTTATAATAAACATAAATTTTGTTATAATACGAACACATAAAATGTTGAATAATATAATAAAATAACACATAATAATTGTAGCTCTGTTCTAAATCATCGATGCATTAATTTACGTTTTTATAATATTTTAAAAAATTTGTGTTTTTGGTTGATCTCTACAATACCTAATTTCCATAAACAATTATATTACAATTATTTGTTATACGGTTGTGCGCATCATATTCTCCGTGTCACTGTTGTATTTAATACAAATTCAAGAATTGATTTTTTTTGAAAATATTTACAATAATAATTTTTTTTTCTGATGGTTAATACAAATATTTTCAATTTGATGTAGGTGGAAAGAAGTACTTAGACCAAATAGTTGATTCATTGTGCTCTGCTGGCTATATAAACCATACGAGTTGATTACTTACACATACGCCAAGCTATCACCACTGCGTATCTAGTACCCCTCGCACATTTATCAAACATTGCAGTTGGTATATTACTCCGCACATCTAACACGTTCTGTCACATAATACACCGAGACGGTTATGTAAACCATAGAGCACGTAGCGAAACATCTAAGTTTTTTTTGTGATTATGTTCTGTGAACGTTCCTCAACAAACTGTCAACATTTCATGACATTACATTCAGTAGATACGAAAATACAACATATAAAGTTACTCGGTTGTTTTTGTACGTCGGTTCGAAAAATGAATATAAAAAAAGACTAACTTTCAATTTTATTTTAAAATTTGTAAAAATGCTACCTAAATAACGTACGATTTGTTTAAAATCGAATATAGTGACAATTGTGGTTAAAAGCATAAGTTTTTAAATGGTATAAATGATTCACAGAAGAAAGAGTATCTATATGATGATGATGAACGTCCAAGTCGAATATCTGAAGAAATTTACTGTAGAAAACATTGAATAAGTGTATGATTTCGTGAAAATATCGTGAGAAGTATTCAGCGAGATTCATCGAAATGTAATTTGAAATACATGAAAACAATAATTTATCGAATTTTAACTGGTCTACGATAGATGAATTTAAAGTTTGTTACACACATCAATTAAATGATGATCAAAAATTGCACCGAATTGAAGTAATGAACAAATTTTTTTCACTTAATTTAATTACCTGCGACTAATTTCTATTCTCTTTGCTATGAAAGGAAACTGTTTTGCCACAGTTGAAGGTATTCAATGGGTGACGACCGTACCGTTCTCAATAGCATTCCAATGACACAGACATAAAAAAGTCATTTGAGTCACTTGTTGAACGTGTGCAAATCGATGCATTTCAGGCGATGGAGATTATTTTGAATAAAGAAATAGGATTTTTGTGAAAATTTAATATTTTTTTTAATTCTTTCCGGATTTTTATGGGACAGATGTTGTATGTAACACTATATTTTTTTAAAAATATTTCATTTCTGATTTCATAAAACGAGCCAATGATAATTTAGTTCGAGTAATTTTTAGTATGAAATATATTGAAAATTTTTACATTATCAATATATCGATGGATTGGCAGAGGTGGGCCCATAAGATGGTCGCCAAGTTCTTCAGACTTAAATCCATTTGATTTCTATTTATGGAGTTGCGTTAAAGAAAAAGTCTATGCAACTGTGATTAATTCACTTAATTAATTCAGTCAGTTAATTCAGCTTATTGAAGACTGTATTTAAGACCTTCGCCACAAGCAACAACAAACACTTAGATTTGTTCGGTCTATTGAAAAGCATTATTGTCTATGTATTCGAGCTGAAGGAGCACATTTTCAGCAATTACTTTAGGCTTTGTTTTAATTGCCTTATCTTAACGTCAAATTAAAGATCTCGGTAGGCTAATGCTAATAGTGTATTAAAAATTTCAAATCGGTTAATTAGTTATTGAGATATTGATACCTGTCGAGTGCAAAACATGGTCTGATTGAAAATTTGGTTATTTGCGTGTAACTTCGTACCGAAGTCGAATCGACCAAAATGTTATATAATATTTTCGACGCAAAATGACCCAGAGAACCTAGTGTTTTCGTATTGCCGTCGAAAATTGGGACACCCTGTATATGCGACATTTCATATTGTTGATAAATATTCACATTCACAGTAAGTTTGTACCCAAATTCAATGCTAAAATTAATTGCAATTAAATGTTTTTATAAAATAATCTCTTCAATTAAACTATATTATTTATAATATTTGAAAAATAATTGAAGTCTATTGTAAAAAAATACAATTAATAAATATGTTATTAAATAATCAAAGTGGTACAGACCGCAACCAGTTCAATTATTCATTTATTTGCGAGAGTGTATGCAATAGGAAAAACAAACATATAATTAAATAATATTGTAAACAAATTCATTAGATGATTAGATCACTAAAAAAAAAATATCAAAATATTTATTGTAGCAATAATAGAACTGATAAAAAAAATAGCAAAAGATTATAACTTTAATTATTGGCCTACCGAACAATCAAATTTGGGGGCTCGACAATTTTTACTATGTGTGTGTGTGTGTGTGTACGTTTCACAGAAATATGTGTGTGTAATTTACGAACAAAAGCATATTATTTATTTATAGAATTAATTAATAAATATAGCAATATTATATTTGCAAATACGACCAATACGAGTACGTCGTTCATAATATTATCTGTACTGAACATTAATTAATGTAATAAAAATATGTTTGTTTTTAATAAAATAATATATTTATAATAGCTGTCAAAATGATTGATTTTAATAAAATTTAAATGTTTAATTCATATATTTATAGTTAGTCGTAATTTTCGTAAGTACTAGTACAGTCAATAGCTATCATATAATAATATTGTAATTGCAATTCAATCTTTATTTCTTTATCTTATGTAGAAATAAATAAAATAAAATTTGTTGTTTTGATATAGGGCTATATACTACTGTGTCCAAAAAATAAGGTAACCATTTTAAAAAACCTTTCTTTATTCTTCCTTCAAAGTAATTCCTGTCTACCGAAACAATACACTTGTATTAAAGTTTTTCCCATTTCTAGAAACAATCTGAAAATTAATTGTTTTTTTGAATAGTCCTCAAAACAGCGTTTATTTTCGACTTGTATATGCAAAACGGTGTTCACATGCAGCAGTATTTTCAGTTTATTGAATAGCCCGACGTAACATGATGGTGATTATGGTGAATTTTTTGCGAAATTGTCTTGCATAATAAATGCTTTGTGTGATGGCACATTATCATCGTCCAAAAATCAATAACTATCTTTCTACAATTATAATTTTCGCTATAGGCGAATTGCTTCACACAATAAACGATGCAAAAACACCAAAATAATAACACATGTTAACAGTTTGGTCCGACGCAAAAAATTCATATAAGGCACAATACTAATATGTACGATAACCGAATAAAAATGTTAACATGAATTTGGTGCAATTTTTTTCGATGGTTTTGCTTCACCTTTGGCACAATACAATTATGGTCAACTATTACCGGGTCGTAAGCATAGTTTCAAGTCTCATTTCCTGTAATGATGCGTTTGTAATAAGTCAGAGATTTTCTCGTTTGCAGATGTAAACACGAACAAGAGTTCTTGGAACCAAACGATTACATTGACACGTCTGAGGCATAAAATAACTTTTAAAATGGTACTTATCGAAACTTTTGAAATTTCAACAGTATCATACAAGGCCTGTAAAATGTTAACCGATCATTTTCTTAACGTGTTGTTTATCGCAATTGACGTTGATGGTCGTCCGCCGTTCTATTCCTCTTCAAAGCGTTCTCTGTCGGTAAACATTTTTTTTTTTACATAGCCAAAGATCTTCTGCACCATCGTTAACGAATCTGCTGCAGAAAATTTATTCTGTATGCAAAATTTAATGGAAATTTTTTGCTAAACAAAATCACACAGTTTCAAAATCAAAATATGAACGTCGTACAAAACCAAACGTAGTATATATCAACAACTAACATAATGAATGTTATGAAGTGAAATTCGACACATATGTTACAGACGGTATATTACCAACCAATTAATTATTATTTGATTTCACAATCCCTGCGAAGTTTCAATTAAAATGTTAGATTATTTTTGAACACAGTAGTACACATTACACAACACATGTACACGTTCGTTACGTAGTAAATACTATATTTACATATAATTTATATAATACATATTATTATAAATTTACATATATAATGAATGAATAAATATATATACTAACAATAAGAATAATAGTGGAAATATACTGACACTAATTTTGAATATTGATTTTATTGATTTTATTAAAAGAAACATTTTATTAAAAGAAAAAAAAAATGAAGTAATATACACTTTCGATTCTCTTTGCTTTTGCTTTACAGTAAAAGTTATACTTACTTAGTTTTGTGCCGCTATAAACAACCATAGGTGTGGTTTAAGTCTTCTCCAACATACTTCTTCAGCCGGACCTATCCGCAGAGCTAACGCCTTCCAATGTCGAATTTTACGGAACTTTAAATCACCATTTACTGCATCTTGCCCGAAATTTGAATTTATAGTTTGAATGCTGCTCAAAGATTAACAATGTCTCAGCATACATCATTATAAAAATAAAGGAATTAAAGAAATATCTATGCGCGCAGACCAAGTGGTAAATGTTATTTTAAATTCATATGCTCAGAGTAATTTCCAAACTTCGCTTTAATGAAAATATGATTGATGGATGCCATATATGATCCACTTGTGATACCATGCCTTTATGATTATGTTCATAAGAGTGAATAGTTGATAGTCTTTGTAGTTGTGTGTGTAGGCATTGTTAATATAAATATGATTAGCGTTTAACATAATATTTTCAAAGATATTCGTTTTTAACGGAACTTCTGAAATTAATCTAATTGACCGAGACATTGCAAAAATTTCAAATTTCGTGTATGTTATAGGTTTACATAAAACAATTACAGATATGAACCCTAATTAGGAACCCTAATTGACGAAATTTAACATATAATCAAAGATCGTCGCCAGACATTTATTTTGAAAATATCATGCGGATACCATATATCCCTAAAGCGCTAATCCTACATACCATATATACCTATGCTCGTGGGATATTTTGAGGACGTCATAGATTATTCCTTTGATTTTCGAACAGATATCTATGCGACGTCAAAAAAGACGATCAGAGGAATTTCCAAATAATGACTTGGAACAATATTTGGATATCGCAGGGAAATCATCACATTGCATAAATGTTGTGTGTATGAATTTGTGACAGTAACAGTGCTGCAATAATATGATCTGACATTTGCTTCATTATAAATATGTCAAAGTTGAGGTTGAAGCTCGCATAATATGTTATCCGCATAAAACTTAAACAATCTGATTTCTAAATTAAAATATACTCCCAAAATTTTATAAGTTAGTTTACAATTAGTGTAAATTTAGCCACAATGTATAATAGTCGGTTTCTCAATTTTATACTTGAATAATATAAGACGGAAGTAGCAAAATATAAACATATTGTTTGGTAAAGATGTCAATTTATATCCACGACCAATTTTTTCTGATAATATAATTTTTGTTTAATACAACCACTGTCTCAAAAATTTCCGAACTTTCTGAAAATTTCATATACCAGAGGTGACATCGTTATGTGATTGTGTGGTTGTAAGAAAGATACACCTTTGACTGATGTGTAAAAATTTCATGACAATTCCATTGTTTACAAGCGTAAAAGTTATTGCGCTCAAACCATTAGCCTGTTAGTATGAAATCGGTACATAAATGAATTTCGGACAAGGAACTTTAGTATTAAATTTTGTCAAAGTTTATGGTGATGATTATGTATCTCGTACAACAACGAATGAGTAGTATGTAATTGTTTTAAAAATGATCGTAAGGACATTTTGTGATTGTTGAAAGAAATGAAAACCCAAAGTCGGCAATTATTAAAGATAACATCGAAAAAGTTGAGTGATTTTTTCAAAATTTATAAAAAGTTGCTGAAATAAAATTGGGATTATCAAAAGTTACAAAGCATTTTAATTGAAAAATTGGATCTTAAAAATTTGGCATCTTGCTCATGACAACGCCTATCAATCATTAATTTCACCAAAAACGGTGGTAAAAGTGTTAAACTCAATCATTCGCTATATACTCGTCTAATATGGCTGACTGCGATTATTTTCTATTTCCAAAACATAATATGGCTAAAAGGAAAACATGCAGATAATCACTGCTGATGCTGACTCTATAGCAAGCACTCATTTATTCCTCTTAAGCATTTCTCTCTTCCCAAAAAATTGGAAACTACCTAGCTCACACAATGGTAAGGAATTTATTCAGAATTTCAAATTCTTCTCGTTTTCATTAGCGGAGTATTACCTCGCGCGTAAATCGCCTCATTTATTAGAGTAGATATTGCTAAAGCGATTCCAGATTCAGTTTATCTAAGCGAAATTGTATGCATAAGCGAATTCTAATGACTTCTATATGCAAGCATTCTGAGAAGTGTTCTAGAAGTAGTTCTCAAAAACGTGTCCATACAAAAGTATGTACAAAATACTTCATAATAGCTTCCAATATGTACTTCACTTATTCTCGGCAAATACTTCAAAATGAATTCGGAAGTCATTTTTGACTAACTGGATACAAAATTTAGTGTGTTAATAAAGTATATAGTGTAAGTAAAATTAAGTTGGTAACAAAAATTTCTCTAACTAAATACCTTAAAAGATCACAATTAATTTAAAATACTGCACACATACAATACTCCAGTACATAAAAAGTAATGAAAATTTAATATCTAACATTTCTAGGATTTATTTATTGATATTAAAAATAGGTATATTATTATTTTAAAATTAATAAAATATTACTTTACTCTTTTACAGATCTCTTAACATGTCGACAAGTATTAAATATAATGGTTATATTAGGCTTTATGTTAAACTATGCGTTACGTGTAAATTTAACAATAGCTATTGTTGCAATGGTGGAACCAATAGTTAAAACTGTAATAAATGGTGCAGAAAATACGACAATCGCAGGAGCTGTAATTTCAAATGGCACAATTGAAATAAATGCTTTGGTAAGTTATATAGTATATTTTAAAAATATAATATAATATCGAAATATAAATGACATTAAAATTTGTATCACATTTTTTTCCGTAATAAAGGTATCGAATTTATCCAGTGCTAGTTCTATTGCGACTGATAAACTATTTCAATGGGATGAATATCAACAAAATTTAATACATGGCAGTTTTTTCTGGGGTTATATTCTAACGGAATTGCCTGGCGGTAGATTAGCCGAATTGATAGGCGGAAGACGTGTATTTGGACACAGTATGTTATGGGCATCTATATTAACATTATTTACACCTGGTGCTGCATTAATTGATTATAAAGTAGTTGTATTTATTAGAGCATTACTTGGTTTATTTTTGGGTGAGTATATTAACAGTGACTAATTGACTATATACTAGTCAAATATAATATGTATACTCGTAAATTTACTCACTTTCTAAGTGTATTTTGTGCAATTTGTTGTGTACATATAGAGGAGGTATCTATCTGTAACTTAGCTCGCAGATATCTTCTAAATTGGTGTAATCTATCAAAGCTATACACACAAATCAAAATTTATTTTTAAGAAATTGTCAAAAAAGAAAGACCCTGACTTAATGTTTTCTTCTTTTTTTATTACTTATATAATTATATTATATTATTTTTGCGTATATTAATAATTAGCACAAAAACTAAACTCTGCATTGTTTATTTTTGTAATTAAAAGTTAGAAAAAATATAAATTTTTTAACAATATTTTTAACTCGTCGATATTGCAACACTATTTTGTTTTCACTAAAACGTATGTATACATTTAATAGATCTCATTTAGGCCAAAACATTAGTCCGACGTATTTTGTATTGGCACCACCCAATGCCACATTAAATTAAATAATTTGTAGGTGTACATATACGAATAATACTATATGATATCACCGCCGTCGTTCTATTTAATGATAATTTGATTCGCTTTCAATAATTCAAAATAATATGAATATTGAATTTTGGATTCGATTTTACTTTGATCATTGATTCTTGAAGAAATTTTGAATTGTATATCAATTCATTTGATACAAATTTTCCTTATAACTTTGAAACTTTTCCAATAATTTCAAACGACTTGTCGAGTAATGCATTTATTTGATCTATGAATTATTGTTAAATTATATTCTTTCAATAATTGTTGCATATAGACATCTTTGAATAGAATAGATCTACTGGTTAAAATAGGCCAACATGGTATAAAATGTCAATTTATTTATTGTATGTCGATGATATTGTTATCATAGCAATAAGCCAGTTTAACGAAACACTCTTTGAATTGCTCAACTCAAACTGACAAATAGGTGGTGCATTAATAGTATTGTATATTGTATTTTAGAAATAAATCCGATTGAAATCATACTTATAGCAATCAACAAGAAAAGGAAACTCAAATTAACACACCCAATCAAATTGGACGGGGTGCAGTTAGGATGGTGGCAAGAAACTCAATATTTATCATTGGTACAAATCAGCTGAAGTTGTGGAAAGCAGAGTCAAGCGAGAATTAATGGTATGCAGAAAGCTTGGGGATGCAACCTACATCAACCTCCTGTGGTGGATGCGAATACAATGGTATAGATAATAGTGAGAGCAGCAATCACTTATAGCACCAAAGTTTGATAAAAAAATTTTACAGAAAAAATTGGTAAAAATACAAAGATGTCAAATTATCACAGATGCCATGCGAACATTTCGAACGGCAACAATAAAGGTGTTACTGAAACTGGTCCCAATACGCTGTAATGAGATTGCCAAAGCATCTCTGATCAGATTTAGCAGGGAAGGAGCGGTAACATTAGGTTGAAAAGCTTTTCAGAATGATTGAAATTTTAACAAAGTATCATTACCTGATCACGCTGGTATAATGCAAAAAGAATGAGGAAGCCGACAGTTTAGGAAGAAAGACATCATCAACACAATTTATGGGACAGCGAACTGTTCTGTACAGTAGGCATATGAACGATAATATAAATAGCTATCCAAAAATTAATAGAAATGGGTTAAAGATTTTTACAGAAATACTTACAGGTTACTGCAGATTAGATCTGAAACATATGAAAACCATAGGTCTAAGGAAGCGACTGATGAGTGTAGCTTTCAGATTAAAGCTGCAGAGAAACATCTATTCAAAAGTTGTACAAAAAGGAGATAACCTGGAATCGTATTGCTTTGGTGATGACAAAGTATTACTATTGAACCTACTGCGTTCAGGAAGCGGAACTGCAGTGGGAACTAGGAGTATGGGAAAAGCATCATTCAAATATAGTTTAGATTGTGGATTACAATATTTGTTTTACTCATTCACTATCAGCATATGATAAGCTTCGCTGACTTTCTGTTGCAATTTTTTGTTACCATAAAAAGTAATGATGTTTTTTCAGCTCAAAATTAGACATTTTCAACAGGAGAAAGAATAAATATTGTTTACAAATAACACATACTGACGTTAAATAGAAGGAGAAGAATATGGTGAAAAGGACGTTACCTTTTAACTGTTCAGCTGAATATTTCGTCGTAAACTAAATATACATAGTCGATTATTTCTTCATCTTATTCCATCGTTTGGGCGAAATATCTGCTTATTGTTATTACTGATCTATCTATATTTGCTTTATCACAAGTTACTTCGACTCTATCTTAGAGCCAATAAGTTCTCTAATAAAATTCAATTCGTTTATTATTAAAATAACAATTTAAAATTGAATAAAAAAGAATTATGCTCACGTTGCCTACGCTCGCATTCACACAACTTTGGGTGTCAATGGGTTTTTTATTTAAAAATGCATCTGTGTTAGTTTATGTAGATGTACGTACATAGTACATATACAATATATAAGATTATATGAATATGAAACGATATAAATACGATAAAAATTTGTCAGTATTGAAAAAGAAAAGAGGTCATTTTAAAGGTTACCATTATTTAATGTAATTCGATAATGAAACAATAAAAAAATGTATTTCTGTGAATTTTAATGTATATGGTATACGTATTAGTTAAGGTTATTGTTATGATTTATTATTATGAAATAGATGTGTTTGGATGTAAAACAAATTGTACATATATTTATTTTTTACGATTTTACATATCTTTGCAGGTGCTTCATGGCCAGCCATACATCCAATGACTGCAGTTTGGATACCACCTATGGATCGATCAAAATTCATTGCAAATATGATGGCTTCATCATTGGGTGCTGCATTGTCAATGCCAATATGTGGATTTTTAATATCATATGTTGGATGGGAAAGTGTTTTTTATGTTACAGGTAATTGCTGCTTGTTTATATACAATCGTTGCAAAACAGACAGACGACAGATTTAACTATAAACTGGTTTTTTTTTGTTTGTTTTGTTTGCGATCATATAAATAAAATGTGCCAATTAATTTTTGTATTAATGCGAATATATGAAAGATGCATTTTTTTGTGTTTTTATAATTTTTTAATAAATAATTTTAAATTTGCATATAATAGAAACAGTTGTACGTATAACGAATGATTTACGGGTTCTTTTTAATAATTTTAATTGAAAATATCGTAATTCTGTGTTAATGTTAAACACATATCAAACTGATGTAAATTGTAATGTTAAATAAGAATTTGTTTTATTATCCAATACATAGTAAGATAGTAATATTTCAATGTCAATTTAATTATTTTAGTATGGATATCAGATTACATGTGATGGGACTGGCATGAGATGTCATGTAATGAATGGCATGGGATGGGATGGAATGGGATGGAATGGGATGGCTTAGGATGACATGTGATGGCATGTGATTACTTAAGATGGCATGATATGGCATGGGTTGTTATGTCATGGGATGGCATAAGATTAATTAAAATCGATTTTGAAAAGCCATCCAATCCGTTGTATAATAGTATTTGTAAAGAATGGTTTATTTTCTTTATGTATAATTTTTTCACTTACAATTATAGTTAAAATTACTGCTGAGTGATTCGAATTTGGGTCGAAGCTATATTCTATAGCAATAAAATTAGCCGAGAATTTTTTTTGTTACGAATAACATCTGGTGTTTTGTTCGTATCAATATCTCTATACCCATTTCAGTGTCCTACCTCCTGTTGTGGTTACTGAACACCCTCCCTTCCATATGCTTTGCATTGTACCAGTATAAATTTTCCATTCCAAATATTTGGAAATGTTTACAAACGGCAGTTTTTGTATACCATACCCTTGGTGGACAGTACACATTAGCACCAACCCTATGACTGCTGTTATATATTGTAACCTCTCAGTTTAATTAAATATTGATTGATTTGTCATATGTACTTTTAATATTAAAGAAATGGATGTGTTGCTGTGTTAGGGTTAAAATTTAATAAATCAAAGTATAAATTAATTTTAATTTTAAGGCGATATTTGTGCGCACTCTGATAATAGATTACAAAAAATTAATAATAATTATATATTTAATATATGTTATAGGTGGAGTCGGTCTCTTATGGTCAATTGTATGGTTTTTAGTTGTATTTGAAACGCCTGCAACTCATCCTAGAATAACGGCATCAGAACGATTAGAAATCGAAGAAGCTATTGGTACAACAACATCAAAGAAACGGCCAAGTCATGTACCATGGCGTCAATTACTTACAGCTCCTTGTGTATGGGCTATTATAATAACTCACGGTGCATCAGTATTTGGATTTTTTACGGTTGTTAATCAATTACCAACTTATATGAATAAAATCTTACATTTTAACATTAAAGAGGTTTGTATACACATACACATGCACACACACATAATAATATATTATATAATAAAATAATTAATAAAGAAATAATAATATTAATTTATTATTTTATCACTTTTAGAACGGTCTCTTGTCATCATTACCATATTTGGGTAAATATATAATGGCAGTAATTTCATCTACGTTTGCTGATCATTTACGAAAAACTGGAAAATTAACGACAACACAGACACGCAAAATATTTACAACTTTTGCTGTTATGACACCCGGATTTTTAATGATTGCCCAAATTTTCTTTGGCTATGATCGTACATTTGCCGTTATAATATTTACATTACAATTATTTTTAAATGGTGCCGTTACAGCTGGATATCTTGGCAATGGTTTAGATATAGCACCGAATTTTTCGGGTACAATATTTGGTTTAGCTAATACATTATCATCGTTGGCCGGCTTTTTATCAGCGTTTATGGTTGGCATGTTAACACTAAATAATGTAAGTTATTAATTATCAGAGATAACAGCGAAAATTTATTAAAATCAAATTGTTAACAACTATTTTCTGTTCACATAAATATGCTATAATTATCTAAAATCAATGAATCAATGACATACAATACAATATATAAGAATACCTTTAAATTTATCTGCGGGCGCAAAATGTTAAACGGAAAAGACACAGCATCTCCAATAAGGCACAATATTTGGTGCATACAAAGAAACGTGACGCTTAAAAATAATTTCAGAAGGTTTGCTCAAGGTGGGATTCTTAGATTTCATCACAAAGGAAAACGCTTCGTAAACAATTCAATGCCTTAAAAACTTGTATTGTGTGTATTGTGGAATGGAAATGTTGATATAAATAAAAAGAAAACAATAAGATAATTATGATGGAATCATTCAAGAGAATTTTGCGTATAGTTTAAAGGTGTATCTCAAACCAGTAGATTAAACTAAATTGTGGGTATGAAGATCTCTCATCAGATTTTGTTCGCTTCCTTAAAATCATATTCCAAGTAGCTATAGATGCCGTAGTTGTACCAATGACATATGTTGTTAGATACGAAATAGAAGTGTAATTTTCATACCGAAATCAGTTCGCTAAACTTATGCAGACACTTCATCTTTTCGATTTATAAACTCGTAAGTTTTATGATTAAAATTCTTGGCATAGAAATATCTATTAGAAATAAATGTAAAAATACTTGCTTACCAATGGGATGGGGGGAGTGGTGTAAAACAATCCACAGAAGTTGTTCCACAGCATTTGGTAAATCATATTGACCGGAACGTTAACGGCAAAGAAAATTTGATTTTGATTTAATTTAACTGTTATTATATTAGATTATTTTCTCACTCACTTGTGCCATTTGTTATATATTTATAAACAATTAATTTTTTTGTATTATTTTTTTCTTTTCATGCCTAAACCAACAAAATAATAGCAAACTTATGCACAATGGCAAATTGTATTTGGCATATTAGCAACTGTTTATATATTAGGATCATTTGTATTTTTAATAATGGGTACGGGTGAATTGCAATCGTGGAATTCACCGCCAGAAGAACTGAACGAGAAAAATTATGAAGAAGGTGTACCATTGAAAACAATGAATTCAATAAAAAAATAAATGTTAAAAATTTAAATATTTAAAAATGAACAAAATTAACCCATAGAGAAAAAAAATACCAAAAGATATTATAAAATTTGAAAATTTAATAATAAAAATTATTAATTTAAAATTATTGACGACAATTTTTTGTTAAATTATTATTGACTTATTATTACTATGAAAGTAATATAAAATTAATTTTTATTATATGAAAAAATAAACAATAATTTAAAAAATTTATTATTAAAAGTCTTCCATAAATATGTGTTTATTGTTAAATGAATTTTTACTGGCGATAGTATGGGTTTCTTTTTCTATTATTTTATTCAATTTATTTATTTTTTATTAATATAAAATATGTTTTTTTTTTTTTTGTTAGTTTATTAAGTAAAATATTATAGTACATTTTATACTTACAAATTTGACAAAGTTTAAGTGAGACTTGAAAATTAAAAAAATGACAACGTAATTTTTTTTTATTTATTAAAAATTATGTATTTAATAATATTTATAATAGTTTAATTTCCATAAAATTCATATGCATTAAATGAAATAATATAATTAATAATAGATAAGAATATTTATTGGTGTACAATAATTATCAAAAAAAAAATTGAAAAAAAAGTGTACTCGTATGTAAAAAAAAAGAAAATTGGCTAGTTACAAGATTTGGTTTTTTGTGTATGTTTCGTGTAAAGGATTTAAAACGAATAATTTTTGCCATTTGAACCATGAACCGAACGTCAACCGTTCTACAGATATTTCCATATACAAAATGTATGTGCGTGCAGGTTCTTTCGGCTAATCACTCAAATAAAAATAATAGTATTATAGAAATATTTATCTTTCGTTAATTGCAAAACAATTGTTATATACTCCCATGCGCGCAGTAATCTACCAGCATTGAATGTTTAGCAGACGCCATAAACTCCACCCCTTATAGTAATATAACTTGCTACAGGCTCTTATGGAGTATTTTTTATTTTTCTAGTTTTTTTCCTACACTTATTCCGTAACAGAATGCATAATAATTAAATTGTATACGGCTTCCGGTGTTTATCGTCCTAATTTAAACGGCCGAAAAACAAAAAAATGGCAATAACACCAGAACAATACAGAATTAAAGTCATAAAATTACTCAGTAGCTCGCAGTGCGGTATAACGTTCATGTTAATCAATTGTAATATATACGGGGAATTTTTCGGTATTTATTTAATTAATAAAATTTTTCAGTTGGGTATCCAATTTGTTTGTTTATGGAATAACAATTATTATTATTATAATTATAATTAAAATTAATTCTGCTTTATTTTCGATTAAAAATGGTAATAATTTATTTGAATTACTCTTACGTCTTTACTTCAAATTTATTACGTTTTGAAAAACATTTTTGTATGGAATCTACACGGTGGCAACGCATGAAAAAATGTTTTCATATTGCAATATCACTATATTTTTCTGTTAGCCGAATCGAACGTAGACTACATTATGAAAAAAAATTGAAATGTCCACTTACTAAATTTTCGGGAATATAAATTTTTAAGAATTATCATCTTTTTGTATTACAGGCCATAGTTTTAACGGATTTTTCAGTTTTCAAACATGGAATTGTATACTGAATTGCAAATTATACTTAATTTCCTATCTTTCATAGAAGAGATTTTTAAAATTCATACACACCCGTTCAAACGGTATGACCGGTTTGCCATTTGATGTCATTCAAATTTTGTATGAAATAATGATACTGTATAAATTTTTTGTGCCATCCTTTGGTTGTCAACTTTATGGCAGTACCATAAATTTCTTTAAATATTTGGGGTCATCGATTGGAAAATCGGTCATATATCTATTGAACCAAGTGAATCGATTTTAAAAATGCTGTAAGATAAAATGGAAATCCGTTAAAACTTGAGCCCGTAATTCGAAAAGATGATAATTCATAAAAGTCAATATTTCGGAAAATTTAATTCGGTGAACAACCAGTTTATTTTTCATAATTTAGTTTAATTTCATCCAGGTTATAAGAGAAATATGGTGATATTGAAAACTGAATTCAATTTCTCAGCCTTTGCCACTGAATCTAGACGAGCATTTTTTTTTCTACTTTTAATTCCCAATTAATTTTAATATATTTTGTATTTCTGTACAATCATTTCAAATAAAAAGTTGAATATAATATAGTATTTACGTAAACGGTTGACTTCCAGTTCATGATTCAAGCGGAAAAAAACTAATGTTTTCACATACTTTACACGAAACAAATGTGAAAAAAAAAAAAACATGTGGCTCATATTGTTATTTCGCTCTCTTTTATTTGCATGTCAAATTGAATACACTTAATCAATATAACAATTTAAAACAGAAATAGGAATTGGTCATTGTTTTTTTAAATAATTTATTTTGAAAATTTACTTATAAAATCTATAGAATGTAATTAGCTTTAACAATTTTATAAACGCATGCATGACATAAAATATATTATATATATATATTTTTGCCTAAATATCTATAAGATAATTATAAAATACTTCAAAGTTCAAAATATATATTAGCAACGACGTCTATAGCAACCGATGCATTATATCATCCTTTAATTGCTTTTCGTTTTCCACCCTAAACATGATATACACACAATGAATTTGATATAGAATATTCTATTTTAACATCAATGCTAAACAAAAGAAATTTCCAAAATCATACATTAGAATTCTGTGTCGAAAACAGTTAAACTCCATACAAGACATCGTTCGGATATTTGGTTTGGTTAAACTGTATAGGAAAACATTTAGACAAATATAGACTTTTCCATTTGAAAACCATTTTATTAAAACCCTGAAACTGTAGTTTCACTTATTATTCTACTGAAATTGTTTTTACTTATTGGTTGAACTATTCATTCTATATATCGAGTGAACCCATTCACAGCACAAAGGCGACCCATGGACGTGAAGGAAAGCTCCCCAAGAGTCCTTTGTACCGTGCTGCAGGTAGTTTGCATAACATTTGAGATAAACTGGCAATTAACTGGATTTTTTTTTATTGCATATCATTTTTATTTGTCCTAAGAATATCACGTAGAATATTGGAATTGGAATATACTAAAGATATCATTGAGGCTTATCACAGGATAATATCGATAACAAAATGTACGTATAATTGGTATAATCTGAAATATTTGTTGAATAACATTTGGATATTGCAATATCAAAGAATTGAATGAAACTTTCATGGATATTCTATGGATATCGGTCCTTTGTGTGTATGTGTCATTTAAATATAATTTTCTTGTGATTTGATTCCTTTACAAAAGTTAACAAGCGTCTGTGTTTTGGCATAACTATTAAAATTGTTTTTTTATAGCATAAAAAATCAGATTTTGTATCGGTAATAGTTTTGCTGTGTTTTAATTTAATCGCAATCATATAATAGTTTTATTTTATGAATTATTTGCTATAATTAGAAATTCGCATCCTTCATTGATTGAATATTTTAATTATTTCTAATCAATATTAAAATTATTAAATAAGAAATATGTAAAAAAAATTATCAATTTTAAATGTAAATAAATTAGTGAAAATATACAAATGTTTTTTTTTCATACTCGTATAATTAATACAATTATTAAAAGTCAACATTTGCTTTCAATGAATACAAACAATAATACTTATAATATTAGTAATTTAGTAATATATAATATCAACAATTGTATGATTTTAAATAATTATTAAGTAATTAAAACACAGACAATCAGCATCTATTTTCACTTTTGCGTATATGTTTTTCTTATGTTATACCAACAATTTTAATCAACGGTTCTTATTTTTATAGTAAAAGTTTACAAAACACAACATCAAAAGACCTTGTTTACTACGTGTGGTGCTTTATATGTTGCATCTATCACAAACATTCATTACATCAGTCAAATTGGTAAATTACTTCGCATTGGAGATTATATAATAATTCCATAATTCGGCTGCAATTACTGAAACATGAGTGCTGCGATAAGTTTAATGGTAATATGTACCAATATTTTGAATTAAAGCAAATCAGCCATTAAAATACGTTAGACAAAATAATAATAAACAAACAGAAATTAAACCAATAGCTCTAGAAAAGAATCTCACATGAACGTAACGAGAAGTATATGTAATAATTAGTTTATAAGATGAAAATGCAGTTATAAAGTTATAGTTATAGATTAATTTTTTTGTAACTTGTAATACAATTATACAATCATTAAGTCACAGAAAACCGTTACAACATAATTATATTACTGGTAATAAATAATTTAAAAATAATAAATAATATGTAAAATAAGCAAAATCACACACATCTTTTATAATGAGAAATTATATATTTTTTCTATAAAATAAGATATTTTTTATATTTACGAGTATTTTAGATAAATTCAATTTTATTATGTGAACGGTTTGACTTAAAAAATTGTATTCTTACATATAATAGAAAAGTCGCTTTTATTGTAAAAGTTATAATTTAATATTATCATATAATAAATAAAAGTTTTTTAATAAAAATATATAAATGTTTTTTTTAATTTAATTTGACAATTGTTTCTGCTTCCCACCATTTCCATACTTTCCAGGCAGTAGTCTTTTCCAAATTACTTTCTGACATATTTATGAACCAGAAGCAAGCAAGCCACTAGAAGTGGTGGGCGGGAGGGGTAGGTATCAAATGATAGGTAATTACATTACCTAACTTTTGGTAACATAAAAACATAGATTTTTTTTCCAAAATATTTTCGCATAAAATGGCTGGAAATAGGCTCAAACGATCGGGGGTGATCGTGCGAACAAGAATCCGTTGAAATTTTTCGAAAATTCCGCCTCTAAGTGGGTCAAAAATGAAAAAGAAAAAAATTAAATAAAAAATTTGCCTCCTGGTAATTCTGCGCGACTGTTACTTGGTCTGAAAAATGCCTGTTATTTTAGTGGAAATTTTTTATGGATTTCTTAAAAACGCTATAACTCAGCCGTTTGAAGTGGAGGGCGGGAGGGGTAGGTATCAAATGACAGATAATTACATTACCTACCTTTTGGTAACATAAAAACATAGATTTTTTTTCCAAAATATTTTCAAAGAAAATGGCTGGAAATAGGCTCAAATGATCAAGGGTGATCGTGTGAACAAGAATCCGTTGAGATTTTTCGAAAATTCCGCCTCTAAGTGGGTCAAAAATGAAAAAGAAAAAAAATTAAAAAAAAAATTTGCCTCCTGGTAATTCTGCTCGACTGTTACTTGGTCTGAAAAATGCTGGTTATTTTAGTGGAAATTTTTTATGGATTTCTTAAAAACGCTATAACTCAGCCGTTTGAAGTGGTAGGCGGGTGGGATAGGCATGTAACGATAGGTAATTACATTATCTAACTTTTGGTAACATAAAAATATAGATTTTTCACCTTGACTTTGGTTTATTATAAAACGCTATTACTCGGCCGTTTGAAGCGCTGGGCGAGTGGGATAAGTATCAAATGATAGGTAATTACATTACCTAACTTTTGGTAACATAAAAGCATGGATTTTTCACCATGCATATGAAACCGTTATATGAAAATTCCGGGAAAACCCGTAAATAGATTCGGGTCCTCTAGTGGTAAACAATGTTTCTAATATTCTAATTAAGACATCTGGAAATTTTCGGGAAAATCCGGAAAATTTTAATTTGTATCGGGAAATTCCGGGAAAACTGTAATAGTTAGGAAACATTTTCAGTACCACTCCCTCAGTACATTTACCATCTAAATCCATTTATGGCTATAAGAGATCTGTAAGTCATCAACTTTGGACTGGAGAAAATTTCAGGAAAATCTCAAAACGAACTTTTTGATGGTCACGATGCAAATAAATTAGATAGCCAATTTTTGTTACGGCCGTTTTATAGAGGATCTTAAGGCGCACAATAAAGCTTCTGGACTTTTTCCGTGAAAAATATATGGGCCGACTTATGACCGATTTAAGATTTGGAAATTTTCGTGTAAGCCTAACTTTGGTCGGTCATTGTAGGAAAACCATTAGACTTAAAGAGTTGTGGTGGGGCTTAAAAGTCGTGTCATATAGTCTACTATCTGCGATAATTAGGGCATTGGAAAATTCGATTGAAAAAGTCGGAAAATTCCCATTTGAAAACATGCAAAAATCGACGTTTTTCGTTGTTCCTGGAAAATCCGTATTTCCCATTGGAAAATTCCAAAAGAGATTCAAAAACTAGATTGAACTTTTCTTTACATTTCTGCATCATTACATTTTGGAAAATTGAGTTTTTGACAATTCCCCAGGTATCTTAAGATTGGTCTGCAAACGATTTTCCGAACTTTTGGCAGCCATAGCCGGAAAACCCAAAGAGATAGAAAATCACCCCATAATATAATTTGTAGCCCTCGATGAGGACTATCGCTGGTGAGAAGCTCATGAGAAAATAGTGAGTATTTCCGGAGTTATAGTGGTCCAAATGTGACCAATTTGGTACTTTTGAAGCGCCATAGCGCCGCCACCTTAAGGAAATCGGGAAAAGTGGTCTACAGAAAGTGTTTTTTTTTCGAGCTCTACAATCCCTGAAAATATGAATGTCCTACGGGCAAAAAAACTTTTTCGGCATAAGGTTATAACCCACACTTTTCCAGGTCAAAAAAGGTAAAAAAAAAATAAGGCTGAAAATAGGCTCAAACGATCGGGGGTCGTCGTGCGAACAAGAATCCGTTGAGATTTTTCGAAAATTCCGCCTCTAAGTGGGTCAAAAATGAAAAAGAAAAAAAATTAAAAAAAAAATTTGCCTCCTGGTAATTCTGCGCGACTGTTACTTGGTCTGAAAAATGCCTGTTATTTTAGTGGAAATTTTTTATGGATTTCTTAAAAACGCTATAACTCAGCCGTTTGAAGTGGAGGGCGGGAGGGGTAGGTATCAAATGACAGATAATTACATAACCTAACTTTTGATAACATAAAAACATGATTTTTTTTCCCAAAAAATTGTCAACAAAAATGGCTGGAAATAGGCTCAAACGATCGGGGGTCGTCGTGCGAACAAGAATCCGTTGAGATTTTTCGAAAATTCCGCCTCTAAGTGGGTCAAAAATGAAAAAGAAAAAAAATTAAAAAAAAAATTTGCCTCCTGGTAATTCTGCGCGACTGTTACTTGGTCTGAAAAATGCCTGTTATTTTAGTGGAAATTTTTTATGGATTTCTTAAAAACGCTATAACTCAGCCGTTTGAAGTGGAGGGCGGGAGAGGTAGGTATCAAATGACAGATAATTACATAACCTAACTTTTGGTAACATAAAAACATAGATTTTTTTTCCAAAATATTTTCAAAGAAAATGGCTCAAATGATCAAGGGTGATCGTGCGAACAAGAATCCGTTGAGATTTTTCGAAAATTCCGCCTCTAAGTGGGTCAAAAATGAAAAAGAAAAAAAATTAAAAATAAAATTTGCCTCCTGGTAATTCTGCGCGACTGTTACTTGGTCTGAAAATTGCCTGTTATTTTAGTGGAAATTTTTTATGGATTTCTTAAAAACGCTATAACTCAGCCATTTGAAGTGGTAGACGGGTGGGATAGGTATCAAACGATAGGTAATTACATAACCTAACTTTTGATAACATAAAAACATGAATTTTTTTCCCAAAAAATTGTCAACAAAAATGGCTGGAAATAGGCTCAAACGATCGGGGGTCGTCGTGCGAACAAGAATCCGTTGAGATTTTTCGAAAATTCCGCCTCTAAGTGGGTCAAAAATGAAAAAGAAAAAAAATTAAAAAAAAAATTTGCCTCCTGGTAATTCTGCGCGACTGTTACTTGGTCTGAAAATTGCCTGTTATTTTAGTGGAAATTTTTTATGGATTTCTTAAAAACGCTATAACTCAGCCATTTGAAGTGGTAGACGGATGGGATAGGTATCAAACGATAGGTAATTACATAACCTAACTTTTGATAACATAAAAACATGATTTTTTTTCCCAAAAAATTGTCAACAAAAATGGCTGGAAATAGGCTCAAACGATCGGGGGTCACCGTGCGAACAAGAATCCGTTGAGATTTTTCGAAAATTCCGCCTCTAAGTGGGTCAAAAATGAAAAAGAAAAAAATTTAAAAAAAAATTTGCCTCCTGGTAATTCTGCTCGACTGTTACTTGGTCTGAAAAATGCTGGTTATTTTAGTGGAAATTTTTTATGGTTTTCTTAAAAACGCTATAACTCAGCCGTTTGAAGTGGTGGGCGGAAGGGGTAGGTATCAAATGATAGGTAATTACATTACCTAACTTTTGGTAACATAAAAACATAGATTTTTTTTCCTAAATATTTTCAAAGAAAATGGCTGGAAATAGGCTCAAACGATCGGGGGTCACCGTGCGAACAAGAATCCGTTGAGATTTTTCGAAAATTCCATCTCTAAGTGGGTCAAAATTGAAAAAGAAAAAAATTTAAAAAAAAATTTGCCTCCTGGTAATTCTGCTCGACTGTTACTTGGTCTGAAAAATGCTGGTTATTTTAGTGGAAATTTTTTATGGATCTCTTAAAAACGCTATAACTCAACCGTTTGAAGTGGTGGGCGGAAGGGGTAGGTATCAAATGATAGGTAATTACATAACCTAACTTTTGGTAACATAAAAACATAGATTTTTTTTCCAAAATATTTTCAAATAAAATGGCTGGAAATAGGCTCAAACGATCGGGGGTCATCGTGCGAACAAGAATCCGTTGAAATTTTTCGAAAATTCCGCCTCTAAGTGGGTCAAAAATGAAAAAGAAAAAAACTTAAAAAAAAAATTTGCCTCCTGGTAATTCTGCTCGACTGTTACTTGGTCTGAAAAATGCTAGTTATTTTAGTGGAAATTTTTTATGGATTTCTTAAAAATGCTATAACTCAGCCGTTTGAAGTGGTAGGCGGGTGGGATAGGTATCAAACGATAGGTAATTACATTATCTAACTTTTGGTAACATAAAAATATAGATTTTTCACCTTGACTTTGGTTTATTATAAAACGCTATTACTCGGCCGTTTGAAGCGCTGGGCGAGTGGGATAAGTATCAAATGATAGGTAATTACATTACCTAACTTTTGGTAACATAAAAGCATGGATTTTTCACCATGCATATGAAACCGTTATATGAAAATTCCGGGAAAACCCGTAAATAGATTCGGGTCCTCTAGTGGTAAACAATGTTTCTAATATTCTAATTAAGACATCTGGAAATTTTCGGGAAAATCCGGAAAATTTTAATTTGTATCGGGAAATTCCGGGAAAACTGTAATAGTTAGGAAACATTTTCAGTACCACTCCCTCAGTACATTTACCATCTAAATCCATTTATGGCTATAAGAGATCTGTAAGTCATCAACTTTGGACTGGAGAAAATTTCAGGAAAATCTCAAAACGAACTTTTTGATGGTCACGATGCAAATAAATTAGATAGCCAATTTTTGTTACGGCCGTTTTATAGAGGATCTTAAGGCGCACAATAAAGCTTCTGGACTTTTTCCGTGAAAAATATATGGGCCGACTTATGACCGATTTAAGATTTGGAAATTTTCGTGTAAGCCTAACTTTGGTCGGTCATTGTAGGAAAACCATTAGACTTAAAGAGTTGTGGTGGGGCTTAAAAGTCGTGTCATATAGTCTACTATCTGCGATAATTAGGGCATTGGAAAATTCGATTGAAAAAGTCGGAAAATTCCCATTTGAAAACATGCAAAAATCGACGTTTTTCGTTGTTCCTGGAAAATCCGTATTTCCCATTGGAAAATTCCAAAAGAGATTCAAAAACTAGATTGAACTTTTCTTTACATTTCTGCATCATTACATTTTGGAAAATTGAGTTTTTAACAATTCCCCAGGTATCTTAAGATTGGTCTGCAAACGATTTTCCGAACTTTTGGCAGCCATAGCCGGAAAACCCAAAGAGATAGAAAATCACCCCATAATATAATTTGTAGCCCTCGATGAGGACTATCGCTGGTGAGAAGCTCATGAGAAAATAGTGAGTATTTCCGGAGTTATAGTGGTCCAAATGTGACCAATTTGGTACTTTTGAAGCGCCATAGCGCCGCCACCTTAAGGAAATCGGGAAAAGTGGTCTACAGAAAGTGTTTTTTTTTCGAGCTCTACAATCCCTGAAAATATGAATGTCCTACGGGCAAAAAAACTTTTTCGGCATAAGGTTATAACCCACACTTTTCCAGGTCAAAAAAGGTAAAAAAAAAATAAGGCTGAAAATAGGCTCAAACGATCGGGGGTCGTCGTGCGAACAAGAATCCGTTGAGATTTTTCGAAAATTCCGCCTCTAAGTGGGTCAAAAATGAAAAAGAAAAAAAATTAAAAAAAAAATTTGCCTCCTGGTAATTCTGCGCGACTGTTACTTGGTCTGAAAAATGCTAGTTATTTTAGTGGAAATTTTTTATGGATTTCTTAAAAACGCTATAACTCAGCCATTTGAAGTGGTAGACGGATGGGATAGGTATTAAACGATAGGTAATTACATAACCTAACTTTTGATAACATAAAAACATGAATTTTTTTCCCAAAAAATTGTCAACAAAAATGGCTGGAAATAGGCTCAAACGATCGGGGGTCGTCGTGCGAACAAGAATCCGTTGAGATTTTTCGAAAATTCCGCCTCTAAGTGGGTCAAAAATGAAAAAGAAAAAAAATTAAAAAAAAAATTTGCCTCCTGGTAATTCTGCGCGACTGTTACTTGGTCTGAAAATTGCCTGTTATTTTAGTGGAAATTTTTATGTATTTCTTAAAAACGCTATAACTCAGCCGTTTGAAGTGGTGAGCGGGAGGGGTAGGTATCAAATGATAGGTAATTACATTACCTAACTTTTGGTAACATAAAAACATAGATTTTTTTTCCTAAATATTTTCAAAGAAAATGGCTGGAAATAGGCTCAAATGATCATGGGTGATCGTGCGAACAAGAATCCGTTGAGATTTTTCGAAAATTCCGCCTCTAAGTGGGTCAAAAATGAAAAAGAAAAAAAATTAAAAAAAAAATTTGCCTCCTGGTAATTCTGCGCGACTGTTACTTGGTCTGAAAAATGCTGGTTATTTTAGTGGAAATTTTTTATGGATTTCTTAAAAACGCTATAACTCAGCCATTTGAAGTGGTAGACGGGTGGGATAGGTATCAAACGATAGGTAATTACATAACCTAACTTTTGATAACATAAAAACATGAATTTTTTTCCCAAAAAATTGTCAACAAAAATGGCTGGAAATAGGCTCAAACGATCGGGGGTCGTCGTGCGAACAAGAATCCGTTGAGATTTTTCGAAAATTCCGCCTCTAAGTGGGTCAAAAATGAAAAAGAAAAAAAATTAAAAAAAAAATTTGCCTCCTGGTAATTCTGCGCGACTGTTACTTGGTCTGAAAATTGCCTGTTATTTTAGTGGAAATTTTTATGTATTTCTTAAAAACGCTATAACTCAGCCGTTTGAAGTGGTGAGCGGGAGGGGTAGGTATCAAATGATAGGTAATTACATTACCTAACTTTTGGTAACATAAAAACATAGATTTTTTTTCCTAAATATTTTCAAAGAAAATGGCTGGAAATAGGCTCAAATGATCAAGGGTGATCGTGCGAACAAGAATCCGTTGAGATTTTTCGAAAATTCCGCCTCTAAGTGGGTCAAAAATGAAAAAGAAAAAAAATTAAAAAAAAAATTTGCCTCCTGTTAATTCTGCGCGACTGTTACTTCGTCTGAAAAATGCCTTGTATTTTAGTGGAAATTTTTAAAAACGCTATAACTCAGCCGTTTGAAGTGGTGGGCGGGAGGGGTAGGTATCAAATGATAGGTAATTACATTACCTAACTTTTGGTAACATAAAAACATAGATTTTTTTTTCTAAAATATTTTCAAAGAAAATGGCTGGAAATAGGCTCAAATGATCATGGGTGATCGTGCGAACAAGAATCCGTTGAGATTTTTCGAAAATTCCGCCTCTAAGTGGGTCAAAAATGAAAAAGAAAAAAAATTAAAAAAAAAATTTGCCTCCTGGTAATTCTGCGCGACTGTTACTTGGTCTGAAAATTGCCTGTTATTTTAGTGGAAATTTTTTATGGATTTCTTAAAAACGCTATAACTCAGCCATTTGAAGTGGTAGACGGATGGGATAGGTATCAAACGATAGGTAATTACATAACCTAACTTTTGATAACATAAAAACATAGATTTTTTTTCCTAAATATTTTCAAAGAAAATGGCTGGAAATAGGCTCAAATGATCAAGGGTGATCGTGCGAACAAGAATCCGTTGAGATTTTTCGAAAATTCCGCCTCTAAGTGGGTCAAAAATGAAAAAGAAAAAAAATTAAAAAAAAAATTTGCCTCCTGTTAATTCTGCGCGACTGTTACTTCGTCTGAAAAATGCCTTGTATTTTAGTGGAAATTTTTTATGGATTTCTTAAAAACGCTATAACTCAGCCGTTTGAAGTAGTGGGCGGGAGGGGTAGGTATCAAATGATAGGTAATTACATTACCTAACTTTTGGTAACATAAAAACATAGATTTTTTTTCCAAAATATTTTCAAAGAAAATTGCTGGAAATAGGCTCAAACGATCGGGAGTCATCGTGTGAACAAGAATCCGTTGAGATTTTTCTAAAATTCCGCTTCTATGTGGGTTAAAAATGAAAAAGAAAAAAAATTAAAAAAAAAATTTGCCTCCTGGTAATTCTGCGCGACTGTTACTTGGTCTGAAAATTGCCTGTTATTTTAGTGGAAATTTTTTATGGATTTCTTAAAAACGCTATAACTCAGCCATTTGAAGTGGTAGACGGATGGGATAGGTATCAAACGATAGGTAATTACATAACCTAACTTTTGATAACATAAAAACATGATTTTTTTCCCAAAAAATTGTCAACAAAAATGGCTGGAAATAGGCTCAAACGATCGGGGGTCGTCGTGCGAACAAGAATCCGTTGAGATTTTTCGAAAATTCCGCCTCTAAGTGGGTCAAAAATGAAAAAGAAAAAAAATTAAAAAAAAAATTTGCCTCCTGGTAATTCTGCGCGACTGTTACTTGGTCTGAAAAATGCCTGTTATTTTAGTGGAAATTTTTTATGGATTTCTTAAAAACGCTATAACTCAGCCGTTTGAAGTAGTGGGCGGGAGGGGTAGGTATCAAATGATAGGTAATTACATTACCTAACTTTTGGTAACATAAAAACATAGATTTTTTTTCCAAAATATTTTCAAAGAAAATTGCTGGAAATAGGCTCAAACGATCGGGAGTCATCGTGTGAACAAGAATCCGTTGAGATTTTTCTAAAATTCCGCTTCTATGTGGGTTAAAAATGGAAAAGAAATGCGGAATTTTCTTCTTGCAAATTTATGTACTCGAAAAATAATATTTAAAAAATGTAAATTCATCGCAATATTTTCGAATCGAAAACTACGATTGTGTATGGTGAAATTAGAAATGGTTTAAATATTTGAAAATTATTAATATCCAAATTGTTGGAATGTTATCAAGTGTGGACATTTATATATTTTTATGTAATTTCCAATCATAAAATGTTTCTCCATCTAGCGTGTGCTAGATTCGTTATATGTCTTATTTTTGGTATAAAATATATATGATCATTTTTTTTTGTATTGAAATTTAGTACATATCCGGTTGCGGTACATAAATATATAAATTTTGGTGTGTTTGATAAATTGCATTGAAAAAGTATTAATTTTAAAATTTATTTATTTCTTATTTACATTTATAACTTTCACATTTATTATTATTATTATTTATAATTTACTATAACAATATTTATATTTAATTTACCGAAATCTTATATATGTATAAAAATAGATTTATAGATACTTACCATTAACATTACTTAAAAATCGATGCCAATCTTCTGATGGTAAGTAAGTATATGAGTGTAAAAAAATTTTCTTGTCTACACACACATTTACGTGTTTTCATGATTGTTTCTATTTTATAGTTTGTTCGTTTAATCTCATAAATGATTGCCTTTATTAAAAAACGATCCGAAGCTTGGTACTGTCTGTAATGTATGTTATGTATTTATATATACGAATACATCTTGTTTTAACCTCTAAAATGGATCCAATAACGTAATACATGAGACCTCTATGATTGATTATAACTATGTTGTCTTTGGCGTCCATCCTATTTCACAACTGTAGCATTTAAGTTTTTAGAGATGCGTTGATCGTGGATCTAATATTATGTTAAAATTTCTGTTTAAATTGTTTATTTGATTAGTACATCATTTTCATTTTGTTTTTCGTTCCATCCGTCATTGCTGCACAATATACCACATAAAACACCGATTCGATCAATTTTGAGATTATTTCATATGAAAAATAAGAACTAGTAGCCTATGCTTATTGTGTTTAGGTACATTTTAATTCTCCAATCAGCAAAGCGGTGACAAAATGTTGCCCAACCATTGATCTAATTGTATATATGGGCACCCCAATACTGATACATTTAAATTGTATATATTTATTAATTATTTTCATTTTATTTTAATAAATGTATTAATTTATTTTTTATTTTTTTTTACATTTATTTATTTTTTGTTATTTTTTTTTTTAATTATTTTTAATTTTATACATTTTACAAATAATTATAGTATCGATTTTGTTATAATAATATATTTTGTATATATAGAATTACAATTACACACTATAAAAATCATTATCAATTGTATATTCAAATATCATTATTTCAATTATAATATAGAAAAAAAAAAAATATATAAAGTAACTTTTTCGTCATCCACCCACCCACCCACCCACACACACGCGGCGTGAATGGCATTGTAAAACATAGAATTTTTTTTCCTATGTTTTTTTTTTATTAAATACATTTTAGAACTTTTTTTAATTTAATATTTACACATTAATTATTTATATAAAAAAAATTAAATATTTACAATTAAAAAAAAAACAAAAAAAAATGGTTGGTAAATGCCTATAGGGTTGGGGAAGGAATGTTTTATGTACTGGATGGCTCAACATGAACGTTGTGGTTTGAACATTGTGACACCATACACACAATTTGACCAACGATCTCCCCACGACGATCATTGAGTTTTATTTTATTTTTTTATCTTATTTTCGACGCTGTACATTGTTTTGACTTAGCGTGCACGTCGTCATACATTTACCAATTGAATGGCTTCCTAAAGTGACTAATTATAATATCGTTTTATATAAAAAAAAAAAAATAAATAAAACGTTTTAAATAATTCAAACCACATCGTTCAGTGTGTTGCGCAACCCTGTGTCTATAAAGAGAGAGAGAGAAAAAAAAATTAATCACTTTAAGTTTTATTGTAATTTTTGTATTTTTTTTGCTTTTCTTTTAATAATTTTACACATAATTAATATTAAAATCTTATAAAATTAAATTAATTAATTAATTAATTGATTATTTGCTTTTGTTTTTGTTTTATTTTCTATTTATTTTTTTGAAATTATATTAAAATTTCATTATAAAATATTATATTACATTAATATAATTTAGTGTCAAAAAGAAAAAATTGAGTACTAATTAATAATATTATCATTAAAAATACATTTATATATTTTTATAGTATTTATTTGTTTATTTGTTTATTTATTAATCATTATTATTTAATAAATCATTAGAATAATTAATTATTTTTATTTATAAATGTTTTACAAAAAAAAGTTTATTTATTTTATTTATTTATATTTTCTTCGATTATTTCTTGTTGTATTAATTAATTTCTATTAATTAATTAATTAATTTTAAAAATTAAAACCAATTACAAATATTATATGATATGCGGGGTGTTATTATAATTTATTTAATTTAATTAAATTTATTTCGAATAAAATTTTTTCATAATTTTGGACGTTAATTTTGTTATAAAAATGGTTTTTTTTTTTTTTTTGTTTTTTCTGTTCATTTGTTTTAGTCTTAATTATGGAAATAAAAAATAAACTAAAATAAAAAAAAGTAAAAGTTAAATCAAAATTAAAATTTAAAAAAATGTTTTAAAATATATATAGTTTTTTTTTTATTATTTAATTTCTAATAAGAGAGTGTTAGAGAGAGAAAAAAATCGAGATCTTATTTTTTTATATTATTTATTTTATTTATTAATTATTCAATTTTTTATTAATTATATTAATTTTTTTGGGATTTATTATTTTTATTTATTTTATTTTATTCATTATAAATTTATTAGTATTTTTTTTTTGTTGTTATTCCACTTCACAGTAACACACAAAATTGCTTTTTGAATGAATTTATATAAAAGTTAAAATATAATTAACAATATAATAATAATATTAATTTTAAAAATATGATAATAAAAATTAAAAATAAAATTTAAGTATTTATAATTTATCTTTTTCTTTGGCATTACAAAAATTATTAATTTGATTTGTATGTGTTTGTTTTTTTTTGTTTTTTTGTTGCGGTGTTTCCTTTTTCAATGATTATTTAATTATTGGATTAGTAAATGGAATTATGATGTCATGCGGGTTGGGGAGTTGGGGTTGGGCGGATGCTGCTGGATACGCGGATTCAATTACATACATTGATTAAAATGTATAGAGATTCGTGTGTACTAATTGTAAATTCTATGTATAATAAGAAAATGTGATATCAAATTAAAATTTTTAAAACTCATACAATTTTTTATTTTATGTTAATTATAAGAGATGGTGTGGTGGTATTCACGATCATATATATTTTTGCAATTTTTGTTAATTTCCCGGCCATTGTGCTATTTGTCATTGTATTTGCAATAGAATAGAAAATAATAACAATCAAAATAAAAGTAAATTGCATACAAAAAAATAACTTCATTTTTACGTAAATATTTTAAATCTTGAGGTGTGATCATTTACGTTTAAATAATGATCGGTTTATTGTATGCGAATTTTTTTCTCTACGACTAGTGTCTAATTTTTTGTGATACTAACAAATACCAATAACAACACAGCGTATTTTTGGTGTTACACAAATAATTTAAAATGCGTAACACTCATGTAATAATGCGATGATCCTGAATACACACACACACACACCACCCACACACAGTGCGTCCTCCTTTATGTCATTTATAATACAATAGAAAAAGATAAATATAAATAAGTGATTAAAAATAAAATAAAATATGAAATGGTAAATAAAAGGAAAGAATGAATTAAAAATAATAAAAAATTATATTAGAATTGATAACAATAGAATTAAAAAATAAAATTAATTAATTTTTTAATGATTTTTTTTTTTTTTTTTGTACTTTTCTGCGCGCGCATTAACTATTAAACTATTTTTTTTTTTTCTTAAAACCATCTGTAAGAAATGTTAATTTTCATATAATTAAACCTTTCTTAATTAGATTTTTATTTAATTAAAAAAAATTTATTAATTTTTAAAGACGGTCTTCATCACATATTTTTTTTAGATTCAAAAGAGCAAAACACAAAAAAAAATTCGTTTTCATACCCATAACAAAAAACAATATATATTTTAATTAAAAATTTTAAATCGGATCTTAAAATAGGTGTTTAATTAAATCCTCAAAAGAAAAAAAAAAGAAAAAAGTCCATAACCATACCGAGCCAAAAAAAATATTAAATAAATATTATAAATTCATATTTTCTTAATTTCTCAATAACATATTTTATCATCATCATTTTTATTATTGGCTGTTCACAATTTCAATAGACAATTTGTTATGACTTTCTGTTTTACTTAACCTTTTTTTGACAAAACTATAAATTTTATTTAAGATCCCATTAATTAATAATTAATATAATTTATATTACAATAGATCATTTATATGGTAATTATTATATTATTAAATTTAATCTGTTAATCGCAACCGCAACTACTATAGCGTGGAAAGGCGAGTCAAACACAATCATAAATGGGGTTGCATAACGTTTTAAAGCATATCCAAACAAACATTATAGCAAACAATGTAAGTTTTTGTGGCACGCACATATCAATTAATATAAAATCAGTGACGACACATGATAACGACAACCAGAAGGTGGAGGCGCCAAAAACCAACATTAATCCTCAAAACAATTTTGCACACATTTATTATATTTGGAGGGATTTTATTATTTTTTTTGCTTAGTATCTACTCCATGTCATCAAAAACCATATTCGGTTTTAACCTTCTTCAACCAACAGCAACATTGTGAATTGAAAATTTAAAGTTGTGATTGCAAAATATTATATAGTATCGCATATGTGTGTGTGTGTGTGTGGTTATGGCAAAGAGTTTTTCAAATATTTTTGCCATAATTTTCTAACTTTTATTTATTTTTCTGTTGCGTGACCATTTGTTCGTTTTAAAAGAAAAACGGATATCTTTGAAAATATGGTGTTGGACGCTATTCAAAGATTAACAATGTCTGCACACACACACACACACACACACACATCACTATCGGCTAATCACCTATTTACAAAAAATAGAATTATGAAACCATCTATGTTTCGTTAATTGCGTTGTACAATTGGTAAATTGTTATATACTCCCATGCGGCGGAGTAATTTCTCAACTTGGCTGTAATGAAAGGTTTAGTAGATGACATTAAGTTTCACTAGAAGCAATATATGAGTTAAAAAAAAAAAAAAAAAATTACAGTTTTGATATTGATTGTTTTGACGGTGACCCAAATATGGTACACCGTACAACTTTTCTACATCAAAATTGTATTTTCTTCTCTAACTATTATGTTCTTCGCTATAGTTAGCGACTGCTAAACCACGCAGTCATGCATTCTCACGCAACTATTTTAACACCTTAGAATTGGGTATCGTTCGCCACTGCTCAAACTCGACAACCATGCGCATTCCGTCGGTACGATTTTAATACCTTAGAATTACGTATCGATTTAACTTTCTTATTTAATCATTGGCTTTAAAATCCAGGTGCTGTTTTAGCCTTCTCCAACACGCTTCTCCAACACACTTCTCCAACACACTTCTCCAACCTGACTAACCTGCAGCTAACGTTTTCCAATCGCGAATTTTAAAGATCTTAATATCACAGTTCTCCGCATCTAGCCATCTAGCCTTTGGTCTTCCGGCTCTCCTTCTACCTTCTGGTTTACCATTTAACAGTTTTTTCGGCACACGTCATCCCTCCCGTCAATATGTGTCTTCAAAACTGTATCTTCGTCTCCAACTATTATGGTCTTACCAATCGTTAGCAACTGCTCAAACCCGCAGCCATGCATTCTCTCGGCACGATTTTAACACCTTAGAATTGGATATCGCTGGCGACCCGCTCAAACCTCACCTCCATTTTAACACCTCAAACTCGACGCATTCCTTCGGTACGATTTTAATACATTAGAATTGCATATCGATTTTATTTTATTTAATCCTTGGCATTAAAACTCAGGTGCGGTTTTAGCCTTCTCCAGCACGCTTCTTCAACACACTTCTCCAACCTGACTAACCTGCAGCTAACGTTTTAAAATCGCGAATTTTAAAGATCTTAATATCACAGTTCTCCGCATCCAGCCATCTAGCCTTTGGTCTTCCGGCTCTTCTTCTACCTTTTGGATTACAATTCAACAGTTTTTTCGGCACACGTCATCCCTCCCGTCAATATGTGTCTTCAAAACTGTATCTTCGTCTCCAACTACTATGGTCTTCCCAATCGTTAGCAACTGCTCAAACCCGCAGCCATGCATTCTCTCGGCACGATTTTAACACCTTAGAATTGGATATCGCTGGCGACCTGCTCAAACCTCACCTCCATTTTAACACCTTAGAATTGGGTATCGATCGCGACTGCTCAAACTCGAGAACCATGCGCATTCCTTCGGTACGATTTTAATACCTTAGAATTGCGTATCGATTTTACTTTCTTATTTAATCCTTGGCATTAAACCAAGGTGCGGTTTTAGCCTTCTCCAGCACGCTTCTTCAACACACTTCTCCAACCTGACTAACCTGCAGCTGACGTTTTAAAATCGCGAATTTTAAAGATCTTAATATCACAGTTCTCCGCATCCAGCCATCTAGCCTTTGGTCTTCCGGCTCTTCTTCTTCCTTTTGGATTACAATTCAACAGTTTTTTCGGCACACGTCGTCCCTCCCGTCAATATGCGTCTTCAAAACTGTATCTTCGTCTCCAACTATTATGGTCTTACCAATCGTTGGCAACTGCTCAAACCCGCAGCCATGCATTCTCTCGGCACGATTTTAACACCTTAGAATTGGATATCGCTGGCGACCCGCTCAAACCTCACCTCCATTTTAACACCTTAGAATTGGGTATCGATCGCGACTGCTCAAACTCGACAACCATGCGCATTCCTTCGGTACGATTTTAATACCTTAGAATTGCGTATCGATTTTACTTTCTTATTTAATCCTTGGCATTAAACCAAGGTGCGGTTTTAGCCTTCTCCAGCACGCTTCTTCAACACACTTCTCCAACCTGACTAACCTGCAGCTAACGTTTTAAAATCGCGAATTTTAAAGATCTTAATATCACAGTTCTCCGCATCCAGCCATCTAGCCTTTGGTCTTCCGGCTCTTCTTCTTCCTTTTGGATTACAATTCAACAGTTTTTTCGGCACACGTCGTCCCTCCCGTCAATATGCGTCTTCAAAACTGTATCTTCGTCTCCAACTACTATGGTCTTCCCAATCGTTAGCAACTGCTCAAACCCGCAGCCATGCATTCTCTCGGCACGATTTTAACACCTTAGAATTGGATATCGCTGGCGACCCGCTCAAACCTCACCTCCATTTTAACACCTTAGAATTGGGTATCGATCACGACTGCTCAAACTCGACAACCATGCGCATTCCTTCGGTACGATTTTAATACCTTAGAATTGCGTATCGATTTTACTTTCTTATTTAATCCTTGGCATTAAACCAAGGTGCGGTTTTAGCCTTCTCCAGCACGCTTCTTCAACACACTTCTCCAACCTGACTAACCTGCAGCTGACGTTTTAAAATCGCGAATTTTAAAGATCTTAATATCACAGTTCTCCGCATCCAGCCATCTAGCCTTTGGTCTTCCGGCTCTTCTTCTTCCTTTTGGATTACAATTCAACAGTTTTTTCGGCACACGTCGTCCCTCCCGTCAATATGCGTCTTCAAAACTGTATCTTCGTCTCCAACTATTATGGTCTTACCAATCGTTGGCAACTGCTCAAACCCGCAGCCATGCATTCTCTCGGCACGATTTTAACACCTTAGAATTGGATATCGCTGGCGACCCGCTCAAACCTCACCTCCATTTTAACACCTTAGAATTGGGTATCGATCGCGACTGCTCAAACTCGACAACCATGCGCATTCCTTCGGTACGATTTTAATACCTTAGAATTGCGTATCGATTTTACTTTCTTATTTAATCCTTGGCATTAAACCAAGGTGCGGTTTTAGCCTTCTCCAGCACGCTTCTTCAACACACTTCTCCAACCTGACTAACCTGCAGCTAACGTTTTAAAATCGCGAATTTTAAAGATCTTAATATCACAGTTCTCCGCATCCAGCCATCTAGCCTTTGGTCTTCCGGCTCTTCTTCTACCTTTTGGATTACAATTCAACAGTTTTTTCGGCACACGTCATCCCTCCCGTCAATATGTGTCTTCAAAACTGTATCTTCGTCTCCAACTACTATGGTCTTCCCAATCGTTAGCAACTGCTCAAACCCGCAGCCATGCATTCTCTCGGCACGATTTTAACACCTTAGAATTGGATATCGCTGGCGACCCGCTCAAACCTCACCTCCATTTTAACACCTTAGAATTGGGTATCGATCACGACTGCTCAAACTCGACAACCATGCGCATTCCTTCGGTACGATTTTAATACCTTAGAATTGCGTATCGATTTTACTTTCTTATTTAATCCTTGGCATTAAACCAAGGTGCGGTTTTAGCCTTCTCCAGCACGCTTCTTCAACACACTTCTCCAACCTGACTAACCTGCAGCTAACGTTTTAAAATCGCGAATTTTAAAGATCTTAATATCACAGTTCTCCGCATCCAGCCATCTAGCCTTTGGTCTTCCGGCTCTTCTTCTTCCTTTTGGATTACAATTCAACAGTTTTTTCGGCACACGTCGTCCCTCCCGTCAATATGCGTCTTCAAAACTGTATCTTCGTCTCCAACTATTATGGTCTTACCAATCGTTGGCAACTGCTCAAACCCGCAGCCATGCATTCTCTCGGCACGATTTTAACACCTTAGAATTGGATATCGCTGGCGACCCGTTCAAACCTCACCTCCATTTTAACACCTTAGAATTGGGTATCGATCGCGACTGCTCAAACTCGACAACCATGCGCATTCCTTCAGTACGATTTTAATACCTTAGAATTGCGTATCGATTTTACTTTCTTATTTAATCCTTGGCATTAAACCAAGGTGCGGTTTTAGCCTTCTCCAGCACGCTTCTTCAACACACTTCTCCAACCTGACTAACCTGCAGCTAACGTTTTAAAATCGCGAATTTTAAACATCTTAATATCACAGTTCTCCGCATCCAGCCATCTAGCCTTTGGTCTTCCGGCTCTTCTTCTACCTTTTGGATTACAATTCAACAGTTTTTTCGGCATACGTCATCCCTCCCGTCAATATGTGTCTTCAAAACTGTATCTTCGTCTCCAACTACTATGGTCTTCCCAATCGTTAGCAACTGCTCAAACCCGCAGCCATGCATTCCCTCGGCACGATTTTAACACCTTAGAATTGGATATCGCTGGCGACCTGCTCAAACCTCACCTCCATTTTAACACCTTAGAATTGGGTATCGATCACGACTGCTCAAACTCGACAACCATGCGCATTCCTTCGGTACGATTTTAATACCTTAGAATTGCGTATCGATTTTACTTTCTTATTTAATCCTTGGCATTAAACCAAGGTGCGGTTTTAGCCTTCTCCAGCACGCTTCTTCAACACACTTCTCCAACCTGACTAACCTGCAGCTAACGTTTTAAAATCGCGAATTTTAAAGATCTTAATATCACAGTTCTCCGCATCCAGCCATCTAGCCTTTGGTCTTCCGGCTCTTCTTCTTCCTTTTGGATTACAATTCAACAGTTTTTTCGGCACACGTCGTCCCTCCCGTCAATATGTGTCTTCAAAACTGTATCTTCGTCTCCAACTATTATGGTCTTACCAATCGTTGGCAACTGCTCAAACCCGCAGCCATGCATTCTCTCGGCACGATTTTAACACCTTAGAATTGGATATCGCTGGCGACCCGCTCAAACCTCACCTCCATTTTAACACCTTAGAATTGGGTATCGATCGCGACTGCTCAAACTCGACAACCATGCGCATTCCTTCAGTACGATTTTAATACCTTAGAATTGCGTATCGATTTTACTTTCTTATTTAATCCTTGGCATTAAACCAAGGTGCGGTTTTAGCCTTCTCCAGCACGCTTCTTCAACACACTTCTCCAACCTGACTAACCTGCAGCTAACGTTTTAAAATCGCGAATTTTAAAGATCTTAATATCACAGTTCTCCGCATCCAGCCATCTAGCCTTTGGTCTTCCGGCTCTTCTTCTTCCTTTTGGATTACAATTCAACAGTTTTTTCGGCACACGTCGTCCCTCCCGTCAATATGTGTCTTCAAAACTGTATCTTCGTCTCCAACTATTATGGTCTTACCAATCGTTGGCAACTGCTCAAACCCGCAGCCATGCATTCTCTCGGCACGATTTTAACACCTTAGAATTGGATATCGCTGGCGACCCGCTCAAACCTCACCTCCATTTTAACACCTTAGAATTGGGTATCGATCACGACTGCTCAAACTCGACAACCATGCGCATTCCTTCGGTACGATTTTAATACCTTAGAATTGCGTATCGATTTTACTTTCTTATTTAATCCTTGGCATTAAACCAAGGTGCGGTTTTAGCCTTCTCCAGCACGCTTCTTCAACACACTTCTCCAACCTGACTAACCTGCAGCTAACGTTTTAAAATCGCGAATTTTAAAGATCTTAATATCACAGTTCTCCGCATCCAGCCGTCTAGCCTTTGGTCTTCCGGCTCTTCTTCTTCCTTTTGGATTGCAATTCAACAGTTTTTTCGGCACACGTCGTCCCTCCCGTCAATATGCGTCTTCAAAACTGTATCTTCGTCTCCAACTATTATGGTCTTACCAATCGTTGGCAACTGCTCAAACCCGCAGCCATGCATTCCCTCGGCACGATTTTAACACCTTAGAATTGGATATCGCTGGCGACCTGCTCAAACCTCACCTCCATTTTAACACCTTAGAATTGGGTATCGATCACGACTGCTCAAACTCGACAACCATGCGCATTCCTTCGGTACGATTTTAATACCTTAGAATTGCGTATCGATTTTACTTTCTTATTTAATCCTTGGCATTAAACCAAGGTGCGGTTTTAGCCTTCTCCAGCACGCTTCTTCAACACACTTCTCCAACCTGACTAACCTGCAGCTAACGTTTTAAAATCGCGAATTTTAAAGATCTTAATATCACAGTTCTCCGCATCCAGCCATCTAGCCTTTGGTCTTCCGGCTCTTCTTCTTCCTTTTGGATTACAATTCAACAGTTTTTTCGGCACACGTCGTCCCTCCCGTCAATATGCGTCTTCAAAACTGTATCTTCGTCTCCAACTATTATGGTCTTACCAATCGTTGGCAACTGCTCAAACCCGCAGCCATGCATTCTCTCGGCACGATTTTAACACCTTAGAATTGGATATCGCTGGCGACCCGCTCAAACCTCACCTCCATTTTAACACCTTAGAATTGGGTATCGATCACGACTGCTCAAACTCGACAACCATGCGCATTCCTTCGGTACGATTTTAATACCTTAGAATTGCGTATCGATTTTACTTTCTTATTTAATCCTTGGCATTAAAACTCAGGTGCGGTTTTAGCCTTCTCCAGCACGCTTCTTCAACACACTTCTCCAACCTGACTAACCTGCAGCTAACGTTTTAAAATCGCGAATTTTAAAGATCTTAATATCACAGTTCTCCGCATCCAGCCATCTAGCCTTTGGTCTTCCGGCTCTTCTTCTTCCTTTTGGATTACAATTCAACAGTTTTTTCGGCACACGTCGTCCCTCCCGTCAATATGTGTCTTCAAAACTGTATCTTCGTCTCCAACTATTATGGTCTTACCAATCGTTGGCAACTGCTCAAACCCGCAGCCATGCATTCTCTCGGCACGATTTTAACACCTTAGAATTGGATATCGCTGGCGACCCGCTCAAACCTCACCTCCATTTTAACACCTTAGAATTGGGTATCGATCGCGACTGCTCAAACTCGACAACCATGCGCATTCCTTCAGTACGATTTTAATACCTTAGAATTGCGTATCGATTTTACTTTCTTATTTAATCCTTGGCATTAAACCAAGGTGCGGTTTTAGCCTTCTCCAGCACGCTTCTTCAACACACTTCTCCAACCTGACTAACCTGCAGCTAACGTTTTAAAATCGCGAATTTTAAAGATCTTAATATCACAGTTCTCCGCATCCAGCCGTCTAGCCTTTGGTCTTCCGGCTCTTCTTCTTCCTTTTGGATTGCAATTCAACAGTTTTTTCGGCACACGTCGTCCCTCCCGTCAATATGCGTCTTTAAAACTGTATCTTCGTCTCCAACTATTATGGTCTTACCAATCGTTGGCAACTGCTCAAACCCGCAGCCATGCATTCTCTCGGCACGATTTTAACACCTTAGAATTAGATATCGCTGGCGACCCGCTCAAACCTCACCTCCATTTTAACACCTTAGAATTGGGTATCGATCGCGACTGCTCAAACTCGACAACCATGCGCATTCCTTCGGTACGATTTTAATACCTTAGAATTGCGTATCGATTTTACTTTCTTATTTAATCCTTGGCATTAAACCAAGGTGCGGTTTTAGCCTTCTCCAGCACGCTTCTTCAACACACTTCTCCAACCTGACTAACCTGCAGCTAACGTTTTAAAATCGCGAATTTTAAAGATCTTAATATCACAGTTCTCCGCATCCAGCCATCTAGCCTTTGGTCTTCCGGCTCTTCTTCTTCCTTTTGGATTACAATTCAACAGTTTTTTCGGCACACGTCGTCCCTCCCGTCAATATGTGTCTTCAAAACTGTATCTTCGTCTCCAACTATTATGGTCTTACCAATCGTTAGCAACTGCTCAAACCCGCAGCCATGCATTCTCTCGGCACGATTTTAACACCTTAGAATTGGGTATCGTTTGCGACTGCTTAAACCCGTAGTCAAGCATTTTTTTGGTACGATTTAAACACCCATATAATTGGTTGTCACTGCTCAAACCCCCGCAGTCTTGCATTCCGTCGGCACGATTTGAACACCAAGGAATTGGATATCGTTTGCGACTACTCAAACCCGCAGCCATACATTCCGTCGGCACGATTTTAATACCTTAGAATTGGGTATCGTTTGCGACTGCTCAAACCCCCGCAGTCTTGCATTCCGTCGGCACGATTTTAACACCTAGGAATTGGATATCGTTTGCGACTACTCAAACCCGCAGCCATGCATTCCGTCGGCACGATTTTAACGCCTTAGAATTGGGTATCGTTTGCGACTGCTTAAACCCGCAGTCAAGCATTTTTTTGGTACGATTTAAACACCCATATAATTGGTTGTCACTGCTCAAACCCCGGCAGTCTTGCATTCCGTCGGCACGATTTGAACACCAAGGAATTGGATATCGTTTGCGACTACTCAAACCCGCAGCCATGCATTCCGTCGGCACGATTTTAATACCTTAGAATTGGGTATCGTTGGCGACTGCTCAAACCCGCAGTCATACATTCTCTGGGCACGATTTTAACACCTTAGAATTGGGTATCGTTTGCGAATAATCATTAAACTAAATTTATTGATTATTTCACCATAAAATCCGTAATACAATAATAGAAATTCTGTGTCAGTATAGAAATCGTAGTCAATGGCTTTGAGAATTAAATGTGGTGCATTTTACCTTAATTGCATTATCCGATGAGCCGTCACTAAATTAATATAATATGTTTATGAATAATACGCCTAAAATAATCAGTCATTTAAAAATAATTAATTAGTTATGAAACTATTAATTACTCTTAAAAGTCTACCGCTAATTAAAGGCAAAACAAGACAAAATCATGATAAGGACATATGTCGTGAAACATAATAATGTATTGTATATATACACTGAATACACAACTGAACATACTATGTAATTAAAAACATAATTGAAAATCTCTACTATCAAGGACTATTAAAAGGATATGCGCTTAAAAACGTCGGTCACTTAACTGTGTTTGACTGTATCAACAATATAATAATTACTTGGTATTATAACGTTATGATGCCTATGTAATACTAATAAGTAAGTAATATGTTCATGCACACAACTACAAGTTTATGTAATTACAAATTACTTACTTACTTACTTAATGATCAAACAAATTAACTAAAATTAATAACAATTACAATGTGATAAAAAGAAAAAAAAAAGCAACCATTCCAACAACAAATATTATTAATCAAATTAAAAACGATAATAAAACAATAATTATAACGACACCAATAGAAATTCATTTCATTATCGAAAATTAAAAAAATAAAAGATCTCTTCACACAATGGTTTTTGTGGATGATAATACAAAAGCATTTCAACACCACAGACTTTTTGAATTAGCTGTGAAACATGTTTTACGTCAACAAATACTTAAGTGTTATTAACGTGTTTGCATGAACAAAATTGGATCTTTGGAAAGGAAAATTTCATTAAAAATTGATAAATAATTAAATATTCAACCATATAATTAAGATCATAGTTATCCCATTTATGTGATCTAACCATTTTATATAAGAATATGGTGATGGTTAATGTCACATATGCTCATGATCTCATGACATATATGGATTTAAACTTGAATTTTTAATTTAATATTATTATTATAACATTGGGGTGTTCAATACCGTCTCTAACAGTGATTTTAAAATTTCCAAATTATAATTTTAAAATGTTAAAATTTATGGACAAAAATTTGAGGTAATTCTTTAATTTGTACAAAGTAAATACGAGCTATGCGATCGATTGAGGTACTTTTCGATATTTCGCTCGCACTGTAATTTAGACAGGGGAGGAAAAAAAATAAAAGTATATAAATAAATTGTAATAAGTTGAGTAATAATATGTGTCTTGGGAATGGTGTGGACGTGATTGAACTTTATTATATTTATATTTTAAATCATTTATCATCAAATCAAATCAAATCATTTAAAAAAAAAATAAAATAAAATAAAAACCTTTTTCTATATATGGCGCGTAGCTATATTTATATATATTTAAAGGTTACCAAACTTAAAGTGTAATTTTATTTACCGGTTTTTAGTAATTATAACTTTTTGTGTTTTTTTTTTTTAACTATATGTAGGAACTTTATGTAACTAAAAAAGTGATTATATTAATTATATATTTAAAATCGATATTATTTAAAAATACTATATTTTATATATAAAATTACAATTAAATATAATAATGTGTTTTGTGGTGTTGTAAACGTGAGAACCCATTTTTTTTTTACCAATCAATTCATATCAATAGACCGAATAGATATCAATGAAATTTTGATTCGGGTGACGTACGACCGTCTATTATAAATCAATAAGCAAAATAAAACAGTGGCGAGGGCCGAGAAATAGCATTCAGTTTTCAATATCACTATATTTTTCTTATCACGTAAACTAAAAATTATGAAAAAAACAAAATTTGGGTGTTCACCGAATTAATGTTTTGCGGAAAATACAGTTATATGAATTATCATTTTTTTTAATTTGAGGGCCATAGTTTAGAAGGATTTCAATGTTTGCTTATAACATTATAAATATCAATAATCAATTTTCAATCTTTCATGATTTTTAAAATCGATTCATGCATTCAAAAGATATATGAACGATTTTCCAATCCATATGACACGAAAAATTTAATAAAGTCGAAAACCGAATGATACAAAAAATGTATTCAGTATCATTTCATTTCACACAAAAATTCACTGGCATACGAACAGAGGTTATATATCTTTTGAACGTGTGTGTCGATACACACACATCGATTTTAAAAATCGTTCTTCCGTGAAACATTGATTATAATTTGAATTTCTGTAAACAAAACTTTTGGAAATCCGTTTAAAAACTATGGTGCTAGTAAATAAAAAAAAGATGATAATTGATAAAAGTCGATTTTCCGGAAAATTCGTAAGTAAGTGGACATTCCAACAACAATTTTTTTTTTTCGTTCATAATGTAGTCTACTTTCAAATCGCAAATATAATGATATTACAATCAGAAAACATTATTTTCCGCGGTGTCGCCGCGTTCCTTCGTTTATTGTTAAACAATTATTATGTTGAAGGCATCAATAAAATGGAAATGTTGTCGAAAAGATATTTGTTGAACGACGTTTGACGGAACCATATAGTTTAGCATATACATTTGTAAAGTATTGCACACATACACACATATTTTTGAATAAAATGTTAGTTTTTTTGGATTTTTTTTTTTTTTTTTCGAAAATTTTCCTTAAATTAAATTCAATGTCAAATTTAAAATAAAATCAATTCGGCAAAGTGAAATGAATTTATTTTGTATTTTTACAGAAAATAAATCAATAGAAAAAATAAAGAGTTTAATAAAAAATATATGTGATTTAGAGTGAAATGTATATGATTAAAGTGATACAGATATATATATATATTATTATATTCATCATCAACAGGTAGGGAGTATAAGATAGGGGCAATGCGGAACTATATTTCTGTTTGTGTTATATAAAAATATAGACTACAATATAAAATTTCATAATCTTAAAACTAAAAAAATTATCAAAATCATAAAAAAAATACATTAATTAGTACGATTTTACATGTACAAACAACTCCATCCATAACAAACCCATTAAACTGTTTATTTAATTTGTTTTTATGATGCAAGAGGTATACACACACACGCACACACACACACACACACACACACACACACACACACACCCACACACACACACACATGCATATTATAATGTAGATATTTATATAGCACAACAGCACTATACATTTAAAAATATTACCTATACCTAAATTACACATGTTTCTTTAATACTAATTGTTATCATTATATTCCGAGAATTTTTCTTATTGCTATGAAACTTTCGTTATACACACAAATATAATATTATTATTAATTATTAATTATCTACTACACTCATCCTCTTGAAATGATTTACCTAAAATATATTTAAAACGAAAATGGTTCTATTACATACATATATACAATTTATATATATATGGACAATATAACCGAATTAATTAAACTTTAAAATATATAAACTTATAACAATTAGAATTACTCCTATTACAAAATATTTATATTGTTACGATATGTAATGATGATTTTGGAACAATTTTGGAATTTGAAAAAAAAAACAATAAAAAAAAAAAATTAATCTAAAAATTGAATACCCAATTCATGATTATCGGCAGCTATAAGTGTTCCAAAATCACCCATACCCCATATGGGAGGCGGTCATTCAGGTCTTGGCCCCGCTTGTGGACCATACTGATGTGCTACATTATTTGGAATTATGGGTATCCATAAGGCAGCAGTATTTGCATCGGCAGCCACAGCAACATCACCGGTGGCTGTACCATCATCATCGTTTACATTCTGTGGATTTAAACGCTTTTCTTTTTGTCGTCGATTACAAAACCATACCCTTGTTACCTCTTTCTCCAAACACAAATGTTCCGATAATTGTGTTATTTCTTCACTAGTTGGTTTTGCATTGAGTTCAAATGCTTTTTCTAAAGCAAGTTTAACTGATGCTTCTATGGATGTACGTTTTTTTCTTCGACGTCCAATTGTTTCCGGTGTTGTTAATGTATTATGTAATGAACTGCCACCAAATACACTGTGTGAAGAACACAAGAAAAAAAAATTAAAATTAAATTAATTAAAATTAAATTAATATCATCACAAAGAAAACAAATAATAAAACAAAAAAAACTTAAACAAATTAATTTACCTTCCAGGATCGCGAATGCTTTTATCAGCATCGCCCAACCATTTTTCCAATAATGGCATTAATTTACACATGTTTTTGAAACTTAAATTTAACGCCTCAAATCTAGATATGGTGGTTTGTGAAAAATCATTTCCATACAGTTTTCCCATGGCTAAACCAACATCACCTTGTGTAAAACCTAATTTAATACGTCGTTGTTTAAATTGTTTTGCAAATAGTTCTAATTCTTCGAGTTTAATGGTATCGTGTAGCGAAGGTTCTAGTACACGTGGTACTACTGCATGTCTTACAACTTGTGGCGTATGCGTACGCGAACAGGTTGTTGCTGGTGTTAGTATACCGCCAACATTCATTATACCATTCATGCGATTCGGTGGTGTTATTACATTATTGTTATTATTATTATTATTATCATCATTATTATTACTATTATTGGTATTATTATTATTATCATTATTATTATTATTATTATTATTATTATTATTGTTATTATTATTATTATTATTATTATTATTATTATTATTGTTATTTTGATTATTATTATTATTATTATTATTTTGATTATTATTATTTTGATTATTATTATTATTATTATTATTATTATTTTGATTATTATTATTATTATTATTATTATTATTATTATTATTATTATTATTATTATTATTATTATTATTATTATTATTATTATTATTATTATTATTATTATTATTATTATTATTATTATTATTAATAATATTATCTATATTATTAGTGTGGTTGTTAGAATTATTAATAAAATTTGAAACAAATGAAGGTCCCGGTGTTGGGAGACGGGGACTGCCAACGGGACTATGCAATGGTGAATTAGGCAATACTGATGACGTATATTGCTCATTCTGAAGATTAATTAATTGTTGTTTGTGAAACAAATCTAGCAGAAATGAATGTTGTAATACTTGTAGTGCACTAATTTCTTGCGGAATATTATTTTGCATCATTAATGGTGGATGATATGGTGGTAAAACAGCAGCGGGAGCTATATTTGGTTCAACTTCAGGTGATATCGCTCGTCTGAATTCCGCTGTCTGCGTAAATTGATAAATAGAATAATAATAATAAGAATCATAATACATTAATAATTTATAAAATAAAGTTAAAAACATAAGATTTATTATAAAATATTATTGCTACAACTAATTAATGATATTTTAAATATAATATATAAAATTAATTTAATTTAAACATATTTAAATATTGTACAAGTTTATACGTTAAATATACGTTCAAGTGAATGAATCTTGCGACGATGCGAGTTTATTTTTCATACAAAAAAACAGTTTTTAAACAATTATTCTTAGTGCGGTCTACCACTTGTTGTGTGCACATTTTAAAATAGTGGATGATGCTTACATTGCTCACGCATCAAAACATAACCGATATTATAAAACCAAAAAAAAAGTATATATAATTTAAAAAAAACCTTGGGAATTGATAAGTGTTAAAAAGTTTAAGTAACATTCTATATATGACGCTGCACAATTGAAATATAGTTTCTCTATAGTCATTATTAAAAATAAACACTCAGCAGCGCAGTGGTATAGTGCCGAAATATATATATATATTATTAATCATGAAATATAGCGGGTTCAATCACGGCTGCTATTTTTCATAGGAAATTTTTCGGTATATATTTTAAATATTGAAATTTTTCTGCTGGGTGACCATTTGTTCGTTGATGGAATAAAAAGAAAAAACGGATATCTTTGAAAATATAGTGTTGGAGACGCTATTCAAAGATTAACAATGTCTACACACACACACACATATCACTGTGGCCTAATCACCTATATAAAAATAATAGAATTATGAAAACCTATCTATCTTTTGTGATAATTACAGTACATTGTGGTAAATTGTTATGTACTGCCATGCGGCAAAGTAATTTACCAACATGGCTGTAATGAAAAAGGTAGATTAGATGACAGAAAGCTCCAGTTGGAAAAAAATTGTCATTATTATATAAAATATATATTTAAAATATTTAAAAAACTATAAATTACTAATTAAAAATAAAAAAAAACTTACCAAATTCAGCACTTCGCCCATATCATCATATGGCTCCCCCACATGCCGGTTTTCCGCGTGCGCACGCGGTGGAGTCACCGAAAGCTCTCGATCGCTCGAGGGCTCCCGGTTACTTTCAGCACTTGATTCAGCTATAAAATACAAACAAATTTAGTTATAAAAATTGAAATTATAAAAAAATATAAAAAAACAAACAAAAATAAAATATATTGATTAATTTTTTTATCATATTTTATTGGACCAAACACAGACAAAATAAATAATATGTTGTGTATTTGTGTATTGTGTTAAGCAGACAACCCACACCGGGCAAAGGATAATACCTACATAAATACGAGTATATTAGTATGGAATTTAAAATATATGCTAAAAATATAAAATCATAAATGACCAGTGTTGCAAACTAGATGATAAGTAAAATATAATACGAGTATACTTAGGACTTGTTACACATAAACATAAATTGTTATAGTTATATATTGTACAATTTCCGAGTAACTCAACTGGAACATTGAATACATATGGATTTATATATGAATAAATGTTAGGCATATATTTTATGTATTATGAGTTACAATTCACAATAAAATGTTCATATACAATATTTTTTCGTTTACTTGTGGTTAAATTAAAATGCGAGGGTGTACCATATATGTTTAATATATAAATATACAAGTTAATATAAAGGATGAACATTTAAAATTGGAAAATGTGTTATGAATAAAACATAAACATATGAAATAAATAAAAATATTATACATCCCGATCGGCCAAAAAAAAAAAAATTGTCAATTGATAATTGAAAAACAAATTCGTCGATTTTATACATAATCTTTTTTATATAATTATATGAAGATTTTTAAAGTCCATAATATATCCTCTGGCTAGATAACAATAAGTATACAGTGCTGCGGTCATTATTAGACCGATAATCTGTTATGCAGCTCTTCAGATATCGGGTGCGGACGTGTAAACTATATATTAGGGTGTGAGTGATAAGATAATATTTTGTTTAAACGCAGTTAAAAAAGGGTACACAGATTTTTTGTATTTTCATTATACGACACAAACAATATACAATATTTAGTATAAACCTAAAAATTATATAAAAGAATATTCCATTCTAGTTATATATGATTACATTAATTACATCCACTATAAATCCATCCTCAAACATTGGGATCCTTCGAGCGAGCATACTTGGGTCAACACTCTGGTTGTAGCAGCACTATAACCGACTAACCGCCAGGTAACCTAACCACAGTTCCTATTCAATACTTGGGACAACACTCTGGTTGTAGCAGTAGTACAACTAACTAAGCGCCAAAGTCCTTATACGTGATAAATGCCATATATGGAGGAGCTTTTATGTGTGTTTCAAAAATAAACGGCTAATGTAGTGAAGAGAATTCAGCAGAATTATAGAAACATCATCCAGCAGTAAGAAAAACTAAAGGCTAGATGTTATAAAAAGAATAAACATATTGGAACATTTGTGACCAGAATTTACAGCGTGGTTATAATGAAATCGACGAAAGGTATAGGCAGATTAAGTGATCCATGCATATATTATAAGGAGAAATATTTTTTAACGTTCAAATATCAAATATATACAAAGAAACAGTAAATATGATGGGAAATAAGTTGAAAAACACTAAATCCAACACACGAAACGCCTGTTGTATTGGTTTAGGCAAAAAATCCAAGAATAATCTAACCATCGTCCCCGTACATTTCATGATGGATATTCCATAAATTGATTTTCCATCATAACTCTGGTCTTTTTTTTTACGGATTCAATTCACGCAAACATTTCATATAGCGTCTCTAAGTAAATAGTATTTTTTTATTATCTGTTTGACCTTGTGGCGGAAATTCGTGCGATATCATTTGTGATCGATAAAAACAGTGCGAGCATTACCTTCTTTTTGGATTGAAAACGACGAGGTTTTTATTTATTCTGGGAACTGCCATCTTGTGTGTGTCATATTTCTATATAAACCCATGTTAATCGTCGTGTCACCTAAAATTATGCGTTTAATAAATGTTTTAGCAACTTCAACATTTTCCCATTTTTTTGTAAAAATTAAGCTCTTTTGGTACCACGTATCAAGCCCAAATCATCATGTATAATGCTATGTGTGTTGATCCACAGTTAATATGTTGATTTCTTAAGTAGTCTCCTATAGATGTTTAATTTTAGATTTTCACAATTCGCTACCCATTGAAATGGTAATAGGCCAACAAGAGGATTGTGCAAAGAAAAACAAATTTTAACATTATCTTAAATGTTCAAGATTAAAATGAAAAATTCCCCATCAAATTTGAATAAATGGTTAAATAAATATATATTTATAAGGTTAAATAAAAATTGAACAAAAATATTGATAGAATTATTCCTTTTTCTTATAAATTGGGTGTTTTAGGCTGAATATTATTGCCATTTTTTTAAATTTTCATTCATTACAGTCAAGTTGGGATTATATAATAATTTACCAATTGTACTGTAATTAACGAAAGATAGATGTTTTCAAAATACTATTATTTTAATATGGGCGGATTAGCGTGTGTGCACAGACATTGTTAATCTTTGAGTAGCGCGTTCAACACAATATAGTTTTAAAGATATCCATTGCTCTTCTTTCCATTCCATAAACAACCGCAAATGGTCACGCAGCAGAAAAATGTCCTATGAAAAATAGCGTGAATTGAACCCACTATATTTCATGATTAATAATATATATTTCGGCGTTATACCACATTGCAATACTGAGCTTACTATTATCCTAGTAACACTGTCCAAAGTTTGTCCGCAAAATTTCCACATTATTTGTAGTAGTCCGTAGTTTCAATCCGATGAAATATCTATGAATTTCTTACGGATGTCCGTTGGAATTTAATATTATGATTGCAATCCTGTCTATGGATTTTTATAAAAAAAATGTCCTTGAATTAACCGCGTATATTTCCGATGATAATTTCAACGGATTCTCCTTAGAAGCATTTCTAGTTGCTATTATTCTACAAAATATCCGTTGTATTTATATTCATATATTTTGTGTGCAAATCTAAGGATTTTCATAAAAATACCAAAAGTTCTATAGAGCACGGAATGATGATGCTGAACGATGGCAAAAATTCATCGATTATGAAATTTTTTGTGTGTAATAAACAAGAACAAAAAACCGTGTATAAAACCCATGAAAAATCTTACAAATCCTTCCTAGGAAAAATATATAGATTTGAGTTGCTGGTTGTTTAAAAAAAATTATGAAAATAAATTAAAAACAGTCAGGATTATATGTAGAAAAGCGGAAAATACAAAATTTAAACCCACCGTTGGCTTGGATAATTGGTGAAATAAATTATGAATACACAATACCGCGGATATTTGTTGGAAATAATTACCCCTCACAATCCAAAGATTTCAATTGATCTAAATAAAATATACTATTATTATTAAGTGAAAAATCTATGAACATTCTTTGGACCAATTCCAATATATATATTTTCCATATGGAAAATATGTGAATTTTTTCCACAGAAATATTCCTCATTTTTCAAGGTACAGTATACAAATTGTTACTAGGATACAAAAAAATTATTGCTATTATTCGATTCGGTATTCTGTATTAATATTATTGTGTCTGTCTTGCTGCTGTTACTAAAGTGTCAAAATAGCAAGTGCGTGAATTTTTGGTATTCTATATAATAATATAAGAATATTTTAGAATACCAAATATTGTTAATATTTGTATAGCAATTGCTATGATAGCAATAGCAATAATTTTACAGCATAACGCCCATAGTATATTATAATTTAGTATAAAAATATCAGAATAATATTAATAATAATATTGTCAATAATAAAATCCTTAATAGTTAATTTATACAAATAATCAGATATTCTATGGATGATTGAAAATTTGCAATAACTAAAAAAAAATACTTGAACACATAATCCTTTCGCAGCGTAAAGCCGTACAATAAAATTGAGTTAAATTTAATCTTTAATAAAATTATGAGAGATTGCGTGCAGTTTATGACCTCAAATAAAAACTATAATATGATGTTTATATGTATTGATGTTATAATAACAAAAAAAAAATTTAAATCAGTGTCACGTGACCTATTACATATTTGATGTGATTTAATTTATTAATATATATATACACACTACGGTGATGGGGCAACGCAATATTATATTACTATTATTATTATTACCATTATTAGTTTTCATTTTTAAATTTAAAATTATTATATGGTAAATAATATACAAAAATATGAGACAACGGTACGAAGACACACACACACACACACACACAATCTAATTCAAATATGTATATTTTATGTTTACAATCAAATAGCAGCGCGTACATCTGCCCTTTTTTTTTTTTTGTCCATATAAAACCTATCTATATCGACTATATTTTTGACTATTCATATCATCATCGCATATTGTTAATAATGTTAACACATTGAAGACGGTTCTCGGTTTTTTTCACGTTTTTTTTTTTCCAACCCTTGGTCACCACCAACGAACGGGTGACGTTTTTTTCACGTTTGTTTTTAAAATTTCAACCAATGCTGTAGGTAAATTGTGTCCTGTTCAATTCATTCACAGTATACAACAACAATTTAAACGATAAAGAAAGGTTAAAATATAAAAAATGTTTACTGCAATTAGTAAAAACAAAAAAAATGGGCTAATGATGATTCTGAAGTAGAAGAAAATGTATAGCAGATATTACACAACCGGGAACTTCTACTGCTAACCATGCATGCTTCTTTTTACGATCATCCACCAGGACGATTATCTGGTAATATGCGACTACATGTTTTAGAGAAAATTGTCGAAAAAAAAGCATCCATTTAAGACATGTCTTGAATGTAAGGCAAAAACAACAAGAGGAGCAAAATTCGATATATTTGCAAATTTTGTTTAAGGGGTATGCTTCTTTTCAAGCATATCTTATACGAAAAAAAAACACATTAAAATAGCGTTTTGTATGTTAATAATAATCTTTTAAAAATGGATCCGATTTAATTATCATTTTTTATTTATATAATTTTAACAAAATATGTGAGAATTGCGGGTATATATGCTATTCATCACATACCGTCGTCAAAGTGTTAATATTTTTCATATAAATATGCATAAATAAATTATTTATGTACAACACTCGCGTAGCATTATTATGCGACGGATATATTCAATATATTATTATATAATGTAATATATGGTAAAAGTGATGTTGTGCGCGCAGGGATCCCAGCCGATTACCCTTTATTTTGGCCTTCGATATTATTATTGTATATCAATATATAATTCATATATATTATGGAAATAATCATATATAAAAAGTTTTGGCGTCCATTTTTAATATATGTATACACAGAATATCCTGAATATAATATATGGTAATATATATGGTATTGATATAAATATATCCTTTTTATATACAAGGATGCAATTTATTCGATTCATAATTCATCAATTTTGACGGTGATTATTTATTTATTTTTATATATATATATTTTTATAATTTCATTGTTAAGGCTCTATAAATAACACACAATTTATATATTTCTATAAAAATAAAAAATCAAAATGCTCATTTGTGTATAATGTGTAACTTTTTATAAATATGTATTTTTGTAGTTGTTACCATATAATATATATTAATATTAAATTTTTTGTTACTACTCCTGTACACATTACAACGATAAAAAGTCACGAAAGTTATTTTGTTATTAAACTATGATCAGGGTGATCCGGATCGGGGTATGTAAAGTTACAAAAAAAAATTTGTATATATATGCGTCCCGTCCCGTATTTATAATATCATTAAACCCTTCTTCCTTTATAACACATTCTATTTTATTTTGTTCTATGTTAACTTATTATTTTTGTTACGCGATATGAATAGAATTTTACTTTTGAATATGCAAAAAAATCTTCATATCGCTGTGTGTGTGTGTGTGTGTGTGTGTGCATGGGGTGAGTTTTGATTGGATAAATTTTTACTGTATAAAAAAAACAAATATATTAATTTTTTATTATATGTATTTTCACACACACACACACACACACTAATAATAATAAATCAGAGTCTTTTTTTTTTGTTAAACTGCTTTGGTATTTTAAATTTAAACTATAATTTTATATAATTTTTTTTTTATTATTATATAACACGATAAGGAAAAGGGGTTGTTTTGGGAATAATATATTTAAATATATGAAAATGGCGATAGGGGGTATTTTAAATATAAAATACATAAAACAATTTGTATATAATACAAAAAATAAATATATATATAAATTTAAAATTTCTTTGGCTTACAATTAGTTAGTTAGTTAGTATTTTATTTTCGTTTTAACAAGCCAAATTAAAATAAGAAATAGCATAATTTCTTTATAGCAGAAGAAAAACTGATTTTAAAGCATATTTATATTATTGTATTTTGTACTGATGGTGTGTGTGTGGTGATGTTTCTCATCACATGACGTCTTTTATTTCTGCGAAAAAATTTAAAATATAATATTTTAAGTTAAATTTTATACACAAAATGGGTATCAGCGGAGCAGTGGTGTAACACAATGATGTTTATATTATTAATCATGAAATATTGCCGGTTCGATTACCAAAATGGAAATTTTTCAGCTGGGTGATCATTTGTTCGTGAATATATGAAATAAAAAAAAAAAATGTTGATATCTTTGAAAATCGGGTTCCGTTGGACGGCTACTCAAACAGATTAACAATGAATGTTGCTGCACACACACACACACACACCGATATGGGATAAATACCCATATAAAAATAATAGAATTATGAAAACATCTTCTTCTTCTTCTTCTTCTTCTTCTTCTTAAGTCATATTTTGTTCCTAGTGGAGCTTTTATGTCATCTAATAAACCTTTCCTTTACAACCAAGTTGGTAAATTACTCCGCATGGGAGTATATAACAATTTACCAATTGTGTACTGTACCGTACTGTAATCAACGAAAGATAGATGTTTTCATAATACTATTATTTTTATATGGGTGATTAGCCCACAGTTATGTATGTGCAGACATTGTTAATCTTTGAATAGCGTCCAACACTATATTTTCAAAGATCTTCGTTTTTCTTTCTATTCCATCAACGAACAAATGGTCACCCAGCAGAAATATTTCAGTATTAAAATAAATACCGAAAAATTTCCTATGAAAAATAGCAGCGGTGATTGAACCCGCTATATTTCATAATTAATAATATATATTTTGGCGCTATGCAATTGCGCTACTGAGTGTTAAAAATGAAAACATCTATCTTTCGTTAATTGGGCAGTACAATTTGTAAATTTTTATATATTACTTCAAAGCAGAGTATAATTTACTAACTTTGCTGTAATGAATGTTTATTAAATGGCATCAGCTCTTGCAGTGCAATATATGACTTGAAATTTCAGAAAAAGGTTACCACAAAATTTATACAAGATGAAATTTTGGATAGAAAATATATATTAAGTTTTAGGTTAATTAATTAAAAATTTTAAATGTAATGGTGGTGGCAAAATACGGCCGATATATCTGGTATTTACTGGCACATACACACGCCTTATTACCGATCACTATTGAATCTATACCGACTCTGTGTGTTGAAGCATGAAGAGATTATTTAAGATTTTTTTGCGTAACGCAAAGGCTTGTAAAATTTAATTTCCAGATTAATACCCGCGATTTATAATCAATGGAATTTTTTCTTTTCAATAAAATCGATTACGTACCAATTATTTATTATGGACGTTAAAGCAAAATAAATTCTATAATGGTTCTTTATAATTTATTTATAATACGAATTTAATAATGTAAAAAATCCAAAATTTAAATTGTAAAATTAATTATTTTGTCATTTAGACTATAGTACTTAATTAACGGCGGCTCTTGAGTAAATAAATGATTGTTTTTTTGTCGAAATATTCCATGATCGTTATTCATAAATATAAGTGAATTTAACTTGAATCCTTCTAGTGAAGTGAGCTTGTTGGCATAAACTTCGGGTTTCAAGAAAAACCCAAAACAGAAAATTTCAACGGCGTTAAATTACATGATCTGCGGGCGGCCAAGTGTGACAACCAAAACAAGAAAATACACCATCATGCAACAATTGAATTTTTTTGGTCGACATGAATGACATTCGTGGCACACCGTCTTGCAGAAAACACATCTATATCTTGCAATTTATTGTCACATAAAATACTGAATTATTTCATGTTTAATTCTTGTCCACAATTGCGACGAATTGATGTTTTTTGCTAAACACTTTCGCGAGCTGCTTCGTTGGTTGCGATGTTGCGCCACTTGCTAAAGAACGGCCAGAGTGTCTAAGATTACTAATTAATCCATATATAAATAGTATTCCTGAATTTTTTAATTAATCTCTTCACAGCTAATGAATGATTAAATCACTATTCCGACATTATATTTTTTGTACGAAAATTGCGAACTGTATGCAGGATGCTAAACTGTCAATATTTTTAAAATATTGTGCAACAATAGAAAAACCATTATTATTTGTTGGCCATCACAAAACAATTTTTTTTTAAAATCTACCATTTTTTACTACTTATATATTGTATATGTGTGAGTATTACATAATGCTAATAAATCTAAATCCACCAATATATAAATCGTAAATAACGTATGGCGGCAATAGTCGTCAAATTTTTGTATAGTTACAGTCTTACGATTTAATGTTAATATAAAATTAAATTAATTTTAAAAAAGTATACCGAGAATATTTACCAATAATAATTCTTTCATATAATAATCAAATATTTTACTATGTTTATTTACTTACTTAAAAACATACACACACACACACACACACACACATACATACACAAACCCCCACATAAGGATATATGTAAATAAATAACATAGAGTTTATAAATATATATTATATTCTAAAAATAGAAGCTCGGTCAAAGTATGGTAGATGGTAAGTAACTCACATAAAATTTGAATGGTCATCATATGTGAAATCAAAACTTCTGTATTTATAGGGAAAAATATATATTAGATATTCATAATGGTCGTATATTGCTATACTTTACAGCTCAACATATGCACTTTCATATTATATATCCATTCTCTATATATAGATTTACATATATTTTATTGTATGCATATATAATAAATGTACGATGGACCATAACATATTTCATAGGATATCTTCAAATATAAACCAACCATATAAGATTTTATATATATTCATATATATCATTATCGGAAAGAAAATTTGAATTTTCACGAAAATGAACTCACAAAAATGGTATCTGAATACAAATTCGTTTGATTTGAATTTATTAAAGTCTAAATAAATAATATTCTACATGATTTTCTCCTTGATTTCATGTTATTCAAAATATATCTATATAACATAGTTTATTTTATATATACATAAATGTAGGTAGATATAGATATTTTATAGACGATCTTGATGTACCGCGTTCTATAGAATTATAATAGATTTACCAGGTATAGGAGTATGAAGCGAGCCGCCGGCAATAAATGGCTGTACTTATATTAGTAATTATGTAAGAGCCTTAATGCGATGTTTTTTTTATTGTTTTGACATCTGTCAACAACATTCAGTGTGGTAAATTCCATTTGTAATACAACAACATAAAATTTTATCGTGTTAAAAATGTCTAATTTTGTGCCTTCAACAAACGATTTGCGGGTATCATTAGTTGTTTGTTATCATTTAAAGAAAAACGCAGCTGAATCTCAACGAATGCTTATAGAAGCTTTTGGTGATCATGCTCTATCATTAGCAACATGCAAAAGATGGTTTCAACAATTTAGAGAGACAAAGATTTTGATTTGAGAAATGAAGAACGTGGAAGACCACCAAAAAAGTTTGAAGACAGTGAATTGCAAGCATTGTTGGACGAAGATGATACACAAACTCAAAAACAACTTGCAGAAGCTTAAAATGTAGATCAAAAAACAATTTCTAATCGTTTAAAAGCAATGGGAAAGATTCAAAAGTGTGGAAAATGGGTTCCACATGAATTGACTGAAAGGCAGCAAGAAAATGGAAAAACCATTTGTGAATTGCACCCGTCAACAATACAAAAGGAAGTCTTTTTTGCATCGAATCGTGACTGGTGATGAAAAGTGGATATATTTTGAGAATCCTAAACGCAAAAAATCATGGATTACACCAGGTAAAGCAGCAACATCGACTGCAAAACCAAAACGATTCGGTAAGAAGAGAATGCTTTGTGTTTTTGGTGGGATCAGGAAGGTGTGGTGTATCATGAACTTCTGAAACCTGGTGAAACTGTTAATACGGTTCGCTACCAACAACAAATAATCGATTTGAACCATGCATTATTAGATAACCGACCAGAATGGACAGAAAGAAATAAAAAATCTGTTAAGGATAATTTTGCAACATGATAATGCACCAGCACACAAAGCAAAACCAGTTCAGTATACGATAAAGTCGCTTGGATGGGAGCTGTTACCACACCCGCCTTATTCACCAGACTTGGCTCCTTCGGACTACCATTTGTTTTCATCGATGGGACATGGTTTGAAAGAACAGCACTTCAAAACATCTGAAGAAGTTGAAAATTGGCTTTCTGAATGGTTTTCGTCCAAAGCAACACCATTTTTTCGACGTGGTATACGAAAATTGCCTGAAAGGTGGTTAAAATGTGTATAAAGCGATGGAAGTTATTTGGAATAAAATATTTTTGATTTTTCTATTCTAAATAATGTGTTTTTCTTCCTTTAAAAAAGGCTCATTTTATACTCCTATACCTGGTAGTACAATGAGATTTTTTTTATTTCTATAGTACACACAACTACATGCATCCATACAATTGGTTATTATTCTAGTTTAAATTTAAATTTAAAGAAAAAAACCGGCCTTTAACATGACAAAATTTTAGGTGGCCGGTTCAAACACATCTTGTAGTTATTGTACACGGAAATAAAAAATGGGTTTACGAAAACATTTGTTATAAACGTTGCATATTTTGCTACAAATAAAATTGTAGCAATGACAAACACATTTAATTTTACTTTGACTGACAACAAATAAAAAATTAACATTTACATTTTGTTAAAAAAATAAATTGCAAGATCATTATAAAAAACGATAAAAATTTTAGGCGAACCGAAAAATATGCATCAAGAAAAAAGTAAAGAAAATATGAATGCAAATGTGAAATGAAATGCAACAAAAAGAAAACATTGCTCAACAAATGCCCAAGAAAATTATTAAAAACTAAAAAATCGTTTAAATAAATGGAACGTGAAGAGGGAACACCTCGAACTTTGATGGACCGCGCGTCTAAAAATAAGTTTACTTACTTATGTGTGTATTATATTTTCATTTGAAATTAGTTTTATTGCGTTGTATTATTGAAGGGGTAATCAAGTAATACGGCAAAAATAAAATAAAATAAATAAAAAATAGCTGTGATAAAAAAAAAGGGAAGTAAATAGAAAAAAAAAATTTCCAAAACGAAAGAAGTTAAAGTTTTATTTAATTCTTTTTATTTTATCATACAATATTTAGCAAATCAATGCACACGTGTAATGCAAAAAATGATCACGTCATCCGTTGGAAACCCGTAATTCCATTTATAATTTATTTAATAATATGATTTTTCTTTAAATTTTTATGTCACAAAAATTTATTAATTATATTTTTTTGTAGATTCAACTATATCGCAGTCAACTATATAAATTGAATGGAATCAATATACAATTGGAAGAATTTGGAATAGGATCTAATTTAATAAATAATTTAGAAGAAAAAGGAGTAAATTAAATTCTCTATTATTGATAAATAGATATATATAAAATAAAATAAAAGTCACACTATACACTTCAAATGTTTTACTTTTGTACTTGCATTGGTTTTTTTTTAAAAAAAAAAATGAAATATCAAGTGCGGCATTTGCATGGTGAGTGATCCTTAAATTTATTTGTAATATATTTATTAATGATCTGTGTACCATAAATTAATACAAAAAATAGTAAAAAAAATTTAAATATTCTTTATATTTCATGAAGGCTCCTACAATGTTTTATATAGACTGTAAAAACGTGTTCCATAGTTCCATAATTTTTGGAAAAAATTAATGCATTGACAAATTATGAAAGAAGAGAGAAAAAAAAAGGAAATCCATTATATGACTTCTGGTAATAGAGCAACGTAAGTAAAAATAATAAGTTTTTACAGGTACATATAATTTTGACATACAACACAAGAGTAATAAACTGAAGGAGCAATAACATTAGCATTGTCATATCAATATATTTTTATAATTTTACTTATATAGACCGCACCCGACACTAACAATAGATTTAATCAAAAGTACATATTTTATAAGTAATTTTAAACATTAATAAATATGTATTAAATTAAAATATTAGGCAATTCAGAACAAAAGTTTTATGTACTTATTTATAGTAAAATTATAATGTATTGTATTATTAATGTAATTGATTACAAGTATTCAAATGATTTCTAGAAATGTGAGGTGTTTGCATTTAAATTAGCATACTTTTGTGATTGTCAGAAAGTAATGTAAAGTAATTGAATCAATTATTTAAACGTTTATTAGCCAATGTGAGTTACTTGTATTAAAATCTAAATACTTTTGTTATAAATTAAACGCAGGTTTGTCTAAAAATTATAGTATATTTCAATCAATTATTGAAATATTTATTAGAAATGTGTTTTACTGGCATTAAAATCAATATATACATAAACTTTTGGTGTAATTAAAACACATTTGTTAAGAAAATAATAATGTATTTTAATCAATAGTTCAAATGATTGCATAAAATGTAAGTTATTTGAATTAAAATTAATAAAACGTTTGATTAAAATTTATTTTGTCATTTACATTATAAACAAATGGCGTTTGTAGTTGTGGTTACAAAATGTCCGATTATGTGTTTATTGTAAAATGTTATTTGTTGGTGACAAACAAACGCATCAAACAAAAAACTTTTGCTGAATTTTTCGTGTGTTGTATAAACGAATTTTTCTTTCCGTGCGGAATAGAAAAATTTATATATTCGATATTTCAATTAAAATTTAGTTTAAATATCGTAAAAAAATTTATTTTTATTATTGATGAATGACATGCACTTATTTTGTGAGTATAAAATAAAGATTTTAAAATATACCAAAAAAAAAAGGAAGTAGTTTAGCAAAAAAATTTGAACATCAAATATTGAAATATAGAACTAAAATCACACAGGAGAATGTGGCGGCCCTTACGAAATATAAATAGGTGCCACTGCAATAAAAATAATTATTAATTAAAACAGTAATTATTAATATAGAATTTAGAATAATTAATAATTATTGTTTGTAAATTAAATCAATTAACTTTTGGAATTTGTAGTTATGGTACAACAAGTAATACAAAATCTAGTTACTAAACTTAGGATCAGGATCAGGATCAGGATCATGAAAAATGCCACGTTAGTTTTACAAAATAATTGTATCTAAGTTGTTATACAAAATATAAAATAAAGAATATTAATAATTTATGAAAATAAAATATATTGTGTTTAAGTAGTACAAAGAACACGATAGAGAATATATCTACTATTTTTTTCGTTTTACAATTTTTGCAATCTATTAGTAGTAATTTCTATACTAATAAAACCGAAATTACTGCTGTATTCGTTGCGCCGATAGTGAAAAATAAATTATTAAAAACAGAAAACAGAAATTTCGTCCCGTATACAACACGATTTCATGTAAATTTGGTGGAACTATAAACAATTTTAACAGATTTTTACAGGCGAATTTTAGCGATATATAACAATTCTCAACGATTGCTTAAAAAAATTAAATTGAAATGCGTTGAATAGAATAAGTGTTAAGTGACAAACCTGTAAGATTTTACGATTTTTATATATTGTATAAGTAGGTGGTACTATCGCAAAACTTCTTATATAGGGAAGTTTCTGATATAGAACCTAAATAAAATTTCCCATATAGAAGAATTTGATTCTGATTGATTCTTGAAATTTTGAAATGAATAATTTAGTACGCGTGTGTGTGTGTGTGTGTGTGACTGTGTATTATAAATGTTTAATATTATGATATGTTTTAATAATTATTTTCATATATGTTAGCAGCTGGTTTGTTTTAGCACTTTACCATCACATCTATTGTAGATTGATAACATAACAATAATTATGTAATACATAATAACAATGTTATGCTTTATGTTTATGTTGTGTATTTTATATATATATATATATATTGTAATAAATCTCCCTCATTATTCTCTCATTTAATGTTGTACAATATGTATAAAAATATAATCAATTAATTACAAATCACACACGTCAATAAATTAGGTAATAATTTGTGCATTTATTTTTTTTTTTAATACAGAGCCTTTCAAAATTAAGCGATATAACATAATAAAACATCGATACAGCAAAAATATGTATTCAGTCACGAAGCGTGAAATATTTTACTATACATAAAAATTATACAAAATAGTCTAGATTGTATGTAGAAAACAAATTAAATAAATTAGTTCAATGCGAAAAAGGAATACATAGAATTTATTTTTAGGTTCCGTATCGTTTTATCTTCACCATTTTTAATATTAGTAATAATGAATTTGATTACACAATAGGAAATAGGATGAAGGTGAAATAAAATTAAATGTTTCGATTTTTAATATTGTTATTCATATTTCCAAGAATTTTTTGAATTTTAAAACACAATAGCAAATTGTATGAAGGTGGAGTAAAATTAAATGTTTCAAATTTTTATATTATTATTTATATTTCTATGAATTTTTTCAATCTTAAAACACAATAGCAAATAGTATGAATATGATGTAAAATTAAATGTTTCGAATTTTTATGTTATTATTTATATTTCTATGAATTTTTTCAATCTTAAAACACAATAGCAAATAGTATGAATATGAAGTCAAATTAAATGTTTCGAATTTTTATGTTATTATTCATATTTCTATGAATTTTTTGAATTTAAAAACACAATAGCAAATAGTATGAATATGATGTAAAATTAATGTTTCGATTTTTTATATTGTTATTCATATTTCCAAGAATTTTTTGAATTTTAAAACACAATAGCAAATAGTATGAATATGATGTAAAATTAAATGTTTCGAATTTTTATATTATTATTTATATTTCTATGAATTTTTTCAATCTTAAAACACAATAGCAAATTGTATGAAGGTGGAGTAAAATTAAATGTTTCAAATTTTTATATTATTATTTATATTTCTATGAATTTTTTCAATCTTAAAACACAATAGCAAATAGTATGAATATGATGTAAAATTAAATGTTTCGAATTTTTATGTTATTATTTATATTTCTATGAATTTTTTCAATCTTAAAACACAATAGCAAATAGTATGAATATGAAGTCAAATTAAATGTTTCGAATTTTTATGTTATTATTCATATTTCTATGAATTTTTTGAATTTAAAAACACAATAGCAAATTGTATGAAGGTGGAGTAAAATTAAATGTTTCGAATTTTTATATTATTATTTATATTTCTATGAATTTTTTCAATCTTAAAACACAATAGCAAATAGTATGAATATGAAGTCAAATTAAATGTTTCGAATTTTTATGTTATTATTCATATTTCTATGAATTTTTTGAATTTAAAAACACAATAGCAAATTGTATGAAGGTGAAGTCAAATTAAATGTTTCGAATTTTTATATTATTTTTCAAATTTATATATGCACTAAGCAATGCATTTTTATTTTTTAGGTAGCACTCGTACCGTTCAATGTATATGAAGGATTCGTGGCTGGTATATTTATATATTTATATATATGAAATGAAACAAAAACGTTGAGAACATGATTGATATGCTTTCTGACATCATAAGTTACGCTTTATACACATTATTTTTCTATTTTTTCGTATTTATTTTTTTTTTGCTTAGCTACAGTTTAGTTAGTCTTTTGTTAATCTGTTTTGTTATTGTTGTGTGCTGTTGTTAAATTAAAATGACCTAAACATTTTAGTTATTTTATTAATTTTTTTTTTTTACAATTTCATACAATACTCTATAAAATACTACAAAAATGGTTGCAATGTTAAAAGTATTATTTTTGGCCTAGAACTTTATATATATATCTGAGAACAATATTTCTATATTTTGTGTTTTAATTGTTTACATGAAATTTATGGTGGTTGATATCAGATTTTGATATCTCGGAATCAAAAGATGATTGAGCAGAGATTTTTAAGAAATTCGATAATACAAAAAAAAAATAACCATATATTGTTGAGAAGAACGAGACATTAAATATAGGAAATATATTAATATGGTACACCAATATAGCGTATCTATTAAAAAACAAATTAAACTTTCGCATTGCTTTTATGCTTTTTTTTTTTTTAGACAGATAATAACCGATACTCTATAGAATATATGAAATTCCAAAAAAGCGGTAGCCATAATTGAGAGTAGAAAAACCAAATTTTAATACCAACAAACAAAGCAAATGTGACGTGATTTCCAATTGGCCGTTGATGTAGCGTTTGAAAGACGCGATTATGCGAGAAGGTTATGTGGAAGATAAAGAAAATTAAAGTTATAAAGCGCAAATTGAATTTTGGCGTGTTCTGTGTTGAACAAGGCGTTTGAAAGTAGCCCCATATACATAAATTCAAAAAAAAAAAAACTAAAGAAGAAATTAACTTTTTATAGATGGCAAACGCAAACCAATGAAAATGGAACGAGATTTGAAAAAAATTATTCAAACTCTCGAAATACATAATTTAGGAACTCAGTTTGATAAATCGTTACCCATGCACCATTCGAATTTGAAAATATTGCGACTTGTAATGGTATGATATAGATTGTAAGAACTTATACTGCGGAGATTTCAGTAATTACAGTCTGAGTTCGAATAAGCATCATCAGCTTAATTTAAGAATTCCCCACCTTATCAATTATGTTTTTATAATAGAGATGATTTATTTATAAAAAATTATTCTCAAATAATATATGAGTTTTGTATATATTAATAAGAATGACATTGTTTTTTGAAAAGGTTCCAAACATCATATATGTTCATATACATAGGGAGTATACAATTTCATTCCATTCCAATTTCTAACCAACAAGCAAGCGATGCAATGCAGTTGCGTAATTTTTTTATATGAAAAATATTTAAAATATAGAATAATATAGAACCGGAAATTTTTTTGAAATATTTTTATTTCTCATATCTATGCGAATAATTTACAGAAAAATTCAAGTTGATTAATCGTCGCGATCCTGGCGATTTTTAACTATTATGTGAAAAGTGATTACATATATATTGTACATATGTCATTTATATGTGTCTTGACGAAATTATTAATGTATCTACCAAATGTCTTATGCGAATCGATAAGTTAAATATTGAAATTATTTATAATTTATGTGGAAATGATAGTGATGTGCCTAGAATTTATTATTTTAAGACTTATTTATTTTCAATTCAATTATACATCGGTTTTTTTTTTTTTTTGTAAATACAACATTATATATTTCAAACACTTGTTGCAAACACACCATATAATAGATATTCAGCCACACACACAAGTGGTATACATACACCGAAAGTAAATGTATTATATAAGGTTGTCAAATATCTCCCTTCCGCCTTTTTGTCTTTTTAATTTCGCGGCTATGTACAAAGCGCTACAGAGCTCGTATCTGGCAACACTGTACATAATTTGAAAGCTCTTGACATAACAAACAAAACGACGCTATGTATGATTAGTTTGGATATTGCGTTCAACAGTTATAGACGTGTAAACATGGAGTTCACTAACGCCGAAATTCGCGCTATTTTAAAGTTTTCCTTCGTTAAAGGCAAATCCGCTAGAGAAACGTTCCGTGAGATTAATGGTGTTTTGGGGGATGGTACTCTATCACTTCGAACTGCGGAGGAATGGTTTCGACGATTCAGAGCCGGTGAAAACGACACCATGGATAAGCCAGCCGGCGGAAGACCTGTGACGACAAATACCGATCAAATCATGGAATACATTGAGTTAGACCGGCATGTGGCATCTCGTGACATCGCCCAGGAGATGGGAGTTAGTCACCAAACCATTTTAAACCATCTGCAGAAGGCTGGATACAAAAAAAAAGCTTGATGTTTGGGTGCCACATGAATTAACAGTGAAAAATCTAATGGACCGAATTTCCATTTGCGAAATGCTGCTGAAACGGAACGAACTCGACCCATTCTTGAAGCGGATGGTGACTGGCGACGAAAAATGGATCACATACGACAATATCAAGCGAAAACGGTCGTGGTCGCAGGCCGGTGAATCGTCCCAAACAGTGGCCAAGCCGGGATTGACGGCCAGGAAGGTTTTGCTGTGTGTTTGGTGGGATTGGAAGGGAATCATCCACTATGAGCTGCTCCCATATGGCCAGACGCTTAATTCTACCATCTACTGCGAACAACTGGACCGCTTGAAGCAGGCGATCGACCAGAAGCGTCCAGAATTGGCCAAAAGGAAGGGTGTAGTGTTCCACCAGGACAACGCCAGACCACACACTTCGTTGATGACTCGTCAGAAGCTACGGGAGCTCGGATGGGAGGTTTTATCGCATCCACCATATAGCCCGGACATAGCGCCAAGTGATTACCACCTGTTCCTGTCCATGGCGAACGCCCTTGGTGGTGTAAAGTTGATCTCAAAAGAGGCTTGTGAAAAGTGGCTGTCCGAGTTCTTCGCAAATAAGGAGGGGGGCTTCTACGAGGGAGGTATTATGAAGTTGCAGTCTAGATGGAAACAGATTATCGAACAAAACGGCGCATATTTGAACTAAATCCGATTACTGTAACACTTTTTATAAAGCATTGAATAAAGAGCAAAAAGGCGGAAGGGAGATAGTTGACAACCTAATATATAGGAATACTTTTGTAGCAATATCTATTAACACTTTGAAGACGGTATGTGATGAATAGCATATACCTCCAATTCCCGCATAATTTGTTAAAATTAAGGCCAAAACATACTGCCGTGAGTGATGGGACTTTTTTTGACATTTAATTTTTATAAATTGACCAAAAACTTCTTGAAAAAAAAATTTTTTTTTATTGCTCTCCGTTTTACCGCAAGTCAACAAAAGAAAATAGACAATAACCGGCCGAACCGTCCACCCGTATGTTTCAGATATACAAAATGCTTTGTTTCTATTCAAAATGGCCCGTCACACACGGCAGTATGTTTTGGCCTTAATATAAATAAAAAATGATAATTAAATCGGATACATTATTAAAGATTTATTAACATGAATTTCGCTCCTCTTGTTGTTTTTGCCTTACATTCAAAACATGTCTTACATGGATACTTTTTTTTTTCCCGCTATCGACAATTTTCTCTAAAACATGTAGTTGCATATTAACAGATAATTGTCTTGGTGGATCGTAAAAAGAAGCATGCATGGTTAGGAGTAGACGTTCCAGGTTGAATAACATCTGCTACTGCTACTACTTCTACTTCAGAATCATCACTAACCCATTTTTTTACTACTTGCAGTAAAAATTGTTTTATATTTTACCCTTTCTTTATCGTTTAACTTGTTGTTGTATACTGTGAATGAATTGAACAGGGCACAATTTACCTACATCATTGGTTGAAATTTTAAAAAACGTGAAAAAAAAGGTCGCACCCGTCTACAATGGTTGGATAAAAAACGTGAAAAAAACGTGAACCGTCTTGTGTTAATTTATAATAACAAAATAGAATGTTTTTTTTTTTTATAAAATTATTCCTCAACACTGACTGAGTCTTACATGCGAAAAATATTAAAATTAAAATTATTAACACTCGTTTTCCAAATGTTACAGATATGATACTTTGGTAGTTACAAAAAATACATATATTATATTTGTTTTAAACGTATTTATTACACCCACACACACACACATAAGATAATATAAATACTTTTTACCAACTTTTGATATATTAAACCAAAAAATTATACTATACCCAATTTTATTTATACTAACATTAAATTAAATGCTTTTAAATTGTGTGTATATTTATCAAAAGAAATGTTCTCATTATTGCATAAACATAATGTAAATATATGGTATATTTGAAATTATGTATGTATGAAAAAATCTACTCTTAAGTATAAACTTTTAAATTGTAAATTCACACAGACGTTGTTGAACAAATAAAACTGGTGGAAAAATAAAAAAAAACGTAATGCATACACAAAATAGTACAAATAACATTAATGCGAAAAATCAACACGAAAATTCACTTTATACCAATATATACCACTCGACATCGGTTTCAAATACGGTGCGGTACTATTTTTATATACTTTAACTTTACACATATGGTAATGGAAAAACATTCTTTCAATATTTAACCGCATCTATAAACAACAACAAAGAAATGTTTATAATATCTTAAATAGTATGAAAACCATATGCGTTCATTTCCATATAAATTATCTACTATAAAGTCCAGTCAAGTATAAAATTTGCCTTTTACCTTTTTTTTTCTATATGTTTTTGTTGGTAAAAATATACATAAACGCGATCGCCCGCCCAATATATGTGTATTTGAATATGTCAATAAAATGAAAAGAAAATTCGGCATAGAAATTCAAGAAAAAAAAATAACTTAAATATAACCCTTTAGAAAAGAATTCGCATTGCCCTTTGATTTTGTGGAAGAAAAAGAAATAGAAAAAATTTTATGCATTATACAAATTACAAAACATTTTCGATATACATATACACACGGTTTGGGTTGATGTTGTATAGCTAATATATTCTGAACGAATATATGTTAAACAACGAGTTTCATATGAGGATAGAATAGCGTCTGCATTTAGTTTATATAAACCAGTGGCATGGCTCGCGATTATTTTATGTATTGTACAACTATAACTAGAGGATTATAATCCTTCAACTTATTATTACTTATTTCTTGTATAAATATACTTAAAATCAGTGGCGAAGGCTGACAACAAATAGCATTCAGTTTTCAATGTCGGTATATTTTTCTCATAACCTGAGTGAAATTAAACTAAAAATGTTGCAAAAAAAATCTGGCTGTTCACCGAATTACATTTTTGGAGGAAAATCGACTTTTTTGAATTATCATCTTTTTTAATTTGAGGGCCATAGTTTTAACGAATTTTCACTTTTGCTTACACCATCGCAAATTATAATCAATTTTCAATCTTTCATAGAACAGATTTTTAAAATCAATTCACACATTCAAAAGATATATGACCGATTTTCTAATCGATGGCAGAGAAAATTTAAACAAATTTGTGGTACTGTATAAAGTTGACAAAAAAATTAATGTAATACCATTATTTCATACAAAATTTCAATGACATCAATCATCATATCGTTTTGAACTTGTGTGTGTATGTGTATCGATTTTCAAAAAATCTCTTCTATGAAAGATTTGAAATTGATTATAATTTACAATTCTGTATACAAAACTGAAAATCCGTTAAAACTATGGTCATATGGGTAATTCAAAAATCGAATAATTTTTAAAAGTAGATTTTCCGTAAAAAATTTTATAATTGGACATTCCAATTTTTTTGTTCATAATGTAGTCTACTTTCGAATCGCGTCTATACCAAAAAAAACTATAGTGATATTGCAATATGAAAACATTTTTTTACTCAATGGCTGTCCGAGTGCTATAGAAATTTATACTTAAAATAAATTTTCTACTTTGGACAGCATCGAAAAAAATTTTAATCTGTATCTTACTGTACCTATTTACCACATCTGGTAAATTTTTATAAAGCAGCAGCTTAGCAACGTGAACTTTTCATTAGGAAAGTGTTAAATTTTTCAAACCATTTTTTGATCACCGTTCAGTACAGAAGCTATACAAATGTCATAGCATTGATTAGAATCGATTTTTCCTTTTGAATGCAAACTGTTAATTAAACGAAATAAGTAAATAGTCAACAATACAATCGGTTCGGTCATGTCCTTTGTCTATAGGTACTTTAAAAACTTTTCTATTATTGGTGCGTGTATAATATTTATTGTAAAATAATTACAAACACTGTGCGATGTGCTCGTAAAAAAATGCTTAATGTATAGATAGATCATTCAGTTCAGAGAGCATATGTGTCCAAAAAGATACCTTTGTTATGGGATGTATGAAATTTTCCGATGGCTACGAATAGGAATTTTATGTTAATCGCTAATTTTTAGAATATCGATTATCACAATACTGTAATTATTCATTATGTCGTTTAATGATAAAATCACATACCCGGTCACCACTTATTTAACTCAAAAGAGTAATTTTTTCGAACGGTTTTTACAGCCAGCGCAGCACTTTTCTATGAAATGTTTTAAATCAATATGTAAATACTTGCGGTCCAATTATACTGACGCACACACAACAGAACTCAATATCGTCAATCAAATTCTATAAAAGATTAATTTTTTCTACCAACTGAAAAATTCATTGACTTGTGTGCGAACCGGAATGAAAGATTGTGGAAATTGATTATAATTTCCAAGTTTGTATTTACAAAAATGAGTATAAGCCGTTAAAACTATATGCGACTGTTAATTTATTTAAGTCGATTTTCCGGCAAATTATATATTGAATTATTAATTTATTATAATTTTTTTAAAATGTGGTCTATCCGATCGGGTGGGAAGCCACCGCCGCATCTGCCTCCGCCGCATCCGCCTCCGCCGCATCCGCCTCCGTCGCATCCGCCTCCGTCGCATCCGCCTCCGCCGCATCCGCCTCCGCCGCTGTACACATTGATTTTCATATATATTATGTATATTATTAGATAAAAATATGCAACATCTGAAGCATGGAATAGAAATTGTAATGTGTTTTGCATAATAAATAGGCGATTTGTTATTTTACTGATGACCAAAATATACCCATCCATCGTCCATCATACCATAACTAAAAAATTTGGTTTTTTTCTTCACAAAATAGGACTCAAAATTGGGGAGAGTTTTTTTTTTCGCTCGTTTAATGTATTCATTTATAAATAAATTTATATATATTTATATATTTATAAGAGTATGGCAATGGTACGTAAATATTGCGTTTGTTACATGTGAATTGTAAATTATTGTTCAAATCATCATCGTTGACCTTTGGTATTTATATATTTATTTATACAACACATAATATAAAATATATTATTAATATTTTAATATATATGAAAAATCACCCTTATAAAATAGCCATATATACCAATATAGTCCTTACACACACACACACACACACACACATCCATACAAAAATTTACAAATTGTACATATATAAATGGGATTCCGTAATTTAAATATCTATGCATTTATAATTTAATGTAATTTAGAGGAAATTATATTGTTATGTAATATCCGCATTCACCCTTAGTGTAAACCTTTTTTGTTTTTTTTTTTGTATTACTTATGATATAAATAAAAAAATTGTGCACCCTAAAAACGGACAGGTTAATAAAGTGTATAGTGTATTTATTAAAATAAATAAAAAAATTGTGGTGGTTTATCGCATTTATTTAAGTGGAGAATGCATAAATATACTTAATATATTACCTATGCAACAATAAATATAAGGAATTTCAATTATTTAAATTTTATAGTTGAAAACCCATTCAAATATTTTATAATAGTAACACAATTGGTTAATTGAAAGGGGTAAATTTAATGACTGACTATATTATACCATAAAATTTAAAGTGTTATTACCTAAATATAATATCAATGTATACGCAGCAGTTGATGGTAAATTAAGATATACATGAAAATTTACATTTTTCTTTCGTGTGAGATATGGTATTTAAATGGTTATAATTCAAAATTAGGGTACTCGTTTTATAGGCTGTCATAAATTAAATCAAATTAACACCAAACCTTATATTTATTACTTATTACACGCAATGTTACATTATATTATTTACCATAAATTCAATTGTGATTTAATATTTATATTTAAATGAATTTCAATTTTTAGCAAATGAATTTCATTGACTGTAGAGTTATTATGAAAAGTTAATTTAATTATCATATCCCAACAATGTGCGCAGTAAAGAGCCGATCACTTTTCCCACATGCATCTCACTTTGGATACTTATTCAAAAAACTATATGTTTTCAAATAAACACCATCATTCTTTGGGGATACTTATTCAAAAAACTATATGTTTTCAAATAAACACCATCATTCTTTGGGGATACTTATTCAAAAAACTATATGTTTTCAAATAAACACCATCATTCTTTGGGGATACTTATTCAAAAAACTATATGTTTTCAAATAAACACCATGTCTTTTATTTGTTTCGTTTTTTTTTTTATTTCTCTGCTCTTATTTTATCTTTTTTTCCCAGTATTACATATTTTTTAGTTATTATGAATTAATTGATTAATAAAATTAAATTGATGTGGCATTGGTAAATAAAAAGATTGGTTAGTTAATACACCAATGTCAATGTCAGAGTGTTATAATTTTTATAATACATTACCGGCAAACATAACTCACATTTTTATGGAGCCAACTGTTTTCAGTATTTTCAAACTACTTAAATCTGAATTGAAACATACGGAAAGAGTTCATGGTAAGCAAATATAGCCAGGATATACAAAAAAAATAAAATAATATAATAAAATCTAATAAAAAAAAATGGATTTAATAAAAAAAAAAAAATTGGGTTGACTGATGCTGATGATCCTATCTCATACTCTAAAAATTAATGAAACACTAACGACGTAGGTAATAAACTGATTGTCAGCGAAATTGATAATTCAAAGATTAATATGACATTTTAAAGGACGCCAACAAAAATAAATATATATGTTTTTTTTTAAATTATTCATATCCGAATCTTCAAATACGGAAAAGAATTAAACTAGAATTTTGATTAGAATTTGTGTGTGTTTCAAGGATAAGGGCATTTCGTAGGGAGGCGAGGTAGTGGAGGGTTGATGAAAGTAACAAAAAATAATATTTTTTTTTTAAATTATTCATGCAGATGTGAAGTGTCACATGCCCCAAATTGTACGTTAGTAAAGTCCTGGAAATATCCTTGATCCTTGAACGCTTAGTTCTATATTACAATTCAAAGTTTAATTCTCTGGTGTATATGAGATAACTCTAAATTCTGACTAAATTCTATATAATTATTCTTGTAAAATCTTGAAAATGTTGCATACATAAATTTATTGATTCTTGAACTATCACAATATATTTAATTCGTATAGTTTCATTCTCTTTCATCTGTGGTGTATTAGTCCTTGACATACAAATTCTATACTCAATTCTTTGTTTGAGTGCATTTTTTTTGCATGATTCGCATATAAAACATAAAACTTGTCTAATTTTCTCTTTTACATTCATGATGATGCGTGGATAATTTAAAATAAAAAAAATCATTGTATCGTCCCTTAATCCTTGAACAAACAATTGTACTCAACTATACACTTGTTTGAAATACTGAAATTATAACACACAATCTAACTACCATGTGGTGATATATTTCCCCGATTCTAATAAATTTTATGTATTAAATTTTAGTAATCATTAAAATTATTTTTAAAAATGAATTGGATTTGGTCACAGGGTGTATCAAAAGTATCGAATTTTAAAAAAAAATTGTGTAAAAAAAACTTTGTGTGCTTTGTATGGTGTGATCATGCAGATCAAGCAAGTTAAGTTAAATAATTTACTATAAATAAAAGTCGATGGAGAAATTCAGCAATTAAAAAAAGTTATGCACCATTTTAGTAATAGGTTGCGTTTTATATGTACAATGTTTTTAAAGGTAAAATTTTCATTTTTATGAATGTATCTGAGGTATTTTGGTGCAATGACCAAATACAATAAAAATGATGTCAGTTTGTCCATTAAACTGTCCAAAATCGTGGGGAGATACAAAGTGTCTTAAGAAAATTGTAGTAGTCATAATACGGATCTGATAAAATAATATAATATAATATAATATAATTTAATAAAATGTAAACGGTAATGAATAAAAAACGGCAATACCATTTGATTGTAGTTAAAGATTAAAACCAAATATATTTTGAATGATATAAAAACAAATCAAGTGTTATACCGTCGACGAATATATTGAAATAAACTATACATTAACTATAATATTTATTCGATTAAGTGTTTAAATGATTGGTATCCAAGGCATCCTACAAAATCGAACATAAAATTTTTTTAAATTTTATTTTATCAATTTATTAATTCATTTTACTGTAGTTTTCATAAATACCGATAATTTTTAAAGCATATCCGCACTATTTACATATAAATAATACATTTATTATAAATGCGATTTTCTGTAATGTATCATTTCGAAATGTACTCATTTAAACGGTATGAAAGTGATGATCTCGTGGAAATAAGAGGTTGTAGGCACAAATATTTTTTAAACCATGAGTACATGAATTTGGTCACACATGTGCAATCTCACAGATTGCTGAAAATGATGCAATGAAAGTACACAAAAAAATTGGATCCAAATTGGTTTAAATACTGAATTTCTATATATTTGTGTATAGTTATATGATCCGATAACAATCATTATATTTATTACAAAATTCATTCGAATTCGGTAACGCAAATATTGTTATTTTTTTGATTTCTTTTACTTTTACTGTATTAGTATTAAAATATATTAAAACATTAACTAAGTATAGTAAAAAAGGAAAAAAAAAGGCGAAATGGAAAAATTTATTAAAAAATAGTTATAAATTTTTTGTAATCATATTACATGCCAATCATTTATCGTACCCACAAACTCCCACATCCATTCTTCCATATACAATATTTAATTTTAAATATACATTTGATTGATAAAATTCAGTATTTTTCTGTTAAATTTTTTTAGCCACCATAAAAAATTGCCAATTAAATAAAATAATGCATTAAAAATAACAAAATACTTATATTAATTTATAAATAATATGGACTTAATGTGTGTGTGTGTGTGTGTGTATGTTTTAACATAAAAGTATAATAAATAATTATTTTTTATGATCAATCACGACGATGTGTTTTTCTTATTTTTTTGCAAATATTTTACACACATATTTCGCATATTATACAGAAAAATTGGCATATAATTTATGTACCTTATTTAAATTACATTTACAATAATATTCCTTTTTAATTTATTCTTTTGGAATTCGAAATAATAATAATAATAATATCCTTTCTGAAAATCTATATATATTATCAGCATTGATTTTAACACGACGCCGCCACCATCACACTATTTTATGCATTTACATCATAAAAGCTTATCTTTTTAATCGCGCACAGACACCACACACACAATTACACACATATTTATTATTGCTTTTATATAGTCTTTAATGGCTTATTAAATTTATTAGCTCTTTTTATTTTAATGAAAATGATTATATATGTTGATTTTTTTATAATGACAACAACAATTCATCCACATACGAATATATAAACAATATTTATAAAAGATTTAGTGAATATATAAATATACAAGAAGATGTTCAAGAAATAGTACACAAAGTTGTAGAACAAGAACAAACTGTATAATCTATACGTTCTGATGGTGGAAGTACACCAAGATATCAAAAACAGAATTTTTTAAGCATACATTTAATTTTAAATTGTAAAGTTTTTGTTAAAGCTGTAAATTTTTTTGAAAATTTGTATTACTTTGTATTTAAATTTATTTACAAAAATTATTACACGGACAGAACTCAATGAAAATTCCAGATTTAATAGGACTTTTATATTGTCAAAGGAATATCGAGGAATCATATACTCACTGAAGGCAATGATGACCTGTCATCAAACCACACGCCAATAATACTTTTAGGAAGGGAAAGCTTCATGTACAAGAAAAGTCAACCAAAACTTACTAGCAAAAGAACAAACTGGAATAAATTTAAAAATCTTATTGATCTTAGATCTCCAATGGAAACTGTGAACCAAATTAATAAAGAAGTAAAACAATTTGTTGTGCACATACAGTAGGCAGCAGAAAACTGCACACCAACTGGGTCAGGATGTACCATTTCAGAAACGTGTTATCCAAGAAAAATTGAGGAACTTATTAAACAAAAACGAAAAGCACTAAAAGAAGTTGACAACTAACAAGATTTCCAAGAGACAAAATCATTTTTAAACGTTTTAACAACCATTTTAAAAAAAAAGCATTAAAGAATTTAAAAATGAGGCTATCACAAAATGTTTAAATAACTTATCATGAGATGCAAGAACCGACTACTCACTCAGGAAGGTAACTATACGTTTAAAAAGACCTATAATGCACAATCACCCTTTGCGAGCAACTGATGGCACTTCGGTTGGATATCCTAAAAGTAAAGCTAACGTTTTCGCAGAACACCTATCAAATGTCTTCAAACGTCTTCCGCAAATCACCGATAGGGAGAATACAAATCTCATATATATATATAACATAAGAAGGATGAATTGGAAATTCCTCCTGTGACTTTTACAGAAATTAGTCACCTATGTATACATGATCTTAGTAATAAAAAAGCCGCATAGGCTATGTTCTCATTACTGGACAAAATAGTAAAGGAGCTCCTAGAAATAGCCTTATATACAAATTGCAATACATAATAAATGCCTGCTTTAAATTGAAACATGTGTCTCAATCAGTGTTTAAATTGCCAAAATAATTGTTATACCAAAGCCTGGGAAACTACCCGCTGATAGTAAAAATCTCATTCCAAATCATAAATTTGGTTTCAGATGCAACCATTTTAACTATTGACCAAGTCCATCGCATAACTAATATAGTGGAGATAGCCTTCGAAGATAAAACGCTATGTTCCGCAAATTGCACACCACGACAATACGTTCAAATACTAAAATTATACTTGGCATACAGATGCTTTACAGTGTGGGTTGAGAACGTGTATTCTGAAGTGATAGAAATATCGGCAGGAGTCCCACAAGGAAGTGTACTTGGTCTAATATTATATTTATTGTATACCAAAGATATCATAATTGATTCACTTACAAGAAAATAGTTAACGTACCTACATTTATTATTCAAATTCGACTAAATATCTGGGATTGAATCTGGATGCTAAGCTAAGATTAAACACAGAAAGTTGTACTGGCTTCTTGGACGTAAATCTGAGTTGGCAGTGGAAAACAAATTACTGATATACAAGCAGATTTTAATGCCGAAGACCTACATCGTGACCTAAAGATTAACGTAGTCACAGAAAAACTTAGGAAATATGGTGTAAAGCACTATGACCGCTTCCACATACATGAGAATTCCGAGATGGTTGACGTACTGCTTGATGCATCCAACAACATACGACGACTTCAAAGAACTAAGCCACACTTATCTATAGAACACTCAGATTAATCTGTATTTAATCTGAAAACGTTTACCTTTAATACGACTAACACTATGATCATATTATACTCTCCTAGCAACTTATGGCTATATAGAGAGTTCCTACCACCGGTGGCATATTACATCGGTCACCCATCTAGGTGGTTAACTGATGTGGTGTTGCTTAACTTTCATATAAAATATGAAAGTAATATTTAGTAACACCCATGTCGCCGACAGATTTGTTTTTAATTTATTTCTAATTATAACTACCATTTAAAAAAAATAAATAAAAATATTGTAAACATTTTGACAATTTCTCAACAGAATAATGGAAAAAAAAAACATGCGATGATGATTTGAAAAATCGAAAATACGACTACCACTAGATCATATTAAATGAAAAATGAAATAGTACAATAAATAACAAAATTTTAGTGGTAAGCTATAGGAATACTTTATTTATTACATACATCCTTTATACCGCATTATAAATATAATCCTTGTAAATCAATCAGAAGTATAGGTTGAACTTAAAGTATAGTAGGATGGATGGTGTTTCAGTGCGATATGGCACAAAAAAATTCAATTTAAAGCATCTGCTTCTTTTTCTATATAGTGTGAGTGAGTGAGTAAGTGTAATATATTTCTATATTATACTGTATACTATTAATTGATAAAAGAAATTCACGTATGTAAACACTTATACTGTATTTTATTCTACTGTACGTTACACGTCACTATCCCATTTTTTTTGCTTATCGAAATATTGTACTGTTTGTGCACGATGTACTGATGGTGCTCACTATATTTTCTTGTTAATATATAGTAATATATCAGTGGCGTCTGGTGAAAATTTTGCCATTGCATTCACTCAAGTAAAAACATAATTATATAGAGTACCATGTACCTCTCAAATGAGCGTTATAGTTGGTTTACCTATGTTTTTTGATGAGCTGAGTACGAATAAAATCATGAAGGTGCCTCAAAATGCGGATCTATTAGCTCCATTGAATTTCATAGAAGAAATACTTCCAATTTCACGTTTAGCGTGACCCAAGATCAACGACGTGGACGTGGCCAAAAAAACGATCCCTTCGGGGTGCTTGATTTTCGTGAGTCCACTTGCCGCTCACGTTGGTTGCTTGATTTTATGTTAATCTCGCTTACATGCGGTTACTTTATATTATTTATATATAAAATTCATTCTACGCGATTTTTCACCGAATATACTTTTAACTTCATCGAAAAAGGTAGGCGAAGCTATGAGATTTTTTAGCATTTCCTTCTCAATGGCCATTAGTGACATAAGACCATTTAAGCGCTCTTGTCCAATAGTATTTCTGCAATAATTTTTAATCCTATTTAAAGATGAAACCAATTTTTCACAACCAGTTGAAAAAAAGAAAAAGTAATTACACACAACGGTAGGAAGATCAGCAGTAAAATAACAATGTGCAACACATATATTATTTATATTTGTGTACCAATTGTTCAATGACCGTCGAGTAGAAGAGAATAGAGACCAAAATAATTTACAACAACAGTCCATTGATTGGTTTTTAATTTTTTTCATTTAAAAAAGTTGGATTCTCTATTTGATTTCATTTACACATATAATTATGAAAGTTTGATTAAATTTTAAATAAAAATAAGCTTAACAGTCGAGTGAATGCATAAGTTAAATTGTGTGGCTTGTGTTGTCTTCCTTATTTTTCGATTCATTTAGGAGTATGTGTTTTTGCGCTACTATTTTATTATGAGTTTTTATACTGATTTTTTATTTTTTTTTCACATAGTCCTCATCGTCGTGTGCGTGTGTGAGTAATTTTTTATAGAAGTTGGTAGGCAAATTTTAAATTTTATCTGACTAAATTTTTATTACTATGTACCTTTGAATTTGGAATGCAATAAAATAAAATCTTATAATGAATTGAATAAAGTCGTTAGGAAAATTTCAACGCATTCAGTGAATGCATTGAATACAAGGACAAGGCGCCGCTGCAATATATGTATAATTATTTCGTAACCTCGCTATTTTTAGGTTTGTTAAAAAATTGGTCTTTTTTAGAGTTTTACTTTAATATGTATTCGGATTAAAGGTGTTGTAACAGTTAAGTAATCTATGACATTTATAATGTGGGTGGCACCTATCGTGCATAATAAATACTTATATTTTTTAAGTTTATTTACAAATAATTAATATTTCTAAAAATTATAAATATAAATTTTACTATAAAAAAATTGCAAATAAATGTAATGTTCCCCATTCACAAATCGTATCGTAATAATATCATTTTATTTTATTATTTATAAGAAGAAACCCTTTTTTATAGGCCACGCGCGTCATTCATTAAAACACATATAAATAACTAACAATATTATAATTTGTTCGGAAATCAAACAACCATCAGACACACACACACACCAAAATATACCTGCCAAATTTTACATATTTTTTATACACGAGTATCTCAAACAATATTATAATGCAGATATATTGAGAAATAGACTTCTTAACAGTTTTTACAGTTTTGATTTCATATATATCCTCTTTTGATAAATTCTATATGTATCTAATTCAACCCCTTCATATTTTCAAATAAAAATGTACGTGTTGCTTTCTTTCTTAACCATTACCGATTAAATAATAAAATACAATGAACACATAAATAATAATATATAATCGTATCACATAATAAATGGTATATTGTACCTCTTGTAAAATAAATAAATCTTAGTATGTACTACGGGAAAGTAAAACACAAAATCTATCATCTTTCCAAAGTATTTTATAGCGCTACTAAAAAAAAAAAAAAAAATAAAAATAATAAAGGAAATGAAAAAAGAGATTACAGGTATACTAACACATATATCAGTTAAGGAAGTGTGTTTGGCTTGTGTTAACATCTATTTATACCTACCTATATTTGTAAATATTGTATATTCGCAATATACATCACTCTTCATCTATATCAATATATAAAATAACATAAGCAGGATTTTTAAATGGGTGGAATTTAACATATATTTATAGAAAGATAAATGTTTATAATAATAAATATTGGTGGATGATGCCAAATCAATCCGAAAATAATATTAACCCTTTCATATTTTACCATTATACACACACACACACACACACACACTATATTATTATTATTATAATAACAATCAATATTATAGATTGATCCGGCAGTAGGGTACGGATACTTTTTATGTATATTATGGTATAGTACATAGCAATATGCATTGTGATGGTACATCTTAAATAAAAAATAAATAAATGGTATAGTAAGCGCCCACGACATGTGACACGAGCGTATATTTATAATTTTTATTTCATACATATACAAATAGTTATTGTTCGGCACGGAAACGGTTCGTAAAAATAAATTGAGGATCACATGTGTCCACTACTAATACTACATAAATTGTAATATATTAAATATAATAATATAAGCTTATTCAAAATATTTCGCCGGAGCTAGCACTGGCAGGCAGTCCAATCTTGAACTCACTCGCAAAAAATGTGTATGCGTATAATTTTACGTCTGACATTTTTTCGAATGCGATTAAAATATTATATTTTTGAATTCTGCACCCGCTTTACTGTTATTCGGCGTCACTAAATGTAAATTATACGTATATTATTATAAATGTTAAATGATGTGTTCAAAATTGTTTTTACTCATTTTACGTCTTAATTTCAAATAATCATAATTAAAAAAAAAAATGGTATTCAAATAAAAAACAACAGCAACATCGTGTACAGCAACAACTACCACAGCATTGGGTATTTCAACACCATTCGCAACAACTGCCACAGGCTTCACAACAGCAATCAACACCAACATATTATGTATGTTCATCAGTCAATAAAATATTCAGAAACGATGGCAAATACTACACAACAGCCACAAGGGCAGAACTATGAAAATTTGTGGTTTACTGTTTCAAACAAAAGGACAAAAAAAAAAAGAAAAACCAAAAGCAAGACCAAAAACAAAGCAAACAAAGTTTTCAATATGGCTGCGACCAACTAAAACAACAAACAACAATAATGGCATAACAGCATAATCAAGGGTATTCCAGAAAAACATCTGATGGCACAGTCAAGCTACGATATTTATCATCCGACCATTCACCCATCATAATTACAGTCTACCCTAATATCATCAACAATGAAATTACTTTTTGAATTGTACAATAAACACACGAACTGGGATCAATATAAAGCAGTAATTGATGGAACCAACTCGAATCTTTTTATAAAATTAATTAATTTAGAATTGAGTATAAGCATATAAGATTCAGATGGTTCAAGGATCAAGGAAATTTCAAGGATTTTACCGGGATAATGTTTACATTTGGTCGTGTGTGTGTGTGTGTGTGTGTGTGTGTGTGTGTGTGTGTGTGTGTGTGTGTGTGTGTGTGTGTGTGTGTGTGTGTGTGTGTGTGTGTGTGTGTGTGTGTGTGTGTGTGTGTGTGTGTGTGTGTGTGTGTGTTGTATCGTCTATGAAAGCAGATTGATTAATATTTATATTTCAATGATATGATAGACAGTTCCATACCAGTTCATCGGATAATTTTTGGGGATTTGGTTGTACTAGTCGCATCCAATTTTAATATTCATTAAATTTGAATGTACAAGACACATTAGTTTCCAAAAATTAATTATAAATAATTTTTAATAACATTTAATAAAGCACATACAACAATTAGTTGTAGTAGCGTTCGGATTAACCGTGCACCGTGATTGGTGTATAAAAATAATATTTGTGTACACATTTATTTCTGGATATTTTTTCTAATAAATAAAATCATTATCTTGTACTCACCATGATGCACTTCTTCAACTGGAGACATTGATTTTATTTCTCTATTAAAAACTGTAAAAATAAATAAGAAAAATTTAATTAATAAAAATATATTATTAAGATTTAGTATTATTGGATTATATTGTAAAGAATCAATGCCACCAAAGTCAAATGATTTTGTTTTTGTCTAAACTGAATTTGTTGTTGTTCTTGCCAACTTGTTACCGCTGCTACCGCACATTTTTTTTATATACAACAAAAAAAAAAAAAGAACAGTATTATTTTTGAATTTAAATATAAGTATGAATTCTACAAGTATCATTTCAGATGTCAGTAGAAAGGCTACTTCTATAACCTATAACAACGATATATATAAAAAGGCATAGTAATACACGTACAAAATATTTTATGTAGAAACAAAACATAAAGTTGAATGGTGGGCACATAAATACATTTAAATATAAAAGGAGTAAAATTATGATGGATAAAATATAATCAGCATAATCAATAAGTGAAATATAATAATAATAATAATAATTTATATGTGTGTGAGTGATATGTAAATGGAAATGGAATAGGACATTAGGTGTATATATAAAATATGTACCGGTAATAATGATAAACCATACCAGTAAAATAAATATAAATAACTTAGAGTTGACTGTAGTACTGTTCTTATTTTATGAATATTTTATGATAATGTTCCTAAATATAGTTGTATAGTAAGATGAACCACACAGACACCGAATGGACAAAATAAAAGGTAAAGGAATACGTATTCAAAAGAAATCGTTCGTTAATCGTTTAGTCTAATTGAATTAGTTCGCCCAACAAAACAAAAAGAAACTATGTAAATTATAAATGTAATTGCGAATGCTGTGCGGAATGTTATACGCAACGAAATAACGAAAAATTAATATGATACACAAACGGGTAATCAAAATAAATAATATATCATTTCACAGTAGACAACTCTCCGTGTTCTGTATCTGAATACTTTTAGCTGGGTAATTATCACACCAATTATGGTTGATTTAATCCATTGTGCACGTTATTATGCTTTTGATTAATAATTCTTGTAATGGTTATTTGTTGGATGACAAAACCAAGAAAAAACACCCTAAATCTGTTTTGAGTATTAACACACACAAAATAAATAAATGGTAAAAAATTTTGAAAATAAATGCGACACTTCCATAAATAATTAGAATTTTAAAATATCGAAAAAACTTATATATATATATAGATTTATTTTTTTTAAGTAATTGTAATTGCTCCAAGTGGACCTTAATGTCATCTAATAAACCATTTTATTACAGCAAAGATGGTAAATTAATCCGCCGCATGCGTGTAATTTCAGTGACGAACACCGAACACTACAGAACGAAACGAATTGATAGTTTTAAGCTGTGTCAGGATAACATGTACACCAACCGTGCGTTAATCCGAACGCTACTTTTTCATTTATGTCGATTTTAGTGTTCGGATTATCACACGTTCGGATTATCGCTCGGAAAAATATAAATAATATCAAAACACAAAAATTCACATAATTTTCTTATTTTAAAAGATAAATTCATGAAATAAAAAGTATCTGATAGCTGAAGCCTTCTAGTTGACTTGTTAACAACAAAAAATTAATCACTCTAATATCTTGGAAGTTCTGGGATCATAAATGAATCAAAATACCCTATTTTTTAATAATTGTAAAATCAATTCCATAAAGCTATGGTATTTTTTGAGATATGCCAATGAAACTTCTCACATATCCTTAAAATGAATTTGTATGAGTACGTTTAAACCAATTTTTTACTATTAACATCCAGATGGGAGTGCTTGAGACAAATTTCCTGGAAATTTGTAAATTGATCATTTCTTAACCGATTTTGATGAAATTTTATACATGTGTTCAAAGTGGGATTATATGAACAGTTCTTATGGTAGTTCTAAGATATCGGCACTACGGGCAGTTTTATTGATCAGAGTTGGGTATCCTGGTTAATTTGGATATTCCTTATCCGATTTCGATGAAATTTTGTATATGTGTTCAATCGGATGAGGAATACCCAAATTAACCAGGATACTCAACTCTGATCAATAAAACGGCCCGTAGTGTCGATATCTTAGAACTACCTTAAAAACTGTTCTTATAATCCCACTTTGAACACATATACAAAATTTCATCGAAATCGGTTGAGGAATACCCAAATTAACCAGGATACTCAACTCTGATCAATAAAACGGCCCGTAGTGTCGATATCTTAGATCTACCTTAAAAACTGTTCTTATAATCCCACTTTGAACACATATACAAAATTTCATCGAAATCGGATGAGGAATATCCAAATTAACCAGGATACTCAACTCTGATCAATAAAACGGCCCGTAGTGTCGATATCTTAGAACTACCTTAAGAACTGTTCTTATAATCCCACTTTGAACACATATACAAAATTTCATCGAAATCGGATAAGGAATACCCAAATTAACCAGGATACTCAACTCTGATCAATAAAACTACCCGTAGTGTCGATATCTTAGAACTACCTTAAGAACTGTTCTTATAATTCCACTTTGAACACATATACAAAATTTCATCGAAATCGGATGAGGAATACCCAAATTAACCAGGATACTCAACTCTGATCAATAACACGGCCCGTAGTGTCGATATCTTAGAACTACCTTAAGAACTGTTCTTATAATCCCACTTTGAACACACATACAAAATTTCATTGAAATCGGATAAGGAATACCCAATTTAACCAGGATACTCAACTCTGATAAGTAAAACTGCCCTGAGTATCGGTATTTTAGAACTAGAGTAAGAACTGTTCAAATAATCTCAATTTACGCCTACATACTAAATTTCATCAAAATCGGATAAGGAATACCCAAATTATCCAGGATACCCACCTCTGATTAATAAAACTGCCCGTAGTGTCGATATCTTAGAACTACCTTAAAAACTGTTCTTATAATCCCACTTTGAACACATATACAAAATTTCATCGAAATCGGATGAGGAATATCCAAATTAACCAGGATACTCAACTCTGATCAATAAAACGGCCTGTAGTGTCGATATTTTAGAACTACCTTAAGAACTGTTCTTATAATCCCACTTTGAACACATATACAAAATTTCATCGAAATCGGATGAGGAATACCCAAATTAACCAGGATACTCAACTCTGATCAATAAAACGGCCCGTAGTGTCGATATCTTAGAACTACCTTAAGAACTGTTCTTATAATCCCGCTTTGAAAATATATACAAAATTTCATCGAAATCGGATAAGGAATACCCAAATTAACCAGGATACTCAACTCTGATCAATAAAACTGCCCGTAGTGTCGATATCTTAGAACTACCTTAAGAACTGTTCTTATAATCCCACTTTGAACACATATACAAAATTTCATCGAAATCGGATGAGGAATACCCAAATTAACCAGGATACTCAACTCTGATCAATAAAACGGCCCGTAGTGTCGATATCTTAGAACTACCTTAAGAACTGTTCTTATAATCCCACTTTGAACACATATACAAAATTTCATCGAAATCGGATAAGGAATACCCAAATTAACCAGGATACTCAACTCTGATCAATAAAACTGCCCGTAGTGTCGATATCTTAGAACTACCTTAAGAACTGTTCTTATAATTCCACTTTGAACACATATACAAAATTTCATCGAAATCGGATGAGGAATAACCAAATTAACCAGGATACTCAACTCTGATCAATAAAACGGCCCGTAGTGTCGATATCTTAGAACTACCTTAAGAACTGTTCTTATAATCCCACTTTGAACACATATACAATATTTCATTGAAATCGGATAAGGAATACCCAATTTAACCAGAATACCCAACTCTGATCAATAAAACTGCCCGTAATGTCGGTATTTTAAAACTACTTTATTAACTGTTTATATAATCTAATTTTACATTTACTTACTAAATTTCATCGAAATCGGTTGAGGAATACCCAAATTAACCAGGATACCCAACTGCCCGTAGTGTCGATATCTTAGAACTACCTTAAGAACTGTTCTTATAGTCACACTTTGAACACATACACAAAATTTCATCGAAATCGGATGAGGAATACCCAAATTAACCAGGATACTCAACTCTGATCAATAAAACGGCCCGTAGTGTCGATATCTTAGAACTACCTTAAGAACTGTTCTTATAATCCCGCTTTGAAAATATATACAAAATTTCATCGAAATCGGATAAGGAATACCCAAATTAACCAGGATACTCAACTCTGATCAATAAAACTGCCCGTAGTGTCGATATCTTAGAACTACCTTAAGAACTGTTCTTATAATCCCACTTTGAACACATATACAAAATTTCATCGAAATCGGATGAGGAATACCCAAATTAACCAGGATACTCAACTCTGATCAATAAAACTGCCCGTAGTGTCGATATCTTAGAACTACCTTAAGAACTGTTCTTATAGTCACACTTTGAACACATACATAAAATTTCATCGAAATCGGATGAGGAATACCCAAATTAACCAGGATACTCAACTCTGATCAATAAAACGGCCCGTAGTGTCGATATCTTAGAACTACCTTAAGAACTGTTCTTATAATCCCGCTTTGAAAATATATACAAAATTTCATCGAAATCGGATAAGGAATACCCAAATTAACCAGGATACTCAACTCTGATCAATAAAACTGCCCGTAGTGTCGATATCTTAGAACTACCTTAAGAACTGTTCTTATAATCCCACTTTGAACACATATACAAAATTTCATCGAAATCGGATGAGGAATACCCAAATTAACCAGGATACCCAACTCTGATCAATAAAACTGCCCGTAGTGTCGATATCTTAGAACTACCTTAAGAACTGTTCTTATAGTCACACTTTGAACACATATATAAAATTTCATCGAAATCGGATGAGGAATACCCAAATTAACCAGGATACTCAACTCTGATCAATAAAACGGCCCGTAGTGTCGATATCTTAGAACTACCTTAAGAACTGTTCTTATAATCCCGCTTTGAAAATATATACAAAATTTCATCGAAATCGGATAAGGAATACCCAAATTAACCAGGATACTCAACTCTGATCAATAAAACTGCCCGTAGTGTCGATATCTTAGAACTACCTTAAGAACTGTTCTTATAATCCCACTTTGAACACATATACAAAATTTCATCGAAATCGGATGAGGAATACCCAAATTAACCAGGATACTCAACTCTGATCAATAAAACTGCCCGTAGTGTCGATATCTTAGAACTACCTTAAGAACTGTTCTTATAGTCACACTTTGAACACATACATAAAATTTCATCGAAATCGGATGAGGAATACCCAAATTAACCAGGATACTCAACTCTGATCAATAAAACGGCCCGTAGTGTCGATATCTTAGAACTACCTTAAGAACTGTTCTTATAATCCCGCTTTGAAAATATATACAAAATTTCATCGAAATCGGTTGAGGAATACCCAAATTAACCAGGATACTCAACTCTGATCAATAAAACTGCCCGTAGTGTCGATATCTTAGAACTACCTTAAGAACTGTTCTTATAATCCCACTTTGAACACATATACAAAATTTCATCGAAATCGGATGAGGAATACCCAAATTAACCAGGATACTCAACTCTGATCAATAAAACTGCCCGTAGTGTCGATATCTTAGAACTACCTTAAGAACTGTTCTTATAATCCCACTTTGAACACATATACAAAATTTCATCGAAATCGGATGAGGAATACCCAAATTAACCAGGATACTCAACTCTGATCAATAAAACTGCCCGTAGTGTCGATATCTTAGAACTACCTTAAGAACTGTTCTTATAGTCACACTTTGAACACATACACAAAATTTCATCGAAATCGGATGAGGAATACCCAAATTAACCAGGATACTCAACTCTGATCAATAAAACGGCCCGTAGTGTCGATATCTTAGAACTACCTTAAGAACTGTTCTTATAATCCCGCTTTGAAAATATATACAAAATTTCATCGAAATCGGATAAGGAATACCCAAATTAACCAGGATACTCAACTCTGATCAATAAAACGGCCCGTAGTGTCGATATCTTAGAACTACCTTAAGAACTGTTCTTATAATCCCACTTTGAACACATATACAAAATTTCATCGAAATCGGATGAGGAATACCCAAATTAACCAGGATACTCAACTCTGATCAATAAAACTGCCCGTAGTGTCGATATCTTAGAACTACCTTAAGAACTGTTCTTATAGTCACACTTTGAACACATACATAAAATTTCATCGAAATCGGATGAGGAATACCCAAATTAACCAGGATACTCAACTCTGATCAATAAAACGGCCCGTAGTGTCGATATCTTAGAACTACCTTAAGAACTGTTCTTATAATCCCGCTTTGAAAATATATACAAAATTTCATCGAAATCGGATAAGGAATACCCAAATTAACCAGGATACTCAACTCTGATCAATAAAACTGCCCGTAGTGTCGATATCTTAGAACTACCTTAAGAACTGTTCTTATAATCCCACTTTGAACACATATACAAAATTTCATCGAAATCGGATGAGGAATACCCAAATTAACCAGGATACTCAACTCTGATCAATAAAACTGCCCGTAGTGTCGATATCTTAGAACTACCTTAAGAACTGTTCTTATAGTCACACTTTGAACACATACATAAAATTTCATCGAAATCGGATGAGGAATACCCAAATTAACCAGGATACTCAACTCTGATCAATAAAACGGCCCGTAGTGTCGATATCTTAGAACTACCTTAAGAACTGTTCTTATAATCCCGCTTTGAAAATATATACAAAATTTCATCGAAATCGGATAAGGAATACCCAAATTAACCAGGATACTCAACTCTGATCAATAAAACGGCCCGTAGTGTCGATATCTTAGAACTACCTTAAGAACTGTTCTTATAATCCCACTTTGAACACATATACAAAATTTCATCGAAATCGGATGAGGAATACCCAAATTAACCAGGATACTCAACTCTGATCAATAAAACTGCCCGTAGTGTCGATATCTTAGAACTACCTTAAGAACTGTTCTTATAGTCACACTTTGAACAAATACATAAAATTTCATCGAAATCGGATGAGGAATACCCAAATTAACCAGGATACTCAACTCTGATCAATAAAACGGCCCGTAGTGTCGATATCTTAGAACTACCTTAAGAACTGTTCTTATAATCCCGCTTTGAAAATATATACAAAATTTCATCGAAATCGGTTGAGGAATACCCAAATTAACCAGGATACTCAACTCTGATCAATAAAACTGCCCGTAGTGTCGATATCTTAGAACTACCTTAAGAACTGTTCTTATAATCCCACTTTGAACACATATACAAAATTTCATCGAAATCGGATGAGGAATACCCAAATTAACCAGGATACTCAACTCTGATCAATAAAACTGCCCGTAGTGTCGATATCTTAGAACTACCTTAAGAACTGTTCTTATAGTCACACTTTGAACACATACATAAAATTTCATCGAAATCGGATGAGGAATACCCAAATTAACCAGGATACTCAACTCTGATCAATAAAACGGCCCGTAGTGTCGATATCTTAGAACTACCTTAAGAACTGTTCTTATAATCCCGCTTTGAAAATATATACAAAATTTCATCGAAATCGGATAAGGAATACCCAAATTAACCAGGATACTCAACTCTGATCAATAAAACTGCCCGTAGTGTCGATATCTTAGAACTACCTTAAGAACTGTTCTTATAATCCCACTTTGAACACATATACAAAATTTCATCGAAATCGGATGAGGAATACCCAAATTAACCAGGATACTCAACTCTGATCAATAAAACTGCCCGTAGTGTCGATATCTTAGAACTACCTTAAGAACTGTTCTTATAATCCCACTTTGAAAATATATACAAAATTTCATCGAAATCGGATAAGGAATACCCAAATTAACCAGGATACTCAACTCTGATCAATAAAACTGCCCGTAGTGTCGATATCTTAGAACTACCTTAAGAACTGTTCTTATAATCCCACTTTGAACACATATACAAAATTTCATCGAAATCGGTTGAGGAATACCCAAATTAACCAGGATAGTCAACTCTGATCAATAAAACTGCCCGTAGTGTCGATATCTTAGAACTACCTTAAGAACTGTTCTTATAATCCCGCTTTGAAAATATATACAAAATTTCATCGAAATCGGATAAGGAATACCCAAATTAACCAGGATACTCAACTCTGATCAATAAAACGGCCCGTAGTGTCGATATCTTAGAACTACCTTAAGAACTGTTCTTATAATCCCACTTTGAACACATATACAAAATTTCATCGAAATCGGTTGAGGAATACCCAAATTAACCAGGATACTCAACTCTGATAAGTAAAACTGCCCTGAGTATCGATATTTTAGAACTAGAGTAAGAACTGTTCAAATAATCTCAATTTACACCTACATACTAAATTTCATCAAAATCGGATAAGGAATACCCAAATTATCCAGGATACCCAACTCTGATTAATAAAACTGCCCGTAGTGTCGATATCTTAGAACTACCTTAAGAACTGTTCTTATAGTCACACTTTGAACACATACACAAAATTTCATCGAAATCGGATGAGGAATACCCAAATTAACCAGGATACTCAACTCTGATCAATAAAACGGCCCGTAGTGTCGATATCTTAGAACTACCTTAAGAACTGTTCTTATAATCCCACTTTGAAAATATATACAAAATTTCATCGAAATCGGTTAAGGAATACCCAAATTAACCAGGATACTCAACTCTGATCAATAAAACTGCCCGTAGTGTCGATATCTTAGAACTACCTTAAGAACTGTTCTTATAATCCCACTTTGAACACATTTACAAAATTTTATTGAAATCGGATAAGGAATACCCAAATTAACCAGAATACCCAACTCTGATCAATAAAACTGCCCGTAATGTCGGTATTTTAAAACTACTTTATTAACTGTTTATATAATCCAATTTTACATTTACTTACTAAATTTCATCGAAATCGGTTGAGGAATACCCAAATTAACCAGGATACCCAACTCTGATCAATAAAACGGCCCGTAGTGTCGATATCTTAGAACTACCTTAAGAACTGTTCATATAATCCCACTTTGAACACATGTATAAAATTTCATCAAAATCGATTAAGAAATGATCAATTTACAAATTTCCAGGAAATTCGTCTCAAGCACTCCCATCTGGATGTTAATAGTAAAAAATTGGTTTAAACGTACTCATACAAAATCATTTTAAGGATATGTGAGGAGTTTCATTGACATATCTCAAAAAATACCATAGCTTTATGGAATTGATTTTACAATTATTAAAAAATAGGGTATTTTGAATCATTTATGATCCCAGAACTTCCAAGATATTAGAGTGATTAATTTTTTTATTATAAGACTATAAGAACGCGTTCGGATTAAATGGCACGGTTGGTGTATTTTAAAAAATTATTAATTAATAATGCCGTCTGTTTTAAAATTTTACATAATTTAGAATAAAATAAATAAACGTATATACAGGATGTATAAAAAGGTACGAGTCAATGTCTAATATACATTTTATTTACCATCTATTGTACATATATAGTTTTAACATAAAGTATTAAATTATCTATAAAAGTTTGTACATACATACGTGTGTGTTCTTTCACTTTAAAAATTCAATTTATGAGCATCGTCGAGTTAAGCAAATTTTTAATTTTACGATAATTCAAAATTTACTATCGGCGATGATGAAAAGATTATATTTACATATATTTATCGTTCATTGTGACTAATATTAAAAGATTTTTTAAGGCCCAGGTATAAATATAATACAAAAGAATTAAGCATTAATTTCTTGTTATTTTAGTATGCTATTGAAAAAAAATGCAAAAGGCAAATAATTCTTATTTACAAAATAAGATGCGCAAGACTAAGTTGCATGATTGGTCATTGTTAGCCATACAATTGAAAAATTAAATGTTTCATCTATCACAGTTTGACACTTAATGTGATAAATTTATTAGAAATAAAATTTAAAAAATTCGGTAAGTTATTTCTATTTCTTTTATATATAAAATAAGAATTTTTTTTTATACAATAAAACCATTATTTCGTTATTCTTTCGGGGTGGTAAAAAGAATCATCAATGTTATATTTAAATTCGTTAAATTAATCATCCGCATTGCGCATTAAATTCTATGCTCATTATTTATTATTAATTTAATTTTTATTTTAACTATGTGATGTGATTATTTAAATTGTATTTTCAACGTACAGTATATATTTTGCATTTCCCTTTTAATTATTCACTATCAAATCTAATTATTCTATTTTTAAATATTAAATTTTTATTTTTCTTTAATATTTCTTATAAAATTACTATCCCTTTGTATGCGTATTTTCTTGTTTCTTTTTCCTACGCTACTACTACGCAATATTTATTCTTTACATTCTTTACGAAAAAAAATAAAAAAATTACCTTTAAATTATGTTTTTTGAAAATTTATAGTTTTTAGTAAAATTTTGATATTTTTAAGATTGTATCTGAGTCTAAAACTAATGTCTAAAAATCTTTACAAAATTTTTCAAAATTACGAGATTTCTAGTTTCAAAAATTAAAAAAAAAAAAATTTAATAAAAAAAAAAAACATTAATAACTAATAATAAAAAAAAAAAAAGCATATTTTTCGCGAATAAAAAAACGGCAATGATTGATGTGGTTACCACATGTCCGAGTATAAATCTTTTAAGTTATTTCTTTTTTTCAATTTTAAGTGTCTAATTGTTTATATATACTTACAATTCTCTCGTAGAAAATCTCTGAAGTGATTCACTAACATTTGATCATCAATATTGTTGTTGTTATCGTCGAATTTGGCAACTGGTAAATACATGTTTTCAAACATTTAAAAAATCAAATTAAATTCACTCGATAAAAATTACAGCACGTGAACAATGATTTATTTTAATTAAATAAAACAACCACAATAAATTTGGGTACACAAATTTAGGAAAATTATTACAATCACTAACAATTATATTTAAATATAAATTAATATATTTAATTTACAAAGTTACAAAATAAAAAAAATGAAAAATAAACCTTTGAAAAGGAACAGGAACAGAAAAAAAATATCCCGTCGGAACTATTGCGGCAGAGTAGTGTATTTATAAAAACAATCGGTTATTTAAATTTACACAATTTGAATAAAATATTAAATTATAAATTGATTATTTAACAGATCACAGAGTATTAATTTTTAATTTAAGGCACGATTAGACTAAGATATGACGAGATACTGACATTAAAATGAAATAATATGCAAAGATATATGTTATGCCAATGATGTACTTACAATATATATTTATGTGTATGTGTGTGTGTGTGTGTGAGATTTGTGCAAGCACAAAAGCTCATGCGGTAGTAACATGGAAGGAGTAAATGAAAAAAAAGGAAAACTATAAATATGAAACAAAATACATAGAATATTATTCTCTTTTTATAAGACATGCATAAGGAGTATTTCAATTTTTTATTTAGATGTATTATTCAAAAAAAAAACATAAAATTATAAATTGTTACATCACAGGTATGAGTAAATAAAATAGGGTAAATGTAAATAAAAAAAGAGGGGGTACACAATTGATTTGAATAAGCTTTGAAAAATATATAAAGTATGCAGTGAAGATACAGGGTGTACAGTACAGCACAGTACAAACTTTCATAGGGTGAACGGAAGCAATAATTCGGAATGGAAAGAAGTAATTGACAATTTTTTTTATTTTTTTTAAAACAATTAATTTTTGTATTTATTAACAAATTAATATTGACACACTATGCACGCTAAACTATCACCTTTACAAACTGATTTTGTTCAATGATGCACGTTGTGCTATCATTGTTTTTTTTCATCATCCTGACCTAAAGTAATATTCTCGTGACGTAATTGTAATGTCAAAAATACACACTATTGTTTACAATTAATTCCTATCACTTCGATTTCGTGCCTGCCTTTTTTCAATATTCATGGTTTCGATGTGGATGTACTTCGGAAAAACGCACGGAATATTGTTTAAATTATAGGGCCTTACAAAAGTGTTGTTTGTCTGATACAATTCCAAGTATAATTCGTTATTCTTGGCATAAACACCATTTTTGTTTTAAACATTTATTTATACCAGATTAAATTCATAATTACCAAAATTACATAAAAGACAAATTTATTATCTTTACACTTAATTTTTTGTAATAATTTGCATTATATTAAAATTACTTGCATACTTACTAAAATAATATATAATAGATTAGTTTTTCCCAAGTAGTCTCTGATTAATTGCAGCTATTGGATGGTATGGATATTGAGGAAAGCTATCAAAAGTAGGTATCCTATATAGTTTTTTTGGTATGAACTTTCCAAATTTGGACTAACTTTTTTCCAAAAAGCAATCATTTTTTAAATAAGGCCGTTTGAACTTGAAAATTCGGAAAAAATGCTGATGTATTGTTTCGAAAAGCTTTAATTATTTAATGTAAATCGGCTTCAATTGAGCTATAATTTTACATAGGGTGATCTAATTGTATATAATTAACGATTACTATTTATAGATATAAAAAATTCAATATCGGCGGATCGAAAATAGCGAATTTTAGAAGTAAAAATTGCAGGTTCTTGTTTCCAGTGGCATAACTTCCAGTAGATGACATCAGAAAAAAAAAGAAAACCATGTAAGACAAATTTGTTGAAAACATATCGAGGAACAAGTTTCCATCAACATTTTCTAAAAATACGTCATAATTTTCCCGTTATAAAAATAGCAATCCTGAAAAACGAGTTTTTGGCTAAAATAGAGGGTGAGGGTGTGAAGTGTGGTTAAATTTAATGATTGCAAAAAATTTGTTATCAAAAAGTAAGAGAGATTGGTCATACATTTTGATATTCTGAAATTACTCACTTAACAGTTATTTCTCAAAAAACTTCCCACCTCCCCCCCCCCCCTCCTCCCCACTTCCAAACCCCTGGAGCTTAGTCCAAAATATTTTCAGAAAAATTCTAACTCATAATATCCTTTCAAGTGACCTAAATTTCAACTTAAATTACGAGTAACACTTAAGTATGTTTAGTGTTTAGTAATTATGTCAGTAGAAGAATCAAAGCTAAGAGCAGAAAATTGGGCTTAACGGACTTAAGTCGACCCACGTGACATTTACGCTGCATCACAAAAATTACGGTTTACACGTTTACCTCAATGGATGGAACAAGTGTCCAGAGATGATTCCCCGCAAAATACGTGGGTCTGCATTTGGATTCAAAGATAAACTGGAAACATCAAGTGAGACAAAGCAGACAAATAGATTTGACTAAAGCATTGTCAAATGTACTGGTTAATTTTTGCACCAGTCCAAAATGAATATGTTTTACACAAGACTGGTCAACCAGACAATCATTAAACCCATATGGATGTATTGGTTTTGCGGCTGTACGCATAAATCCAATAGAGACATAATTCAACGCATCCAAAATAAACATCTTCGAATGGTCATTTTCATTCGTGAATATGCCATCAAAAATGAAAGGTCGAGGCTTTTTGCCCACACCAACATTGAGGCAATACAACTATATTTGGACGTTACACGAATGAAACAAGGCGACATAAACATATCAAAACACATGAATTAACCGTAATAAAATATAAGGGAACTGAACACTGATTTTGAAAACCCATACAAGTTCTTATCCTTAGCACTATTGGCACTAATTAAAATAGAATAGAAAAAAAACCAATGTTATGTTATGTAAAAGTAAAACATTTAAATTTATCGAAATATAATATGTAACTAATCTTTTCTAAATTTTTTCAAAGTAATCAAAATATAAGCAAAAAAAAAAAAAAAAAAAAACAAAATTGGAATACAAACTTTCCTTTCAAAAAATGAAAAAATTAAATAACAAACAAAAATATCCCTCACGTGCACTCTTCGAAAACTTTATTTATATTCATCATTTGATATTTGTATACACAAAAATTAACAACACCTGCTGATTCTGAAATACAAATTTCTGTAAAGATTTTTAGTTTTTAGTCCAAAAAAAAAATAGTTATTTATTTATTAAATTTTTTTTTTTTGTTAGATGCAATTTGAATTAATTCTCATTTCAATACAATCTTTTTACTTATTTTATACAACGATATTATTGTACAATATTTTAACAGGGTAATGCAATCTCATATAAAGAAATATTGCCTGTTTAAATTTTATAAAATAAAATTTTAAACCAGTACAGAACGAGAGGGACTGATAATATGAATAATATTGCTATTCCGCTTGTTTATATTTAGTATATATTTAGTTTGATTATATATATGCTACATATGTTATATTAGCCGTCATATTACACATATGTTAGCACATACATATATTTTCTATATTGCTAATATGTTTTTATTCACAAATACATGCGTTACTTATTTAACACGTTGAATGTGTGTTTGGACTTTGGAGTAATTGATTTTATAGTACATTTATATTTTATTTTATTTTCGTTCATATTTTTGTTTTTAAATTTTTATTCATATACAAATAATCATATGTTAGATGTGCAGCAAAGAGCATAATTTGAAAAATTTTGAATTATTTTGAGATTTAATTTAAAAATTTTCTTATCTTATTTGAGAATTAAATATTTTTTTGTTAATTATTTGAATACCTTTAATAGAAATTTATCATTGTTTAGATAGATAGTTTATTAAACTATTAAACAAAATTTTAGCTAGGATTTTTAATATTTTATTTCAATTTGAGTATTTATTTATAATTGGATTATCGCTAGTAATAACATTGCTATTCAAGCAATCGAAGAGATTATTAATTTTTGTAAAAATAAGCTTGTGCCAACAGCTACATCCTTACAATCAGTAAAGTGCCCACATTCCATATGTTTTAATAACTGCAGAGCATGTATTACTGAGAATTTGAACAGCCAAAGTAACTTTCATTTTTTCAAATGAATTAGGGTAAATATGCTTCTGATTGAGCTTAGAGCACATTCGAGTTGGTCCTTGTAGATCTAACGAATACATTTTTGTAATTATATTCCAAGATACTGTACCGTGTTCAGTATTGAAATCGTGCTTTATAAGTTGGTTTCTAAAAGATTTAATCAAGTGTGGTACATCATACCCGCAATATATCTTTTTTTCTTCATACAGGAAGTATGGTTTATCAGCTGATATACCTAATCTTGAAACAAATTTCTATTATTTGAACCTTGATCGCATATAACCGTACGAATATTCAAACCAATTTTAGTAACAATTTCAATATTTTGGAACAATAATCCTTTCAATTTTTCGCCATTGATATTTTTGTCTGCAAAATATGATATAATATATTTCCATTTTTTGTGTAAACCACGGACCATGAAAAAGCAAACATGTTTAGGTAAGTCTTTTTTTCTGTGAACCCCATCATCAGAAAAACCAATAATTTCGTCTAAATTCACATTATATTGTAAATCACGTCTAATTGCTATTTCATCAAAAACTAATACGGTTTCTTTATTTAAAGTATTATCATCTTTGAAAATATCAGTTAATTGTGAAATGTTCTGCAGATTTATGCCATTTTTGATTGGTGACTAGTTTTATAAAGATCACACGGAAGGTAAATTTAATTGCATTTTTTCTCGAAGTAAGTTGTAAGTACGCGGGGAACTCAAAAAAATACTTTGCGCAAGCAATTTTTATTCTTTAAACCAAGTTTGTTTTTTCTTAATTAACATTTTTCCTAACACTTTAGCGAGTTGCGAAATGTTTTGTGAATTTTGATTAGTTCGGCGTTGATTCTGTTTTTTTTTCATTTTAATATAATTTTTTTATTTCGATCCGTTTTTAATTTAAGTTTCAAATTACGTACCATTGTTTGGCTTGCTAATAATTGATTTTTTAATTTAATGTTTTCATTATAAATTGCACTATGTTGCCGTCTGTAGTACAATTCATTTTGTTCTTTTTTGATACAATTATCACAAAATATTTTATCAGGTTCATTATTAACAACAGATCCAATTGTTTGAATATACTTTTCACAAATACTTCTTAAACAACCAACATCCGGCGGATCATCTACAAAATTATATATATCTGAATCATTGTTAACATTCGTTGTAGATGCATCACTCGCTGTGGATAAATTGGTAATTGGTGAGCAAACTTCTGATTCTAATAATTTCTCTTCGTCAAAAAACAATGTCGGAATTGCTGTTTTCAATGCGTACTTTTGACCATAGAACCTTCTCTCAAAATGTTTGTCACAGATTCGAGTATATTTAGAAACGTCGCTCATAGATATTTGGCACTTCGATGCCCATATTATCCTTCTATAATCATTAGGAAATGAAAATAATTTAATAGGCTGACCCGAAAACCTAAATCGTTTACATGATCTCACTACGCAATACGCGCTAGACCGACGCTTCCTAAAAGAATAATTTTCCATATTATAAATACTCAAATTGAAATAAAATATTAAAAATCCTAGCTAAAATTTTGTTTAATAGTTTAATAAACTATCTATCTAAACAATGATAAATTTCTATTAAAGGTATTCAAATAATTAACAAAAAAATATTTAATTCTCAAATAAGATAAGAAAATTTTTAAATTAAATCTCAAAATAATTCAAAATTTTTCAAATTATGCTCTTTGCTGCACATCTAACATATGATTATTTGTATATGAATAAAAATTTAAAAACAAAAATATGAACGAAAATAAAATAAAATATAAATGTACTATAAAATCAATTACTCCAAAGTCCAAACACACATTCAACGTGTTAAATAAGTAACGCATGTATTTGTGAATAAAAACATATTAGCAATATAGAAAATATATGTATGTGCTAACATATGTGTAATATGACGACAAATATAACATATGTAGCATATATATAATCAAACTAAATATATACTAAATATAAACAAGCGGAATAGCAATATTATTCATATTATCACTCCCTCTCGTTCTGTGCTGGTTTAAAATTTTATTTTATAAAATTTAAACAGGCAATATTATATTTCTTTATATGAGATTGCATTACCCTGTCAATATATAACGATAATTTTAATATAAAACATAGAGCACGTATCGCCATCCATTGAATGTTATGTTATGTGCGGAGACTTTCAAATTGTTGGTGTTGATTGGTTTTTACATTTTAAAATTTGCCGTGAGGATTGAAATGATAACTCAAGACCAGGACGTCCAGAACTTGCAAATCGTGCTGAATTAGTATGGAAACACTCTGTGAAATCACTGTGAGAATGCTGACTGATGAATTAAGTACCAGTATGGACACTATTTGTTCGAGTTAGACCCGAATATTCATCAGGAAAACAGCTGTGAATATAAAAGTGATTTCTCTCATGAGCCAGCCGTCGTATTCGCCTGATCTATCACCGTGTGACTATTTCCTGGTACCGAAACTGAAAACTGACATAAAATAAGCATTTTATGATGATGTAGCAGCCATTCAAGCAGCCGTGACACAGGCGCTGAAGTAGTACATTCCGATAACTGCGTTTAAAAAATCTATACATAAGCCGGTTGATCGTGTCACACGCTACAGTGAAGCGAATGGAACCTACTATTTTGAATAAAAATAATGTTTGAAAGATAATATAATATGTCTACTAAAAATTGTCGTTATATATTGAACATACTGTGTAGATTTTGCTTTTGTTAAAATTTATAAATACTGTCGAAAATAGAAGAATTGAAAAAAATAAAAAATTAAATAAAATAATAAAAAAATTAGAGTCGAGATATTCCCGGATCCATCAATATATATGACCCACATATTTATTGAAATAAGATTTAACTCATTGAAAAATAAATAAATAAATAAAATAAGGTCAATGAATTCATGCACCCAGAAATTTACTTATGTAGGCTGAAAAAGGATGTAAAAGAACATAGCCTTTGCGAATTTTTTCTGGATTTGGAATAGAATATGATATATAATATTAATGTTATAGCATGAACACGAGTGTGAAATGTGAAATACTCTATAATCTAATACAATATACAAACGATTCGCATCGATTACGCCATAAATTTATGTGAAAAACTTGTATGTCACTTTTCATTCACGTTTGCATTACTATATTTTTGCCTTACTTGAATGATTTTTTATCACAAAAAAAAAATTAATGCCAAATCACCATCTGGTTGGCTTCGGCGAACAGCATGGTACAACTGAATAAGTACATAGAGTGGTCAACAAAATCTGTAGAACAAAAGATATTTTTTAGTGGCATTTCAAACCCATGATAACGTCATGATAGACTACTGTACAAATTGAAACAACAATTGCCGCATCATTACATCCACATATTAAAATCATGCCTTATTACAGTTGGTTGATTTTTCCACCAGTAATAACATCATGATTGCTATACATTTGCTGATGATACGGCTATTTTATCGGAAAGACTACAAAGTGGTCTTGATAACATAAAAAAAAAAAAAACATGACGTATTAAGGCAAATGAAAGTAAATCGGTACATAGGTAACATTTACCACTACAAGAGATACGTGTCCAACAGTGCAATTAAACAATACAACATTAAGACGGTCAACATCTGCTATATAAATACTTAGGACTTCACCGGCAATTACCACAATGGATTGACGAAACATTCAACAACATTCACACTTATAAACAGAATGCTGACTAACGACGAGCCAATTAGAAGAAGGTTAAATCGCTTTAGGCCAACAGATTAACCTAATAGATTTTAAGTTTAATTGGTAGTTTCGTAAAAAATTTTAATTTAACCAAAAGTTGTTAATTTAAAATTTATGCGTATTTAAGAGTATAGTGGATCTTTGAATCTCTAATTCGCATGACAATTATAATTAGTCAAAAAAAAAAAAAAAACGTTAAAATTATGTGGGTGGAGCGTTAATAAGAAACAAAACGCGTTGTTACGGCACAGTTACGGTTTTTCTTTAATAAATTTTTAAATAACCATTTTTGTATTAAATTATACACCAAAAAGAGAAATACATTTTTGATTGTACAAAATTTCAATTTCCCCAACCCGTTCCCCACCACAACGCATTAAATAAAACTAAATAATTAATTAATTGTTAATTGTTAAAAAAAATTTGTTATAGTCTGTGGAAAGTAGTTGAGAATAAATATTTGAAAAAAAAAAAAAAACAGAATAAAAATGAAATAAAAATGCTTAATAATTTTAAGTGTTTTCTTAATAAATTTTTCTAATTTAATCTTTAACTTTGTTTGTGTGTAAATACATTTTTTCAATTGTAAGAAGGTAAGACACTATTTTATAATAACTTTTTTGAATTTTTTTCTAAAACGAAAAAAATAAAATACAATAAATTCCGCAAATAATTTTATATAGTTTTAATCAATTGTTGTTATATGTTTTGAGATGTGAAATGAGTTTACTGTTACAAATTGACAAATAATAATAAAATTAATTTTTATAAATCGATTTTTGAATTTTGAAATTATAAATCCCATTTATTTTTATAGTTATTTTATATAAAATATTTGCATGTTCTGGAAAATTAATGTATGGTTAATGGATATTATACGCAAATTTACGGTAAACCGTTAATAGAAATTAACAGAAAAAAAAAAAGTAATAACAACAAGCTACAAATGTTCCACGTAATTAAAATATGAAATCTAAAATTTCAATTAATTTAATTAATTACGCCAAGCAATTTTTTTTATCTATTCCGCATTGTTAATTAATAAGGGATACCAGAAATAATCTTAATTATCGTTGATTAAATATCGATTAAATAAAGTGATGTGTGTATAGAAAAAGGACACGAGAAAATTCAATTTATTTAATCCTAGTGGTGGGGTAGTGTTGACGAACGCAACATACTCATTTAGGCGGATTAACTATTATTTCTCGGCACATGTAATTTCGTTCATGTGAAATATTGACAATTTATATTGATTTGATTGTTAAAATAAAATTGTTACTATAATTTAATTTTTTATAAAATTTTGTTTCACGAAAATTATTATTTCAATGTGTAAATTAATTCTAAAGTTATATAGTAATTTAGAGAAAAAAATATCAATATTACATTATTTTTAAAGAAGAATCAAGAATCTGTATAATTGGCAGAAGACGAGGACGATAGCTTTACACAATCGTGTGACGTAGATTAATTTTAATAATCCTATAAAATTGTACTAAACACATATTACTATAATCACAGTTGCGTGCTAATTTTTTTAATTCGTTTTTTTTTTTATTTTTTTGCAGATTAAAATTGAAATAAGCAATTTAGTAAAACATTGTAACAATCATGATTGCGTTCAAATTCATTCATATTGTTATTTGTCTAGTGATAAATTCTTTCAACGAAAATATTAACTATGCCATTGCAATGAATCTACCTAAAATTCTGTCAATACTAAGTGACGTAAGCTGGAAGTATTTAGAAGAAACAGAACTTCGAGTGACAGGTGAAACAAAAAGCACTATAAATTTTTCACGTGACAATATAACAATTTTAATAGATGTGGATGAAGTAGTATTAACTGGTCTTAGCATAGATAATGGATTTATTTCAGAAGAGATTAAAATTGACAATCGAGATGCATTGCAGATATCAGATACCGGAGCAGCAACATATATTATTAGAACGGACTATACCGTACCAAATAGAGATTTATTTATATATCCTACTAACTTAACGCAGAGCCGGTATATATTTAACATTATGTTCAAATACACAATACTATTTTTTATGAAAATCAAAATTATAAATATTATTTATTTAAATTCAGTTTTAGAATAGTTTTCGGCAAAATTACATATCCATTTGCACGTATAATTGATGTAGAGGATAATATTACATTTTCTATAATCCATCCAGAAAATATGAAATGTGTGTCTACATTAAATAATGAGAACACCAAAATAACACCAATATCAAATAAAAAAACTTATACGCAATATGATACAGAAACATATTCGGATTATTTAGGTTTTGCCATTTTTAATTATTATAACATGAATGAAAACGACAAATTTATATATTTTTGGATACCAGAAAATACCGACAAATATGAAAGAGAAGTTAAACAAACTGTTGATCATATAAAAACATTACATTCCTATATAATTCAGCATGTTAATCTATTACAAACGGGCAAACATATTGATTTATTTTTTATTGAATCGATGAATCGTATATATGTCAAACATTATTTGGGATTAATTTTTTTAAGGTATAATTTCATTATATTGCGATAAATACGAGTACATATTTTAATTTAATTTTAAATAGTCAACGTTTCATGCTCTTGCCGTTTGAACAAGACTCATCATATTTTCGATTTTATACTGTAAAATTAGCATTTATTATTGCATATAATTATATAGGTCATGCAATTACACCAGTCAATAGTAATGTTCCATCGTTGCCGAGTGCAATTGCTGGTTATTTACAGTTTAAGAGTGTCACCTCATCAGCCATAGATTTGAATGTTAACGATCATTTTGGTATATTGTACACACAACATATTTTTTTACATGATGTTGATAATAAAACAAATCATTTGTCTGTGTACGATGATGATGTAATAATGAATTTTGATTTTACCAAAGACATTTCAATAATGAGACTTACAGCCGTATTGCGAATGATTGAGGAGACTATTTCTGAATCGATATTTAGTCGAGGAGTTCAAACATTTGTTAAAAAATATCGCACGTAAGTAATTACTATTTTAAGATTTTATAATATAATACACAATGAACTTCTAATAATTATTATATGATGCGATTTCATATAGGGTTAGAAGCACTAGTAACCGGACATGTACCAGTAGCCGCTGCCCATTTACAAGGGAATCACCTGAGGTTTTGTACTCCGAATTCAATGGAATTTTAACTGGTACTAACCCCTTCAAAGTGAAATTGAGAACAAAAAAAAAAAAACTTTCTATTTGAATTCATTATTTCCTTTACTTTAACACTAAATGTCTGGCTTCTGGTACGTGTCCGGTTACTGGTACTTCTACCCCATATATAAGTAATAAATTGTATACAGTGAATATAGTATTAAGTATCAACGGTGACTGTAACGAAAAAATTCCATTGAATACAATATTTTGATCAAATTCGCTTGAATACAACTAAAAACGTAATTTTATTTTCATATTAATTGAATGTGACGTAATTATATATTGCGATTGAATGCAATATTCGCTTATATCGTGTATCGCGTATTGTATTCTCACAATTCACTGCATATATAGTTATTCTAAATTCCGACAATTAAATTATTGAATCTGTTTTTAATATATTATTTTAAATTTTATAATATTTAAATACATGCAAATGGTGTTTATATAGACTAAATCATAGATATGATTATAAAAATTTTGTTACATCAATAGTTGCAGAAATAAAGGAAGAAATGCATGAACATTATTTGCCAATGTTTGATTCAGATTCAACTACAAATTGGATAAAATCTGGATATCCCGTGGTGTTCGTAAAAAAATCTGATGGACATATAACATTTTCACAGCAAAAATTTAGCTATTTACGTCATCGACACGATGAAAATAGAATTGAAGAATTGGAAAACTGTTATGTTATACCAATAACATTTATAACATCGAGTCAGATTACCGAAATATCTCAAACTCAATATTTCATTAATAAAATACCTAGCACTTCAGTTCCCTATACATCAGCCATTGACACTGAATGGATATTAGTAAATCTACATCAACACGGATATTATCGTGTCAATTATGAAGTCAGTGATTGGGTTCGGTTACGAAATTATCTTTTTGTAAAAAATAATGTAAATACACAATTAATACATGTAACGAATAGAGCTCAATTAATTGACGATTCATTTCAATTGGCACGTGCTGGAATGTTAAATTATTACATACCGTTAACATTATCATTGTATTTAATTTATGAAACAAATTATGTACCGTGGCAAGCGGCAATCAATAATTTTGAATATCTTTTAAAATTTTACAGTGGAAGCTATTATTTGAATGTATTGAAAGTAATATGTTGTACCAATTATTACAATAGCTAAAAAAATTAATATGTAAAATTGTAAAATTTATGTTTATTTATTTATAGAATCATATAGTTAGCATTTTAAATAGCCACATAAAATACAGTAATGTAGCACTATTTAACAGCAGCGTTGCCTTCTATACAACATATGATCGAAATAAACAATTATATATAGACCTACTTCATAAAATGTTGTGTAAATTAGATGATGATAAATGTGTCGACTACAGTGTATCATATTTCAAACAATTCCAAAATTATAAACAAGATAAATTTGAATTTAATTTGTATATTTTTTTCACTTAATTTTATTTTTCAAAACTTTTATGTAAAATGAATAACATAATATTCCATATAATAATTTCATTTCATTTGACATACATAGCGTTCCAGTTCATTTGCGAGAAATGGTATATTGTACAGCAATTCGTAATGGTGGCGTTGACGAATGGGAGTTTCTAAAACGTAAATTTACAGATGCTGTTAGTAAGCCTTCACATTCGTATACGGACATTATACATATGGTAAAAGCTTTATCTTGTACACGAGTTCATTGGTTACTAGTGAAACATCTTCATTGGGTGCTGTCACATATGAGTACGTCACAATCGGAGGAACGTCAATTTATAAATTTTCATGAAATAATTAAAACATTTGTGGATAATGATGTTGGTAAATTTGTGATTTATAACTATTTACATCGTAATAAGAAGGAAATTTTGAAGTATGTAAATAACAAAATTTTGTAAAATTAAATTAAATTTATTTTATAATTATTTTATTTATGTTTCATGACGTCTTTATTATTTCTATAAATTACATTTATTAAACAGATACGATGAAAGGTTAATAAAACAATTATTTTCGTATGCAATTGATGGAGTTACTCATTCGTATGAATCTGATGATGTAAGTTTGGTTTTCAATTTGTTATGATAATTTTTATATAAGAAGAGTATTTATTTAGATTAATTTTATTTAATTATTTAATTTAATTAAGTACGATGATTTAATTATGAATTATGGAATGCCATATACAAGTGATGTTGTTAATTTTATTCGTCAAAAATTGGTTGAAATGACATCGGAAGTAGTTTGGAGACAGGAATGTTTTAGTAACGTAACTACAACGATAAAAAACATTAATGTGAATAACGTAGAAGTAACAACGGAGGCAATTAATTCAAAGAACTTTTACATTTAATGTTTCGTTTTTATTTATTAAGGTTTACATTTATAATATGTAAGTTATATTTAATTTTAAACAATAAATGATAGCAAAATATTATTTATTTAAACAACAGTATGCAATAATATTTTTTCGTTTACTTTATTCTGATGATTAGTTTTATATGAATATATAAATAGGCTGTTTTTAAATGCATTTCAATGGAATTGTTTCTTAATATTCCATTAAAATGTAAATGTGTAGTCGTACAGGGTGTATAATAAATTTTCGTGGTGCATATAGTACCAATATTTAAATTAAATAAAAAGAATATTTGTGCAATTGTGATTGTATGGAAAAAAAAGTAAAATTTTTCTATGCAAATTTAAACAACAAATAAAAGGAAGGGTTGACGGCAAATTAAGGACACTAACAAAGTGTCAAAATTTAATGACATTGCCTGGGTATACGCCAAAATATAACGCATTAGATAATAATAGTATTTGTGTGCGTCGTTGGTAGAGAAATTTATAAAGACCAAAGAACCATCATTAAATAAATTTGTTTTAAAATTGAAAAAAATGCTACCGCAATGAGTTGTGGTTGGATGATGATTGACGTCCAGGTGTGTAATTCTATTTTGAAGTGAAAACAAGTGAATGACCATTTTTTTGTGAATATTTTACTTATAACACACGTCAAAAATTCAATCACTTTGCATTCATTTCAAAATAGAATTACACAGTGAATGACCATTTTTTTGTGAATATTTGATTTATAACACACGTCAAAAATTCAATCACTTTGCATTCATTTCAAAATAGAATTACACTGCAGCAGGTCAACAACGATTAACCAAAAAAAATAAAAAAACCATCTACTGATGATTTCGTTATAAAGTTAAATACAAAAAATCTTTTACCTAAAAACATTTGACCTTTATATTATATAACAATATAGATTCAAAGGTCTAACAAGAAACATCATGATTATGATTATGGGGGTTCATATATGCAGCCATACATCAGTACGATTGAAAAGGTAATTTTATTATTATTATTTTATTATTATTACGGCTCGTATATTGCTCCAAGTGGAGATCATATAAACCTTCAATACAGACAAGTTGGTAAATTACTCTGCCGCATTGGAGTATATAACAATTGTACTGCAATTACCGAAAGATAGATGTTTTCATAATTCTATTTTTTTTAAATAGGTGATTAGCCCATATTGATGTGTGTGTGTGCAGACATTGTTAATGTTTGAGTAGCGCATTCATCAGTATATTTTCAAAGATATCCATTTTTCTATTTATTCCATAAACGAAAGCAAATGGCCAACCAGGAGAAAAATTTCCTATGAAAAAGAGCATGAATTGAACCCACTATATTTCATGATAAATAAATATCAGAATCAGTACTACTGCGATACTAAATGTTTTTATTCGATTGAAATGGTAATGCAAATACCGAATTCATCAAGAAATGATCTAAAAAGTATATAAATTTAATGTTAACGTCGCAGAGCCCTGGCTATAATAAAATTAATTATGAATTGATAAAAACTAATTTTAATTAGTGCATCCAATTAGTGATTAGTTAATTAAGTTTATGTGTGGATATATTTATCAAAGAACATATTGGTTGGCGACGAACGAAAATATCATTTTGAAATAGACAAGCTATACGGTGAATTAAATATTAGCAAAACAATCAAAGTCAATAGATTAAGATGGCTTGGACACGTGTTACGAACATGAAGAGAAATTGTGTGCCGAAAAAACAGTTGAATGGTAAAGCAAAAGGAACAAGGAGAGCCGGAAGATCAAACATTATATGGCCAGATGCAGTGAACTGTGTTAAGATCCTTAAAATTCGGGATTGGAAGACGTTAGCTGCGGATAGGTCCGGTTGGCGAGGAGTATCGGAGAAGGCCAAAAACCTGGGCAACTGGGTTTTAATGTCATGGCGTAAGTAAGTATAAGTATAATTATTTATAGAAATTATATAAAAATTAACACATTAATTCGTTCATTGAATAATAGAACTAAAAGTTCCTTCAAATATAAATATTGTGTTTATACAATCCATTGGATGTTTACTTTGAAATCGATTTTCCAATCGTAATATACTGTACAATTGGTAATGTATTAACGAATTTGAAACAAACAAATTTTACTATATAGTCAATCAAAGTTGGTGTTGGTACTTTGAAACCAATATATCATTAAAAACACATGGGCTGAAGAACTATTCATTTATCGTCAACGCAACCGCAGCTCCTATAGTAAAACAAAACAAATGTTGGCGGCAGCAACTGTTGTAGATTTTGTCCTACAAAATTCAAGAAAAAAAAAATTTCGCTATTTGTGAAATTTTTAACCTGAACAAACTGGTCAAGTATATACGTTATCAGTATTTTAATGCGGAAGAATTAAACCTCTTGCCGTATTCACCATACGCTCCATCAGACTATACGATTTGTTTCGATCGATATTTGATCTTATGAAAAAAAAAAAAAAAATGCTTTTGTTAACTGAATCGCTTCGATGAACATTATGCACTCATTAAATTACCACCACATATTGTTTATTTAAAATTTAACTGCATTTCAAGGTTAACACCCAACACCATTCCCCTTTAACATGCCATACATTATAATATCTCCTATGCCATAGAAAAACGAAATAATATAATATCTAATATCAAAAAGATTTTAGTCAAACAAAATAGAAAATTTATTTCTCAAAACAAATTTTCTTTTCTATTTTATTTCACTTTTCCTATTTTAATTTTCCAACTTGCCTTAAATCACTTGACCCGCATAATATTTATGTGTGTGTGTGTTTGTATAAAAACATAAACACAACACAATAAACTGGGGTTTTTCTTCCATTTTCGGGGTGTAGGGTGTCGGGCGCATTATGTTGGATATCCTCTCAGGAGAATTGGTATTTATATACACATTTTTTTATGTATTATAGAAAAGTTAGTAAATATCTTCAAAAATAAGTTAAAATAAAATTATATCTATATGAAAATAACCCTCATAATTTTAACAGTCTTTTATTTTGTTCAACCCTTCGTGTTTATACACCTTTTGTGTATTGTCTACTGATATATATTATTAAAAAAAAAAATGTGAACACAGATCAAATCGCCAACCAAATATTCATCTATATTGTAAACCAAAAACTATTTTCTTTCTCATATGTGTGTGTGACTGTGTGACTGTGTGTGTGGTTATCATATTAAAAGAAAATTTCCTTCAATACACCTTTTATACCATATATAAATAAAATAAGTTGATCGCCAAACAATGATTTGCAAGAAGTGAATTGTGCTGCATAATAGACAATTTAAACAAATAGAAAAATAGGGAAAAATTCTTTTAATAGCTAAAATAAAATATAATTTATACCAATACCACCACCACACCAATACAAGTTCAATCATGGAATGGTATTTATTTTGAATATATTGCATATGCATCATGATTATAAGCACAGTAATGTCTAAATAATAGCTATGTAAATAGATATAATATAGTACACCCTCGGTCCCATAATAAATCGGAATGGCAATGCAAATCCATAGAACACTTCGCACAACGTTATAGTTCTCGTTGGAATTCTTCACAAAAAGTTTCTTCCCCACTGCGGTTCAACTGGTTAACGCTAACTATTACCTTGGTGTGTGTGTGTGTGTATTGAAGCGAAAGCCAGGCAATTGAAGACTATTGTATATGATAATGCACCGGCACATCGTTCAACAATAATCATTGATTTTTTTCACTAAAAATCACAAAACATAAAAAAATCATTTGATTCACTTGTTGAACGTGTGGCTGCAAATCGATGTAATTCAGTTAATGAAAATTATTTTGAATAAATAAAATAATTTTTGTGAAAATCAAATATTTTAATATAAATATATAAAATTTTTAAATCCATTTCGGTTTATTGTGGGCCAGAGGGTGTATTATGTAATACACATTTATAATATATGTTTATCCAAAAATTTTAAATCCACGACATAATAATGATGGGCAAAAACTAAATTCTATATTGGGGGGTGTGTGTGTGTGTTTTACATTTTTTATTCTATTTCTTTGTGAATTTTAAATCTTTTACAAAACATATGCTAAAAAATGGTGTATATGCGAACCGGGTAGATTTCAAGTGATTTTATTGGATTTGAATTAAGTTGTTAACTAAACGAAAATCTTTTGAAGGGTATATAAATTTTGATTATATAATATAGACTAACCTACATTTTTTTTTTTCACATGAAATATAAAACGTATTAAACAGTTTATGGAATACGCACAAACAGAGTATAAATTGTTAATGTGTATAAATACTTCACATTTCAAACATCATTTATTTAAATTTAACATTAAAAAAAACGTAAGTTTACTTATGCGACTTAAATAATTATTGTATTTTTTATTTTAAAAACGAATTTTATTCAGTCAGTATCGCGCAACATATAGCAATCAAAAGTTGGGACACCATTGAAATTAACGCAATGCTTGCAAAACTGAATATTATTAATACTTAAAATGTCGATACTGATATATCAGTTCATGTATAATCGCATTCATATACGCAGGTATCGCTTGATTTATAAATGGTACTAAAATTATGCCTTGCGGTTTTGGATTAGTACGATCATAAATTTGCGGTAATTTCTCTTGAATTATACTATAGTTTTGGATCTATGCGATCCATCTATTAAAATGAATATCTTTGCAACTAGAAAAGATAATTTCATGAAATAAACGCAGCACATATTTAAAAACTTTGTTTTTTTGTTTTTTGTTGATACACCGATAACAAAGTCTAGAAAATTCTTGACACATTGTAAGTTCTGAAACCATTAGTAGCAACAGCAACTGTATATATATTCAGTGAAAATATATAATATATAGGAAAATTAAGACTGTTATATAATATCGTAACGTTTTCATGTATTATTTAAATACATTAATGCAGCATTGAAGACACCGTTAGCCATAAAGAAATATGTGGAAAACTACTAATTAAAAATAGCTTTACTGGCGAAGTTCTGAAAACATTGAAACTATGGGTCAATTCTTACATTCAATTTTGATCAAATTTGGTACCAAGATATATAATGGAATTATATGAATAGTTCTAACTGTGAAATCAGCATTTTGCCCAATTTTATGAATTTTTATTAAAATTTATTATGCAGATGTGTAATGGAATTACATATGAATATAGTTCCTACTGAACTTCTATATGACATCGATATGGTGCAGATAAAAATAACAATATATTTACCTTCATCACCAGCATCGCATCGCAACTTTAAATTTTGAGAGATATATCGCATTGTTAAAATTAGTTAAAAAGTTAAAATTAGACTTATTTTTTAATATACTCGTTTATTTATTAATCACTTTATAATATAGTGTGAGTCTTTATGTTCGTGAACGACTCCATATAAGTGCGTCTTTATATAATTTTGAACATAAATCGTATTTATTAGGTTATATAATCGTGTTTCAAGCGACCACCAAAATACCTGTATCGTAATTTTATTTAAATACAGTATAGAAGTGAAAATCATTAGGTGAATTAAAAGAACAAGATTTGTCGTTCGTCTTAGATGCCATCAGTAAAGTATGCGAAATGCCTTCAAACGATAAGTAAGAGCCAAAATCACAATTTGGATTTATAGTATTGATGTGTTGATCAGCACCAAAGGATTCGGTGCCTAATTATATAGGATTATAAAATTTTAGAATATCCCTTTAATTTGTGTATGCTAATATCTGTAGCACATCAAACCGCAATGATCCATATGTCAGAATGTATATCTGATTATTGATGCGTGCGTACATCCAGTGAACAATGTATGATTTCAGTAACACTAATAATAATAATAATAATAATATTAATAAACTCGATTCAATCAATATTGAACTATGTATATTGTATATATTTGCGATCAACCACATGTCACTGTCACTATTCAATATTTTGTCTCGAGGTTATTCAATACATTTATGTTTACGCAAATAAGTAAAACCTTCGTCTCCTTACAATTTCTTGTTTGTTTGTTGTTTGATTTGTACATTAGGTCGCATAGATTGATTTTGTATATGTTATATTGATATCTATATGTTAGTTATTTCAATTTGACTCTATGTGTACGCAGAAATTAAATACACACATATTTTACTTTGGATTATGCAATATATACCAGGTTTATGCATATGAAACTGTAATTTGCACATAGATAGCTACATATATTGAAACAAAGTATGCAAAACCAAATCGGTTTGGATTGGAAATAGAATGCTCTGCGTTTAGTGGCACATCAGCGGTATATTATGAACTATTAAATTCTGATGAACGTATATTTTGATTGCAAAACGACAAGAATGTATTGGCGTGCATTTACTTTCATCAATGGGATACGTACTTAAACAATAGCACTTCAAAATATCTGAAGAACTGGATGTTTGAATGGTGAAAACCATAAAGGAGGAATAGTTTTTTCTGGCATGGCCATCACAAATAGACCAGATAGATGGCAAAAATGTGTAACTAATATAGTGATGTCAATTATTTTGAATCATTTATTTTAAATAAAAGTTTTATTTTTATTTCATTACTTGTAATTTCATATGCAAACACCTGGTATTAACATTTTAAACATTAATTTTACTATACAAATATATTTACATATAGTTTCGTCTATAAAAGTCGATATTACATATATGTCCAATGGCAGCAATACTATAATATATATATATATTGTAGTTATAAATCGTTCCACATCCATATATGAATGATGATAGGTTGTTTGTGTTATATTTATAACAACTATATAAATCGACAACCATTTAGATTTTAGAATATATTATACTCTTTTGCATAAATATAAAATGTATATATTGTTTTGTATATATTGAACGTTAAATAAATATATATTTTATATAAAGGAAAATTTATAATTTGCTGGACAATCAATGGACAATCTATGCATGGTATAGTATCTGAGGTAGGCCCACACATATATATATATATCTGATACGAAAATGAATAAGAAAACAATTCAAACTAATATCATTAATTTTCCTCATTCATTCCCTGTTTTGATCCAATTTCTCATCACCCCCTACATTTCTTTGTATTATACACATCATGTGTTATATACAATATCGTGGACGGTGAGCCAAAAACTATTGCTTTACCATATATGTTTTATTTCAGTAACTCTAAATGCACTTTATTTGTTAATATTGATAATAACATTTATTCAATATTCAGTAATTCGTTTTGTAGTAGATATAATCATTTTCTATGGAAATGGACAATATATCTTTGGCTATCGAATGTGTTCAGTGTGTGGTTTGATAGAGGTATACCCTACATCGATGGATCGATGGAAATGCTATGAGCTAAGTTAAGCATAGATGAGAGAAACCATTGGTGGCAATTTTTTAGAGGAAAAAATGTTTGCGGATATCATGGAAGACACGAATGGGATTCCTATCGGAAAATACTTGTAGACTGTGAACGTATGTTGTATGTCAAGTATAAAAGGTTAAATGTTACTAGATTTCATGGATGCCACGGAAAGGTATAGGTTTCACTTGATCTTCAAACAAATGGTGGACATGAAGAGAAACAATGCTGTGACCGGATGACTTAATTTACATCACAACAACCAACCCCAATATTGTAGGATTCGGTACATGGAAACCCAAATAATAATGTGGTTTTCATTTAAATAATAATTACTAAAATTGCTATAAATTTTAATTTTTTTATTCATAATGTGGCCGATCAGTGGCCAAGGCTGAGAAATAGTGTTCAGATTTCAATATCGCTATATTTTTCTTATAACCTGAATGAAATTAAACTAAAACTATGATAAAATTTGGGTGTTCACCGAATTAAATTTTCCAATCTTTTTTTAATTTGATCGCCACGGTTTCAACGGATTTCCATTTTTTGTATATATTATATTATCAATTTCCAATTTTTCATATAGACCAGATTTTTAAAATCGATTTATTCGTTCAAAAGATATGAGTAGCATATAGATTGAGTATGATCTGACCATACTCAAGTATAGTGTATAGATATATTATTATAAAGAGTATATAACAATGTATGAATTTGTGGCAAAATATATAAAAAATGTTTTTTCTTTTAGAAATACTAAACTATTTTGAGATGGAAAGAATAATAAAATAGGAACAGTACGAGTATCTATTTCAAAGGCAATCCCTATTTATTATCTGTGTGATATCACTATGATATTGTGATATGTATTATCGCCAACGCATATATCATAGAGAAATATTTATATAGGTAGATTGGATTGTTTACTGGCTATAGTACATATTTCCAGTAGTAGTTCGGTTGGTCAATTATGGTTGCCCAATAATCGTATACACCAGCGATTAATTGATTGCCAAGGCATACGTAAAGTCGGCCATGCATAATAATGTAATTTTCTTTACGGAATCTAACAAATATTATATACGCAGTAAAAATTGTCAAATTACTTCGTGTCTATGTAAATATATATGTCATATTAAAATAATGGGATTTGCAAACCAATTGATAAAAATTATTGTTATTACATGCAGAGTAATTTACCAACTTGTTGACGCAGCAACAATGTATGTCACTGGTGTGTTAATATCTCTGAATGACCGTGTCCAACATAACATATTCCCGAAGATGGTTGATTTTTTGAAACGATAATCAGATATTTTATGTTGAACCCTGAAAATATTCCCGAGTACATGGGATATACCTCAGACGAAGCATATAATATACAGACAATATTCATTATACTATAACTCTGCAATATATATATATATTCCTCACATATTCCAGGTCGTCATCGCGACACATTTATTGGGAGGCATACCCGCAGCGATATAATTTAGTCCGACTGCGCATATAACCTATACAAACATTCATGAGATGTTTTTATGTTTTGAATATATATATATGAGTTTTCCGATGGACATTGCAGGATATTCTTCAGATGGTATTCATGAGAGGACACAACAATCGGCCATATACCGAACACCTCGCAAAGATATCCATATCGGATGTCATGGGAAATTATATGGATATCGTGATATGTTAGGATACAAGTGTTACATTTTTTATCCAAATTTTCGTATAAATACTTAAAATTCCAGCAGTTTTTGTTTAACTGTTTACATATCTGGTGAATATAAAGAAATATGTGGATACTATATATAAATCGGCACACGACATAACACCCCATATTGCAAACCACTCGTATCTCTCTGTTTATACCATACTCGTATTTATAAATATTATGTACAAATGTACGTACACTAAACACATTACATCTAAATACGTGTGTGTCTAATATTTATAGTGGTGAATACATTGCTCTGCTCTGTAGACGGGGTGAAAACATAAGAATGGACATGGGTCAAGCATCTTTTATTATTATTTTTTTTTTGTATTTTTGTTTTATTTTACAAGAACATCTGTGCATTTACATCTCCATCGACATTTCCGTTGTTAAAAATGTACATGTCCATAAAACTATATATAGATATACTGTTTGTACTGAATACACATATAAAAACATATTTTATCAGTTAGAAGTTATATATTGTAGTAAAATATATACCAAAAATAATATATAGTTTTGTCGTAAAAGCGGGGGTGATTTCATGTACTCAACTCAACAATTTTATTATAGAATCACAAAATAGATTTATTATTATATAGTTTTTATATATACAAAATTACTAGATCACATTAATTTTATTTTTCAATATATGCAAAGCGTTAGAAATAACAAGCACAGGGATCATTTTTTTTTTTTTTGGAGAGAATACAATTTATTTAAGTTTGGTGCGGTACCGGTATATGTTAAAGGCAAGGAAAGGAAAGGTGTGTAAAATTATATTATTATAAATAATAACTTACTATATTTATTTATACAATTTTACATATTCATTTGAATTGTTACTTTTGCATACATGGGCAACAGATAATTTATTTCATCAGAAATATTTTATATTTATATATCAAACAAACATCTTTTGTAAATGATCTGTATAATATGGATGCCGTTTGCGAGCATTAAAAATAACATAATAACATTTAATTTTGATAATAAATCAATAAAATCGTTAAAATTTATTGTTGTTATTTACGCGGTTGTGTCATAAATGAGTTTATATTTTCCTAATTTCTTCATTGCAAAAATATTGTACCACAAATGCATATTGAAAATGGCAACGGATTAAATTAGGATGCATTTTTTTTTATACTATACGTACATGTATAGGGAGTATATAGAGAATATATTATAAGATGATTGAAAAAATGTAATTAAATTAACCAATTTAACACTAGAACTACCCATCCGTCATTTTGACGGAATTGTATATTTCAAACATGAAATTTTATTATTATTGTAAAAATATTATTTTTCAAATTTATGATTACTTTTGAATTTGGCACGAATGTACTCACAAATTAACTTTCTCCATGTTTGTCAACGCTTTAATTCTAGAGAAAAATCTAACATATACCTAAATATACCAATCCGTCAAAATGACGGAAGTAGTAATTTTTTGATCTTAGCCCTAAACACATGAACCACATTTTCATTCATTTGAATGAAAAAACAAAACATCACATTTACGCAGAATTTTTTTTAGTATTCTATTTACACATTTTAGGCTTTTCGGGAAATACCCTAAAATCAGAGTTGAAAATATTACTGCAGATATATTTTACTTCACTTTAAATGACAAATATTTAAATATACGTATTATAACAATGCATTTATTAAAAACAGTCAAAATTGCTACATGCCGAATTCTTGCCTTACCATAGACGAACAACTTTTTCCAACGAGGGCAAGATGCAGGTTTACGCAATACATGCCAAATAAACCTTGTAAATTTGAAATAAAGTTTTGGTTGCTAGCCGATGTTCAAAGTAGGTATGTACTAAATGGTTTTCCATATTTAGGAAAAGATAATTTACAATCACCATATCAACACCTTTACATAAATTTATGGTTCTAAATCTTGTTGAACCTTATTTAGGTTGCGAAAGAAGTATAACAACTGATAACTTTTTTCCCTTGGCAAAAACGCTATTAGCTAAACAAAACAACATTAGTTGGAACTCTTCGAAACAATAAAAAAGAATTACCAAATATAGTAAAAATAAAAAAAGATAACAAAGATAACTCTATGCGATAGGATAATATTAAAATCTGATAATACAGTTCTCACTATTTACAAATCGAAACCTAAAAAAAAAGTATTATTTCTAAGTTCCAAGCATACGACTGTGAAGATTGCCAATAATTATAAACTTTTGCCAGAAACTGTCGAATTATACAACAAAACTAAGTTCGGAGTAGACGTTAGAGACCAAATGGCTCGCAAATATAGTGTAAAGGCAAGTTCTCGTAGATGGTCATTGCAGATATTTTACAATATTTTAGATTTGGCAGAAATCAATTTTTATATCAATTATCTGAAGAACTTGCTAGTGAATTTACAAGCAACAAAACATCGAAATCTACTCAGTCAGAAAATTGGAATATAGAGACCATTGTTTCGATTTCGAAAAATTCTAAAGAGAATACTGATCGAAAATCATGTGTAATTGGATTATGCAATAAAAACAGAACAAATTCTATTTGCTTCAAATGCACGAAATATATGTTTACAATTTTTTTTTATTCCATTTTTCATACATCCGTCAAATTGACGGATTGGTAAAACTAGATAAAATACATAAAATGTTGGTAGTTCTAGTGTTAAAAATATTTAACAACATTTAACAATTTTAATATCTTTCAGAAACTATAAATAATAAAATATATATACTTTATTCGTTATCATGGGAGATTGAGTGCCCCATGATGATTGTGATTTAATTAAGGCGGGAATTCATGTCAGCACTTAGACCAAGGACTAAGTAGTAGACTCCCCTTGTGAGTTAATCCTCGAAGCGTTTACGATTTCAGTAATGAACTGGTTTCTTATATATAATTCGTATGTTTTTTTTAACTCAATCGTAGATATTTCAAAAAACAACCGTTACTGTATCCCTAGAATTGGGTTGAGGAAGTAAAGTTTTTATATCTACATAACTGCGCATGACCTAATTCTTTCATCGTGTAATAAAAAATCTAATCCTTGAAGTAAGTAGTATAAGTACTATATTATAGTTTGTCTCATGCTAATGCATCTATTACTTAGTTCACCACACGACTTTTATCATGTTTAAAATTTATTTGAAGCAACAGTGGCGCCACATAAGTTGTGTGAACGCGAATTAATTATAAATTAATGTATAATATATGCAAATTTACTATTCACAGGTTAAACAATATTTTATGGTGGCCAAAAACACAGGCGCAAAGATGTTAAATCACCTGAGATTTTAAAATTAATTATTTTTCGGGTGCTACCTGCCAATGCCTGATGCAATAAATAAATATTATATTTTTATGTATTAATTTAATTTTCTATCATTCACCAGCATTCACATAACATGTATTGTATAAAAGAGAACAATTTAATAATATAATAATTTCCTATCGATATAATTTGTATCAATATAAACGATACCGAACAGTGAGAACATAGTCATCCTATTTACTATTGTACAAATGTTATACTTTATTGTTCATAAAACCATAATACACATGTTTTGTAATTCAAAAATATTTCATGTGAAATATTGTTGTGACACAAGTTTTTCTTATCGTTTTTTTTGTTTTCATTTTTTATTTTTGTTTTTTTTTTGCTTTATCATTATCACACACACACACACACACACACACACACACACACATTGACATACACCCAATAATATTGAGTTGATACTAAGTAATGCGACCCTTTTTAAATTGTTCTATGTTAAACCCTTGACAGACTATATAGGCCCAATCGGGATTTCGTCAATGGCAATTTGAAAACCAGATTTTAAACTTGACAGACTTGATAAGAGGGATTACCTTCGGCATTGCAATTTGTGTGTGGCCAAAGCAGTCAAATTTTATGTGTTTATAAATTGTGATGTGTCTGTAAAAACAGTAAAATGGATAAAAAAATATATTACATTTATTATTAATAATATTAAAAGAATTAGAGAATAGAAAAGTAATTTTGTTTAATGTAGAAATAATGAGATTAAATAGAAAAGCTGATGAATATATTGTAGAAACAATTACATAAATTATAAAAAGAAATGAAAAGAAAAATGAGCTTCACGTGTAGCACATGGCATTTAGAAAACCAAAAAGAGGTGAATGAAACGAGATTATCTCGAATATACAATCGCGATTATAATCCTAACAAAAAATATGCAGATTTTGAAAATGGTGCGATGACAAACCAAAACTGAAAAGCAGATTATCCACATGTTCGGGATAATCTTCTATAGTCTGTCAGTAGTTTTATATAAAAATACATTAAAAATACTTTAAAAATTGTACATTAAAAATCCTGTTTAGAATCGCACAATTTTTTTTGGAATAGAATAATATAAGAACATTAAAAATAAATAATAATATATATCCATTCGTTGATATAGTGTCCTAAAAGAATCATTCAATAGGAAAATAAGGTATGCATTATTACAGATAACTATGTTAAAAAAAAATCCATCATGAAATCAAAAACTCTTCATATATTTTTACTTTACATTAGGATCAAAGTAAACTCAAAGAAATTATTCATTTTCTATTTGAATTTATTTTTTATTTCTGTATTCATTGTATAATCACACACACACACACACACACACAGACACACACACGTCCATGCATAAAATTTACAATGAATTTTCCATAAAAGTATGTTGACTAAACCTTTTCTTTTCATATTCAGTCTCTAAGTTTATATTATTCGATTTTTCTTTCCATTATAATAAATAAGTATATTTTTCAATAGTTTAAAGAGCTTTTTATGCATGTGAACGAACAGCCACAACGACTATATAAAATAACAACAAAATATACCAACAAAACAGGATATATTTATTTAAGAAAACGAAATTCATCTACTATAGAATTTAAATGCAAATTTAAATTTGAATTGCCGTTTTATAAAAGATGTTATTATAATAAACCCTGTTATATGCAACACTAACAACAACAACAACAGCAACTATGTTGAAATTATGCGGATTCCATTGAATAAGAAAAAAAAATTAAGTATACGTCGCTCTGTCCCATAATAAACCGGAATGGCTATCTAAACTATAGAAAACGTAAGTCATCTGTTATAGTTGAGAGTGGGTTTCAAAGTGAGGAATTTTCATTACTGAAAAAATATACGTGATTTTGTAAAAGTTTGCAAAGAATCTTCAAACAGATTCATGCGAATGGAACATAAGTGTATACCTAAAACAACACTTCACCGAATTTTAACTGAAAAAATTAGTCAACGTAAGCTGAATTCGAAGTATATTCTACATCGATTAACAGATGATCAAAAATTACACCGATTTGACCATTTGCAAAGATATCATTGAGTTCGTACGATGTAATAAAAAACCTTCTTCAAATCGATTGTTACTGCGATCGATGATGACACATGCAGTGTTTTCAATATGAACCAAAAAAAAAGCCAAAACGTGATCGCCAGACGAAGGCAATCTCATTTAATAATAAAATCAAAACAATGCTTTTTACGATTCCAAAGGAATAATTTATAAATAGTTTCTTTCAACTATGGAGCAACGGTTAAACGGCTAACCATTACCTAGGTGTTTAGTAAAAAAATCATATTTGTCGTGAATATCGAAAGCCAGGCAATCGGCGGTCACTACATGATAATAGACCAGAGCACTTTGTTCAACAATAATCTAGATTTAGCCCCTTGTGACTGATTTTCCATTCCGAAAATAATCTTTTGTTTATGAACGCAGGTCGTCAATTTGAAGGCATTCAAAAGGCAACGACCGTGCCCCGTTCTCAACAGCATCACAGCCATAAAAAAAAAAAAAAAAAAACAGAAAAGTCACTTGATTCACTTGTTGAACGTGTGCATGTGTGTGTGTTTGTGTGTGTGTGTGTGCAAATCGATGTATGAATTGCAGTTGATGCGGATGCGTTTATTTTGAATAAATAAAAATGGTAAATTTTATGAAAATTTTAAATATTTATTTTTGTACGTTTTATTTTAATCCACCTCCAGTTTTGCTTTTATGAGACAGAGGTTTATTTTTTCTTTTAAATTATCCGTATATAGAAGAAAATTTACAATTTTATTAAAACCCATACATTATAAAATTTTTGGGAAATAAATAACCTATTCATGTGCATATTTTTATTTATATGGTAGTTTCAATTTAATTCAACCAATTTCCGATTAAACAATTCATTTGTTGTTTGTTCACTACACACACAAACACACACACATATATTGTATTTTGTAGTGTGTCGTCGTGTAGAATTTTATATAAATCTTATAAATGTTAACAACAATAATCAATATGAAAAATTGAGATACGAATGATTTAAATTTGAATATAAACTATTTTTCCCTCAAACTGCTGTTTTTTTATACCCTTTTACCATACACATACAATGCGTTGTGTTGTTGTTGTTGTTGTTGTTGTTGTTGTTATATATATAATATATTGATAGTACAAAATATATAGACATTGAATTGAAAAAGTAAACAAACTGTTTTTTTTTTTAAGAAGGGTAAATATTTCAAATGAAATCGCGATAAACCAAGCCCTAAATTTCAATTTTCTTTTGTTGTTGTCACATAGTTAACTCAGACCCAGACCAAACAATTTCGTAAAACCTTTTCATTTGAATTGAAATTGAAAGTTTTTCTCTCTATATATAAAATATTTGTATTTATATACCGAATAATGTTGATTATATAATAATAATAATAATAATGATAATGATAATGATTATGTTGATGATAATGATGTTGATGATGGTATTGGTTGCTTGCTGGTATATGACAGCAGAATAGTGGTAGTGGTTAAAAGATGAAAATCAGTTTCTTTTTTTTTTTTTGGTGTTGTGTTAGTTGCTGATGTTGCTAATCCAATATATATTTATATATAGTCATTTTGTATTGTATTGTATAATGGTGGTATCTGTTATAGTATACCATATATAAATGGATAATATTATAAAGTATAAAGTGATGTGAGGCATACAAGTTAAAAAGAAAATTTATATATAAATATACTTGAACTACAATTGGAAATTGGTCTTCTTATTTATCAATTGATCCATAAAATAAATGAAATTTGTTTGGAAATAATATTAAAGTATATTTAGAATACATTCAATAAATACCGCCAAATAATATAATGTAAAAAATTTTGATTTATATTACATGAAAATTTTACAGCCGTTGGGTCAAATGTATATAATAATTACATTTGTTTTGGTTTATAAAATATAATTGTATTTCGGATACTTTTAACGTTACTGTACACACACATATATAGATACACCAGTGCAACGCCTACAGTGCCGCGTTACCCGAGCAGATGAGGCACTAAAACTTATAATACCATCAAAAATCAATGCGAATAAATATCTACCATATATTCGATTGGAGGAGCGATTTTAACAAACTTATTAGAATTTCATAATATTTTAATATAAATAAATAGTAAATAAAATAAGATAATAATGAGTAAAATTACTTACTTGAGGTTATGCTAAATGATATACTGCAATCTTTATCATCTGAAATGTCCTGTAATCGTTCATTGTTATCACAATTATTACTATTAATATTATTATTATTATTATTATTATTATTATTAATACTATTAATGTTACTATTATTATTATTATTAAGATTATTAATATTATTAATATTATTGGTGTTAGTATTGACACTATTATTAATGTTATTACTATTACTATAATTATTGATATTATTATTATTATTATTATTATTATTATTAGTATCACTCATATTATTAATATTATTATTATGATTAAATGTTTTACTAATATTAATATAATTACTATTATTATTAATATTATTGCTGTTATTATTATTATTATTATTATTATTATTATTATTAATAATATTAGTATTTGATTTATCTTTGTTTAATTCTGTGGGCACAATTTGTGGATGTTGTTGTTTATTTACTAATAGTAATTGTTGTTGATCTTGAATTTTATTCGAATCAATGGAATTGTGTGAATTATATAATTGTTGTTGGTGATGGTGTGACGACGGTGATTTATTCAATTGCTGATGTTCGTGCATATTTTGTGAATGTGGTGGTGGATGATGATTTTGTGTTAGCTGTTGATGATGATCCGATTTTTGTAGTTTCTCTGACTGGTGCTGTAATGACGGTAATGATTGTTGTGATTTTGATTGTTGATGATGCAATTGTAATTGTTCTTGTTGATGTAATCGAATCAATCGATCGCGTTCTTCAAAATGTGTGGCCAATGCAATGCGATCTTGTTCGGTTGACTCTGATATTACAGTTGAATTTAATATGTTTGTTGCAACTGCTGAGAAATTATCTAATTTACGTTTGGCTTCGGTTTGTTGCTGTTGCAGTTCCTGTTGTAGTTGTAGTTGTTGTTGTTGCTGTTGTTGTTGTTGCTGTTGTTGTTGTCGTTGTGCCTGAAGTTGTTTTTGTTGATGCTGTTGCTGTTGCAGTTGTTGTTGCTGTAAAATTAATTCTCTTAATGGTACATTACTATTGGTATTTATTTGTAAAATTGGAGGTGATGTTGCCGGTGGCGTTGTCGGTGTTTGCGGTGTTGTCGTTGCTTTTGACATTGTGGTTAACGATAATGATAGTGGATGTCGCCATGTTATATCATTGCTTAACCAAAGTTTACCTGAAAATATTACATTAATACAAAAATGATTAGTGACACAATACAATGTAATTATTTTATAATATGTATAAATAATTAATATTTAAAATTTAATTTTCAAGTCACTGTTTGATACAATCTATCTATGCCTGTGTGCTGTTTGCCGATATAACCGTATTTAATATATACAAAGAAATAAAAATATCATCTAATATTTGAGTATAAGTATAACGTAATTATTATATTGTACTATAAAAAAATTCAATTCTGCCAAATAAAAAGGTATAAGAAAACTAAGAAAGATTACCATTAAAACAGGCAAAACACTATAAATGAAACTTTATCCTATATGTATTTTGTCCTAAATATTAAAAAATTATTTATAAACAGTTCACAGCCATCATTGAGCGACTCTGTGTATCTTGTGGACTATATCATCTTTTGGTATGAATCTGAAACTCCTATATTAAAAGAATTTTCGCTGTCTCACCCCCTCCCACCCCCAAATCCCTAATTAACTCTTAGCCAAATCTATTTGTAAACATAATTCTCCTTTATAGAAATTACATATTCGTATATTTATTTATTTATTAATTTTTTTAAAATTACATTAATTACTACACCGTACAAACATTTAATCAAATTTATTATTAAAAAAGTATGATTTAAAATCTAAATCCCAATCCCTATGTTGATTATATAAAAATTAATAAAAAAGCAATGGGCTTAAAACGTAAACAAGATAATCACAAACAACATACACGTAAATAAGTAAATTCTTATAGGGTCAACCTGTAAAATCATTTAGAGGTACATTAATATTATATATATTGTTATTTATTAAAAATGATATTAGAAAAGGACAAAACGTAAATGTGTGTCTATGTGTGTGTGTGTATGTGATGATAAGAAAAACTGCAATAGTAATAACATACATAAATCCCGTAAAGACCATAGTTAGTTATTTGTTATTGTTGTTGTTGATGTTCTGCCAAAGGGTGCACATGGTGGTTGGCGGTAGTAGTAGTTTTATTTTTTATTTATTGTATATCGTCCTGTGTCCTGTTGATGGAGAATATAATGTTCGGTTGGTTATTGTTCGATATATAAGCTGAGAAACAATTTTAATTTTGTATATAGATAAACATACCCTTGCAGTAAATTTTGAAACTAGTTCCGTATAAAAACTAGTTCTTCAACTAGTGTAAAAAGAACTAGTTACAGAACTATTAGTAAAGTAATGTAGATAGGAACCATTTTAAATAAGCAATAATATAAAAATATGACGAAACGAAGATAGGCAAAAACGTTTTTGAACTGTTATATTAATATAAAGAAATATACGTGCTGTTTTTAGACACTGTTTTTCATTTTATTTTTAATAGTGTAATGAATTCGGTATTAAAAACACGTATTGAGATTGTGAAGTGAAAAAGAAGTTTATTTGAGTAAATTACCATCCAAAATATTCAACAATTTTAGTGCAACAGAAGGAGATATGCACATTGTATCTAACGAGAACTTTGTGACGGAAGATTGTTCCAACAATATGGATATTTTGGAAAACGAATCGCTACCAAAAATATCTTATGAAGAGAAATTAATTGATTGGCATATTAGGAATAAACCATTCCGTAAATATTTTGAAGAATTGCGTTTTATTTTACGCGAGGAAAACTTAGAGGTAGGACGTAACAAATTAAAATGGAGCTGATATAATTTAAGAAAAGGTGATTAATTATGAAGCACCAGTTGCAATAATTTATAATATTCTTTAAATATGAAGTAAATTATTATTTTGTATTAAAAACATAATAAATATTAAATTTGGTATATTAAAATATATTGCCCACGGTTTTTTTTTTAAAAATTAAATACAACCTTTTTTTTGTGTAAAGAACTAGTTAAAGTACTGGTGAAAAAATACATAATCTAATTCAAATTAAAATTAACCAGTTCAGTAACTATGTTGCAGAAGAACTAGTACTAGCACGTAAATGTTTACAATTGAACTATAGTTCAGTAATTGATTACAAATTATCTATTTCTTCAACTAGTTGAAAAGTAATGCCGAAGAGGACAATTGTCTTTTCGTTGGACATCTCAATGTTAAAAGAAACAGTTGGCGGCATGTAAAAGGGGTTTGGCGTGAAATCAGTACTATTTACTTTGTAATTAGTTGTACTACTAATAGTAGAACTAGTTCTCATTCCTGCAGGGACTGTAGAGGAATGTTATATTTATTTATTTTAATACATATAAATATAACTTTATGTACGCGACGACGATATGATAAAATAATAAAATATAAATGCAAAACTGTGTCGAGTGCCGCATGCGCTAAATTGCCGTGTACATATCGATCGCTCAAACACAACACTTTTTTTTTCCGCTATTTCCATATGATAATTTTCTTTTTAATTCACATATAAATCTAACATTCGTTTAATAGAAATGAAATAAAATATTTTTTATTTATTCCATGGACAAAATTTTTCAATATGCAGCTATACTTTTTGTAATTGTAAATTCATTAATTTACCCTTATTCATATCACATAAATATAAATTGATATATATAAGAGATATTGAATAAAGTAAATAAACACACCCTCATTCTCTAATTTACATAATAATATAAAAATACAAAACATATTTTACATAATTTCATATGTATTGTAATTTTTTTGTTTCAACACACAGATGATCGTCTTGCTTTTAATTTTTTTATTCTTTCTGATTTTTTGTCTTCATATTGTTATTGTAAAAAGGATTCATTGACTGAAATATTTTTGTTTTAAAACAAACAATAATAATAATAATAATAAACAAAAAGAAAAGGGGTAGTTTATTTTTAGATTTAGATTTTTGATTGGTTTAAGAAAATTTCTAAATTTAAATTTCAACCAATAGAGAACATTAAATATATATATTTATAGAGAATCCGAATTGTATTTTAAAAATATATATATTTATACATTACAATATAATTTACATATAACATCATACGTAACGAGACAAAATATATCTATAAATAAATGATGCTTCTTCTTTATGTGTGGCATGTCTTTCTGTACAAATTAGATTGTAACAACTACAGAGGAATAACTTTATTAAACATTAGCTATAAGGTATTTGCTAATATACTATACCATAGACTTATTCCATACGCCCCAATGAAATTATCGGAGAATACCAGTGTGGTTTCTGCACAGATCGATCTACATCTGATCAAATATTTAGTATACGCCAGATCTTGGCAAAGTGTACGGAATTCAATGTTGATACACACCATTTGTTTGTTGATTTTAAAGCGGCGGCATATGATAGCGTCAATAGGTCAAAGTTATGGAAAATTATGAAACAGTTTGGTATTCCAAAAAAAAATGATAGATTTGGTGGCCATGACGTTGGAAAATGTGAGGTCACAGGTACAAATCCGAGTTAAATTATCTGATCACTTTGAGACGGTTAATGGACTACGACAAGGCGATCCATTATCAACACTGCTATTTAATATTACGCTGGAAAAGGCAGTGAGGGGAGTAAATATTGATAAACAAGGCATGATTTTCACAAAATCGAGGCAATTATTAGCGTATGCTGATGATATAGACGTAATGGGTCGGAATATGATAGCTGTCAAGGATGCTTTCGAATCGTTACAAAAGGAGGCATCGGGTCTGGGTCTCAAAGTGAATGCAGAAAAAACAAAATATTTAGTGGCAACGAATGCATTACGAATTCGAGATCAAACTGTTAATATAGGAGAACACAATTTTGAAATAGTCAATAGTTTTGTAAACTTAGGATCGTTGATAAATGTAGAAAATGATATTGAAGAGGAAATTCGCCGCAGGGTAGCGACTGGAAATAGATGTTATTTTATTTTATTAAGTCATATTTTGCTTTAAATGGAGCTTTATGTCATCTTTCATTACAGCCAAGTTGGTAAATTACTCCGCCGCATGGAACTATATAACAATTTACCAATTGTACTGTAATAAACGAAATATAGATATTTTCAAAATACTATTATTTTTATATGAGTGATTAGCCCATAGTGATGTGTGTGTGTGTGCAGATATTGTTAATCTTTGAATAGCGTCCAACACCATATTTTCAAAGATATTCGTTTTTCTTTTTATTCCATCAACAAACAAATGGTCACCCAGCAGAAAAATTTTAGTATTAAAATAAATAACGAAAAATTTTCTATGAAAAATAGCGAATTTGAACCCTCTATATTTCATAATTAATAATATATGCTCCCAGAAGATAGCAACTGGAAACAGATGCTATTACGGGTTAAAAAAACAATTCCGATCGAAAACATTACAACGAGATCTTAAGTGCAAGCTATATACAACATTAATACGTCCAATATTAACGTATGGGTCGGAGGCTTGGTGCATGACACAGAACCAGGAACAATTACTTCGGGTTTTCGAACGAAAGGTACTCCGTGACATATTTCGTTCCGTCAAAGAACAGAATGGTTGGAGGCGAAGATACAATTTTGAATTAGACAAATTGTACGGTCAACCAAATATTGTCAAAACAATCAAAATCAAGACCTAAGGCGAAATGGCAATTGGAAGAAATTGACTGCGGATAGGTCAGGTTGGAAAAGCGTGTTGGAGAATGGTAAAACCGCACCCTGGTTGTAACGGCATGAAGTAAGTAAGTAAGTCTTTCTGTACACAACCAACTAGATGTTTTTGAATTTTGTGCATCACATTGCTGTATATAGGATGGTGTTTTATTATCATAAAATTGAATTAAGTTCATCGACACATATTTTACATCGTATGAAAATGATTACAACTTAATTTATGGAAACTGGTATGGTAAAGAAAAGAAATAGTGTTGCCTTTAGGCCTTTTTTACGTTTTTATTTTTTTATAAATAAATGAAAATAATATGAAAATAAATCATGGGTAAGCGTGGACAGCAATCTTTATATTGTGCAGCAGAAAAAACAGAACAACAAACCAAACAAACAACAGCAACGATAAAGAGTTGGGAAAACAATTTTTAAAATAAACAAATGAAAACTACTTGATTTTCATTGAAAAATAAATATTTGATTTAAAATTTTATTTTTCCTTTTTCATTTTCAAATATATGATTTTATTTGTATTTTCTATAAATAAAATTAAATATTTAATATTTATATTTTTTAACTGTTACATTTTTATATAATAAAGTTTTTGTGTACGTGTATTTTTTTATAGTATTTTGTTTGTTTTTATAAGTTAAGGGAATTAGATCTGACATTGTTTGATTTTTGATTTCGTTAATATTACAATATTTATTTGTCAGTTGTTGTGTCTAGAGGAAAATTTGTATATATTCTGGGTATATCGGTGACGGTTTGATGGGTAAAGTAACTGATGCGGCATTTTATCAGTTTTAAGATGTTAAAATTTTCCAATATAATAAATGTATTCGCAATAATTTCGGAGGTATTGAAAGTATCAGCGTCTCACCGTTGGTAAACTTTCACTATACGTCACTATAGTATAGACTCACACACACACACACTGTATTGCCGTTGTCAAATAATGAATTGTGGCAAATTGTATAGATGCAATAGGGGTCGGTTAGTGACCCCATATATTGTAAACAATATGGTCAACTATATTTAGAGGACAAGGACTATAGTCTATAGTTGCTCGTTCGTGGAAGAAATATAGTTATGTATATTTTGACAATTGATTTTTTTTGTATTCGTGAGTTACAAATTTGTAGTTAATTGTAGTAAGTAGTAACAGTATCTATATAATACGGACCAGACACTATAGGAATAGATATAACATTAAAAATGTACATCAAAATAAAGTGCTACAGAGATTTTTGCGTGAGTGAAAATGTGGCAAACTTGTATAGGAATATATATTCCATCGTTTTTTCTATTCTTTTCGTATTAAATATATTTGTATTATATTGGTGTGTGTTTTTAGACTTAATCTCTTATCTATTAAATATTGTATATACAATAAATATACTATTTCGACATGTAGTTTTTATATGGAATGTAGAAAATAACAGAGCAAAAATGTGTGAACGCAGAACGAATAGAGGGAAAATATAATAAACAGGTTATTGAGCTAATAATTGGAAATTTATGTATTGATTGAATTGAATCCGAAACTGCAGACATAATTAAATCGATTTTATTTATTTGTGGTACAATTATTTGCCGGGGTGTGTATTAGTTTTCTGTACAAAAAATATTTATTTTTTGGAAATTATAAATTTTTATTTCAATTAAAATATTTTCATTATTTATTATAAAAAAATTACTCCACTTTATGGCAATAAATCGGTTGCACGGGTGAAATTAGTCGTTCAGCTTCTTTATATATGTTTTGAATTGGCCGTCCACAACAAAAGCTATGTTGCGTCGGAACAAGTGATAATCATAGAAAGAAAAATGTATGGGTGAATAGGTGTGCGTTGGGTATGTGGTGTAAAGTAACACGTTTTACTCAACCAAGTGAAAATAACGTATTTTTATAAGAGCTTTCGCTACATTCGTTCTAACGTTATCATGGAGTGACAAAACATTTTACCTCTTTTATTGTAAATTGTTGATCGTTGTAGGTTCAATGTACCGCTTTTAAATCATCATCAAATTTATTGCCAAAATATTATAAACTTACATCAGAAATTATTTTCATGAGTAATCAGAAATAATTTAAACTGATGGTAATGAGCAGCAGGAAGAAACTGAGTCTTTCTACGACGAACTACAATAAGAATTAGATGGCTTTGTGTCTAACGACAAAGTTATTATAATGGGTGGATATGTATGCTAGGATTGAAAGTTCGGTATTACCAATACAAGTTTCTCACACAAGGATCAACATAAATATACTTGACGTAACATCAGCAATCAACGGTCAATCATAAACTACATAATAACAAACAGAAGTTTTCATCCTTCCCAAATTACGGATGTAAGAGCTTTTTCTTCAGGAAATGTGGATACAGATCATAGTCTGCTTCTCTTTAAAATTAGAATAATTGTTAAATTATTAAAACCTATATGGAATATATTCAGAAAACAAATATTGCATCTATAATGGATCTAGCTCAAGTTAGAGCTATATGGCAACAGAATCAACACTATAATATTGAACAATAAAATGAATGATGACGATGATGTCGAAATGTTATGGTCTAAGCTAAAACAGAATATTAACAACGTAACGTACGAAGTAGTCGGACGAAGACAGGTCTATGTAAAACATAACATCAAACCCTGGAAGAAGTAAAGATTTTGGTAATTGAACAACGGAAAGCGTATATAAGATACAGATCCATTAAAACTTCTCAAAAAATATGGCGGATATAAACTCATCAGAAACTGGGTTAACGCTAAAATCACTCAAATTAGAAAAGAATATTGGAACCGATTTAGTCAAGAGATGGAATGTGGTAAATGAATATACTCAAAATTCATCTGTATCTGCTGAGGTTTGGGCCACACATTTCCAGAATTTATTTATCAGCTCGGAACACACATTTTTGAAACAAACACATATAGATCAAGCAAATAAATTTTATGTCAACCAACATTTGATTGGTAAAATATAGATATAAAATTATAGACATTATAAAAATCGCCAAAATAAAATTTACACAATTAAAAGACAAGCGTTTATTTCTAAAGCAAACAAGTAAAGGACATAAAATTTTAGACAGATGTCAGATGTCAGTATACAAGAGTACGAAAAATTTTGTACAATATTTTTGGCCAAATATGTTTAAAATATGTTTAAAATAACCAGTCCCTTTACTTTTTAGACACACATATATAGAAAAAAAAAATCCGCCAATAGAAAAATGTTATATTTATTGAATAAAATTTAACGTAAAATAGTTGTCGTTAATGTTTTCACCCTTCCCTATATCAAAAAATCATTTACATTACCATATGCTTTACATATACAATATATTCATGAAAATAATGTACACATAATTTTTTATTAATGTTACATTACAATTACATAGTTATTTTTTAGGAAGAAACAATTTTACATAATATTTTTGTTACCTGAAAGTTTTTTTTTTTTTGGGCACCATGACAATAAGTAAAATCGTGTGCTTAACTCGTGTACAAAAAAAAAAATTAAAACCGTCATTTTCTTTACATACCCAAAATGTTTACTTATAGCAAATCCATTGCTGAACGTATACCAATGCTCGAATATTTTAGTACGTTTATTTATTTAAAAAAAATTATATAAAATATATCTCCCTTTTAATGCTTACTTGTTTCTAATATAAGGTACATATTATTTATTTTTTTATGTAAAAACGATGCCATTGATTTACAAACTGTTTAAAATATAAAAAAAAAATCAAACAAAATACCAACAAACAACGCAATATTAAATATTGTGTTTTTTATAGCGCTAAAATAAGGGTTGATTTGAATGCGATTATTTATATACAAGTTTCAAGTTATACATAATATGCGTGGAGTATATGCAATATACATATAGTGATATTTTTAATTCGAGGATCATGATCAATATAACGTTATGTTTATATATCGCACACCACACACACATGCATATAAACGTACATGTATGCGTTTATGCATATGGTAAAAAAAAAATAAATGCAGCATATCAAAAAACCTGAAATATTTTTATGCACATATCCCCAAACAAAATCACAGAAATTTATATTGAAATAAAAATGAAAATGTTTTCTATTAAATTTAAATTTTCAAAAAAAAAGTATGATTTGTTGTAATGCAACAATACAATATAAATTTCACTTTGAAGGGGATAACGATCCGCTCCGGAGGAATAAACCATAACATTTTATAGAGATCTATAACTTATTGATGCCAACGTGCCACAATATGTTTTGAAGTTGGAAATAATAGCTATCTTTAAGTGAAGCTTCACTTCACAAAATAAAATTTTACAATTTTTTAAATTAATTGGATTACTGGTAAAATCGAATTTTATGAATTAACATATTTTTTTAATTACTTGTCATATTTTTAACGGATTTCCATTTTTGTATACATAATTTCAAATATCCATTCAATTAACGCGTTCACAAAGGAGATAAACGATTTTCCAATCGATGACAGAGAAAGTTTAAAGAAATTTGTGGTACTGTATAAAGTGAACACGCATAAAAATTCACTGACATCAAACGGAAAATCGGTTTTTGAACGCGTGAATCAATTTTAAAAATCTTTTCTTAGAGTGTATGGCAATTGATTATAAAAATGCAATTATGTATACAAAAATGGAAATCCGGTAAAACTATGACCTGTAGTAATTCAAATAGATGACAATTTTTAAACCCGATTTTCCGGAAAATTTAGAAAGTGAACATTTCAACTTTTTTTCATAAAATAGTCTATTACTAACAGAAAACTATATATTGATATTGTAATATGAATACATTTTTTCAAGCTTTGACATTGAGATCCATAAGATTATGGCAATTGTTTTTCGAGATGCATATACATGGTACAATATTCATCGACTGAATAGAATAAGATAAAACAACAACCGGTATTTATAATTCGTCATTATTATACCATTATGGAGACCTCAACAAATGACATCGGATATTAAACGATTGAAACAACATATGAATGCACTATGTAATATATGGTAAAATTATTATAATACACCACCTTATTTGTATGCGCAACAATATGATTATACTATGCAGATTAATAATAATATTAATACTACGATATAATCTGATATGTACCGATACACAAATAAATGGTAATTATTTTAGCTTAGAAATTTGTCACATAAACACTAGGGTAGAAAGAAGCTGGTGCTAAATATGTAAAATTAAAATAATAATTCATAATTTTTTTACTTTATCATTAAGTGTTTGATCTCTATTGCCGTGATGTTTAATACACAGCTCGTCAGCGATCTGCAGAAGTACAGAAACAAGCGGGGACTCGAATTTCCATTTTCAGAGTTCATCAATAAAATCATTTTTTTTTTCAATTAAATTTTACTAATATCTTTCTTTTAAGAACATTGAATTCAAACACAAAATTTCATGAAGCAGTTCAATCAAAAAAATATATGTTCTCATTTCATATTTTTAACTAGTGTTGGTCAGAAATTTCTGCTCTGTTAAAACCATTAGTGGGACACCATTGTATTAATATTATTGTTAATGTAATAGTCTAATAAAATATTACGTGCATACAATAAACTAGGTGGAAAAATCATTTTAACAAGTTTACCATATAAAAATATCACCGCACCAAATAAATACCTATTCTATTTCATTGGTATAAACTTCCCCTTCTAAATGTTATTTAAAAAAAAACTGAAATTATTAATTTTTAACGTTAAAATTGTGATAAGGTTAGGTAAAATTTATAATAGTGTAAGAAATAAAAATTGTAACAGTAAAAAAATTCCTGTATAATTCACAATAATTGAACATAATTGAATTAAAAATATTCGAGTACATACAAATACATTTATATAAAATATATTAAAAAAAAACAATAACAAAAAATCAAACCTTTGTAATGGTATAGGTTTATTTGTATAAATGTTTAGGCATTGCACAACGTGCGCACTGCCATCAAACATTTTTACCATACTGTCTTCTTCAATACAACAACAATACGGCACGACCGCGACGAACCAAGAACTCGCGACGACGATGTCTTGCTCTAGTGCTTGTATTCGTAGTTGTGTTTCAATAAGCTACATTTTACTCACACTACCGCACGAACGCGACAAACAAAGAATTTTTTTAATTGTAAATTAAGAAAAAAAACAAAAAACTATAATTTTCTTTTTGTAATAATTTAACACTTTTTTACTATAATTAAAAGAAAAAACACTAAAATTTTAACACTAAATAGAATAACTTCTATAGAAAACATTAAATCAATTACATAAACTCACTTTTTATATATTTAATTTAATTTTATAATTGATAAAGAACAAAAAATAAAGAGCGATTAAAATTACCATGAAGAAGTGCGACCGTTTAGTTTAAATTATTTTTCTACACTGAAGCTGTAGCTGATTCATTTTCAACTTCATATAACTGAAGCTATATTTGCGCTGCTCCGTTAGACCGTTATAGTATTTATCGTTTTTGTTTTTACTGACGATGATGATGAGATGGTGAACAAGTAACCAATATCGAAATTAGAATATTAAATGTAAAAATTCTTTAACGATAAATGATAAATGTTTTTTCTAACGATTCAATAGTTGATGGGCTAATAGTGGACATTTTTATTTATTATAATTTAAATTCTTAGAGAATGGACCACAGTCTGCAGCTACAGTCAACCAACTTCAACCAACCACTAACAATTAACAACATAGAAGAGAATACTTTATACGATCACCACTACCATCACCACTGTATCAAGCGAGACACGAATGAGCTCATTAATTGATGGGCTGGAATTATTTAAAGAAATTTGTGTTACTGTTTAAAGGGAACACCCAAATGGTATAAAAAATTGTCATTATTTCATACAAAATTGTATTGACAACAAACGAAAAATCGGTCATAACTTTTGAACGAGTGAATCGATTTTAAAAATCTATTCAATGAAAGATTGGCAATTGATTATAATTTGCAATTCTGTATACAAAAATTAAAATCCGTTAAAAATATACGGCCCGTAATTCAAAAAGTTGATAATTCTTAAAAGCCCCGACCAGTGAACTCATCAATTAATTCAGTAAAATAATCACCAAAGCATTTATCGGTAAATTTATCTGTAAATTTATAAGTAGTTTTAATTTCATAAATGAAATTAAACCAGCGACTTCATCAACTAGTGTAACAAAGAATTGAATTGGAAGCATCAGATGGCGATACACAATCTGTTGCACAATGAATGAGGAACGTTCGGACACTATTAAAACTATACAATTTATTCGACATCGTTGACGAAAATCCTTCAAAGTCAATAAGAGTCTTCGCAAGACATCTTAAAGTCTCTGAGGAGCGCCTAGTTCGTCGAGTCGTTCACGAAGATCTATGCTGGATAAAAATTTCGATCAAGACCAAAAAATTAATCGGAGAAATGATAGAAGGTTATTCGTGTTATGTATACGAAATTTTCAGCTACTGTTATGGTTTTAAGAGTTGTGAGCAACGAAGGTCATGTTATGTAGCATAACAATCCTTTTCCGCAGGTAAGATATGTGTGAACATAAAAACTAGTCCATTCCGAACAATTGAAAAGTTCATCTATTTCGAACCCAAGAAAAACTCACCCAATCCGATTCCATATGAAAAATATACTTGTTCTGTACACATTAAAAAAAAAACGCACCTATAAAGAAGAAGTACCACCCACCAATGAAATCTCTGTACAAAAGTAATCCAGAAAGTATTGCAATAATGGAATAGGGTTGATTAGAAGTAAGTAGACAATCATCAATGTTATCATACATACCGGTGCCACTGGATCATACATTAATAAAAAATGCAATGAAAATAATTCCGGAAAAGGTAGAGAAAAAATTGAAAGTTAAAAATTAGTACATAAATATGTATTGAAAGTTGATGTGACAATACAACTAGTGACCCACCTACTAAAATCCGTACTGAATTATATGGCATGACAATTTATTTGCTATTGGTGAGAGTTTTTATTAGTAAATTGAACTGAAAATCGTCGCTAGACTCTTAACGATTTCACGCGTTGTTTCCACATTTTTTTCATGCATGTAGCTGTAATGAGTTGAAACCAAAAACGGCCCAATATTGTCTCAATATTGGTTCTGATCATAAGTCTGAGTCATAAACTATTGTTTTGTGAAGTTTGTGGTTGAGACTACTTTTGGTTCCTGAGATATGCGGGAGACTAGCCACAGACATGAAAATTTAAATCTTCAGAAATATAGGAATATCAACTGAAATATACAATTGTATAATTTCTGTATAAAAGAGAATATTGTTTACAAAGATTTGGTTAAAAGTTAGTTAGGGAATTTGGAGCGGAAGATTCCAGTGTATGTAACGTATATATGTAACAAAATATTATATTAATTCGTGTACGCGTTCCTATTTACATATTATTATTTGCAATGTACATTTATTATAATAATAAAAATCTAATTATAAATATCTAAATATCTAATTATAAAATAATTTTTACATAATATTAATTAGTGTTTGAATGGAAAAAAAAAAAAACTTTAAATCTTTTTAGGTGATCTTATGGGATTCATACCATCATTATTCATAACACATAAATATATATACGATACAACTCTACTCGCTTATATCGTATATATCTATCTATAGTCACATAAAATATAATAACATTATATTTCCGCATAAATTTCAAAAATTATAACAAAAACCTAAAAACATGAAAATATATATGAAAAAATTATAAATAATTATAATGCAACCAAAAAAATAGAGGAAAAAAAAAACTAATTAATTTATTTTGAATTGTACGGAATAATTAAAATTTTTAAAAAATGAATAAATATTTTTATAATTTTATATTAAATTATAATTTTTTTGGTTTTTGAATGCTTAAGTAGTTAAAAAATATTATTATGGGCAAGTATTTAATTATAAATGTATTAAAAGTATCGCGCTTTCGTGTACACCACATAAATTTATAACACTTCATGTGTGTGTGTGTGTGTGTGTGTGTTTTAGCTATTTTTTCCATCTTTTCATTTTATATAATTAATTAAAAAATAAAAACTAAAATACAGAATTGAATTGAATAATGATGATAAGAAGAAATCTGGCTCAGTCGGTGGTATATAAAAAAAAAACAAAATAAAAATAACAACAACAACCAATGATTTAATTTACATTAATTTTATAACTAATGAATTTGTTTATATTTAAATGATTAAAATTAAAATTAAAATTATAAAAAAAAAAAAAAAACACTAAACGAAACAATAGTTTTTTGAATGACTGAATATGAGAATTTATTACCAATTAAAAATTATATAATCACTCGTTGGATATACAAAATAAAAATGTAACGCATGGATTAAAAAGTGCTGGCCCTATAAATAATAAAACTACATTCGTTTGCTTTTCTTTATTCAAACAAACAGAGTCTCCCAATTTATCTGCCACAGAGCATCATTTTGAGTTCGGAAAGTTATCGACCGATTTTGTTGGGACAGACGACAGGATTCTCGAGTAAAATGGTGGATCTATGTTTCATCCATTGTGCTGTACCGGCGACACAAAAACACTGAAGCTTATTTCGCATATACAAATTCTTCATACCCAAATGTTAGTGTATATAATAATGAAAACCGATGCAGCATTTTGATAACATCAGAAAGTCAACTACACTTTGTAACTACACTTTGCGATTATCCGCATAATGATTTTTCAGGGTTTTTTCAACATTTTCAGCATAAACAACCTTGCATTTGTGGGCGCACAGAATGTACAGTATCATCGGTGTTTGTACGACCACATCATCAAAAAATATTGCAGAGTCTTTCTAACTTTTTTGAAGCCAATGCAACGGTTTTTTTTGTCCCATTAAAGGGCAATGAATGTGTCAATTAATCCAAACCATAACTTCTAAACTAAGGGTCGCATTGTTATTGAAATTTTGCCATATATCTTTTGTCGGCATTGACTTTTTTATGCATGCGTGTTACCGATACGTTCGTGATATTATATTTTCATTAAATAATCTATTCATAAAATAATTGTTTTCTTTTCACCAAATAAATAATTAAACATTTATTTAAACTCATATAAAAATATAAAGAAAATATTTTAAATAATTATTAATTTATTTTTGTATTTTATTACAACAGTATGCCGATAATTTGACCAAATAAAATTCTAATTATAATTATAAATAATAGGTATAGTAATATGATTTGTTGGCTTAATCGCTGTAGCCGCTTAAAACCTATTCACTTTATCACTTTTTATCATCATAGTACTGTTTGTGTTACGACCTAAAAGTGTAAACAACATATTTTTTTGTTTGTTGAAAAGGTTGTGTATTGTATCGCAGAAAAATCTGATTTGTGAAGAGGTTTGTTTTAATTATTGTTATTGGAAGGAAACTGCTGATGAAAGTCATAAAATTCTTGTCAAAACTTATGGTGAACATGTGCTTTACATAAAAGTCATTGCAAAAAGTGATTTCAACGATTCAAAAGTGATGATTATGATCTGAATGACAAAGGATGTGAAAAAGGCATCCAAAATAATTTTACAATACGGAATTGCAAGCATTATTGGATGAAGACGATGTACAACAATAACTGGTAGATTCATTAAATGTATATAAAAAAAAAAACAATTTCTAATCGCTTAAACACAATGGTGGTTAAAAGATGCAAAAGGAAGGAAAATGGGTGCCATAAATGAATTGATTGAAAGAAGCAGAAAGAAAAACGTAAAACCACGTGTGAAATTTTGATTGGACGACAGCTAAGGAAGTTATTTTTGTGTCTTATTGTCACTGTGGTAATGAAAAATGTGGATTTATTTTGATAATCCTAAACGAACTAAACATTGGCCATTGATCCAGGTCAACCAGTAAAATTGACGCCAAAACACAATATCCACGGAAAGAAGATTTTACTGTGTATTGTGGAGGGACTAGAAAGGCATGCGGTTTATTATGAATTGTTGAAACCTGGTCAAACTATTACTGGTGAATTGAATCGAGCATTGAAAAAAAAAATAAGTGATCAGAATGGGTGAACTTAGTGAACATTCACCATATGTTGCTCCATCGGATTACCAATTGTTCAGAACGATGGAACATGGACTCTGTACACAGCGCTTCCACAATTATGAAAACGTCCAAATGTGGCTCGATTCTTGGATCGCATCAAAAGATGTGAAATTTTATTTTTGATATGGTATTCATAAATTTGCGAAAAATTGGGAAAAGGGTATACTTAACACCATAGTAATTATATTCAATTAAAAATGAAATCAAATCAAATCATATTTTTATACCTAATAGAATTGTATAGAAACAATTTAATTTTCACTTTCATAATGATTGGAGAAAAGATGCATTTAAAAAATAACATTAACGATAAATAACATAAACATTAACAAATTTGTGGGTATTTATTAATTTATTACAATTACCAACGAACTAAGTGTATTTGTCAGAAAACATCATCATTTGAAGCGTTTATTTGCGGTGTTGTTTTATCATTCCTACAACCAAATTTAAGAGTTAATCTTTGTTTTTATATTCGCAAAAACAGCTGTAACATTATACGTTTCAATATTGTACAAACTCATATCTAAATACATAAATGTTGCCACCCACAATGTATTGAATTTACATTTTTTTTAAAGACATTCCTCTTTTGTAGTACAATAAAAATTTTCAAACTATATTTTTTTATTATTTAGTGGTAACAAAACATTTATCACATACCATTTCAATTGTGTACACATATATTTTGTACGCATATTTTATGCTATAGATCATTTTAGAAATTTAAGGTTTCATCGGAATAAAATATAAATTAATATAAAAAAAACCCTCAACATCCATTTCGTTGAATATTATAAATACAATGACTAAATTCAATAAAATTTATCATAAAAAATAAAAAAACGTCAACAGATTCAAAAAATTAATACAATGCAATTTGTTATAGCATTCTTGTTATAGCATTCTTATCAATTTTAAATTTATGTATTTCTGAAAATACCAGGTGTTCTGGTATGAAATGAACGTCAATATACAAATGTCTCGACGGGGAACATTTGTTGTAAACAAAAAAAAAGCGATTATATGAACAGCTACAAAGATAGTTCTAGAAAAATCGATACTCTGGACAATTTCAATGATCAGAGTTAGATATTCTGAATAATTTAATCATTCCTTATACGATTTTGTTGAAATTTAGTATGTAAAATGGGATTATATAAACAGTTACAAAGGTGGCTCTAAAATATAGATACCAAAATTATATTATATATTTGCATTTAAAATAGTAATGTTGCTTATATAGAAGACAGGCCGTTTCATGTGCCTAAACTATGTAATAAATTTTACAAATGTTAATAATATTTAAATATTATATTCATTAATTATTCGACTCATCGCTAAAATTGTATAATATAATTTTATTTGCGTGTGAAAGCCACGCGCCATTTATATACCGAAACTTAACTATAATAAATAATATACGTTTATAAATATACATCCTTTAAAGGTTTAATTTGATAGGTTCTAATCGGAAAAAATTATAATAATAAAATAATAATAATAATAATAATAATAATAATAAAAGATCTCGTAACCAAACAATGCCACGGAAAAGAAAATGAAGTCGAAATGAAAACAAAATCCCGTGTGTATTAAATAGATATTTAAAAATTGAAAGGGTTAAATTTGATATATTATAAATTACTGGATCCATACGCGCATGCTATAACTGATGTATTATTGTACAATAAATATTTATAATACCCATATAGTTTCAGTTTGTTATGTAACGCGCATAAATGTATTACAAAATAGAACTGAGAACATAAATATATCTTAAATTAATAGCACGATATTAAAAAAAATATATATATTAGCGAACGCGTATAACTTACTTTTCTCTATGCACACATGTGTGAGTGTGTGTCTGTGTCTGTGAATAGGTAAAGGACGAAAAAATTCTTTAACAAAAAATGAAAGGATTTTACATTTTTTTTTTTTTTTTTGTGTCATGATGCAATTTATTGAAAAGGAAGTTATATAATTTAATATTCTTTGTTGTTGGTTACCTAAATAAATATCTCCGATTCAAAATCTAGTTGTTTCTTTTTTGCTTTTCTTTTCGATTCAGCTGTATATTAAATTTGGATTTAATTTAAAATATATTATTATATTTACATTGTTATTTTGCGTATATCCATTTTACATATGTTGGAGGGTTATATAATTTGAAATAAAGACTTATTATTTCTTAAGGTCTAACAAAAAATAATAATAATATTTAAAAAAAAAAAAAAACCGAGCACATTATAATATTTTTTTATTAAGATATACACGAAAACTCTATCTACAATATATCTAAATAAAATATTTTACCCCCACCAATTATGGATTAATAAATTGTAGCGAATTTGTTGGATTCAAAGGATTAAATACAAACAAATATATAATATTTGTGAATAAAGCCTGATTTAAGCCTGTAAATACTGTACAATTCGATAGAAAATAAAAATTTAAAGTCGGTAAAGTAAAAGTATTAAGTAGTAAATTTTTGATAGTTTAACGAATACGATATATTGTATACGTAATTTTTTATTCCATCCGTGTACATGTTAATTGAGAAATAATTATACACTCAACAGTACAGTGGGTGGGTATATAGCGTTAATGTTAATAAATCGTAAAATATAAATAGCAGGTTCAATTCCTGCAATTTACTGCATATTACTACTGCAATATTATTAATAAAATTATAATATTAAAATGTTATATTGTGTGGAGATGGTATCTAACAACATACAATATACTACTCCGCATCGATGAATATAACAATGTACCAATTGTATACTGTAATCATTATTTAAATATTATTTATATTTGCTGAAAAATATGCCATGGAACAATATTTAACTTTTCCATAATAAATCACCAGTGTTTTTGGATTAGATGATGCGCAATTATATATGATAATCCGCAAATACATATAAGTTAAGACGAAATTATTTTATCTTAAATTTATATCTATCTATGACCAGTAAACATACTTGAGTGTAACTCAAAATTGACGTTGAAATATTGGTCATTTGAAAGAGTTTGAAATATTTTGGGCTGTGCTCTGCGGGTTTTGAAGTTAGCGATGGAGAAGTTTTTGGGAAATAACTTACTTACTTACTCTTACTTACTCCATGGCGTTACAATCCAGGTGCGGTTTTTTTTTTTTTTTTATCCGCAGTTAATGTCTTCCAATACCGAATTTTAAGGTTCTTTATATTACAGTTTACTGCATCTAGCCATCTCGCCTTAGGTCTTCCGGCTCTCCTTCTACCTTCTGGTTTACTATTTAACAGTTTTTTCGGCACACGCTCCTCTTCCATGCGTACTACGTGTCCAAGCCATCTCAATATATTGATTTTGATTGTTTTAACAATATTTGGTTGACCGTACAACTTGTTTCAAAAATTTAAAATTATCTTCGCCTCCAACCATTCTGTTCTTTGATGGGGCCAAATATGCCACGGAGTACCTTTCGTTCGAAAATCTGAAGTAATTGTTCCTGGTTCTGTGTCATGCACCAAGCCTCCGACCCATATGCGTTAATATTGGACGTATTAATGTTGCATATAGCTTACACTTAAGATCTCTCGTTGTAATGTTTTCGATCGGAATTTTTTTTTTAACTCGTAATAACATCTGTTTCCAGTTGCATAACTTAACTGTTGTTAACACCGAGTAATTTTATGATATCAAAATGTATGTGAACGAACAATCCAGACATACTTTTTGCTAACAAATTTTTTGTCATCATACAATTAATCGGACGCCGCCCAATTTTTTCCAAAAAAAGTCGTTTTGCAATGTTATGCGGGATATTGAGAAAATGTTGATGAAAAGTTATTATACACGAACCAATTTGTCGTAAATGGTTTTAGTCTCGGACGCCATCGACAGGAAATTATGCCACTGGCAACAAGAACCTACAATTTACTCCTTCAAAATTCCGTATATTGAATTTTTTAAATCTATAAATAGTAATCGTTAATACATGCAATTAGTGGTATGTAAAATTATATGGTCAATTGAAGCCGGTTATCAGGATATTTTTTCAACAATAAATCAACGTTTTATCATAGAATTATTATTTTTAAAGTATTATTAAAGTAATTGTTAATATTATGAATACAAATTATTACAAATATTAAGTATTTTATACACAGAAAAATTTTGATCGTAATTATTAAAAATCATTTCTTTACACCGCTTAGGGCCAATTTTTTTTTTTTACAATGCATTGATCTTCCTTACTGTTTATATAAACTTTTATTAAATATTTTCATAAATACTAGAAATAATATTTCTAGTATGAAAAAACCGTTCATAGGCGGCATATGGACTTTATACTATACAGAAACATTTAGTAATTATTATGAAAGAATTATTAATATTTATATTTTAAAACAACTTAAAAGCTTTAAATAATCAATAAATAAATATGAATGGATAATATTATTTAAGAACAGTTTGTTTTAAATCTAAAAAAGCTTATTTGAGATTTGTTGATCTGAATTCGAAATGTTGTTTTAATAATATAAAAATGGGGAAACATTTGAATAATACAAATGTGAAGAAATGACCTAGAGGCAACTTTATAAAGATGGGCCGCATTGTTATTAAAAAACTTTTCTTATTTATTATAGAAAGTATTATACTCGTTATGAAATTAATCAAAATTAGTAAAAAATATTTTTAAATGTTACAACCTTTTCCTAACTACTTTCAAAATATTCATATTATTTAAACATAAATTGGTATCGTTATGAAATAATTCATATATAGCACAAAAAATAATTTAATGTAACGATTATTATAAAGAAAGTAATTCCAACTATTAGAAATATTTTCCTACAATGTAAAGAAATATTGTATATCGTTAATAAGTATTCTTAAATATAAAAAAAAAATCATAAGAATCGCAGAAACGTTTCAAAACTTTTCTGCAAATAATATGAAATCGTAAGAAGAAGTGTTCCATAAATTATAATAATGATTTTCTATATATTTTAAATTTGAATCCGTTTCTAAATACAATAGTAATAATGAACGTTCATAAATGTTAGTGAAATTGCCATCGGCTGAGAATACATTGAAGTGTAAATACTATTTATTTATTGGCGATTTCCTATTATTTACGCAGGAACATTTTTTTTTCTGTATATCAATTGTGGCAATTGTGAATTTTTAATATGTAATAAATGAATGATGGAAATAAAAATGGTATTTATAACTTTTGTAAGGAAAGGTATAAAAGTCATCATTTTCCATATATAAAATTTTATAAACTCTGGTACAATGCTATTACATAACAACGAGTAAGAGCTGAGTCTGTCAAATGATGATACATATACTCAACACATTCCACCAACTCATTACATACGATACACGTATTAGATCTAGTTATACATTCGTGGTTGACAGTCACAAATGTCATTGTATTAATTCCAATCAATTTGAGTTTTACAATGGTTGAGTTTAAATTCCTTAACATGTAGTACAGATAAAGATAATAATGTTGTTAATGTGATTGTTATTACAATTGTTGTTGATGGTTATAATTTATTTTATTGTGCATACATGCGAGTCCATTTTATAACAAACAAATAACAACACCCTTTGATTCGCTTGTTTAAAGCGATAATTTGAAAAAGCAAACAGAAATCATGCAATGTTACACTGACATTTTGGTGTCGAATTTTTTTGGGGGTGGGTTTATAAAATCTCTCGAAATTATATTAAAATTAAATGTTGCAGTTTTGTATCATACATTTTTTTGGATTTTTACAATAAATTTTACATTATAGTATCAGATTACCACTTGTTCAGATCGCTGGCACAGCGCTTCCAAAATTATGAAGACGTCCAACATTGACATGATTCTTGGATCGCATCAAAAGATGAGAAATTTTATTTTGATGGTATTCATAAATTGGCCATAATATTGGGAAAATGTTAAACTTAACGATGGTAATTATATTCAATAAAAATGTTGCAATGAATGAATTTTTAAAAATCGATCAAATCATATTAATATACCTATTATACAGTAACGTATCGCATTTAAGCAACTTTCTATATAGCTTTTTTATTAATTTCACTATAAAGGCAATCATATAGACAAACACACACACACCCACATGGCACATATGAAGATTAAGCAAACAATATATATTTATATAAAATTCCTTCCGCTCTCTTTCAGAAATATTTCAATTGATCTTTACATATATATAATATTTTTGTCTACCCTTAAGCAAGTAAATAAATAAAAAAAAAATTAAATTTATTTATCCATTAACTAAAAGAATGGAAATAGTATGTAGCGGGTGTCGTATAGAATAAATAAGGGATAAAAATCACTAAACAATTCATAAATGGATAAAAATTCATTTTTTCTTTGACCAGTCAATCATATTTTACTGAATAGAATTTTATATGACGTTATAAATTTAATAAATGTACAAACCTAAATTTACAAAGATAAATATATATAAGAAATTTGTTCATGTGTTTTAACAATCCCAGAATTAGGTTATTTGTACATTGTTTTTTCTATCAATTTTCATAAAAATAATAAGATAAAAGGATGGAATAAATATTGTTATTATATTTTTATTGCTACAAAGAAAAACCATAGAAAACTCATAAAAAATGTTTACGATTTTGAATGGAATTTAAAAGTACATGTGGCGGTAGAATTTCAATTGCATCCACTAAATATAGTTGACATAGTAAATCGGTTTGATAAGATTTTAATTTTGAATTGAGTGGGTAATAATATAGAACTAAATCTAAAACGTTTTTTTACCAGTGTCGTAAATATTTTGTATTCATAATAAGAAAAAACGAAAATTGCGTACAAACTTGACAATATGTGGCCAATTGAAATTTTGTATGAAATAATGGTACTGTATAAATTGTTGGTACCATTCGGTTGTCAATTTTATACAATGTACCACAAATTTCATTAAATTTAAACGGCCATCGATTGGAAAATCGGTCATACATCTTTTGAATGCGTGAATCGATTTTAAAAATCTCTTCTACAAAAGATTGGAAATTGATTATATTGATTTGAAATGGTGTAAGCAAAAATGAAAATCCGTTAAAACTATGTCCCTCAAATTAAAAAAAAAAAAATGATAATTCATTAAAGTCAATTTTACCGAAAATTTAATTCGGTAAACACCCTCTCTTTTTTCATAATTTAATTTAATTTCAATCAGGTTATAAGAAAAATATAGCGACATTGAAAACGGAATGCTACTTCTCAACACTGGATACAGCGTATAGTAGTTGTAGTTGTTGTTTTAATTTATATTCATACAAACCATCAATTTGATTGATTTTTTATATAGAAAAAAAGCAAGGACCTCATCGAATAATCATAAATATACCTTTACTCTTACAATATATTGCAGATGTATGCATATTGTAATGTATAAGGTAGACACGGCAGTCGTAATGAATTTTTGATATTACCATCAGACCGTATCTATAAGTGACGTTTGAGCGATAAGGCTCTGCCGGTTTGCGCACATCACCAAAATATTAAATTTTCGATAAAATTTATATTCGTCTAAAATAATAATATAAATAAATAAACAAACGAATAATAATTGACAATTCATTTCGAACCCATTTTCCTATGGTCCTAACTTCTTGAAACTTGACCAATTCTTATCCATAATTTTAATCAAATTTTACATGTATATAGTTGTCTAATATTGAATTATATGAACGCGGTTCCTATATACTAAATTTCTTGGAAATCAATATTCGGGGCAGTTTTATGGGCAATATTCAATCCATTTTAAATACAGTAATATTAGTAGAACATTTGGCAGCAATTTGTAACGCATTCCACAAGTTAACACTGTATATATATACTAAAAATGACATAGATAATCCAGAAGAGACGTGTCTTATAAAAATTATTAAGTTTCTAGTTCTGCCAGCCGCGACTGATCCCATTAGTTTAAAAAGAAATACAAGACATCAAAAATTATAAAAATCAACCATCGACCACCAAAAGTATCGTCGTATTAGCACAGGCACAGATACACAGATACAGATCGACGCAAATTATAAATATATCTAACACAGGAATTAATTGGAACAATCAGTTTTAATACGACCAGTGGAATCAGAGGGCCATCATGACAACATCGCAATACAAGAAATGAGGAATGTAAATTTCCATAGTTGGCGGAGACCGGTCCAAATCCTACCAGATATTTGTACACTATGCGTGGTTAAGGATTTTATTGAAAACCATTCTAAGATTTGTAATCGTAGTGGAGTACGGGATGGTCACGGATAATTATACGTAATAGGCAGGGAAATCACAAGGTATCAATTACTCTTTTATATAAATTACCATTGCCTGTGGATTTTGTTTCATTCAGTTTTAATCTATTACGATACACCCAATCGGAAATCCTTTTAAATACATCATTTAGCGCCGAAATACAAGCATATAAATGTCGGAAAGAGATCAATGGAGCTAAAACACTACACATCATCAGCGAACATATGAATTTCGTACGAGTACATGGAAGAAAACCAATCATTGATGAACATACAAAACCAAAACAGGACCAAGATTTGAACACCATTAGGTACACCGGACAATATATGGAAATAGGACAAGACAGGTTATCTATCACGTCGAAACCAATTGTCGGCGATTTGAAAGATAACTATATTAATTAATTAATAATTGTAAACGGTTCGAAACCAAAATTACCAACATGTTTATTACACAAAATATACTATGGTCGATTGTGTCAAATTATAGTAAGATCCAACAGAACCAATATAGTAATTAGATTTTCATCTATAGCAGAGCGTATGTCGATATTGTAATGCATTCGAACGATGAATAAATTATGAGAATAGTTCCCGGCGCTGCACTTATCTGTATGATATCGATACCCAGAGCAATTTTATAAACAAGATCTTGCGAAAACTTTGCAAATTGACCAATTCTTATGCTCTAAGATGTCAAGAATTTCCTAAAATATAAAACTGTATTGGATTCAAAAAACCATATACTTTGATGTGTGTCAAAAATACACTTTCCTTCAATAATATTAATGTATTTTTATGAACATTTTCGTTTGCAATTTTCATGTATAGTTTTGAAGGACTAACTTAACTTTCTAAAGAGATGTCGCGAAATTTCTATACGAATACATATTTTTTCTATATGTGTGCGATTCAGGACAACCAATGCACCACGGATATCGGGTCTACTCAATAGATTAAATTACCTCCTCATCCACTGTACAAAAAAAATAATAATAAAACAGGTAATGATGTTAGTGTGCAAAATTCAGTATTCAGTATAAAATAAATAAAGTAAATAAAAGTCTAGAAAAATATGAAGATCAATGAACGTATCATGATCATGCATATTGAAATGGCATTGCACAACACTATTTATGTGCTACAGTACAAAAATTTGTATAATATTTTTTTCGGTTTTTTTTTTCACCTTTCTATCAAATTATATTTTTTTATATTCCCACGTTTATTTTGAGTATTGAATTTAAATATACCCCATAGATTTATTTCTTTTCCTTTTTTTTTCCATATTAATGTTTTATTCAGCACAAAAAAGTTGCGGATGAACGAAATACACTTCTTTATTTTTTTCTTTCTATTTATACCTGATGCTTTTCTATTTATAAAATACGAATATATGAAATTTGTATTGTTATATTTTTTTGAAAAAATATATAAAAAAAAATCCAAAAATAATAAAAACGAGGAGATTTAAATTATTACATAGAAAATTTTTACATTATATTAGTAAGTAATCACCTTGAGGTGGTTGACCTTGTATATGTCAGTGTCCGATGTACGCCGCAGACATTGTTGAATTTAAAAAACTTAATTATTATTGTTTAAATAACCAATTATTTCGTTCATCAATTAGAAATTAGAAATCAGTCAATGACTTAGAGAATAATAATATAATTAAATCCGGGATCCGGAAGTGGCGTAGCATGAAAAAATGTTTTCCGATTGTAATATATCACTATATTTTTGCGGTAACCGGGATTTGAAAGTAGAATACATTATAAAATGTAATTTAAATGTTCACTTACTAAATTTTTCAGAAAAACAGCCTTAAATCATCTTTTTTTAGGTTGAGGGTTTTAATGGATTTTCATTTTTGTATACAGAATTGCAAATTATAATCAATTGCCAATCTTTCATAGGGGAGAGATTTTTAAAATCGATGCATACGTTCAATGTCATTGAAATTTTGTAAGAAATAATGACACTGTGTACAGTATACCACAAATTTCTTTGAATTTTCTTCCAATCCATTTGTCTCCATTTGTACCATTTTCCGAAAAAAAATATTTTTCACATTTAGAACCAATTCGGATGGTTTTATTTTCGTTACAATATCCAATATTTTGATACGTCTTACGTTGATAAGAATTTGCAGTAGATTTAGGCAACGATCGTTTCGTATTTGTTCTTTCTGTTGTTTGTCCATATGGGTTTCTTGAAAATTGGCAACAAGCTTAACTGCCAACTCGAGTAAAAAAATCTTGTGTCAACAAATTTTCTCCTGTCGTTTTCTTTTGTACAAAATTCAGGCATTTATGGCAGCTATAAATCAAGGATATTGAAAAATACGTGGAGAGTGGAGAGGCCATCTGCATATATAGACTTAGATTTTGTGATATATTTTCTTGCCGGTTGATCGGCCAAGTCTAAGCCAAATTTAATTGTTATATTGTTATATGAAATGGTCTCGTGTAAAAAGTTTATCATTGTTTTCAACTGTTACCGGACTTATGTTTAGAACTAAGCAAAAATATTTTTTTTTTTTGTTTACTCTTAAATAGATTGTATAAGAGTACAATTATGTGTTGTGAAAAATTGCGATTAAAAGCGTTCCATATATCAGCTTTCTTATGCATCGCAATTATTGGTAATTTCCTTTTATTTGAGCGTACAGTAGTTCCAACTAATATAGTATAGTTCTTTTTGTTAGCAATTGATTTGTTAGGGATTTGCTTGTGAAGAAGTTGTTTGTGGTTACAACTCTTCCGCTATTCCCGTAAATGGTTCCATGAGTTCGAGTACAACATACTCGGAGAGTTGTACTATGAAGAGTAGCTTAATTTCTTCTTTTCCTATCGCTATGGAAGTGCATTTTTATAATGTATTTGCTATCGATGCCTGATGTTAACCATAAAATTTTTAGCAGGTATGTGTTTCGCAAATCTATATCATACTTTAGTCGGATATAGCTGTCTACAGTAATATCAACAAAGCGGATAAATTTGAGAATTTCTGTAAAATTCATTATTGAACATATATTGTACATAAAATTCATAAAGTTACATAACAGGATGAATTTAGGTGGAGCCAAAACAACGCATAACAGTACAAAACCTGAGTAACAATAAAACGCCTAATTATGAATAAACGACTGTGTCGATTTACGATTTTAGACTCAAATGCCTTCGATAGTGGTGCGACAAAATACAAATTGAACGAAGGGCAGCTGATAAACGTGAGCAATTAATTTTAGTCAATGGAAAAAGTCTGTCAACCATTGGAAAATCCGGTTGGAAAAGTGATTGAAGTAATAATTGCAGTGTTGAATATAAATGTTATATAATCATTTGACCGGTTACAATATGTTTTTGTGTGTGTTAAAAATCTGTTGTAACAAAATATTGATGGAAATTGATTATAATTTCCAATGCTGGAAGCAAAAAAAAAAAAAAAGGAAATCCGTTAAAACTATGACTCTCGTAATTAAAATAAATGATAATTCATAAAAATCCGATTTGCCGGAAAATTTAAATCAATGAATTCGTCATTGTGCCGCTTCCCGATATTATCATAGAGTATATTGCGGCAAAGTAAAAACTATCTTTTAACATGGCATGAATTGGTTGCCGTACCTTATGTGCATTTATTTTATCAAAATCTAAAATGCAAAAATACCCCTTTATAAATTAAATAAACTATATAAAATATGTGAATTTTGATGAAATAAATAAATAGAAATAAGCAATTATTCTCAAAAAATACAATATATAAAATAAAATCCTGATCCCCTTAAAAAGTTATCGATGTTTTATTCTATAAAGAAATTTTCGTATAAATGTAAACGCATTTCATATAAATATAATAAATTAAGTAAAAAAATACATCATAAATTCATAAACAAATCAGTTTTTTTTCATTTTTTTTTTATTTTAGACTTATTTTGTAAAAAAAAACCGAAAACGAAAAAAAAAAAAAAACAAAATTAATAGGGGATAAAAAATAAGAAATCCAAGAGAAAATCCGTTAAAAATAGGTTTTTTTTGAGATGATCATACTATTACAACAACAAAAGAATGTAAAAAGAAAAAAAAATTGGCTATTTATATAAAAATTGTAAATTACATAAAAAAATATGTGTAATATTACAACAATAAAACACTATACGGAGAGTAATACATTAGTATTAGTTTTTTGTGTATGGAATACAAAAAATTTACCCAAAAATATGAAATAAAATAATAACAAAAAATGTTAACGCACACCATCTCCGTCTGCATATAAATTTAATACTCATCATTTGCTATTTACTAAAATCAATACGCACACAGCAAAATGTTCTTCTCTTTCGTAACATTAAAAAAAATACGGTATGATAAAAGGACGAAAATCTTTAAAATAATTTAACGTTATTTTTTGTGTAAAAAAGGGTAAAATACTTATTTTCATTAAAATAGAAAAAAAAAAAATAAATAAAAAGAAATAAAATTTCCGTTAAAACATTAAAGATTATGAACGAATGAAAAAGTATGAAACTGTGTGCGGTAAATAATGTAACACTCGTTCGTCCTATAATAGTTAAATTATAAGATGTAATCATCATCATCATCATCATCATCATAATCATCATCATTTATTACTGTTAATCAGTGCGAAAACATAGAAAACAATAGTACAACAACTGATTCGATTTTAGATTTTACATTTTATCAGGTTTTACCATTGACTTTGGCCACTCGTCTACCACACAACACCAATTCTGCGGCATGTATACCTCTTATTAGACCCAACTTCCTACTGTGTTCTCTCGATTGAGTGATCAAAGAATTCGAATATTAATAATAAATTGAAAATTTGTTGTGGCATAACAAAAAAATGATAATTTATTCAAATTATTATTATTAGTTTTTTTTAAAGAGTATATTCGCCTAACAAAATAGGAAATTAATAAAATTAGGATCAGATGGTTATTGGTATATATTGGGTAGTCGATGAAGTATTTTACCTAAATTCATATCATTTGATAAAAAAGTAACAAAATTTAGTATCGATCGGTTGTGTATGTTTATGTTTGTTGTTTTCGTTGAATGGATGGATAATCAAAATAATGATATTTATCATATTTTGATTTTACGCTTCTGGTCGGGAAAAAACGCATCGCAAGGTCATACAAAAAGTTATGTGCTGTTTTTGGATATGAAGCATTAACAAAACTATGTTTGTGCTATCGATTCGTGTTCCATGGTTAATAGTTTGTGTTGGTGCGGCGCTTACAAAGGCATTATATGGATTTTGAACTGGTACAACGCTAAACGATTATGTCAGCGATTAACATCTAACCAAACGGAGCAATAAAATTTAATAAAAACAAAAAAAAGTAATTAGAATCGAAATCGTCTATGACAGCAAATATTTTTGGTTATTCGTCAATTGGACGTTGATTGGGAAGTGTTACTACATCCACCTTGCACACCTTCACATTACCAATGTTTGAATGAACATTGTATATGAATACATTTACTACAAAGCAGGAAGATTAAAGGAATAAAAATGGTATACAGATCTAGATTAAGTTATTGGCAAGAAATATCTAGATAGATAAATAGTCAATAGATATTATAAATATACTAGATAAGATTTGATATTGGTATATTAATTACGTGCTGAAGAGGCGAAAAAAATCCGCCTACACACAAAAAACACAAAAAGTAAATATTAAATTTTCACAAAAACAATTTTTATTTATTCAAAATAATCATAAGCATCACGTGAAATGTATCGCGATTTGAACACCCACACACACACACACACACACACACACATTCAACAAGTGAATGTGTCATTGGAATGGTGTTGTGACTGGTGATGCCTGCGGTCGTCGCCTTTTGAATGCCATCAACTGTTGCAAAACGGTGGTTTTGTTTATAGATTTGGGTATCGGAAATAGTCACAAGGTGAACTAAATCTGAATGATGAAGCCAAAAAAAAAAAAAGGAATTGTGATTTAAAAAAAATCAATGATTATTGTTGAACACGATGTGCTGGTGTATTGGCAGGCAGTAATTTTCAACTGAAAGCTGATCCATATTCAGGAGGACGAATACGATGAATATACAACTTAGTAAAAAAACTTCAATACACCAAGGTAATACTTTGCATTAATGTTATCTGCCATCTTCAATTCTGTGTAATTTTTAATTAACTGTGAAATTAATCGATGTGGATCAATACACCAAGGTAATACTTTCCATTAATGTTATCTACCATGTTCAATTCCGTGTAATTTTTAATTATCTGTGGAATTAATCGATGTGGAACAAACTTCGGATTCAGCATTTGTAGACCAATTTTTTTCAGTTATAAAATACGATAAAATTGATGTTTATGTTCCATTTCCATATGATGAATATGATTTCTTGCAAATTTTTACGTATACGAAATTATGTACTTTTTCAATGTTTTTTCCCTAATCACCACCACTTACTTAATTCGGTCAACTTTTTACTATTCCCACAACAAAATTTATTATATTTAATCCTTGTTTTTTTATATATTTATTTTATCCACTTACAAAAACTCAGCTGTAACTTTATGTGTTTGTATAAATGGTTCGTTTCTACTGAATGTAATTGTCATGAAATGTTGATACAGTTTGTTATGCAACACAGGATGTATATAAAGTATTACATATGAACATTTAAAAACGCAATGATTATAATGTAAATAATATCGATTGAAAATAATATATTTAAATTAAAAACTAATGTGTCATGTAATAAAGAATCGAGTGATTGTATATTTTTTAGATTATCGCGCAATTTCGAAATACTTATATTATAATGTCTATAACAATAACTTTATTGTCTATAAATGAGGCGGGTATATATCGGACATTTAAGTTAATTAATTTAATTAAGCTGGAAAAATTATAATTTTGAAATATCGTTATCATACATTAACATTTAAATTGAAATCCTTTAATATCATTCATAATTCATTCATATAGCATTTTATCGTATGTTATCGTTTTAAAAACTCATACATTAGCTTTTTGTTTCATTACAGACAGTGTAATTTAAATTAGTGAGATATTTATAGTAAGTGCAGATATCATAGTTTGCATAGTGTGTAGCAATGGAATGAGTACATGTTTCAAATTTAAAATTTGTTACCATGGTTATGTAGTAAAATATAAGGCTAATCATCCAAATAAGAGATTTTATGAAAGATGTTATATGTGCGAAGTAATGTACCAACTTATTGTATTGTAGTAATCCAATACGGGAGCAATATTAATTTAATATATTTATTTATTTGTATTCCCCTCCCTATCCTCTAATATGATTTCATATTATTATTAAATAAACAATACAAAATCTAATAAGAATTGTAATAATAGGAAAAAAAATTAATATGGTAAAGATAATAGAACATTTACAAAAATATTCTTATAAGATGAATGTCAAATATTATAATATCAACCTACCCTACAACAACCTTTTTATTTATTTATTTATTTATTTATTTATTTATTTATTTATCTAATTTTTGAATATCTGCCAAATTAAAAGAACTATTCACCACTTATTTTACCTATAATATAACTAACCCCTTTTCAAAAAATATATATTTATTCAAACAGTAGCATAGGAATACCATTATTGAGGTGAATTAAATTCGCCCCATTCTATATTAATAGAAAGAAAAAAAAAAAACCACTTTCCAGGTCCTTTAATATCTTCAATTTTCTTCTTTTGCTACATATAAATATGTGTGTTTTTTTTATATGCGGATGAATTTTATAACGTTTACAATTTTAAAGGTAATTTTATTATATTTTTTTTGAAAAGCAAATGGGGTTGTGCGGAGAATATGCAAAATCTAATATAATACAGTAAAAATTTAACTCAAACACACTCGATTCAATCGAATTGTCACTTATTGCTTGCACACTACTACGGACTACGGCGAATCAATTTTTCATTTCATCATACACTTTAAGCATCCATCACATTATTTGGTTTATCGTTAAAAAATATTATCGCTGACACAGAAAATTATAATGGAATTGAATTTTAATTGAAAACACAATTTTTTCTATAGTAATTTAAAAATTTAATTCTAAGAAAATGGTGTGTGTCTACTGTCACCCAAATACCTGATCAACATTGTCTAGAAACTTCATAAAAATTGTCCATATAAATACAAAATATTTATATAAACTACGAATTTAATTTCCAATTGTCAAAATTTCTGAGAATATAATAACTCTTGAAACTAAATTAAATAAAAATATGTTAGGAGAAAACGTAGTGTGTCAAAACTAAATTATTTATAGATACATTAAGCAATAGATTAAATATTGGGTTGACAACAAAATCAATTTTTTTATAAAATGAAATAACTTTATTTAGTAATGTATTGTCCATTTTATTCGATGGCCATATTTTTTTGTTAATTTCATAATTCCGAGCTCATACAACCGCTCAGGTTCTTATTAGCAAAAAACTGAATCAATTACGTTTTAACATTAACATAACTATTGTGAAATTTTTATAACATTCAACAAAGGTTTTCAAATTCCAAAATAAATGGTAATGTGATGGTGCAAGCATCCCAAAAACTATACGGTGGATGTGGCAACATTTATCAACCAAGCTTCAATTATTTTTGGCGAGTGACCAACGATGTGTGTTTGACTTTGTGTTGTCACAACACCTTTTCGATTTGTCAACTGTGTTCGCTTTTTTTGAATTGCATTGGTCAATTTGGTTAGTTGTTGCGTAAATGTATACACATCTGAATGGATCGTTTGGTTGCGTGTTATAAGATTTCTAAATAGACAAAATGTTATAGCTCTGGTTTATCTTTCTTGCTCTATGATCATTTTCGATTGACATTGTTGTATTCGATCCATTTTTCAACGTCAGTTATCAATCGCGCGTTTTAAAAATGGATCATTTTCGTTATGTTTCATCAGCGTGTAATACACATTTAGGGAATACAATACAAATTATTTTATGGTGTATTCTAATATTTTTATAAAAAAAATATAAAAAGATTAAAGATTTCATAAAAAAAAAAAGGAATACAAACAGTACCGCCGCTCACAAAATTGATCTCCGCGATTTCATTGAAGCGTATTTTGTCAACAATAATTTGTAAATGAAGTCAGGCGTGGGTTGAACTACCTTTTCATTTTTTTACAAAACATAACAACATTTTCTTTCTTGACTGAAATATTTCTGATTGAAATATTTGTAACTGGATTGTCTTATTCCAACTCAAATCATATCCTTGATAAGGAATCCTTACATTAGGCATGATCCTGATCCTTTAGAAGCTAATATCATGGCATGTCAAATTTTTAAAAATCGCAGATAAATATTTATTTCCAAATCTTGAAGAATAGTTTTTGTCTTGTTTTAGTTAAAATAATAAAAACATTTTATAGAAGCAAAGAATTGCCAATAACAAAAAATTGTTCGGATTACAAAATTGTTAAAAAAATTAAAATATTGCTTATAATTATTTACAAATTAAATTTTGTTGAATCATTTAAATTTTGTTGAAATGTGATTTTAGTTTTTGTTGTAGTCTCACAATGTCGTTTCAGTAACAAAGGATTTTTTCTTTTTACATATTTAATATTATATGAAAAATGGCATACAAATTGAAAATTGTGGAATCATTAAGATTTTGTCGCAATGTGCTCTTAGTTTTTGTTATATGACAATAAAAAGTAGTTACAGTAACAGCTAGGAATGGTTCTTGACAACAAATTTTAGTTAAAAATTACGTACAAATGAAAATTAGTCGATTCAATAAAATTTTGTCAAAATGTATTTTAAGGTTTTGTGCTAACATTAAAATAATGGTTTCAATTACAAATTTAGTTTGTAAATGCCTACAAATTGAAATTTGTTGAATCATAAGAATTTTGTCATTTTGTAATTTTAGTTTTTGTAGTAACATTAAAAAAGTTGTTTCATTAATAAAATGTTAGTTTTTGCTACAAATTATTTTTGTATATGGCCTACAAATTTGCCTTTGTCGTGAGCGCAGTTTTTTTTTTTTGAGTGTAGCTAATTAATTAGTGGGACAGCTATGTTCTTGTAAGAACTAAGAAGTTCAATGATGGTTAGTGGCGGAGGAGGTGGGGGAATCCAATACCATAATACCGGTCAATATCGACCCGATATTAAATTCCCTTTATACAGATCTTTTTGTATATGACAAAAATGGACACTAGAGCGGGGTTGTGCTGTGTAATAATAATTCAAATAGTAATTCAATGCAGACGTATATAGAGATATTTATTTTATATGTATAAATTGTATTAATTAGAGCCTATCGTTTTCACATATTAATTAAAAAATATAATTTATTAATTAATTAAATTTAATATGAAATTAATAAAATAGAGCACAGCTCTAGATAAAGAAAATAATATATATATTTTATTAGTATTAGTTTAGTACACGCAACTTGTGTTCGAAAAATAATCGAAATGTCATTTGTGTTATGCAATCAGAGTATAACCGTTTAAATTAAACAATTTAATTAAAGTACAGCTTGTTCTTCTGTAACAAGTTTTGTAAAATATTTTAACTATAGAAAATTATATTTTTGTGGATATGAATATTATTATATTGATTATTAACTAAACTTTTACACACTGAAGGAAATGTTATGGACAGTTTTACGGATTGTAACGATCGATTCACACAACAACAACTTACCATTACCGCACAGATTCATAAATTTTAGAAAGATATTCCGGTTATTTTTCGAACAGCCGAATGTAATATTATCAATAAATACTTTTTTATATTTTTAATTATTATATAATTAATTTTGTTGAATTTATTTAATTATTTTATATTTAATATTCGAAGGAACAGTTTTTTTCTTTTACATAATAAATTATATTTTTTATTAAAATAATTGTTTTAAATTTAATTATTCATTTTCAAAAACTATTAATTAAATAAATACAATTAAAACATTATAAATAAATAATTATATTATTGAAGAAATGAAATCGTTTCTTAATGAATAATTTATTATTGCACAAATTGTTTAAGTTGTTTGTTTGTTTTTGTTTTTTTTTTTTTGCAAACAATAACCGCAGCACCAGTTAATTTGAAATTAATTAAAATAAACTAAAAATTATAAACATAAACAAAAGTTGATTATTACACGCACAAAAAAATTATACATTCATCAAAACGTACAATTTTTAAATAAAAATAATAAATTTATTTTTAAAAAGTTTCGCTTCAAATACCATTTTGATTATTATTTTACTAATTTTTATTATAATTTTCTATAAATGAATTATAACTTATTAATTTAAACCATATGATAGAAGATATAGAAAATGTTGGTATTATGCGCGATGATATATGATATTAATCATGGCAATAAAAGCGTAAAATATATATTTAACGTTAGCTCACATCAATTTGTCTTATTTTAAATATTACATTTATAAGAATAAAAATCATCATCATATAATATTCATAAATATAAATTTATCGGCAATTGTTGTGCTGATCAAGTCCTAATGACTTTACAAATGAATCTTTATCGTGTAATGCTTTCATCGTTCTTTGTCTTCTTTGTGGTTTTTCCTTTTGTATTTCTTCCATACATTGAGATTGTTCTTCTTCTACTTCTCTTCTACTACCTCATCTTATTTGTTGTTGTGCTTTTTTAATAATCAGCAAAACAGTCACTAAGTTTTCAGAAAATATCAGCATGTGAATCTTTTTCGGCATCCAACACCACTTGGTATATGTTATGAAGATACTGCAGTAAGCAAAATAAATTAGTTCGTTTAGCTACATTTTCATATTTCAATTGCCACCATGTTTGTCCAAATGTAGAAACATTTATTAAGAAAAAGATAAACCCAAAAAAGACATCAGCGATTGATAAAATCACCGGAAAATGTTAAAAGAACTTACACCCACTGCTATGAAATATTTATTTAATATATTTTCAACGCCATCCTAAACACAAATAACTTTTCAGAACAGTGGACGACCGCTCAAATTATTCTCATATACCAAAGCCAAGCAAGAAACACGACGATGTAAAGTGCTACAGGCCAATTAGCCCATTACCAGCTATATCAAAAGTTTTTGCCAAAAACTATTTGCAAAAAGATTAAAATTAATAATGTCGCAAAATAACGTAATACCAAATCAACGAATTTGGCTTCCGTCAACACCACCGCTACTACAGAATAAATACATGGCGGAGCTACCAACAACGAAACATATCATCGCGTCAACTTTCGCAGATGACACAGTAATCATGTCGACGCAAATAAATCCAATGATGGTTTCAAGAATACTCCAAGAAAACTTTCATAGAATGTATTTGGATAGGCGCCTAAATTGGAAAACGCATATTATAAACAAAAACAAGCAACTAAGACTCAAGTTCAACAAACTGTATTGGTTACTGGGAAGATCGTTCCAGGTATCACTAGAGTGCAAAATTGTATATAAGGCAAACATAAGACCAGTATAGACTTATGGTATAGAACTATGGGGAGCCACATATACATCAAATATAGATATAATAGAAAGATTCCAATCAAAGGTGCTCCGTTGTATAGTTAATGCAACATCGTACATGCGCAACGATCTTAAAAGAAAGGACCTCAACATTTGTTCGGTTAAATAGTCACTTACAACTAAAAGTACAGCTTATTATGAAAGACTTCATGAACCGCCAAACCAACTTGTGATGAAACTTTTAAATACCAACGAACAAGCACGAAGATTAAAAAAACATATACCATCGGCGTTAATAACAAGATAAATAAGATTATAATTATTCATGATTAGTGTTAATTAAGAGTAATTTGATCACTGAATCCATTACCAACATTTCATATATTAAACCAAATAAATAATTTATAACATACAATCGATAAAAAAAAAATCAAACCTTTCAAATGACTGACAATGCAGGAGGGACAGACCGTCATACTACTATATTCTGTGCAGCCGGATACTTAATATATTGGGTATAAAATTAATTTTTTGAGTTTGTTTCTGGAAAATCGTAAATTTTATTTCAATCAAAATATTTATGGTCATCTTTATGTGGAGGCAATTTGTACAAATCCGTGATAGAAAAACGATTTTGGTTTCGAGGCAAGCCATTCTTTGATGTCATCAAATGTTTTGTGAAGTGTTGGTCTTGCAATAGCGCTTTGCATTAATCGGAGCAAGAGGTAATTCGATGGTGCACTGTCTGGTGAATAGCGAACATGTGGTAAAATTTTCGATTTAATTGCATCCAATGTAATTTTTAAATGGTCGAACGTTTTGTTTGTTGGCTGGCATTGAACGCGATTATCATATTCAAATCGATTTGTTGTTGTTGGTAACGTACAGTAGTAATAGTTTCATTTGGTTTTAGCAGTACACGCATAGTACACCACTCCATTCTGATCCCACTAAATGTATATAACATATCCTTAGTTCCATAAATGTTTCACTTTGGAGTCGCTGCTGATGGCCGGCTGAGATCTACTGACAATTTTTTGTATTTTACGTTTCACACGTAGTAGATCGATTCAATTTTCATCACACATTTTCTTCCTTTTTGAATCTATTCCATGGCAGATAAACGCGTTTACTTGCGCGGCTTTTTTTTTATCAACATCTAATACTTTTGCCAATTCTTTAAATGCATCAGAGCAAAGCTATCATCCAATATTGTTTTCAATGCATCATCTTGACCTGTACGTTTTTTATCTTCTACATTAAAACCATCACTTTTAAATCTTCTAAACTCTATACTATTTACATGTTTTGATTGATGGAACAGACACACCATAAGTATCGCAGATGTTTCTGTGAGCTTATCAGTTGCCAATTTCTTCATATCCAAATAATACAATAATACAATTCGGAAATTATGTAATATCTGAATTAGAATTGAAACTACGGCCGAAACTAAATGTTGACCCTCAAAAATCATCAGTTAATCTATCATATGGTATATAGGCTATCTGGTCGCAAAAACATAGGCAGACCTATAGTACAAATGTTGGTAATTATTATAATTTTATTATTGATAATTTAACTAATATTGTTTAAATATCGAACAGATATTTTTGAAAAAGTTTAGAAATTACCTGACAACAAGTATAATATTACTATTAATTAGTTATTTTATAATATTTTAGTCGATCGAATAAAATAATTATAGGTGATTAGAAATAAATATCTATAATAAAGTATTATTTCTTAATTGAATTCATTCATCAACGGGTAAATAAACTACATAATTAAAAATCTATTATCGCTGGACCTATACCATATTTACAATAATAAGCATCGAATACCTAAAACTTGTATATTAATACGACTACAATTTCTGTCATAAATCCATCAAAATAATGGTATAAAATAGGAAAATAAAACAGAAAAAATATTCAATTATAAATTAAATAATAAATGTGAAAAATAGAAAAAAAAATAAAAATACATCTGAATGAATCAGCGCGTATCAAAGTAATATGTTAATTAAAATATTAACCCGAAATTAATTATACAAAAAGCAGTCATAAAAAATAAAAATAAAGAAAGACTAAAAAAAATGAATTAACATTATTTTTTAATTTGCCTGAAACACAATAATTTCTTCTATCTCGGCGTAAACATTTTTGTTTCCGAATACTACCATAAATTTATTATTATTTATTTACAGCAATATTATTGTAAAAATGTTCAGACTTCTTCTGAAAACGCAACAAAAGTTTTTAGTCGGAAACAATACCCATGCGTTCGTTCATACCCAAATAGCGAGTATAGGGTAATCTCTCTGACTGGACTGGTAAAATTTAAAATATATAATTTAATATAATATAAAATATGACTGCCGACGGGTACACATTGTTGTGATAGTGAAGTGAAAAATATGCAAAGTTTAATTAGCATGTTATGACACGAACATATGCTTGTTTACAGATATCTCAGGTACATATATTTTATTATTGTTAATATTATTATTATTATTATTATTATTATTATTATTATTAAGTACATAAATTGTATGGATACAGTGGTTGAATTAAATATTCGAACATAAAAATATATATAATATAAAATATAATAAATCCTATTTTCAGTGCCAGTACATCGGGCAGGAACAATTACTTCGGATTTTCGAACGAAAGGTACTCCGTCACATATTTGGTCCCGTCAAAGAACAGAATGGTTGGAGGCGATGGTACAATGTTGTATTAACATATGCACATGTTGTACGATCAACCAAACCAATGTCAATACAGTCAAAATCAATAGATTAAGATGGCTTGGACACGTAACACGCATGGCAGAGGAAGAGCGAAAATATGTTGAATGGTAATGCAGAAGGTAGAAAGAAGGAGAGCCGGAAGACCTAAGGCGAGATGGCTAGATGCAGTAAACTGTGATATAAAGATCCGAAAAATTCGGGATTGGAAGACATTAACTACTGCGGATAGGTCAGGTTGGCAAAGCGTGTTGGAGAAGGCTAAAACCGCACCCGGGTTGTAACGCCATGGAGTAAGTAAGTAAGTACATCTGGTTGACGTGACGATCAACGGGCGCAAATTCAAATCACACATACAAAAAGTATGATATAATACATTAATCTGTAAATGATAATTTTTTTACTCTTTTCTTCTAAACATTAGTCAATTAAATAAATTGATTGAGAAAAATCAATTAATTATTTATAATTTGCAATGAATATAAAATAAGCAATCGCAGAGATTGTGTGGATGCGTTCCGGGCGGCAATGAATTCACAATAAAGGTACCAATAATATATATCTTTTAAAATCGGTATGACTTGTTTTATTTTCGCTTATTTTTATTCACTAGTTCGAGTACATACTTAGTTAAGCCATTGTATATACATTAAGTACATTTTATACTAATATATTTGATGACTGTAAATATATAAAATACAATTAGCATGCAGAATACACAACGATTTATTTAAGTGATAATTTTATTTTGTTCTTAATTGGATCAACATGTCTTTCTTCTTTATTTTGGTTTTGTTATTTTACTTGCAGATATCGGCAACCTTTTAATACTACTACTAAGCCAACCACTACAATTACTATTTCTAGTACTACTACTACTACTACTACTACTACTACTACTACTAAATATAGATTGGTAGTATTGATAGTATCAAAATCAAGAGTTTTTCCGTAATTTTAATATTTGTTTAAGAACTTAATGAATATACCAAAATTTTTGTATGTTGTATAATAACACTAATAGTATAATAACAATAATAGATAAATAATTTGGGTAGATTGCTTTCGAATGTTTGAACAACGAAATTTGTATACGGACACTCCACTTGTGTAACATATGAATTTATGATGATGATGACTATCTGACTAGAAAATTTATACAGAGAATGGCAGAAGTCGTAAATATTCAAAAGAATGTTTAAGTGACTGTTTGGCAAATATATGTATCCAGTGGCTAACATATTTTTAGAATTTCTGTATATATTATTATTAAAGGACCTTTAAATAAATGGTGCTATTTAAATTATTTCCAGGTAATAAATATGAATATAGAATGTTATAAAAAAATAGTAAAATGATACTTTTTTACTTTTGTTACAACAAAATTTGCATTGTTTCCAAAAATATTCGTATATTTAAAGAGAATATTTTTAATAGTAATAAATCAGTACTTTGAAATTTTAAATATAGAAGAATTAAAAATACAAAAGGACTTTAATAAATAGAATAAATATCACATAAAATCCTTAAAATACATGATTTTATAAAATAATTTTAAATTTCCCCATGATATATATGGGTATTAATATACATTTTAACATCTTTCTTATTACCTTAACGAATTATATTTATTGGTATCCTCATATATATATATAAATACAAGGTGTCCCAAATTTTGACGGCAATACGAAAACACTAGATTGGTCTGGGTCATTTTGCATCGAAAATATTATATAACCTTTTGGCCGATTCGACTTCGGTACGAAGTTACACGCAAATAACCAAATTTTCAATCAGACCTTGTGTTTTGCACTCTACTGCGATCAATATCTCAATAACTAATTAACCGATTTTAAATTTTTTTTGATACACTATTAGCATTAGCATACCGAGATCTTTAATTTGACGTTAAGATAAGGCAATTCCGGCATGTGGTTATCCAGATACTTACAGTAATGTTGACAAATAGTTTAACGCCATTTTTCTATTTGAAAGTTTGTTCGAGAATAAGTCGAAAAATTATAATGAAAATTTTTTTTCAGTATAAGTTTAAAAACTTGCTACATTCATAAGCTTTCGTTTAAGCTGTAGCGTTGCGATGGGTCTCAACTGGTTCCAAAGATATTCACAAATAACTACAACGATGTTGGCATAAAATTGGTTTTCGTTATGGATAAATTTTATTTTTTTTTTTTGCTTTATCCAGAACCAACAGTATGGACGTGACAGATAACTGGTTCCACACACTTCTACACATTCACACAAACCTTCACACACACACACACACACACACACACACACAAAATACCACACATACAAACGCCCACCCACAAATGCACGCAATCATCACAGTTTTACCCAAACAAAGCCTACGGTAGTTACTGAAAATATGCTCATTCAGCTCGAATACATAGACAACAACGGTTTTAAATAGACGGAATCGCTGTAAGTGTATGTTTTGGGTTGTGACGAAGTTCTTGGATACTGGCTTCAATACGTTGACTCATCTCTTCACGTGAATTAATCACAGTTACATAGACTTTTTTTTTTTTTTTAAGGTAACCCTATAAATAGAAATCCAACGAATTTAAAGCTGGAGAACATGGCGGCCATCTACCTCTGCCTTGTATTGCCGTCAAAATTTGGAACACCCTGTATATATGGTATACATGGATTTGCAAATTCTATTCACTTTTCAAAAAATGCTTAATTTGGTTATATTGTTGTTGTATATATATACACACACACACACACACACACACACACACATCTAAATTGATCGTAGTTGAAAGTTTAAAATAGACAAAATATTCAAATGTGTTGATCTTACTCATATCATAAATCTTCTTTTGATGGCTAAATATTTCTTGCTTCATATTCGATTCACATTGTTATATAAAATACATTTTTCATCGCCAGTTAAATGTCGCGCCTTTTAAAAATGAATCATTTTAGTTACGTTTCATAAGGGTATATCGACTGATGACAATGCCTGATATTAAATGAATTTCTTTACGTTCATGAGGAATCCGTATAGAGAATTATTTTTTAAACACATTTCAACGCATATATGTGATACAAATTGAGGTTTTCTGCAATCTCATGCGTTGTGCTATAACGATCTGCGCATCAATTATTGCTTTTCTTTATGGTCGTTATCCACCACGCGTGACAACCTGAACGTATACCATCTATGAAATCTCCAGAACATACATGTTTTGTTTGTGCTTGTGATGCGGTGATGTTTCCTTCATCGAAGCAACCAAAATCAAACTATATAACGAAAATATGATTATCGCTGATAGTCAAGCATATTTTGAAGGTTTTTGAAGGTCATCGCATTTTACATAGACATAGGAATTACCAAAAAAAAAACTCTTCATATCTATATTACATTTAAAAATTTTAAAGCACTTAATTTACAAACGAAATGTTGTTATACATTATATAATTAATATAATAAATGTAAAATATATATAGAAAAAGTATATGATGTTGATTGCAAACTATAAATAAGAACCATTACCAAAACAGAACCGGCTAGGAAAAGGCACAATAAATAAAAATAAGAATAAGACAATTTAAATTTAATTTCTTGAGATGTAAATTTTGTTTTATGAATAATTTCAGTTCTCTTTATAGTTTTATTAAAATATAATATTTTTGTATGAATTTTTATTTTTTTGGCCATCTACTCTGACGCGTACTACTTTTCTGTTCATGAAATGTGGTTTTATTTTATTTTACGTGTAGGCTGCTATGTGCGATAAAGTGGCAATTATAATCACATTAGGTGTTTATTGCTCTCTATTTTAATTTTTTTTTTCCTTTTTCCATTACTTCAGTTAATTTTTTCTTTTTATTATTTTAAACTTAATAATATAATAAATAATTGGATTAATGTACAAACAAAACACATATTCATATTTTATATAGTCTTAATATTATTAGTTGTTGTTGTTGTTGTTGTTGTGGTTGTTGTTGTTGTTGTTGTTGTGGTTGTTGTTGTTGAATTATGATTACATAGTGATTATAAATAAAGTTTTTATGTTGATTTAGTTAGTATTAGTATGAAACAAAAATAAATAAATGTACGCATAAAAGCGTGTACGCTGATTCCTTCCTTTACTGTATGATTATAAGCGGTGTTTTTGAATGTTCATCATAAAAATAATCGTATGCAAAAGGGTACAAAATGTTTTTTGTATTAACATTTTAATGATGACACAACAAATTAATAACCATAGAATTACAATACAATATTAATAAATAAATAGAAAATTGTGAGTAAATTGAAGGCACAATAAAAAACTTTACACAAACACACACACACACACACACACACACACATATTTGATCAACAAAATAATATAAGGTCTCAAAGTGAGAAATTGAAATAGTTTCGTATACACAGAAGGAAGAGGAAATTTGTAGCAGGGAAGAATGTAAACATTGGAGAATGAAAACTTTGAAATTGCAAATAGTTTCGTATATGTATAGGAAGAAAGAAAACTTGTAGCAGGGAAGTAACTGCAAAACAGATATTATTACGGATTAAAAAAAAAAAAAAACCAATCCCAATCGAAAACATTACAACGAGATTTTAAGTGCAAGCTAAATAAAAAAATTAAGGCGTCCAATGTTACCGTATGGAACGACCCGACTTTGTGAATTGATTTTTGAACGACAGGTACTGCATGGCATATTTGGTTCCGTCACAGAACATAATGGTTGGAGGCGACCATACAATTTTGAATTCGACAAGTTGTACGGGTGGTTTGATTCATTGATATTTTTTACTTTTTATTATTGTTATATTTGCTTATCTAACCTTACAAGGGAACCGCCTGCGATTTGATACTCCGAATCTAATGAAATTTTGCCAGGTTGTAGTAATCATAAAAGTATAAAAAAAAGTTATTTTTTTCCCCCCAATTTGACTTTTAAGGAGGTAACTATCCCGTCCGAAGGAGGCATTTTATAAAAATCTATAACTTTTGATCCCAAAGTGCCAGCATAATTTTTGAATTTGGAAATAATAGCTTTCTAGAGTGTATTTCATTTCACAAAAAAAAAAATTGTTTTTAAATTAAATGTAATTTGGTGGGATAGGGTGTATCAAAAGAATAGAATATTGAAAAATTGTGTAAAAAACAATGTGAATGAATTTTATGTTTATAACTTTGTCAGAAGCAAGTTTTTAAAAAAATTACTTGAAATAAAGTGGATGGAGAAAGTTTTCAGCGTTAATTTGAGTCCTAATTTTTTAATATAGGGTTACCAGTTATAAAGTTATGTATATTTTTATAACAGGATGTTTCATATATGTTCAATATTTTTGAAGGTAAAATTTTCATTTTTATAATTGTATTTGAGGTACTTTGGTTGGAAGAATCTAAAAGTGATGTCAGCTGGTAAATTGAGATGCTTTCATGAGTGCTACAACCGGGCAAAATCGGAGTACAACACCTCAGGTGGTTCCCTAGTTAGAGAATATCAACAATAAAATATTTTATTACATTGAACAAACATCATTAAAATATATAGGAAATTCCATTTGAGTAGATGTTTTATTGACACTTTTATAATTATCGAAAATATAATAAAATTGTATTCGATTCGTTTTTCTTTTACATATTAATAATTAATTAGAAACGACTTATACTATTGTGTAATAAATGTACAATATTATTATTTTACGAAAACATATTATTATTTAAATTTCATTTGATTACATGATGTGTTATAAATAATTCGTTACAGTGTAAGAGATGTACAGTGAATAAAAGATCACTGTACCACCGTACTCACACAAACACACACACACACACACAAGTAATAGTTAAATAGTTACAGCTTCTAGTATTCAAAATTATTCAAATAAATTTCTATTTGATCTAACCGCAATACGTATTTCAAAAGAAAAAAAAACACCATCAAGAATTTAATCATAAAAATAATAATAATACTATTAATAATAATAATAATAATAATAATAATAATATAAAAAATTCATTCAAATATTCTGCTGTTTTACAGACACATGTGAATAATTAAATTAATCAAAAAAATTTATTATTTATGAATGAAAATTATAATATTTATTGAGAAAAAAATAGAATATAAAACTTAAAATAATTGCAAATAATAAATAAAATTGATATTGTATTACAATTACTTCAAATTATTTATATCTACATTGCTATACGTCAATAGTATAAATGCCGGGTACACCATATCGCAATTGTATACGTGAACATGCGAATGTAATAGAACAAAGGATTATTACAGTTATAAAGGATTAAAGCTTAACAGGAAATTAACATTAAAATTTTAAACGAACTAGAACTTAGACGGTATTATTTTAAATATGATGGTTATAAGTAAAAATTTCATGGGTAATAATTTACTCGTATTGACAAACAGATACAATGGACTTTTATAAATTCATTCATTGTATCATATATACAATGTAAAATGTAGAATTGAATTTAGGCATTTTACCTGTTTATAAAATAAATAATACACATTGTAATTGTATTTTATACTTGAATATAACAGGCCAATTGAAAAGTCCCCGGTCTGACACACAGATCATGCAGTGCTAGTATTAAATCCATATGATTGATTTTTAGTTAGTATCAACCTTCAAACGATACGTGTCAAAATTTGATAGCAGTCCGACCATTAGTTTGTGAGATATTGCGTTGTGAGCGTGTAGCTACTTTTGTTATTTGAAAAAAGATGAAAAAAAAAGAATTTCGTGGGCTGATAAAATATTGCTTTTTGAAGGGAAAAAATACGGTTGAAGCAAAATCTTGGCTTGATGAAGAGTCTCCGGGCTCTACACCAGGAAAATCCGCCATCATTGATTGGTATGCTAAGTTTAAACGTGGTGAAATGAGCCGCGAAGACGGCGAACGCAGTGGACACCCGAAAGAGGCTGTCACCGACGAAAACATCAAAAAAGTTCACAAAATAATTTTGAATGACCGTAAAGTGAAGTTGATCGACATAGCAGACATTGTGAAGATATCATGTGAACGTGTATATCATATCATTCACGAATATTTGTACATGAGAAAGCTGTGTGCAAAATGGGTGCCGCGCGAGCTCACAATCGATCAAAAAAAAACAATGGCAAAATTGCATGAATTGGGCTTCGAATTGCTTCCGCATCCACCGTATTCACCAGATCTGGCCGCCAGCGACTTTTTCCTGTTCTCAGACCTCAAAAGAATGCTCGCTGGAAAGAAATCTAGCGCCAATGAAGAAGTAATCGCCGAAACTGAGGCCTATTTTTAAGCGTAAGACAAATCGTACTACTAAAAAGGATATCGAAAAGTTGGAAGATCGCTATAATCGCTGTATCGTCCTCGAAAACAACTAATGTTGAATAATAAAATCAAATTTTGCCAAATAAAATGTGTTTTACTAAGGTAGACCGGGGACTTTTCAATTGGACTGTTATATAGCTAGCATTCATACAATACAGTACAATATGGCGTGATGCTGTGTTTAGCTATAATTTTATAAACGGGAGAAAAAGCTAAAAATCAATTTTAATGATTACATTGTATACTGTGGACAATACATTTTGACAACACAATGTATAAACTCAGAATTTATAAATTGCGCATTGTCCCATTGTTAATACGAGTAAATTATTACGCATGACATTTTTACTTGCAAAAGTTAAATTCAAAAAAAAAACATCGTTTAAGTTCAAGCTAATAAAATTATTTGCCACACACAACACTATAAAATTCCTTACAAATTTACACTAGACGTAAAATATCAAATACATATATATTTTATACAACACTTCGGTAAATTTTCGTTATTCACTTTAATAGATATATCATTCATATAATGAAGCAAAGCAAATCAATATTTCCGTTGACGTTTTGTTATTTTTTATAAATTTAAATTAAAGAAAATAAAAAAATATAAAAATCATGTAATAAAAAAAGGGAAATTTGTGTGTGTGTGTGGCTTTGTGTGTCAATGTTCTTGTTCTTGTTCTTGAATTATTTATTATTTATTTTTATTTTTTAAGTCGTGTGTTTAGCGAAAATTCGGCACGCAAACAGTCATGATATCGCTAAAGAAAAAAGCATCCATCAACAAACAATCAGTTTTAAATCATTTCGACAAACGATTGATTCCCCCCGATCATTATTGGCAGCAATTAACAAGATTGAAGCACGACCATATTAAAAAAAAAGCGTCCACAATTAATCAACCGAAACCGGGTGTTGTTGTGCCATCATGACAACGCCAGACCTCACACATTTTTGATGATTCGGCAGACACTGAGAGAGCGGACACCATATGTGACCGGACCTTGCCCCCACCTTTTCAGATTACCATGTTGTTTCTGCAGAACTTCGTTAATAATTTAAAATTGAATTCCGTATCGGCCTGCAAAATGCATTTGAATCAGTTGTTTTTTTTGCTCAGAAAACCCAATTAAAAAAATATAAAATAATTTTTTTTCCAAAAAAATGTGTTTGTTTGATGTTTTCATAATTCTATTCTATTTCATATGAGTGATTAGTCCATAGTGATGTGTGTGCGAGTGTAAACATTGTTAATGTTTGAGTAGCACGTTCAACACCCATATTTTCAAAGATATCCGTTTTTCCGATTATTCCATAAACGGACGCAAATGGTCACCGGCAGCAGATAAATTTCAGTATTATAATAAATACCGAAATATTTCCTATGAAAAATAGCGCTATTCGAATCCATCAAATTTCATTATTGATGGCCGGTTCATAATAAACATCAGCGCTATACCATTGTTGGTCCACTGACTATATTTCTATTAATATTATTAATAGTTTTTTTAATTACTAAACATATATAGTGAAAAAATTACAATTAAAGTTGATGGCAACCAAATTGTCATTGGCCAAGTAATTGTATCTTATAATTTTTATGTAATATATGTACAATTGTTTGTGCAAATACATCTAATTACAATGACAATAAATGACAATAATTGTAATTGACAGGTGTATGTGAATGCAGTATATTTTTATTCATATATTCATGCAAGCGTATAGCTATTTATATGGACGAGATATATAATTTATAAATAATATATGGTCAATAAACAAGAAAAACGAAATACATTTTCTAATTAAAATTAATTTTATTAGAAAAATATATTTTGTAAATGTACATTATACAATAAATGTAAATAAATTGTAAAATTATGCATGAATTTTTATATTGTGCATTGGTTGTGTGCGGTAAGTTTAAGAAAAACATAAAATAATTAAATTAAAATAAATATAGAAATAATGTGCATGCAATGCAATCAAAACAAAAAAAAAATGTATTCCATATAGTCAGTGAAATATCAAATACAAAATATGATAATTTATTTGTATACGAATGTTGGCCGTCACCATAATTTCTTAAATATACGTCAGGCATTAACAATTTACATATAGTTTATATTAAAATATACGAGGGTTGTTCCATATATTGCCTGTATTTTTTTATTAGAAAACAGTTTTTTTTTGGCACTCAATACACTTCATCAAATGTTTTTCAAGGTACTTAATTCCGTCTGTAAAATATGGTACGATGTTTCAAAACCTTCAAAATATGCTTCAGTTGACGTAATCCAGCAAGTCATTTTTATTTTTAGATTTGTAAACAGGAAAAAACTACTACGAGCAGCTAAATCTGGACTGTATCTGGATGTAAAAGTTTTTTTGTCTCTTTTAATTTCGTCACCCAATCGCGGCGCCAATACTGTAAAATAATATTCACTATTTATTATATTTCCTTTTGTATACCATAATCAAGGAATATTAAAGCATGGGCATAAGCTTTTCTGGTGATTTTTTCGTTCTTGCCTTCTTTCTATCCATTATTTCGATTGGTTTTTTTCTTCTGATAAGAGTGTTATGGTGATTATCAACGTGTTACGAATCACTGGGGAAAATTGTTTTATCTTTGGGCCACATAGCGTTTTCATATTCAATTCCTCATATAATATTCTACTAATACTATACAACACATTTGATATTTTGAACATCTCTTCATATCTTTATCCATAACCTTTTTGTTGATAACACTTAAAAAAAAAAAAAGTTATTGAATTACATCACTATTTTCTATTTTCTGAAAAATTCATAAATGAGTTTATTAAATTGCTCGTATAAATATTTGGTTGCTTGATGGATTGGTTTTTAAAATTTGTATCATATACCAATTAAAAGAATGTTGTTTTCAATGGCAACACGTAAAACATTTTTAAATAATATTGTAACTAAATGTATAATTACACGGAAATATTTCGAACAACCCTCGTAAACATATAAATATGTGCTATATATGAAATAAGTACAAGTTTGAAATACACATAGACACATAGCCTGTCATATTATTGAATTTTACCATTTATTATTATCAGTATATTATTTTAATTTATAATATATTCATTCTAAAATGAAGTGCACAAACCTATCTGGAAAATGTCTTTTAAAAAAAAAAAGATTAAGCACATTAAGAAACTGTCAACATGATATGGTTTTATTCTAATGATAAAAATTTCGATTAAAACCAAAAAATTAAGCAAAGAAATGATAGATGGGTATTTTCTGAACCAACAGTTGTTATCCTCCGTGTTATGCACACACGAAATTTCCAGCTACTGTTATGGTTTTAAGAGTTGTGTGCAACGAAGGTTATGTTATGCTGTCTCACTTTTTTTTTCCCAAAGGCGCTACGAGTTAATGCTGCCGCTTGCATCGAGGTTTTAGAAAGTGTTGTGAAACTCTGGATTGTACGTGTATGTACATTCCGAAGGCATGAAAAAGTAAAGCATTACAAAACGCATGAAAAAGTAGTCAATTCCGAACCCAAGAAAAACTCACCTACTAATCCGAAATTCCATGAAAAACCCACCCATTCCGAATGCATGAACAATTCATGTCTCACTCAAAAAAGAAGTTAAAAGAACTTACCACCAAAGACATCTCTGTACAAAAGTATTGTAGAAAGTAATACCAAAAATGGAGTGGTGCTGGCAAGAAGTCTCATTAAGACAATCATCGATGTTATCATACATACCAGTCCCACTGGGCATGTATCACATAAACAAATATAAAAGATTTAAAATTAAAATATATTTATAAATTATATGAATATGTTAAAACAAAAATTAAAGAAAAACCTAACAATATAATTATAAATATTGTTGCTTTTATTATTTTCGATTTACTACTAGGACTACTAGGTGAAACGGAATTTTATTCTAAATCATTTCATATAAATTAAGTAAATAAGAAAAGTATACAAAATATTACACAGTGACGCCGACATGTGAAACTTTCAATTAGCTAAGTTATATTATATTTTCAACCCATTCAATATATATTTAGATATAACAATGTAGCTTATCCCATTCAATATAGTTCGAAACAGTTCTTCATTTGATTTGAGGCAATTAAATTTAAATAATTTATTATACTTAAGTCTCGTATTTATACAGCACGCGTCCATCAATAAGCAATTTGTACGTGTGTTCTGTTCTACTTCTACTTTCTCCATTTTTTACAATTTTATCCATACATTTATTTTTCGGCATTAAAATTGTCTTGTCCAAAAAAACTTAACTTCAACAAACCGAATTTTAAGTGGATAAAGTAATAGCGATTGATTTATTTATAAAAAAAAAACTTGTTTTGCAGTTGCCATCGAAAAGATTGTAAATACCTAAAAAAAAACTCGCCGCAGTAAAATTTTCGTAAGTTGAGACATTTCGATGATTTAAAAACAGATCGGGTCGCATAAAAACGTCTTTACCATACGATCGATATTTTCAAAACAAATAAATTCGATATTCCGTGTTATTTATTATTATTTAACGTATCAAGTTTTATAAATAATTAATAATTTAGGTTTATTGACAAATGCTGAACAAAATGAATGAAACATTATTGTTTTTAAATATAAAATATTGTTGCGCCACTTTAGCTTTGTTGAAATAGGTAACAGAGAATTTTGCCGATTGATTACCTCATTGTTTAGCGATCCATATACATTTTTAAGCAATTATAGAAAATAAAACTAAACCATTAATATAGTCTCCGTATCAAGCTCAATCAAGCCCGAGTATAGAGTCTCATTTATCAATCTATATCATGCTTTAATTTTATTGATTCACTATTATCCTGTTATATAATCAATATCGCTATATTGCTACATTTTTCTTATAACCTTGAAGAAATTAAACTAAATTATGAAAAAAAATTTGAGTGTTCACCAAATTAAATGTTCCGGAAAAACGGAATTTTATGAATTATTATCTTTTTTTAATTTGACGGACATAGTTTTAACGGATTTCCATTTCCGCTTACACCATTGCAAATTATAATCAATTTTTTTATAACCAATCTTTCATAAAAGAGATTTTGTAAAATCGATTCACGCGTTCAAAAGATATGGTCTATTTTTCAATCGATGGGAAATAAAATTTAAAGAAATTTTTGGTACTGCTTATAAAGTGAACACTCAAATGTTACAAAAAATTTATACGGTACCATTATTTCATACAAAATTTCAAAAACATCAAATGTAAAATCGGACATATCTTTTGAATGAGTGAATCGATGTTAAAAATCTCTTCTATGTGATTTTGAAAATTGATTATAATTTTCAATTCTATATACAAAAGTAAAAATCCGTTCCGTAATTTAAAAAGATGATAATTCTTAAGAGTCGATTTTCCGTAAAATTTAGTAAGTGGACAGTCCAATTTTTTTCCATAATATAGTCTACTTTCAACTCGTCTAACAGAAAAATATAATGATATTGTAATCTGAAAACATTTTTTCATGCTTCGCCACTGACTAACAAATATGTATATCTGACCTGTGCCTTTAGAGCTCTATACACATAATTTGTAACATTAATATTATATATTTTATACGTATCGTGTTCTTTAAAAGTTTTATTAACCATATCATAGTGGGTACAAAAGTATATAATTTTTTAGTTAACTTTATCTTTGCTCAACATCTGTTTAATCTAAATATTTATAATGTAATATAAATTGTTTAATAAGTTATAAATAATTTTGTAGAAATTTTATATTACAGATAATAATAATAATAATAATAATAATACCGTGTAGTCTTTCCTATTATAAATTATTACTTGCTCTCCAGCTATTCAAAAAAAAATGTTTGCTTATATTATTGATTATTAATAATTAATTATACACTCTCGTCTGCATACAAACAAATCCATGTGTAATGGATAACGTAAAGTTATTGATATAAAAATATATATTATTAATTTTTAATACGTTTATAATTGTATAGAATAATTAATAATTGATAATTAATTAGTTAATTATAATTATGAATGTGACAGTAAATACAAATATATTTTTACAATTGAAATAATTTTATTATATAACGAGACATAAAGTGAATAAATATATTAATTAGCATAATCTTGGGTACATAATACACGTGAAAAATGATTCCATTGTCTATATTTAAAGTGAAATTACTGTTCATAAATAAATTCATTGTAAAAACTATTCGTTTCTACTACTTTATACGCATATCATAGATCTCGGTATGCTAATGCTAATAGTGTATCAAAAAAATTTAAAATCGGTTAATTAGTTATTGAGATATTGATCCCAGTAGAGTGCAAAACATGGTCTGATTGAAAATTTGGTTATTTGCGTGTAACTTCGTACCGACGTCGAATCGGCCAAAATGTTATATAATATTTACGACTCAAAATGACCCAGAGAACCAGAGAAGTGTTTTCGTATTGCCGTCGAAAATTGGGACACCCTGTATAATTCCAAATGTAGCCTAGTACCCTTCATATTACAGTTAAGTTGGTAAATTACTCAATGGTCAATTATCGAAAGATCGATGTTTCCATAATTCAACTATTTTTCTAAGAGTGATTATTAGCCCATAATGATGTAATGTCTATTTATATTTTATTCACCATCATTTACTTTGATCCTTTATTTATTATTATTTTTACTCATACCTCTTTTGGTGTAATGGTATTGATCGCTTACAATCCTCACGTTTACACATAATCTTTATTATTTTACTACAATGATAAGCGATATATGTAAAATTATGTAACAAAACAATTACTGATATACGTCCGATATTACATTCTGATTTTATGACAGCAGCCTCCACCACATCTACTTATCCATAGTACAGCAGAAATATATATAAGTTTAACAGAAAAGTTTCAATGAAACGAAAATGTGTTTGACCAGAAAAGATTTCCGGATTTTTTTTTTATAATTTGAGATCCTTTTCCTTGTCCACCTTTATACCAAGTACACTTTTTGCTTTTTATTTCCATCGATACCTATTTAATACATATGTGTCCATTTAGCCAAATTGTGATATTCAATCAATGCCGTTTCAATAGTCTCTGTACACATTCTACCGCCAAAAATGTAGCAATCCATATTCGTTCCATACGCCATGGAACATGGTTGCCCAGTACAATAAGAATTATTTTTTAATACCGCACATTTTTCAATTTCATTATACTTCGAACTATGTCAATAGGAGACTACTATACACAAAAATAAATCGGTCTCGTTGCGCCCGTTTTTTTAAAGAGGTATAAATAATTGAAAAATGTGGAGCAGTGTGTTAATAGTGGATTCAATTCCCGCTCTATTTCAAAGGGAATTTTTCGGTATTTATTTTAATACTGACTTTTTTCTGTTGCGCGGGTGACCGTTTTGCATTCGTTGATGGAATGGAAAATGAAAAACGAATATCTTTTAAAATATGGTGTTGAATGCGCCACTCAAACATTAACAATGTCTAAACGCACACATATCACGATGGGCTAATCACCGATATAAAATTAATTAAATTTTGAAAACATCTATCTTTCGTTAATCGGGCAGTACATTGTTGGTAAATTGTTATATACTCTCATGCGGCTGAGTAATTTACCAAGTTGGCTGTAATGAAAGGTTTATTAGTAGATGACATAAAGCTCCAGATGCTCCACTTAGAAACAAATTTCAAACAATATTGATATTGGAAATGTAAGTTGAGCGCGATGGTATCGAGATTAGATTAGTGACATAAGTTTAAGAAGTTCCATCAGTATGTCATTAATATATGAGTAGATAGTAGAAAAAAAAGGTACACCACAAAACCAATGCCATTTAAAGACTTGTAATTTTAAAACACAATTTATCACCATACTCGCGATTTTAAACAAATCATATATAGTTTGAGTAATACACACAAAATATATAAATATATTTGTGTAAAAACACTCGGTAGCGCAGTTGCATATATATATTAATCATGAAATATAGCGGGTTCAAATCCGCTATTTTTCATAGGAAATTTTTTGGTATTTATTTTAATACTAAAATTTTTCTACTGGGTGACTATTTGTTCGTTGATGGAATAAAAAGAAAAACGGATATTTTTGAAAATATGGTGTTGGACGCTATTCAAAGATTAACAATGTCTGCACACACATAACTATGGGCTAATCACCCATATAAAAATAATAGTATTATGAAAACATCTATCTTTGGTTAATTACAGTACAGTACAGTACACAATTGGTAAATTGTTATATACTCCCATGCGGAGTATTTTACCAACTTGGTAGTAATGAAAGGTTTATTAGATGACATAAAAGCTCCACTAGGAGCAAAATATGAGTTTAAAAACAAAAAAAAATATAGTTTGAGTAGCATTTTTACCAATATCCAAAAATTTAATTGGTTAGTTATTTGTTTTTATATTCATTTTTCGAACCTCACACAAAAACCAGCTATAACTTTAATGTGTTGTATTTTCGTTTCCACAAAATATAAATACCTCAAATTTTGACAATTTGTTGAGCAATGATCACAGAATAAAATTACAAAAAACTAAGTGTATTATGATTACATTCCTCTTCTTCTTCTTAAGTTATATTTTGCTCGCAGTGGACCTTTATGTAATCTAATAAACCAAGCTGGTAAATTACTCAGCCGCAAGAGAGTATATAACAATTTACCAATTGTACGTACTGCAATTAACGAAAGATAGATGTTTTCAAAATACTATTATTTTTATATTGGTTATTAGTTGGTTTACATTCTGTTGCTTCTTTATTAGATCGGTCGGTATAGGGTGTAACATTATTTTGGATAATATAATTTAGTAAATTATAAATTTTATATTTAAATGTTTAGTGTCATAACTTATAGAGAGACAGAGAGAGAGAGAGAGAGAGAGTACCTAAAAAAAATGTAATAACACAAATAAAAAAATTGTAATCGAAAGACGTTGGCAAATATCCGGCAAAGTTAATACATCTGTATACGCAATTGTGATATTGATGTCGAGTAATAGTAGCATAAGATTAAGATTAAGATTATGTATACAATATTTTTGTTATATTTTTTTTTTTCTGGATTTTATTTTGTTGCCTACCTTTGAGATGAATACATTACACGAAGAAATATTAAGACATTTTAAATTAACACCCAAATGATTATATAATTAGTCGTGTAACATTGAATATATACGTACGCAGCACATATAAATAATTCACTTTTTTTGTATTCTATTTGGTTTTTTTTTATTTTGATTCATTTCACCGAAAAAAAACCATTTCTTGAAACAAATAATTTTGTATACGGAAAACAAAAAAGAACTAATAATATTAAAAAAACAGATTAAAACTAAATTAACCCAATAATGCTTGATCGGATGGAAAGACATAAGACTGTTTTTTAAGTGAATATGTATTTTATATATTATTTATTCATATTGTGGTGTCTGTGGTATAAAAAAAAAATAATGTTGAGCGCGGCATATAATTAGATGATTTTGAATATTCAAAAATTTATTTCAAAGAATTGTTATTATAAGCAATATATCTTCATCATTTTTTTTTGTTCTCCTGAAATGAATGAATAATATTTTTTTGTCTTAAGATGCTTCTTTTAACTTTTTATTTTTTTTGTTGTACCATCGTATCGTGGTCTTTTTTTTTGGTTTCTTTCTATACACAAATTTTAAATTTAGTGGCTATTTTCATCATCAAACAAACATGTATTGTTTTTGCTTTTACCATATAATATTTAAGTGAGGTGTATGGCTTATGCAATATGAGTTGTTTATACATACAACATTACACACATATACATTTATAATTATGTGGTGCTGGCAAAAGAATATATGTTTAAACTAAAAATGCAATTAATAAAATAACTAATTTGGAAACGAAAAATAAATAAATAAATTAAAGAAAAGATTTTTTCGGAACAAAAAAGGTGGTTTTTTTTTGTATGTAAATTTACTAAACCGTATAAATACTGGCTTTATATATTTTGTGTGATTACTCGATCGTACGGACGGTTAAAAAATGATTTTCCTAAATACCTGCGTTTGGAAAAACTAAACCAGCGCATCTGTTTTTATATCAGAAACATTTTATGTTTTAATAAATCTTTTCAAATTATCTATATATATTCCGTATACGATATAGTTAAATCATATTCTGACACATTTTCTCAGTTCACCTTCCTTCAATTTATACTTGCTTACTTACTCCATGGCGTTATAACCCGGGTGCGGTTTTAGCCTTCTCCAACACGCTTTTCCAACCTGACCTATCCGCAGTAGTTAATGTCTTCCAATCCCGAATTTTTAGGATCTTTATATCACAGTTTACTGCATCTAGCCATCTCGCCTTAGGTCTTCCGGCTCTTCTTCAACCTTCTGCATTACCATTCAACATATTTTCGCCCTTCCTCTTCCATGCGTGTTACGTGTCCAAGCCATCTTAATCTATTGATTTTGATTGTATTGACATTGGTTTGGTTGATCGTACTACATGTGCATATGTTAATTCAACATTGTATCTTGGCCTCCAACCATTCTGTTCTTTGACGGGATCAAATATGCCACCACGAAGTACCTTTCGTTCGAAAATTCGAAGTAATTGTTCCTGGTTCTGTGTCCTGCACCAAGCCTCCGACCCATACGTTAATATTGGACGTATTAATGTTGTATTTAGCTTGCACTTAAGATCTCGCGTTGTAATGTTTTCGATCGGAATTGTTTTTTTAACCCGTAATAACATCTGTTTCCAGTTGCTACCCTGCGGCGTATTTCTTCTTCAATATCATTTTCTACATTTATCAACGATCCTAAGTTTACAAAACTATTGACTATTTCCAAATTGTGTTCTCCTATATTAACAGTTTGATCTCGAATTCGTGATGTATTCGTTGCCACTAAATATTTTGTTTTTTCTGCATTCACTTTGAGACCCAGACCCGACGATGCTTCCTTTTGTAACGATTCGAAAGCATCCTTGACAGTTATCATATTCTGACCCATTATGTCTATATCATCAGCATACACTAATAATTGATCCGATTTTGTGAAAATTGTTTATCAATATTTACTCCCCTCACTGCCTTTTCCAGCGTAATATTAAATAGCAGTGTTGATAATGGATCGCCTTGTCGTAGTCCATCAACGGTCTCAAAGTGGTCAGATAATTTACCTCGGATTCGTACCTGTGACCTCACATTTTCCAACGTCATAGCAACCAAATCTATCAGTTTTTTTGGAAAATCAAACTCTTCCATAATTTTCCATAACTTTGACCTATTGACGCTATCATATGCCGCCGCTTTAAAATCAACAAACAAATGGTGTGTATCAACATTGAATTCTGTACACTTTGCCAACATCTGCCGTATACTAAATATTTGATCAGATGTAGATCGATCTGCGCAGAAACCACACTGGTATTCTCCGATAATTTCATTGGGGCGTATGGACTAAGTCTACGGTATAGTATATTAGCAATTACCTTATAGCTAATGTTTCATTTTATTCTACAACTACAATAATTTCGTACCGCGACACCACACTCCACATCCATTATCGCAAACTTTTTGTTCTTTCCTCTCCCCACCATATCTCATCCATGTCCAAACAAAACATGTGAAACGTTGAACCGGCCAGATGGTCGCGGATGACATTATGATAATAAATTCACATATTAATATTGTATTAAAACACGTTATTCTGCTATCATCGCTACACACCAAATTCATTTTTATTGATATTATTTTCCTTTGTTTTGTTTTTGTTGTTCACAAAAAGGACGATAGAAAAAAAAATTTAATAGAGAATAAATTTTGTTTTGATGAATAGTGAAAAAGGATATTTTTGAGAGTAAGAAAAAAAAAGTTGATATTTATTGATGAAAAAATGATTTTGACATTTCATTGTATGGTGCTCGACTGCGGCGTTACCTTTGAGCTTATCTTCTGCTTAATAATATACAATACATGTATATGAGAGTATCAATGGGAGTACGACTTAAATTATTTTCTTTATAAATTTCTAAAAATTTTACGAACGATTAAAAAAGATAGAATATTTGTTGAAATTCCTTTTGATTATAGATCAACAAATGAACACAATTTTCAAAAGCGCAAACAAACGTATCCTTTGCAAAAAAAAAATATTGATCAATTTGCAAAAAAAAATAATTTGTGTGATTGTATTTCTATAATATTGAACAAAAGAAACAAATCATAGGTAATAAGTTTTTTTTTTAACCAGTGACGGAACCGTCACCGTGTTTTAATATATCAATATCATTATATTATTATTTTCTGGTAGACGAGAGTTGAAAGTAGACTACATTATGAAAAAAAATTTAGAATGTCCACTTAGTTAATTTTCTGGGAATCGACTGTTTTAGATTTAGGCCGCTTTTAAAATTACGGACCATGGTTTTAATGGTAATGCATACAGAATTGAAAATTATAATTAATTACCAATGTTTCATCGTAGAGAGATTTTTATAATCGATACACACACATTCAAAAGATATGACCATTTGATGTTATTGTAATTTTTCATAAAATAATGGTATTGTATTAATTTTTTTTTGTACCATTCCGTTGTCAACTTTATACAGTGTACCACGAATTTCATTAAATTTTAACGGCCATCGATTGGAAAATCGGTCATACATCTTTTGAATGCGTGAATCGATTTTAAAAATCTACGTTATAAAATATTAGAAATTGATTTTAATATGCAAAGGTGTGCAAACGGAAATGGAAATCCGTTATAACTATGTTCCTCAAATTTAAAAAAAATATGATAATTCATAAAATTCCGTTTTTCCGGAACATTTAATTCGCTGAACACCCAAATTTTTTTTCATAATTTACTTTAATACCATCCAGGTTATAAGAAAAATGTAGCTATATTGAAAACTGAATGCTACTTCTCAGCCGTTGTCACCGTTTTTTAGCACCATTAATTATGCGGAATGGAAATGATCAATTTATTGGAACACACTGCGTGCGATATTTGTATTTTATTTTATTTTCATATTTTTTGTTTATTGAATATCCATTTCATTCCGTTTTTTTCATTTCAGAAATGTTATATTGCATTTGTTAGTTATGGTTTTAAATTTTGATTTAAAACGCTACGTTGATTTTCTGTATACTGAAATATAAATTTTTCTATTCATCCTTGTTAATAATAGATTCAAAAGCGGGATCGTTAAAATTTTTTCCTCTTCACAAGGGAATTGATAATGTTTAAAGTATCTTTGGCATTGTCTTGTTTTTTTTATTACTAAGTAAACAAATAAATATATTTACAATAAAAATAAATGCTCAATAAGATGTAATGAAAAGGTAAAAAATTATGTTGTTATAAATAAAAATATTTGTAACGAATTTTTGATTTATGTCTTACTACTTTTTTATAACAATTCATATTATTATTACATATTTTATACTATGTATAAAATTGTTATATTATGGAATACATTTATTTAAATGATCATATATATATAATTTGTAGTCAAACACACATACACACACACACACACACACATAATTTAAATTATGTTTGTTTGGATTTAGAGTTTCTGGTATTATTATGGGGCAAGGAAAAGAGTAAACTACGTTTAATAACAGTAATTATCATATATTCAAAGATAAAATTATATGCGATTTATTTTTTTTCCATACCAAATATAAATAATATTTTATGAATATAATTAAATTTTTGGGTTTTATGTATATTATATTATTGTGTACATGGAAATATTTAAATGTTATGGATAATTATCATGATTACTGAATGAATTTACCAGATATATATATATAGCGATGTGATGTGATGTAATGTGATGTGATGTGATATATATACGAAAAACTAACCATCATAATAATCTAATACACCCATACCTCGCTATATAGCCGCTGTTTATACGGCATTATACGGCTATAACGGCCCTCTTCAATTAAAGCACGTTTTCGATTTACACCCTAAAATGTTTCGCTATAACGACAAAAAAACTTTTTTCGTTGTTGATATATCTAATACATGAATATGTAAAATGTACTGATACAGAAATTAATTTCCTGCCTGAAATTAGGCAAAACATTTTGGGTCTAGCACATGATCTCGGTTTGGAAGGTTTTTACGAACGCGTGATGTGCTTGATCTACTAGAAGTTGATAGGAAATCCCTTTCATATAAGGAACTCATTCAGTTACAAACAGAATCGGCATTTGATGAAGAGACAGAGCCTGTTGTATCCAAAAATCTAACATCAAAAAATTTGTCGAAAACTTTTTTCCCATTTCGAACAAAGAATAAACATCCTGCTTGAAAATGATCCTGACGTCGAACGTAGCGCTAATGTTTTTATCGTGGAATTACCCTCAGCCACATTAGCTGTTATAAATCACTGACGAACGAAATCGACAAGAAGGTAAGACAATTTTTTAAAGTCAGCCCCTTTCTTCTCCAGCCAAAAAAATGATGTCGAAAGTGATCGGCAAGTTACCATTTCTTCATCACCTTCAGATTAAATCCATTTTATAAAAAAACATACAAACACATATTTTATGTAACATTCATTTTTGTTTATAGAATATTGTTGGTTATACATATTTAATAAATTTGGAACCGATCCCATTGAATTTGTTTAAATTTTTTATTAGAATAATTGATTCCTTATACGGTTTTTCGCTTTGCGGCCAAGTTTCGTAGAACGTATGTAGGCGGTGAAGCGAGGTATGGCTGTATATATTTTTAGAGATATTATCGTTGAACATAAATATGTAAATTTATGGAATATAACACACATTTATAATAATTATAATATTAGATGTTGGAATTTTCAAGTTATTATATATTTAGTTACAGTTGTGTGGTGGTGGTGGTGGTGGTGGTGGTGCTATTTACAGACGATTTATTTATGATTATATAATTACGATAAATTTAATGATAATATTTATAGAGAAAAAAATGAAAATTTTGTTGATTTTTCACATAATCATATATTATTAGAAGTGCCATTACATACAATTCTTTGTCTCTCGCACGGTTCAGATCATATTCAATTGAAATCAAATACGAAATTATCTATATATGCAGAGTTATCTTCCATGAGAGTTTTTACACACACTAAAAAATCACACATACTAAGCTTCAACTGTATATAGCATTCGATGACTCTTAGAAGCGTATTTCTTGTGAAATTGGAACAAACCAACAAACTTTGAATATCTGCGTTTGCAGTTCGTATTTTTGAGAATATTATGATTGGAAAAAATTAATTATTTTATTTAATAATAAACAATGTCTGTCCCATAATAAATCGGATGGCTATTTAAACCATAGAACGCACGTAGAGCCACCTCATAATTTGGTTTTGTGAATATGTTCGGTAAACGTTCGTCAACAAACTGTCCAAATTTAATGACATTATAATCAGTATAGAAAATCAGTTTGAATTGTAGTCAATAGTTTTGTATATACTTAGGATCGTAGATAAATGTAGAAAATGATATTGAAGATGAAATTCGCTGTAAGGGTAGCTCCTTTCGATGTTATTACGGGCGAAAAAAAAAAAACAGTTTCAATCGAAAACATTACAACGCAAGATCTTAAGCTATATACAACATTAATACGTTCAATATTAACGTAAATGGGTCGGAGGATGGGTGCATGACACAGAACCAGGAACAATTAATTCGGATTTTTGAATGGTAGCACATTTGATCCCGTCAAAGAACAGAATGGCTGGAGGCGAAGATACAATTTTGAATTAACATATGCACAAGTTGTACGATCAACCAAACCAATACCAATACAGTCAAAATCAATAGATTAAGATTGCTTGGACACGTAACACACATGGAGGAGGAAGAGCGAAAATATGTTGAATGGTAATCCAAAAGGTAGAAGAGCCGTTATAACGCCATGGAGGAAGTAAGTAAGTAAATAATCAGTAGAAACAAAAAATACAACACAAAGTTACAGTTGTTTTTATGCATCGGTCGAACCATAAATATAAAAAGAAAAAGCCAATACATTAAATTTGGTTTTAAAAATTGGTAAATATGCTACTCAAACGTATCGATTTATTTAAGATCGCGTATGCGGTAATAATTGTGTTCTAAAAACACAAGTTTTTAAATGACATATAAAATGGACCATCTGAAGTAATTTACTACAAAGAAAACATTGAAAAAGTACGCAATTTTGTGGAGTTTTCTAAGAAAACTTTAACGAGATTCGTCTGAATTGAGTTTAGAATACCGACAACAATAATCCATCAAATTAGGTCTACGATAGGTGAATTCAAAGTTTGTTCTAACCATCAATTAAATGATGGTCAAAAATTGCTAATAATAAATTTTTTTTTTTGCTTGATAATTCACCATATTCACTTAATTTAACTCCCTGCAACTAACTTCCATCCCCAAAATTTCATTTGGCTATGCAAGGAAACCATTTTACAACAGTTGATGGCATTCAAAAGGCACCGTTTTCAACAAAATTCCAATAACAGACATAAAAAAAGTCATTTGTGACAGTAATTTATCTTATTATTATCTCAAATATAATTAAAGCTAAAGAAATATAGCGCCAAACAAGTAACGAATACAATCAAAAGAATAACAAACTAAATATTATTTCCGATATGCACATGGTCATTATTAAGTTATATTAAGTTATTTTAAAGATATGGATATGGGATTAAGATAATAATATTAAATAAACAAATTTTATACAATACACATGAAATTATTATGTAATTTTAAATAAATTTCTATACAATTATTTATTATCTTTTTTTTTTTGTGTTATTACAATGCCAACATTATTATTATTATTATTATTATTAGTATTATTATTATAATAAAATCACCAAACCATTTCCAACTAGCCTATTAATAAATAATAAGATACTACACAGAAGACACACCACAAACCATAACAATAATAACAATAAGAATGACCGCAAAATGAATAATTGGAAATAAAAACATTAAATTCCATTGTCAATTTTATTACTTTTGGTATAAATTACAAATTGATATTTTCTATCAAGTATCCGCTTTTCTTCAATAAAGTTGCGCTTATTTTTGATTAAGATAATATACCAGGTGTACCGGTATGAAATGAGTGCGAAATGTTTCGATAGGGAACATTTGTTGTGGACGAAACTTAATTTTTGTTTTTTTTGTTTTGTTGACATCTGTCAAACATGTTTAATATACATCAAGTAATTGTACAAACAACATCGTATTTTTTCATCGTGTTCAAAATGTCGAATTTTGTATCAGAAAATAATGATTTGCGGAAAGTATTAAATTTTTGTTTTCATTTAAAGAAAAGTGCTGCAGTGTCGCATCGAATGCTTGTCGAGGCATATGGTGATCATATGCTTTATCAGAAGCAACATGCAACGGATGGTTTCAACGGTTCAGAGATAATGATTTTGATGTGAGAAATAATGAACGTGGAAGAGCACCAAAAAAGTTTGAAGGCGCCGAATTCGCAAGCAATATTGGATGAAGATGACACTTTGAAATCAAAAGCAAATGGCAGAAATGTTAAATGTTGCACAACAAACAATTTCTGATCGTCTAAAAGCTATCCAAAAGTGTAGAAAATGGGTGCCACATGAATTGAATGAATGAAAGATGGAAAACCGAAAAAACACTTGAGAAATTTTGCTTGCCAGACACGAAAGAAAGTTTTCCATCGAATTGTTATTGGCGATGAAAAATGGATTTATTTTAAGAATCCTAAACGAAAAAAATCATGGTTTAATCAAGGACAACCAGGAACATCGCTGCAAAATCATATCACTTCGGCAAGAAGACAATGTTTTTTTACTTTCCCATTTAAAATTAGTATTTTATTTTCACACAAAAAAAAGCTCACTTAATACCGATACACCTGATATAAATATAAATTATGATTAACGAAGCACACATCGATACATATATTAATGTAATCATGTTATTAATTGATGTATAGTTTCTATATTTATAATACTGGTGCATTAGCATTACATTTGATTAGAAAGAAAAAATTGGTAATTTATTAGGAATGGATAGGAGAAGCTAACAATAACAAAACGTAAATCTAATTAAATTAAATTAGCCATATAGTATTTTCTTATTTTGGTTAAATAGCGTAACGTTTGGTTATTTTTTAGTATATTTTGTCAACAAATAATATTTTAATGACAACCGATAATTTACAATATATAAAATAAATATCTATCTATTTATTGTATTTATTATAATATTGTTTATTGGGCGGTGGCTAACTAAATAATTGCATATTTCACTTGTATTGTAAGATACCTTTAATTTAATGTTTTTGTATTCGAAATGTCATATCCATATATTATTGTTTGAAGGGAAACATATAGATTCTAAAGGTCTTTTCAAAGTTAAAGAAAAAGAAAAAAAAACGGTCTTCCCAAAGTTTTGTAACGCTAGGAAAGAAAGAATTTCCATCGCTACTATAGGATGAACTAAATTTATATATAAATTTGTATGTGAAATTCCGTAATTACATTAAAAATTATAAGAAAAACTGACAGCGATTTAGTTACATGTGATTTCATGTGATTAGTTATTATGATAATATACCTGTACAGGGTGTCGCGCAAATTTCGACGGCAATACGAAAAAACTAGGTTCTCTGGGTCATTTGGCGTTGAAAATATTAAATAACATTTTGGCCGATTCGACTTCGGTACGAAGTTACACGCAAATAATCAAATTTTCAATCAGACCAATTTTTTTCGGTATAAGTTTAAAAACTTGCCACATTCATTCAGCTTTCATTTAAGGTATAACATTACGATAGGTCTCAACTGGTTCCAAAGATATTCACAAATAACTACAACGATGTAGGCATAAAATCGATTTTCGCTATGGAAAAATTTCATCTTTTTTTGGTTTTATCCAGAACCAACAATATGGACGTGACAGATAATTGATTCCATACACTCCTATGCATTCACACAAACCTTCACACACACACAAACGATCTCACACACAAAGACCTACACACATAAACCCACAAAAGCACACGCACTCATATCACCACAGTTTAAAACAAACAAAGCCTAAAGTAATTGCTGAAAATGTGCTCCTTCAGCTCGAATACATAGACAACAATGCTTTTCAATAGACCGAACCAATATAAGTGTTTGCTGTTGCTTGTGGCGGAGGTCTTGAATACTGTCTTCAATACGTTGAATTAACTCTTCCAGTGAATTAATCACAGTTGCTTAGACTTTTTCTTTAAGGTAACCTCATAAATAGAAATTCAATGGATTTAAGTCTGAAGAATTTGACGACCATCTCTGCCAATCCATCTTTGACAAAAGTTTGCGTTCAATCAGCATCTAAAATTATATATATCATAGAATAAACATAATGAAGCTACAGGGTGTTCGACGACGGTGGTCTAATGAATCAAAATATTTTATATTTGCCATTAGTTTGTTGATATAAAATATACACAGATAGGAAATTTGATTTGCCTCACACGTCAAATGTGATACATTTACAATGAAACAATAAATTGACAGTCAATTTTGATCGCTGTATATTAAATTAGTACAATATTTATAATTCTGTAATTTGAGTCAGGATTAACCTTAAAAAAAGATATGTCGTCCATACGCCAATAGTATATACTTTAAAGGATAACCTATTTTTATCATACAGTTCTCAATGTTTTATGAATGCTTAAAAATATAGTTAACTGAACAATAGACTTAATTAAATATATTATCTAATTATATATAATTAATGGTATAGGTTTTCCATATGCATATAAACTTATAATAACCTAATACGCTTCTTTTTATGCTAAGTCATACATAAATATATATAAAATATATAGTTTTATTTAAGTGCACAATATATATTTCATAATTATTCATTTATACAAACTATAATTTTTATACTGTCCGAAAAATTATCTAATTTTAATTTCTGGTAGCTCCCTACATTCAGTTGGATTTGGATTTGGATATTGCGAACCGACATTAACAAATCATTAAATTATAAAATTGTTTTCAGTGTAAGCCAAAAGTGAGTAGTTATTAAGAGGTCGATCGAAAAAAGTATAATAATTTAAAGCATAAATAGGAGCAACATTAAATTTTGTTTTAAAATTGATAAAAATAGAATGGAATTTAAATTAAAATAATTGCGTTCACAAAATTGTGAATTGCACATTTGTTGTCACATAAATTGACTGCCGCACTGATCCGAAGGTATTAACCATAAAGAAAGTTTTCCAAATTGTAAACCGGTTAATTATTTGTATTACTTTGTTTGCGGTATATTGAAGCGTTTGTTGTGTATTTTCTATTTCCTCAACATTAATCACGCACGCAATTCAACTAGTGTAATGCAAAGTATATATTTCAATTGAAGGAGAATTTCGTACAATTCATTCCGGCTTTTTGTCGGACACCATTCAGAATATTCGTTATTTGTATTTTGTATAATTATTATTATTATTATTATTGTTATAATTATAAGAATGGTAAAATTTTTAATTATTATAAATATAATTGTATGTTAAATATTGTATCAATCGCTGCGTGTTTACGTCTGCAATTTAAATATCGTATATATGGTATGGGTTACTTGCATCAAACTAATAAATGGATATTATAATAGAGCCCGTAGAAGAAGAAGACATAACTATATATTTAAATTACATTTACATTTACATAATGTAAATTTGAACAATGTATGCATTTTTTATATTGTACAAGTTATTTTTTTATAGACTTTTTAAATAATAATATGCACATTCATTCGTACATAATTAAAATTTTAATAAAAATGCATAATTATTATTGTAATTTATATATTTAATTGTTACTTTAATTTTAATAAATATAATACTATTTTTATTTTATTTTTATTTTTATGGTTTTGTTACAAACAAACAAAAACCATGATGATGATTTGAACTGCGTTGCATATAAGAATTTAAATTTAAATATTCATATTTTTTATTAACACTAAAACTACCAAGAGTTGGTCAAATGACCCTTTTTAAACATATGTTTATAAATTTCTTTGAAATGAAATTAATAAATCAAAAAAATTTTATACCACTTTTATTAAAAAAATAGATGCAATTCCAAATTGCTTTCTCTGTTTTATGGAAGAAAAAAATAAAATTTGAATAAACTACCACAAGGGGTCATGTAATAATAAAATGTACAGAAGAAAAAGCGTCTCGGGTCTTAGAAACTAAATGGAATTTTAGGCATGTAAAACTCAATGCATTTATTGCAGTTCTATATATGAACGTAGCGCATATGAGGCAAAGAATTTTTCTATGGAACAAGAAATGGGGTCCAGCATTTTTTTCAAAAGTAATGAGCCGGAATATGTTTTGTGAAATTATGCGTTTTATCCGATTTTATGAAAAAAATAAACGAAACCAGAGTTTTTATAAATTTGCATTGATATCAGAAGTATGGTACAAATTCATCCATAACAGTCAAAAGTGTTACAAGCCCAAGGCCACATGTAACCATCGATGAACAACTTTTCCCACCCAAAGTGAGGTACAGGTTTTCACAATATGTGCCAAACAAAAGTGATAAGTTTGGAATTAAGTTCTGGCTTGCGTCTGATGTCAAAACCAAATATATTCTAAATGGATACCCGTATTTAGGGAAGGATGATATCAGATATTCATCAGTTTCGCTTGGGGAATTCGTAGTTCTAAAACTATTAGAACCGTTCACAGGTTGTGGAAGAAGTGTTGCAACTGATAATTTCTTTACAACTGTATCTCTAGCTACAATGTTACTAACGAAAAAAACCACTACTATGGGAACCATTCGAGCAAATAAAAAAGAATTGCTAAAATTTGCCAAACAAACGAAAGATGGTATGCCACGCTTCTCAACGAAATTATATAAAGCTAATCAATGTACACTTACAATTTACAAAAGTAAGCCGACGAAAAAGATACTTCTACTTAGCTCAAGACATTCATCGATACGCATTGAAAAAGAGGGGAAGTTTTTACCCGAAACTATTAGATTTTATAATAGCACTAAATTTGGTGTATTGAATGTTTACTTCGATAATCATTGTTGTGGTCATCATCCACATCTTCTATGCGCAGTCTTTTAATCTCTGATATTACTCAAAAACTTGTGTTTTGAATAAACATAATAATCACCAAATAAGCGAATTTATAAGCAAACGATGGAATACCGGTAACATTTTAAAAACAAAATTTAATGCTATTGCTACTACTGTGCTTATTTGTGATGGCATTTTTTGGTCGACAAACAAAAATGACTGTCACTTAATGCGTATTAATGTAACAATACTTAAGTACGTTATTGAGCGATTTTATAGACACTCAGGTTATATATATATATATCGATAGAGTGTGCGACATGAATAGAAAAACTTAAAATTTAAGCTCTACAGGCAATATTGTATTGTATTATTAAATGGGTCAAAAACCAGTAATTCAAATAATATAGAAATTCTGTATGAAAATAACTATAGCGAATGGGCCCTCCTGTGGCGTAAACAACCAGAATACAAATTACTGAATGAGCACATTTTCATCAATTACTTTAGGCTTTGTTTGTTTAAAACTGTGGTGATATGCGCGCGTGTGCTTTTGTGGGTTTATGAGTGTAGGCCTTTGTGTGTGAGATCGTTCGTGTATGTGTGTGTGAAGGTTTTTGTGAATGCATAGGAGTGTATGGAATCAATCATCTGTCACGTCCATATTGTTGGTTCTGGATAAAACCAAAACAAAGATAAAATTTTTCCATAGTGAAAATCAATTTTATGTCTACATCGTTGTAGTTATTTTGTGAATATCTTTGGAACCAGTTGACACCTATCGTAATGTTATAGCTTAAACGAAAGCTTATGAATGTGGCAAGTTTTTAAACTTATTCCGAAAAAAATTTGTCATCATGATTTTTCGACTTATGCTTGAACAAACTTTCAAAAAGAAAAATGACGTTCAGTTAATTGTCAACATTCCTGTAAGTATCTGGATAACTACATGCCCGAATTGTTTTATCTTAAAGTCAAATTAAAGATCTCGGTATGCTAATGTTAATAGTCTATCAAAAAAATTTAAAATCGGTTAATTAGTTATTGAGATATTGATCGCAGTAGAGTGCAAAACATGGTGTGATTGAAAATTTGATTATTTGCGTGTAACTTCGTACCGAAGTCGAATCGGCCAAAATGTTATTTAATATTTTCGACGCAAAGAGAACAGAGTGTTTTCGTATTGACGTCGACATTTGGGACAACCTGTATATTAACAAGGATGATTGAAACAATGATAACTGATTTTTATTTATAACTATTTCCATGTACATTACAATAGTTTTCTTGATTATCAACGTCCAGCCGTTTATCTTCGGCTCTTCATTAAAGTTATGTCATGCCATAAAAAACAACCAGTATATATATGCATTTATTTTTAACACTAGAACTACCAATCCGTCATTTTGACGGAATTGTATATTTCAAACATTAATTTTATTATTATTGTAAAAATATTATTTTTCAAATTTATGATGACTTTTAATTTGGCACGAAGGTACTCACAAATTAACTTTCTCCTTGTTTGTCAACGCTTTAATTCTATAGAGAAAAATCTAACATATACCCAAATATACCGATCCGTCAAAATGACGGAAAATTGCTACAAGCCGAGTTCTTGCCTTACCATGGACGAACAACTTTTTCCAACGAAGACAAGATGTAGGTTTACGCAAAACATGCCAAATAAACCATGTAAATTTGTAATTAAATTTTGGTTGCTAGCCGATGTTGAAAGTAAATATGTACAAAATGGTTTTCCATATTTAAGAAAAGATAATTTACGATCACCATCAACACCTTTACATAAATTTGTGGTTCTAAATCTGGTTGAACCTTATTTAGGTTGCGGAAGAACTATAACAACTGATAACTTTTTTACTAGTATTCCCTTGGCAAAAACGCTATTAGCTAAACAAAACAACATTGGTTGGAACTCTTCGAAACATTAAAAAAGAATTACCAAATATAGCAAAAGTAAAAAAGATAACATGGCTCTATGCGATAGCATGATATTAAAATCTGCTAATACAGTTCTCACTATTTACAAATCGAAACCTAAAAAAAAGGTATTATTTCTAAGTTCCAAGCATACGACTGTGAAGATTGCCAATAATTATAAACTTTTGCCAGAAACTGTCGATTTCTAAAACAAGGAGTAGACGTTAGAGACCAAATGGCTCGCAAATATAGTGTAAAGACAAGTTCTCGTAGATGGCCATTGCAGATATTTTACAATATTTTAGATTTGGCAGAAATCAACGTGTGGAGATTATATAAAGATATCACCAATGAAAATATAACTAGAAAGCAATTTTTATATCAATTATCTGAAGAACTTGATAATGAATTTACAAGCAACAAAACATCGAAATCTACTCAGTCAGAAAATTGGTATATAGAGACCATTGATTCGATTTCGAAAAATTCTAAAGAGAATACTAATCGAAAATCATGTGTAATTGGATTATGCAATAAAAACAAAATAAATTCTATTTGCTTCAAATGCACGGAATATATGTTTGTTGGAAGTGCACAGCTAAAAAAATATCAATTTGTAAAAAATGTGCTGCATAAATTCTACTTTTTTTACATTTTATATTTTAAAGATTCGTTATTAATTGATTTAAACTAAAAGTTTCCCTTTTTTCTTTATTTTGAATTGCAATAAAGATTTAAAGTTTATATATTTACAATTTTTTTTTTATTCCATTTTTCATACATCCGTCAAATTGACGGATTGGTATATATAATTGACGGCTATAGGTATACATAAAATGTTGGTAGTTCTAGTGTTAATTACTAAGTACATAGAGTTTGCGTATATATAACATACGACGGACTTAAACTTTATAATTAAATATAGAAAAAATAAAATAAAATAAAATAAGAAATTAAAAGGTAAATAATATACAAACTCATTGTGTGTCTGAGTGTAACTGGTCTAGAATTATATACCAAGTATAGCAGTATGAAGTGAGCCGTTGCCAAGAAATGGCTGTACTTATATTAGTAATTGTGAAAGAGCCTTAATGCGATGTTTTTTTTATTGTTTTGACATCTGTCAACAACATTCAGTGTGGTAAATTCCATTTGTAATACAACAACATAAAATTTTATCGTGTTAAAAATGTCTAATTTTGTGCGTTCAACAAACGATTTGCGGGTATCATTAGTTTTTTGTTATCATTTAAAGAAAAACGCAGCTGAATCTTAACGAATGCTTGTAGAAGCTTTTGGTGATCATGCTCTATCATTAGCAACATGCAAAAGATGGTTTCAACAATTTAGAGACAAAGATTTTGATTTGAGAAATGAAGAACGTGGAAGACCACCAAAAAAGTTTGAAGACAGTGAATTGCAAGCCTTGTTGAACGAAGATGATACACAAACTCAAAAAAAAACTTGCAGAAGCCTTAAATGCAGATCAAAAAACAATTTCTAATCGTTTAAAAGCAATGGGAAAGATTCAAAAGTGTGGAAAATGGGTTCCACATGAATTGACTGAAAGGCAATAAGAAAATCGAAAAACCATTTGTGAATTGCACCCGTCAACAATACAAAAGGAAGTCTTTTTTGCATCGAATCGTGACTGGTGATGAAAAGTGGATATATTTTGAGAATCCTAAACGCAAAAAATCATGGATTACACCAGGTAAAGCAGCAACATCGACTGCAAAACCAAAACGATTCGGTAAGAAGAGAATGCTTTGTGTTTTTGGTGGGATCAGGAAGGTGTGGTGTATCATGAACTTCTGAAACCTGGTGAAACTGTTAATACGGTTCGCTACCAACAACAAATAATCGATTTGAACCATGCATTATTATATAACCGACCAGAATGGACAGAAAGAAAGAAAAAATCTGTTAAGGTAATTTTGCAACATGATAATGCACCAGCACACAAACCAAAACCAGTTCAGGATACGATAAAGTCGCTTGGATGGGAGCTGTTACCACACCCGCCTTATTCACCAGACTTGGCTCCTTCGGACTACCATTTGTTTTCATCGATGGGACATGCTTTGAAAGAACAGCACTTCAAAACATCTGAAGAAGTTGAAAATTGGCTATCTGAATGGTTTTCGTCCAAAGCAACACTATTTTTTCGTCGTGGTATACGAACATTGCCTGAAAGGTGGTTAAAATGTGTAGAAAGCGATGGAAGTTATTTTGAATAAAATATTTTTGATTTTTCTATTCTAAATAATGTGTTTTTCTTCCTTTAAAAAAGGCTCATTTCATACTCCTATACCTGGTATACGTAAATTTATAATATATAAACACAGAATATAATAATATTCATGAATAAATGATGTGCGTTAATCGGATATGCAATTTTGTTATTGCATAAATATATAAATCATTGAAAATAATAATAATAATAATAATAATAATTTAAAATAGGTTCGTGTTTTAGTTTCTGTTTTTTCTTTATTTATTTGCAATGAATTAAAATTTTTCGAAAACAAAACCATAAATATAATAATAATTTAATATAGAAATTTGCAATTTATGTAAAACATAAGTTTTACTAATATTTATGTAAAAATGTTGGTATATATATATTGAAATATGGTAAATATAGTCGAGTATCGCGTACTGTCTGTAGAGAGATACCTCACACACCCAATATATACGAAATGCTTCTAGATCTCTATATATATCGCGCTCAATTCTCGTTAGTTAAGCGCGTACAATTAATAGAAAAAGTGGATTGTGCATGTTTATCAATGCGTTACAAATTATTTATGTGTTTAACAAATTGTGTTGAATTTGACATTTTTTTTTATTTTTCCATAATGAGATTAAAAATTTTATGGATGAAATGTTTTATATGTTTTTTTTTTAAGAATATAATTACATTATTTATCTTTACATTTTTCTTATTAAAATAGGTATAATGTTAATTGTGTGTGTACATTGTATATATTTGCGGAGTACATTGATCGTTATTTTCTTGTATTTTTAGTTATATTACTTAAAAAAGTCATATTCAAAATTCATTGCATATTTTAACAACAATAAATACGGTGGATAATAGAATCGGAAGAATTTACATTTTTAAAAAGGTCATGCAAAAAAAAAAATTTGGGCTAAATACCATCTTTAGTAAATTTTATTTTATTATAAGAAATATAATAGTACACAAAAATAAATTTTCGTGAAGGTTGTAAATAATTATATAGTTTTTTACCCTTAGGGCGGAGCTTCTGAATTCATAAGGATCACATAAAAACCATATGATTTATTTATTATTTTAAGTATATAATATTCTTTGTATCTGCATATGTTCAATATGATACACCCTCTGTCGCATAATAAACCGGAATGGAAATTTAAAATGAATTAATTTTTATATAGTTTAGGGAATAGAAAATATAGTCACATAGAAGTTACAACAAGTTACTTTTTACCAATTAACAACTAAATAACAATTATTTTGTTAAAAAAAAAAAAAAAAAAAAAAAACAATGACTAAAAAAATATATTAAGAATTATTTATTCTGTTCGTTCGTTCGATTTTGATGAGCCATATCTATTATGAATAAATTGTCGCATTGGAATCGTAAAAATGTTTTCAGTTAAAATGGTGCGATGAATTGTTGTTTTAGGTTTTAGACTTATGTTCCATTTCCATATGAATTTGATTGAAGATTTCTTTCAAGTTTTTACAAAATCACGTATACTTTTTCAATCAGTTTTTTTCAGTAATCACATTTCATCGGGTCCACCTGTTTGTTCATCGTCAACAAAAACATCTTATCTTTATATATCATCTTTGAATATTCGAAATCGCACTCAAAAACTTGTGTTTTTAATGCACAATTATCGGCATACTCTGTGTAACTGTTTTTTTTTTACCATTCTTACAACAAATATTTAATTTATTTAATTAAATTGTTCCTCATATCGTGATCGACCGACCGACGTACAAAAGTATCTGTATGTTTTGTATTTTCGTTGCTACTGAATATGCTATGGTTTACATTGCCATGCAGGTTTATTATGGGACGAAGTGTGAATATCTTTAATACTAAAATGAATCACATTAAATAGTTTATTTGTTAGGTTTTGATTGTTATTTATAATCATACAATGTTGAAAAAATCATATTGAAGGAATATAATACACAATACAATAAAAAATACATTATACATATACGGAAATATCATACAATAAATACAACCATTGAATTTGACTATGAAACGTCAATTTTCATACTGAATATAAAATATACCATAAATTATACAAATGTCCAATTAATGTGAGAATAGAATTTAAATGTATAAAATTTAAATAGCCATCATGTATATCAATATCCATAATCCATGTCAATAATATATTGTACACAAAATAAATCTTAATTTAAAAAATTATTGTAATAGAATGAGAAGGGCAATTGCATTTTTGAAATAATAATAATACTAATAAATTATGTTGTTTGCATTTTTTATTTTTATTTTAATGGAATGTGACCTGTGATTATAGTGAATGGAATGCATTCTTCGGTTATATAAAAAAACTTATATACTGCAAACCGTCGCTGGTGGCCAGATCTGGAGAATACGGTGGATGTGGAAGCAATTCGAAGCCCAATTCATGCAATTTTGCCATCGTTTTCATTGATTTATGACACGGTGCGTTGTCTTGATGAAACAGCACTTTTTTCTTCTTCAAATGCCGTCGTTTCTTAGCGATTTCATGCTTCAAACGATCCAACAAGACTATATAATAGTCACTATTGATGGTTTTTCCATTTTCGAGATAGTCGATGAAAGTTTATTCCATGTGCATCCCAAAATACAGATGCCATAACCTTGCCAGCCGACTGTTGCGTTTTTGGTCGTTGTGGACGAGTTTCGTCGCTTGCTGTCCATGATGCTGACTGCCGATTTGACTCTGGAGGGTAATGATCGAGCCATGTTTCATCTATTGTCACATATCGACGCAAAAATTCTGTTTTATTGCGGTTGAACAAATCCAAACACTGCTCTGAATCATCGATACGTTATTCTTTTTGATCGATTGTGAGTTCGCGCGGCACCTACTTTGCACACAGCTTTTGCATTCCCAAATATTCATTCACGATATGTCCAACACGCTCCTTTGATATATCTTCAGAGCTTCAGCTATCTCGATCAACATCACTTTACGATCATCTAAAATTATTTTGTAGACTTTTTTGATATTTTCTGGAGTAACAGCCTCCTTGGACGTCCACTGCGTTCATCGTCCTTGGTGCTCATATGGCCGGTTTTAAATTTTGCAAACCACAAATGTACTGTTGAAAGAGCTGGAGCAGTGTCGGGATAATGCTCGTCAAGCAGTTTTTTGGCTTCAGAAATATTTTTTCCAATCAAAAAATAATGTTTAATCAACGCACGAAATTCGTGTTTTTCCATTTTTTTTTCAAATAACAAAAGTAGCTACACTCACAACGCAATATCTAACAAACTAATGGTCGGACTGGTGTCAAATTTTGACACGCATCGTTTGAAGGTTGGTACTAACTAATAATCATATGAAAAAAATTCTAGTGGCGCCACTTCTTAGAATTTTCGGAAACTTTTCAGCCCATGTGTTAGTATGAATATTTTTAACGATGTTACAAAAGCGAGCGGATGAAAATTGATTGTACGAAAAAAGTAAGATACAAGTGCGTAAGATAACTTGGCGTATGGTTGTGTAATAACAACATATATTCAAGTCGATAGTGCAACAAAAATATACCAAAATAATGATCTAAAAACGATATATTCACGAAATATTTATAAACAATATATTAAAACCAGGTGTACCGGTATGAAGTGAGCGTCAATATGCAAATGTCTCTATAGAGAACATTTGTTGTGAACGAGCTTTAACTTTTTTTTTTTTAATTTGTTGCTATGACATCTGTTAAACATATTTATTATATACAATACATCAAGTCATTGAACAAACAACATCATATTTTTTCATCGGTTCGGAGTTAATGATTTTGATGTGAGACATAATGAATGTGGAAGACCACCAAAAAAGTTTGAAGACGCCGAATTCGCAAGCAATATTGGATGAAGATGACACTTTGAAATCAAAAGCAAATGGCAGAAATGTTAAATATTGCACCACAAACAATTTCTGACCGGTGAAAAGCTATGCAAAAGATCCAAAAGTGTAGAAAATGGGTGCCACATGAATTGAATGAAAGACAGATGGAAAACCGAAAAAATATTTGTGAAATTTTGCTTGCCAAAAACGAAAAAGAAAATCAGTTTTCCATCGAATTGTTATTGGCGATGAAAAATTGATTTATTTTAATAATCCTAAAAGGAAAAGATCATGGTTTAATCCAGGACAACCATCAACATCGACTGCAAAATCAAATCGTTTCGGCAAGAAGACAATGCTGCAGTGTGTCTGGTGGGACCAGAAAAAGGGAGATTGCAAAAACGAGGTCCTAAAACCTGGTGAAACTGTCAATGCTGATCGCTACCGACAACAAATGATCAATTTGAACAATGTATTGATCGAAAAACGACCGCAGAATGGGGCAGAAGACACGCTAAGGTAATTTTGCTTCATAACAATGCACCTGCACACAAAGCTAAACTGGTTCAGGATACAATCAAAGCACAACATGTGTTTTAATTCCATAAAATAATGATCATTGTACCGGTATCCACACACGGTAATTACGATATCGTTACGTAATATTTTACGTATGAATCATTTAATTTATATAATTTTTCAAATCGTTTATCATACATTTTTATGCATTTTATGTAATTACATGATGCACGGCGTTATCTATATATTCTAATAATTAACAAAATTAATTAATTCATTATTCATAAAATATTATCAATTCAATATAATTAAGTTCGTACACATATTACTAATATTACAAAAAAATAAACTATATACAAAACATAACTGCCATCATAACTATGTGAAAATATAATATAAACGACTGCACCATAAAGTTATATTAATATTATACTATATAAAATTATTAAAATTCTCTCATGACCTTGCCGGAAGACTTTAAAAGAGGTAGATGCAAAAAATAATAATAATAATAATAATAATAATAATAATAAAAATATGATGGATATAAAAAAAAGCAACAAAACCAACAACACCACCCAAACAAACATTTTTATATGTGAAAACAATCCGTATTTCCGTATCTTCTCATATTCGACGAATATATGCAATTCATGTGTATACTACAACCAACAACACACAACACCATCAGATGTGAAAAAAAATATTAACTTTATATAGTTACATCAGGTAACAAAAATTTACAAGCATTATTTAGATGACGCCAATTTAAATTAAGTTAAACACTACACAATTAAAGCACTAAACAAAATGTTCTTTAATTGAATTTTAAAAATAATGATCCATTGAACAATTTTATCCATTTTGATACAACGTATGCTTAATTTGATGTTATATACTTCCATTTTATATACACACACACATACACAAAATTGGGACATTCGGTATTATCTTTTGAATACGTGAATCGATCTTAAACTTCCTTATTCTATGAAAGATAGGAAATTGATTAAAATTTGCAATTCTGTATACTGGAAACTGAAAATGCGTTAAAACTATGGCCGGTAATTCAAAAAGCGGAACATTTTAAAAATTCGATTTTCCGGAAAATTTAGTTAGTGAACATTCCAATTTTTTTTTCATAATGTAGTCTACTTTCAACTTGACTACCACAAAAATATAGTTAAATTATAGTCTGAAAACATTTTTTCACACGCCGTTACTGCCACAGATACATTTGGTTATATGTATTTGTAAAGCGGCGTTGAATCGTTTTCAACTTTAAAAATAAAACGGCTATCAAATTTCATTAACTTTTGATAAAACTTGTATATTATTTACCTCAATGTATAGGCACCAGAGCACGAAAAAAATACAGACAAAATAATGTATAACGGCGTTGAATGTAGATCAAAAATAGGAACAAATCTGTTCGATCAATATATAAATAAAAACAGACTATGGCAACAGATATTTTAAGATTTCAAAGGTAATTTTTGTTAAATAGATTTTATCTTCAGAATTTTATTATTATTTCAAAAAAAAAGAAAAGATTTAAGGAATCAAAGTATAAATTGGTCGAACAATCAGAATATTTGCAATAGAATTTTTCAGACACCGCTCCGTCTGTACATAACATACTAAACATTTACGAACAATAAAAATGTGATGAATCCTCTTTTTAATTTTATTAAGATTTTTGTTCTTATTGTATTTATTCTAAATATTCTTTTCATTATTATAGTTAGAATTTTACGTAAAAATAAGAAAAATAGAAGGAATAAGTGCTAAATAAACTAAACAATATAATAATATCAATAAAAATATTAGTACATAAAAAACTTATAATAATATAAAATTTTGAAAAATAACCAACAATAATGTCAATTATATTGTATTCAGAAGATCTATTACGGTCGATTATGTATGGCACCAATTTGTTGTAACATATGTTTCGTTGTATTATAACTATTTAGTTATAATTTTATAATATTTATTAGATTTTTGATAAATATTTGTAGTAAAATAAATCTTATACAGTAATAATGTCAAATTATTATTAAGTTAGAATAACGTATAAAAGAATTTATAGAAGTCCCATAGCCTGTACAAGTCTGTCAGACTCATATAGAGTAAAATAACATTTTGTAGATTCAACAGTGTTTGGTGGTTTTAGAACCTCAATTTTTAAATTTGTTTAATTCAAATAAATGGTGAATGTGTAATCCATTTTTTATGCGGTGTTTTATGCGTTTTTAAAATAAATAATATTTATAGAACTAGAAGTTAACGATAATTGTGTCAAAACAGCGATTTGTAAATATATTTATGAAATACTGTAATTATCACAATTATTTATAAACTTTATATTACAAAAAGTAAACATTGTAAATATTTTGGAAAATATTTATTTATTCTTTTCAAACAATTTTTTACCAACGCCCACACAATAAATACATTTACATGCCAACATTTTACCCATTACTTGAAACATTCATTTTTCTGTGTTCCACATCAACGGAGCGTTTCGTTTCGGTTTGCATCACCTCGATATTGTCAAAATAATTATCTTTCCACAATTCCGACCTCTTTGGGATAATAGCTTCCCACAAACGATGCATAACACTCAAATAATATTCCGTGTTAAAAGTTTGGGACGACGAAAGAAATTTATAATGTAAAATACGAAGATAATCAAAAAGTAAAGTATTAACATAGATGATTGTTGAGCGACTTTGGTGCAATTTTTCGAGTCTTGCTTTAACCTTTGGCACACGATATTCGCTCAAATTGGTGCTGTTTCCGGGTCGTAACCATAAGTCGTATCTTCCGTAACGGTGTGTTTCATGTTAGTCAGAAATCATCTCTATTCACATTTTTACAAAGAAATTAAGTGTTTTTGAAACCGAATGAGCATTGACAAACATCTTTTAAAATGTTGTTCACCAAACTTTTTGAAATTCCAGAAATTATTAGCAACGTCTTTATAATTGTAAACCAACGATTTTCAAGCACCACATCTTTGATGTTCTTGACGTCACCTGAACTAATCTGCAGCAGAAAATTGATTCTGCATACAAAATTTAATTTTTTACATTTTATGTTCAACAAAATCACACATTATAAATATCGGAATTTGCGAAAACCAAGCGAAGTATAACAACAACTAATGAATATTATGAAGTAAAATGTCAAGGAAAACACTATGAACCTTCAAAAAAAAAAAAAAAATATCAAAATCCCTGCGAATTATTAAATAGAAAATGTAACATAATTTTTTGCACACAGTAGTTTATATATAAAAAAAAATACAACAATTTTTTTGAAATATAGTTTCTTTATGTTTTACCAGGAAATGTGAATTTTTTGAGATTAGTTCACGTTTGATGTTCTTAAAAATTAAATTATTTTCAAAAAAATGTAGTGTTTTGAAATTGATTCTATAGAAAATTATGGCCAAGAACAAACCAAAACAAAAAAGGTTTAATTCTAATCTTCTAAATTGTCCTTGCACATCAAAGCTTGAACTAAATTTGATGTGTACGCGGTAGCAAACCATTCTATTGGAGTATACGTCATAAATAACGCTATACACAAAATTTGTAAACTATATAGAACGAATACATCAGGAATTCGAGATCAAACTGATTGGAGTATACAATTTTGAAATAGTAAATAATTTTGTAAACTTAGGATCGTTGATAAATGTAAAAAATGATATGGAAGAGGAAATCAATAGATTAAAATGGCTTGGACACGTAACACGTACGGAGGAGGAAGAGGAATGGTAATCCAGAAGGTAGAAGAAGAGCCGGAAAACCTAAGGCTAGATGGCTAGATGCAGTAAACTGTGATATAAAGATCCTAAAAATTCGGGATTGGAAGAAATTGACTGCGGATAGGTCACAGGTTGGAGAAGTCTAAAACCGCACCTGGGTAATAATGCCATGGAGACAGTAAGTATTTACAACGAACATTTTACTCAAAAACATAATGATGATATTGAATCTATAAATGCCACCGGTAGACTGTCCAGTAGTTTGCATACCAGCGAAATTGAATTCCAATAACTATATGGCAGTATGACATATATTTCTGATTCTCTGGAACAAAACGTTCTCAATCGAAACCGTCCATATCCTATATTATTTTGAGCATTTTATGATCAGGCATCAGGCAAGTATATTTGTATTAAATAAATTAATACTTTCTAATTGTGTTGTGAGTAAATCCTTATATAAATTTTGTTTTTAAATCTATCCCAACGCTATCTTACCGAGCGATGTTTTCGCATATGAACTTAATCGCAAAGATTTACTTATCCTACGCATCGGTCGGCAATATTTTACGATTATTTTTGAATGGGATGGAGAATCATGTTTCGATAAACAAAATTTCACTTGATCTAAAAACCTTTTAATAATGTTGCCTGTTAAATATTTTTTAATAATATTATTTTGTAGAAGAGAAAAAATGTGCTTCCCAAATTTTCAGAACTAAATATGAAAAATATAAATTATCGATTAATTACGCAAAAGTTAATTATTCGCCATATACAAACACATACATAATTTATCGTATATAAATATAACAAGAGATTATAATAATACTAATATTCCAAAACATTTAATTATAAAAAAACATATTAATAATGCAAAAAATGAACAAAACAAAAATAAAAAACCACTAATAAAATTTAATCAAAATCAAAATTATTAGAAATTATAAAAATTAATAATAGCATTTATGTTAATTATATACCAATCGATTGCAAATTCAGAATGCAAATGACTATAATAATATTATACACACAAGTAGCTATAACATATATATGCAAACAACATGATCTACACTAGAATGCATTGCATATACAGATATATGGACCTACAATATATGTATATGAAGGTAGGTAGGACGATAGTTCGATTATGATTTATTTATACCTGTTCGTATCGAACGTTGATGATATATTTCGTTGTATTAAAACCATACTCATTTACGTATAAGGTTACAAAAGTTTTAACGAAATAAATGTACACAATATGAGAATAAAAATTCTATATAGGTACGCAAATATATATTTTATAACATAAAAGGGATGGATTTTTAATCCTACATATAGAAGTTTCATTTTTATGATTATAAATATATTTACACATATGCAGATGTATCTTTATATTAACTTATATAGCAAAGAAATATATAATATAATAATGAAATATCATCATCTGCATACCATTATCAAAAGTTGCTGACCGGATAGTATGTTAACTATATATACAATATGCTCTGCGTTCCCATCAATTTATGTTTCGTACTGCAATATTGGTATAGATATTCCTTTTATTTTAATTTTACCTTTTACTTCTTTATTTCTTGATGTTATTACATATTATTATTATTATTATTATTATTATTATTATTATTATTATTATTATTATTATTATTATTATTATTATATGCCTCTTTTTCTTTTGATCGGTTGTTAAATTATAAATATACACTGTAAAAGTACGAGCAAAATATTATACGCACATATGGAGGAAAACTGGTAGTATCTGTTTGATTTCGATATTTGGCCAAAAATGATATAATTATACATGGTGTCCCAAATTTCGACGGTAATACGAAAACACAAGATTCTCTGGGTCATTTTGCGTCGAAAATATTATATAACATTTTTGGCCGATTCGACTTCGGTGCGAAGTTACACGCAAATAACCAAATTTTCAATCAGACCTTGTGTTTTGCACTCTACTGAAATCAATATCTCAATAACTAATTAACCGATTTTAAATTTTTTTGATACACTATTAGCATTAGCATACCGAGATCTTTAATTTGACGCTAAGATAAGTCAATCCGGGCATGTCGTTATCCAGATACTTACAGGAATGTTGACAATTAGATGAACACCAGTTTTCTTTTTAAAAGTTTGTTCAAACATAAGTCGAAAAAATCATGTTGAAAATTTTTTTTTAGTATAAGTTTAAAAACTTACCACATTCATAAGCTTTCGTTTAAGCTATAACATTACGATCGGTCTCAACTGGTTCCAAAGATATTCACAAATAATAAAACATTTTTAAACCTGATTTTTCGACTTATACTTGAACAAACTTTCAAAAAGAAAAATTGCGTTCAGCTAACTATCAACATTCCTGTAAGTATCTGGATAACCACATGTCCGAATTGTCTTATCTTAACGTAAAATTAAAGATCTCGGTATGCTAATGCTAATAGTGTATCAAAAAAATTTAAAATCGGTTAATTAGTTATTGAGATATTGATCCCAGTAGAGTGCAAAACATGGTCTGATTGAAAATTTGATTATTTGCATGTAACTTCGTACCCTAACAAAAAAAAAGTACACGGATCCAATTAGAAAGTAACGTCAAAACAATGAAATATTAATTAATTAATTGCTCCATGGAACATGGTTGTCATTGTTAAAATGAAATAACATTTATTAAATCAACGAAACATTAACATTAAATCATGCATGTTTTTCAATGAATCACCAACGTTGGTTTCAGGAATTGTATAATTGTTTTGATGAATATTATTCATCGTTTCAACGTTTTCTGTTTAATAACTTATTATTCTGCGCATTAGTTAATTAATAATCGCGAATTCATTCATTCAATAAACAAGTACATAAAGTTAATTTTTAAAAATAACAAATATTAATGAATTATTCATTGAAACAGTGAAAAATGGGCTTATAAACACATTATTCATTGAAATTATGTACAAATTTATTTTCAGTGTACCGAAGTCGAATCGGCCAAATATGTTATATAATATTTTCGACGCAAAATGACCCAGGCGTGGAATCATGTAAGGTGATAAGTGACAGTCACCATGGTGATACTGAAAAGTGATCACCTATTTTTTTGGCATCATGTAAGGTGATCACTTTTAAACTCACCAGAAGGTGATTTTTATATAATGTCATTCGTATCGGCCGACGGTGAGAAAGAAATATATTTTGACATGTTCTTTCTTTATATTACTGCCAAAAAAAAAATAAAATCTACAAATAAATCATAGAAATGTAATCAAAATTAAGATAATAAAATTTTAGCGTTAATAAAAAATATAAATGTTTAGTTCAGTTTCGATTGAATTATATAGTTCAGAGACATTTGTTTATTTGATTGTAATCTTCAATAAAAAATTAACTATTTTAATAATAATAAAACCATTACAAATTTTTCGAATTAAAATAATTTCTAAACAATTTAAAATATTAAAATTGAATTTTCGGTCTGAATGTAGCAAATATTATATCATTATTTTTTTATTTTAACATAAATTATTATTGCCTTAAGAATATTGATAAAATATATTGCTAATCCATACTTAACGTAACGCAACGTACAAATATTTGATAAAATATATTATTTCTTTGTTAATGTTAACAAAAAAAATTACGAAATGTATTCCTTGAATATAATATGAAAACTAAATATTTTCCTTTAATTAATTTTAATATTTTGCATAGCACACCGAATTCACAACAAATAACAATGAAAGAATTTCTTTTTTCCCAAAAAAATATAATCTTATACACAAAACGACAGCAAAAAAGCAATCACCTGAAAATCGTCACTTTTTGGTGATATCGCCATAGCCGATGCAACATTTATAAAAGGTGACAGTGACTGTCACTTATCACCTTACATGATTTCACCCCAGAGAACCTAGTCTATTCGTATTGTCGTCGAAATTTGGGACTCCCTGTATAATTAAAATAATTTACAGTGTACGGATATAATAAGATAAAAATGTTGTAGCCAATCTACACACAATATACATATGGCTCACGAATTTTCATTAATCCAATTACAAGATAAGCTTTTCTGACCGCGCGCAGTAACATCATCTAATTTTTTAATTTTAATAATATTCATGCAAGTTATTCTATAGATACACAATATTCTGCATATTGCATTCATATTTATATACGAACAAACCGCCTATAAATTTTATTATATTCATCGTTATTATTATGATTATTATTATTATTTTATAATATTATTACATTAAGTTCTTGCACATTCACATCCATACCATGTACCAGAGTACCAGCGCATTCATACGCGCGTATTAATATTGATATATACACTTAACGCAATTGTATACATAAACATATTTGTTATAACTTAAGTTTCTTCTTGAATATATTCAGAATAATGGCAGACATACAATATTAAAAATAAAAATCCATTGAATGTTATGCATTATTTTTGTTTTGTGTTCTTAATAAAAATTATGTGTATCACCACACACCGCAAAAGTGTAGTGCGGAAAGGAATAAAGGTTTAACTTTAATTTTTTTTTTTTTGTCCATATATCGAAGTGAAAAAAATGTTGATTAAAATATAATTTAATAATTTAAATTCTATTATATTCTTTAATATAATACAATAATTTTAATTATAATTATAAACACATGTATTTTACGCACATATTGTAATCAATACACAGATTTGTTAATAGTAATTATTATATATTTTACGTAAAATAATAACAAAAATAAATTAATATATATTTATAATTCACTTACCATAAGGTTTGTCACGAATTTCGCCGTCACTATTTCCTGTAATGATAAAAAAATCATAATTATATATTAATACAAAATACCTTTGTAATTTATATATTGAAATTTGGAACATAAAAACTATTGTATATATAGGAATTATAATCACACACACACACACACACATGAAATTTGAAATCATAAACAAAAAAAAAAAATTTCAATTAACCCATATTTGAATCTGTTTGCTGTTCGAATATCTCTAATATAGAAACGCGACGCATCAAACAATAAATACCAAGATGAAGCTGACAAAATAATTTTACTCCATACAAAAAAAAACACAAAATAAATTAGGAAAAGACATTATTAAAGAGACAAAGAAGATAAATGCAATGGAATGTACCAGGTGTAACGGTATCGAGTGAGCGTTTTTTTTTTGTTAATATAAAACACTAATTTCAAATGGGAAAGTAAAAAACATTTTATTCAAAATGTTGGCCATTGTTTTCTACACATTTTGACAACCTTTCTGGCAATTTGTGAATACGACGCCAATAGAATTGTTCGTCTTTTGAAGTAAATAAAATCAGACAACCAATTTTCGATGTGTTCGTAAGAATCGAAATGCTACTCAGCCAATGCGTGTTCCATCGATGAAAACAAATGGTAGTGGGAAGTGGTCAAGTCGGGTGAATACAGCGGGTGGGGTAGCAAAATAGTGCTTTGATTGTATCCTGAACCGGTTTTGCTTTGTGTGTAAGTGCATTGTCATGCAGCAAAATTACCGTGTCTTCTGGCCCATTCTGGTCGTTTTTCGATCAATGCATGGTTCAAATTGATCATTTGTTGTTGGTAGCGATCAGCATTGACAGTTTCACCAGGTTTTAGGAGCACGTTGTACACCACAACCTTTTGATCTTAACTCTAATGATATGAGTGCGTGTGCTTTCGTGGGTTTATGTGTGTGGGCCTTTGTGTTTGAGATCGTTTGTGTGTGTGTGTGAAGGCTTGTGTGAATGCATAGGAGTGTATGGAATCAATTATCTGTCACGTCCATATTGTTGGTTCTGGATAAAACCAAAACAAAGATAAAATTTTTCCATAGCAAAAATCAATCGTTGTAGTTATTTTGTGAATATAATTGGAATCAGTTGAGACCTATCGTAATGTTATAGCTTAACCGAAAGCTTATGAATGTGGCAAGTTTTTAAACTTATATCGAAAAAAATTTTTCATTATGATTTTTCGACTTATGTTTGAATAAACTTTCAAAAAGAAAGATGGTGTTCATCAAATTGTCAACATTCCTGTAAGTATCTGGATAACCACATGCCCGAATTGACTTATCTTAACGTCAAATTAAAGATCTCGGTATGCTAATGTTAATAGTATATAAAGAATTAAAAATCGGTTAATTAGTTATTGAGATATTGATCCCAGTAGATTGCTAGAGTGTATAATTAACTTTTAACACTTTTAGCATTTTTAGATAATTTTTCACTTTTGTCATACTTTAAATTGTGTGTCCTTTTTTGTAGATTTTTGTCACTATAAGTAATTAGAAGTACTTGACTATTACCAAAAGAAAACATCTATTATCAGCATAAGCACACAACATACAAGATAAGAGGTTAACAACAACATTGCATAAATAAAAATGTCGATTGAAGGTTCCCAGAAATTACAATTTAATCATTAATATCTGGAATACAATCACCCGATTTGTTGTCAACTTTGTAGTCGATGCAACCAATACACAGCGCCAACAACAATCGTACGCTTAAATTCTATAGCGATAACGAAAATCAAATAATTCAGAATTATTTATATTCGAGAATATATAAACAAGTTTCTGTTAATAGAATATATTACATTACAGTCAAAGTTAGTAAATTTATCAGCAGGAGGAACGTGTGCCACGAAAAACTATTGAATGGTAATCCAGAAGGTAGAAGGAGAGCCGGAAGACCTAAGGCTAGATCGCTAGATGCAGTAAACTGTGATATAAAGATCCTTAAATTTCGGGATGGGAAGACATTGACTGCGGACTGCAGGTTGGAAAAGTGCTTTAGAGAAGGCTAAAACCGCACCAGGGTTATAATGCCATGGTGTGAATAAGTAAATAAGATTAGCCCATAGTGATATGTGTGCAGACATAGTTAATCTTTGAGTAGCAACACCATATTTTCAAAGATACCTGTTTTTCTCTTTATTCCAAAAACGAACGTAAATGGTCAGCCAGCACAAAAAATTTTAATAATAAAATAAATACCGAAAAATTCCCTTGAAAAAGAAAGAAAATTGAACCTGCTGTATTTCATGATTAATAATATATATTTCAGCGCTATATCACTGCGCTACTGAGTGGATTTTTTATAATTAACCAATATTGATCTGCAATTATTGATGAATAAATGTTTCCATGACTGATTAGCTCCGCGTGGCGCGTGCAGATATTGTTAATCTTTTGAGCGTTCAACAGCGGAAAAATTAATTTCATAATAAAAATAAATACCAAAGAATTTCTCATGTAAATGGAAAATTTAGTACTTGCACAAACAATCATATAAACTACTACTGTCTACCGTCAATCCTATCCTATAGCTATATAAGAAAATTACAGTGATATTGTAATCTGTATCGCAAAAATTATGTGGATAAATTAATGTTTCCAACAACACGAAAGTCCTAATTTTTCAGGCGAATTGCATTAAAATACGTCTTAAGAGTAATTTTATCACAATAAGTATTAGAATTTAGATTAGGCATTTAAGCATTCCTATAGTTGTGCTAATGTTATAAATATTCCTTATATATTGTATATATATCAATAACATCACCTATATATTTGTATAGGACGATGTTTCTGTTCAAAAACATATAATACTCGAACAAGTTAATAAAATTTTGATATTATTAATAATGAACTAAATAAATAAAGACAAAAAAAAAAGCAGTAGATTTAACCTTTTTTTTTTACTTCAATTATTGTATATCTTCGATATCCGTGTCTTGTTTTTATTTATCTTACACGCGCTTTAGGTGCGATCACTTTCATTTATACTTTTTGCGTGTTATCAAAAATTACATCAAAACATAATATAAAGAAATTACTAATAATCTGTACAAACATTAGTTGAATTTTTGTATAGGAAGGCATTAATTTAATACAGGTTATTATACACCCATAGACTTTATATAAAAAAGAGGTTTATGATTATGTGTGTGTGTGTGTGTGTGTGTGTGAGTTTGTGCACTATATAAATAAAATTCATTCAAAATTTCAAAAATATCATAACGTAAACATTCAATTAAATAGTATTATTTTACACAGAACGAGTATATATTTTATGAATCACATTCATATTGTGATATGTTTGGACAGAGTATATTATTATTAAACATGTTATTATGATAAGAAATTCAAAAATATTTAATGAAACGATCATAAATAAATATCATACAATTTACAATATATATCTGATATAGAAAATAGGTGTATAATATAACAAATAATTAAATGTATACAATTGAATCAATAAAATCATTATTATTAAGATAAAAATTCATAAATAATTTATAATTAAATGAAAATTCAATAAAAATAAAATAACTCACATATCAAAAAAAAAAAGAAACACGTTAATCTCAATTCTATTCAAATTCAATGGTTATCGAAAAGATCAAAATTTGTGATTATATAATTTATTCGTTGTCATGCAAAAAGCAAAATAAATAATAAACAATTGATTTGATCAAATGGTATACGATATTTATATTTTAGATAACATAAACTATTATATTGCAGACTATATATTTCCATTCATTGTTCGTATTACAATATATACAAATTGTTTAACGCACAATAACCGACGAATAATGAATGGGTCATTCGTGTGACAGTGATTAGTATAATTCGTACTGATATAGTTATAAACCAATTCGCTGGTTTACAATTTTACAAATTCTTTAATTTTTATATCGAACCGAACATAAATATTCACTTTATGTGATAATGAAAATGAAAATTATATTTATTTATTTACTGCCCAAGGCCAACGGACTTCAATGTACCATACTGACTAATTCTAATCATATACAAAAACCAAATCATGATCAGAATGACGCCGAGTGCACATAGTATAAATTTAAATCAAAATAAAACTATTATAAAAAGGACCTTACAATAAAAGTTAAAAATAAATAAATTAAAAGAAACTAATAACAGGCAACGCGTATATTTAATTCCGTATGGAAAATCCATAGATATAATATTGTCCATAACCTAAAGACCGCATTAGCTATACACTAAAATCAATAAGTGATAAAAAAATTTGGTGCATCAATCCCATTAGGCAAAAGATCAAAAATAAATAAATCACTAGCCTAGATTTCACGCCTGTGTGTGATTCCAAATTGATCAGTAGTTAACGTATCTAAGATGGAAGCCACCGAAAACCATCCGTCCATCCTAGTTTCCTTAGAGTAGAAAAAAACAAATCGTTTTTGTAAAGACTTAATGGAATTAAAGTGTTCATCGTAGTATGGGTTCCATACTATTGTTACATATTCCAATTGAGATCTGATAAAATCGCACAGTAAAAGCTCCTCAACACGTATGGATCAGAAAATTTCCAACAACTAGCCTTCTAATAAATTCCAGCATCATAGAAGTTCTAGATGTTATATGCAATCAACGTGGGCTTTAATAGTCAATTAATAATCGACAAATACGGCCAAGTTCATGTATTTCGTCAACCCATTTTGGGGACGAATTACAAATTTTGTAATTAAAAACTATCGGCATTAAGTTTCGATATGGAAAGAAACACAATTGCATTTATCCACGTTTAGGTAATCATCATTTAGAGCACACAAGGACGAGGAAATCATGGACAGATCATTTTAAAATAATATAGGCGTCGGAGGAGGATGCTACAGCCGGAAATTGATTTTTAAATCATTCGCATACAGACGTCATTTGGATGATAGCAACAAAACAATGTGATTCATTTATAAAAAGGTTAAAAATAAACAAAGGAACAATGTGGCTGCCATCGAATTTAACAGTAAATGATCGCGAATTATGACCGAGTACCCTTACATATTGTTTACGATCACTTAAATAAAATTCAATCTAATGCGTAGCATAGTTGAATGTATACCTACATTACGTAATTTTTCGATTAGATACTCTATCGAAGGACTTACAAAAATCCGTGTATATCACATCCACCTGCCGATAAGATTAATAAAAAACTTATCCAAAGTAGGAAGAATATCGACACCTCTAAAATTAGAAATTTCACTCCTTCAACCATCCTTTTGAATGTGTGTGTGTGTGTGTGTGTGTAATATAAGACCATAAAATATATTAATGGATTATGATTTTCACACTATAAATGCGGCAAAATAGTATCACGCACTATATCCTATTGAAAAATCGAGTGTAAATGCTAAATGGCGATTTGAATCATATTCAAAGAAAATATATTTATTTTAATTTAATTTACATTCACACAAATGAAGGCGCGCAGCCTTGTGCATTAAACTTTGATTATAATTTTTATAAAATCAACATTTCATTTATGTTATTTTTGTTTTTAAATATAATATATTAAAATTCAAGTTATCAATCACAATTAAATAATTTAATAGTTAATGTTTTAATTGTTATTATTCCATGTTTTATCTTTGCAGCTGCAATATAAATATTTATATTTTCTTTTCAAATTTAATTAGAACTTATTTTTAGTATTTAAAGTATTCATTTGTTTACTCTTTATTTATTCTTGACTCATCACATAGCCTTTTGTATTTAGTTGACCTTGAAAATTTTCTAGATATTAAAATTTGTGTTTTCGTACTAGGTTCGGAAAAAGAATATATTCGATTATTTCAATTTTTCAATTTGCAAAAATCTTTTATAAATACATAAACAAAGTATTTTGTTGTGTTTTTAGGATTCGTCTCGTCTTAGGAAAGAAATTAATAAAATAAGTAAAGTTTTGAATAGTTTTATAGTAATTTTGCGCTGTAGAATATTACATCATGGTAAAAATTATAACACGCCGTCACCAACATTATTATATTGTTTATTAATTGTGTAATGAGATCATGTTAATTACATAATAAATATGATGTCGGCACGAAATCGTTCGTAATCATTTGAAAAACAGAGGTTATTGAGGTACCGGTTTGGTTTACACTTCTGGTAAATTGTTGGGAAAAAAAATTTTAAATATATGAGAATTATCGAATCTGGAAAAATTAAATACAAAATTCGAGAAAATATAAACCCAATGAAATTATTTACAGCTTAATAAACAGAAATAAAATTAAATAAATTATAGTTTAAAAAAAATAAAGAGTATATTGGGCTGTGACAAAATAAATTTGGAATAAAATTACCCTGACTTATTGCTCCAGTTAAATAATGAGACAGTTCAAGCATATGTTCAATGTTTTACTATCTCAATCAGCCAGAGTATATGTGGCCAACAACAACAACCAATTGATTCCCATCAACTGCATCTTACATTTAAGAAATATTAAAGTGTTTTAGGTGGGTGAAGAAAATAGGTGGAAGTAAATTAATGGATTTCCTCGTCACATGTCAATTTAAAAAGTGTCATTCAATTTTTTAATATCTGTTATTAGTATTTAATATCATTATAAGTTATTGAAAAAAAAAATAAGATATCGGTTTAATTAATTGAGAAAAATCGTGTTTTAATTATACTACAGTGTCCATACCATACGTTTGTTACTATTAATTTCAATGTTTTGTCTGCTTCGCCGTCATAATTGGATGGGAAGTTTTTTCTATCGTTAAATTGCCTATAAAAAAAGAGTAAATATAAACCCTCTGTCACATAATAAACTGGAATGGCTATATGTGAACCATAGAACACTTGGGTTTTTTGGTTCACATTATTATTATCTGTAAACGTTCCTCAACAAATTGTTCACATTTATTTTACATTACATTCAGTAGAAAAGAAAAAAAAGCTGTTTTCGTGGGTCGTTCGAAAAATTAATATATTGATAAAAAAAAAACAAAGATAACCAATACATTAAAGTCTGTTTTAAAATTGGTAAAAATGCTACAAAAATGTGTGATTTGTTTAAGATCGCGATAATTGTGTGTTAAGAGTACATGTTTTTTAAATGGCGTAAATTATGCACAGAAGGCAGAGAAGTAATATGATGTGATGAAGGTCGATCAAGTCAATGATTTCGTGAAAATTTTAAGCGAGATTCATTGAAATGGAGCTTGGAATACGGAAAACAATAATTCATTGAATTTTAACTGGTCTACGATAGATGAATTCAAAGTTTATTTCACACATCAATTAAATGCGATATTGAAAAAAAATTGCACCGAATTGAACTAATAATCAAATATTCACTTAATTTAACTCCCTACATCTAAATTTCTATTCGCAAAATTTGGCTATGAAACGAAAACCATTTTGCGACAGTTGATGGTATTCAAAAGGCGACGACCACATCGTTCTTAACAGCATTCCAATCACAGACAAAAACCTTCGATCACCGTTCTGATTATAGCATTCCAATCATAGACTTAAAAAAGTCAGTTGATTACAGATCGATGCATTTCAGTTAATAAAGATTATTTTAATTCAATATAAAATAGTTTTTATATGAAAATGTTAATATTTATGTTTGTGTTTTTTTTTTTTTTGCAATCCATTCCGGATTATTATGGGCTTAAAAAAAAGGTTGTATTTTATAATGATTATTTTTGTTGATGTACAGGGTGTTCCAAATTTCGACGGCAATACGAAAACACTAGGTTCTGAAGAGTTAATTCAGAGTATTGAAGACTGTATTCAAGAGCTTCGCCAAAAGCAACAGCAAACACTTATATATTGATTCGGTCTATTGAAAAGCATTGTTGTCTATGTATTCGAGCTGAAGGAGCACATTTTCAGCAATTACTTTAGGCTTTTGTTTGTTTAAAACTGTGGTGATATGCGTGCGTGTGCTTTGTGGGTTTATGTGTATAGGACTTTGTGTGTTAGATCGTTTGTGTGTGTGTGTGAAGGTTTGTGTGAATGCATAGGAGTGTATGAAATCAATTATCTGTCACGTTCGTATTGTTGGTTCTGGATAAACCCAAAAAAAGATGAAATTTTTCCATAGCGAAAATCGCCTACAACGTTGTAGTTATTTGTGAATATCTTTGAAACCAGTTGAGACCTATCGTAATCTTATAGCTTAAATGAAAGCTTATGAATGTGGCAAGTTTTTAAACTTATACCGAAAAAAATTTGTCATCATGATTTTTCAACTTATGCTTGAACAAACTTTATGAAAGGAAAAATGGCGTTCAGCTAATTGTCAACATTCCTGTAAGTATCTCGATAACCACATGCCCGAATTGACTTATCTTAACGTCAAATTAAAGATCTCGGTATGCTAATGCTAATAGTGTATCAAAAAAAATTTAAAATCGGTTAATTAGTTATTGAGATATTGATCGCAGTAGAGTGCAAAACATGGTCTGATTGAAAATTTGGTTATTTGCGTGTAACTTCGTACCGAAGTCGAATCGACCAAAATTTTAAATAATATTTTCGACGCAAAATGACCCAGAGAACATAGTGTTTTCGTATTACCGTCGAAATTTGGGACACCCTGCTATATATACCAAAATATACAATTATTTTCATTCTTTCACTTGCAATTATTTCCGGTACTGTAAAAACAAAAATTAATAATTAATAATACTTAATAATAAAATAATAAAGACAAACATTTTCATAAATGATATCATTTTATTATTCTCTATAATAATAATAATAATAATAATAATAATCATTAATTAATATTTTTTTTAATTTATTGTAATTATTCAGAATTTCATGGAAAAAAAAGTTAAACGAAATTAAATTTTATTGTATTAAAATTTAGTTAAATAGAAAAAATTAAAAAATTTTTATTATCAGTATACAATTTATGCGATATCTATCATCCACTCCTATATTTTTTAACCATGTTTATTTATTATTTATTTGTTTATTTATTTACTTAATTTTGTGTTAGCATTATTTATATTTTTTCCTTTAAATTTATGTGTGCGCTATAAGAAATATTTATATTTTATTTATTACACACTCCGACACTATTATACGAACGCTATTTTTTTTTCATAATAAATATTTTATTGGGGATTTTTTCAAATTTTTTATTTTTATCAAAAATAAATGTGGAAATAAAGAAATATGTTTAATTTTTATATATTATTATCATGCAAGCATAAAATTATATTTTCATGTATATATATTTCCTATTTGATCGTAATCATTTGCAAGAATTAAACAACAATATTACAATATAATACGATTATCAATACACACAATACATTCATTCCCGCCTATATGATATTACCATAGAGGATAGATATAATGTTTAAAAATAGTTTGAATTGTAAATTAATTTAATATTTTTGATTAAAATGATACGACCGCGAAACAAATGGTTCGTGTTTTTTGGCAATAAACTTAAATTGGTGATTTATTATTCTACTTTATTTTGTGTGATTAATTTATTAATTATTAATTAATTATCTGGCTATACTATAGTAACAATTTACCAGGTATATGAGTATGAAATGAGCCTATTTCAAAAGAAGAAAAACACATTATTTAGAATAGAAAAATCAAAAATATTTTATTCAAAATAACTTCCATCGCTTTCTACACATTTTAACCACCTTTCAGGCAATTTTCGTATACCACGTCGAAAAAATGGTGTTGCTTTGGATGAAAACCATTCAGATAGCCAATTTTCAACTTCTTCAGATGTTTTGAAGTGCTGTTCTTTCAAAGCATGTCCCATCGATGAAAACAAATGGTAGTCCGTATAACATTTGAAACATTATGAATTTATATACAGGATGGTTAAGTACAGGCCGCTGAGATATTTGAATGTTTTTGCCATCTATAAATAGCTAGAAAACAAACAGATCCAAGTGTTTTTTCTGGATAATTGAGCTTTGATAAAGCTCTCTTCGTACATTGTTAACGTATACGTTATCTAACCTGACTCAAATTTCACTTCTTTTGACTTTTATGTTAACACACCTAATATTTCATATTTTGCTTACTTTATTAATAATTAATTTTTTTATATATAAAAGCTTAATCAAGATAAAAAAATAAATAGCAAAAATCTTTCAAAACTTTTCAAATTTCTACCCGTAAAATATTTAATAAACAAACCAATGTGTCTTAAGGATATATTTTAATCGCATAATTTTTGCTATTTTACTTTTATAAATTATCAATCAAATGTCCGAAACCATACTTAAAAAAGTCGATGTAAAATCAGTTTGTTCCACTCTGCACTGTACTGTATTTTATCAGATATTTAAACAATATATGGAACGATGACAATGATGACAGAACATTGTACATAGCGAACACGTGATTTTAATATGAGAAAAAGGAAAAGAAAGTAAATCATTGATTAACATACAAAAGAAAAGATGATTAATAATTGAACCAAGAAACATCACCGCAGACAATACAGAAATAGAACAAGACACATTAATATTTACCGAAATCAATTGTGAGCGATTTGAAAGATAAATAGACATGATTAAATTACTTGTGGGCGGACCGAAAATCGAAATATTCATTAACAAAATATTATGGTCGATTGTGTCAAACATTCTGGTGAAATTCAATAAAAGCAATATCTAAATTAAATTTTCATCCACATAGCAGAACTTATATTGTTATAGTAATTTTGTGACAACAGTTTTACGCATCACAAATGAGGCGACAAATTTGATTCTTTAAAATATATATTGCTTGCGGAAAGTGTGTAAATTTTAAAATTTTTAATATATTGTTTATAAACAAAATTGTCAATAATTAATTGTTCTAAAAAGGATATATAAATGGTATATGACATACATAAGAGTTAAGTTAAATGAAATAAAATATAAGTTTAGGTCAATGTTATATTTTTAATATTTGTATACATAATTATTAGTAATTATATTAAATAAGTTTACATTATGTTAAACTAGGTTATCAGCAAGTCATATCTATATCTAAATAAATGTTCAATATTTATATATAGTGTGATATAAACAAATACAACAAAATGATATAATTTTATATTTTGTTATCACTATCTTAAAATGAAATAATGAAAGTAAAATGTAATAATATAATAAAATTTATATGTAATTGAAAATAACACCCGGCAGTAAATTTTGAAACTAGTTCCGTATAAAAACTAGTTCTTCAACTAGTGTAAAAAGAACTAGTTACAGAACTATTACTAAAGTAATGCAGATAGGAATCATTTTAAATAAGCAATAATATAAAAATATGACGAAACGAAGAGAGGCAAAAACGTTTTTGAACTGTTATATTAATTTAAAGAAATATATTTGCCGTTTTTAGACACTGGTTTGATTTCATTTTTAATAATGTAATGAATTCGGTATTAAAAACACGCATTGTGATTGTGAAGTGAAAAAGAAGTTTATTTGAGTAAATTACCATCCAAAATATTCAACAATTTTAGTGCAACAGAAGAAAATATGCACATTGTAACTAACGAGAACTTTGTGGCTGAAGATTGTTCCAACAATATGGATATTTTGGAAAACGAATCGCTGCCAAAAATATCTTTTGAAGAGAAATTAATTGATTGGAATATTAGGAATAAATCCTTCCGTAAATGTTTCGAAGAATTGGGTTTTATTTTATGTGAGGAAAACTTAGATGCAGCACGTAAAATTAAAATGGTGCTGTTGTAATTTAACAAAAAGGTGATAAACTATGAATCACCAGTTGCAATAATTTATAATATTCTTTAAATATGAAGTAAATTATTATTTTGTATTAAAAACATAATAAATATTAAATTATATTAAAATATATTGTCTACGATTTTTTTAAAATTAAATACAACCTTTTTTTTGTGTAAAGAACTAGTTAAAGTACTGGTAAAAAAATACATAATCTGATTCAAATTAATATTAACCAGTTCAGTAACTATGTTGCAGAAGAACTAGTACTAGCACTTAAGTGTTTACATTTGAACTAGTTCAGTATAATTGATTACAAATTAACTATTTCTTCAACTAGTTGAAAAGTTATGCAGAAGAGGACAATTGTCTTTTCGTAGGACATCTCCATGTTAAAAGAAACAGTTGACAGCAAGTAAAAGGGGTTTAGCGTGGAATCAGTATTATTTACTTTGTAACTAGTTGCACCACTAGTAGTATAACTATTTCTCTTTCCTGCAGGGCATAATTACGAGTATAAGGTGCGTACACATACAGAAACATAAAAATTTAGCATAAATTTCAAATATAAATTAAAAGATTAAAATCATGGTTTTTATAAATAGAAATTTTAATTTTTTAATCTTCTGTACTAATAAATTTAGTTGGAAATGAATATGAATATTTTATTAAATTTTAATTTGTGATTTGCATTGATTTAATATAAGGTTCTCTTCTACATATACCAAAACCCTATTTTATTAATCAAGCTCATATTAATATTAATCTAAATAAAATAATTATATGAAAAAACAATGTGTTGCGTGTGAATGTGATGATTTTTATAGATAATAAAGCAAAACATTAATTGCTGTGTTTAGATGTGAAACTGAATTTATATATGAATCTGTTAAACAGTCGCTGCCGGAAAATAAATAATATTATTTGGAAATTGATAATTCTAATCAGATTCGTTTAATATTTAAAAATATGGAATGAAATAAATGTTGCTGATTAATAATTTGATTGAGAGAAATCAATAATCGATTACAATAAAATGTATCGGGTTTTGGTAGATGTGTAGCAACAAAATAACATTTGAAGTAATTTTTTTTTTTCAAATCGATCTAACAATCCATGCACTTATAATTTAAGTGTTAGGCCATACAAATTATATAAGCAAATTATTACATTAATTACATCGGAAATATATTATAAAAATATTGATTATTTCTTTGTGTTATAGTTTTAAGTAGATATATGTATTTGAAAAAAAAGGCACATCTTAAAATGTAAATACCTACTATTATTCTTATTTTCTTTCATCATATACACGTGATCATAGGTGATCAAACGGAACAATGATATTTATTCAAATAATTAAACTATTCGATAAAACACAGTTTTATTGATAAAAACAAAACACAATTTAATTAAAAATAATTTTTAACAAAAATTTATAAAATTAAACTTTAATTATACATTTACAAATCGATTTATTTATGAATACTTAATACAATAAATGTAAATAATTAAAATCAAATCAATTTTATTATGAAAAATATAATTATAAAAATAGGACACAAAAGTTATAGTTTTCATATATTTAATTTCACATAAAACTAACACTAATAATTAAATGGAATTAAAACAAAAATAGACATCATCAAAAACACGTAATTCTATTTTTTGTTTTCAAATCGATCACAAAAATACTAATTGTCTAATATGCAAATTATTATTGGACTATTGAAATATTCAGGGTTTCAAGATAAACAACACATAATTATATGCGTATTTACAATATAAAAATATTAACTAACAAATAATAATAATAATAATAATAATCAAATTATAGACAATATGAAATTGATTTTTACATATACAAATAAACATTACACATACACGTACGTCTTTCAAATTTGCATCCGTAGGTAATTCGAAAAGTTTTCTAAAGAATTAAAAAACAGGTAAATATAATACTATTTCTAACAAATTAAAACTAACAAAACTTCAAAAAGCGCGTATAATATTATCATATTTGCTTAAATTAAACTCATATAAACTACACGACATTTGCAATTAAGAAAACCGAAAACTGATGGAACATATAGATTCCACATGTAATTATGAAAGAAGGATGCCCCAATTAAATGAAAACAGAAACATAATTCTTTACATTGAGTGGTACATATGTATTTTGTAATTATTTAAAACATATTGTGTGTGTGTGTGTATGGGAAAATAAGGACGAAAGCAATATTTATATTTCAATTGAATTTTATTCTGCTACATTAAAAGAATTGATTTTATATCGAATTGTGTACGACAATCCTAAACGAAGTATGTATGAAATCATCTACAACGAACTTCTCCGGTTAATTATATCTCCATTTACCAGACATTTACCCTCTTCTCATTTCTTGTTATTCCGACCGATGTGCCATTGTTTATCCGACCAACCGTTCCCCACAAGCGAATACAAAAAATACATTCACACATTTATGAAAATCCCAAAAATACGATCATTGTACATTAGTAAATTCAAAGTCAATAGTATGTCTTAACACACATTAAATGCGGGTGGATGTTGACGAAAGTATGAAAGTATGTTCTGTGATAAAATATTTAACCTCGTTCGATCCAAAAACGGTTCTATGGTAGGTGAAATGTCGACTTCAGTCCATTGATGTATTGTAATTTCTTCTTCATAATCATTTTCACTTTCATCATCGTTAATCGGTAGTGGAAAAACACGGGTCTTTCTCACAGGTCGTATACAACTATCAATATCATTATCGTCAATATCATCTATCAATTTTATCAATATCTAACTCTTTTTCATCGCAATCAACGTCAGACAAATCGTCTGCATATATATCTTTATTTTCGTGTGACACCATATTGAAGGATTTCAAAATTTACTGTAAGTAGAAATTGAACAACCGAACCACTTTAAATCACAAAACATACTAAATACAAATGTAAAGTGGTGCATGGATTGCGCAATGTCGTTGCAAAACCGTACTAATACGACTCCCGCCTTTAAGCTACAGTTGAGATAAATCGTAGTACTACGACTCCCACCTTTAAGCTACAGTCGAGATAAATCGTAGTACTCCCGCCTTTAATTTGTTAATAGTTGATTTCATTTGGTATAATCGCTAAGTACTTATATAAGTACTTTGGTTTTTAGTATATGATGATTTTTCTATTTCTACCACGTTATCCCAAAGAAAATAACTGAACGTTGTCCAATCACATGATCTTATGGTGACCAATTGACAGCATACTATTTCTTAAAAAAACTTGATCATTAAATTTTTTCTGCTAATATAATTCAATTGTTTCAATTGCAAAATGAGACCAAAAAAAATCACTTATCATCTTACGATATCGATTGCCATCCACAGTTACAGCTTCATCAGCAGCATTTTCAAAGTACGACGGACCAATTATACGATAAATACTGACAAATACGACAATATTATTTATTAGCAAATCCACCAAATTTCAAAATGTACTTCATCTCAGTAAAGTTATAGTTCTTTTTTGATCCGATTGACAAATGCAGGACGTTTTGACGAATCCAATCAATGGCTTTATAATTTCTACATTATTTTTATTGTTGATACATTAAATGTTCAACTTATTGTGAATCGACATTTTAGGGTCTTCAGCAACACTGTCATGGACCAAATCAATATGGACCTGTGAACGACCACTATGGTGACTATACCTTTTTACTCTTTTATCTATCCTGAAACTATTTTATTAATAGAATTGCTTTCATCAAGATGCTTTCAGATAGACCGTAAATTTTCTATAAATATTTTTTACTTCAGGTAAAAATTTTTATAAATTAATTAAACAATTTGTTGTATTGTGTAGGACGTCATTGTATCAAAACCGCTATATTATTTTAAAGATTTGATTTGACAATTGGACGGGTCCTTTATTTAAAATACAAATCATAAAATTAACTATAGGAAACGGATATGGTGGAATGATTAATGAAAGTATTAATAGATTAAGTTTTAAATGAACACAAATTGATAAAATTCTGCAGAAAATTATAATAAAAATAGACTCGGTTCAATATTATTTTCCGGGAACTTTCAAACTCACGTTGATAAAAACTAATTGGATTGGATGTGTGTACGAAGTAAACGGTGTTTTTTATTTTTCATGGATAATTTTTTGTTTTTGATATGCCTAAAAACGTATATAAATTATTAAAAAGTTATATTAAATTATAGCGTTATTTATAGAAATTATTATTGTAATCTTCAGTTTTTGTTTGTTTGTTTTTTGGTATTTTATCAAATTTTATTATAAAATCTTAAAATCAAAATGACATGCAAACTATAATCTTAATAATTATTTTAATTTTGTTATTCGCACACACACACACACACACACACACACGGTAATTTAAAGGTAATGTAAGTATAGTAAGCAATATACATTTATAATTTACATGCACCGAGAAAACAGTCACGGTTAAATAAATTAAAAAATTGTAATTTGCAGTTTGTTAAACGCTAATTTTGTCTGATATAAACAAAGAATTTTTGGCGAAACAAATATACATTTTTCGTTTGGTTTGTGATCTTAGTTTACTTTGTTACCAACAAACGTTCATAATATTTAAAACACATGTTAGAAGTTATAGAAAATATACGTAGCCATACAACAAAATAAAACATTCGCATAAAAATAAAGCGTTCGTTTGGTGTAACTTTGCATATATTTTGCCTGGAACGAAAACTATAAGTTCTTTCAGTGTAGATTAACATTTATATATTAAATACACTCTTCGTTTATATATTTTAACTAATCTAATGATAATTATCTTTTGAAAAATGATGAACAATAACATTAAATTTATTATAATATTAAAAAATTTTGTTATTGCAATATTTAAATTTCTTGTAATATTATTAAATATAATTTTTTTGTCTTGTTCTTCGTTGGCTGTTGGTTGTTGAGGAAACTGTGCGAGGTAACCATAAAATTAAATTTAAATAAAAACATGCAATTTATATTTACACATTATTTGGTATAATTTTTTTTATTTTTTGGGTATGGTAAACATCAAATTAAATTAATTACTACTACACGTTGTTAAGGTCATACATATATCGGTTTTTGTTATTTAATATGTAATAATATAATATTGTTTCGATGTGTACATGTGTTGGTGTGCGTCTGTACATATTAAAGCAAAATATTTTTAGTACAATAAAATGAATTTGTACAACTTCATATAAATATTTTGTTATAATATGTTTTGCAATACAAGTATTTGTATATGAATACATTTTAGTAATAAATTAGTGTTACATATTTATATGCCACAGAAACGAAAACAATTATTAATTCATATAAAATATAAAAATAATAACTAATTGCCGCCGAACGTTGAGTTATGCGATAATGACAATGTAACTGCTTATTAAATACTAAACAAATAATTAATGTATAATTAAATGTTTTGTCTGCAAACCGCAAATTTTGTATAACATATAAAACTACTAATAATGCTTGGAATTATATATACAGGGTGTCCCAGTATCCTTTACACATATAGTATAATCCTAGCAATTTTCATTAGCCACTGTTGATCCTTTAAAGATGTGTGTGTGAACATTAATCAACGGTCACTACATCGACAAATCAACTGTGTAAACGTGATTCATTATTCCGAAGACGTTTGTGCATTATTAAGCACAAACAATTATATGATAATTATTTGCCAGAATGATTGTGTTCCTTCGCATTACAGCAACATGGTTAATAATTAATTTAATGAACATTATGCTAGAAGATAATATAGGGTCTATAACTAAGTGCTGGGGATAATCTGATAGGTGTCGTAAGTAGTATTGCTTGTACACAGTGTGAAGTGGCAATACTTCGCGCTATTGTAGTAGTTGAATCCGCCTTTCATATTCAGTATATGACCAGTTCAGTTGAAATGTACACAAGTATTTTTTTTAGTTGATTAAAAATGGAAAATTTTGTACCAACAAAACAGCATTTGCGGGAAGTTATGTTGTTAAGTAATTTTATTCAGAAGAAAACGGCAGCAGAAACTTATCGCTTTTTGTTACAAATTTATGGTGAGCATTCCCCATCACAAATCAATTGTTAGCATTGGTTTAGACGGTTTAAAAATAATGATTTTGATGTTAGTGATAAAGAACGCATTGGAGCACCAAAAAAAATTTGAAGACGAAGAATTGGAAGCTTTACTCAGTGAAGATGCATGTCAAACTGAAGAAGAATTAGCATTGGCATTGGATGTTAGTGCAAGCAAGTGTATCCAAACGTTTAAAGAAGATGGGAATGGTCCAAAAGCTATCGTATTGGGTACCACATGAATTGACGGAAAGACAACAATGTGTGAGATTTTGCTTCAAAGACATTCAATTTTGCATCGAATTGTGATTGGTGATGAAAAGTGGATCCATGACGATAATCCAAAACGTCTGAAAGCATGGGTGAAGACAGGTGAACCAGGTCTATCGACACCAAAACGCAATATTCATGGTTCTAAGGTTATGTTGTGTATCTTGTGGGACCAGCTTAATGTTGTGTACTATGAGATGCTTAAACCGGAACAAATCATCACTGCTGAACGTTACCGAGAGCAATTATTCCAATTGAGCCGAGCATTGAAATATCATCATGTAATCATTGTATTGTATAAAAAAATTTCAGACAGCTTTTTTGTAGGCGGCCACTGGAAATGGTCCAAGAATTAAACTCCTTCTGCGTGTGTAAGCCGACACCCAATATAAGCGTTATAATATTTGATGCGCAGAACCATGAAAACTATAATTGTATATTATCATTTATTGTTAGAAATTAAATTAGAACATGATCATTAAAAAATTAAAATAACAGATCAAATAAATTAAATTCACGGAATTTATTAAAAAAAAAAATAACGAAGTACTTATTTGAACTGTAATATAAGTTATTGTAAGTATAGCAACAGATAGACTAGACATTGGATTATAATTCCATTGTTGTACTTATTTGCACTGTAATGTAAGTTATTGTTTGTAGCAGCAGATAGACTAGACATTGGATTACAAATCCAATATTTTTTATGAAAAACTTTAATAATCTATTCGCATTTAGTACTAAAAAAAAATATTTGTGTAAACGACATAAATTTTGAAATAATTTATGTTTAATATAAATATGAGAAAAATCAAGAAACTTAGTCAATTTAATGTCAAAAGATTATATTCAAATTATTAACATTCTAATATGATGAGTATTTTTTTATTTTTTTTGTAATTGTATGACTTGGAAACATAAAACCGCATTAATATTGTGTAAACTATGAAACACACATGGTCGCTAAGATTTTATTGTGTTTAAAATGAATTGTCCATTAACTTTTTTCATTATTTATCTATGCGTGGCTGCTTCACTCTGTGTATATATAAAATCTACTTTTCTCTACATTGTAATTGTCGGCCAATGGGCGTTGGAAATAATCTACCAACTTAACATGAATATTGTCGTTTTATTTCCCGTATATTTCACTTAAAGTTACTTGCCTGGATGATAAGCAGTATGTATTTATACACCACCATATGCAACAATGGAACAACAAAATCAATTTGAAAGAAGAAGGAACGAAATAAAAGGTAAAAGGTTTTTTACAACCGCAGAATGGGGAATGGCCAAATTAATAATTGTCCTATACACCGCAAACGATACACCAAACAGAATCATCAAAATAATTGAGAATACCGTCTGCAATACACGCGGCAACAAAGCTTATGGATTTGTCAGTAACTCAGAGAAATTAACCAAGAGTGTCAAAGAAATGATCCCAAAAATTATTATTTTAAATACAAATTATTAAATATAATAGCATTTAAATTAATATCAACTAATTAAAGTCTATATATATTTATATTATAGTTATAGCCTAACTACAATTCCATTACTTATCTTTATCAGATGATCATCATATATTAAAAAAAAACATATAATAATAAAGATATATAAATAAATAATTTATAGTTTAACCCTTTTTTAACATTATTACTTTTCTTCAATATTGTTAACATCTGAATTAAGTGCCATCATAATCACTGCTTAAAACCCTATCAAGAAAGAATATAAAAATAATATGAACAAAAAAACGAAAACGAAACAACAAAAAAATTGAAATAGGGTTAATAAAATATGCACCCTCTTCGTTGAAATGCTTTAAAAAAGAGTTAACAACATATTGTACGGTACATAAGTATACTTTAAAACTCAATATTTATATATAGTTAATGTTTATAGTTATATATATGTATGCGATATGCGTATAGGGATTTACTTTATCGGATCATTGTATAAGAAATTTAAACCCGCCACATACATACAGTCACGGTTACATTTTTTAGTCTCAAACATAGAGAATAAGCTTTTGCAATAATTTGTTTTTTTTTGTCAAAAACACCTAATACTAATTTATTCATGTTTGATAACCGATCGTGATTTTCGACCATTATTCATTAACCACCACTTAAGCATCTCGAACGAGACCCTCTCACGCATCAAATGTGTTCCGATTTGCGAGTACCTCTCGTCCCCACATATAAATATTATGTTTATATTTTTATTTGGAGCGATACCTTCTCGTCCCCTTTGTGTTTCATAGAGTTTAGTGTATATTTCTTGTATGCTCGTTCGAATTTAGTGGGTGCGCAAGTGGCATGCGTTCGCATGCTTATAACAAAATAAACATAAACAAACACGATCAGACGTGCTTTTTCTTTGCATTACAGTTTTTTTCAGTTGCATATTTTAAGTGTATTATTTTGCAAATATTTTTTTTATTGTTTTTGATAGTCAAGTAAGCAATTTTTTTATATAAAATTAACGATTTTCAATTTTTTATAGTTTTTTAAGTTTATATTTGACCAAATTTCAAATGAAAAACCCTCGCATTAAGTGGTTAAGAAATAAAAAAAATGAATACCATTGAAATTATCATATGGACACAATCTCCAATTATATAGAATTTAAATGTTTAGTATATAAAAATAATTGAATTAAGGACATTAACTGTAAGTATCTTTCGATAATTGCAGACCATTTTGGTGAAATGTTATATAATCTCATAAATATCTATAGTAATTTAATAGCTGCACTTTAATGGAATACGGTTTTTGGATATACATTACACTACGATGATGACGATTACTGATTTTAAAATCGATATAACATCTCTGGTTAGAGATGAGGAGCTTGATCAATGAACATTTACACTTTAAATTGTGAAAAATAAACAATAATTGACGAAATTTTTTTAACTAAATGTATTCCAACAGATTTTACACAATTTCAAAGAATTGGCACAAAAAAAAAAATATAAATACTTTATCAAAAAATGGTCATATGTTGTGAGTCAATCAATATTTTTAGATGATAAATACGTATACAATTAATGCAAAACAATATTGTAACAATAAATTTCCTATTTCAGATAAATATAAGATAAACAATTCTTCTTTTGTCTTTTAAAAAAAAAACACATATAATTTAATCAATTAATGGATCAACAATTCAATACAGAATCTCGACATTGTTTTTTTTCCATTTATTGCTACTATACACATTCTAATATTTAAATTTAAATACAGTGAAATTCATCAATAGTTGACTCCCGATTTCAGTCCCTTACAATACAGTACAATTCTATGAATACATTAGAGAAATTTCTATATCTAATGTAACGACCGTCTCTGGCTGTGTTGAATGAAAATTCTACTGAATTTTAACTATAAATGTGTAAGGAAAAAATGTATTCATTGAAATAGAATGAGTTGCATATCACAAAGCAAAATAAAATGTTATAAACAAATTTTGTTCTCCACACAATGGTCTTCTTGGTGTTGCTATATGTATTCACATTTTCATTGCGAAATTTGGTATTCCTATTCAGCTGAACACCTGTTCAAAAGACTGTGTCTAGTAGAGAAGTGACTCTTACTCTGTTGTTCATTATATTGATACTTTTCTGTAATATACAACTGTTTCTATTGCAATGTATATCGTGTAAATTTGATGATTCCCCGACAAAGAGACATTGCACTGTAATCTTGGTACTGAGTGTGTGACTATATATTCATAACATTAAAAAAACAAACGAACCGTGGTACGGGTAATGCATTTGTGATTAAACATTTGTAATAAATAATTAATAATTAATTGTTTTTTTATTTTATTTCTATTTAATTCGCTAGAATGTTAAAGAAAAACTTCAATGAAAGTAGATTTTGATTTTACAGCAAAAAATTGTGTTATTGAAATAAAAACCAATTTGACTTGACGACAAAAATTTAGCATAAATTCTGCATTATCACAAAAAAAAAATCAATGCACTTAATTCTTCTGTGTGATAAAACCGAAATGTCCAGATATTAAATGTAAGTGCATATAAATTCTGCCCAAAAAATATTCCTCCTGTTTAAATAAGGATTTATTGTTTTGTATTTACTGGTGACTTTGTTCGTTTACTCTTGCAACATTATATCTGCAAATGAAAACATTTACGAAAGTAACAAAAAAAAATTGAACATTTCTAATATAATTTTGATCGTATGGTAATTTATTTAAAATGAGTTGTTATGAAGTTCTCGTAAAATATATGAACCAAACCAACTGTAAAGCAATTTTTAAATTAACAGATTTTATGGTAAGTATCTGCTTTATAGTAGTTGCCTATTACCATAGTAATTTCATTAAAATTGTTTCTACAAAATTCGTCGCAAACAATGATTTTGATATGCGAATGTGAAAGGAAAAACCGTCCTGATCGTTTCCTAAAAAAAAGGTTCGTATTTCGATAAAATTTTACGTGAAACACAAGAGAACGGACAGAAAAAATTTGTGCATTCTATTGCTGGAAATTACATTTCTATGAGTTTTAAAAACAAAGTTATATGCTAGACACACAGAGGAGGTAACCAACTAAAATTGTAGTTATAACCAAATTGAGAAAAAATTCTAGTAGTTTGTAGTGTATTGATTTAGTTAGCCTAACTACAATAAATGTCTGTAGTTTGTGCGAAACTAATTAGTTTCTCTCAAATATAGGAAAGTCGAACTGGAACTCCGTGTCGAATGTCAAAATTAATTGCCAAAATAAATAAACAAATAAAAAAAATAGGTTATATTTATCAAATAATAACAATAACAAAGAATTGAAACTCTATATTGACAAGTATAAAATAATAAATAATAATAATAATAATAATAATATAAATAAAGTTGATTTAAATTGAATGACAAAAGTTTGTGAGTATTTAATTTAATTTACAATAATTAAAAATGAAAATCGTAATCGATTTATTTTTTGGAATTTGTAAACTGTGAAATTAAACCATAATTTTATATTATTATTATTAAAAATATTTAACTAAATGTTTAATTGTAAATAAAATGAACCATCGGATTTATAAATTACAATAAATATATTAAATATTAAAAAAAATCATATGTAAACAAACTAAACTATTTGTAATTTTCTCACTCTCGTACAACAATAAATATCAAAACAATAGTAAACTAATGGTTTGCCAGTGTGTCACCAGTTTAGTTACTGAATTAGTTTGTGAGCAAACTAATTAGTTAAATCTTCTGTGTGTCTAGCATATTATAGTGTTTTATGTTTGTTTTGTTTGTGGGATTGTTAAAATCAATAATTTACCTCCTGGTCATGGTACAAAAGACAAAAATGATTGTTTTTAAATCGTTCAAAAACAAAATATTTCAAATAAATGCTCCTCCATTGTAAGCAAATTTTACATTTGCACATCAAATTGAATATGGCAGACATCCGGTGAAAATATTTTCTGTACTAAAATCGTACAAAACTTATGCGATAAAGCGATTCTGTTGTAAAAATCAAAACTTTATCATTTTTTTAATTTAATTGTTGTTAGATATAAATTCGAAAACAGTTTAGTGTTTATAAATTAAAAGCAAAAAAAAAAAAAAACATGTTACGTATACGAATAAATGTTGTCACAACTGTAAAATGCACATGTAAGTTACAGCGTACGTACGCCGGTATGTTTAATATATGTACATAAATATGTTCGTAGCTTACACACCCCATCTTCCATATCAAAAACAATTTCACTGATATTCAATGCGGCGACAATCATCTATAAATTTCTTTAAAGATCATGTCATCTGTCACGGTCTATTATGTTTTTTTTTTCTTTTATTTGGATATGTTTAACAAGGTGATGACATTCATATTTTATACATTTATCTACTCCACTATAAGCATATACATAATGTAAAACATAAAAAAAAAACATAAGTGTTCCCAACGGGAATATTTAATTTTTTGTTGTTATTCTGTGTTGTATTATTTTTTTTCTTTAAATTTATTATTATTTTAAAGTTTTGTGTTTTTATCTTTCGCCTATAGACAAAAAATATATAAAAAAAATTCAATATATATTGAAATAAAAACAAATTCTTACCGTGATCTTCGTGTTTATCATATGGTGGTGAATCTTCGGCGCTACTATAAAATTGACCATATAATTGATGTCTTGAGGATGTTTTAAATTTTGACATAGTAAAATCTAACGGTTGATCTACTGTGGTGGTGGTGGTGTTGGTGTTGGTGTTGGTGTTGGTTATTGTTTTCGTTTGTGTTGCACTATGGCTATGGTGATCTAAAATCACTGTGTGTGTACTTCTTTGAGCAACCAACAACGGCATAATGTTCTAACACTTCCAAAAATATTTATTTTGTGATTACACATATGTAAACCGGAAATTTATAGATTTTAAGTATTTATTTAAAAAGTTTTTTGGTAAATTGTTTTATATTTTAACTTGTAATTATCTCAAAATAATACAATAAATAATATTGAATGAAAAATAAAACGAGCGCGCGCGAGAAATGAATTTATAATTTATTAAAATTTAAAATTAATTTTTCATATCTAAATTATAGTTTAATTAATTAAAACTTATATGTGTGTGGTGGTGTGTGTTATAATGTATTAAGTGAAATGAGTCACACACTTAAAGGTTTTTATTGTACTAAAATTTTATACTTTCGTATTTATATTTTTTAAACAAATTTATAATCACCACATTTTTTTTCTTTTAATTTATCAATAAAATGCTACACAAATACGCACACACACACACACAAACTTTACACATATTAGATTTATAAGCACTTTTTTTTATATTTATTTTTATTAATAAATTAATTTAATTTTTTAAATTATAGAACAAAAAATTATTTTTAATTTTTTTTATTGAATCTTTATTATTGATAAAATGCAGCAATAATAATAAATAATTTGTTGTCCGGAAATTGCTTCATTTTATATAATTGTTATTGTTGTGTTACGTATGTATTGTTGAGCAAAGATCATTTATATAAATTATCAAATGAAATTCTTAATATTTATCAAATTTTATGATTTTATTATTATTTTGATGGTCTGATATCTGAAAAAAAATGGAAAATATTTATAATTTAATTAAATTCAAAAAAAAAAAGGCTTAAATTTCTTAAAAATAAAATATTCTCTGTAATAATTTTAGATAACTTGTAATATAGTATCTCAGATAATTTGCATCTATCTATAGACACACTATTATCTATGAGAGATAATTTAAAATTATCTATTACAAAATATAATATATTTTGTATCTATATTTTATAGATACAATTATTTTAAGTAAATAAATGAATAACAAGCGAATCACCCGAGGTTTCGTAGTCCGAATCCAATGATATTTTGCCAGGTTGTAGTACTCATGAAAGTATAGAACAAAGTTGTTTTTCTTTTTTCCACAATTTCACTTTTAAGGAGATCACAATCCCTCCGAAGGACTAAAAAACATTACATTTTATAAAAATCTATAACTTTTGATTGCGAAGTGCCATAATAATTTTTAAAGTTAGAAATAATAGCTATCTAAAAGTGTGCTTCATTTTACAAAAAAAAAATCTTAAAAATTTATTGGATTTGATCACAGGGTGTATCAAAATTTAATAATTTTGAAAAATTGTGTAAAAAAAATTTGAATTTATACTTATAACTTTGTCCGAAGCAAGTTTTTTAAAAAATTACTTTAAATAAAGTGGATGGAGAAATTTGTCACCTTTAATTTGAGCCATAATTTTTTTAATATAGCGCTACCAGTTATAAAGTTATGTATATTTTTATAACAAGGTGTTTCATATGTTCAATATTTTTGAAGGTAAAATTTTCATTTTTATGATTGTATTTGAGGTACTTTGATTGGCAAAATCTAAAAGTGATATCAGTTTGGCGATTGAGCTGTCCAAAAAAAGTGAAAATACAGTCTGTCTCATAAAATCGAAGACAAAATTTTTATTTTATTTTATCAAAGCAATTTTCATTAATTTCGATAATTTTTTTAACCGCCATAAAAGTGAAATTGGGGAAAAAAGAAAAAAACTATGTTTTATACTTTGGTGAGTACTACAATCTGGTAAAATGTCATTGGATTCAGAGTACGACACCTCAGATGGTTTTGTTGTAAGTACATTTTTATAATAATTTAATTCTTTTCCGTAAAGACATTTTTTTTATAAATTTTAGGTTGTATAACTTTTGGTATTGCATTGAATTGCATTCAATTTGAGTATGGCTAAAAAAATTTTTAATATAAAATTGTGCATTTAGTCCTCACATCGTTCTCACATTATTTGAAATATGAATTTAAGAAAAAAATTATTGTATAGACAATTTGAATTTATATGAAATTCAGCTAAATTACCATTTCCTAAAGAGGATTAATATTTTTTTTTATAATAACCTACACCAAACTTATACCCTGTACACACCGCTCTTAAACAATTTACAATATATAAAATTGATATATAATTTAAAAATAAGAGAATTTTCATTTTCTAAATTTGCGGACTTTCGTTTTCCATTGGCTTGACAAGCGCCCATAAAATATGCCTAGCTGTTTGATTATTAAAATGTAACCATGCGAATCATAGTCTAACAAATAATATTTTAAATTTACAGTAAAAATCTGATTAAGTTTTGATCTTCCCAAAACAAATTATTTCAAAAGCGTCACATTCTAAAATTTAAAAATCTTTTGAAAAATGTTAATGTTAATGGTAAGGATTAAAAAAAAACTCAGCTACTATAATTGAGTGAGTGGAATTTATTTGTTCGGTTATGAAATTTTGTAAATATGTAAACTAAATTTGAAAACCATTAAAACGATGAAGATAATTCATAAAAGTCAATTTTTTGCGTGAAACACCCAGTTTTTGATTTTTTGTAATTTATTTAATAATGAAAAATATATTGATATTAAAAACTGAATGCTATTTCTGAAGTTTCAGTGATCTTACAAGGATATTTAATTGTGCATGCGAAACATCATATGAAAAATATTTAAAGTAGAATTTTTTTAGGATTAAGGATACTTGAAGGACGTCCACAAGGATATTATGCTTGTGGACGAATCTCACGAAAGAAAATTAAACAAAAAATTGAGTACAACTTATAAAATATTAAGGATAAAGGATATCAAGATAATTTCAGATTTTTGATGGTCATGCGATAATTCATGAGAAAAAGATTTAAACAAGAAATTGAGTGCTATTGGTTTAATAAGATTTCCATAATTTTAAATTAAACACGGATATAAGTGGAATTGATAATTATTTTACAAGAATAATTTTTAAATTTATGTTTGCAACATTTCCATAACTTTACAAAAATGATTATTGTCTTTATGTATGCAAGGATCAAGGGTATTTTTTAAGGACTTTCCATACTCTTTTTAAGAAATAAATAATAATAATGCTATGCCATGGGTAAACACTCTACCATATTATTAACTAAAGCAATAATTCTTAAAAATTATGTTTTATTAGTTATTGTTGATGTTCATTTGCGATTCGTTTTTAATTTACTAATCTCACCAATCTTTTGTGAATCTTTTCACTTACATGATTTAAATTCATATGGAACATTTTAGTCAAACTTTCTCTGATCAAATTTCAAATAAAACCTTTACAAAATTTAAAGTGAATATCATTTTCTAATCAAAGTGTTTGATGGGCGATTGACGAATAAAAAAACACGGTCAGTCAAAAACATACCAAATTAAAATTGTGAATGCGATTGTTGTTTTCTATTTCATAGATTTATTAAAAAATTATTATAAAATGCATTTTATCAAATTATAAATGTTAACTTATTGTTATTGTTATTGTGTGCGGAATATTTGAAAAATTGTGAAATAAAATCTATGCGGGGCGGTGTGACACACACATAAAATATAGCGTCGTATACGATTGATAAATTTTATTTAAAATACTAATCATAAATTATTAAAAATATATGTTCATAAATAAGCTATTATAAATAATCAAAGGAAATTTAAGATTAGGTAAAAAAAAATTGTAAATAAAAATAAAATACCTGTAAGAAAATAAAACACTATTTATTTAACTGATATTTGATTTATGAATTTATATGTTCGATTTTTTTAATTCAATGCCGATAAAATATTAATTTCATTAGAATATTTATGAATTACGACGTTAATAAACCTAATTTCGTTTTCACTAATACATATTCAAATTTTTCCATTGAAAAATTGAATTGCAAAAAATACTTTATTTTATTTATTTATTTTTTGTAACACTGCATTGAGAGCGCTTGTGGAATCCAGCCTTTGCACCACTGTTCGAGAAGTTGCACTAGGATTAGGGGTTAATACAGCAACGCCCCAAACAAGTTGCGCGCCAAACAAGTGCATCTATGAAAGGTCACCTCTTAACCATTGGCAAAGGTCGACAGTTGGATAAATATTGGTTCCGCACGAACTGAACGTAAAGCAAGAAAAAAACATTGTTTTGAAATCATCAGTTCTTTGCTTCTATTAATAAGAAATAAAAGAGAATCATTTTTGAATAGAACTATTACCTGTGATGAAAATGGGATCCGTAATGGTTAGATGCAGATAAAAGTCCAAAAAATAACACCAAAAGCATCGCTACACACCCTAAAATGGCTAATGATTACTGTTGTGTTGGTCTATCGGCCGGAATAATTCATTATAAAACTTTTAAATGCTGGTGATGACAATAACAACATACAAATACAGTGCAGTTGAATTGAATTTATCCATAGAAAAATTATTGGTTCTAATAATAACACACGATCACATGTTTCATTGATCGTCGCAAAGAAAATTGACCAAATTAAAATACTAGGTTCTACCACACAACCAACATATTCACGGGACACATAACTCCAACTGATTATCAATTTTTTAAATATTTTGAACAACATTCTGTGTGATAAAAATTTCACGAATCTAGAGCACATCAAAAATGACTTTCAACCTTTCGAAGACACCATATACGAAGCGAAATTGTTATGAAAGTGGTGTTCAAAAATTAGTATACCATGTGTTGATTGTCATGGTTTTTACATTGATTAATAAAATAGTTTTTGAAAAAAAAAAAATGTATTCTTATTTAAATTTACAATAAAAAAATCCGAACATTTCATATGTAACAACTTAATAGATTTACCGAAAATTTTATGGTAAAAAAAAAAAAATATAAGCGGCGCACGTGTCAAAATCAACGAAATGTTTGTAGAATATATATTTTTCACACATTTTTTTATTTTGTTTTGAAATCACGTATGTGTCGTAAAATGTAAGGAAAAATGTAAATTAAAAAGGATCGTACTGAATGTTGGTATAAATAACAAAATTGATTGTTAAATTTACAGTAATTTTCATAATACTATTTTTTTGCTGTGTTTAAGTCAATGCGATATTAAATTTTGAGAAATACAAATAATAACTATTAATTTTGTTTCGAAGAAGACTTAAATTTGCATACAAATAACCATAACAAGGTACATGACTATAAATATACGGGAACAGATAAATAGTATATTTGAAAATTTAGCATACGGTGAAAAACATCATATGATGATGGTATCACTATATAAATGTCATATTAGTATGGATGAGACGTTTTACTGTATCAATATATAAATATATAAATAATAATAAATAAATGTTTATCGGCTTATCAGTCAATTTGTTTGTTTGCCTTCATTAAAAAAAAAATGTAATTTTTTATTTTTTCATTTTTTATTCCCAATTGAAATTAAAATAAACTTTAAAGAAAATATATTAATTTTATGAAATTCACCTTACACACAACATTAAGTATTCTATATTTAAGTATTTTATTTATTTATATACAAATATATGTATGCCAAAATATAAACGTTCTTATACATATAGTTTTATTATAAATGTTTGATTTTTTGTACCTTATTTGTTGTATCGTGTATCAAATGCGTGCGTATATTTAATTTAAAAACATATACTTACAAACAGCAATAACTATGACAGAAATTAAAAAAACTGTCTTATCATTAAAAACTGTTTTTAATAAACAAATTGTGTAAATAACAAATATTCAAAGACGTATGTAAAATTATTTCGTAAAATTCTTTATTATTGATAATTTTAAATATATATATGAAAATAATATAGACACACACACACACACACACACACACACACACATACGTAAAATGAAATGGAAAATAAATAAATTATTTTGATGATATGATATCTTTACGCCGTTTCAAGACTAATTACCTATCGATGTTAATTCCATTTTTAACCATACACATTATAGAAATATAAAAACAAATTATATGGAAAAGTAATAGTAAAATTTTTAAGTACCTGCATTTAAAAACAAATAAAACAAATAGAAAAAACAAAAAACGTGTCGCATTTAATTTTAAATTTATATTAATTATTTATGTTAAAAATTGTTTTTTGTATAAATATGCGCGCGCATTAATTGTAAATTTATTTAATTGTTATTTTATATTATTAATAAATTCATTCACTTTAATGCAAAAATTTAATTGTACAATTATTTTACAAATTTTTTTTTGTCTATATCATTTAGCGATTGATAGTAGTGTGGGTGATAAATATTGTACATTAAGAGATAAAAAAAACAAAAAAAAAATATGGTGTAAATACCTTGTTTTATTTCTAAATTATATGTTAAAGTGTAAAAATAAAAAATTAAACGTCATTTAAATTTTTTGATATATATATTTTTTTTTTTGTTATTGCGTATATTGCGGGGTATTAATAATTGAATATTTTATTGATGTCTTTTTATACACGCGGTTAGCGCGATTTAATAAAAAAAAAATTAAAAAAAATACGCAATATACGCTATATAAAATTGTGGTTACACTAAAAATCAGTGACGAAGCCAAAGAAATTGTCTTCAGTTTTTCGTATCACCATATTTATCTTAAAACTTGAGTGAAAATAAAAACTAAATTATGAGAAAAAAAAAAAAATTGGGTGTTAAGCAAACTAAATTTTCGGAAAAATTGACTTTTACGAATTATCATCTTTTTTAATTATACGTTATAATTTTAATGGATTTCCCTTTTTTGTATACAGTACAACAAAATAATTATAATGAATTTTCAATCTTTGTATAGCAAAAATTTTTAGAATCGATTCACACAACTTCAAAAGAATTAATCGATCGATGGCAAATTTAAAGAAATTTGTGATAAAGTGAAATGGTACAAAAATTTAGTATCATTATTTCATACTAAATATAACTGATAGCAAACACAGAAAATCGACCATTTCTTTTGAACGCGTGCATCGATTTTAAAAATCTCTTCTATGAAAGATTGGCAATTGATTATAATTTTTAAATTCTTTATACAAAACTGAAAATTCGTCAAAAACTATGGTCCGTAATTCAAAAATAATGAGAATTTTAAAAAGCAGATTTTCCGCAAAAATTTAGTAAGTGAACATTCTGATTAGAATAAGGTAAAACAACAACCGATATTTATAATTTGTAATTATATAACATTATGGAGCCCTCAACAAATGATATCGGATATTAAAATGATTGAAACAATTTATGGTAAAATTATTAAAATACATTTTCCACCTAATTTGTATGCACAACAATGTGATTAGACTATGCAGATTAATAATAATATTAATACTACGATATAATCTGATATGTACCGATACACAAATAAATGGTAATTATTTTAGCTTAGAAATTTGTCACATAAACACTAGGGTAGAAAGAAGCTGATGCTAAATATGTAAAATTAAAATAATAATTCATAATTTTTTTACTTTATCACTAAGTGTTTGATCTTCATTGCCGTGATGTTTAATACACAGCTCGTCAGCGATCTGCAGAAGTACAGAAAAAAGCGGGGACTCGAATTTCCATTTTCAGAGTTCATCAATAAAATCATTTTTTTTTTCAATTAAATTTTACTAATATCTTTCTTTTAATAACATTGAATTCAAACACAAAATTTCATAAAACACTTTAATCAAAAAAATTAATTGTCTCATTTAATATTGTTAACTAGTGTTGGTCAGAAATTTCTGCTCTGTTAAAACCATTAGCATATTTCGGTATTGTGGGACACCATTGTATTAATATTATTATTAGTGTCATAGTCTAATAAAATAATACGTGTAAACAATAAACTAGGTGAAAAAATCATTTTAATAAGTTTACCATACAACAATGTCACCCCACCAAATAAATACCTATTCTATTTCATTGGTATAAACTTCTCCTTCTAAATGAAAAGAACTGAAATTGTTTTTGTTTTAACATTAAAATTGTGAAAGTGTATAGGTAAAACAAAAATTTATAATAATGTAAGAAATAAAAATTGTAACAGTAAAAAAATTCCCAATAATTGAACATAATTGAATGAAAAATATTCGAGTACATACAAATACATTTATATAAAGTATATTAAAAAACTCAATAACAAAAAGAAACAAACCTTTGTAATGGTATAGGTTTATTTGTATAAGTTTTTAGGCATTGCACAACGTGCGCACTGCCATCAAACATTTTTACCATACTGTCTTCTTCAATACAACAACAATACGGCACGACCGCGACGAACCAAGAACTCGCGACGACGATGTCTTGCTCTAGTGCTTGTATTCGTAGTTGTGTTTCAATAAGCTACATTTTACTCACACTACCGCACGAACGCGACAAACAAAGAATTTTTTTAATTGCAAATTAAGAAAAAAAAAATTATAACTTTCTTTTTATAATAATCTAACACTTTTTTACTATAAATAAAAGAAAAAACACTAAAATTTTAACACTAAATAGAATAACTTCTATAGAAAACATTAAATCAATTACATAAACTCACTTTTTATATATTTAATTTAATTTTAAAATTGATAAAGAACAAAAAATAAAGAGCGATTAAAATTACCATGAAGAAGTGCGACCGTTCCGTTTAAATTATTTTTCTACACTAAAGCTGATTGAACTTCAACTTCAGATAGCTGAAGCTATATTTGCGCTGCTCCGTTAGTTCGTTATCTTATTTATCGTTTTTGTATTGACGATGATGATGAGATGGTGAACAAGTAACCAATATCGAAATTAGAATATTAAATGTAAAAATTCTTTAACAATAAATGATAAATGTTTTTTCTAACGATTCAATAGTTGATGGGCTAATAGTGGACATTTTTATTTATTATTATTCATATTTACGAAAATTACAATGTGTAACAGAAGTGAAAAAATTAAATTGCATTTAGAGAACTTACCGAAACAATTAATGACAAGCGAAATATAATGGTGAGAAAATTTAAAGAAATTTGTGATATTGTATAATATCCATAATTAGTGATAAGTAAAATTTATGCAGTATCATTTTTTTGTTAAAAAGTTTCAATGGGATAAAACCGAAAATCGCTCATATCTTTTTAACGAATAAATCGATTTTAAGAATCCTTGCTATAAAAGATTGAAAATTGAATATAATTTGAAATTATGTACACAAAATTGGAAATCCGTTAAAGCTATGGGGCGTAGTATTTTAATCAGATGACAATTTTTTAAATCCGAAAATTTAGTAAGTGAACATTCCACCTTTTTTTCATTAGTAAGTCTACTTTCAACTCGGCTAACAGAAAAATATATTGTTATTGTAATATGAAAACATTTTTTTACTTGGTCTTTGACCGATCAGATGGTAAGATTATGGCAGCTGTTTTTCGAGATGCATACATGGTATAGTATTCATCGACTGAAATATATGTTAATTATTTTAGCTGAGAAATTTCTGATCAACACTAGAGATAAAACACCAGTATCCGGAGAGGTACTAATAGGCTACTACTAGAATTTTCGTTTTCAGGTTTCATCAATAAATTGATTTGTTTTTCAATTAAATTTTACTAATATCATTCTTTTAAGAACAATGAATTCAAACACAAAATTTCATGAAGCACTTCAATCAAAAAAATTAATGTTCTGATTTTATAATTTTTACTTTACTTGAAATTAGTATAATTCTGTTTTGCCGGACACCATTGTATTAATATTATTGTTAATGGAAATAGTCTAATAAAATATGATGTGGTGGAAAAATCATTATAATAATTTTACAATATAACAATATCACCCCACCAATTAAATAACTATTCTATTTCATAGGTATAAACTTCTCCTTCTAAATGTTATTTAAAAAAAAAACCTAAATTATTTATTTTTAACATTAAAATTGGGAGAGTGTATTGGTAAAACAAAAAATTATATAAATATAACAAATAACAATTGTAACAGTAAAAAAATTCCTTTATAATTCAAAAAAGTTGAACATAATTGAATTAAAAATATTCGAGTACATACAAATACATTTATATAATATATAATAAAAACACCAATTTCAAAAAATAATACCTTTGTAATTGTATGAGTTTATTTGGATAAGTGTTTAGGAATTCCTCAACGCGCGCACAGACATCAACCATTTTTACCATTTGTCTACTTCAATACAACAACACGATCGCGACGAACCAAGAACTCGCGACGACGATGACTTGCTCTTGTGTTTGTGTTGGTAGTTGTGTTTCAATAAGCTACATTTTATTCACACTACGGCATGAACGCGACGACACACAAACAATTTTTATAATTGCAAATTAAGAATAAAAAAATTATATTTTTTTTTTCAGCCTCAGTTTCATATAACTGAAGCTATATTTGCGCTGCTCCGTTAGTTCGTTTATTGACAAAGAATGAGATGGTGAACAAGTAACCAATATCGAAACTGGAATATTAAATGTAAAAAGTTCTTTAAGGATAAAAGAATTTTTCTAAAGATTCAATAGTTGATGGACTAATAGTGGACATTTTTATTTATTATAATTAATTATTGAGTGATTTCTTTACCTCGACGCTAATGATTTGTTGATATGTCGATTTTAATTTCATATCAATTATAATTAATATTTATGCAAATTACAATGTGTAAAAAGCAGCAGTTAAAAAATCAAATTGCAGTTAGAGAACTTACCGAAACAATTAATGACAAGAGAAATGTAGTGGGTTTTCGGAATTAACCTTCTCAGAGAGAGTGACATACGTTTCGGATAACCCATAAGCAGATCTTAATAGCGTGAGAAACTAATATTGTTCCGGCGGTAGGTGATGCTGTCGCCAATTATTCCAGGATTAATAAAACTTTCGCTACAGCACCACAATTTGATAGCATTTTAGATTTTCTTTTACTTGAAATAATAATTTATTTATTTCATTTTATTTTATTTTAATAGTAATATATATAACAACAACTCAAACCTGCCTTTACATTCGTGCCACACGAAGACCGAAAAGTCGAACAATTATTAGTGTCATACAATTCAACAAAACACTGTGACTATCAAAATCGAGAACTGTAGGGGCGAAAAGCATGTGTCATTCAAAATCAATAATTTATCCATTTGAAAATTTTAATAATACAAAAACCAACACACAATTAATACAAAAACCAAAGGAGAAACAAACGTATGCGATCGTAGACTTTAGGCCACATTTAAAGAATCTACGGCCTGTAATTAAAAAAGGGGATAATTCTTAAAAGCAAATTTACTAAATAGACATTTCAGTTATATTTTTTCATACTACCTGAAAAATACCTACTATTAACTCTACTACTACTACTACCTGAAAAATACAGTGATATTGTAATTTGAAAATCATTTTTCACGCTTCGACCTTGCCAATATAATTATATTGACTATAAATGGCGAAAAGGACACATGAATAAATGTCTATAGAATACAGATGAATAGTTATAATAGTTAAAACCACGATTAAAATTTATTTATTTATTATTTATTGTTACGCTTTTTTATTTTTTGTATTCTGTATATTTTTGTGTTATTATTACATTTTTTGTAAAATATAAATCCTAGAAGCAAAAATACAGCGGATATTGTATAAAATAAATGTTTTGTGTGTTGATATTTTATTGTCATTTGTTGATAAAGGTCGAACCAACAAACACAAAAAGAAGAAATACATCATCATGTGTGATAAGAGAAAGTGTAATACAACGGTATATTTTAAATGGTCTCACCTCACATAACTAACAAATAATACAATTTTATAAATAACGCAGAAGAAGGTGAATGAACTTTTTAAATATCCTTAAAATATATTTATTTTTATTTTTATTTTTTATTTTTATTTTTATTTTTTTTTTTTTTCTGAACTTAATGTGATTGAACTTATTTCTGTAATGTTTAAATTTTGGAAAATTTTTATTTATTTTACGTTTTCCGTATGTATTAGATGTAATTGCAAGATGAACATATCTATTTCAAACTTAAACAACGAATATATCGGAATGCAACAACATAGTTATTATTCATTACAGAAATATAATCTTTAACAATTAGTATACTTTAATTAAATAAATAAATAAATAGGTTAGAAGGCGCGAAGGTCAACCAAGAAGGCGATAATCACGAAAATTATTGCATTGAACAACGCCGCAGATATCAAACAAGAATGTTATAATGAAAAATGTATAGGTATAACGACGTTCGACTGATTCAAACTACCGAATCTTGACCATAATGAAACACATGCCAAATGGTTAACATTTTTATAATTAATTATACGTAAAATATGTGGGGCACCTTACGATAGAATTTAACACATAAAAAGTTAAGGAACTTTAACGAAGAAGAGTTCCCGATTTTAGCCATTAGTTACATAAATAAATATTATCTAAATCTTATATGTACTTAGAAATTAATAAATTGAAACATATATTGGACAAAAATTCACTCCATATTTTAGCCGAACAAATTTTAACTGAATGTGAGATCAATGGTGCGCCGGTAAATAAAACGTAATGTTATAATTGTTTGGAATTTTTTTCATAATATAAAAACATACACAGAATGTGCACGAGCGGTGCGCATTCCTTCAAGGAGGTAATGGGGGATATAATTCTAAGTCGAAATTACAAAATAACATTTTTCGATTTGGGTCTCTGTTTTTGAGATACGGCCCTAAGAATTTTTCTCGGCATTTGTTCCAAATAACTATAATTTTAGTTAATTTTTTTATTTCAACATTTACACCACTTTTTCAAACATTTATAACATTTAAACCGTTAGTCATAGCTAAATGAAATATTTTACAAAATTGTAACGAAATAAATTAGTTTTACTTTTTTGATACAAAAAATAATACGTGCGCCGTTAGATTTTTAAAGAAGTACATTTTAGTAAGAAATTTTTGAGAAAACATAGTTAATTTTCAATTATATATTGTTCAATAACTGAAGCAAGTTATAAAAAAATTTATAACACATTTTAATTCAGAATTTAATTCTCTACAAATTTGGTCTACTTTAAATTTTTTGTATTTACCTTACTTTCGAAGTTATTGGTCCATTAATGATTGACTGCCGCGAAAAGTTCTTAGGGTCGTATCTCGAAAACAGAGACCCAAATCAAAAAATGTTATTTTGTAATTTCGACTTAGAATTATGTCCCCCTCCCTGAAGGATTGTGCAGCGCTCTTGGACACCCTCTATACAGAAAAATATGTTATATCTAAATTATGTCACGTTTTTAGCACATACAACTTTACCATATATAACAACATCAGATGTAATAAAGAAGATTAAAAACCAAATATAAAAAGTTTGTAAACATCGATAAAATTCATCGGCATTCAGCCACAACCATTATTTCCATGCAAATCCAAAAGTCTATAGCAAATGCAAGAACCTTGTCATACAATTATACACTATGTTTAAGTTACGTTACGTTGCGTTTTTTTTTTGTAACCAAGATTTAATTTTTAAATTTACAAAAAAGGTTCTAATGACAAATTTATTTCCATTTGTAAATTTTTAAATTCATATTGAAAAACACGATAGATTTTACATCCAATTCATAGACACAAAAAAAAAAAAATTGTTAATAAAGAAATTGAAATTTTAGAAGAACCCAAAACTCACATTCGTAGTTATTTATTCAATTCAAATTTAAAAATTAAACTGTGTGATATTAAGATCCTTAAAATTGGGGATTGAAAGATGATAGCTGCAAATCGGGTCAGGTTAGAAAATAGAGAAGACTAAAACCGCACCTGTACTGAAAATAAATTTGTAAATAATTTCAATGAATAGCGTTAGTGCATAACCGTTAAATTTTTCATTGTCTCAATACCACTTCATTAACAGTTTTCATTGTTAAAAATTATCTAAATATAATTGATCATTGATTGAATGGATTCGCGATCATTAATTAACTAATGCGCAGAATAATAAGTTAATAAACAGAACACGTTGAAAACAATTAATAATATTCATCAAAACAATTATACAATTCTTTTAGCCGCCAAAGTGATTGATTGAAAAAAAAATCATTTTCGTTAGTATCTGTTCTATTGAATGAATTTAAATTGATTTAATAAATTTTATGTCATTTTAGAAATGATCCTTGGAGCAAAATTAATTAATATTTCATTGTTTTAAGTTTTTAATTGATTTCACGTTTTTTTTTTTCTCCCCGTATGGTTTTTAGTGCCATGCGCGAAGGAAAATTATTGAACCTTATTTTTTTTCCGTTTTGCAAAATGTATTCCATAAATTTTACCCGACTGGAATCAATTTATTTAATCTTTTATTTTTTTATTGTTTATTTTATATTTTCTGTAACAAAAAAATAAAGGAATAACCAAAATCAAAATTATATAGGAAGTAAATATAAATACGCACCTATAATTAATATGCTCGTCGACTAGACGGATAATAATATATTTAAAAGAAAAAAAAAATCGAAACTATTCAAGGATGTATAACACCAAAGAGTATATATGTCCCTATAGAGGCCTATACAAAATAAATTTCTACTTAATTCTATCAAATGTCTCTCTACCAAAGTGTTGATAATTTAAATTTTTTATTTATACCAGGTATAGGTAAAAAAGAAGTGAGTCGCTGCCAAGAAATGGCTGTACTTATATTAGTAATTGTGAAAGAGCTTTAATGCGATGTTTTTTTATTGTTTTGACATCTGTCAACAACATTCAGTGTGGTAAATTCCATTTGTAATACAACAACATAAAATTTTATCGTGTTAAAAATGTCTAATTTTGTGCCTTCAACAAACGATTTGCGGCTATCATTAGTTTTTTGTTATCATTTAAAGAAAAACGCAGCTGAATCTCAACGAATGCTTGTAGAAGCTTTTGGTGATCATGCTCTATCTTTAGCAACATGCAAAAAGATGGTTTCAATAATTTAGAGAGACAAAGATTTTGATTTGAGAAATGAAGAACGTGGAAGACCACCAAAAAAGTTTGAAGACAGTGAATTGTAAGCATTGTTGGACGAAGATGATACACAAACTCAAAAACAACTTGCAGAAGCTTTAAATGTAGATCAAAAAACAATTTCTAATCGTATAAAAGCAATGGGAAAGATTCAAAAGTGTGGAAAATGGGTTCCACATGAATTGACTGAAAGGCAACAAGAAAATCGAAAAACCATTTGTGAATTGCACCCGTCAACAATACAAAAGGAAGCCTTTTTTGCATCGAATCGTGACTGGTGATGAAAAGTGGATATATTTTGAGAATCCTAAACGCAAAAAATCATGGATTACACCAGGTAAAGCAGCAACATCGACTGCAAAACCAAAACGATTCGGTAAGAAGAGAATGCTTTGTGTTTTTGGTGGGATCAGGAAGGTGTGGTGTATCATGAACTTCTGAAACCTGGTGAAATTGTTAATACGGTTCGCTACCAACAACAAATAATCGATTTGAACCATTCATTATTAGATAACCGACCAGAATGGACAGAAAGAAAGAAAAAATCCGTTAACGTAATTTTGCAACATGATAATGCACCAGCACACAAAGCAAAACCAGTTCAGGATACGATAAAGTCGCTTGGATGGGAGCTGTTACCATTTGTTTTCATCGATGGGACATGCTTTGAAAGAACAGCACTTCAAAACATCTGAAGAAGTTGAACATTGGCTATCTGCTTGGATGGGAGCTGTTACCACACCCGCCTTATTCACCAGACTTGGCTCCTTCGGACTACCATTTGTTTTCATCGATGGGATATGCTTTGAAAGAACAGCACTTCAAAACGTCTGAAGAAGTTGAAAATTGGCTATCTGAATGGTTTTCGTCCAAAGCAACACCATTTTTTCGACGTGGTATACGAAAATTGCATTGTACACCGTTGAAAATGTTGGATTATTTTTCGGTAACCAAAATAGGTTCACACCGCGCGAAATTCGATTCAAAAAATTTAAACCCTAGAAAGTTTTAATTTAAAATCAAATCATTATAATAAATATATAGATTAAATTCTGAACCTAAGAAGTTTAAAAAAAATATTGTTGCCGAACCGAATAGTTTGATTTTTTTTTTTTTTTGTTAAACTTCGAGCCTTTAAAATACAAAGAAAAAAAAAATATAAACTCAACATTAACGGAGTAATGACAATTGGTGTGTGCTGCCGTGTATTTTATCAATTCATATATTAACACCATTTTGATTTTAAAATAGCATTTTGCACACAATTTTGTAAACATAATTTTATAATATTTTCTAAATTATTATGGTTGTCGCGATGGTGAGTGGTTTAATCTTCGAATCGTTTTTTAAATACAATTTTAATCTTTAAAATAATAACATTAAAAATATAATAAATAATTCATATTTTGAATTTGCTACATTTCAAATAGTTTAACAATCTAAGTAAACTAAGTTTTTTACAATTTCTACAATTTCTTAGTTGTAAACAAATTTTGATTTATGGAATAGTCATCAAATATTCTACCGTGTGGGAAATAATTGGTCAAATACAATTCTCATTTGATATATTATTTTTGTTTATTCACTTAAAAAATCTATATAAATAAAATGAATAATATAAATTTATAAATATACAAAAAAAAAGGGAAAATTATTACAAACGATAGCCGGCGTCGTCTGTTAAAGACCCATATTATTATAACAATAGTTATATGGCATTTTTTTATTTTTTTTTTCGTTTTGCAGACCTATCTGCATAAATATATACTCTATGTAAGTTAATAGTTAGGTTTGAATTTACCATTAATATAAGATCAAGATTAATTATTTTAAACTACAAAAATAACAATAACAAATTCCATATACATTTTATCTTTCGAAACACACATACAAAGTTATTTTGTATTTAGCATATATTTATTTATATTTGATGTGGCAGCGTGCATTTAAATTTAAATGTATTAAAAAAAATATATAAAATTAAGGTAAAATATATAAATTATAAAATGTGTTGAAGAATATTCATAAATATATTGTGTTTATTATTATTGGTTATAGAAATCTCCTAAAAATAATATAATTCAAAGATGTCATTCAACAAACAATAGAAAATATCTATGGCATATGTGAAATATATATTAAAATACAGGTTACTCTAAAATTTTCCGGAATCATGTACACACAAACACACACACACACACACACTCGTGAAAGCATATCATAATTTTGTTGTTCTTTGTTACCGCACAAAAATTCTATACGAAAAATGTCTTCGATAAAACATACCTATTCGTTAAACTATTATAAGGAATAAAAATCAATTATAAAATAAATAGGAAAACGTTTTAAATAAATCACAATCCGGCAGTTTCGACACACAAAACAAAATGTGTTTATATTTTTAATTTCAATAATTATTATTGATTTGAAAATTTTACAATTAGTTTATTCGGAATTTGGAATCAACAATGTGAATATCAAAAATTGAAAAACTAGAGGTGCTAATCCTTTGCCATGATCTTTTAAGAGCTCCCGTTGACCATTTGTTATCATCCCATATTATATTTTAAACATTTTATTATACAATAATTATAATTTTAAAATAAAAATTAGATTGAATTTTATTCCTTCACGGAATGTGTGAGTTTTAAAATCGAATTAAAATGATGAAAAGTGACGATTTTTCTGATGTGTAATTTTTACTTTATACTATCTTAAATTGAAGTGAAATTAAATTGTTAAATTGAAAAAAAAAAACGGGCAACCAAAAACTTATCGAAGACACATATTCCATTGGAAACGTTGCCACACGATTGAGAGAAGCGACGGTTGAGGCTGTTCAATGTCTGTATTTATCGAAAGAGAATAATATTATCATGCGGAACGACAAACAACAAAATACAAAGTTGATTTATATTTTTATGTTTCCGATAATAATATTTGGCAATACTTTCAGATGCACTTATTACTTAATTACTTACTCCATGGCGTTATCACCCAGATGCTGTATTAGCCTTCTCCAACACGCTTATCCAAACTGACCTCCTATCCGCAGTCAATGTCTTTCAATCCCGAATTTTAAAGATATTTATATCACATTTTACTGCATCTCGCCTTAAGTCTTCCGGCTCTCCTTCTACCTTCTGGTTTACCAGTTTAACCGTTCACTTATTAGTGTATCAGTAATTACAATAATTAAACGTAATATTATTTTAAAGTTTTTATTATATGACACACACACACACACTCGTACGTACATGAAATATTTAAAAATATTCCCGAAATTTTCAGAGTAAACCTTGTCTAATGTGCACATATAACAGACGCCACCGCCTTCATAATATATGAATGTATACGTATATGCATTAGCACACATATAAATACTGTGTGTCCGGAAATTGTACGGAATGCAATTTATTTTGTTTTACAAAACAACATTATTTTATTCGAAATATTTATGTGGATTTGTTTTTATTTATTTATGAGCGATGAGATTTTATTTTATGTTTTCAATATCTTAAATTAATGGATTTCATCGCCAATCAGTATGTCCAAGGAATAGAAAATTGTTACATATGTATCAGCCAACATTATGAATCAGTTGAATGTGGAATGATTTAGGTTTTTTTCATCGGTTAGGTTAGGCGGCCGCTTTGACTCAAATTTTTCCGGGGGTTCGAATTGACAAAAAAAAAACCACATCACCAGTCACAATAATATTTGTTAGGAAATTATAAACACTTTAAACGTTTTCGTGTCTTTGAAATACGATCAATTCGGGCCAATTTTTGATGTATGAAACAGACTTTTACTTCACCATACATGTTTTAGATAAACCATCTTCGTACGAAATTTTAAGCATAATTCAAATTAAACATTTTTACTATAATTTTAACAACTAAATTTATAATGTTTTGGTTATTTGTTATTTATATAAAATGCCATAAAAACACTGTCGATTCGTACGGAGTTTGTTAATTCATTTTTTTTTTTTAAGTTTGAGCTTTATGTCTACTAATAAACCTTTCATTACAGTCAGATTGGTAAATTATTCTGCCGCATGGGAGTATATAATAATTTACTATTTGTATTGTGCAATTAACGAGAATAGAGATAGATGTTTTCATAATTCTATTCTATTTTATATGGGTGATTGGCTCATAGTGATGCGTGTGTGTGTGTGTGTGTGTGTGCAGACATTGTTAATCTTTGAGTACGGCGTTCAACACCATATTTTCAAAGATAAACAATGGTCAAATGGTCACCAGCAGCAGAAAAATTTCAATATTAAAATAAATAATGAAAAATTTCCTTTGAAAAAGAGCAGAAATTTAACTCGCTATATTTCATGATTAACATTAATATATATTTCGGTGCTATACCACTGCGCTGCTTAGTGTTTATGTTGGTTCACAAAATATATGTATACCTAAAAATCAACGCAGCAAAACAATGAAGAGATGGGCATTGCAAAATCCATCATCTAACATATTAGTAGAAATATTAGAATTTATTAGCAATTCATTCCGATTATTTTCACGACAAATGGTGTATATTTTGTGTTAATCTCAAAGGCAATAACAATTTTGGTTTTTGAAATAATAAAATATTTTTTTGAAATATTATAAAAAAAAAAAAAGGTTTTTTGTAAAATAACGAAGAAATCAGGGAAAGTATAAAAACGCACCTGCACTATATTGATGCACAAATATAAAATAAACTCAGTTCGATTTATTTTGGAATATTTTGCAAGTTACGCGGGTCTGTGTATTCTTTGTTACACATATTCAACGTAAAATTTGATTATTCTACTTTTCCACAACTGTACACCTAAACATGATTTACAGGCAGGTATGTTTTTTTTTCTCTAATTTTTCTATATAATTTATTTATTTTTATTTTATTCTTTCAGGTAAAAAAAAAACCCAAAGATTTTGAACCAAATATTATTTAAAATTGGTGTAATAATAAAAATAAAAAAAAAACACGTAAAAATATCCAGAAAATAAATAAATAAATAAATAAAATTTACGGGTACATAATTTCTATATAGAGAGATAAAAACCAATTAAAAATATATATACCGAGTAACTTTAAGATAGTTTAAATATAAACAATAAGGATATTTAATTTGCATAAATCTGTTAATGTGTAATATTTTTTTAGACTATATTAATGTAAATTTTTTGTTATATACACCCATACCTCGCTATACAGCCGCTGTTTATACGGCATTATACGGCTATAACGGCCCTCTTCAATTAAAGCACGTTTTCGATTTACACCCTAAAATGTTTCGCTATAACGACAAAAAAACTTTATTCGTTGTTGATATATCTATTAGGACCTTACATTAATAATGTCGATTTTTTGGCTTGAAAATGGCAATTATTTGTATAACAAAATGATTGAGTACATCAACCAATGTATTGCCCATCGTTAGCTATGACTTTCTCCCATCTTTTGGGAAGTTTGTTGATTCCTCGTTTGAAGAACTCCTCATCTATGGTCCCAATCCATTTATCAACCCATTTTCGCACTTCTTCAGCATTTCGAAAGCGTACATCTGTCAGGCGGACCTGCATTGATCGGAACAAATGGTAATCAGAAGGAACAAGGTCTGGAGAGTACGGGGGGGGTGATCAAGATGATCCCAACCGAGCCTCTTTATTTTTTCCTTAACGATGTTTGCACGATGTGGTCTGCCATTGTCATCGTGAAATAAAACTTTGTGATGTTTTCGAGCTATCAATGGTCGTTTTTCGTACAATTTCTTTGCCAATTCGCCCAGTTGTCGTCGGTAGCGATCAGCCGTAACCGTTTCATTTGGTTTTAACAGCTCGTTATACACCACACCTTTCTGATCCCACCAAATGCACAGCATTACCTTCTGGCAATGAATATCGTGTTTTGATTGTGAAGTTTAAGCGTGTAAACCACCGTTCACAAGTTTTTTGATTTGGAGCATGTTCACCGTAAGCTTCTACCAACAACCGATAACTATCGGCAGCGGTTTTCTTCAAATTAAAAGAAACTTATTAAACAAAACAACTTTTTCAGGCACGTAATTCGTTTGCATGTTCGAAGCAAAAGAAAAACTTTGTTGTTTACACTTCAACGAAATGACATATACTGAAATTTATAGAGTAATGACTGACAAAAAAAAAGAATATGGCCGCGGTGTGTTCCGATGCACACAACGCCAGTTACGCCAACAGTTATCAAATCGACATTATTAATGCAATGTCCCAATACATGAATGTGTAAAAAGTAGTGATAAAAAAATTAATTTCCTTACTGAAATTAGGCAAAACATTTTGGGTCTAGCACATGATCTCGGCTTTGAAGGTTTTAACGAACGCGTGATGTGCTTGATCTAATTGAAGTTGATAGGAAATCCCTTTCATATAAGGAACTCATTCAGTTACAAGCAGAATCGGCATTTGATGAAGAGACAGAGCCTGTTGTATCTAAAAATCTAACATCAAAAAATTTGTCGAAAACTTTTTTCCCATTTCGAACAAGGAATAAACATCCTGCTTGAATATGATCCTGACGTCGAACGAAGCGCTAATGTTTTTATCGTGGAATTACCCTCAGCCATTAGCTGTTATAAATCACTGACGAACGAAATCGACAAGAAGATAAGACAATTTTTTAAAGTCAGCCCCTTTCTTCTTCAGCCAAAAAAATGATGTCGAAAGTGATCGGCAAGTTACCATTTCTTCATTGCCTTCAGATCAAAGCCATTTTATAAAAAAACATACATACACATATTTTATGTAACATGAAGTGGTTTCATTTTTGTTTATAGAATATTGTTGGTTATATTGTATTTAACAAATTTGGAACCGATCCCATTGAATTTGTATAAATTTTTTATTAGAATAATTGTTTCCTTATACGGTTTTTCGCGTTGCGGCCAAGTTTCGTTGAACGTATCTAGGCGGTGACGTGAGGTATCGGTGTATTTATAAATTGATAGCTACCGTATTTTATTTTACCCACACACAAAATTATTAAATATATTTATTTTAAAAATAAAATATTATTTTCTCACATATCTCACACATTATTGGCATATTTAAATAAAATTTTTAGATTATTATTAAATGAATACCCCCCCCCCCCCCTCGATTTACGTAGCTCCACACAGCTGGAGATAAACAATATATTTTTATTTTTTTGTGTGTGATGCTGCGGTGTGTTATTCAATCTTTCTCTCTGGCCATATATAAAGTTTTTATTTTGAAATTAATAATATCTTAAATTGTTAGATTTTTACGTGTGTTTTTTTATTTATAATTTCTTTTTATTTATTTTTTTGTTTTATAGTTTTTGTATTTATTTTTGTTTATTCATTCATTCAACACCGATCCTCATTCAACCGAAATAAAGTAAAAAAAAAAAAAAAACAACAGATTTGATAAATCTTTATGAATGAAAATAACAAAATATAATAATCGCGCAAAATTGGCGGTGTGAAATTGAAAAATTAATAATATAATTATGTTAAACTTCTGGAATTTAATGTAGTATTAGTATTAGTAGCCTATATTAATGAATATTACTTCCTATTATATGTTATAAATATATAATACTATATTTAGTATGTGTGTGTGTGTTTGGTTTGATAGTAAATATATATTGAATGGATACACATTTGTTAATAAAATATAAAATAGTGTAAAATAGGTATAGTAATATGTTTTGATCGTTTGTTTAACAAATTAATTAATTTAATTTCGATAAAATATAATATCGGTAAATTTGGTCCCGTCAAAGAACAGAATGGTTGGAGGCGAAGATACAATTTTGAATTAGACAAGTTGTACGGTCAACCAAACCATTGTCAAAATAATCAAAATCAATAGATTGAGATGGCTTGGACACGTAGTACGCATGGAGGAGGAGCGTTTGCCGGAAAAACTGTTAAATGGTAAACCGGAGGGTAGAAGGAGAGCCGGAAGACCGAAGGCGAGATGGCTAGATGCAGTAAACTGTGATATAAAGATCTTTAAAATTCGGGATTGGAAAACATTGACTACGGATAGGACGTCAGGTTTGGAAAAGCGTGTTGGAGAAGACTTAAACCGCACCTGAGTTATATAAGTAGTAATATCGGTAAACATTTTTTATTGAATATAATTACCATTGTGTTAAGCATTTCCCAATTTTTTTGCCAATTTATGAATACCATATCAAAAATAAAAGTTCTCATTTTTTTAATGCGATCCAAGAATCTAGCCACGTTTGGACGTCTTCATAATTGTGGATGCGCTGTGTACAGAGTCCATGTGCCATCGATCTGAACAAGTGGTAATATGTTGGAGCACGATGTTGTGAATAGGGCGGCTGTGGTAACACATCGCATCCGAGTGCTTCCAATGTTTCTTTTACCGGTTTTGCAACATGAGGCGACGAGCATTGTCGTGCAAACTAATCACTTTTCCATGTCTATTGGCCCATTCTGATCACTTTTTTTTTTCAATGCTCGATGCACCAGTAATAGTTTGACCAGATTTCAACAATTCATAATATATCGCATGCCATTCTGGTGTGGGACCACAATACACAGTGTGTTTAAGTAATATAAGAAATGGTTTTTTGATATACATTTTAATGAATCAGCCTGTTATGTGTCGCTGCGATTGTGCATTTCAGCCAATTCATATGGAACTCATTTTCCTTCCTTTTGCATTTTATCCATTGTGTTTAAGCGATTATAAATGGTTTTTTTGTTATACATTTTAATGAATCTGCCAGTTATGTGTCGCTGCGATTGTGCATCGTCTTCATCCAATAATGCTTGCAATTCCATATCGTCAAATTTTGTTGGTAACTTTTTTTCATGTTGTCTGTCATTCTGTTGAAACCACTTTCTGTAATGACTTTTGTGTAAAGCACCTGCTCACCATAACCAGCTTCGACAAGAATTTTACGACTTTCAGCAGCAGTTTTCTTTCCATCAGAATAATAACAACAAATCTTCCCGCAAAACAGATTTTTCTGCGGTACAAAACAAGACATTTTCAATAAACCAAAAAAAAAAATATGTTGTTTACACTTTTAGCTCGTAACTCAAACTGAATGATAATGTAGTAAAGTGAATAAGGCTACAGCGATTAATTCGTTAGCGATCAAATCATATTTCTATACCTATTAGTTCTATAGAAATAATAAATTATACTTGGGTGGGTTTTTTTTTTCCTTTCATTATTAGTCTATGCGGTTGTGAGGTGTGCGGTACCATGTTTATTAATATTGATAATCATTTAAAAAAATTTCATATTGGTACCAACTTAATTTTTAATTATTTTAATATTTCTTCTGTATTTGATTGATTTTAAATAAAGCGTATAATAAAAAAATAAAACAATAATCGTTCTATTGATACGTTTTAGGAATTTATATTTGCGGAAACTACATGATTTTAATTAAATTATTATTCTATTTATATTTTCAATTATAATTTCTATTTTTTTTATCAGCAGTATAATCCCAATGAACCATATCTATAGATACTATTGAAGAATCTAAATTATGAAGTCTAGAATTGTCATGATTGAAATAACCGTAGACATGTTCCTTTGCAAACTACCAAATTTATATAAGAGTAATTTCGTTAATTGAAAATTACATTTAACGTTCGACAAAATATCTGCTGTCTGACCTGTATTAAAATTTATTTACAGGTTTTTGTTATTATTTTACTTCTTTATGAGTTATATAGAATATTAAGAAACATTATATTATTAATTTACGAAAATTATTCCGTTTAATCTACATGGAAAAATTAAAAGAATTGATTAGTATTAATCTGCAGAAACATTTGAAGAAACATTTCTATATAGACTTTGGTTTAGAATTTTAGGGCATAGTATCATCGCTAGAGAAAATTTATAGTAAGATTCCACTACTTGCCGAAAATCATACAGCATTAGTAGAAAATTCAACAGCAGAAGATAGTCAGTCAACCATACCATCGTAGAAATTCCATCTGCACCACATTATTCAAATCGTAATAATAATAATAATAATTATAATTATATTCCACATTTTTGTAACTTTTGTTATTTTAGCTTCATTCTATATTGATTATAGACCTATCAAAAGAAACCTCATGCTTGTGAAGTAAACTGGAGAGGTGGTTAGTTGATGTATTTTTCATACATTCTAGATCAATGCCTCTATGTTTTCGTATTCAAAATACCTATCTCTATAGATAAAATTGTAGATGCAAAAAAGTAGAAATGATAGAAAACAATATGGGATAGGAGGAGATTAAATATGGAATAATTCGTGAAATTCCATAAAGAAATTTGTGTATTATTCTGTAGAAGAGTGCAAGAAATATAGATATTACTCTAGATAAGATAGATTAAAAATACTGTAATATTTGTAGAATTCCGAGTATAGAGACCTGTATAATTGATAGAAAATTGTCTAGAGAAAAATGTAGACATCACGCCATAAATAAAACACAAAATAATTTGTCAGAAATTATCGAAAACATTGCAGAAAACATTGAATAATATATTGCGAAGAAAATGGCATCGATTGTATAGAAAAATATGCATTAAAAATTGTACAATTACGTAATAAAAAAATCTGTCTTAAATGTGTCAGATGTTATGGAACATTATTATCCACTTACCGTAAGAAATTTCATCCATAGAAATCCACTTTAATTTCAATACCTTCATCTACATTTTATGCAGTACTATTCGCGGCAAAATCTATCGAAACTTATAACTTATTTCTACATTTTGTGGTCCATTGGGATATAGATTTTATCTAATCTATGCGGAATGGACATAGTTTTTTAATACTGTAATAATTTCAAATTGATGTGTAAAATAAATTTAATTATTTAATTACTTTTCATTCAATTCATAGATTTAAAATTAATAAAAGTTTTGGTAAGTAAGAAATAATTTTCGATTCTTCTTGAAAACAACAGAAACGGACAGACATTAAACTTCTTTAAATTTAATTTCATTTCATAAATATATATTTATTGCTAAAATTAAGTTATATGAAAATTAGATAATAAAGTTTATTACAAAATACACAAATTAATAAAAATTGGTTGAATATACTTAAACATCGACATAAGTCAAATAATAAAATATTTTCATAAAAGTGTGAAAATTGGTTTAGGTTCGCTAAACACAGAGACAATAGAGAACTACACATATGCGAAAAATCAACAACGAGACGTTACCTTAAATTTGGTGAGAAAAATATTTTTGATGATTTTTATATAACAAAGGGAATTTTATTATAAATATAATTGAATTTTTAAAAATTCATCTCAAAAAGTGATGGAATATAATTAAACTAAACAGCAAATGTATTGATATATATTGTATTTATAGCACATTGACAAATTAAAGGATTTTAAGGATACAGTTGAGATAGATTATGCACCCACTCACAAATACGTTTATTTATATGAAATATATTGTATTTAGGATGCAACTATTTGTCACAAACTATATACGAACAACAATCACTTATTTATACATTGGGAAATTTTTCGGTATTTTAATACTGACATTTTTTTAGTTTCTTGGTTTATGAAATACAAAAAGAAAAAACGGATATCTTCACACACACACAAAATAACTATTGACTGAAAAAAAAGTTCTGCTTCAGATATTCTACAGAATTTTGTTACATTAATCTTAAGCAGATAAATAATCGAGTCATTATATATATTTAGAAATAATAAGTTAATTTGTATATAATAATTGTGTTTCGACATGACGATTATTAGATTAGTGGTAGTCATTAGTAACTTAGTAGTGTATAGTATCTAAAAAAATAAACCGATAAATGTGTCACAGGAATCTATAGATTTTGCAATACTTTTATTATCTCCTCATTTACACATAGTTTTGTGTAAATATGAATATATAAATGGCAAAACTTTATTAAAATTTTATCTAACTGCTGACCTAGCTTTAATTGACGCGACAGGACAAAGTTAAAGTAAAATCTCGCATAGTCAATCAAATATTTGTATAGTATTTTTAATATTATAAATGTACAAAACTTTACGTGTACGTGTACGTGTTTTTCTCAAAATAATACAAAATTAATTTGTTTCGTAAACGTGTTTGTAGTATTCCATTAGGTTCGCAGCCGTTTCATATACAATGCAAAGTGTTACGGTGCCATAATTAAAAATAATATTTATGATTTTCGAGCCATTACACAACACGGTCGAATTTATTTATTATCGTACATTGTTACACTTTTATATTTGTGTTAATAGGAAATATTTGACAATATACAATATATTATTTACAAAATAAATTCCAAATATATCAATGGCTATTTGCTTTTAAGCATAATTATAATCATATAGTAATTAATTAAAGTAATATTTTAAACCATTATTACTTAAATAAGCACACACTAAACAATTAATATAATGTTTATAAATTTATTACAAAAATTTACTAATAATTTGAACCAATTGTTAAAACAAGAGCAACCAATATTCCCGGCTAACTGCATGGCTTTCAGAAATGTAATACAATTATTTAGCCAATTTTATTGAATATTATATGTGGCTACATTGGGTTTCAATTAACACATTATAATCATACCAAAAAAATTGATATTGATTTTACCATCATCGTAGGTATGGGTGAGTATTAATTGTAAGAAAAAACATTAAGTGGTAGTAAATCTAATGTAAAATATTTCAATAATATAAAATATGTACCTTAATTTTGTTATTGTGATTATAAATGTGGATTAAATGCGTAAGTAAAAACCAAAATGAACCTTATTTTATTTTATTTTTTTTTTTTGAATATTACACGATTTCAATCATTTTATTTGTATTTCATACAAAAAAAAAAAAAATAATAAATAAAATAAATAACACAAATCACTATTTTTGTTCACATTCACCTTCTTTTTTTTTTTTTTATTATGGTACTTATAAAAAAGACGGCACACAAGTAACCGCAATAGGTAAAACTTTAAAAATTGGACATCACTTTCGTAACAAATAATATTTTATGTATCATTTTAAACTGTTTTGATTTCTTGTACGGCTCTCAACAATATTTTCTTGCTAACAAATAAAAAAAAATGTTTCATACCTTTTTTTATGCTATTTTAAATTGCATATACACTTTGGTTTATTTATTTTTTTTTACACACCGCTTGCTGCAGTCACAACGATTGACAACAATGAGTCAAAATATTTACTTTGCCACACATTCACAATGTAAAATTATGTTCTAACCACTTCTGTGGTATGGTGAATGCATTTAAATTATACATTTCGTGTTTTTTTTTTTACACAAACAAAATATTGTATTGTTAGTCCTCTCTATTCACAATTTAATAAATAAAAACCGCCAATTTTTGTTTTGTCCGTAGACGACAGTGTACAACACAAAACAACAATTTACGAACAATTAAATAAACACTAATTTATATGTAAACACACACAAACACATATATTTTCATTTTGTTTTACAATTTTGAATAGAAATTTCGCGTAAATTAAATGTGTAGCACAGCAGCATCCCGTCGCCGCATACAAAACCAATAATTTTTTTTTTTTATTAATTCAAAATAATATATTCTAATTTTTTTTTCGTCCGCTGCGACACAATTTTTGTGGTACACCGTTCGATATACACACACACACACACACACACAGACAAACTGTCGATTAAAAAAAAAATATGGTGCTAAAACTTTAAAATGATCAATTGTTTTGTTGCAAATGCAAAACACAAAACATAACAAATAGAAGAAAAAAACAAACAAAAAACACAAACGAATAATAAAAATATTAAAAAAAATAAAACGGAACGGAATTTCTTTTTCTTCTAAAATACCACATAAAACACATGCGTTTCACTCAAAATATAAAATATTACTGAAAAAGCTTCGTTTGAGTATCGGCAGAAATTCGACCACAATTCGTTCATTATTGTTTTTTTATATATATAGATAGTTGTTTTATATATATATATATTTACCATTGTTTTATTTCAATTCCTTCAATTGTAACGTGCGCGATAAAAGAAAAAACAAAATATTTAACTTTACTATATTTATAATATAATAATAATAATACCATTTTACGTGTGAGTATATGTTACTCTTGAGCTTATTTACATTGTTTTGTATATATAAAATATAATATATATAATGGTATGTGTGCATGCATGCATATGATTAAAAAAAAATAAACGGGGTCGCCGATACACTAGACTAAAGCTATAAAGCACACACACACACACCCATATGTAAAGTATATATTATATACTTTTGTACATAAAAATATTATATACAAAATAGAATCTGAAATAAGTTACAGAAGGCGAAGAAGAAGAAGAAAAACCCATAATAATGTGTGTGTGTGTGTGTGTGTGTGTGTGTGTGTGGTGTTATTGCAGTCAGTATATAGTAGCTCCATTCAAATAACATATATACTAAAAAAATATCCATAATATATTATAATATATGATGTGAACAACTAAAATAAAATAAAAAAAACTAAATTATATAAACATGGTGGGGTTATATACATTGGTTGGTATCCAATCAGAATATTGTTTTTTAATAGGCGCGATTTTATGTGCGCGGTTATGTAAAATTTAGTTTTTATATTATGTATATGCCATCGAAGAATCAAGTGGTATTTATATATATATAAAATATCGGTGTGCAGCACACAAACACACACACACACACACCCAAACACACTGTCTGTCTGCTGCCTCTGTGTAAAACGTCGTGTGTTGATAATGTGTTGCGTTGTTAAACAAGTTTAAATAAAAATTTATATATATTATTTTATGTTATATACATAAAACTGAAAATTCAAATATTCTTTATATACAACTATTATTTCTTCTTTTTTTTTTTACATACATAACATATTTGATTGAAAATCTACTACAATTTTTATTTTTACGTTATATACAACTCGCACACACACACACACACAGCGACACACAGCGCATCGACATCGTTTACCGTCGTCGTCGTCGTCGTAGTCGTCGTCTATATATATATTATGTGTAAAACATATAATAGACTATTTTAAATATTATTATTTTTATTATTACTGTTATTACTTTGAGAAAATCCATGTATATACAGGACATTCGTATATATATACAATATATATTTTTATTCAGCACTCATACATACTTAAATGGGTGGGGGTCGGATGGGGGACTGGAAATTTAAAAGAAAATATTTTTATAGTGTGAGAAAATTCAATAGGATTTATTATAATGTGGCAGAGTTTGTGTTAGAGATATGGAGAAAATTTGGTTACACATTTCGCATATAGGATGATATAAAATTGTAATTAACATTTATTGTATTTATATAAAAAAATTGTGAGGATGGAGAGTAAGTTTAAAATAAATATTTTTGCTGTGTAAAATATTCGTGAGACGGAGGGGGGGTGGGGGTGAGAAAAAAAAGGACATATAAAAAGGAATATTTTTTTTGTTTGCAGAAAAGAAAATGGTAATTTTATGTGTTCAAATATACATCGCCATCTATGTGTACATGAGAATTAATATTTTATTTAATTATTATTATTTTCATTTTTATATGGATATACAAAAAAAATAGTATAACAAATATTCTCTCACATTTTCATAGAATAGAATAGAATAGAATATTATCCATATGGCATCAATATAAATTTATATATGAGAATTAAAGATTAAAGACGATAAAGGATATCACGGCGGCGGAGAGCAAACAGGATACAAAAGAGAAGGATCAAAAATAGAAAAAAACGAATTTATTTCTATATTGTTAGAAATTTATATATAATAAAATCATAATTTAATAATATAGCGGTGTTTTTGTTTTTGTAGTGGTCCTTTTTATTATTTTAGCGATTTTTTTTTGTTGGTATTTTTTAATTTTATTGTTAATATAATATATCGATACCATATGGAATTCAAAATTAACCCAATTGTGCGCATGTGATTTTAGAATTTTTGTTATTTTTTAATTTTTTTTTAATGAAATATTATTCCATGATAACAGAAATCGTCAATTAGAAAATATGTACAGTGATGGATAATATTGGTATTTATAGCTACAGTCTCAGTAGCACTGATGTTTATTAATCATGAAATATAGCGAGTTTAATTCCCGATATTTTTTTTAGGAAATTTTTCGGTATTTATTTTAATTGAGAAATGTTTTCAGTTGGATGACTATAAATAAATAAACCGGTAAATATACAGAGCTGTTCGTTTATGGAATAAAAAGAATAATTGGATATCTTTGAAAATGTGATGCGTTGAGGGCGCTACTCAAACATTTAACAATGTCTGCACACGCACACATCACTATGGGCTAATCACCCATATAAAATAGAATAGAATTTCGAAAAAACATCTATCTTTAGTTAACTGTGCCGTACAATTGGTAAATTGTTATAAATACTCCCATACGGCAGAGTAATTTACCATCTTGGCTGTAATGAATGTTTATAAGCTCCACTCGGACCAATATATGACTTAAATATTTGTATTTATAGAATACAAATTGACGGTAATTTTTATAAATTCCATTGAATGCAATATTTTTTTTTTTTTTTTTTTATAATGAACATTTAACTAAAAATCTTTGTTGTATTTAATATTTATTTTCATATTAATTGAATGTGACACGTGATTTTAAGCATTGGATTCGTATGTATCGCATTATTCATTGAGTGCTCTATAATTTGGTGTAATAAATTTTTTAGGCCAGAGTATTTTTTATTAGTAGCAGCTTAAAAACTATTAACTTAATTGTAAATACAAATAATAAATATTAAATAATAAATATGAAATTAAATAGTGGTAACAAATTCCGTTTCCGGTTTCTGTATAGTGTAGAATTTATTGTATTATATGTGCAACGTGGTGGGTAAAAATCAGATCAGATTTATCTGATTTAATTTTGATTTTTTGTATTATGTTCTTGTAATTGATTTGATACTTTTTTTTTAAATTTTTTAATTGTTTTTTATTTTAGGTTTTCTATAAAAATTAAAGAATTTTGTAATTGTCAATTTCACTAAACCAAAAATAAAAATCAAATAATTTTTTGGGATATTATAAATAGTATTTAAATAGTATAGAATTTTCTATACTATTTTCAAGAGGTTACTGGAAGGCAAAACCTTTTTTTTAAAACCCTATTTTTGACAGCAGATTCAGAAAAAGTGGGAAATTTTACTTGCGGTCAAAAATTGTGGTTTCAATTTGAAAAAAAAGGTATAGTATGACCGTCAAATCTGTTAATGTCAAAGCCAAATTTAAACCCATCATCAGACTTGTTATTCCTTCGAAAGCAAAAGCTTTTGTTTTTGAAACTTTTAAAAAAGAAAATATGAACTTAAGTAATATGATCTCCAAATTGTAATTTGACCTTGTAAATATACATGATCGATAGTAGAATTTCATGCTCTTTCTCAATCTGCGGTAAAATATATTGAAGTTTAGTGAATAAGAATATATTTGGCAAGAGTACATTTTACCACAGTTATTTGTGGCGAAGTGTGATAAAAATGTTTTCAGATTATAATATCTGTTAAATTTTTATAGTAACCGAATTAAAAGTAGACTACATTATGGAAAAAAATTGGAATGTCCACTTAATAAATTTTCCGGAAAATCTATTTTAATTAAGTGGCCATAGTTTTAACGGATTTCTATTTTTGTAAATTAAAATTTCTATTTCCAATCTTTCACAAAAGAGATTGTTAAAACCCGATTAATGCCTTCAAAACCCTAGTAACACTGTCCGTAGTTTGTCCGCAAAATTTTCGCATTTTACGTAGTAGTCCGTATAGTTTCTATCCGAGGAAATATCTATGGATTTCTTACGGATGTCCACTAAAATTTTTTATGATGAGTGCAACCCTGTCCATGTATTTTAAAAAAAAATGTTCTTGTATTATCCATATATTCCCGATGATAATTTCTACGGATTCTCTTTAGAAGTATTTCTCGTTGCTATTATTCCACAGAATATCCATAGAATTTATATTCAAATTTTTTGTGAGCAGATCCACAGATTTTGAAAAAAATATCTTTGGATTGTCCATGTATTTTGACAAGTATTACCCGTGAATTTACTGTATTAGCAAAATAAATTTACTTATGACGAATTGAAGTTTAACTCAGCTTTTTTTACCGATACACCAGAAGTTCTATGAGCACGGAATGAAGATGCTGAACGATGGCAAAAATTCATCGGAAATATATCGATTTGAGTTGCTGCGAGTGTTTTGAAAAATTATGAAAATAAATTAAAAAGATTATTTAGATAAGGGAAATTGATATAAAATTTGAAGCCACCGTTGTCTTGGTTAATTGGTGAAATAAATTATGAATACAATATCGTGCGGATATATATTGCAAATATTACCCTGACAATCCAAATATTTCAATTGACCTAAATAAAATACTATAATATTAAGTGGAAAATCTATACGGCATTCTTTGGACAAATTCCAATATATCTTTTCCGTATGGAAACTATGTGGATTTTTTCCACGGAATTATTCCTTATTTTTCAACGTACCGGCAAATTGTTACGATAGAGAAGATATAATTTTTCGATTTTCCATTTTTATGTCAATGAAATTTTATTGTATTTAAAATAATGATACTGTAAAAAAATTTTTGTATACCACTAAATTTGGGTGTTGTAAACAAATTTCTTTAAATTTTCTTTGCCATCGATTGGAAAATCGGTCATATCTTTTGAAGGCGTGAATCAATTTTAAAAATCTTTTTCAATGAAAGATCGGGAATTGATTATAATTTTCAATTTTATATACACAAATGGAAATCCATTAAAACTATATAAAGTGTTATAATTGAAAAAAAAAAATGATAATTCGAAAAAATTAATTTTCCAGAAATTTTACTATTTTACTGGGTATAATGAAAAAATCGCCACATCATTTTGTCGACTGCCTGAACAGTAGCAGAGCATAATATTGTGTTGGCTTATTAACCGCTCAGACCGTCGTCCGACTACATTTACAAAAAATACCCTAAATTCAACCAATTGATCCCTAACCACACGGATGCACATAGTTAAATTTTAAAATTTTTTTTTTCAAAATTTCTTAAATTTATTATGGAATCGAAACTGAAAGTTTTTAATAATAAATTTTATATTTTTCAATTATTAACTCGCATCTAATAAATAATCAAAATCAAATATATAATTATTATTGTATTTATTTATTGACATTGATATCTATTACATTTATTTATTTAAATTAATAAACACATCCTCCCTCTTATACATTAACTACAACTTAACATTACCAATTTATTATTATATTTATGGTTTCATCCTTTCATCTATCGATAATAATAAATTAAACCATATAATTATATATTAAATTTACATAAGTATGCGAGTGTTATATGGGTTTTTGTATAAATAAGAGAAGAACATTTAACCAACGAAAAAAAAAAACCAACCAAATTATTACATCAAATATTACAAAACAATCCTCCACACACACACACACACACACACACACACACACACACACACACACACACACACACACACACACACACATTAAATATTTTATATACCCTTCATTGATTGTATTATAATAATAAAAAAATAAATAATAATATAAAGAAAGGGTTATATTTAGTTTTATTGCTCCATTAATCCTTTTTTAATAAACCAATAAATTTCTTACCATAGAATAGAATTAGAATGCCACGTGTAATACAAAAAAAAAAACAAACTAACTGTAAAAAAATAAATAAAATAAACACACACGACATTGTACCGGCGTACAATTTAAGGAGACACAACCTCTTTAGCATTATTATTTGTTCATATATTATTATTATTATTATTGATTTACGTAACACACACACACACACAAAACGTATAACTTACGTACGTACGTACAATACATTGATATTATTATTATTATTATTATTATATTTATATCAACCACGAGCCAACAAAAACCACCCTTTCATTATATTTACACAATATGTACGTATGTTATTTAAGGATCACACATCAACCACCGACAGACGGGCTATATAGTAAAAAAAAAATACACACAAAAAAATCATCTTCGATAAATAAAAAACGAAATTGATTTGAAGAAGATAAGTGACATCAAAATCTGCACATCATTACATTAAAATATTGCAAATAAATATAATCATTTTTTCCGTTTATATCAATTTTATGTGTGCGAATGCAGCGCATAAACAAGTAGTGGTGGTGGTGGTGGTAAGTTATTGGTAATTCATGTACAAATTACACAAATAATTTGAACAGATGAGATAATTTATTTTTTTGTAATATGTTAAATGAAGAGCAAAATAAATATATTATTATTATTATTATTATTATTATTTATTGTATGTATTATTTCTCTGTATGATAATAACAATTGATATAATATAAAAAAAATAAAAATATGTCTTTTGCGAAATTGTAGGGAAGCGAAATAAATACCAACAATTATATTATGCAACGAATTATTAAGTATTAAAATTATCACCGCCGGCACTTGTGCGTGCATTTGTTATTTGTCAATAATACCATGTAATTTATGCGAACATATGACGAAAAATTTAAATAATCATTATCATTTCTAATCATTTAAAAAATTATTGCATGTCAAAAGTCATTTAAAACAATATATATTTATATTTCACAAACAATTAACAACAGAACACACAAAACAAAATTTATATTACATATCATTAATTAACGCCATACAAACAATTCGCGAAATCTTGTCACAAAATTTTAAAACTATACAATATATAGCAAAATACATATTCGCAAACAAATTAAGTGTGTGTGTGTGTGTGTGTGTGTGTGTGTGTGTGTATAATGGTAACAATTAAAAATGATAATATATTATGTATAGCATTTTATTTAATAAACGTGAATGAATGAATAATAAATGATAAAAAAAACGCGAGTTCACATATTTTCTAAAACCGTTTTTATATTTAAAAATTAAGATTACGTACATATTAACGCACAAGTATCGTTAGACTGTATACTAAATGCGCGAGTATATACATTACAATAGAAAAAAAAATATTAAGATACATGTAATCAAGAATATCAACAAGATCAGTGTAATCAGCCAATTTCATTTATCCTCATAATTTCCTATATTATATTGTAATGTATATAATAACTAATAGTAGATCTTTATATATAGATGATATGCATATAACGATATAACAAAAACACATACGAGTACGTGTATACGTAAAACAGTGAAATCTGCTTGTAATAAACAACGACAAAAGAATCATCACATACATTTTTTTTAGAAAATGGGATTAAAGTACGATTATTTTTGGCTTACGTTTAACACGCCAATTGAAAAATCCCCCAGTCTACCATAGCAAAACACATTTTTTTGGCAAAATTTGATTTTATTATTCAACATAGTTGCCTTCGAGAGCGATACAGCGATTATAAAGCGATCTTCCAACTTTTCGATACCTTTTTTGTAGTACGATTTGTCTTTTACTTCAAAATAGGCCTCAGTTTCGGCGATTATTTCTTCATTGGCGCTAAATTTCTTTCCAGCGAACATTCTTTTGAGGTCTGAGAATAGAAAAAAGTCGCTGGAGGCCAGATCTGGCGAATACGGTGGATGCGGAAGCAATTCGATGCCCAATTCATGCGATTTTACCATTGTTTTCATTGATTTGTGACACGGTGCATTGTCTTGATGAAACAGCACTTTTTTCTTCTTCAAATGGGGCCGTTTTTAAGCGATTTCATCCTTTAAACGTTCCAATAACGCTATATAATAATCGCTGTTGATGGTCTGGCTCTTTTGGAGGTAATCAATGAATATTATACCTTGCGCATCCCAGAATACTGATGCCATAACCTTGCCAGCTGACTGTTGTGTTTTTTCCTCGCTTTGGATTCGGTTCAACGTGTTCAGTCCACTCAGCTGACCGTCGATTGGACTCCGGAGTGATATGATGGAGCCATGTTGAATCCATTGTGACATATCGACGCAAAAATTCAGGTTTATTGCGCTTGAACAGCTTCAAACACGGCTCTGGAGTCATTAACACGTTGTTGCTTTTGATCGATTGTGAGCTCGCGCGGTAACCATTTTGCACACAGCTTTCTCATGTACAAATATTCGTGAATGATATGATATACACGTTCACATGATATCTTCACAATGTCTGCTATGTCGATCAACTTCACTTTACGGTCATTCAAAATTATTTTGTGAACTTTTTTGATGTTTTCGTCGGTGACAGCCTCTTTTGGGTGTCCACTGCGTTCGCCGTCTTCGGTTCTCATTTCACCTCGTTTAAACTTGGCATACCAATCAATGATGGTTGATTTTCCTGGTGCAGACCCCGGAAACTCTTCAACAAGCCAAGATTTTGCTTCAACTGTAGTTTTTGCCTTCAAAAAGCAATAATTTTATCAGCACACGAAATTCTTTTTTTTTTCATCTTTTATCAAATAACAAAAGTAGCTACACTCACAACGCAATATCTCACAAACTAATGTTCGGACTGCAGTCAAATTTTGACACGTATCGTTTGAAGGTTGATACTAGCTAAAAATCATATGGATTTAATACTAGGACTTCCATCTGTATGTCAGACCGAGGACTTTTCAATTGGACTGTTAATATAAGAAATTTTTAATAATCGATAAAATGATAATATAGAAAATTTTGCATTTATATCCTTGCAGGAAAGAGAACTAGTTCTACTACTAGTAGTACAACTAGTTACAAAGTAAATAGTACTGATTCCACGTTAAACCCCTTTTACATGCTGCCAACTGCTTCTTTTAACATTGAGATGTCCAACGAAAAGACAATTGTCATATTCGGCATTACTTTTCAACTAGTTGAAGAAATAGTTAATTTGTAACCAATTACTGAACTATAGTTCAAATGTAAACATTGAAGCACTAGTACTAGTTCTTCTGCAACATAGTTACTGAACTGGTTAATATTAATTTGAATTAGATTATGTATTTTTTCACCAGTACTTTAACTAGTTCTTTACACAAAAAAAGGTTGTATTTAATTTTAAAAAAATCGTAGACAATATATTTTAATATAATTTAATATTTATTATGTTTTTAATACAAAATAATAATTTACTTCATATTTAAAAAATATTATAAATTTTTGCAACTGGTGCTAACTATGAAGCACCAGTTGCAAAAATCACCTTTATGTTAAATTATATCAGCTCCATTTTTGTTACGTCCTACATCTAAGTTTTCCTCACATAAAATAAAACCCAATTCTTCGAAACATTTACGGAAGGATTTATTCCTAATATTCCAATCAATTAATTTCTCTTCAAAAGATATTTTTGGCAGCGATTCGTTTTCCAAAATATCCATATTGTTGGAACAATCTTCCGCCACAAAGTTCTTGTTAGATACAATGTGCATATCTCCTTCTGTTGCACTAAAATTGTTAGATATTTTGGATGGTAATTTACTCAAATAAACTTCTTTTTCACTTCACAATCACAATGCGTGTTTTTAAACCGAATTCATTACACTATTAAAAATGAAATCAAAACAGAGTCTAAAAACGGCAAATATATTTCTTTAAATTATTTTAACAGCGTTTTTGTCTATGTTCGTTTGGTCATATTTTTGTATTATTGCATATTTAAAATGCTTCCTATCTGCATTACTGTAGTAATAGTTCTGTAACTAGTTCTTTTTACACTAGTTGAAGAATTAGTTTTTATACGGAATTAGTTTCAAAATTTACTGTATAAGGATTATTTCCCATTTAATTTAAATTGTAAAAATATTTTTGTATCATCCACATACAGAACGCGTGCTACAACAAAACACATGGTCTCAAAAAGTCTCAGGCCTAACCACCAGATTTATAGCCAAATGTTTGTGTATAATACTGAAAACACTACAGTCTTTTGTTAACTTTAGCGTGTCAACTATATTTTGTAACTTAACTTTGCGATATAATGATTTTAAGGGGTTTTTTACATGTTTTCAGGATTAACAGCCTCATTTGTTTGCGTCCAGTACGTTCAGCATCATCGGTATCTGTACGACTCCGTTTAACATCAGCAAACCAAACGTTTAATGGTTGTTATTGATGCGCCAGAGACCCGGGGTAACACTTTTGAAGCCATTGTTTTGCTTGAATGGTATCATCCATCCGGTGGTTAGGCGCGGGGCTATACTACCAACGGGTAATGTTTTCACTTAATTACTTTCATTTCGATTAATTGTGTTGCTAGTAGTTTATATAGGTGGTAAAGCCTTCATTATTATTATATCTATACAGTTTTTCCAATTTAGCTACGATTTTTACCTCCTAATTATAGACGGTAGTTAACATATAATTATAGCGCAAGTGAAGCGTGAGCACTATGACCAATAACTAAAGTAAATGGTCACCGGCTAGAGCACCTTTCGGAATAGATAATATATGATCATCAGAGATAACACATAGTTTCATTTAAATTTATTTATCTAAAATAGGATTAAGTGAACCATATCGATAAACATGAATAGTTTTTAGCGTGTTACTGATTATCTTTACAAAAAGATAATTTAATTTTAATTAATTCCTGACATTCTTCTTCATTATGGTTTGAAATGAGATAATGACTGCCGATATCTTTATCTTATACATATAGTTGAGCATTTCAGATAATCTCATAGATAATATATTATAGATGATGATGGTAGAAAGTTTGTGAATATAAGCAACTGCACCAACACAATATAAAATAAAAACACAGATTGACAGAAAAATCGGAAAAACAGACGATAATGAGTGACCGCATTAACACTTGAAATTTCACCTTTAAAAACTTCGATCCTGTACGAATTCATGGGGAAAAAACATTTTTTGCCTATGTTTAAAAATGTTAAAAAAAGTTCCTCCAAAACGGGTCGGATTGTTTACACAACGAGTAAGGTCATCATATAATATTACATTGTGTATATGGAAATGGTGTAGCTAATATTTTAACAGCATTAGTATCTAGTAAACACCACTTCACTACAGTAAATGTAGTTCCAGTGAATCAATATAGCGTGTTGTGTGTGTGTGTTAATCTCTGGATATCGTTCAACTGTCAAAGGGTGAAGCGTGAAAATATGTTTTCAAATTATAATATCACTATATATTTTTCTGGTAGCCGACTTGAAAGTAGGGTACATTATGGAAAAAAAACTACTACACGGAAAACTGGATTTTAAGAATTATCATATTTATGAATTTGAGGCCATTTTTTTAAACGAATATTAATTTTTGTGTAAGAAATTATTAGAATTATAATAAATTCCCAATCTTTCATATAAGAGATTGTTAATATCGATTTACGCATTCAAAAGATATGATCGAATTTCCGTTTTGTGTCAGTCAAATTTTGTATGAAATAATGATGTAAATTTTTTGTACCATTTGGGTGTTGTACATAAATTTCTTTAAATTGTCTCTGCCATCGATTGAAAAATGGGTCACATCTTTTTAACGGGTGAATCGATTTTAAAAATCTCTTCTATGATCGAACGCGTCCACGGATTGCGGATAGTGGAACGGCTTATAATATAATGGGTTAGCTACGAATAAAGAATAAGTTCAGCAAATATTAATAATATTTAAATAATGATTACAGTACAATTGGTCAATTGTTATATACCGAACCATCTGTCAGCTGTGCATAAGAATTACTATGTTTATTATTATTAAAACTTAGTTAATGATTCAGTGACGGCGAATCAGCGGCTTTCGGAAGAGGTAATATACCTACGAATTTACAGAATGATTAAGTAGATGGAACGATTAACTATCAACTTCGGAAAAACAACCAGTTATGAATTCGACAACACGGTGTCGGATCAGACAGCATAAACGGCAACGCACTGAAGCAACAAAAATTTAAGCACAATGATTTAAAACTTGCGCATCTTGAAATGTTAGAAAGGCAAGATGGCTAGATACAGTAATCTGTGATCTAAACATTCTTAAAATTCGGGATTAGCAGACATTTAGTGTGGATGGACAGGTTGGAGAAGGCTAAAATCGCACCCAGTTTATAACGTCATGGGAGTAACTTTCAATTCTGTATGAAAAAATGGAAATCCGTTAAAAATATGACGCGTAATTGAAAAAAATGATTTTTTCGGAAAATTTCACCACTACAACAATCATATTTTCGTGGAATTGTCAAGCATTTAATTAATTTTTAGTATATTAAAGACTTGAAAGGATTTTTCAAGTAAATGCTGGAGATCACATTCGAAACACCTGCGCATTAAATAATATATGCACTCTAACCACTACAACTCCACTGAAACCATTTGTGTTGTGCATTCAATAATTTTATTGTTATAATTTTAGCCATTTGACTCGCCAGATTGACTGAAGTGCGGGCAGATACATTGCTATCTGTAGAGCACAATCTGTGTTGTGAATTTCTCAAATATTAATGATTTTCTATAATTTTCATTATTATAAGAACCATGACGGAACCGCTGAAATATTCTAACATTTTAGTTAATTATTATTAACAGCACGCATTAAACATTATCATTTTTCTCTAAATCTGACTGTTGATGTATGTAAAATACTTTCGTATTTGTCAGTCCCTGCGTAATAGTTCATTACCGACAGAGTCCACTGTGTGCATATACAAAACATATATAAATAATATAGCAATTCAGAACACAAGACGACATAGTGCACGTTGAAGAAAACCAGCATTATTATCCCCATCTTATAATAGCAATGTATAAATATATATCCATTTCAATGTGCATGTAGAGAAATACATCTCTTAAACTTTTATTTATTTATTGTATATTTTATAAATACGTATTTTGTAGTTAGAACAAGAATATATTATATAAATATGTAGGGTAGTAGTTCGTATTGTCGGTCACCTGCCATAGCCATCAACTTCATTATAATAATTATTGCTTAGAAAAGATATTTGAAAAAAAATTCCAAAATTGTTTTTTCCTATCAAAATTATAACACAAAATGTTTGAAATGCAATGATACCGAACACACTTACAGAAGATTACATTTATTTATTATTATTTTTCTATTGATATTATTTAATTAACCAAAAAGTAAAGTATATTTTAAACAACAACAATGATATAACTGACGTCGTAATTATTAAATGGGAAATTTTTTATACTAAATGGCCGAAGAGTGGCGATAGTACCCTATCGAAATAAATGTATTCATGCACACATTTTACTGTATATGTAAATATAAATATATATATTAAATAATACAATTTTAAATCAAGAAAATTAGCATGTTCACTATTGTTAAGTCGGTCAATTAAGTTGAATGTGTTTGATCTAACCGAACAATTTAAATATTTAATTGTTTGAATTAATTGAAAAAGATGCGCTCATATAATGTTTTGTTTTATTTTTTTCTTCTTCTTATTTTCATTTTTGTCAGTTTTATTTTAATTCATTTCAGCTTTAACTTTTAACTTTTAAAACTAACAAACTATTGTAATTGCGTATATTATTTATTCATTCACTCACTCAAAACATTCTCGTACAATATTATATTTGTATATATTTATAATTATACAGGGTGTCCCAATTTTCGACGGCAATACAAAAACACTAGATTCTCTGGGTCATTTTGCGTCGAAAATATTATATAACATTTTGGCCGATTCGACTTCGGTACGAAGTTACACGCAAATAACCAAATTTTCAATCAGACCTTGTTTTGCACTCTACTGCGATCAATATCTCAATAACTAATTAACCGATTTAAAATTTTTGATACACTATTAGCATTAGCATACCGAGATCTTTAATTTGACGTTAAGATAAGGCAATTCGGGCATGTGGTTATCGAGATACATACAGTAATGTTGACAATTTGTTTGTTCAAGCATAAGTCGAAAAATCATGATGAAAAATGTTTTTCAGTATAAGTTTAAAAACTTGCCACCTTCATAAGCTTTCATTTAAGGTATAACATTATGATTAGTCTCAACTGGTTCCAAAGATATTCACAAATAACTACAACGTTGTAGACATAAAATTGATTTTCGCTATTGAAAAATTTTATCTTTTTTTGGTTTTATCCAGAACCAACAATACGGACGTAACAGATAATTGACGGATTTAAATCTGGAGAACTTGGCGACCATCTTATGGGCCCACCTCTGACAATCCATGTTTGATAAAAGTTTGCGTCCAGTCAGCATCTAACATTCCCTCCATAGTGCGCTGGGCCACCATCATGTTGAAACTACATCTGCACTCGTTCAAAGATGGAGTTGCAGAGGTGGGCCCATAAGATGGTCGCCAAGTTCTCCAGACTTAAATCCATTGGATTTTTATTTATGGGGTTGCCTTGAAGAAAAAGTATATGCAACTGTGATTAATTCACTTGAAGAGTTGATTCAATGTACTGAAGACTGTATCCAAGAATTTCGCCACAAGTCACAACCAACACTTAGATTGATTCGGTCTATTGAAAAGCATTGTTGTCTATGTATTCGAGCTGAAGGAGCACATTTTCAATAATTACTTTAGGCTTTGTTTGTTTAAAACTGTAGTGATATGCGTGCGTGTGCTTTTGTGGGTTTATGTGTGTGGGCCTTTGTGTGTGAGTTCGTTTGTGTGTGTGAGAAGGTTTGTGTGAATGCATACGAGTGTATGGAATCAATTATCTGTCACGTCCGTATTGTTGGTTTTGGAAAAAACAAAAAAAGATACAATTTTTCCATAGCGAAAATCAATTTTATGCCTACATCGTTGTAGTTATTTGTGTATATCTTTGGAACCAGTTGAGACCTATCGTAATGTTATAGCTTAAACGAAAGCTTATGAATGTGGCAAGTTTTTAAACTTATACCGAAAAAAATTTTTCATCATGATTTTTCGACTTATGCTTGGACAAACTTTCAAAAAGAAAAATGGCGTTCAGCTAACTTTCAACATTTCTGTAAGTATCTGGATAACCACATACCCGAATTGCCTTATCTTAACGTCAAATTAAAGATCTCAGTATGCTAATGTTAATAGTGTATCAAAAATTTAAAATCGGTTAATTAGTTATTGAGATATTGATTCCAGTAGAGTGCAAAATATGGTCTGATTGAAAATTTGGTTATTTGCGTGTAACTTCGTACCGAAGTCAAATCGGCCAAAATGTTATATAATATTTTCGACGCAAAATGACCCAGAGAACCTAGGGTTTTCGTATTGCCGTCGAAATTTGGGACACCCTGTATATATACCATTTGAGTTAAGTTTTAAAAAGTAAGTAAAGCATATCAACCAAATACGCATTACTAACTAACTATAAATTGTGAATACTAAATATAAATATATCTATAGCTATAGTAAATTATCATTGCGTAATACCATCGTTAATATGCATATCTTAACATATATATACTTGAAATTTATTCAAATGATTTCATTTATTTACTTATAGTGAAATACAATAATAATACAATACTTTGTTTACATTAAGGAGTTGTTGTCTTTGTTGTTTCATTAATTATAACATTCAGAGAAAATATATTGTTATGGTGTATTTTATTTTTATTTGTTATTTGTTATAAATATGCTATCATCAAAATACAGTTTACTATAAATACCAAACCCAACATTTGGTTACATACGATACGCGTCCGTATCGCGGCATATTTTGTATGCATGCGTGCGAAAATTATCATATAAATCAAGTAATTGACTTAATGCGGGATAAATAAAAATTATTTACTCAAAATTTGATTGAAATTTATTATATGTTTTATATTTTTAAATTAATTAATAAGTATTTCTTTAACCAATTAAGTGGTTATAAATAGATACTTAATAATTTTAATTCTCAAAAATTATCAATTTTGATGGAAAATTTTTAACTTTCACCAGATTTTATATTGGTATTTGGCTTCTAGTTTGTCTAATCAACCTTCCTGTAGATTCTACACCATGAATTTCCTTATATATAGTATATCCTCCATCCACTTCCGATGCATATAATGTTTAACATTTATACATCTACATTTTATTTGAATATCAATTTCTGGTTTGTTTGCTTTTCGTCCAATTGAAAAAACTTTCGATAATTAAATACAAAAATTCTCTTTATTTGAGTTATTTTGGACGACCTAACCCTGCAACAGCTACTTTGCCAATTAAAGCATATATCAATTATGCGCTATCATCAATTTGGGATTAATTAACGGCTATACTCTGTTTCTTAATTGTAGTAATTTCATTTTAGCAACGCTGAACTTAAGACCAATGTGTTTGTTGTAAAAAGCAAACAAATATCATTGATAACCAAAAACCATAAGGTCTATATACTCAAGTCTATTGTAAATATGGTCCCCCCAGAGTGCTGGTGAAAGAATACAGTTTTGCAAGGGTGAAGCGTGAAAATTTTTTTTCAAATTACAATATCACTACTATATATTTTTTTGGTAGCCATCCGAGTTGAAAGTAAAAATTTAAATTTGTACTTATAATAAATTTTCTAGAAAATTGATTTTAAAGAACTATAATCTTTCTGAATTACGGGCCAACGGATTTCCATTTCCATGTGTACAGAATTTTAAATTATAATCAATTTCTAATCTTTCCAAGAAGAGATTTTTAAAATCGATTGACGGATTCAAAAGATAAGAGTTCGAAATCCAACCTACTTTCTCAATATAGATACAACAAAAAATACAAAACACATACTAATTTCTATGCATTGTCGATGTGAATACCTAAATATAAGAACCCGCCATCGCAATTTTATACAATTTCAATAATCCACATGGGTACTCCGTGAAAACCGCAACTTATGGTATTTTGGGGTGCATCAAATATAAAAACAAAAATTATTAGTACAGAGCAATGCATATTGTTCAGAAACGATTTGATTTTATTGTCCCGATAATTAATTTTTAGAATTTTTCCTCACTAAAACTTGTCTTTCATACATATCATATTTAAGCAAAATTTTACTGATGATGTTCCTTAATTCCTTTATTCGTAAACGTCCGCATATATATATGAATAGGTCAGGGGATATCGAAACAGATATACATTTGAAACTGATGAAAACAAATCGCTACGCCCGCCACCGAGTTATGTATTGATAATGTGGTTGGTTGTTGTCATCAAAATCAAGTCATCCTTCCACTTCAGTGTCTCTCGATAATTTCAACATTTGTTTAATGGTCAATCGGAAAATCTCTTTGCGTATAGGTGAATTCCAGTAATCATCGAAGCTAGTCAATGACAAGTGACGCGCGCCGCCTCGTCTTTTATGCATAGCGTACATGTTTCTTCCGATAGGTTACCCGACGTATCAGAACTTTCGCATAATTTGTCAATGTAAATATATACTGTCTTATAAAATATTAGGTTGTTACATATGAACTGTCGGATTATCATATTTTAAATCTTATTACGTGCCACTTTTTTATCATACTAAAAGTTTTGTGCATTATTATTATTGTAATTTTTCAGACGCTGATTTCTAAACATGATTTCTCTCACGATTTATATGCGTTATTTTACTTTATGAATTCAAAAGTGGTCGTAGCGGTTCAGCAGCTGCTCGAAAGATTAATGTTGCATTAGGTGAAGCCACTACTATTAATGAATGGACGATTCTATGTTGGTATAAAAAATTTGATGATGGTGCGATGAAAGTCTTGAAAATGAAACACTTGGAAGACCAGAGTGAACGCTTGATAACACTGCATTGAGAGCGCATATGGAAACCAGCCATTGCACTACTGTTCAAGAAGTAAAAAAATTCAGAGTTAGTACAGCAACGGTTTTACGCCACCTCTCTTAACTATTGGCAAAGCCGATAGTTGGAATAATATTAGTTCCGCAAGAACTGAACAAAAAGCCAAAAAAGAAACATTGTTTTAAAATTTGCAGTTTTTTGTTTCTATTAATAAGAAATAAAAGAGAACCATTTTTGAATAGAATTAGTAATAGAAAAATTGATCGGCAATGGTTAGATATGCAGATGAAATTAAAAAAAAAAACCAACACCAAAAAGCATCGCTACTCAACCTAAAAAGGTAATCTATACTGTTTGGTGGTCTATCGGGCCGAAATAATTCATTATAAATTTTTAAATGCTGGAGAAAAAATAACAGCATACAAATTGAAGTTATGCATAGAAAAATTATTGCTTCTAATAATAACAAAAGACCACATGTTTCATTGATCGTCGCAAACAAATTGGCCAAATTAAAATACGATCTTCTACCACACAACCAACATATTCACCGCGGACACATATCTCCAAATGATTATCACTTTTTTTAAACATTTGGACAACATTTTGTGTAATAAAAATTTCATCAATCTAATGAAATGACTTTTAATCTTTCGAAGACACCATACGAAGCGGAAATTTTTATGAAAGTGGTATCTCCAAAAACTATTGGAGAACACAATTTTGAAATAGTCAATAGTTTTATGTTTACTTAGGATCGTTGATAAATGTAGAAAATGATATTGAAGAGGAAATACGCCGCAGGGTAGCAACTGAAAACAGATGTTATTACGGGTTAAAAAAACAATTCCGATCGAAAACATTACAACGCGAGATCTTAAGTGCAAGCTATATTACAACATTAATACATTCAATATTAACGCATATGGGTCGGAGGCTTGGTGCATGACACAGAACCAGGTACAATTACTTCGGATTTTCGAACGAAAGGTACTCCGTGGCATATTTGGTCCCGTCAAACAACAGAATGGTTGGAGGCGAAGATACAATTTTGAATTAGACAAGTTGTACGCCGTCAACCAAATATTGTCAAAACAATCAAGATCAATAGATTGAGATGGCTTGGACACGTAGAATGCATGGAGGAGGAGCGTGTGCCACGAAAAACTGTTAAATGGTAAACCAGAAGGTAGAAGGAGAGCCGGAAGACCTAAGACGAGATGGCTAGATGCAGTAAACTGTGATATAAAGATCCTAAAAATTAGGGATTGGAAGACATTAACTGCGGATAGGTCAGGTTGGAAAAGCGTGTTGGAGAAGGCTAAAACTGCACTCGGGTTGTAACGCCATGGAATAAGTAAGTATCTCCAAAAATTATAGTAACACATTGGCAATTTTGTGTTGATGGTTGTAATTGTTTCTGCTTTGATTAATATAAAATAGTTTATTTACTAAAAATTATTCTTATTTAAATTTACAATAAAAAATCCAACATTTCATTTCATAACAACGATTAACAACGTAACAACCAACAACAAATAAATTACGAATCATTCAAAATTCATATTTAAATAAGGCGTCGTTTTGAGTGAGTCGACTGCCACATATATATATTTATAATTCCAAGTTACCATAATTTAAATTTTTGTAACAAAAGTATAAGGCTATGTTTCCACTGGATATGACAAGCACATTCATACGTGTATGATTAGTTTAAAATACGTATTTTATATAATAAAATTTAAAGTACTTGTGGCTACTCGACGTATGCCTCATGTGACATCGACTAGTCATAGGTAGGTTAGATATTTCCATCTAAAATACGTATTTTAAACTAATCATACGCGTATGAATGTGCTTGTCATACCCAATGGAAACATAGCCTAAGCCATAAATAATTTTATTATAAACAAATATACTATATACACACACACACACACACACACACACACACACAATCAATGCTTACCATGAAAAATAAATACATTTAGATGAAAAAATAAAAAACATATATGAAATAATTAAAATTATGGCAAATTTCAACGGTGGAACAGAGTGCAAAAAAATAACAACAACTCTTTGAAAACGAAATAAAAATAAAATATAATATAAATTAATAATATATCTGTTATAAAAATAATCACACACAAAACACACACACACACACACTTACACACAGTATCACGTGTATTTCGTTGTATTGTAATAGGTATATTTTTGTTATATATAAATTTATATACAATATAAAAAAAAAAATCAAAATAAAATAAAATCGTATATATTTTCTGCATCAAAACAACAAAATCGTGGCCTACCACAATTACTTTTATGTTGTGTCAAGTTTTTATATATATTTCATCAGCATCACTAAATACCATACGTATATAAAATGTATATGTAGCGCTAAATCGATGGATATAAAATGAACACCAGAAGAAAAACAAAATACAATCATGAACGACAACAACAACAACACCAACAACAACACCAACAACAATAACAACAATAATAACAAGAAGAAGAAGAAAAACATCAACAACAGCAAAACCATAATAATAACGATAAGAATTATATCAACATATATTGTTTTGTATTTATATATAGCAGCGCCTACTCATTTCTCATTGATAATGGAATATAATAAGAAACACACAAAAGTACAACTTACTAAAATAGTATGAATATATATATTTCTTATATACTATATTCTATCTATATATATACTATTACTACTATATATACTATATTTTTACTACTTATAATAGTATATACTAAATATAAATATATATATATATATAGGAAGAACAAAAATCATGATAAGAAATTCTTATATACATGTGTGTAGGTACAACTATTTATGTATATAAGATATAAGATGAGTACATAACACATCAATATATAGCATTTCTCTCATTTACTCCTTTTTTCACCATTATATCTATATATATAAATATATATAACATGTGCAATATATAGACTATAAATAGCTGTACATATGAAAATGACGTTATATATATATATATTGTATTTGTCTGTACATATAACGAATGAATATAATAATACAGAGGCCTCATCAAATTGGATATTATTAAGGAAAAGTGAAGTTATATTTTCGTCATGTGTCTGGTGTGGCAATAGTTTTTCTTCAATACATAACATATGTTCATTTATATACACCATCCACCCACCCACCCAAACAGAAATATAACGATTAAGTTTATTTATATACCACCGGTGGTATATACATTACTATTGTATATATACAGACACACACACACACACACACACACATGTATATAGTATGAAAGAAAAAAAATGTGTAGTTGTGGCTAATGGTAAACTGATTTTATACTATAACTTCTTCTTCATTATTATAAAGTTATTAATTTCAAAAAAATTATATAAAATAATAAATGAATACCAATACGTGGGGAAAGTTTCGCTAACGGTTGTAGTGGCCACATGAAATGTTTAGTTTCGACTTGAAATTGTATTCCATGTGAATGTTATGTTTCTCTTTTAAATAAAAAAAAATATCCATATTGTTGGAACAATCTTCAGCCACAAAGTTTTCGTTAGATACAATGTGCATATCTCCAGAAAATATACTACAAAATAACCAACAAAATTATCCACAATCATATGATATGTTGGAATTGAAGGATATGATGAAGGCACTCATGCAACAAATGGGCACTATGTTAAACCTACTAACTACAGTCATCGGTAAATTGTCATAATGCCACAATTATTCAAAATAGCACATTGGAATGCCAACGGCCTGTCCCAACATGGGCAGGAAGTCAAAACATTTATAAATCAACATAAAATAGATATACTTCTGATTTCGGAAACTCACTTCACAATTAAAAACTACTTAAAAATAAACAAATATATTGTTTGTGATACAAAACATCCGGACGGCAAGGCCCATGGTGGCTCGGCAATTATCATTAAAAGTTCCATAAAGCATCACGAACTGCAAAAGTACAGCAAGGAATTCATACAGGCAACAAGTGTATCGGTTGAAGATTGGATTGGTCCAATAACGATATCTGCATTGTATTGTCCACCGAAACACAGCATCAAGAAAACGCAATTTATTGATTACTACAAAACACTTGGTAAAAGATTCATGGCGGCTGGCGACTACAATGCCAAACACACACATTGGGGTTCCAGAACTATCACCTATAAGGGTAAACAGTTATTAATGGCAATGGAAGAATATGGTCTACACAGCATATCAACCGGGAAACCAACATACTGACCCACTGATAGGGCCAAAACGCCGGATTTGATAGATTTCTGTATCTCAAAAGGAGTTGCAGAAAAATATGTAAAGGTCGAATCATGTTATGATTTATCGTCGGATCACTCACCGGTAATAATAACTATGACTACGGGGACCTTAAACAAACATCACATACCCCGATTGTATTCGAAATTTACAAACTGGAAAAAATATAAAACACTAATGGATAAGAACTTGTCATTAAATATTGAATTGAAAAATGGTGAAAACATATCACATGCAATAAATGAATTAAATCGCGCAATACTAGAGGCTGCAAGGGAATCAACGCCTGAACGGAGACAAAATGATACATTTGATGTATGTCCAACGGTCGTAAAAGAAAAGATCGAAGAAAAACGAAGGCTTCGAAAGACTTGGCAGCGTACAAGGTCTCCAACGGATAAAATGAAGTTCAATAGGGCAGTCAAGGAAATAAAAATACTACTAAATAAAATAAAAAATGATTCCATTCAAAATTATTTACAAAATTTAACGGCTACTGAATTAACCGATTATTCATTATGGAAGGCAACTAGAGGATTGAAACGTCCTCAACAACATATTCCACCAATTAAAATGAACAATGGTGATTGGGCAAAGAGTAATAAGGAAAAAGCATCGGCGTTTGTCGAACATCTTCGAAATACTTTTATACCTTATCCACCTGTGATTACTGAATATGAAAACAACGAAATAATCGGATTTCTACAAACGCCTTTTCAAATGGATCGACCAATAAAAAATTTCACTATAAAGGAGGTTCAACACACTATTTATAGGGAAATTAGCCACAAGAAAACACCAGGTCATGATATGATAGGCGGCAAGCTTCTAATCGAATCAACGCAAAAGGGTATAAAATACATTACTTATATATTTAATGCCATTTTAGGACGAACTATTTTCCTGTTGAATGGAAAACGGCTCAAATCATAATGATTCCAAAGTCGGGTAAGGATTTAAATATGGTCGAATCTTACAGACCAATTAGTTTGTTACCGGTGCTGTCAAAGGTATTTGAAAAGCTATTCATGAAAAGATTAAGACCGATATTAATGGAAAACAAATTAATCCCGAATCATCAGTTCGGTTTTCGTCAACAACATTCACCGATAGAACAGGTGCACAGGGTGGTTGATAAGATTGGTAAGGATCTGGAGGCTAAAAGATATTGCTCGGCGGCATTCCTCGATATCACGCAGGCGTTTGATAAAGTCTGGCATGAGGGCTTACTATATAAACTTAAGGTAATGCTACCACACCACTATTATCAAATATTATGGGCCTACCTGATCAACAGAAAATTTATGGTTAAACATCATGAAGATTGCACATCATTGGCAGAAATGTATTCGGGAGTACCTCAGGGCAGTGTTTTGGGACCTGTGTTGTATCTACTTTATACGGCGGATCTACCAACTGATAGCGACACAATGATGGCAACATTTGCTGATGACACGGTCATCCTGGCATCAAGTATGGATGCTTAAATTGCATCGGTGAAATTACAAAATTCCCTAAATAAAATACAACACTGGTTGAAAAGATGGAGGATCAGGGCAAATGAAAGTAAATCTGTTCATGTTACTTTCACCACCAGAAAATACACCTGCCCGATAGTGAAATTGAACGGTACAACACTGCCACAGGCCGTTTCGGCAAAATACTTGGGCCTCCATTTGGATAGAAGATTAACGTGGCAGAAACATGTGACCATCAAAAATAGGCAACTCAGATTGAAATTTCACAATATGTACTGATTATTGGGCAGAAAATCGCAATTGTCATTGGAGAATAAGGTAATACTTTACAAATGTATTTTGAAACCCGTATGGACGTACGGAATCGAATTATGGGGGGTGACAAGTAAGTCAAACGTTGAAATTTTGGAAAGATTTCAAGCAAAAGTATTAAGGGTAATCGTTAATGCACCTTGGTATGTACGAAACTCAACCATACAACAAGACTTAAAAATATGTTCTGTGAAGGAAGCAATTGAAACATTTAGCAACAATTAATACAGCAGATTAAAAGTGCATCCAAACATCTTAGTAAATAATTTGCTACTTAACAACAACCAAAGCAGAAGATTAAAAAGATATAAGCCGTTGGACCTGGGTACACGATTTGTAGATTAGTAGCCGTAGTGCATAAAATTCTATGTTGTTATAATTTAACTAATAACTAAGTTAAGAAATTAGGAGGCTGAATTCAATGGATTTCATCTTCACGGGTCATATTTTTTTCATCATCAAATAATTTACTGAATATCTATTAGTGTTTATATTTATATATCATTAAGTAAAAAGATAGTTGTAAATAAAGCATAGAAGTAATAAAAAAAAAAAAAAAAAAAAATATCTCCTTCTGTTGCACTAAAATTGTTGAATATTTTGGATGGTAATTTCCTCAAATAAACTTCTTTTTCACTTCACAATCACAATGCATGTTTTTAATACGAAATTCATTACACTATTAAAAATGAAATCAAAACAGTGTCTAAAAACGGCAAATATATTTCTTTAAATTATTATAACAGTTAAAAAGCGTTTTTTGTTTATGTTCGTTTGGTCATATTTTTGTATTATTTCATATTTAAAATGCTTCCTATCTGCATTACTTTAGTAATAGTTCTGTAACTAGTTCTTTTTACACTAGTTGAAGAATTAGTTTTTATACGGAATTAGTTTCAAAATTTACTGTATAGGGATTATTTTCCATTTAATTTAAATTGTAAAAAAATTTTTGTATCATCCACATACAGAACGCGTGATACAACAAAACACATGGTCTCAAAAAGTCTCAGGCCTAACCACCAGATTTATAGCCAAATGTTTGTGTATAATACTGAAAACACTACAGCATTTTGTTAACTTTAGAGTGTCAACTATATTTTGTAACTTAACTTTGGGATATAATGATTTTAAGGGGTTTTTACATGTTTTCAGAATTAACACCCTCATTTGTTTACGCCCAGTACATTCAGCATCATCGGTATCTGTACGACCCCGTTTAACATCAGCAAACCAAACGTTTAATGGTTGTTATTGATGCAGCAGAGACCCGGGGTAACACTTTTGAAGCCATTGTTTTGCTTTAATGGTATCATCCATCCGGTGGTTAGGCGCGGGACTATACTACCAACGGGTAATGTTTTCACTTAATTACTTTCATTTAATTTCGATTAATTGTGTTGCTAGTAGTTTGTGTAGGTGGTAAAGCCTTCTTTATTATTATATCTATACAGTTCTACGAATTTAGCTACGATTTTTACCTCCTAAATATAGACAGTAGTTAACATATAATTATAGCGCAAGTAAAGCGTAAGCACTATGAACAATAACTAAAGTAAATGGTCACCGGCTATAGCACTATTCGGAATAGATAATATATGATCATCAGAGATAAGATATAGTTTCATTTAAATTGTTTTATCTAAAATAGGATTAAGTGAACCATATCGATAAACATGAATAATTTTTAGCGTGTTACTGATAATCTTTAAAAAAAAGATAACGAATTTAATTTAAATTAATTCCCAAAATTCCTCTTCATTATGGTTTGACATAAGATAATGACTGCCGATATCTTTATGTGAATGTTATGTTTCTCTTTTAATATTTAACACATTGACTGCAATACTCCAATGGGGCTATGTCAGTCACCAGTGCGGCCCTTCCGCATGTTAGCGCAACTTGGCCTCAGAATTCTCATTAAAATGATTGTGGGAACAAGCTCATAAAGTAAAAAGTAAAAATATTGAAATAAAATAACTTAAAAACAAAGAATTTTTTCATTTTTACATTTTATGAAAAAAAACTTGTTGGTGGAGAATGTGTATTCATCGCAACAGTTTTTTTTGGAAGAAATAAAAAAAGGGAGAACAACGAACAAATTTTGTTTTATTTAAAACTACCAGAAAAATGTGATTTAAAACGATATCGTTTGTTATTGTTTCATTTTTTACGAAAAACCGGTTATCGGATAGACTTGTCGTCAAGACTTATCTATAGAGTAAAATTGGCTTTATGTATGTGCATAGCGAGTGGTTTCATTGCTTCAAAAGTAATGGATTCAATATGTCAGGTAAAGGGTGGCGAGATCACAGAAATAGGCGCCGAGTGAGTGCTGTGTATTATGTCGGTTGCAAAGTGTCCATTTAAAAACACTGAGTACCGCAGTAGTATATTATATATTACTAATCAGGAATAAAATAGGAAATTTATAAAATAGGTATTTATTTTAATAGTGAAATTTTTCAGTTGGGTAATAAATAGAAAAATGGATATATTTGAAAATGTGGTGCGTTGAGGGCGCTACTCAAACATTAACAATGTCTGCACACACACACACATCACTATGGCCTAATCACCCATATAAAATAGAATAGAATTTCGTAAAACATCTATATCTCGTTAACTGTGCAGTACAATTGGTAAATTGTTATATATACTCCTAAGCGGCAGAGTAATTTACCAACTTGGCTGTAATAAAATGTTTATTAGAAGTTATAAAGCTCCACTATATGAATTCAAAAAAAAAAAAAAACTGTCAATTTTCAAGTTCGGATGTTGGGTATAACCAGGGTATAGCAATCTCATATAAAGAAATATTGCATGTTTAAATTTTATAAAATAAAATTTTAAACCAGCACAGAACGAGAGGGACTGATAATATGAATAATATTGCTATTCCGCTTGTTTATATTTAGTTTGATTATATATATGCTACATATGTTATATTTGCCGTCATATTACACACATGTTAGCACATACATATATTTTCTATATTGCTAATATATTTTTATTCACAAATACATGCGTTTCTTATTTAACACGTTGAATGTGTATTTGTAGTAATTTATTTTATAGTTCATTTATATTTTATTTTATTTTCGTTCATATTTTTGTTTTTAAATTTTTATTCCTATACAATATAACAAATAATAATATTATATGTTTGCAGCAAACAGCAGAATTTGAATTATTTTGAGATTTAATTTTAAAATTTTGTTTTCTTATTTGAGAATTAAATATTTTTTGTTAATTATTTGAATACCTTTAATAGAAATTTATCATTGTTTAGATAGATAGTTTATTAAACTATTTAACAAAATTTTAGCTAGGATTTTTAATATTTTATTTCAATTTGAATATTTATAATATGGAAAATAATTCTTTTAGAAAGCGTCGGTCTAGCGCGTATTGCGTAGTGAGATCATGTTATTTTCATTTCCTAATGATTATAGAAGGATAATATGGGCATCGAAGTGCCAAATATCTATGAGCTACGTTTCTAAATATACTTGAATCTGTGACAAACATTTTGAGATAAGGTTCTATGGTCAAAAGTACGCATTGAAAACAGCAATTCCGTCATTGTTTTTAGACGAAGAGAAAGTATTAGAATCAGAAGTTTGCTCACCAATTCCCAATTTATCCACAGTGAGTGATGCATCTACAACGAATGTTAACAATGATTCAGATATTTATAATTTTGTAGATGATCCACCAGATGTTGGTTGTTTAAGAAGTATTTGTGAAAAGTATGTTCAAACAATAGGGTCTGTTGTAAATAATGAACCTGATAAAATAATATTTTGTGATAATTGTATCAAAAAAGAACAAAATGAATTGTACTACAGACGGCAACATAGTGCAGTTTATAATGAAAACATTAAATTAAAAAAGCAATTATTAGCAAGTCAAACAATGGTATGTAATTTGAAACTTAAATTAAAAACGGATCGAAATAAAAAAATTATATTAAAATGGAAAAAAAAACAGAATCAACGCCGAACTAATCAAAATTCACAAAACATTTCGGAACTCGCTAAAGTGTTAGGAAAAATGTTACTTAAGAAAAAACAAACTTGGTTTAAAGAAGAAAAATTGCTTGCGCAAAGTATTTTTTTGAGTTCCCCGCGTACTTACAACTTACTTCGAGAAAAAATGCAATTAAATTTACCTTCCGTGAGATCTTTACAAAACTGGTCACCAATCAAAAATGTAACACCTGGCATAAATCTGCAGAACATTTCACAATTAACTGATATTTTCAAAGATGAGAATACTTTAAATAAAGAAACCGTATTAGTTTTTGATGAAATAGCAATTAGACGTGATTTACAATATAATATTAATTTAGACGAAATTATTGGTTTTTCTGATGATGGGATTCACAGAAAAAAAGACTTACCTTAACATGTTTGCTTTTTCATGGTCCGTGGTTTACACAAAAAATGGAAATATATTATATCATATTTTGCAGATAAAAATAGCAATGGCGAAAAATTGAAAGAATTATTGTTCCAAAATATTGAAATCGTTACTAAAATTGGATTGAACATTCGTGCGGTTATATGCGATCAAGGTTCAAATAATAGAAATTTGTTTTCAAGATTAGGTATATCAGCTGATAAACCATACTTCTTGTATGAAGAAAAAAAGATATATTGCGGATATGATGTACCACACTTGATTAAATCTTTTAGAAACCAACTTATAAAGCACGATTTCAATACTGAACACGGTACAGTATCTTGGAATATAATTACAAAAATGTATTCGTTAGATATACGAGGACCAACTCGAATGTGCTCTAAGCTCAATCAGAAGCATATTTACCCTAATTCATTTGAGAAAATGAAAGTTAATTTGGCTGTTCAAATTCTCAGTAATACATGCTCTGCAGCTATTAAAACATATGTGGAATGTGGGCACTTTACTGATTGTAAGAATGTAGCTGTTGGCACAAGCTTATTTTTACAAAAAAATTCATAATCGCTTCGATTGCTTGAATAGCAATGTTATTACTAGCGATAATCCAATTATAAATAAATACTCAAATTGAAATAAAATATTAAAAATCCTAGCCAAAATTTTGTTTAATAGTTTAATAAACTATCTATCTAAACAATGATAAATTTCTATTAAAGTTATTCAAATAATTAACAAAAAAATATTTAATTCTCAAATAAGATAAGAAAATTTTTAAATTAAATCTCAAAATAATTCAAAATTTTTCAAATTATGCTCTTTGCTGCACATCTAACATATGATTATTTGCATATGAATAAAAATTTAAAAACAAAAATATGAACGAAAATAAAATAAAATATAAATGTACTATAAAATAAATTACTCCAAACACACATTCAACGTGTTAAATAAGTAACGCATGTATTTGTGAATAAAAACATATTAGCAATATAGAAAATATATGTATGTGCTAACATATGTGTAATATGACGGCTAATATAACATATGTAGCATATATATAATCAAACTAAATATATACTAAATATAAACAAGCGGAATAGCAATATTATTCATATTATCAGTCCCTCTCGTTCTGTGCTGGTTTAAAATTTTATTTTATAAAATTTAAACATGCAATATTTCTTTATATGAGATTGCATTACCCTGATATTACTAATCAAGAATAAAATAGGAAATTTATAAAATAGGTATTTTTTTTAATAGTGAAATTTTTCAGTTGGGTAATAAATAGAAAAATGGATATATTATTATATTTGAAAATGTGATGCGTTGAATGCGTTACTCAAACATTAACAATGTCTGCACACACACACATCACTATGAGCTAATCACCTATATAAAATAGAATAGAATTTCGTAAAACATCTATATTTCGTTAACTGTGCCGTACAATTGGTAAATTGTTATATATACTCCCAAGCGGCAGATTAATTTACCAACTTGGCTGTAATAAAATGTTTATTAGATGATATAAAGCTCCACTATGACTTAAAAAAAAAAAAAAACTGTCAATTTTCAAGTTCGGATGTTGGGTATAACATATATATTTTTCAAAGCCATTTGCAATCGAACGTGTCCACAGGTTGCGGATTATGAAACGGTCTGTGCAATGGGTTAGCTACGAATAATAAATAAGCTACCGCGAACAATCTGGCAGCTTTGTATTAGAAATATACTAACAAGGGAACCACCTGAGGTGTCGTACTCCGAATCTAATGAAATTTTGCCAGGTTGTAGTACTAATCATAGTATAGAATTTTTTTTTTCCTTAATTTCACTTTTAAGTGCACGATCCCTTCGAAGGACTACAAAACATGACATTTTATAAAAATCTATAACTTTTGATCCCAATAATTTTTGAAATTGGAAATAATAGCTATCTAAAGTGTGCTTTATTTCACAAAAAAAAATTCTTAAAAATTAATTGAAATTGGTCACAGGGTGTATCAAAAGTATCGAATTTTAAAAATTTGTTTAAAAAAAATGTGAATTTATGCTTACAACTTTGTCAGGAAAAAGTTTTTTTAAAAAATTACTTTTAATAAAGTCGATGGAGTAATCCGGCATCTTTAATTTGAGCCATAATTGTTAAATATAGGGTTATCAGTTATAAAGTTCTGCAAATTTTTATAACAGAGTGTTTCATATGTTCAAAATTTTTTAACGTAAAACTTTCATTTTTATGAATATTTAAATAAGTTATCTTTGTGTTGACAGCTGATTATGGACAAGTGATTGTAAGTTAATTATAGTGTTCCGGTTATATAGATTTTAATGCCTTGTTTATTTTAAACTACCACCTTGCAAAATTTCATTGGATTCGGAGTACGACATCTCATATGGTTCCCTCGTAAGTGTAGTGGTCCTGTGTTAAAGCAGAGTACGTTTAAAACTTAGTTAATGATTCAGGGATTAAACAGTATAAGCTACAACATTATAACTAGTTTCGGTAGAGGTGAATTATACGCCTGTAAATGCCCTGCAAAATTACAGAATGATTAAGTAGGTTGGACGTATGTATGGTAAACTACCAAGCTCCGAAAAACAACCAATTATGAAGTCTAAAACATGGTCTCGGATCGGACAGAATAAAAATGGCAACGGCTCAAGCAACAATTTAAAACTTGTTTCATGGGACTATAGATTAACGTGATATTAATATCCTTACAATTCGATTAGCTGCTGATAGATCAGGGTTGGAGAAGCGTGTTGGCGAAGGCTAACATCCCAAATAGTGTATTAATGCCATACTGAAAGTATAAATAAGTAAACTATCGAAAATTAAATTCTATAGTGTCAACAATTTAAAGCGATTATTATAAGAAAAGCAACCAAAATTTTCCAAAGTCACTAGTGATTTTTCAACAATATTCAATTTTCGTTCTCATGCCGTGCAAATCCGGCCCAAGCAACGTGGCTATAGTACTTGGATGAGTAGTGTTATCCCACTCACACTATTCATCCATTTGTTAAGTCTCATCAGATTACTTGCTCTTGTTCAGATCGATGACACATAGATTATGTGCACACAGCACTTCCACAATTATATGGAGACATGCAAAAATAGTATGATTTTTGATGAACGTCAATATATGGCCACTATAAATTGGGAAAAAAATCGAACTTAACAATAAAAAATTATTTCCAATATTTTCAAAATAAACGTGTTTTTCTTTATATAGACCAACCTTTCATATATTGCGGTAAACGTATTATGTTTAACCCTATAGACTCGTATGTACTCAAAAAAATTTGCTATTTACCATAAGTATTCGGACACTCACTCAGTAAAATTGTATGATTTTCATATATAAATTAATATAATTGATTTGAACATTTCAGTCATTATAGAGTTTGTGTTTCTTACGAGTCTGGTTCCTGATATAATGAATGAAGAATTTCATCGACATACCCAAGTATGCGTATATATATGGGGTATGGACTGATGTGAAGTGTAAAATTATTCGCATTGACAGAAGCTTTTAAGTTGGTAGTTGTTTCTTTTAGAGCACGTATCCAAACGATTACGTATATTTTATGATGCGATGGATAAAGAAAAGATTAAGATTAATGAAAATAAATAATATATAATATTTTTATATTGTAATTACATGTTCATAATATATAGAATTATAAAGTATATAATATAATTTATGTATATATTCGTGTGTGTGTGTGTGTATGTGTATGTGTGTGTTATACATAAGAAATAAAATGATATAAATATGAAAATAAATGGCGTTGACCACCATGAATTCATAATTATATATTAATATTAATATAATTATACATTTCTTATATTATTAACGATCAAATCATTAATTATGTGAGAAACTACAACAGTGACAGGAAGCTATATGAATTATTAACAATTTTTGCTCAAATAAAATTCTTAGAACTCCCGTTTATGTGTCCTTATGGATGGTTGACTTAACGCTCATGTGGCCACAACGTACATTATTGAAATGGTCTATGAACATAGTAACTTTTATTGAAATGAAATAATGTCCGTGGAAATTATGTTCATTCCGTGTGGTGGACGTCAATTCTCTTTGGGGAAGGTAATAAAAAAAAATCCATACGTACACATAAATTTCATAGATAAAAGAAATTTAGCCACTCTACAAACAACATTTATGCGACATTACGACAAAAACAATGCTATGGCAAAGAATTATTTTATTAATTTGTGTTGTACTGGCATTTCCTCTGGTCGTCCGGCTAATAATGGACCCAGTAACCTTTCAATTTCGTGAAAGGAAAGTGTGTTTTTAAGGTATTTCTAAGTGTATTTCTATATATAGTCGATCATAAATGATTTCGGTTCCAATTTAAACAAATTATTGTTGATGTATACAGATTTCGATTTTATGGTATTTATGGCAAGGAACAAATATGAACGCAATATAAAAATATCAAAAAGAAGTAATAATAACACTTTACTATTAAAAGCGAATGTTGGGAATTTGAAACGGAGCACATGGTCACGTGCACTAGTAGATCGGTAAAATTATAAGCATTATTATGTAAATTTTTAAAATTCTTATAAAATACTCAAAATTGAACAAGAGGGCACTTTTTAATTCACAATCTATATATTATACTCCTTATCGGGAGTAACAAAATTAATTAGGATGATGATAACACCTACTACAAGAGTGTCTCCATTTATGAGCTAATTAAATTAAAGAAAATTCAACCTTTTGAGATAATTGCATGTACCAATTGGTGATATACACAAACACACACATTCACACACTTGTTGCGAAATTTAACAACTTGCCTGTAATGAATATTTGATAAATGCTATAAATGGTCCTTTTGAAGAAACAGGATTTGATGAAGTGGAGAATAACACTGTTTATAGGCTATGGTTAAGAATATAGTATGGTATATTTTTGTGAATATAATTTTATACCATAGATGTGATGGTGCGTATATTTATTAGAAAAAAAGTTAAAACATCAAATACGATATGAAACAAAATTTTTTGGTATAATAAAATAAATATTAAATACTCTATCAAAAATATATCCAAATACATTTATTATCATTCACACACAGTGTGTCAATTAAATTGTATGAATGTTGTGAAATGTCAACCTCAATCTACCGTGTAATCACATCAAGTCAATCGATTAATCGTCGAAAGATATGCGAATTTGTTAGACTAAGTCAAACGAAATTGGAACTATTCATTAGAGAAGTGAGTTTTTTTTGTTGAATTATCATATTAAAATGGAACACAGGAACACATTAAAGCAAAATTTTATTCATAAAAGTGTCCTCGTACCGATTGATGAAACAGGTTTGCAGTAAATTATCTGTAAATAGATTAAATACTCAAGTGCCAGAAGAAAATGAACATAAACACGTTGCACCAAGTTCATTAGGTTCCGCAGGAACACATGAAACAAACATCTTTAACTTGTATTGTAAGTAACAGATTGGTCCTGTTTGTGAGTACCGGTTGACAGTGCAGTATTGTGAGAAAGAATCGGGCCAATATGCTCGCATAATCTGCTTCACGATACACTTTCCTGCTGGTAACCAAAAATTAGATAAATTTTCTTACTGCATAAATGAAGAGTTTGAACATTGAATGGCGGCTGCGTGTGCTGACATCGTTGACAGACGTAAAAAGGATGTGTGGTTGTCGCAATAAGAAAGCCTTGACTCGATATTATTCAGGTTTGCTATGGCAATAAATTGAGACTGATTGTGTTTATGTGTTATAATGCATTGTCTAAATTATCACCTTAACAAAATCCAATTATTTACAAATTTCACTTTGTGTTATAAATGCTCCTTTTTTAACATAACACTCACATGAGGACCACCTGAGGTGTTAAACCCCCAATTCGAATGTAATTTTGCGAGGTTGTAGTACTCATTATAGTATAGAACAAAGTTTTTTTTTCCCCCAATTTCACTTTTAAGGGGGTAAAGTTCCCCCCGAAGAACTAATAAACATTACATTTTATAAAAATCTACAACTTTTGATCCCGAAGTGCCACAATAATTTTTGAAGTTGGAAATAATAGCTATTTAAAGTGTGCTTTATTTTACGAAAAAAAAATTCTTAAAAATTAATTAGATTTGGTCACTGGGTGTAGAAAATGTTGCTAATTTTAAAAATTTTTAAAAAAAATGTGAATTTATGCTTATAACTTTGTCAGAAGCAAGTTTTTTTTAAACAATTATTTTAAATAAAGTACATGGAGAAATTTGTCACCTTTAATTTGAGCCATAATTTTTTAATATAGCGCTACCAGTTATAAAGTTATGTATATTTTTATAACCGGGTGTTTCATATGTTCAATATTTTTGAAGGTAAAACTTTCATTTTTATGATTGCATGTGAGGTACTTTGGTTGGCAAAATCTAAAAGTGATGTCAGTGATGACTGATTGAGCTGCCCAAAAAATAGTGAAAATACAGTCTGTTTCAAAAAATCTAATACAAAATTTTTATTATTTTTTTTTTATCAAATCCAAATCCATTTTACCGCAATTTTCATAAATTCCGATAATTTTTAAACCTCTTGAATTACATATAAATAATAAATTGTTTATAATTAATTAGTAATTGTAATTTTCTTTAAAGCATTATTTCGATGTATGTACTTATTTAATCGTTAGAGGAAAGTGATAATTTATAAAAAAAAAATGTTACATGCATAAAGATATTCTTTACACTTTGAACAACTGATTATGGTCACATTTGTGATTCCTTAAAAGCGATATCTACCGCGTTTTCAAAATTTGGTGGTCTCTCGTTCAACACATCTGCTGCTTGCAATCCATGAATATTTATATAACTTAATATATCTTTGTGTTTTGTCAGCTGATTATGGACAAGTGATTGTAATTTAATTTATATAGTGTTCCCAGTCATATGTATAGATTATAATAATGTCTTGGTTATATTTAAATAATGTAATGTATTTTAGAGACTATGAAGTCAAGTGGTATACCAAGTGTATTGGAAACAGGCCGTCACACCAAAAGCAACACGAAAGTTTGAATTTAAATTTTATGTATATTTCACAATACAAATGCAAGCTTAAACATATATGTTCATTTCATAGTGTTGGTGGTGTTGTTTTCATTTTCACATCTTTCGTTATAAGCCTGGTTCCAAATTCCACTGACAATCGTTCCAAGTTCCAACAGTTGACATACGTTTGACATTAACATTTGGCAATTTTACAAATGAATTAAAAAGCTTATGCATTTATAAAACATTTATAAAATATCTGAGTGTATTGTGCGTGTTGTGTATATGTGTATGTAATGTGTTGTGCATTACTTTTTTTTTGAGAGAAGTGAAGTGATTGAACGATATATTATTAGAAACGTAAATTGAATCATTCGATGACGTTACTAATTCGTTAAAAATGAACGAATCGTTGGTGAACGACCCATCTCTAGTTTACAGTCCTTTTTAAAAATTTTTTGACACACTTTGTACATATATTTAATACCACAGTCTTTTATTTCCAATCAATATATTAAATTTAATAATAAAATCTCTATAAAATATATGGAATATTTATTTTAATATAATATTGGTAAAGAAAGAAAAAATTTATAAATTATATAAAGATAAAATAAACAAAAAAAAAGGAAAAATAATTTATTGAAAAATAGCAGACTTCCTTCATAAATTTTAGATTTTTAATAAAATTTTTCCAACATATATACGTATGTATGTGTATGATATATATACCATCCAGCCAGCACATTCCATATACCGTTATCGGACGAACTTTGACATATACAATATATATATTGAATATATATATATAGGATGAAAAATATACGTGTACTCGTTATACGGGACCAACAAAAAGAAGAATAAAAAAAATCCATAACTTTAAAATTTTTGCGTCGAACTTTTCTTTTACATTTTTTGTTATTTCATTATATTATTTTATAGTCCAATGGCATAATAAATGAAGAACGTATATGAGAAGACGGCGGGGGGGTGAAAAAAAAAATAACCACCCCAAAATTCCATATATTTATATAAATATGCCACCTCATCATAATTCTATGTATACAAAAAAATTTTTTAGTCTCTTGTTCACTTACTCCTACAATTTTATATTATTTCTTTTGAAAAATGCCTTGATTTTTTTTATTTTATTTATTTCTTCACATATAAATATACAATAAATGTATATATAGAAAAAAAAAAAAACCAACCACCACCTCCTCTGTTCCTGCTTCTTATACTACAATATATTACATATATATATATATGTACCCTGACACAAACGATATGGAAAGCTTGGAAAATATGAAAATGTAAAATTTATGTAACCTGAATATATTTCAAAATAATATAAATATAAATATAAATATAAATATATATCCTTTTATTACACACATACGTGTGTGTGTGTGTGTGTGTGTGTGTTTGTGTGTTTATAAGATAAAGGACATGCGCGCGTAAAAAATAATATACATATGGTATAAAGTTTAATTTTTTTTTACTGTGTTATATGGCAAATAAATGAAAAAAAGGATATAAGCACATCGCGCGCCTTATATACTTAGAAAAATTTTTATGTATATAGAGATTGAAATATATTTTAAATATTTTTTTGAGATCTACATACAAACACCTATTTATTTTTTGTTGTTTTTTTTTATATATATAATTCACACCCCCTTTTCTTATACATAACTGTACAATATTTATAGCGCGAACTTTAAAATATTCAAAATATACGCCCTTTGTATTTTATATATATTTATATAATATTATGCAATATATGTTTATATTGATATATATTCCAGGACTCTATATATATATATTCATATGTACTTATAGTTTCAAAAGGATATAAACATCCAATACAGCTTGAATGGATAGATATCATTATTTTCATATGCAAGATCGTATTTTTATATATCATATACAGATAGATACACGTTACTTTTTCCATATATTGTATGTATCTATATCTAAAAAGGATAATATTATAAATATATATATATATATATGTGTTAGATAAGAATTTCTTTATATATATATTATACAAGTACTACATTACAATATCCATACTATGGTATTGTATTGTATTTATATATTATAATAAAGAACAATGTATTTCGAATAGATAAAAATGATAAAAAATAGTAATAATATGATGAAAATAAGGAAAAATCTGTACCATTTTCAATATAATATTGTATATAACATATATTGGTATGGTATGCGTTTGTATAATCATATATATTTGGGTATATGGTATATAAAAATGTTAGAATATTCTTAAAATAAGAGGTATATTGTAAGAGAAAAATTTGAGAAATTTTCTATCAAACATATAAATATATATGGTACAAATATCAAATGGATAAATATAAATTTGATGTGGTAGGGGGGTTTGGGATGATGATGATGATGACTATATATGAATAAGGATAAAATTGTAATGTATAGTTGAATATATACATTCATGATATGGAAAATGTGTATATGAAAATATATGCAGAATATAAAAAAGAAAATTCATATAACGATTTTATTTATTTTCCATCCATCCATCCCAAATATTATAGAGGTATCTATCTCTTTATAGATCTTTTACACACAATATATACCATATAACTCGTAAATATATTGTATATGCAAGAATATTTATTATATACTTATTTTGAGATATAACTTATATATATGGTACAAATATACAAATATTCGATACGATGGATCATGAATGTATCCATATACAAAAGGATATAAAAAGGATGTAATATTATTTATTTATTTATTTATTTATTATATATTTTTGATTTTCATTTTTGTTATACATTTTATTTATTTATTATTACTTTTTTTTTTATAAATAATGAAAAATTATATTTTATTGGATGTTGTTGAGCGCATGTTCAATAAACCAAAAAAAATTTATAATAATTTTTCTTTCATATCTATTTTGTATAAGTTAAGTGAAAATATTTTCATTTTGTAATTTATGATTACCTTTTTTCCACACACACACACACACACACACACACACACATATATATGCACACGGTCATATTTATATATTCACAATTTAGAATTATATTATAAAGAGGTTTGTATATACAATGCGATATAGGTAACGCGCGAAACAGATTATAAACTGTATAAAAAGTTGAAAATTATTTTACCAGAAATATGGAATTATCGTTTTTTTAAGGAAAATCCCTAATAACACTGTCCGTACCCAAGTAACACATGAAAAGTTAAGCTGAAAAGTTTTGCGAAAATTCTAAGAAGTGGCGCCACTAGAATTTTTTTCATATGAAGTTCATCGCATCACTGATATTATATAGAAAAGGCCTTGGAGGAAAAAAAGGTTTGCTCGGCTGGTTTTTTAGATGTTGCCCAGGCATTTGATAGGGTATGGCATGATGGGCTAAGGTATAAACTATACAGGGATTTGCCGGCGGGGTCATACTATGAAATACTCTCATCATACCTAGAAGAAAGATGTTTTCGGGGGTCGTTATGTTAAGGAGTACTCGAACCTAGGGAAGATTTCTGCAGGAGTTCCGCAGGGTAGTGTGTTGGGACCAATGCTCTTCGTGCTATTTACTGCTGATATTCCAATGGATAAAAATGTAATGATAGCTACGTTCGCTGATGACACTGCCATCCTTTCAACTGATGAATCTGTTGATCGGGCGGTTGGTCATCTCCAAACTGCAATGAATAAAATTCAAATTTGGACGCAAAAAATGGCGCATCAAACTAAATGAAGCAAAAACTGTTCATGTCAATTTTACATATAAAAAGATTGTTAGTCCACAAATTATAATTAATGGTCATGTGTTACCAATAGCTAATACGGCAAAGTATTTGGGTTTGACACTAGACGTAAAGTTAAAATGGAAGGAACACGTTAAGAAAAAGAAAGAGGAACTTAATATTCGATACAGAAAGTTATACTGGTTAATGGGTCGTGGTTCTGACTTATCAGTAAATAACAAAATCAAATTATATAACCAAGTACTTAAACCTATTTGGACTTATGGGGTACAATTGTGGAGATGTACAAATAGAACGAACCTGAATTTTATTCAAGTATACCAAAATAAGGTGCTGCGCAACATTGTAAATGCCCCCCGGTATATCAGAAATGTGGACCTACATCGAGACTTAAAAATTGAAATGGTCTCCGATGTAGTTAAGAGGTATACAAGTAGATATGCTCAAGGGCTACAAATGCATGAGAACCATGAAATTGATGTGGTTCTGGATGTGGAAAATAATATTCGTCGGCTCGGGAGGACAAAACCTCACGAATTGATGTTATGATAAAAAAAGGGAAACTACATGTGGGTGGTTTCGGTTACTTTATTCACCAAAGATTTGAGTACATGGATGGGTACACCAGAAGAAAACCGTTTGTCAATTGATTAAATTGGTCACGGTAAAGGGAGGTGTTTTTAGTGGTTAACAGTCCCACACTCCTGCATAGTACGGCCTATGCAGGGTCTTTTGAAGATTTTCACCTCCCACGCAAAAAAAAAAAATATGATTTTTAGTTAGTACCAACCTTCAAACGATACGGAAGTCCGACCATTAGTTTGTAAGATATTGCGTTGTGAGTGTAGCTACTTTTGTTATTTGAAAAAAAAATGGAAAAACACAAATTTCGTGCGTTGATTAAACATTATTTTTTGATTGGAAAAAATATTTCTGAAGCCAAAAAACTGCTTGACGAGCATTATCCCGACACTGCTCCAGCTCTTTCAACAGTACATTTGTGGTTTGCAAAATTTAAAACCGGCCATATGAGCACCAAGGACGATGAACGCAGTGGACGTCCAAAGGAGGCTATTACTCCAGAAAATATCAAAAAAGTCCACAAAATAATTTTAGATGACCGTAAAGTGATGTTGATCGAGATAGCTGAGGCTCTGAAGATATCAAAGGAGCGTGTTGGACATATCGTGCATGAATATTTGGCCATGCAAAAGCTCTGTGCAAAGTGGGTGCCGCGCGAACTCACAATCGATCAAAAACAACAACGTATCGATGATTCAGAGCAGTGTTTGAGCTTGTTCAACGGCAATAAAACAGAATTTTTGTGTCGATATGTGACAATGGAAGAAATATGACTCCATCATTACACTCCGGAGTCAAATCGGCAGTCAGCATCATGGACAGCAAGCGACGAACCTCGTTCACAACGACCAAAAACGCAACAGTCGGCCTGCAAGGTTATGGCATCTGTATTTTGGGATGCACATGGAATAATTTTCATCGACTATCTCGAAAATGGAAAAACCATCAATAGTGACTATTATTATAAATTGAAACCAATTTATGCATGTGGCGTCTGAAAGAGCATGCTCACCATAAGCTTCGATAAGTATTCGATGCGTTTCACCTACATTTTTCTTCAAAGAAAAATAATGGAATAAAACTTCTCGAAAATGTTGATTTTCTGGTACAAAACTTTCCATTTTTAACTTAAAAAATATATATTGTTTTAATGACTTGCTGTATGCAAAATATATTTGACAGATATCATACCAAAAATAATCTTTAAGTTCAGAGCCACATTTGTGTTACCGATATTTAAATATTTCTACATCTGGTAATTAACAAGGCAGGCTATAATCAAGAATCAAGAATTGCTATTACAAATGTAAAAATTAGTAATTCGGGCAGCACACCTGAATTTAATAAATACACTTGCCGGATATAATGTTCAAATAATGTATTTGCTACAATTAGGAATGGAAGTATCTGCTTTTTCATGGTTATATATATAGCCATTCTTGATTGTATTTATAGTCTTTTGCATTAATTAATATGACATTTTTTTCTCTACATAGGTGCCGTGAGACTAGAGTGAAAATAATATACTTCTTGTCAGCACTACTCAATTCTTGTCATACATTGTAGATTACTTTTGTGCAGAGATGTCATTGTAAGTGTACTTCTTCTCTAGATGAATTGTTCATGTGCACAGAACAAATTCAACAAATTCGTCGTTCACGAACACCTACGCTACAAGCCCTACGTTATACGCATATGTCGGTTCCAACTCGTGAGCAGAGAACTTTCTTAGTAGAATGTCAAGCTTTAGCACCCAAAGGCTCTCAACATGGCGATGTGCAGAACCCACAGAGGTTTCCCGTATTATACACACACGAAATTTCCAGCTACTGTTATCCTCTTAGTCTGCCGCTTACATCTAGGTTTTAGAAAGTGAAACCCTGGATTGATAGTGCATTGTATATGTGAACATAAAAAGTAGTCCATTCCGAACCCAAAAAAAAAAACTCACCCAATCCAATTCCATGCAAAATACATTTGTTAGAATATTCCAACAGAGATTCTGTAGCATGATAATGCTAGTCCACTCATTGCAAGACAGGTCAAAGAAACGATAGAAGCACTTGGCTGGGAAGCCCTATCCCATTCACCATATTCACCAGACATTGCTCCATCAGACTACCATTTGTTCCGGTCGATGCAGTCAGCCCTTTCTGCACACCGGATCAATTCATACGAAGCTACGAAAAAATGGCTGGATTCACAATTACTTTGAATAAAATATAATGTACCGTTACTTTCAAATAAATGTGTTTTTCTTACCAAAATATCCCCAAAAGTTATAGACAAAATAAAGCAGTTTCATTTTTTCCACTATTAACCCCGCAACATATGTCTATGCAGTTTAATATTTAATAAACATATTCTCATCCGGTTATATTTCGAATAAATTGCAATAACATTGGAAAAAGTTAACTCAAATATTTGAAGACCCTATATTTATATACAATTCGCATATAATTTACCATCACACACACACACACAAAAACACATAATTACTTTTATTTAAAATGATTTCTCAAATTATCAATAATAATCAACTATACACAATGTAAATGCGAGTAAAATTATGGTATATATCGGCTCGGCTTAGGTATAGCTATAGAATAATATGGTATTTATATAATTTATATAAGTAACATAATTATATCCATATGTGCAACGCTTATACAATATAAAATTTATATACATTTAAATTTTTAATTAATTTTATATGCCTTGCATTTAATATTATTACTCTGTGTTTCACAACATAATTTCTACTAAAAACAATAAATTTAAATATACCCTTAATTTTATGTATATTATTTTATATAATAATATCCATACCTAAAAAATAAATAAAAGAATATATACAATAAGAAGAAAAAAACTCCAACAAAATACAATTTTACCTTGTACATTTATGTTGCTATAAAACCCATATATCTATACAATATATTCTCCATACCATTAACTATAGAATTATAGAACATTTACCAATTTTCTTCTGTTATACCTTTGCATTCTCGCTTTTTATTATACTATATATCTCACCCAATTTATCTGATTTCGATAATGTTCAATACACTGCTCAATAACCATATTATAATATGTATAAAATAATAATAATAATAATAATAATAATATTATAAAGAAACACACATCAACGTAAACAGCAATTCCTATATATATGCTTTTATGTATTTATGTATTAATATATTATGTATTATGTATTATATTTATGTTATTTTTCAATTTTAGTTTTTTTATTTTATTTTTAATAAAACTATACACACGCAACGCACATTGCCGTCATCGTCGCCGTCGTTAGTTAATATTATAATACCAGGTATACCGGTTAATGTCCGCCGCTCACACATATATGGCGCTACTAGCGGTAGTAGTAAACCAAAATAGCTGAATTTTTCTTTTGTTTAAAAACTGTGACATTTGTCTCCGAAAATTATTTAACAGCAGACCTCCTCTTATCGAGCAACTACATTGTTTAAAAAAATAATTAAAAATGTCGAATTTAGTGTCAGTAAAACGCGAAACATTGCGGACATCATTGCTTTTTTGTTTTCGTTTGAAGAAAACTGTGGCAGAATCACATCGAATGCTTGTAGAAGCTTATGGGCGATAATACTTTATCAGAAAGAACGTGCAGAGAATGGTTTCACCGATTCAAAAGTAAAGATTTTGATGTGGAAGACAAAGACATTCGGCCCTGGACAGCCGAAAAAGTTTGAGGACACCTCAATTGCAGTCTCTATTGAATGAAGACGACACGTAAACGCAACAATAACTTGCAGAACAACTAGGAGTTGCTCAACAAACCGTTTCCGATCGTTTGAAAGCAATGGGAAAGATCCAAAAGAAAGGTAAGTGGGTGTCACATGAATTGACTGTGAGGCAACAAGAAAATCGAAAAACCATCTGTGAAATGCACCTTCAACAATACAAAAGGAAGTCTTTTTTGCATCGAATCGTGACTGGTGATGAAAAGTGGATTTATTTTGAGAATTCGAAACGCCAAAAAAATTATGGGTTTCACCAGGCCAGCCATCAACATCGACTGCAAAGCCAAATCTCTTTGGTAAGAAGAGAATGCTTTGTGTGTGGTGGGACCGGAAAGGTGTGGTGTACCACGAGCTTCTAAAACCTGGTGAAACTGTTAATACTGATCGCTACCGATAACAAATGAGCAATTTGAACCGTGCTTTGCTGCAAAAACGACAAGAATATCAAAAGAGACAACACAAGGTAATTTTCCTACATGACAATGCACCATCACACAAAGCAATACAGGTGCAGGAAACGTTAGAGCCGCTTAACTGGGAAGTTTTATCGCATGCAGCTTATTCACCAGACTTGGCTCTTTCAGACTATCATTTGTTTTCATCGATGGGCCACACCCTCCTTAATGACCAGCACTTCAAAACGTCTGAAGAACTCGAAAATTGGGTTTCTGACTGGTTTTCATCAAAGGAACAACAATTTTTTTTGGCGTGGTATCAAACAAATTACCTGAAAGGTGAACAAAATGTGTAAATAGTGATGGAAAATATTTTGAATAAAGAATTTTTGGGTTTTCTCCCACAAAAAATATGTTTTTTCACTTTAAAAAACGGCGGACATTAATGGTATACCTGATATTATAAAGTATTAGGACCCTGAATTAATAATGTCGACTTGATAACAGTTGGCGTAACTGGCGTTGTGTGCATCGGAACACACCGCGGCCATATTCTTTTTTTTTGTCTGTCATTACTCTATAAATTTCAGTATATGTCATTTCGTCGAAGTGTAAACAACAAAGTTTTTTTTTGCTTCGAACATGTCGAATTACGTGCCTGAAAAAGTTGTTTTGCGCGGAAGTTTAATAACTTTCTTTTAATTTGAAGAAAACCGCTGCCGATAGTTATCGATTGTTGGTAGAAGCTTACGGTGAACATGCTCCAAATCAAAAAACTTGTGAACGGTGGTTTACACGCTTCAACTTCACAATCAAAACGCGATATTCATTGCCAGAAGGTAATGCTGTGCATTTGGTGGGATCAGAAAGGTGTGGTGTATAACGAGCTGTTAAAACCAAATGAAACGGTTACAGCTGATCGCTACCGACGACAACTGGGCGAATTGGCAAAAAAATTGAATGAAAAACAACCATTGATAGCTCGAAAACACCACAAAGTTTTATTTTACGATGACAATGCCAGACCACATCGTGCAAACATCGTTAAGGAAAAAATAAAAAGGCTCAGTTGGGATCATCTTGATCACCCCCCGTACTCTCCAGACCTTGGTCCTTCTGATTACCATTTGTTCCGATCAATGCAGGTCAGCCTGACAGATGTACGCTTTCGAAATGCTGAAGAAGTGCGAAAATGGGTCGATGAATGGATTGGGACAAAAGATGAAGAGTTCTTCAAACGAGGAATCAACAAACTTCCCAAAAGATGGGAGGAAGTCATAGCTAACGATGGGCAATATATTGGTTGATGTACTCAATCATTTTGTTATACAAATAAATGCCATTTTCAAGCCAAAAAATCGACATTATTAGTGCAAGGACCTAATATATATAAATGTTAAGTTAGTCAGAGTTATTATAATAATATATATCAGAACGAGGTGGTGGTGTAAAGGTAATATATCTTTTAAAATATATGGAACAAAAAATAATATTATAAAAAATAAACGAACAAAAAAACACTGAAAAAAGAAGAATTTTTATGTCATTAGTGCAGCGCATATGATTATATTCAACTTTCCATAATATTCTCAATGTTTTGCATATGCTGCGGGTAAATAAAATAGGAAGAAAAAAATAAAATAAATTTGTGTAACGCAGCATCAAAAAATATATCTTTTTTTACTCTTATTATTTGTTACGCATTCTTTCCTTTTGCACTAAATATATATTATATTTTACATTGTTATATTGAATTTATTAATATAAATGGGTACGTTTTATATGTGTTATATGAATAGATGAATATCACCGATAAAATACAAAATTTAAAAAAAAAACTGATAATCCTAAGGCAAGCGATATACCTTTTTTTTAATATTATAATGTTTATTATTTTATATTGGGTTGCACACTAATAACTAACGTTTTTTTTTCTTTTTTAAATGACAACAAAAGGCAATTATTTGATTGAAAGGAATAATTTTATTTATTTACATCTTTTTGGCAGCAACATAATATTGAGATCAAAATACTTCTGGCCCCCGGTAGTAACAATTTGCCCGTAGTTTGAAAAATGACGAAAATTTTCGTGAAAAAAATCCATATATTCCATATGGAAAAGATTTAAATTGAAATTTGTCCAAGGAATGTCCACAGTTTTTCCGCTTAATAGAACAGTATTTTATTTAGATCAATTGAAATCTTTGGATTGTCATGGTAATATTTCCAACAAAGCAGGAGTACCGGTATCAAATGAGCGTTTTTTTATGAAAATAAAACACTAATTTTAAATGGGAAAGTAAAAAACATTTTATTCAAAATATTGGCCATTGCGTTCTACACATTTGGACCACCTTTCTGACAATTTGTGGATACCACGCCAATAGAATTGTTCGTCTTTTGAAGCAAACCAATCAGACACTCAATTTTCGACTTCTTCGTAGGAATCGAAGTGCTGCTCAGCCTATGCGTGTTCCATCGATGAAAACAAATGGTAGTCGGAAGGAACCAAGTTTGGTGATTACGGCGGGTGGGTTAGCAGCTCCCAGCCAAGTGATTTAATTATATCTTGAACCGGTTTTGCTTTGTGTGCAGGTGCATTGTCATGCAGCAAAATTACCTTGGCGTGACTTCTGGCCCATTCTGGTCATTTTTCGATCAACGCATGGTTCAAATTGTGCATTTGTTGTCGGTAACGATTAGCATTAACAGTTTCACCTGGTCACACCAGACACACTGCAGCATTGTCTTCTTGTCGAAACGATTTGGTTTTGCAGTCGATGTTGATGATTGTCATGGATTAACACATGCTTTTTTCCGTTTAGGATTCTTAAAATAAATCAATTTTTCATCGCCAGTAACAATTCGATGCAAAACTTATCTTCTTTCGTGTTTGGCAAGCAACATTTCACAAGTGTTTTTTCGGTTCATCTGTCTTTCATTCAATTTATGTGGCACCCATTTGCCACACTTTTGGATCTTTCCCATAGCTTTTCGCCGGTCAGAAATTGTTTGTTGTGCAACATTTAACATTTCTGCCATTTGTTTTTGATTTAAAGTGTCGTCTTCATCTAATATTGATTGCAATTCGGTGTCTTCAAACTTTTTTGGTGGTTTTTCACGTTCATTAATTCTCACATCAAAATCATTATCTCTGAACCGTTGAAACCATCTTTTGCATGTTGCTTCTGATAGAGCATGATCACCATATGCCTCGACAAGCATTCGATGCGAATCTACAGCAATTTTCTTCAAATGAAAACAAAAATTTAATACTTTCCGCAAATCATCGTTTCCTGGTACAAAATTCAACATTTTTAACGCGATGAAAAAATATGATGTTGTTTGTACAATGACTTGATGTATTATAAATATGTTTGACAAATGTAATAGCAACCGAACAAAAAATTAATTAAGGCTCGTTCATAACAAATGTTCGAGACATTTGTATCTTGAAGCTCAGTTGATACCGGTACACCTGAATTATTCTCGGTATTGTATTCATAATTTATTTCACCAATTATCCAAGACACGGTATTTTCATAATTTTTAAAACACACTCAGCAACTTAAATCGATATATTTCCGTTCAATTTTGTAACACTTTTCATGGATTTTATCCGCAGTTTTTGTTTCATGTTTATTATCATAGAATTTCTGGTCTATTGGTAAAAAACTGAATCAAAGCGATTTGGCATCATCATCATAAGAAAATTTATTCTGCTAATACGGATAATTCACTGATATTACTTCCCAAAATACATGGACGATTCAAAGATATTTTTGTCTAAATTCGTGAATCTGCTCACAAATATAGTTTGAATATAAATTCTATGGATATTCTGTGGAATTATAGCGACGAGAAAGGAAAATCCGTTGAAATTATCATCGGAAATATATCCGAATAATCCAAGGACATTTTTTTATAAAAATCCATGGACGGGGTTGCACTCATTATATAAAATTCCAGCGGACATCCGTAAAAAATTCATAGATATTTCCTCGGATTGAAACTATGGACTACAACAAATAATGCGGAAATTTTGCGGACAACTACGGTCAGTGTTATACTAGGGTACTACGTATAATGCGGCAATTTTACGGTTAAACTGTGGACAGTGTAACTAGGGCTATATCTCTAACCAACGGAAGCAACGGACTATTGTGTGTGAAAAGTAACAAATAAAATTAAGCGATCACAACGTAACATTGCACCAATTAAAATGAGCAGGAAGGGCAAGAACTAATGAAGAAATGGCTTTAACATTTGCAGTATATCTACAAACAACGTTTGTGGTGTCATATACCCATCAGAAATTTCTGATAGTGAAAGTGAGATGAAATATTGCAATATATATAGAATCACCCATCTAAAAATTCAGCATTTTTGAAATAGGCTGGATTATCATCAAGAAACTATAAGCGTTAAAAAAACACCAGTTTACGACAAAATCACTGGAAAAATTTTAAGGTAATTATCAACAACGGGTAAGTTTTTTTTATAGCATACTTGTTTAATGCAATATATTTAGAACATGAGACTACCCCAAACAATAGAATAGTATTGTAGGAACAGATAATTTTAATCCTAAAACATGCGAAATATCCAAATATGGTGATTGAAGCATATCGATCTATAAGTTTACTGCCAGTGATGTCAAAGTTGTTCGAGAAGCTATATACTTATGATGAAAATATTGCAACCAATTTTGTCGGAAAGGGAACTGATTTCAAATTCAATCAGTTTGGATTTCGACAAGGTCATGCGACGACAACGGAACAAAATTCATTGTACATATGTAATAAAATAATCAGTGACCTTGAAGCAAAAAAAAAATATAACTAAGGCATTTGATAAGGTATGGCATGGAGGTTTATTATATAAACTGAAACATTTATTGCCATACATAACTTCTACCGTAGATATTAAATAATTACCTACATAACAGAAATTTTGTCGTAAAAATTGAAGATAAATGTACGGTGTCAATTAAAATAGAATAGGGAATACCACAAGGTAGCGTGCTTGGTCTTACATAATATTTATTATACACGCGCTGATCTACCAAGAATTGCTGGCACAACGATAGCAACATTTGCAGATGATACTGCAATTCTTGCACATCAAATAGTAATCCTCCGATATTGTCGTCATAACGATTGCAAACGGTCTTAAATGAAACATCAACTTGGCTCAGAAAATGGAAAATTAGTGCCATAATGAATCCAAATCGGTGCATGTCATGTATTCACAACAAAAAAAAAGGGAACATGTCCACTAGTTAGCTTAAATAATAAGATGCTTGCACAAGAAGAATCAGTGAAATATTTAGGTCTACATCTCGATCGTAGATTCACATGGCAGAAACATATATATTTAATGAGGGAAAACAATTAAGAACAAAATTCAGTAAAATGTACTGGCTGATGGGAACCTCTTCACAACTTGCAATACAAAGTAAACTAATACTGTACAAAACAATATTAATGCCTATATGGATATACGGCATCGAGTTGGGCGGAACTGCTAGAAATTCGAATATAGAAATCATAGAAAGATTTCAGATCAAGGTGCTAAGGGCTAAGGGTAACTGATGCAAAACGTTTTACTTTCATAGCCAAATGAAATTTAGGCAATAGAAATTAGTTACAGGGAGTTAAATTAAGTGACTTAAGTGATTAAGTAAAAAAATTAGATTATTAATTCAATTCGGTGCAATTTTTGATCATCAATTAATTGATGAGCGGAACAAACTTTGAATTCATCTATCGTAAATTAAAATTCGATAAATTATAATTTTCGGTTTTCCAATCTCCATCCCCATTAATCTCACTGAAAATATCTTATAAATTTTCCCAAAATCATCCATTTTTTCAATGTTTTGTTATCAGTAAATAGCTTCAGATGGTCGACCTGGACGATCATCATCACTTATAGCTTCTCGCTGTCTTTTGTGAATCATTTATACCATTTAAAAACTTGTGTTTTTAACACACAATTATAACCGCATACGCGATCTTAAACAAATTATACTTTTGAGTAGCATTTTTACCAATTTTAAAACAAAATTTAATGTATTGGTTCTTGTAAATACGACGTTCAAATTCAAAATTCAACAAAATATGGGAAAAGTGCAATTTATTAGTATGCAAACCAATAATTATTTAGAATTTTTGTATAATAAGAAATGATATTGCTGTGCATTGAATTAATATAGATCTATAATAATGTTGATATATGAAATAAAATCTGAATCTTTTTTATTTGAGTACAAAGTTTTATTATTAAACTTTTAAAAATTTAAATTGTATATGTAAATATAGAATTCACAATAGTAATATATATATATATTGTATATGTGCAACAGTTTTATGCCATTTGTGCGTTTTTACTTTTAGTTGTAGTATAACAATCAACACAATTCCTGCAGTAAATTCATTTTATTTTAAAACCGTGGATATATTATTTTTATTATATTATTATTGCACACGGAAATAGTGGTTGTATCTCACACACAATATTAAATGGTTCTTCAATAACAACACCTCAATCACTTCGATTACTCGTATCGCCATGGGTAAGTTCACGTCGCTTTTAAATAAATACTCCGACAGACGCATTGAACTCCATCGGCGGTTTTTGCATCAAGTATAATTGTAACTATATAGGAAAAAGAGGAAAAATGTCCAAATGATTGGAAAAATGGTTTGAAAATTAAGCTGCATACAGAGGGCGACTGCGACGAATATGCACAAACTGGAAAGATTTAACGCTCCCGAATACCATTAATAAATTGCTGTTCCATTTTTGAAATCAACAAATTTTAAAATGGAGTGCTTTGCGTATGGACCATGCTAAATTTCGACCAAACAAAATCTTGTATTGGTCGAGTAAACACCATGCACATAATTATCGAAAGGGCTGTGCAGAGTTAAAATCTTACCTCTATATGTATTTTCGTAGACTTCGAGCACACTTTTGGGATGGTATCCTCAAAAAACTAACAAACAGAGATAATACTGATCCGATTATAGCAATCGATGGCGGCATAATTGATGAGGTTGTAGAATTCTGCTAGCTTGGTAGTATAGTAATTTCTGAAGGTGGTGCGGAGGGGGATATGCAAAATAGTATATGAAAAATAGAAGCTGGACCGACCAAGGCTTATATGGCACAAAACTGTGGTAATCGAGGTTGTAGTCCAGGACAAAACCTGGCAAAATGTAAAGACTTTGGCCCATAATCGCATTTCCATTGATGCTCTCTCGGAGTAACAGAAATAAGTGTTGACGATGATATGACAATGTCCAAAAAAATAAGGTAACATTTTAATTTAAACTTGGCGGTTATTGTGAAATCAAATAATTTTGTTTATAAGTTTTTGGCAGTATATGACCTTTGTCATTTGTGTCAAATTTAATTTCATAATATCCATTAATTATTATTATTATAATACATATAATAAATATTTTAATAAGGTCTCAATTTGTATAGCAAAGAATTTACATTTTAAAATTAATAAATTTTCTGCTGCAGATTCGTTAAACGTAAGCTGATGACTAACACGTCAAAAAAATCAAAGATATTAAAAATCATCGATTTACAATTGTAAAACTAGCTGATACTGTTGGAATTTACTAAAAGTTCGGTGAATATCATGTTAAAATAGATGTTTTGTGCCTCAGACGAATTTGGTTCCACTAAAAACACTAAATTTATTTGAAAAAGAACATAGACTGATGTAAGCAGTTTTCTTTCAGGTATGGTACATTTATTCCGTCATGCCAAACTGTTAGCATTGAATAATATTTGGATGTTATTCATTGTTTGCGTGAAGCTGCTCGCCAAAAAAGAGAATTCAGATTTTTTTGGTTTTTGCACCGCGATAACGAAACCACCATGTGACTTTTTGCAATTCAACAAACTCAACACTCCTCTTACACCAATTTGAATCGATCGAGGAGATTCGCATGCCGTAACGAAACATTCTTTGACGGTCATTCAATTTTCAAACTGTATCGAGGAATGGAGGGAATTAAAAAACTTTGTTTTTACTTCTTGCTTGATTTTTGGGACACAATTTAGGTACGACGATTTCAAAACAATATTGTAGCTGCTATAAGAATTGCGTTAAGTCGTATATATATTAAACACATATTATCCACATTTGTTTGTATCCAGATAGACATTATTTTTATAGGTATATTATACGCGCGATTATAAACAATAATAAATAATAACAATAATTCAAAGGTGTGCAGCAAAAATAACTAACAACATTGGGAAATTTTTCGTTTACAGTTCATTTTTATATAGTTATGGTATTAACAACAAACCATTCAGTAAAAACCATATAAAGATTAAAATCTCATTCTCACCTCACACTTATTTTACAATATAAATATATGGTATATCGAATACACACAATTTCGTATTTCATATATAATATATATGCAACATATAACTATGTAGTGTTAAATATATGGCGAGTATCTATACACAATTATATAAAAGTGTATACGATGATAATATCAATACTGTTTACTTCATTTTAACACTTTTACACATATTAAAGGCTTTTTTTTGTTTTCCTTATTTTCTAAAATTTCTTTAAATGTTAACACTGTTACAAATAATTCAAACAATTATCATCGCAAAAAATTATTTCATCGTTACAATTCATATTCATTTATTCGTTCTTAATACAAATAACATAAAAATTAACTTTATAATAATTATTTTGAAATTCTTATGTTAACGAATACGCGATGAACTAAACCATTAATGTTAAGCTAATAAATTTGGTGTAACGATATTTGATTGACTTACAGGAATTCGTTTGTTATTATCGACACAGTCACTCTTTCCTACTATATTATTGCTTTTATATAGTTAATTATTTATATGAGGGTGGGTATTCATTTAAAAGTAAAGAATATTAAATGTATTAAATAAATTTTTATAAATAAAATTTACAGTGTCCTCCAGTGTCAATGGTTGTGATATATTTTAAATGGCCATGTAGATATTATAGAAGCGATAAACATTATTCGAAGGTAAATAAAGTTGAATAGTAGCTAACTTAACGTATATTGCAATTTTAATTCATATTATGTGGGGACTTATTATTATTATTATTATTATTATTATTATTATTATTATTATTATTATTTATAGATACAAAAAAACATTCTATTTAAAATTTTGTTGTTGTTGTTATTATTATTATTATTATTATTATTATTATTATTATTATTGTTGATATCATTATCTTGAATAAAGCATCACAAAACTGAGCCTAATAATGAGTGTAGATTCATCACAATATACACAAATTGATTGTACGCAAATACCCAACATATATTCAATTTGAAATTTGTTGATGTTGAAGTTCGACCTCTTAAATTTTATATACAAATTAATAACTTATTGTTACTATACGATAATATAGTCCGCATGTTCGGTATTCTCAATATATATGAAAAATAATTCGGAATTTTTCTTCTTCTAATTGTTTCAGTTTGAACTTTGAATATTTTTACAAAAATGTTTCTTATATACGAATTGCTGTCATTCTATTCAATTAAATTGCAAATTATTTGAATTTTATCGGCTATTTTATGTACATTAATATTATGATATATTTAACGTGACCCATTACAGAAATGATGTACAGATACTGATTGGTGGAATCATCATTTTAAATTTCATCTTAACACTAACACAACTAAAATAAACAATTATTATAAATGAGTTATGATTTAAATGTATAGGATTCTATGTATAGTACAATATAAGCTTAACTATGACACAAAAAATAGACATAAATACAACTACTAATTGCCCAAGGCAACATTGGAAGTTCTTCTTCAATATTATTATTCCATTAGACCTTTTTGTCAAACAATTTGCCTGTCAATTATAAGAGGTCTGTGATCAATGATCAAATTTTCAGAATGGATTATTAGGTTTTAGTGGTGACTACAATACAGATTAGGTTATAATTTACTTTCAATTCTATCAAACTGCTGGTATATATGGAGACGACTTCTTATGTGATCGTTATCGCCAATGGTTGTTTATGTTGGGTGGATGTACTACAATACGGTTTTTCAATTTGTAGGTAACCGCAATTTAAAAACTATGCGATTACAATTATTAAATCAGGCTGAAAATAGAAAATATTAGTTTCGACAGTATTGGACTGTATTGATGACACAAGCAGTGGCGACGCATGAAAAAATGTTTTAAGATTGCAATATCACTATATTTTTCTGGTAGACGAGTTGAAAGTAGACTGCATTATGAAAAACAATTGGAATGTTCACTTACTGAATGGTCCGGAAAATCGACTTCAAAGAATTATCATCTTTTTGAATTACGAGCCATATTTTTTTACAGATTTCCAGTGTTGCATACAGAATTGCAAATTATAATCAATATCCCGATGACCAATGACCGGTTTTCCGTTTGATGTCAGTGATATGAAATAATGATACTAAATTTTCACTTTACCACAAATTCCTTTAAATTTTCACTACCATCGTTTGGAAAATCGATTATACCTTTTGAACGGATGATTCGATTTTAAAAATCTCTTTTATAAAAGATTGGAAATTGATTATAATTTGCAATGCTGTAAGTAAAAATGGAAATCCCCGGCAAAAACCTCGTAATTAAAAAAGATGCGATTTAATTTAATGCGATGAACAACCAGATTTTTTTCCATAATTTAATTTAATTTCACCAAGGTTATAAGAAAAATATAGCGATATTGAAAACTAAATGGTATTTCTCAGCTTTCGTCACTGATGATGACACTCAATATAAGAAAACAATCAGATCCATATACGCGAACAAATGGTTAGAATTAAAATACCGAAAAATTTCCTATGTAAAATGTTATATACTATTAATAAAATGGTAATGAATAACTAGATCGGCCAGGCCACAGAGGTATTGTGGTGGTCAACGGGCCCGATCTGCCATTCGTTCAACTTTCATTGGTCCGAGGCGTTATGTAAAATATACCGGTTTATAGTAATTAGATAAGGTACTCGGTATTACTGGTTGGATAAATAGTTAGTTTGATCGCAGATAGAGATTTTACGCACCGCCTCTATTGTCAGACGAAAAATTGTCGCTACATAAATGTAGTTGTTGCTTCTGCATTGTGGGCCTCATGAACATGAATAAATTAAGATTGATTGTAGGCGAGTATTAATAACTCAATAACTACATTTATTTTGTATATAACTTTATATTATTTCATAATAATATTTTAGATTAACTTAATCGTATTTAGTGTCGAGCAGACACAACGTCAACAATTAAATAAACAAAACACTTGTTGCGTATACGACCACCAAAAAGATGACAGCGATGTTAGACTTCAGGTTTACCACACCGAATTATATGGCCGAAGTTCTATTTATATATAGAAACCCTGAAAAAAAAAAGTACATGGATCCAATTAAAAAGTAACGTCGAAACAATGAAATATTAATTAATTAATTGCTCCAAGGAACATGGTTGTCATTGTTAAAATGAAATAACATTTATTAAATCACCGCGTAATTCATTAAAACATAATACAGAAAATGAATGTTTTTCAATGAATCACTACGTTGGTTTCAGGAATTGTATAATTGTTTTGATGAATATTATTCATCGTTTCAACGTTTTCTGATTAATAACTTATTATTCTGCGCATTAGTTAATTAATGATTGCGAATTCATTCATTCAATAAACAAGTAATTACATAAAGTTAATTTTTAAAAATGAAAAATTTTAATGAATTATTCATTGAAACAATGAAAAATGGGCTTATAAACGCATTATTCATTGAAATTATGTACAAATTTATTTTCAGTGAAGAAAATGAACAAATAGATTAATCTGCGTCATTTTAATCTTATAATCACCCGCCTGTGCTTTTTGTATATAAGATTTACTGCCAAAAATATTTGAATTAAAGTAGTTGCTGTTGTGGATTAATCGGGGTTCCTGCTTTCTGCAGGCTTTGTGTTATTCGAAGTTTTTTTTTGGGAATTCTCTATTTTTAATATGTTTATAAACCCTTTGTTATTTCCATTACGTTTTTGCACCCATACACAATATACATTTTACAATAGTTTTCTAGCATGAGGACGTAGAGTTATTTGCGGCCCATCATTTGACAAACCCATAATCTTTTGGTAATAATAAATGTGTTTGAATGATCGTTTATCTTTAATCTTTCATATTCATTGAGATAACTATTTAACTATATTTGGATGCTTATATTTGTGTGTTGAAGAAATACTATAGTTGGAATAAATCTTTTGTCATTACATCCTATACCTCTCTGTCTATTGGTTTAGATAGCGTATTGAAAATATATATTTAAATGGAAAATTTTCGATTCATTTATCCTTATCTTACCTAGAATTCAAATTTTTATTATTAATTAAAATAATATAAAAAATTATTCGTAGAAAAATTAAATTTAAATTTGTTTCTTTTTTATTATGTATCATTAGATTAGATTAGAACACCATAATTACCGCGCACCACAAAACATAATCAAATACTAAATGTATACACACGCACACACATTGGCAGGTTATAGCGAGCAACCACGTCCGTATTGGTATTATGAATATACGATACAATTTAATGTTAACATTTTTAAATAAACAAGTTATAAATATTATTAACAATTTGATATTTCTATAATACAATAATAAATATATATAGAGTGAAGTTTTATGTAGGTACAAAATTATAAAAATATATATTATCCAAATTAAATATTTTTTTTCCGTCTTATATAATATCAAAATAAATGCATGCTGCCAATTATGATAGATTACCTGGCTATAATTTTTTTTTATACATATACAGTGAAACCTCGATATCGAACAATATCCGTTGAGAGCAACGTATCTAATATAAGACAACAAAATATAAATTATAAGCAACGCAATTTTACGAAAATTATATTTACCTCCAATTTAATTTGATAATTTTGCTAATACGAATTGTTAGGGGGTAGTTTCTCCAAAATTATAGCTAGGATTTGAATTTCTCATTGGATTTTTATCCATTTTAGGATGCACATTTTGGGATTAGATGGTGAATTTTAAAATAAATGCTGGAAAATTTATCCGCAGAATAGGAAAAATTCCATGAACTTGGGACACTTCGACTACAAACTTCTCTTTCAATTTTATGGAAGTTTGGTGTGTACTATTGAGAATGTAATTTTAAGGAAAGTTCACACCAGTTTTCTGGAATTTGGTAAATTTCTCAACGGATTTTAATAAAATATGTTTCAATTGGGATTATATAAGAACAGTTCCTATGAAATTTATGGAAAAACGATAAATCGTGAACAGTTGCTCCTTGGAAAATGGTGATTTGGGCATTTATCAAACGATTTTAATGAAATTCAAGATAAACACAATCGGTAAATACTCCTCTTAGAGTCTAGTAAGGATACCAAACTAATATATGATGAGGTTTATCCTATTTTATAAAAATAGAGTATATACAGGAATTGCCTATAATTATACGCATCAATCGAAAAAGAGATTAACAAATATTAATAACTATACCAAAAAAATATTTAAATTCATTTAAGTAATAACTATTATATATTATTGGTTCATGTATGGATGTACCACCTTGCGCTCAATATACTAATTATTAATGTCATGTCTTCCAATAAATCACATCAGTAAATGCTTTGAATCGGTAGCTCACCACTCTAAATTGTTATCAACAGCAAGTTAATGATTATTTTTTTTAAAGCTAAACGAATTTTCAAGTAGTTCCCGATTGGATACTAATCCATGTTTTGTGAATGCCACACCAAAACCTTCAAAATAATATCGTTAATATATTTTTTTTAATTATTTTTGCTTGGTATATGAATGGCGTGCATATTGTTGGCAGATGAAATTATTCCCAAATTTGTGCTTTCCATTTTGTACGACGTTATTTTCCAAAATTTAATGGTATAATTATTTGCGTTCAACAAGTACTGCTTTACACCAGCCCTACACAATCACTCCCAGTGTTTGCTCCTTAAATCTTAGTTCAACACAATTGCGCATATGCAAACACTATGCCGTTCCTTCGCCATACATTTTTTTGTGGAAACACGCATTGCGAATTTTCAAGTCGATTGGTGAAACATTGGGTATTTGTAGATACTAAACCTTAATATCTCCAAATTAATATCATTCAATTTGTTTGCCTTTTAAATATTTATTCAACACAATCACATGTAAAGCATCTTTGGCCAAACACGCATTTTACCATATGGCTCATTTCAATGGGTGCAAAAAATCATACACACGAATGTACACAATCCCGACTCTCTCATATGAAAGAATTTATGGATTTATTAAATAATCAAATTACAATAAATTTTTCGTTTTTATTCATCCCTTTTTCTATGTGAAAAAGTCTAGACGCAAAAATCAGCTGCATTTAATGTCTGGGTTAATGGGTTAAAATAAATACACTTATCCGAGACTCAAACCGTATTAATATGGTATTGATAAAAGTCCAGTCACAATAAACGAGTCCGGCTTGTTCTCATTCGAGTTTATGATCATTCCATTCAATGAATATTCTTTTATACGAAAGTATGGCTTGTGGACATTCTTATGTAAAATGTTTCGTGTGTGCAACATGCTTCCATTTCAATTCTGTTTTCGTTCTGCCATAATATCCTCTTCCAATAGTTAATATCTTTAAATGCTTTAATTTCATAAAAATGTCTTTATTTTTTTATTTTTTAAATTAACATTAAAGAATTTTTTTCTCTGTAAACTTGTGGCATAACATGAATTTATTTAATCTTCGACTTATTGCCGCTTGTGAAACTTTCACGTTCAATTGATATTGTATATTACGACGGGATATTCTGTGTTGTCATGATGCGAAACAAATTTCTTATTTTTCTATAAATTCTCTCGGTTGATGGTGCAGGGTGGTTGGACGACGCTTAAAGATATAAACTATTTGAAGAGAATTTTATGATCGGTCGAAAGGAAAAATTGAAATGATCACAATCTGATGGTAAAATGTAAATGTTTGGTGAAAAGTGCTTTAAGTGTTTGCGTGTGATTGTGGAGCATCAACAGTTTAAGCGTGTGCGGTGTTTGAAATTTATTAAAATTGGTTGTTAAATAACCAAATTATAGCGTTCCAGAATGCAACTGACAACGTGGTATCTAAATGCCAGCATTCAGTTCATAGCAACTGGTTCATTTACGTACTTGCTTACTTACTTATTCCATGGCGTTACAACCCAGGTGCGGTTTTAGTCTTCTCCAACACGCTTTTCCAACCTGACCTATCCACAGTCAACGTCTTCAAATCCCGAATTTTAAGGATCTTTATATAACAGTTTACTGCATCTAGCCATATCGCCCTAGGTCTTCCGGTTCTCCTTCTACCTTCTGGTTTACCATTTAACAGTTTTTTCGTGGCACACGCCCTCCTCCATGCGTACTACGTGATCAAGCCATCTCAATCTATTGATTTTGATTGTTTTGACAACATTTGCTTGACCGTACAACTTGTCTAATTCAAAATTGTATCTTCGCCTCAAACCATTCTGTTCTATGAAGGGACCTGGTTCATTTATATAGTTCAAATTTGAGTAAACTGACACAAAACTTATGTTCCATATTTTATTATCAATTCGTATGACAAACAATTAAAGGTATTTACTTAAACATCGCATATTCGGCAAATTGTTGTTTATAAATTTGGTTATATAAGCAACAGGTTTGTTTTAGTCTCTGCCACATGCTCTTATCCGAGGTTTGGCTGTATGTCTATGTATATATTTTATATGTATTTCAAGTTTTATCTTATGATATTTAAATATGATTTAAATGTAAAAAGAAAAAAAATCTTTATTTTTTTATTATCGTTAAATAATTATCTTTTGTATAAAAAAATATATATGAAAAATATTTATATGTAGATCTAAAGAAGAGACCAAATAACGAAAATTGTTTTGTTATTATCGTAAATTATATGATAGATTTCATATCATCTTTTCGGGAGAAAAAAAAACCCGTAAAATAAAAAACCTTTCAATTAAAATTTTAATTTTTATAAGAAATTTTAAATTATATTTATACCTTTATTTACCACCGTCGTATACCAATCTCCTATATAACAACAACAACAACAACAAACACCATCGTATATTTTATGAATGATTTTAAAATTTTATGTGAAATATTTATGCATAAATAAGATTCCATATAGTGATTGGTGTACGGCTATAATAAGTTGCTATAATAAGTATAGAGAACCCAAAACTATTTTTAGCTGACATGTAAATTTATTGCTCTTATACAATCTACGGATTTTTTTTTCCATCTTACAAAATGAATATATAATTGTTTTGGTTTTCCTATATATTATTTATTTTTTTTTTTAAGTAATTACATTGTATATTTCATTTAAATTCTAAATTAAAAGTATAAAGGTTATAGTGAGTTTTTTTCGTAGAATAAAAAAATAACGAATTAATTTAACTAATTGCTGTATACAAACAAATTAAATCTAAAACCTTGATAATTTGATAAATTTGAATATAAAAATGTAAGTTTATTTAAATACACACACACACGTTCGACTTGGAAGGATTTTTTTGTTCTTTTTATCATATGGCTTCTTTTTTTTCAATATATCAAGATCATATATTTTTATATTGTACAAGTATCTTTATATATTGAATAAATAAAATTGATCAATATATTGAGTTGACCAGTAAATAATTGCAGTCTATAATTGTTTTAAAGTTATAACTTCAGCAAACACACATTTATATCGATTGGTTGAGCATCGCTTGAAAGAGGGAAACACTACAGCGATTTCGACATAAATTGTTATTTTATTTCCAAAAACGAAAAAAAACACATCACAAGCTTTAAAATATTTGAAGGCAAAACCTTTCCGTTAAATAAAAAACCGGTATTATAATTGATGTTGGTAAATTTTGTGCTTTTAGTGTACAACATTTATTGAATATAAAAATTACTTATTAGATCATAATCAGTTTTGATAACTCATAAATGGTGTAAACCGATCTCTTCAGCTAAATATATATATAAGCGACCAATAAATATAACTGAGTGTCCTGAAAAGTGGCAAAAAACTATTGAATAATTTCTTGTATGTACAGGGTGTCCCAATTTGCAAAAGCAATACGAAAACGATAGGTTTTCTGTTACACAAAAATAACCGAATGTTTGCGTTCAATATTTCATAATAACTTATTAACCGATTTTAAAATTAATTGATGCATTATTAGCGTACCAAGTCCTTTAATAAAAGGCGTTAAAATAAAGCAATTCGAACTTAAACTACAAGTTCTCAGATACTTATAAAAATATTGACATCTCGTTAAACAAAATTTATCTGTTATAAAAGTTTGTTCAAGCACAAATTGAAAAATTATGATAAAAACTTTTTCTCTGTATAAATGTAAAAACTTGCCACATTCATAAGCTTTCATTTAAGCTATAACATTACACTGGATTTCATTTGGTTTCAGAGATATTCAGGTAAATAACCACAACGATATAGGCATTAGATTTATTTATATTTTATGTATTCATTGTTTTATCCAAAACCAACGACTAGGACGTGACAGATAACTACTTTCTCACATAAATACGCAGTCACACACACACACACACACACACAAATACACATAATATGTGTTAAAATAAATGCTTTTTTAGAATTATAAAGTTATAGTAAAATGTTAGCAAATATTAAGTCACATCTTTAATTAAATAAAGACATTATAATTAATTCAGTGTTTTATGTAAACAAACGTCTCTAAACCCTGGCCAGTTTATTATTTAATCGCTATGTTATAACATCGTATTAAATTATGATTATTGATTCGGGTTTAACGTCATATTTGGTTGTTGTTATATAAATATTCAAACCACACAATGCCATTTTCTAACTTCAAATATATTGGAAATCATAAAGATGTTGGGGGAACTATCCGTTGGCATAATAAACTTTAACTAAACCGCAATTTGTTCACTTGAAGTTGATGAGGACCAAATCAAAACAATAATCGATACATAAATATAGTTTCTAGAACAACACGTGACGATTTCAGAGAAGCTCGACGTATCATAAATAAGCGATTAGAACAATTCGACTCAATTTATATGAGTTCCTCAGGAACTAAAAGAAATTCGCTTAACACAACGGCATTATGCGATTCATTTATGAAATTGTAACCATAATTTTTGAAACGATATAGATAAATGGCGATAAAAAATGCGGTGTTTACAAGAATCAAATCGGAAGTAGTGCTCACTGTGCAAAAATTACTTGTTTCACAATAAAAAAAAACACGAAATTACTTTGTGTTCAAGTCAATGCTATACAAAAGTAGTGTAACATAAAAGTATTTATAATAATTTTGTATTATTATTTCTTCATTAAAATATGATGATTTTGGATTATTTAAAAAAAAAAAAATTATATAAATGATGTATTGCCGAAAAATAATTTTGTTCGTTTAAATTTCATCATTTTTTTTAACATAAATTTTCGCAAATTATGATATTTAAATTATTATTATCGGCAATTATTGTGATGTAAATTTATATAATACGTCTTTTGCATTTCTGATTAAAATATTATGTAGACAGTTTGATTTTCCAACCGTTAATCACATGTTTAAATGTTTAGTTGGCAGACTGGGTAAAAACTGTGTTGTTGATGGCGCACATAGAGACTACGAAACACTTGCAAAGTTTATCTTTACTGAACAATTCATTAAATTGATAATTTTTAAATATATTCTGCTTGTTTGTTATTTTATAATTTGAACAATTAAATGTGGAAAGTTAATTTTTTTTTCCCTCCATTACTTTTGATAGAATTTTTAATAACAATTACGGTACCAGGTGTGGAAAATATTCCATCACCTTTAATCTTTGATTTCTGAATTAATTTGAAAACTAATAAAGTTGTACTATAAAATATAAATAGGTGATAATATTAATGGAATACTTCGGTATCCTGAACAATCAATACGTATTTGCTATCCTTTTTATATTTGCAACTAACTAAAATAAATAACAAAATTTATACTGCGCCGAGTAATTCAAAAACTTATAAAATCCATTAAAATTTACACTTCTAATATCAATAATTTCTCTGTGTAAACACATCAGACATCACCAATACAATAATTTACTGTGCGCTATCGTGACACTGCGATAATTAAAAGCATAAACAAAAAGTATGACTGTGTAAGTGCTCGCATGTAAAGTAAATAACAATAAGGAATTTTGTTAAAAATTGTGCGCGACGTGAAAGATTTATATAAAAATAATAAAATAAAAACGTTACAAAAATCACAAAACAATTGAATAAAAAAACATTTTAAATAAAAAAAATATAAATATTATAATTATAAAGAGAGACAGTATAAAAATAAAATCGAACCTTTGTAAATGTATGTGTTATGTGTGTGTTTGTAAAAGTGTGTGTGCACTGCGCCATCCACCACACATTTTCAAACCATCTACTTCTTCAAGAACATGACGACGTCGACGACGACGATGACGACGACGGTGTGCGATATATTACGATTGAATTTAAACGAACACTGCATTTTTATAAAAGCAAATAATTAAATAAAGGAGACACACACAAAAACTATAATTATTTTAATTTAATATTTTAACACCGTTTTGCGTTAAATAAAAAAAGAAAACACTTTATATTAAAAGTAAATTAAATAAATATGATAGAAATAATTAAAACAAATATAAATATTTACTTTTTATATATTTAATTTAATTTTATATTTAGAGAAAAAAAAAAAAAGAAACACGAACAAAAATATATTAAAAATGAGCGACCGTTCCGTTTGTTTAACTTTCTAAACTGAGGTAATGTCTATTTGTTCATTGCAGTTTCCCCTTCAGGCAAGACGTTTTATATGTATTTATTAAACCAGCGTTGTAAAATCCAGTATTGTCTGCAAAATTTTAGCGATATTTATCTACCATTAGTAATTTCAATAGCACAGGTGAAAATTTCAGAGAAGCTCGACGTATCATAAATAAGTGTGTAGAACAACTTGTCTCTATTTATGGGTTTCTCAAGAACCCACGCAATTTGTCCGGTCGAGTTATTTCTATTATTTTTGGTTAATTTTAATTAATTTTAGTTGATTTTCATTGATTTTTGTTGATTACCCGGTCGACTCTGATATAACAAATATATGAAAAAAAATTGTTGTATTAAAAATTAAATAATCCTGCACAAGATGTAATTTGAGAAAAATAGTTTAAATTATTTACTGATTATTGAAATGATGAGTTCAAATTGGAGTAAAGTTGGAAGCTAGGTCTGGACTGTGTGGTGTGGAGTAATTTAGATTCGTAATTCTTGCAATTTTCTTTCAGTTAAAACAGCAGTGTATGAAGATGCATTATATTGGTGCAAATGTTCTTTTTTACTTGCTAAATGTGTTCGTTTTTTCTTGAATTCAGCACTTAATCGATCCAGTAATATACAATAATTTTCACTATAATGATTGTTTTTCCTTTATGACGATAATCGAAGAATATAACATGTGCATACTCTTGGATTACGTACGTATTTTTCTCCTGTGGTTTCTGTATTGACGCTGTGTTGGTGTTTGTGTTATTAAAATTTAAGATCTGTTTATGGGTTATCCGAAATGCATGTCAATCTCTCTGAGACTGTAAATTCCGCAAACCCACTACATTTCGCTTGCTATTAATTGTTTCGGTATAAGTTCGCTAACTAAAATCTGCTGCTAAAATCACATTGTAATTTGTGTAAATATTAATTATAATAAATAAAAATGTCCATTATTAGTTCATCAACTATTGAATCGTTAGAAAAAACATTTATCTTTTATTGTTAGAGAATTTTTACATGTAATATTCCAATTTCGATATTGGTTACTTTTTCACCATTTCATTCAACGTCAATATACGAACTAACTAACGGCGTAGTGCAAATATAGCTTCAGCTATTTGAAGCTGATGCTGAAAAAAATATAATTTTTTTTTTTTAATTTACAATTATAAAAATTCTTTGTTTGTCGCGTTAATGCCGTAGTGTGAGTAAAATGTAGCTTATTGAAACACAAATATCAAAACAAATACAAAAGCAAAACATCGTCGTCGCGAGTTCTTGGTCCGTCGCGATCGTGTTGTTGTATTGTAGTAGACAAATGGTAAAAATGCTTGATGGTAGTGCGCACGGTGAGCAATGCATAAACACTTATCCAAATAAACTCATACAATTACAAAGGTATTATTTTTTTTAAATTGGTGTTTTTATTATATTTTATATAAATGCATTTGTATGTACTCGAATATTTTTAATTCAATTATATTAAATTTTTGTGAATTATACAGGAATTTTTTTACTGTTACAATTGTTATTACTTACACAATTATAAATTTTTATTTTACCTAACCACTAACACAATTTTAATGTTAAAAATAAATAATTTTTCCACCGCATCATATTTTATTAGACTATATCCATTAACAATAATATTAATACAATGGTGTCCCACAAAACAGAAATATTCTAATTATTTTAACTGTGGAGAAATTTCTGATGGACACTAGTTAAAAATATAAAATGAGAATATTTTATTTTTGATTGAAGTGCTTCTTGAAATTTTGTGTTTGAATTCAATATTCTTAAAAGAAAGATATTAGTAAAATTTGATTGAATGATTATGAACCCTGAAAAAGGAAATTCTGGTCCTCGTTTGTGTCTGTACTTCTTAAGATCGATAACAAGCTAACATCAAAACATCACGGCTATGCAGATCAAATTTTACTAATTTTTTTCTTTAAGCATTTTGAATTCAAAATAAAAATTTTAAGAAGCCCTTCATATCAAAAAAATAAATATTCTCATTTGTTATAATTAATGTGTGATATAATGCAGCATAAATTTTTCATACCACTAAATTGTAATATCAATATCACAAATTTTCACTAATCTACCACCGGGAAGCATTCATTTTTTCTATCAATAACATCTTGAATTTGTCGTCGCCAGGGCATAGTAGGAACAAATCTTTTATGATAATCTGATGTAAACTATGATCGTCATCAACTCTGTGCTCAAATCCGATGTGAATGCAACTGAATTGCGCTTAACGCTTAAAATTTTTCATATCATCTCATTGAATTTCTATGGGCTATAAATCTGGACTGCTTGATGGCACCGAGTGGGATAGATATATTATTGGCTTTCAATTACTTTAATTATTTTTTAGATGTATGTCACGATACACTATATCCCGTTGGAAAATATATGAACCGTTTGTATGTTGAATTTGCGACTCTTTATCTATATGTGAATACACTTCTGGTTATTTACCATGTCGTTTAAAAATGTTACAACACCTTCAACTTGTCCAATAATTTATGATGATGGAAATTTAACTCATTTTAACTTAAAATTGCAATTACATATGCTTCGTTGAACCTACGAATGACAGTTTTTCATTTAAGAAATGACCATATGAGTCCGTTTTTTCCAAATTCTGTAGCGGTAACTCTCGTATAATTAATCTTCACAATCTTCTTTACTATATTAGAAATTGATTTATTACAAGATGTTACGGTTTGTTTATACTCAACAGAGGAATGATGTTTTCTTCTTGGTTCAAACTTTTTAGATGTATATTATAAATGTGAGCAAAGTGTATAGAGAAAGCATGAAAACAGCAGACCATCCATTCTCATTCGTATAATACAATAGTATTTTATATTTGACTTTTGTGTGTTTGCTTAAAAAAACCATTTTACTTATCAGTAATAAACAACGCTGATAATTGATATGAATTCAAAAAACTTTTTTATGGTAATGTTTAATAAAAAAATGTATTCACTAATTAATTCAATATTTTTATATGCAATTAAAATTAATATAATAAAATCGACAATAAATTATGCGTCGTTCGTCTCATACATTATATTTATTAATTATGGGTATTATGTTATAATATAAAAATATAATATTTCACATTGTATTTCTTAAAAGTTAAACCAAATTTAATAGCATACAGGGTGTCCGTGTTAAAACAAATATAGGTAATTGCATCTACCAGAATTAATATGACGCTCAATTACAAATAGGTTCTATAGCTTGCGAGTTATTTAGCACCAAAACTCCAAAAATAATTGTAAAAACTAGGGTAATATTCAGAAAATTACGTTTATTTCCAAATAAAATGGTGATCATATTGAAAATTTATTTATGGGATATTGGAAATAATATAACCAATTTGTTTGAAGTCAGAAGAAATCGAATGCGACTGTTTGTATTAAAAATTGGTTCAAAAATTTAATTTGTTTTGTAAATTTGCTATTGTTATTAAAATTGAAATACGTCGAAACATCGCACATCATAAGAAGATTAATTAAATTAAAAGTAATTTCTTTTTTAATTATATAATGAATAGTGCCACAACCTTCAATGGTTTTAGTTTAGAAGCTACAGTGGATTAATTGACACTTTGTTTGTTGTATTCAAAGCAGTTTCGTGTGTTGATTTTTCATTTTTTAATGGGACGAAAAATATCATTCACCAAGAGGAATAGCTTCAAAAGTGTTACAACAATAACCATCAAACGTTGGTTTGCAGATTTTAAACGACAAAAAAAACTATTATGAGTAATTGCAATGTGAAGTTATATTAACTGACACCCTGAAGTTATCAAAAGGCCACTGTTTTCAGTATTATATACAAAACTTTGGGTATGAAAAAGTTGTTTACTCACACCAGAACAAAAAAACATATCAACGAATTTATGATTCAGAATGTTGTTTGAACATGTTTAAGCGGAATAAGCTTGAGTTTTTGCGTTGGTACATCACAATTGGTTGTAACATGAAACACCATTTCACTCCAGAATACAGAATCAATACACGAAAATGATTTGAATTATCATTTTTCTGAAAATAAAAAACAAAGTGTCAAATAATTAATCCACCAGTAACTTCTAAATTAATGATCGGATTGTTATAAAATTTTAACATATATATTTTGAAGGTTAGCACTATTTAAATATTATACGGATAAGAGGCACCATCTGGTGATTAGACCCGGAACTTTTTTACTCATGCATTAGAATAGAATTAAGTCGAAAAATAACTTTTTTTTAAATACGATTTTCTGAAAATTTCTAATCTATTTGCAAATATTTTTGGAATTTAATGCTTAATAACTCGAGAACTATTGAACTGATTTGTATTTTTTATTCATTTTCATTTGGGTAGATGTAATATTATCTTTCGAAATTGGCACCACAATTTTAAATCGAAAGTTATTTTTTGTAGATAATGTGATGATCATTTCAATGATTAATGGGTCAAATGTAAAACAAAAACAAACGTTATTGAACAATAGTCGTGAATAATTTTTTTCATTAGCCAATCTAAACACCCTATATTCGTTTGCATGGAATGATTGGCACAATCCACCTTTAATCGAGTGCAGATGTTGTTTCAACATGATGGTGCCCCAGCGCACAATGGACGGAATGTTATATCCATACTGGACGCAAACTTTTATCAAATATGGATTGGCAGAGGTGTGCCTATAAGGTGGCCGCCACGATCTCCAGACTTAAATCCGTTGGATTTCTATTTATGGGGTGGCCTTAAAGAAAAAGTAAATGCAACTGTCATTAATTCACGTGAAAAATTGATTCAATGTATTAAAGACTGTATCCAAGAAATTCGCCACAAACCACTGTTAAAGTGGTTCGATCTATTGAGATGCGTTATTGTCTATGTATTCGAGCTGAAGGAGTATAATTTCAGCAATTATTTGAGGCTTTGTTTGTTGTAACGCTGTAGTGATATGCGTGCGTGTGCATTTGTGGGTTTATGTGTGTTGTCATTTGTGTGTGTGTGAACTTTTATGTGAATGCGTAGGAGTGTGTGGAATCAATTATCTGTCACGTGTCTTCATTGTTGGTTCTGGATAAAAAAAAAAAAAAGATAAAATTTTTCCATAGCGAAAATCAATTTTATGCCTACATCGTTGTAGTTATATGTGAATATCTCTGGAACCAATTGCGACCCATCGCAATGTTATAGCTTAAACGAAAGCTTATGAATGTGGCATGTTTTTAAATTTATGCAGAAACAAATTTTTCATTATGATTTTTCAACGTATGCTTGAACAAACTTTCAAAAAGAAAAACGGCGTTAAGGTATTTGTCAACATTCCTAGAAGTATCTGGATAACCACATGCCCGAATTACCTCATCTTAACATCAAATAAAAAAATCTCGATATTCTAATGCCAATAGTGTATCAAAAATTTCAAATCGATTATAAAAATATTGAGATATTGATCCCAGTAGAGTACAAAACACGGTTTGATTGAAAATTTGCTGAATTGCGTGTAACTTCGTACGCAAAGTGATCCAGAGAACTTAGTGTTTTCGTATTGCCATCCCAATTTGTGACACCCTGTGATATATAAAGTGTGTTTGTATGCGCATATATGAAAAGTTAAAACATTTTCCCAGGCTAACATTATTTTCTTTCCACGATCATAAAATATTATCATATTTATATCTTTTTATTCTGCATATGATGATTTTTCCGTAATAAACCAATGTATTATTTTATAATCATTTAACTAACATTAACTTCTTTGCGGCCACAATAAACTTTATACTATTTTTTTATATTTTTTAAAAGATAATTGCATTTAATTTATTTTCACTGAAACTAAAACTATATATAAAAACATTTATGAGGATACAAAAATAATCGCATAAAAATAAATAAATAAATAAATTCTGTATTTATTAATTTAATTTAATAACTTTATTTTTTATTTTTATATATAATTTGATGTGGTTAATTTGATGGAAAAAAATTATAACAAATTCTATAAAGTTGCGTATATGAAATAATTCGTCGCCCTCACACAAAAATTTATGATAAAGTTATCCTCCACTATATAATTATTACTTAAATTGTGTTGATAAAAATACAAATTTTATAAAAAATTTTTATTATTTTATTAATATTATTCTGTAAGTAATTTATTTATGGTATAATGAACTGAATCCTAAATAATATAATTTAACAGTATGTGTGTGTGTGTGTGTGTGTATGTGATATTAAATATGTCGTTAATATTAATGAAAAGCAAAGAATTATACAATATTTTTTTATTTTTTGTATAATATATTTGAAAGAATTATCTACTATTAGTCAATTCAAAATAACAAAATATTGTCAAATGTCACGATATTATTATATTAAATAAAATATACAACGATAAATGGTTGAAATTCAATAAACTAATTGAATAATTATGTTTCAAAATTAATTGAAATTAATTTAATAGTACATTGTTTTTCGTTTTTTCTTTTCATAAAATATATATATTTTAATATTATTATTTTGGAGACCACCACAATTATTATAAATATTATATGCGCGTGCATAATATGGTGGACTATGGTATTACAGACAAAGTATATAGTTTAAATAAAACCATATGGCATCGATTTGGTTTTTTAATTGATTTATTTATTGAATTTTAAATTGTTTGTCTTCGACTGCTTTACACTTGCACACAAACAAAAAAAAACACACACAGAAACCGCACAGCAAAACAAATATTTTTAATGTTGTGTAAAATTAAATTAATTTAATTATTTAAAAATTTAAAAATAATTAAATAAATAATAATATATATCCGGCCAAAAATAACATAATATTAAATTATTAATTATATTACAATATTAAATTTTTAATATTATTTATTGATATTATGGCAGTGTAAGGCACCCACCTGCTGGCAATGATATTTTAATATTACAACACAAAAATAATAATAAATAAAAAAATATTATATCAAAATTCACAAAAGAAATATATGTAATAATATTCAATTTGAAATTAAATCAATTATTTATAGTTATAGAAAATCATATTTGAAGTATTATTATTTATTTTGTTGTATGGTAAATGCCGCATGTGTATTAAAAAAAAATAATAATACTATTTATATATGTATTTGTGTGTGTGTGTAGCAGAAGGTTGGGTAACATCAGTAAAACCCGTATCATATTTGTGAGCTGTTCCAAAAACGAATCTATAGAAAAATTTTTTGTGCAAAAATATTTTGCTGTAATGTTATGTAAAGCATCACAGCAAAACAATCAGTATATGTAAATTTAATCAAAATTAATAATTATAATAATTATAAAAATTATCGTATAGTTCGGGGGGGCGCTGCGGGTTCGGCTGTAAACCGATATCAATCAATAATTTATAAACTGAAGGGCTCAGTAATTTTTGGTACGACTCATCACTGATTCATTGGCATTGAATATCAAAATAAAAAAATCATTTGCATTTTAGCCTTTTTTTTAATATCTAATATAAAAATTTTTACATAATATTTATAAGATGTAAATATTAAAATTTGGTTTAAGTAATATTACAAATCTAAACGTTTTTGATTAAAATTGGTAAAATTGCCGATTGATTACCGGCGGCGGCGCAAATGTCGTGAAATTTTATTCTGAAGAACGATTTTAAATTTCTGCCATCGAAGCGACAATTCACAATTGCATTTTCTTTCACATGTACATATAACAAGTATAAAAGTACCTTAGTAACACTGTTTATCTGCAAAATTTCCGCAGTATATGTAGTAGTCCGTAGTGGATTCATGGATTTCTTACGGATGTCCGCTGGAATTTTATATGATACTGTCCATAGATTTTTATAAAAAAAACTCCTTGCTTCATTCGTATAATTTCGCTGATAATTTCTACGGATTCTCTTTACAATTATTTATCGTTACTATTATTCCACAGATTATCCATAGAATTTATATTCAAATTTTTTGTGAGCAGATTCACAGAGGGTTTGACAAAAATACGGCATGCGATAAGTGCACTCACACAAACATTTTATTATAACAGGTTGTAACATGTTGAAACTCAATTTAATGTATTAAATACGAAATAAATAAATAATTCGTAGTATACTTTTGTAGAAATTTGGGAGTTAAAATGCTTGCACAAATAAGACACAACAACCGCGGATAAAATCAATGAAAAGTCTTACAAATTTCCTCGAAAATACATATAGATTTGAGTTGCTGCTGGTGTTTTAAAAATTATGAAAATAAATTAAAATGAGTGAGGATTATATCTATAGAAAAGCGAAATATACAAAATTTGAACTAACCCTTGTCTTGAATAATTGGTTAAACTAAATTATGAATACGCGCGGATATATGTTGGAAATATTACCCTGACAATCCAAAGATTACAATTGACCGAAATAAAATACTATTATATTAAGTGAAAAATCTATGGAAATTCTTTGGACAAATTCCAATTTATATCTTTTCCATAAATTTTTGTTAGCTGCTGCTACTTCTTCTTTAACTGAGCATATTCGAAAATCATGCCTTATGGTGGAATTTCGTACGTACCTGGGTGCGTCGCGTACCATTGCCCAGAGTGTTTAAGCTTAAAATCTTTCAAAGATCTCAATTGTTGTAGTGCCCCATAAATTTATACCATAAGTCCCCATATTGGTCTTCACTATGTTTTACCATAAATTTTTTGTTTTGTAAATATGATTGTAATAGTTGATATCGTATTGGTGGGGCAGTTGTTGTTTAACCTTTTATAACAAACTCGTATGCCACACCTTGTCGAAGTCTTGTGTATAATGACTATAAAAATGTTGCCGAACAGTATCTTTTATTTTCTAGATCTGTTACGATTTTATTGACTACTCTATGCACCTGTTCGGTTGTACCATGTTTTGTCCTAAAACCGAATTGATGTTTAGAGATGTAATTTCTTTGTGTGTTGACACTTTTTAGTCTTTTAGCAAATAACTGCTCAAATAATTTCGACATTATGGGTAATAAACAAATAGGTCTGTATGATTGTGTTAAATTGTGATCCTTACTCGGTTTGGGGAAGCATTATGATTTGTGCCAGTTTCCATTGTGATGGATAAAGACAACTTAAAATTCCATTGAATATCATTCCATTAGTAATTTGTCAATTCCATTAGTAATTTACCCGCAATCATGTTATGTCTCGGCGATTTTTTATGGTTAATTTTCTTTATTAATTAGCTGTTTTATTTCCGTATTGTGAACTTTTTTAGAGGGCGATCCATCTGAAATTGTGATTGCCAGAAATTTGGTTATTGCATCATTTTCTGAGTCAGAAATTTCATTTGGAAGAGGTGAAAATGTGTTTTGCAGGTGTTCTGCAAAAACTATTGCTTTATCGCTATCACTATTAGCTCACCATTCTCGCCCTTTATTGGTGTAATATGTTGCTGTGGTCGCTTTAGTTTCCTTGTAATCGTCCATAACGAATAGTCTGTTTCACAAGTATTTTTGTAAGATTTTGCAACTATAATTGGACGGATTCATTCTTGATGATTTTCCAGCCATGTCTTGAGTTCTTTCACAGTCCTATTTAACTTTCCCTTATCCACTGGTGCTCAGGTTTGCTGCCATCGCTTTCGGAGTATTGTAATTTTTGCTTTAACCATTGCAGAACAATCAGTTAATTGTTGATGTTGTTTATATTGTAATGCAGCCAATTTAGCAGCCAGATAAATAGTTTCATTTATTAGAACAACCGCTTTATTAATATCATTATCATTTTTAAGTACAATGTTAAGTGGAAGAACATCATCAATTATATTTCTATATTGGTTCCAGTTCGTAGTTTTATCATATAAACCTGGTGTTCTTTGTCTATCATTGATTTTGGTTGCAACCGTGATTATAATAGGTGATTGATCGGATGAATGGTCGTAGCAGGATGCTGCTACCATATAACGTTCAGCAATACTCTTGACAACACAAAAATCCATTAGATCGGGAACTTTCATCCGTGGGCCAATACGTTGGTTGTCCCGTCGATTTTATACACAATTTACATTCATTTATGGCCATTAGTATAATTGTTATGATTTGTTACTCCTGATCCCCAGTGAGCGTGTTTAGCATAACCGCCGCAGGGAAACGTTTACCAAGAATTTTAGAAAAGTCTGTCAATTTAACTTTTGTTATAGTGTGCTTTGGAGGACAATACAACGCGGTTATTGTAATTGTCCTATTTCAATCTTCCACCGATGTGCTGGTGGCCTGTAGATGGTCTTTATTACATTTTTTTAGTTCATATGATGTTTGCTGAAATTTTTAATAATTATAGCTGATCCGCAATACGCCGTTCCGTCAGGGTGTTTGGTGTCGTAGATATAGTGAAATTGTTAATTTTGAAGTAACTTCTATTTGTAAAGTGTATTTCTGAGAGAAGTATATTCAATTTATGTTCAGCTATAAAAGTTTTTAGTTTTAGTTTAGTTAATCCATTGGCATTCCAGATTGCACTTGACAATTATGAATAGAGTTGTGTTAAACACATGCCTATAATCTCGCTGCTTCGACTTTGATATAAACCCAAAAAAAAAACATATAATTTAACCCTTATTAGAACACCTTCTAACGAACCACTTATGGCATATCATCAAGGCGTTGACATAAGGCTGGGATTGATTGTTTATGCGTACAATACATCCATGTTCCCAATGTCTATACAGTTTGCTTATGTTGTGCCATTCATATAAAAAATACGGACCATATTTTTTCACAAAGATATATTTAGTACGAATTTATTAATAAATTCCATTTTATGAAAAAATTATAGCTCACCACAAATCTGTATTTGTTGCTGGAAAAACACTACAAATACATAACATGCAGCCTCTTTATTGGAGCAACTATCCATCGTATTCGCTTGTCACGAGTTCACCGGTTGTCACGAATTTTTAAAATTCAAAGAGTTAAGATTGCAGAGATTTATTCGTGAGCCTTATTATAAAACCTAATTATTTTATTGAGATTCCTGTTGATGGAAGAAAATTCTCTATCCGGACTAAATTTGTTTTCAATTTTTTATTTTCTAGTACATTTTTACACACAATATGTTCATTTTTGAAAATATTTCATAGACATTAATTTTCTTGCAAATGAGTTTTCAGTAAATACAATTGTTTGACTTTGGCTTTTAATAGCTGATCGACTGACAATGATTATTTACGACGAAGTTCGTTTGTACGCAGTATTTCGTAATTTGACGAAAGTGAGCGTTACAATAATTTTCCCTTTTGAAATAAAAATTTTGGTTTCTAAATTTCAGTAATTGAACTCGAGTCGATCTTACTATCGATTAGCATTACTGCAGTACGTACGCTATAATGCGTTCCTGAATATTCTTTTTATATACAAATGTACGTAATAACATTTTACTGAAACTTACCACTTACCACAATGAGATTAAGAAATTACTAACGCTGTGGTGTACCAATTTGTCTGGAACAACCATATTACAATCTGGAATGAGTATTCAATGAATTGTGAAAGCAAAACTAAATGAGTGTTTTATTTTTTCAAATTAATTGTACGAAATATAATTTTTTCCAAATACAAATAAGAATTTTGTCAATATCAAAAAATTATTTCTCTAAATTATCCTTGTGGTACGTTTTAACCCACCATCCACTACACTTAATATTAATGTTTTTTTTTTATTTCAAATACAATATTGGTGGTGCATGAATATATGCAGAGGGTAAATTTAATCAAAATTCAATTATTATTTATAAATTGTTATTAAAAATGCAACAGTAATCATATATTGAGTAATATAAATAAAAAAATATAAATATCCATTGGTCAAATAATCGAATATTGAATATTCACATATTCACTTTTAATTTCAATATCGACACATATAAATTATTGTGGGCTAATCATATATATTCGGATATGGAATTGATGGAATTAAGGAAATAAATGGGAAATATCTATATTTATAATTACAGAATTATACCGAATTAATACTGGCGACGCAAGTGTTGAGTGTTATATAATGAATGTTTGATATAACCAACACATATTGAAGTAAAATTTCTTTATGATGATGACATGTTTGACATGGCTTAAATCAAAATGCATGCCATATTTTATATTAGCAATACAAATAATTCAAAAGCAAATTATATAATGCTGACATAAAAATGAAATCACATATGATTTATATCAACATTCTCATATCAACCCTTTTGTTGTTTCACATACATATTTTATGATCACAAATGTTTATGGAAAATAATGTCTATTAAAATATTAAATAAAAAACCGCAAAAGTTAATTTCCAATATGGATTTTATTATTTTTTTGTATATACACAAACAAATATATCAGAAAACAAAAATTCATAATGAGACGACGACAGGTTTATTTCCTATAACTTAAAACCACATAATTTTATTATTAAAACCATACAAAAATATAATAATATTATTGACGGGTCTGGCTGGCTATTGAAGATAATTGATCAATATTTTAACTTTATTTTCAAAAATTATTGTGGGAAATTATTTTATTTTATTACATTCAATTTATAATTTCTGCATATTGTTATTTGTATATTTAGATATTTTGTATTATATTAGTAGCAATAACCAATTCCCAAATTATATTATTATTGGAAAAGCATAATTTAGGTACAATATGATAAAAATAACAAATAAAATATGATATAAATATTTTGTTATTGCAGCATTGCGTGTTTATGAAACATATCACATTTGATTTAAGTGAATATACTCGCAATTTAATTACTTGGCGGCATATTATAAAAGAATAGAATTTGCAAATTTGCCTTTTCTTCAGTGTTTGTTTGTATATGGTAAAGAAATTAATTTATGTGCATATCTAACCCATAATTATGTATCATGAGTGCGGGAAATAGTTTTCAATGATGTGTTTTGTTTTTTCCCCATATACTATGCTTGGAAATTGGATAATAATCATATCATTCCTTATTCGCTAATGTGGTTGCATTTCATTTGGGTCCCTTTTCGTTCAGCCACCGAATGAACTATATATTGTATTTACTGCGGCTTGTTGTTATGATGAAAATCCAATCATGCATATCCACTCTACTGTCTGTCGTCATTTTCGGTATCAACCGGAACATATTAACCTATTTTAGAAGGTGAATTTCAGTAACCATCAATTTTCAGTTTGTCAAAACCGGATATTTATAAACCAAATGCTCTACAATCTTCCCGTTTTCTATGCATAGGTGTATCTTCCAATAGGATTCCCATTCTTTTCAGATGATGTACGTGAAACCACCATAACACAATTTTCACCATTTTCCAAAGGATTCGTCGTTTCATGCTAAAAACCACCTGGTATTTGTATCAGTGAAAATCTTGAGGGAGCTCATTTCTATTTTCTTCTCAAGTTTTTTCTCAACTTTCCCGATGTTTTTCTATTATGCATTGGTCTATTAGGTCACCACCAATGTGGTTTATCTTACCCCTAACTGAGCTTATACTAAATTGCAATCCTTTACAGCCATTGGATACATTCTAAATTTAAATATGTACTCAAATTTGTCGGTTTCATGCTTCTTAATCACCGATTGGTTATCTATTGTGCAATTAGAATTTTATTTATCTGCAGCTTACCCATAAAAAAAAGGTGTTCCAAGGCATGCAGTATTAAAGCCTACATTTCGGTTTAATATAATGAGATTTGTTAGCTGTGTGAATTAATTCCTGCGGTTTTTTGTTTTCTAAAAATTGAAACTTTATTGTGAAAAACTAATGGTTTCACAATCAATGTTTATAGTATTGCCCATTGCTAGGCACTACTTTTGCCCACCTTTCCTGCAATTTATTGATTCCATCCCAAACAGACTGCGGTCAATAGCGTATCGAGCCAATTTTTTACACCTTCAACTGAAGTGAAGCGTATTCTGGATAGGGTACTCTGTATGCATCGAAAAAATTGGTAATAAGAAGGCACCAAGTCTTGGCTATAAGACGGATAGGGTAAGTCTTCCCACCCCACGTTCTCCACATAATATTGAACCGGTTGAGCGTGATGTGACTGAGCCGCCGTGTCATCAAGGAAAATTAGCGTTTTGTATCTGGTCACATATGCCGTTTTTCCTTCAATTTTTGATTCAATTTCATCAATTGTTGTCGGTAGTGTGCACCAGTAATGATTTCAGAAGGATTTAGCAGCTCATAAAATACCACACCCTGCTTACGCAATCTTTTTTATAAACCGCACGCAGATAATTTTTCTCACATTTATATCGCAGGACGGGTAAAGAGTAAATTCCAGCACCAACTTTTTAATTTCAATGAGGATATTTTATGTAAAAATTATAAACCACTTCTATCACCTTACAGTAATGTGTTCCATCCTCAATGATTGTTTGGTAGTACTATTCTCGTAAATACCGTTGGATGAGAGCACCTCCAGTTCCGTAATCGATGTTACAATATTCAGAATCCTTCTATGCCCGTAGATAGTTCCAGTTTGATGCCATGTACGTTCACTGCTATTACATATCATGAGCGCAGCGGTTAGCTCCGTCTTTGAAACAAATAAATCTAGCGATATAGCAGTCGCAGCAGCACCTCGATGGCCGTGATTAGTGTTTTTCTAAAATACACAAGTAATTGCCACACATGTTAGTCTTTGTAATCTTTCCAGATGTCTCCACCTTAGTTCGCATACCCTTCTACACTGATGTATTGAAATTTTCACCTTCCGATGCATTTCCTCAACCTGCCTAATCCAGATTAATCTAGAATCTAGGTATACATCTTCCATACACATTTTGGTACTTGATGGTACTCATGAAAATTTCCAAACCGGATCGAAACATTTTCAAAACGATCCAAAATCCATATCGGTAATATTTTTAGAGAAAATATTTTCATATAGAATCTATATTAGAAAGATATAGTGTTCACACGGAGTGTGACATCGGCAACAGCATAGTCATGAAACTTCTTCATACCACAATCGCTATATATGTGATCTGCATACTAAAATCGAGTGTCATTTATTTCCTCAAGGCGGTGGAGAATGTAGAGACGACCATCATTGCCACAGAAGGGGAGATAATATTCCATCCCTGCACACACACCTCAAACATAGCCCGCCTAATCTGATTGTATATTGCTCAATTTTTTCGATATGTCCATGATTGTGGAAATTGTTTCTTCGTCTTCCGCGATTTAATAGCAAGTCATATATTATTACTTCGAGTGCATCTTATGCCATTTACAAAATATTCACTATAGCCAAATTCGAAAATTACTCCGCAAGGTTATTACATATAACAATTTTCCAATTGTACTGCAATTAACAAAAGATAGATGTTTTCATAATTCTGTTATTTTGATGTGGGTGCTTAGCCCATAGTGATGTTTGTGTGTGTGTGTGTGCAGAAACTGTTAATCTTTGAGTAGCGCGTTCAACACCATATTTTCAAATATATCCTTATTTATTTTTATTCCATAAACCATAAACTGCGCTCCTGAGTGACTTAATATAAAATTGTAATTAGAAAGTGACTCCACTGTCATCTATTGTATATTATATTATATTATATTATTCTTTGAAACTAATTCCCACCCCAATGGCTATTTATTGCAGAAATTAATGTTCTTTTACTTATTTATATATGAATGCGCATTAAATGTGTATTTGAATGGAATAGAAAAGACATATAAAGTACAATTTGTATAAAAATAAATGGTTGGTTTGCTTATACTGACATTGATTCACTTAACTGCATAATTTAAATGAGAATATCTAATTTATTATAAAATCATCATTTTTAATTATTATTATTAAATATTTTACAATAAATTTATTCATATTTTTTAAATTTTATTACTTTTGCATGTTTTGTATTTTGTATTTATATAATTTATATTTATTTATTTTTAAGCAAAGAAATTATAAATACAATAATATTATTCTATTTATATGAGTCAGTGTACACACGAGTATGAATAAACCCATGTTGAGATCTATATATAAATTACTAAAATTAATTTAATATTCAAGTAACTGATATTTATATATAAAATATGAAAAATAAAGAGTATAATAACACGCGTAAATGAATTCATTAAATTGCGGATTTGCATAAAATTTATAATAATTTTTATATAAAATCTAATTAATACACGCCATGCGAAGGTACATTATTAGGACTGTAAACATATAATCAACATGTCTTGTTTGATATATATTTGAATATAAACCGGAAACGTTGTCCAGTGAAAGTATATTATAATTTGAAAGTATCACAGGATTGTTGGAAAAACATAGTATCAGTCGGCTCGTAAGAAATTCAATTACAGATTAATGTTCTACCACATTATTAAATATGCAGAGGGTTAGACGGAAAGGTTTACTATTTTATTTTTGTATAACTTTATGGAAAATGAAAACATCTTTTTATAACATTTTCACAAGTATCAACAACCGATATTTCAAAAAATTTCATCACGAATGTTATGTTTAAGTTTTTGGAATATTTCTGGTTTGTTGGTAAAAGTCTTGGTGTGTTAAATCTAGCGACCGATGGAGGCTAACCTACATTTCTTGAGATAATCTGTTGTGGAAACGAATTTCGCAGTAATTCTATTGTAACTCTATTGTGGCTGTATATATGAAGTTGAATCACCATCTTGTAGGAACCATATACATTCAATTCTGGTGTCAAAAGCTTATCAATCATGTTACTACGATAACGTTCTACAGTATCAGTAACCGTAATCATCTTCAAAAAATTATGGATCACTGATGTTTCCATACCACACAACACACAATACTATCACAGTGATAGTGATAGTATCACTTTTAATGCATACAAAGCTAACTTAAATACTATAATTCCAAAATTTTCTGGTGATCAGAACCGACTATTTTTGTGAATTAACTTATAACTTTTTAAATGGAATGCGACTCATCACTAATTATTTTTTTTTTCATGAAAATTCTGGTTATCATGAGCAAGCAAGTAACATCATATTGACGTACGTGTAAATGCTGTATTCTGGAAGAAGCTCTTGTGTCAACCGAATTTTACATATATAAAAACGCAAATCTTTATGCATAATTTCCTACAAAGTTGCATAAAAACTGTATAGAAGTTACAATATTGATTAAACTTACAATCGCAAGTCCATTCAAGTAAATTCATCTGAAGAGATTTGTATATGAACAATGATTACGCAAAGACGAATATTAATGTTTAAAAAGTATTATTACTGTGTATTTGTTATGGGATTGGGAAGAAATAATCTACTATACGAACTTCTTAAACCTCAATAAACTGTAAATGATAAACGTAATCAATACCAAATTATTAAATTAAATAAGACTATAACAAGCAAAAAAATGTTACAACCAATTAATTTTTCAACATGGACAATGCCAAACCTCATAGTACAAATGTTGTTAAAAACTATTTACAATAACAGAACTGTAAACTTTTATGCCACCCACCACATTCACTGCAAACATTTCTCCTTCGGATTACTATTTATTCCGGTCGATGTACAGTCAAGACTCGCACAATTCACATCTTATTAAAGTATCAAAAATTAGTTTAACGAATGGATCGCTTCAAAAACACGACAACTTCTTCAGACAGGGAATCTGTAAATTGCCTGACAGATGGGCGAAAGTTGTGGCTTTTGCGATGGACCATAATTTGAATAATGCACCACTTTCTTTATATATTTGGAAAATAAACATGTAATAATTTTAACCAAAAAACGGAACTTACTTTTGCATATATCTAATATATACAATAAATACAAAGGTTGTTCGATAAATTTCCTGCAATCTAGCTACCATTATTTTAAATTTTTACGATTGCCGTATTGGAAACAACATTCTTTTTGCAAAAGGCATGATGAAAATTTTCAAACCAATCGATCAATTAGTTTATTATTTACATGCACTTTAATAATTTCACGTTTGTATTTTTTAAAAATCGGATAAATTACAAGTTCGTGCTACAATTCATTATCGTTTTTTTTTTTGAAAGGCTTATCAGCGCCGACATATATCAAAAAGAATATATGGCTAATACTTTATGCAGTTCATCATACGAAACCATTCGTTTTTTGGCTATATTGCAGAATTTAAACGACATAAGGTTTAACAACAGCAAAATTGAATGAATTATGATACGAAATTGCTTCACATCCACCATACAGTTCAGATTTAGTGATCTAGAGATTTTTTCCTGTTTCCAAATTTAAAAAAATAGCTTACTGGAAAGAGATTCGTACTTCAGATGCGATGGTTATCGCTGTGACTGAAACATCGTATTTTACATAGACGGAATTAAAAAAACTTGAAACACGTTTGATGTAGTGCATTGAGTTAGAAGCGAACTTTATGTTGATAAATATAGAAACATTTTTCCAAAAAAATTTAATACAGGAAATATATTGAACACCCCCACTCGTACACATATGACATGCAACTTTATTTTAATACTATGTTTTCAGTAGAAATGGCGTTTCATGGGTTAAGGACATTACAAGTACCTTAGAAGAATATTTATTTTGAAATTGGGCATGTGATATATATATTTAAAAATGAGAATCGAACAAGTATTCGAATAGAATATGGGCGTTTGAAGGATTAAAAACGTTTCAAAGATCCTTGACAAGACAATGAATATTTTTTTAAATTATTAATGTGACATATGACTCATTGGAAAAAAAAATTATAGACACTGAATTGTGTAGAACTTACTAACAAGCAGGCCATTTCGATAATATTACGAGAATACTTTTTGAAATTAATATGCATGCGAAAGATAATTATATAAACCAAAAATTTAAGTGTGTTTCAAGTTATGTTTTAAGGATCAATGTACATATACAATTTTTAGGACCGTATAAATATAATTTTGCAAATTTATACATGCGATACCGCACCTATGCGGCAGAGAAACAAACAATGATTGAAACACATGGGTTGAAAGGTTTCCGAAAATTCTAAGAAAAAAAACATTTTTTTTGCAAAATTAAACTTTATTCATCAACATATATCCCTTCGCGGGCGATACCCTGATTCCAACGATCTTCCAACTTTTCGATACCATTTTTATAGTACGATTTCCTTTTTTCCTCAAAATTGGCTTCTGTTTCGGCGATCACCTCTTCATTGCTCTTAAATTTCTTTCCAGTGAGGTCTGCAAACAGGAAAAAGTCGCTGGTGGCCAGATCTGGAGAATACGGTGGATGTGGAAGCAATTCGAAGCCCAATTCATGCAATTTTGCCATCGTTTTCATTGGTTTATGACACGGTGCGTTGTCTTGATGAAACAGCACTTTTTTCTTCTTCAAATGCGGTCGTTTCTTAGCGATTTCATGCTTCAAACGCTCCAACAAGGCTATATAATACGCACTATTGATGGTTTTTCCAATTTCGAGATAGTCGATGAAAATTATTCCATGTACATCCCAAAATACAGATGCCATAACCTTACCAGCCGACTGTTGCGTTTTTGGTCGTTGTGGACGAGGTTCTTCGCTTGCTGTCCATGATGATGACTGCCGATTTGACTCCGGAGTGTAATGATGGAGCCATGTTTCATCCATTGTCACATATCGACGCAAAAATTCTGTTTTATTGCGGTTGAACAAGCCCAAACACTGCTCTGAATCATCGATACGTTGTTGTTTTTGATCGATTGTGAGTTCGCGCGGCACCCACTTTGCACAGAGCTTTTGCATGGCCAAATATTTATGCATATGTCCAACACGCTCCTTTGATATCTTCAGAGCCTCAGCTATCTCGATCAACATCACTTTACGATCATCTAAAATTATTTTGTAGACTTTTTTGATATTTTCTGGAGTAACAGCCTTCTTTGGACGTCCACTGCGTTCATCGTCCTTGGTGCTCATATGGCCGGTTTTAAATTTTGCAAACCACAAATGTACTGTTGAAAGAACTGGAGCAGTGTCGGGATAATGCTCGTCAAGCAGTTTTTTGGCTTCAGAAATATTTTTTCCAATCAAAAAATAATGTTTAATTAACGCACGAAATTCGTGTTTTTCCATTTTTTTTTTCAAATAACAAAAGTAGCTACACTCACAACGCAATATCTCACAAACTAATGGTCGGACTGCTGTCAAATTTTGACACGTATCGTTTGAAGGTTGGTACTAACTAAAAATCATATGAAAAAAATTCTGGTGGCGCCACTTCTTAGAATTTTCGGAAACTTTTCAGCCCATGTGTTATATTCAAAAGAATTGATGAAAATTATGCATAAATCGTTAAATTAATTTTTGCTTCTATTCTTTATTTAGCATTTAATTAGTGTAAAAATTTTCTTATATTAAAGGCTTTTTATTGGCTATACACCATCGTATACTTTATTATAATTGTGTACATTAATTTCATGTGCAATTAAATAAAGCTATACACATTTCTAACACATCTTTTATACATTTTTGCAGCGCATGTTTGCTCGTAAAGCACAATGTTTTATTTTAATATATTGATATTTAATTTGGTGTAATATAAATACATTATACGTAATTACAATTAAATTCACTTAAAAACAATAGGTGGATGTATACCAATTTTATGCACTACCTGGAAATATCGCTGCATTTATAAAATAAGTAAATTTTTGTATATGCATTTTATTGAAACTAAGTAAAAAAAAAATAAATTGATGTTTTCCAGTTCATTTTAAATTATGAAAAAAATAAAAAATGTATATTATGTAATTAATTTAAAAGGTGAATTGGATAATTATAAGTTTTTATAAAATAAAATATGAAAAAAATTGCACATAAATCTTTCCATCATTTTTTATACTTAAAATTGCATTAACACGTATGTGTGAGCCATAATTAATATTTTAATTAATTTCTATAACATTTTATAAAAAAAAATATATTATTACAGAATGTATAGCAAAAAAAAAAGAGTATATATAGTTTTTGTTTTTAAATTATGTTAATGGTGGGTATTCTGCCATAATTGCGATGTAATCTATTTATGCATATTATAAAATGAATTTTAACTTAAAAATTATTATAAAAAAATATTAAAAATATAAAAAATTATGTAAAATACAAATATTATGGAAAAAAGAAAAGAAAAAAATCTAATATACGTGTGCCCTCTGTCCGGAATATAACCGACATTGATTAATAACAAACTCACTCAATTAATTTATTTTCAAATAACAATCTTAGTTATTCTATACTATATTAATTTTCTTCCTCAACTGAAATACATCATCGATTTACCCATTCGATAGTAATTGACGTACGACGAAAGGTGCATTATCGTACAATAATCACAAACAACAGTCTATTTCTATTTATATGCAGGACGAACAGTGACGCATATGACTTAGAAAAATCTTCAATACACTTGGAATAAATTTTTCTGCATAATTTGTTACATTTGAAATTGTAAAATAAATTGTTTGGTTTATGACTTCATCAAACTTAATGAATTATTGTTTTTGTGCGTATACCACAGTTTCCATTACCATGAATCTCACTCAGTGGCGAAACGCTGAGCGCTTATGGAGCGCTAATTCTTTATACAAAACACAAGTTTTTAGTGGTTTCAAATATTCAAAATTGGTACAGAAGATGTTAATGATGAAGCACATTCAGGTTGACCATGTGAAGTGATTACTAAACAAAACCATTGAAAGCATTATGTGATTTCGTAAAAGTTTGCAAGAAATCTTCAATCAGAATCATGAAAATGTAACTAAACCTCTATACCTGAAACCACAATACATTGAATTTTAACTGGAAAAATTTGGAATTCGAAGTATGTTCCACATCGATTAACAAATGTGCAAAAAATTTCACCGAATTGAGCCGTGCAAAGACATCGCATTGAACTCACTCGACGTGAAAAAAAAAAACTTCTTGCAATCGATTGTTACTGCGGTGATACGAGACATATGGTATTTCGAATATGACCAGCAGAAACCAAACGTTAAAGTGCTGAATGGCGGAATGAATCCAAAAAAATCTCGTTTAATGAAATCAAATATCATAACAATGGTGATTTCTTTTTACGATTCCAAACGAATTATTTAGAAAGTGTTTTCTCAACAGGCACTTGGAGGTTTCTGCATTAACATTATGCACCATCACATCGCACACAACAGTAATCACTGATTTTTTTTAACTAAAAACCACATTTTTTGCTTCAACATTAGCCGTATTCCCTTAATTTTCTCATCCTCTTTTTGTTTATCACTTCTCGATTTTGATACTGACACTGTTGTTGTATTGTATGACACTAAAGTAATGGTTCGACTTTTGGGTCTTGATGTGCGACGAATGTAAAGGCAGGTTTGAGATGTTGCCCGTTACATAAATTGCTATTAAAATAAAATAAATTAACTATTATTTTATTTTATTTATATCATTATTTTATTTAAAGGAAAGTCTTATTAATCCAGGCATAATTGGTGACAGCATCACCTACCATTTGAACAATACTAGTTTCACACACTAATATGATCTGCTTATGGGTTATCCGAAACTCATTTCACTCTGTCTGAGACGGTAAATTCCGCATACCCACTACATTTCGCTTGTGTTTTTAATTGTTTCGGTAAGTACTCTAACTGCAATTTGATTTTTTCATAAAAATCTGCTGTTACACATTGTAATTTTCATAAATATCAATTATAATAAATGAAAATGTCCACTATTAGCCCATCATCTATTGAATCGTTAGCAAAAACATTTATCCTTTATCGTTAAAGAATTTTTACATTTAATAATTCCAATTTCGATATTGGTTACTTGTTCACCATTTCATTCATTGTCAATAAACGAACTAACGGAGCAGCGCAATTATAGCTTCAGTTATATGAAGTTGAATGTGAATCAGCTTCAGTGTAGAAAAATAATGTAAACGGAACGGTCGCACGTCTTCATGGTAATTTTAACTCGCTCTTTATTTTTTGTTCTTTATCAATTATAAAATTAAATTAAAAATATAAAAAGTGAGTTTATCTAATTGATTTAATGTTTTCTATAGAAGTTATTCTATTTAGTGTTAAAATTTTAGTATTCTTTCTTTTATTTATAGTAAAAAAGTGTTAAATTATTACAAAAAGAAAGTTATAATTTTTTTTTTTTAATTCACAATTATAAAAATTCTTTGTTTGTCGCGTTCGTGCGGTAGTGTGAGTAAAATGTAGCTTATTGAAACACAACTACGAATACAAGCACTAGAGCAAGACATCGTCGTCGCGAGTTCTTGGTTCGTCGCGATCGTGTTGTTGTATTGAAGAAGACAGTATGGTAAAAATGATTGATGGCTGTGCGCGCGTTGAGCAATGCGCAAACACTTATCCAAATAAACTCATACAATTACAAAGGTTTGATTTTTTTGTTATTGTTTTTTTATTATATTTTATACAAATGCATTTGTATGTACTCGAATATTTTTAATTCAATTATGTTCAATTTTTTTGAATTATACAGGAATTTTTTTACTGTTACAATTGTTATTTCTCACACTATTATAAATTTTTGTTTTACCTAACCACTAACACAATTTTAACGTTAAAAATAAATAATTTAAGTTTTTTTTTAAATAACATTTAGAAGGAGAAGTTTATACCTATGAAATAGAATAGTTATTTAATTGGTGGGGTGATATTGTTATATGGTAAAATTATTAAAATGATGTTTCCACCACATCATATTTTATTAGACTGTATCCATTAACAATAATATTAATACAATGGTGTCCCACAAAACAGAAATATGCTAATTATTTTAAGTGAGGAAAAATTTCTGATGGACACTAGTAAAAAACATAAAATGAGAAGTGCTTCATGAAATTTTGTGTTTGAATTCAATGTTCTTAAAAGAAAGATATTAGTAAAATTTGATTGAAAAAAAAATGATTTTATTGGTGAAGCATAAAAATGGAAATTCGGTACCTCACTTGTGTCTGCACTACTTCAGATTAATAACAAGCTGTGTATTAAACATCACGGCTATGGAGATCAAATTTTAATAATTTTTGTTGTCTTAATCACTTTGAATTCAAAATTAAAACTTTAAGAAGCACTTCATATAAAAAAAAATCAATATTCTCATTTGATATATTTTGTTTATGATATAGAGTAGAAGCACCAGTATCCTCTGGATAAATACTAGTAGCCTACTAGTACGTGTCCGGATACTGGTGTTTTATGCCTCTTGTCGATCAGAAATATCTCAGCTAAAATAATTAGCATATATTTCAGTCGATGAATATAATACCATTTATGCATCTCCTGGAAAAACAATTGCCATAAACTCAACAGCTAATGGATCTTATGGGCAAAGCATGAGAGAACCACTAAATTTGGGTGTTATACAATATCACGAATTTATTTAAATTTTCTCTGCCATCGTTGGAAAATCGATCACATCTTTTGAAGGAGTGAATCGATTTAAAAGTCTCTTTTATTAAAGATTGGAAATTTATTGCAATCAATTCTGTATACAAAAATGTAAATGTGTTAAAACTTAATAAAGATGATAATTCGTAAAAGTAGATTTTCCGAAAAATTTAATTCGATGGTCACTCACATTTTTTTTCCATAATTTAATCTAATTTCACCCAGGTTATGAGAAAAATATAGTGATATTGAAAACTGAAGGCAATTTCTCATGCTTCGCCACTGCATCTCACCGTATTTTACCTTACACACTGAAGGAAATATCATAATATTTTGTCAATTTGTCGCACTAAAGTCGATTCACCAAACACAAATCCATAGATGACATTACGACGGCATCCATATTTATAGTAGAAAGTCATTTCGCATTATTTTCGAGACAGATTATTTGTACATTTATTTAATAAATAACATAATAAATATGAATATGTTTTAATATATATTATAAAATAAATATAATACTTACCTAATGTATAATATATACCTGAATAATCATGAATGCATATATTTTTCACTTTTATTCTGTTACATAACATTATATTAATTTGTGCAAATTAATTTCTTTAAAATAACTACTCATGTACGTACACTTATATTCAAAATCGTACACACGAACATGTGATGTATCTGCATATAATTTGAATATATTTACGTCTGCCTATACATATAATAAATAATGTAATATAATTCATTATTTATGATGTGCTCGTTTTTATTGTTTTATAAATTTCCCATTTACATACATAATATAATAAATAATTATTTTAATTTACATTATTTTGTAAAATAAAAAAATATTGTTCACCAATGTACATGAAAAGCTAATAAACAAATGCACACAATTATATTTTATGCAATTTTCCTTTTATTTATTTTGCAATTTCTCGTATATACTATTTCAAAAAAAACACAAAATCAAAAATTTGTGTTATTAAATCCGAATTATAATAATAATAATATAAAAAATTATGTCTCATAAAATGTATACAAAAAAATGTATTTATAAAATAGTTTTATATATAAATTCCACGTATATCTTCACAATATAAACAAAAAATCTGTCTGCTCTTTTGGTATGCGGTTTAAATGTCCTTTGATCAGAAAACTTTTCAAAATTCCGCACTCTAATCAATCAATTTCTGTTTACTATTTAAAATAAAATTTGAATAGAATTTTACTGAATGTATATATTTCACTGGCGTTGATTCAACCTTGCTCGCGATAATATACCTATAATAGAAATTAATTTAATTAAATTATAAAATTATACCGAAATAATTTATAATAAGGCAAGAAAGTTTTTAACAAAGATTATTTAAATCTAATCAAAAGTTAGTTTTCAATGAATTTATTCCGTCTATAGAAATACTGCGCAGCACACAAATCTAATGAATCGTATAAATTATTTTATCATTTCCATTAAATGACAACCGAATAGTTTTTTGGGGTCGAGGTGTATGCTACCAGCCACAAGATATTATGATTATAGCTGCAAAATAAATAGAAATTCTAACGAATAAGCAGTCGCGCACAATCTACAGCTGTAACAATCGTAGAACACAATGAGTAATGAATGGTATTCATTACGCAAAGAAATGTTGTAACGACCCTGAAAAAAGAGTACACGGATCCAATTAAAAAGCAGCGTCAAAACAATGAAATATTAATTAATTTTGCTCCAACGAAAACGTGGTTCATTGTTAAAATGAAATAATATTTATTAAATCAACGCGTAATTCATAAAAACATAATACCGAAAATGAATGTTTTTCAATGAATCACCAACTTTGGTTTCAGGAATTGTATAATTGTTTTTATGAATATTATTCATCGTTTCAACGTTTTCTGTTTAATAACTTATTATTCTGCTCATTAGTTAATTAATGATCGCGAATTCATTCATTCAATAAACAAGTACATTAAGATAATTTTTAAAAATGAAAAATATTAATGAATTATTCATTGAAACAATGACAAATGGGCTTATAAACGCTATTCATTGAAATTATGTACAGTGGTTGAGTGTTAAAATAAGAACCTTTGATATAGGTCATCACCTATATCTGTATATGGAGATAAGGCGATATGATTTATTGTTATCAAAATTCAACATTCATATATAAACAACAGTCACCATATTGGACTTAATTGGTAATGCTTCAGAGCTGAGGAATGCAACGGTAAACCAGCTAATTAACAATTCCCACAGGACAAAATAAACTTTATAGCATGATTGGTAAAACTAAAAAACGCGACCCTCTCAGTGACCTGCAGTTCACAAAATGAACAGAAATTGGTTTGGTACAGTTTTCTCAAGCAGAAGATGTTGTAATAATGAATCAGTTTTTTAAATTACCACCTCAACTCAAAGTATTAACACTACGTTTTTAAAATGCCGATACAAATGTGAGAAAACAAATCGTCTGTATCATGCGATTAATTATGCGCTTCCGAAATTGTGTGAAAAATGCAAAAAATATATTCGCTGGTGCTAATGTTTATTCGGATCATAATGTTATAGAGGTTATCTGCTTTAATTTTATTAAAATTAAAAAAAAACGATCTATACTGAAAAAGTGTTGGGGGGGGGGGGGTCTGGTTTGGATCTGAAAAAGCTTTAAAATCCAATAACTCGATAAGCATTAATTAAGAAATTAACTGTTGTTATTAATGTGTCTAATTTTTCAGAAGTAAATGTAAATTGGAAAGGCATCAATAGTGTATGTATCAAATGAAAGAATAAAGCTTAAAGCACGGATGACAGGAGCAAAACGGCAACTCATGCATCAGAGTAGAAAATTTAAAAATAATCATCAAGATAGGGGGTTGACAGAAATATGTTAAGTAATGAAAATATTGAACGTGTGTAACTTTTTTTTTTTTAAGTCATATTTTGCTCCAAGTGGAGCTTTATGTTATCTAATAAACCTTTCATTACGACCAAGTTGGTAAATTACTCCGCCACATGGGACTATATAATAATTTACCAATTGTACTGTAATTAACGAAAGATAGATGTTTTCAAAATACTATTATTTTTATATGGGTGCGATTTGCCCATAGTGATGTGTGTGTGCAGACATTATTAATCTTTAAATAGCGTCCAACACCATATTTTCAAAGATATACGTTTTTCTTTTTATTCCATCAACGAACAAATGGTCACCCAGCAGAAAAATTTTAGTATTAAAATAAGTAACGAAACATTTCCTATGCAAAGCGGGGATTGAACCCGCTATTTTTCATGATTAATAATTTATATTTCGGCGCTATGCAAATGCGCTACTGAGTGTAACATGATTCATTTAATTTACACAAAGGCAGGGTATTATGTAATATTTTGGCAGCCATGGTAGTGGTAATTATTTATAGGCAACGCGGAAGAGAAAAGTTAATAAAATTGAAAAGTTAAATAGAAACAAACTCTTTTTATTTAATTACCAAAAAAAGGGCAGACCAAAATATTGATTCTAATCTAATCGGGATAATTTTATTAGCTATAGATGAATTATTTATAGATGGAATCTGAAATTCCGCAGCATAGAAATAAATTTTACGTTTATTTATATTTGAACCACATTTGCACAACACTTTGATTTATCGAACAACATTACTAGTGTTTGTGTGTTATTTACTTTGATTGATTTTTAAAAGAGGTAAAGATTTCCGGCACTTAGACAACCTCCATCTATTGTTTGTTATAGGTATTAAGTTGATGGATTTGTACGACAGTGAGTATGTAACAATTCACCAATTGGATATGTGTGTGTTATTATGTTTCGATAGATTTTTATACTAATTCAATTATTCTTCTGGTTGACTTTGCCATGTTTTGAAGTAAATTGTTTTTTTACCTCTTGTTCCAATGCCGTCAAACTTATCTTTTGGTATTCGATTGTTGGTCATCGCCGCAGTGTGGCAGCCTCTATAATAGTACCGTTTATTGTTTGTTACCTGAAGAATTCAGTTAGTTCTCTATTTGTTTGTTACCTGAAGAATTCAGTTAGTTCTCTATTTGTTTGTTAGTATCGTCCAACGTCTTTGTTCAAAAATTGGTTCACATATATATTGCCCGTCGAAATACCCCAATAACAATTCTTCATGTGTCCATGAGAGCAACACGCCGCACCCAATGATAATATCATAGGTTAGAATCAATGCCATTATTTATATTTTGAATATTATGAATTTGAAATTTTGTGGAATTTTAAATTTGAACTTTTTTGCTTATGCTATATGAAGCCCTACACACATTTGTACAAAACGCATGGTATATTTAAACTTTCAAATAAATTTTAAGTTAATGTTTATAATAAAAAATCAACCATATTATATTATTAACACAATGATTAAATTGAAATTTTATTTATTATTCATTTATTATTATTATTATTATTGGTATACTATAGCCAGCTAATATATTGAAGTATATTATTATTATACGGAATACGAATATATTTAATGTCGTACAATTTATTATTAAAAATTCTTTTATATATCTCCTATACCCGTACTGGAGCACAGCTATTTAAAATACGGTAGCGATATTTACATTTCGTTTATTCATTTGTTTGTTTTTTTTTTTGGTTTTCCCTTGCCATCACAACGTCTTATTTTTAATCATCATTATATTTAGCATCATTGCGTATAGTCCGTCATTGTTGTCATTTTTTTTTTTTTATCTTTTACCATATTTAACAGAATATATAAAATGATTGAATAAAAATATTTATTCAAACATATAAGAAATAAATAAATGATGAATACGAAAGAAAGATAAAAGCTTAAAAAACAAAAGAAAAAACATTATCTGAACCAACAGCAATGATATCGAACAGCATCCAAACAGCAATCAGTTTATATTTTATAATATACAGATATCTGAGAATATATATATATTTATACTATGCATTTATACATTTAATACTTACATATATTATTATTATTATTATAATATTGTGAAGCCGTCAAAGCGATTTGAAATATTTAAACAATTCCTTATTGGTTGATTTTCTGCATGTATTTTCAATCCTTTGATTGAATCCGACAACAATTTGTGCGCTATTTAATTTTACATTTTATGATGCATTTTGTCTATATCTCTTCTTTCTGATATGTATTCTCATCATAACTCTATAGATACGTGTATTATTGTGTGTGTGTGTGTGTGTGTATATGTATTTTGTATGTTTATGTTGCGCTGCATTTATAATATGCTAATAATTAACAGAGATTTTTCTTGTATAATAAAAAATTTTCACATACCTTTCTCTCTATATTACTATTTGTGTAGTTTTTCTTAATAAGACTTATATAATTATTATAAATTGTAGCTCATACATATACGCACGAACACATTAAAGGGTCATGATATAGTCTGAATTAATAGTTTTTCATGTATACGACCACGACCCAGAGTAGTTGAACAAATGTCACATCTCCTCATATAATTAAGAGAGATCTGCTAATTTTTTGAAAAATGTTGGGAAGTTTTTCATCAACTATCCAATATTTTTATATACAATAATTAATTAGCACATAATGAAGAAAGTTTTGACAGAAATAGAATATATTAAAATTGTGGACTACTGCTGCTGCTAAATTGATTTGAAAATCAAAATGATACTGGATAATGGATAAGATTGTTTTCATCAGTTGATTTTATTTTATTTTAAACTTACATAAATTAAATTATGAAAAAAAAACAATTTCCATCAGCCTGTCTCATTCATTATTTTGTGTTGCCAATAATTTGCCTATAGTGGTTCCGTTTTTTGGTGAAAATTACATGTTTATTTTCCCCGTATATATAAAAGTGGTGCAATATTCAAAGTATGTTCCATTGCAGAAACTAAAACCTTCACCCATCTTTCAAGCAATTTACAGATTATCTATGCCTGAAGGATTTGTTCTCTTTTGAAGCGATCCATTCGTCAAGCCAATTTTTAAAACTTTCATAAGATGTGAATCGTGCGCGTCTTGAGAAGTTGATTGCATCGACCGGAATAACTAGTAATCAGAAAGAGAAATGTCTAGAGAATGTAATAAAATGTAATAGAACTTTCCTTAGAACACTTACCAGCGCAGTGGTATAGAGCTGATGTTTATTTATCATGAAATAAACTAGCGTGATCAAATTCATAGGAAATTATTCGGTATTTATATTGATACTGAAATTTTTCAGTTGGGTGACCATTCGTTCGTGTATGGAATAAATATGGTAGAAAAACGAATATTTTTGAAAATATGGTGTTGGACGCTACTCAAAGATTAACGATGTATGCACACACACACACATCACTATGGGCTAATCACCAATATAAAATTAATAGAATTATGAAAACATTTATCTTTTGTTAATTGCAGTAAAATTGGTAAATTGTTATATATACTCTGATGCGGAGTAGTTTACCAACTTGGCTGTAATGAAGGTTTATAAGATGCCATAAGCTCCACTTAGAGTAATATATGACTTGAAAATAAAAAAAAATAAATACAAAATTCCCAGTTCTGACCTTCTAATTAGGTTTTAATGACATTTGCAGTATGAGGTTTGGTTGAAAAAGTAATTCTGTTTATGTCTATATGCATCCATTCTGGTCGTTTTTTCTTCACTACTTGCTTCAAACTCATTATAGTATATTTATCGTTAGACATCACCAGTGATAATTTCCGAAGTTTTCAGCAATTCATACACAACGCCATTTTGATCCTACTAAATACAGAGCATAAGCTTATCTGCATTAACTGCGTGCATGGATCAGCATTCATCAGGTTGTAGCCAAGCTTCTTTGACGCTTAGGATTATCATAGTAATTCCACTATTCATTTCTAGTAACAATTTCAGCAGAGAATTTTTGTTTAATGAAAACAAAATAATAATGCTTCCTGTAAATGACGATTATTTGGTAAAATACTTTCTATTTTCATGCGAACAAAAACCATAACTGTTAAATTCAATCAAATGTGTTACTACGTTTTGAAGATTATAAATAGAGTATTCAAGAGCATGTATTACCAAAATTAGTGGCGCCGCATGAAAAAATGTTTTCAGATTGCAATATTACTATATTTTCCTGGTAGTCGAGTTGAATGTGCAGACTACATTATGAAAAAAAATTGAAATTACTAAATTTTCCGGAAAATCGACTTTTAAAAATTATCATTTGTTTGAATTACGAGCCGTAGTATTAACGGATTTCTAGTTTTGTATACAGAATTGCAAATTATAATCAATTTCCAATATTTCATAGAAGAGATTATGATAAAATCGATACACACACGTTCGAAAGATATGACCGATTTTCCATTTGATGTCAGTGAAATTTTGTATGAAAAAATGATACTGTATAAATTTGTTGTGCCATCATTTGGTTATCAATTTTATACAGTACCACAAATTTCTTTAAATTTTCTCTGCCATCGATTGGAAAAACGGTCATATAACTTTTGAACGAGTGAATCGATTTTAAAAATCTGTTCTATGAAAGATTGGAAATTGAGATTGTAAGCAAAAATGGAAATCCGTTAAAACAATGTCCCTCAAATTAAAAAAACTGATAATTCATTTGAGTCGATTTTCCGGAAAATTTATTACGGTGAACACCAAATTTTTTTTTCATAATTTAGTTTAATTTCATCCAGGTTATAAGAAAAATATAGAGACATTGAAAACTGAATGCCACTACTCAGCCTTCGCCAATGACCAGATTCTTTAAATACTAATCAGAAAATATCTATTAATAGAAAACGGAACTTACTTTTGCATATATCGAATAATAGCTTCATTGTTATTTTCATTTCCATATTAAATTGTTTGTATTTGAGATTTTACATGTGCGATAAAGAGGAGTATATGTTGTAACGTACAAAAGGGATAGGTTTTGACGCATGTACAAGTTGAAGAATATGATAAGACGTTACGTGGGAAATTCTATAGTAGATGCGTTGTAGATACTGTAATAATGGATATTATTGGGTATATAATTAAGTTTTAGTAAGAAAAATACATTTATTTGGAGGGCACATTATATTTTATTCAAAGTATTTGCCATTTGAAGCTACAACTTTTGACCATCTTTGTGGCAAATTATGCATTCCCTCATAGAAAGATCTCTTAGGTTTTGAAGCATTTTATGAATCCAGCCATTTTTTCATATCTTCGTTTGAATTGAACCGCTGTGCAGAAAGGGCTGACTGCATCAACCGGAACAAATGGTAGTCTAATGGAGCAATGTCTGGTGAATATGACGGGTGGGGTAGGACTTCCCAGCCAAGTGCTTCTACCGTTTCTTTGACCGGTTTTGTGACGTGTGGTCTAGCATTATCATGCTGCACAATCACACGGTCATGTCTGTTGGCATATTCGGGTAGTTTTTGATGCAATGCATGGCTCAATTGAGTTAATTGCTCTCAGTAACGTTCAGCAGTGAAGGTTTGTCCCAGTTTAAGCATCTCATAGTACACTACACTAAGCTGGTTCCACCAGATACATAGTATAACCTTAGAACCATGAATATTGCGTTTTGGTGTCGATGGACTTGGTTCACCTGTAATCACCCATGCTTTCAGACATTTTTGGATTATCGTAATTGATCCACTTTTCATCACCAGTCACAATTCGATGCAAAATTGAATGTCTTTGAAGCAAAATTTCACACATTGTTTTTCGATTTTCCAGTTGTCTTTCCGTCAATTCATGTGGTACCCAATACGATAGCTTTTGGACCATTACCATTTTCTTTAAACATTTGGAAACACTTGCTTGGCTAACATCTAATGCCAATGCTAATTCTTCTTCCGTTTGACATGGATCTTCTCACTGAGTAAAGCTTTCAATTTTTCGTCTTCAAATTTTTTATGGTGTTCCAACGCGTTCTTTATCCCATAACATCAAAATCATTATTTTTAAACCGTCTAAACCAATACTGAAAATTGTTTTGTGATGGGAAATGTTGACCATAAATTTGTAACAAAAAGCAATAAATTTCTGCTGCTGTTTTCTTCACCATAAAATTACTTAACATAAGTTCCCGCAAATGCTGTTTTGTTGGTACAAAATTTTTCATTTTTAATCAACTAAAAAAAATACTTGTTTACACTTCAACTGAACTGGTCATATACTGAATATGAAAGGTGGATTCAACTGCTACAATAGCGAAATATTGCCACTTCACACTGCGTACAAGCAATACTACTTACGGCACCTATCAGATTATCCCCAGGATTTAGTTATAGACCCAATATATTATATATATTTTCAAATTAAATTAAAAAGTTTATGGAATTGCTTAGGCGAAAATCGTATGTCAATTGTCGACAAGTGTTGGTAAAGTTAACCACATTTTTGTATTATTTATTTGAACGCCGGGTCTATTATTAATGTAAATTGTATAACTGTGTGTATTCCATATAAGAATACACAATCAATCCTTCCGAAAGTTATGAAACCGTATATATTTATTGTCACTTGAATGGAGTATATGTAATCAAAAACATATTGTTGGAATTCGGAAGGAATTACTGTTGACATATTTGTTTATTTGTTAAATTTAATTCTGTATTTTATTACTTTTGCCATCTTTACTGTTAAATTCCTCCAATTTTAAATAAAAAATTTTCGAATGCAATTATCACTTATTTATTGTAAATATTATTATTACTATGAAATGTCAAAGGATGGCTATAAATTAGACGGTGATTATTTTGATTATTAAGTGTTTTTTTTTATAAAGATGTATTTCACCAAAATAACTTTATGTTTCCACGTATTCCACCTATTTCAATAAACAGAATTTATTGCACACGCATATAAATTATTAATTTAAATAAATATATTTATTTTAAATATTATTGTACAAACATAAAAAAACATATATATTATTTATTTATTCAATTCAATATAATAATAATAATAATAAGAATAATAATAATACATACATAAATATCTGTCTATATATGCAATCTCACATAAAATAATATGTATATTAATATTAACACTAGAACTACCAATCCGTCATTTTGACGGAATTGTATATTTCAAACATGAATTTTATTATTATTGTAAAAATATTATTTTTCAAATTTATGATGACTTTTGAATTTGGCACGAATGTACTCACAAATTAACTTTCTCCTTGTTTGTCAACGCTTTAATTCTATAGAGAAAAATCTAACATATACCTAAATATACCGATCCGTCAAAATGACGGAAGTAGTAATTTTTTGAACTTAGGCCTAAACACATGAGCCACATTTTCATTCATTTGAATGAAAAAACAAAACATCACATTTACGCAGAATTTTTTTTAGTATTCTATTTACACATTTTAGGTTTTTCGGGAAATACCCTAAACTCAGAGTTGAAAATATTACTGCAGATATATTTTACTTCATTTTAAATGATAAATATTTACATACGTATTATAACAAAGCATTTATTAAAAACAGTCAAAATTGCTACAAGCCGAGTTTTTGCCTTACCATAGACGAACAACTTTTTCGAACGAAGACAAGATGTATGTTTACGCAATACATGCCAAATAAACCTTGTAAATTTGAAATAAAGATTTGGTTGCTAGCCGATATTCAAAGTAGATATGTACTAAATGGTTTTCCATATTTAGGAAAAGATAATTTACGGTCACCATATCAACACCTTTACATAAATTTGTAAAAAAAAAAGTATTACTTCTAAGTTCCAAGCATACGACTGTGAAGATTGCCAATAATTAGAAACTTTTGCCAGAAACTGTCGAATTCTACAACAAAACTAAGTTCGGAGTAGACGTTAGAGACCAAATGGCTCGCAAATATAGTGTAAAGACAAGTTCTCGTAGATGGTCATTGCAGATATTTTACAATATTTTAGATTTGGCAGAAATCAACGTGTGGAGATTATATAAAGATATCACCAATGAAAATATAACTAGAAAGCAATTTTTATATCAATTATCTGAAGAACTTGATAATGAATTTACAAGCAACAAAACATCGAAATCTGCTCAGTCAGAAAATTGGTATATAGAGACCATTGATTCGATTTCGAAAAATTCTAAAGAGAATACTAATCGAAAATCATGTGTAATTGGATTATGCAATAAAAACAGAACAAATTCTATTTGCTTCAAATGCACGAAATATCTGTGTGTTGGAAGTGCACAGCTAAAAAAATATCAATTTGTAAGAAATGTGCTGCATAAATTCTACTTTTTTTTTCATTGTATATTTTAAAGATTTGTTATTAATTGATTTAAACTGAACGTTTGCCTTTTTCTTTATTTTGAATTGCAATAAAAATTTAAAGTTTATATATTTACAATTTTTGTTTTATTCCATTTTTCATACATCCGTCAAATTGACGGATTGGTATACACCTATAGGTATACATAAAATGTTGGTAGTTCGAGTGTTAAACATTTATATACAAAATCCTCTATATGTTACGAGTACTGGGCTCTACATAATATCTTATGTTATATTTCTGTCTGGTGATTTTATACTTTAACTCTTATCATTTGTATATAGAAAACTTTATTTAGATTTAGTCGCCAACATTTTCTTTATAAATTACTAATAATATTATGTACATATTTTTACATGTCTTTAACATAAATTTTTTTTTTCTTTTCATTTTGATTAATTATACCAATGATTTTTACAATAATATTAATATTAAATATGTATATTTTTATAATGTTGTGTATACGTAATGATAAAAATTGCAATTCAAATATTTATAAATAATAAATTATACAAATATTGTTGTACAGATAGAAATAGTTTTATTTTATAGATAGATATAGAATTATATATTGTAGATGCAAACATAAACTCTATCTATAATAAATATTGCATTTGTATATTTACTATTTTAAATCGATTTTTATATGCGCGAATATATACACGAATATATACACGAATATATACACGAATATATACACGGCACATTCACATTTATAAAATAAACTGGATTTAATTGTACATAATTCAATAATATATTGTTTTTGTATATACAGTGTATCGAAAAACCTATGTCCAACAACCTTTTTTCGCCAAACATACATTTTGTGGTGGTGGTGGTGGTGGTAGATCATTTCAATTTTGAATTCATCCGAACAGAATATCCACTTTAAAAGCACCTTTGTCCAAGCATCCAAACAACCGAAAGAATGAATTAATAGTGAAAATAAGAAATGTTAGTTCTGCAGAACAACAAAATATTGTTTCGAAATATACAAAATCAACTGAAAGTGAAAGTTTGACGAGATACAATAAGCCGAAGATTACATGAATTTAGTTACGCCACAAATACGCAAAAAAAAATTCCTTACTTATTAAAAGTTAATTTGAAAAAAAAAATAATGAAATTTTTCAAAATTAATGGTTTTAAAGATATATTAACTATATTAAAAGAGGATATTATGGTTCGGACGAAAGAAGAATTGAAATATCGCGGTAAAATGTATATGTTTGGCAAAGAAACAGTGAAGAGTTTGCGTATATGATTATTTTGGATTAATATTTAAGGGACAAATACACGGCGAGGTTTTGTATCGGGTTCATGTCGCCTAGTTATGCAGTAACTGTTGAAGGTGAATATGAAAGCAAATATGTATCGATAAATTATGTAAAAATAACGTCGACAAAATGGCTACCACAGAGAAATGGCTTAATATCACTATATTTTTCTTATAAATTTGGATGAAATTAAACTAAATTATGAAAAAAAAATGTACATGTTCAACGGAAAATTTTCCAGAAAATCAACTGTTACGAATTGCCATCTTTTTTTAATTACTCAATAATTAATTTTTAATAATACTAATTATTAATTATTATTAATTAATAATTTTTATAATTTTTACTTACTCATCATTACTTAATTACTACAATAATTAATTATTCCATAATTTTAAGGGATTTCCACTTTTGTATATTCAAAATATAGTAAGTAATAATTATAAATTTCCAATCTTTAATAGAAGAGATTTTTAAAATCGATTCACGCATTCAAACGATATATTTTCCGATCGCTGTGTTAGATAAACATTTATAGAAATTTGTGGTATTGTATAAAGTGAACACATAAAATGGAAAATCGATCATATCTTTTGAACGTGTGTGTGTATCGATTTTTAAAAATCTCTTCTATGAAAGATTGAAAATTTATAATTATAATTTAAAATTCTGTACACAAAAATTTGAATCTGGTAAAACTATGGCCTGTAGTAATTCAAAAAGATAATAATTCTTTAATACCGATTTTCTTACGGAAATTGTCTACTTACATTCCAATTTTTTCCATAATGTAGTCTAAGTACTTTCAACTCCGCTACCAGCAGAATATAGTGATATTGTAATTTCAAAACAACACCCTTGCCATGCATACTTCAACAATAATTAAAAAAAATATATAAATGATAAATAACCAGGTGTAGAAATATGAAATTATCGTTATTTTAATGAAAAGATAAAAATATTTTGTTCAAAGTATCGCGCGCCCATCGCTTTCTACACATTCTGAGACCAGTTTTCTTGCAATTTGTGGATATCTTTCTAAAAAAATTGTTCCTTTTTTGGTGAAAACCATTCAGAGAGCCAATTTTCCAATTCTTCTGATGTCGATCAGCAAAAGAGTGTTGCTGAAAACAAATGGTAATCAGAAGGAGGTAAGTCTGGTGAATATAAGGCGGGTGCGGTAACAATGCACAGCCAAGCGCTTTGATCGTATCCTGAACTGGTTTTGATCTGTGTGATGGTGCATTGTCATGTTGCAAAATAACTTCATAATGTCTTCTGGCCCATTCTGGTCGTTTTTCGTTTAATGCATGGTTTAAATTGATCATTTGTTATCGGTAGCGATCAGTATAAACAGTTTCATCAGGTTTCTCAGAAACTCATAATACACCACACCTTTCGGATCCCAGCAAACCAAAAGCATTCTCTTCTCACCGAATCGATTTTGTTGGTTGACCTGGTGTAACCCATGATTTTTTGCATTTAGGATTCTCAAAATAAATCCACTTTTCATCACCCAGTAACAATTCGATGCAAAAAAACTTTTTCTTTTCGGTTTGGCAAGCAAAATTTCACAGATTGTTTTTCGATTATCCATTTGTCAATTTCAGTCAATTCATGAGCCACCCATTTTCCACACTTTTGAATCTTTCTCATCCTTCTTTTAAGCGGTTGGAAATTGTTTTTTGTGAAACATTTAACATTTCTGTCATTTGTTTTTGACTTTGTGTATCATCTTCGTCCAACAATGTTTGCAATTCACTGGCTTCAAATTTTTTCAGTGGTCTTTCACGTTCTCCATTTCTCAAATCAAAATCATTTCTTTTGAATCGTTGAAACCAATTTCTACATGTTGCTTCTGAAAGATCATGCTCACCACAGGCTTCGATAAGTATTCGATGCATTTTTTTTCATCGATAAATAATGCAATAAAACTTTCAGCAATTGACAGATGTCATAAAAAAAAATAAATAAATAGCGGCACGTTCACATTAACCTTTAACTGCAGAGCCAAATTTGTGTTACCGATAAATTCATATTTTTACACCTGGGGTAATGTGGAGGTGTTTGAGTGTCATCCACAAAGCCTCGATTTTTCTTCAATCTTGAAAATTAGCATAGCTTTAGAATAAAAAGCCATGAACTGGCGTTTATAAAATTCTTAGAAGTTTCATCTATATTTTTTATCACATAATATTATGGGAAAATCAAATGGTGTGTGCGGGGTGATGTTCGACATAATTTTACGACACACTGTAGATGCAGATGTATTTATAAATGTAAAGTATGTTTATTTAATTTTATACATAATATGATTTATATATGCATTTGTTTTTGAATTAGGTATGCAATCAGGTAAACGTTCATTTAATTAGAAATTCATTCTTTTCATTGTACATAATATTGTTTATAGTTGTTGGTGTTGTTGTTGTTGTTGTTGTTGTTTTTATCGTAATTCTTTTATTGCAAATTGTTTATAAAACATAATTATTTTAGTATTTTTCTAAAAACTGTACACTGAGAATTAATGCAAAAAAAAATAAGTAGCGACCGTGTGTATAATATCGTCATAATATCGCAATACTTTATAAGACTTAACAATAAGTTTTAGTATTAAAATAAATTCTATTAAATATATATAATTACTAATGCCGATGACCATCCGATACATCATTTATACTTTATAAATATGCGTAAGCAAAGATGGGTACTTAAACGTTTATACATATAGTGACTTAAGATGTATTAGATGCTTTTCTATAAATTGTATTAAATGCACAATGCCAATGAATAATAAACATACAAAACAATATAATGCTCGTACATAAATATAATATATAATTTATAAATAAATATACAGAAAGATAACTGATTTATTTATGACAAATAACTTGAATGTGAGTGCTAGCGTATATAGAAATGGAAGTAGCAGCCGAAGATTAGGTATAAAAAAAATTGTATATTATCTTATTATAATTATTTGGTATTTTATTCAAAGAATCGCGTCTATTAAGTGCTGTTATTATATAATATATTTTATATAATAAAACATGTAAATTATTTAATTATTTAATATATCTATAATATCGTTATTCACAATCATTTATATCAAATTAAATACAATGTATTGAAAAAAGAATAAGATGACATTATTAATTTAAATCACTGTTTTTAATTTTCAATGTGGTGTACTTGGATAATAAATATCATCGTATAAAAATTTAAATTTTATGTTACTATATAGAATAATTCACAATTTAGATCTCATTGTAATGATTTCGATGAGAGGAACAATTACTTCGGATTTTCGAACGAAAGGTACTATTTTGTCCCGTCAAAGAACAGAATGGTTGGAGGCGAAGATACAATTTTGAATTAGACAAGTTGTACGGTCAACCAAATATTGTCAAAACAATTAAAATCAATAGATTAATTAATTGGACACGTAGTACGCATGGAGGAGGAGCGTGTGCCACGAAAAATTGTTAAATGGTAAACCAGAACATAGAAGGAGAGCCGGAAGACCTAAGGCGAGATGGCTAGATGCAATAAACTGTGATATAAAGATCCTTATAATTCGGGATTGGAAAACATTGACTGCGGATGGGTCAGATTGGAAAAGCGTGTTCGAGAAGGCTAAAACCGCACCCGGGTTGTAACGTCATGGAGTAAGAGTAAGTAAGTAATGATTTCGATTTGAATTGTTTATTGTTAACACTCAGTAGCATCTGTTTCCCATTGCTACACTGAGGTGCATTTCTTCTTCAATATCATGTTCATTTTTACAATTTTAAATTTACAATGTCCCAATATTAACAGTTGTGATCTCGAATTCCTGATGCAATCGCTGCCAATTCAATATTTAGTTTTGTCTGCATTATTATTCTTGAGCATTAAAAGGACATTATTTTACTTCGTGTATTGTTGATAAAGTTATAAATCGTTAAATAGTTTGAACTTATACATCTGACACAGTATTTACTGACTTGTTAACATTTAATAGGTTTTTAAAGTAGTCGACAAATCTTTCGAGGCACCTTTTTCCTATTGCGCTATAACCTGTCCAATTGTGCTTTTACACAAAAACAGTTTTTGTTTATATCCGTTGCGAATACGATTGACACCCCCGCGTAATCTTCTGTTATCATTGCTACTGTTGCTACTGCTTAAGCTCTTCGTTCCAGAGTTCTAGTTTTTTTTTTTGCTATGAAAGAATTTACGGCCGAAATTCCATTAATAGCGGTTCTTATAGTTTACGTTATCATTTTCAGTATGGATGAATTTTCTCATTCATCATCAAATCACTAATTATTAACTATCACCTCGCTTCCAATAACCTCTGTTTCGGCATCATTTAAATTTAAATTTAAATTTTTCCCGCACGTACTATTTATATATTGTAATCCTCCAAATTTGTAATAATCCGTTGTTCCGCATTGCATCCATGTACAATTGTTTTACCACCATATCTGTTCAAATCTTTCGACTGCCCATTTCATCCTAACAGGTTGTTTGTTATTTATGGTCGAAAATCATCAAACCACTCATTATTATTAACTATCACCTCAATTCCAATAACCTATGTTGCAACACCACTCATTATTTAAATTTTTCCCGCACATACTATTTATACAATATATTGTAATCCTCCAAATCTGTAATAATCCGTTGTTCCGCATTGCATCCATGTACAATTGTCTTACCACCATATCTGTTCAAATCTTTCGATTGCCCATTTCGTCCTTACAGGTTGTTTGTTATTTATGGCTGAAATTCTGGATATTAACAGCACCAAAATTGGACGCTGATCCGAATCAATATTCAAAGCATGACAAATTCGAACATATCCATTATATTTGAACAGAGACGTCCATCAATTAATATTGTTAAACCATTTGATATTAAGCTAAATTTACCAATTTACTAATCTTATTAACTAAAATTTTTTGTTATATAATTCAATAGCAAACGCTCACTACGTTCACTGTGCGCTGTGGAATAGAAAGAATACATTTGTATTGATTTTCTCACAATTCAGATTTCATTCGTTGCGTTCACTATAAATTAGATTATTTTCTAGATTGACGCTGACCAACGCGTGATATAATTTTCTATGTGAGAAGTGATGGAAAGAAGAAATTAAATTTTTACAAAATGTTAATAAAAATGGACTAACGAAAAACTTGAATTAATTAATATTAAAAATACTATTGTTAAATTATTTTCTATTACAAACTATAATATTTGAAGTTTGGTAACAGCGTCATTGTGGCATTGTGACGAACGTAGATGTCAACCAGTCTTGTGGTATTATTCCAGTGCTATAGATTTTGTTAAATAATTCAGTCAGTCTCTTTACGCATTGTTGATCCATGATTTTAATTAGTTCTGATGGAATTTCGTCAGGACCAGTTGCCTTTCGCTGTTTTGCATGTGATATTGCATATTGCACTTCTGCTGTTGTAATTTCTGGAGCATCATTTGACTGAATTATTGGTTTGCCTGGTCTTTTTGTTTATCTTCAAAAAGTGTTTGGATGTAGTGTTTCCATAAATCCAACTTTTCTTCAATTTCCAGCACCAGATTACCCAGATCATCTGTAATGTTACCGAACACCCGTTTTGGATAAATTCCACACATAATTTTAATCTTTTTATATAAATTATATGAATCATGAGTTTGTTGATGAGTACGTCTACCTCTTGACATTGTTCACTTAACCATTTTTCTGTAGCTGTCCTTACTTCTTTTTTTATATTGTTGTGTAGTTTCCAGTATGCCGTATTATCTCTGGATTTTAACATTCGTCTTTGGTTCATCATATCAATTATCACATTTGTCATGCATGGCTTGCTTTTTTGACCTCAATCAGTCTTGATCATCAGATCGTTTCGTACTGATATCAATGTACTTTTATACGCATTCCATAATCCCTCAACGTCATTCACGTTTTTTGTTATATTAGTAAATCCATTACTAATTAACACAGCCGCTCTTTCTTTAAGAGTTTCTGGATTTTTTAGCTGTGTTAAATCATATTTTATGACATTACATGGGCGTGCAAAGTATATACGAAAACCATAATTGATAAATTGTGTTAATTTTCATTTAGGGAATGGGATGGCAACGACGTAATCATTAGACCGGTTTTTCGTAGTTGGGTGTTTTTTTCGGTAGTTCTACTGATCTATTTATTTAGTGATTATATTGTCAATTTCGTATAATATTTATGTGACAATTTACAGTTTGTGCATTTAATTTTGTGACTATGTGTACGAGTAAATTTATATTTTATTATATTATTTTTTATTATGTGTTCTAGTATTTATGGTAAAAATGTATATATTATAATTGTGATTAAATTATATATTAAATAGTGACTATTTATATATAAATAATACGTTGAGATAAATATATGGATAAATTACATAGCGCAACACAATTTCTCACGGTATATTAAGTTAATTATTTACTCTTTTTTTTTTTCTTTCTTCATTTTCTTCGTCCAAAGTAATTTTTATAATTAGCTGAATATCCTAATTAAGTATAAATATTTACGTGAAACATATGGAAATGGTATTAAAAACTATTTAATTTTTATATATTGTATATTTTTTCAACTATATATAAATTTCATTAAATATTTATATTATATTTTATTTTACTACTATAAATACACACACACACATACATAAATTGCAAATTTAAAGACAAGACAAATCTATCCATAAAATAGATATTTGAAATTTGAATTGTTTGAGTCAATATATGCACGTGCTTATTCAGCATGATCTGATCTATACTCTATACTATAAATATTATACAATAATATAAATTGTTTGTTTTATTAGACTATTGTATTTGGTATAATAAACTACAACTTTTTATATTTATAATTAACTGAAACTAAAATAAATACTGTTTAAATGATAATGATACAGAAAAGAGAGAGTTTTTGTTGTTCATATGATACTTTACTTTACCCAAATGTTTATAGTTAATTTATTGGTTAAATAACGTGTTCGTTGAATGTAATTTTAAATCATGTTATGTTTTTCTATCGCAGGCTCTATAAGATATGTACGTATGCGCACGATCTTTCGAGATCATATCAATTTCACCCGTATATCCTTTTTGTTTTGTTATCAATCATTTTTAGAATTATTTACATTATTATAGGGACTATAACGGAAGCGAAAGTTATCATAATTTATCTTTTGCACAACTAACCAATCATTAAAATAAATTTAAATAAATATCTAGTGATGAAAGTTATTCCAATTGATGGTGCAGAGTGTCTAACGTATACATAAAAAAAAATGCATATTAATATTAATACAGCAGATGATAACACCAGGAAGTTAATAACGAAGAAGGCGATAATCACGAAAATTATTGTATTAAATAACGAATCCGATAAACTAAAGAATGCAGTGGGTTATATAATCAAGAATGACTATAACAACGAAAATAAATTTGGGTACACCTGAATTTAGCAAATACACAAACATGATAATATTTTCGCTGAAAGTCCACAACGCAACACCTACATTGAAAATAATATTAAATTAATAAAATGCGGCTACAATCAAGAATGGCTATAATAACAAAATATGATTCCTGTCTACCTCATTCATATTAACAACAACAAACATCTCTTCCATTATTTTCTGCCATCCAGTTACGTCCTAATATATTGTAAAAATAATAAATGGTTCATGTATTTGCTATTTAGGTATGCTAAAATTATAGTTTTCGTTTTTATAGAGCCGTTCTTGATTATAACTAATTTTACATTAATTAAATTCAATATAGGTTTTGCATTGTGGACCCAGACTACCTATTGAGTGAAAATAATATCATGTTTGTGTATTTGTTTTCGTTGTTATAGCCATTCAGGATTATTGCCTTCTGCATTAATAACATTGAGTGCGCTGTTTTATCAAGAAGTTAATAATCAAGAAGGCGATTATGAAGAAAATTATTCTATTTAATAACGAATTTAATAAGCAAGAATGATATTAATACAGAAGGCTATAATCAAAAATGGCTATGACAACGAAAACTGATTCTGGCACATCGGAATTTAGTAAATACACATGATTTTATGGGCGCTCTAGTTCCAAAACGTTTCACCTACATAGAAAATAATATGATAATAATTAATGCAGAAGGCTATAATTAAGAATGGCTATAATAACAAAAACTGATTCTAGTACATCTTATTGTATAGCCAAAATCATAAAAAGCATTTCATTTCATACATACATTTTATCATCAATATATTATTGGTCACTTGGAAAATTTTTATACGGAATGCTTCACATTAGTACGATTATAAGAGATGAGATATCTTTGATAAAACTAATAGGTATAGAGTAAACCATCCCGATTTAAATTTAAACTACTAAATTTTTCCTCCGATTAATTATATTTTAAATAGTCATGTTTTTTGACGACACAACCTTTTGACAATGATATGTGTTACGGTAGTGCATACACCACATACTCTGGTTACATGATGGTGTACACAAACCAGCACGACGTTCATAGGATATAAACTTAAATATAATGTGGCTGAATCTATACACGTTCTGCTGTCATATATTGATACTATTTCCACAGCACAACTTATATAAGAACAATTGATTGAAAAGAACTATGACCCGTAATTGTGTATGAAGTTTACGTATCGGATTCAATCAATAACCAAATTTTTATGCGATTCGGTTAATTTACTAAGTTTTTCCAATTATCAATAACAACATTTTTTTATTTGTGTTAACAGATAATGACGCGGCAATAGATCATAGCAAAGTTATACACTATTATTTAGATACGTAGTGAGTAAAAGCGTGCCTTAACCTCTTTATTGTGTGGAAAAAATGTTGGTATGTTCATGTTTCTTTGGCTACCAACCAGCATAGACCGTTTAGTAGTATTTAATATTTTTGTCATTGGATTGGGTGTTCATGTACTTACTTACATACTCCATGACGTTATAACCCAGGTGCGGTTTTAGCCTTCTCCAACACACTTTTCTAACCTGACCCATCCGCAGTCAATGTCTTCCAATCCCGAATTTTAAGGGTCTTTATATCACAGTTTACTGCATCTAGCCATTTCGCCTTAGGTCTTCCGGCTCTCCTTCTACCTTCTGGTTTACCATTTAACAGTTTTTCGTGGCACACACTCCTCCTTCATGCGTACTACGTGTCCAAGCCATTTCATTCTATTGATTTTGATTGTTTTGACAATATTTGGTTGACCGTACAACTTGTATAATTCAATTCAATTCAATTCGTGATGTATTCGTTGCCACCAAATATATATTCATTTATATATTTTTAATTTCCATATCATGAGAATGTTTATCACAATTTATTATAGCAATATCCAAAGACAATTGAGTTGAAGATTGAAGAAAATGCGCATACACATATTCAAAGGGTTAACTTTTTTATAGATATATATTTAATATCCATTTTTTTCTTAAATCTACAATATATCAATTGTATGTTATATAAAAAAATAGTACAAGTATTATTTAAATTGCTATAAATATTTTGAATGGTTGATTTTTATCAAATATTATTTATATTATTACCTAGTCGATAAGAATTTCGATTGTAAAAATAACCGATTCATATATTATTTATAGATATACAAATGTCGCGTATAAAATTAAATAGCTATCTATAAATGCTATTAATATATATAATAAAATGACAAGATTTCAATAAAACTATATGCCATCAGTTATACAAATACAAATAGAATTCATGTGATATCAGATAATCATATTAAAAATTGTGTCGAATATAGTAGGGAAAAATTTTAGGAAAATTTAATTTTAATTTTTTAATTAAAAATTCATATATAAGTACCTGTAAATGATTACATAAGATACACCGTCCACGTATATTCCGATCGCTGTATCTACACCAAAACTGATGCGTATAATAATATGTCTATACTTTTTTGATGGTGATAATGATGAAATTATATTATTATGAAATTATTGATAATATTGTTTCTTTCAATTTTTACATTACTATATTTTAGTTTTTATAATAATATTTGTATAAATAAATAACTGATAATAAAAAGTATTTATTTAATTTAATTAATTATTGTTAGGTTGTAAAATATAAATTATAAAATGTATTCCATATCTCTATTGACTACATATATTAGCTATTTATATTTGAACACGTTATATTAGTAACATATCAAAATTACGCATAATATTTATATAAATTATTATAATGTTATCAATTATTTCAATTTAGTTCAAAATATATTTAACAATTAATATATCGTACGTACATTTATAATATTACAATTATATGGTATATCTTATATTTTAATCAATTTTATATAGGTTCCCGTCGTCTTATAATATAATTATAATTGTAAAATACAACTTACTATATAGCCATTCTCTAATTTAATATTAATATAGAGGTTAACCTTATAATCGTGTGTTTAAACTAGCTGGTTGTATGATAATTTGTGAACATAACACATGGGCTGAAAAATTTCCGAAAATTCTAAGAAAAAAACATTTTTTTTGCAAAATTAAACTTTATTCATCAACATACAATACATCCCTTCGCGGGCGATACACTGATTCCAACGATCTTCCAACTTTTCGATACCATTTTTATAGTACGATTTCGTTTTTTCCTCAAAATAGGCTTCTGTTTCGGCGATCACCTCTTCATTGCTCTTAAATTTCTTTCCAGTGAGGTCTGTAAACAGGAAAAATCGCTGGTGGCCAGATCTGGAGAATACGGTGGATGTGGAAGCAATTCGAAGCCCAATTCATGCAATTTTGCCATCGTTTTCATTGATTTATGACACGGTGCGTTGTCTTGATGAAACAGAACTTTTTTCTTCTTCAAATGCCGTCGTTTCTTAGCGATTTCATGCTTCAAACGCTCCAACAAGACTATATAATAGTTACTATTGATGGTTTTTCCATTTTCGAGATAGTCGATGAAAATTATTCCATGTGCATCCCAAAATACAGATGCCATAACTTTGCCAGCTGACTGTTGCGTTTTTGGTCGTTGTGGACGAGGTTTGTCGCTTGCTGTCCATGATGCTGACTGCCGATTTGACTCCGGAGTGTAATGATGGAGCCATGTTTCAACCATTGTCACATATCGACGCAAAAATTCTGTTTTATTGCGGTTGAACAAACCCAAACACTGCTCTGAATCATCGATACGTTGTTGGTTTTGATCGATTGTGAGTTCGCGCGGCACCCACTTTGCACAGAGCTTTTGCATGGCCAAATATTCATGCACGATATGTCCAACACGCTCCTTTGATATCTTCAGAGCCTCAGCTATCTCGATCAACATCACTTTACGATCATCTAAAATTATTTTGTAGACTTTTTTGATATTTTCTGGAGTAACAGCCTTCTTTGGACGTCCACTGCGTTCATTGTCCTTGGTGCTCATATGGCCGGTTTTAAATTTTGCAAACCACAAATGTACTGTTGAAAGAGCTGGAGTAGTGTCGGGATAATGCTCGTCAAGCAGTTTTTTGGTTTCAGAAATATTATTTCCAATCAAAAAATAATGTTTAATCAACGCACGAAATTCGTGTTTTACCATGTTTTTTTCAAATAACAAAAGTAGCTACACTCACAAGTCACTGCACTTGTAATATCTGCCATATATACTCTTCAAGAGAACCATTTCCATTTTCATCGCTTTTGGAACATCAATTTGTTTGTTTACAATGCGTCGTGAAAACTCTTCATTGTTTTAGGCTATCGAACAAAACCGATTCTTCGCTGACACTTATTTACAAAACAATTGTAACATGTGATCACAGACGGAAAGCTTCAAATTTCATCACCTTCCCATAAAATATTACAATTTTTACGTTTGAACAATAAGTTCGTATTAAAAGTTACTTTGGACTATTCTTCTAGTACCCCAGATATGTTTCTAGCATGTGAAATGCACTCCGAACCACGTCAATATCATATCTTAAGATCTACATGTTACGAAAATTGTTAAGTTTTACTTTATTTCTCAGTAAGCAAATGTATCATCGGCAAAATCGTCCTTAAATCGATTGAATACTGTCCGCAACTAATAGCACGAGAAATTTATTACAAAATCGACAACCCGCGATATGATGAATAATAGTGCGATGAAAAAGATATATATAACCTTTTTTTACTCCAGTACACTGGCGAAATGCTATATTCTAAGATTACTGCGATGCAATATCCTACAATTGCAGTTCCTGTAAAGTTTTTAAATCATGTGCAATTGATAATAATATTTGACCGAAATTAAACCGATTTCAAACGAAACATACCAATTAGTGTTTTGGTGTCAAATGTGAGCTAGGATCTTATTAATGATGTGCAGGAGAGTGTAAAGGAACCCAGTTTGTGGAAATACGGTAGCATTTTTTTAATAATTATAAAAATTTTACTCATAACCTGTTGTTTTTAATATTCACAGCCAATTATATTTAATTTAGTTATTATTGTATTTAATTAATGGGAAAACTTCAAGTGATTAGGATACCATCCTGCCCGCTGAATTTACTACTTTTGAGTGTTTTAATTGTTATACACGAAGTTCATATCGTTTTTGGAGCATTTATATTAAAATGTCGTTGGGTTGCTAATATTTTTGACTATACGATTCAAATTGATTGACAACCAACTCAGTGAAATACCATATTTACAAAATCTGCTGCATTTGATTTTCTTCAGTTATCACCATCTTTAAATTTTCGGTGGTTGCAGCTATGTTTCCAAATTTCAATTTTTAAATCGTGTACACTTGTGTCGTTTCCTATCCATTGTTATAGATTTGACTATATAATTAACAAATACAATAAGCAATAAATTGCGACGCATATGAACCGGTCACATGTCCAGAAATTATTTCATTCATCCCCTATCTGATATTTATTAGGCGTCGGGCTGATAGATATCAGAACTGTATATTGTTGTGAAGACATCGTTAACATTCTCCTATTGTTTTCTTCACACTTATCTGCCAAATAAGCTAATCTTTAGTAGATATATTCACTTTTCAATAGACTTTATCTGCCTGTGATAATCTTAAACGACGTCGTAAGTTGCAGTATATTAAATAAATTTATCTGTTTTGTTGATAACAATATAACCTAATTTTAGTTTAGCAACTGATTCCTTGTTTGTTTGTTTGTTTGTTTGTTTTCTGACGTTTATAGAATACTTAAGTTAATATAATTTAGTCAATGTCGCTCACCTCCACACACCTACGACACATCATCAGTTGCTATATTGGCAAAAACATAATATTGTTCAAAACTTCTTATAGACATTTTTCAGTTATTTTAAATACCTTTTCACCTCTTATTTTGTATATTGATGTCATAGGATGAGATGAATAGATTATTCTTTTAATGTTTCACGTAAGGAAAATAGTAATCGAATGCGTTCGCAACAGAAGCTTAGAGATGACAACAAATAATGAATAATGCGCAATTGACATTAATTAAATGTTACTTGCCGCAGACTAGCAATTTCTGAACGTTTCCAATCAATGGGAATGAATTGGGTCAACGATGCAAAGAAAAGCAAAATTGTGAAATTGTGATTGAAATGGTCGGCAAGGTAATAAAAATTTGATCTATTTTATCAGTGAGGTAAAAGTATTCTAAATATTTAGTGGTGCTGAGAATAAATTGGTCTATTTTGAATTGTAAAATTATGGACAAACTAACATTGTTGCTATGCCAATAATGGATGGAATTGAACTGTGAATTGATATATGTATGGAAAAATGGCAATAAACATACGGATTCATACTTGCACATCTATTATTAAAAATGTTATTCAATTTTTTTTAAATAATTTGTAATGGAAATTTTAATTTTAATTTTTTTTTTCTTTATCTCTCTCTGTGTTATAAAAACAAATTTGTTTTCACTTTAAATAAATTTTTATTTAAATTTTAAATGATTAAATATTATTTTTTTTTTTATTAACTAAAATTTAAACACGTATATTTTTTTTATTACACAATTTCATTTCATTTGACACCTTATCGTAGATAATAATTTATATTTCAAATCATATTTTATTTAATTTTTGAATAATAATCACGCGGGACAAATTTACAAATATAATATTTTTAATAATGATGACTCATCAAAAAACAAAATGCTTATAAGTATGTGTGTATAGGTATAATAAATTATTGATTCAATTACTAATTGCAACATCAATATCAAGATAATAAACAAATAAATAAACATGAATAATAATTAAAAATGATTAAAATTATTTATTTCTTATCATTTATAGCGCGACATATTTTACATTCATTTCAATATTTATAAATATAAATTTGTGCCTGTCTGTACACGTTATATCTAAAACACTTACATAAACTTATTTACAGGTGGTACAGATGATTTTATCAAACCAATATATTTGTATAATTTTTTTTTTCTTGAATTAATGTTTGAAGTTCTTATCGACAAAAAAAAAAAAAATAAACGATTTAATTTTTACTTTTTAAATAAATTGATATACGAAGCTGAGGGGGGGGTTTGATAATGGCCTGGCCAAAATAAAAACTATCCGTATACATTTCTGGTACGATCCTTTGAAATACGAAAAGGATCGGAATTTTACTGCAATTCAACAGTTAGAATTTCAGTAGCAGGTGGAAATTGTAGTGTTTCTCGTTTGTAAAAGGTCAATTATGAATAGACAAGAACTTATAAGACTATATACCTTCTTTAACTTTTACTATACCCTGAAACACTCCTGCCCTTACTGCATATTTTTTGAAAGAATAAGGTCATTCTTGTTTTACACTAAAATACTTTATTTACTTACTTACTTACTCCATGGCGTTACAACCCGGGTGCCGTTTTAGCCTTCTCCAACACGCTTTTCAAACCTGACCCATCCGCAGTCAATGTCTTCCAATCCCGAATTTTAAGGATCTTTATATCACAGTTTACTGCATCTAGTCATCTCGCCTCTGATCTTCCGGCTCTCCTTCTACCTTTTGGGTTACTATTTAACAGTTTTTTTTGCACACGCTCCTCCTCCATGCGTACTACGTGTCCAAGGTAACTCAATCTATTGATTTTGATTGTTTTGACAATATTTGGTTGACGGCGTACAACTTGTCTAATTCAAAATTGTATCTTCGAATCCAACCATTTTGTTCTTTGACGGAACCAAATATGCCACGGAGTACCTTACGTTCGAAAATCCGAAGTAGTTGTTCCTGGTTCTGTGTCATGCACCAAGCCTCCCACCCATATGCGTTAATATTGGACGTATTGATGTTGTATATAGCTTGAACTTAAGATCTCGCGTTGTAATGTTTTCCATTGATCATATTTCGACCCATTATGTCTATAACATCAGCATATGCTAATAATTGACCCGATTTTATGAAAATCGTGCCCCTCACTGCCTTTTCCAGCGTAATATTAAATAGCAGTGTTGATAATGGATCGCCTTGTCGTAGTCCATCAACCGTCTCAAAGTGATCATATAATTTACCTCGGATTCGTACCTGTGACCTCACATATTCCATCGTCATGGCCACCAATTCTATCAGTTTTTTTTGGAATACCAAACTTTTCCATAATTTTCCATAACTTTGACCTATTGACGCTATCATATGCCGCCGCTTTAAAATCAACAAACAAATGGTGTGTATCAACATTGAATTCCGTACACTTTTCCAAGATCTACCGTATATTAAATATTTGATCAGATGTAGATCGTTCTGCGCAGAAACCACACTGGTATTCTCCGATAATTTCCTTGGCTTATGGAATAAGTCTATGGTATAGTATATTAGCAAATACCTTATAGCTAATGTTTAATACAGTTTTTCCTCTGTAGTTGTTTCAATCTAATTTGTCACCCTTCTTGTACAATGGACAGAAAATACCATCCTTCCACTCATCTGGCACCTGTTCATTATTCCAAATCATTACAATTAGCTCTTGCAATTGATACCATATATAATTTTAGGATTTAGCAATAACCTGCTGTTAAATTTTTTTGTATAGTTTAAAAACATCTATAGTAATAATGATGAGCCCACCACTTTCACCTCTCGACATTATTCCAACAAGCAGCGTTTATGCTATATTTGTAATTTTTTCTATAATATAACCATTTCTTGGTAAATATTTTTAATATCTCGCCTCAGTTATTAGATCATATCCAACTGCATTTTTTGGTTTAATATATAACCCTGTTTCTTTTTTAACTTCACAATAATCCTAGTGTGTATTGCATTGATTTCATCAAATGGTAATTGTTCCTAATGATGAAACAACGCATGTGAAAACGAAATATACCTTCTAACAATAGGTACTTAGTAGCAGTACTCTGAATCAAATATCCACCTGGATAACGTTTAAACATTGCTTAGAAACATCTTACTTTCACTTACTCATGTTGGATTGGATTGATTTTATTCTGCTGAATTGATAGTGTACAAACTTACAACTCCGATTGTTGACATAATTAAAATTGGGTTTTATTGCATTGGTTAATTGCAATAATTTTTATGTGCGGATATAAAAATTTTTTTTTCTGTTGAACACAATGGAACAGATTCTAAATAATATTACCCATTTTCTTCTGTTGCTTCTTTTGTGTTTTTTCCACTAAAAAAAAATTCTTTATCAATGACCGAAATTTACTTCTTTCCATGATCAAAAAAATTCTAACAAAAGGTGTCTGATTTAAATGACTGTCACTTGTCTACTAATTGTTCGCCATCAAATTTCGATAGTATTCGTTTGAAGAATTGTGTATATAGTTATCATAACTAATCCTCGGATGTCTTTGGCAGGCCAAGTCATTATCAAACCACCTAATTAGTAATTACGTGTATGTAATATTGTGACTAAAAGTACATATATATTGTAATATACTAAAAATACACGATAGTGATTTATAAATAGTATATTATTTAACATATAGTTGAATGTTTTGATTGATATGGAATCTAAATACAATATATAAAGATATAATATACATGCGATTCATAAAATGTGGAAACCTAATAATGATATAAGGTTTTTCGAAAGGAAATGAATAATAATATTTCATCGAATATTAATACAAAAAATTATTTATTTAATTTTTTTTCTTTCTCGATTACAATATTGATTGATAAATACCAAAAATTATGTAATCAAATCAAATTTTTTTACATTATAAATATTTACATATTGGGTTTTTTTTATTTTTATTTTTGAAACACTTGACACATTACTATTTGCAATTTTGATTGTATTGTATTTACATTTACAATAATATGCGATGTATATTCACGTAATTTAATGATAACAAATTATAAATCATGGAAAAATCATTCACAACAAATTAAAAAAATATAAACAACCGCAGATTATAATTTCAATGAAGTATTTTAATATATTATTACAATGTTATATTCTTGTACACACAACACACACACACTGACACACAAATACTACAATATAATATAGTACTTGTGTAGTGTAGATTCCTGAGAACCGAATACAACAAGGCAATAATTTCCAATATAATGTTATATTTTTTTTTTAAATTATGTGTATTTATTTTTAAGAAAAAACAATTCATTGAATATGGAAAAACTTGTACGCATAAAATACATATTAATTTTATAAATAATTTTATTAACCCAAGAATGTACGTGCTGGTGCATATGTCTTATTATGGATAAGTATAAAACAGGTAAACTGTATAGTATCGAATGGTAATATTATTTATTTACTTCATAGTACTAACCAAAAATGTTTGCAATCCGCAGTAAATGAGGGGCGAGAAGAAGCTCATTCTGTGTGAGGTTATTTACTTGATAAAAATCAATCTGCATCCTTTTCTATATAAATATTGCATGTAGCCAACATTCTTCTAATATAACTTTTTGATTGATAGAATGATAACGTTTAAAAATGTATGGCGAGGTGGTTTTCGACGTCTTCCAATGTTCCGATGTTTTTGTCATTCAAATTTTGCTCTATAGAGAACAGAATTATTCTTCTAATAACACAGAAACTCCCATCTTTGGATGCAAATTAGGTTTATATAGCAATTTGTTCCGTCAACGTTTTTTACATGTTATCGTAAAAATATAATGTTGTTTTCAATCCCCTATTACCGTACGATTAAAAAAAAAACCCACTAATTTTCTTTCTTTCCGTCAATGAATGCGAGTGCTACCTATTTATCGCGTTTGGAATCTAACCTTTTATAAATGACGAAATACTATTCAATTATCAATTTTTGTCAGCATTCTCTTCACTAATTTTCACCAGACCACTCTTAATGTTATCAACAATACGTGAAAGATTGTCCATGCCGTGATTGATCATTGGCAGACTTTATTTAAGCACGGAAATTCATTAAAAAATTTTCAAAAACTGATTTATTATTTATTCCTATATATGGTAAAATCAGAAAAAACTTAAATTGGGAAGCTATTCAAGGATTATCAATAACACTGTATATTGTATGCACAAGAATAATTCAATTTATAAAGCTACTTTATAAAAGCCACAATTAATATATAATAATTTCATAATTACTTACATAACTGAATTGTTAAATACTCATATATAGAGTAATTTACCAAATTGAATTTAATGTAGGTGGGGTTCAGAGCAATCACAAAGTACCAAAATTGGAATCTGAGTGTAAATATGTTGATAGTGAGTAAAATCCTTTCTTACAAACCAAAACACTGAAAAATTTATCGCATTTATCTAATGCATCAATTTAAAAGATTTCATTACCGATTCAAAGATATAGTTCAGTAATTCCATGGGTATTTGTTGTGTGTTTAATCTTGCTTCCACGAAGGAAAAACCGTAGCCCAACTCTCATAAAAAAATATGTCTTGTATGGTAACACAACGCATATAGCTATCACATGCGATTTGCTTATGGATCGTAACAAAAATGATTTATTTTTGAAACAATTGATAACTAGCGATGAAAAATGAATTGTTAACAGTAATGTAAATCGAAAAATATCGTGGCGCAAGAAAAATCCACATCAAAAGAAGGTTATATTATATCAGTTTGGCGGTAGTACAAAGGCATTTCGGCTATTTTAAACTGTTACCATGCAATCAAACGATCAATTCAGAGGTGTACATGGGAACAACTAATCAAACGGAACCATACAATTCAAGAAAAACGATCAAAATTGAGGAATCGAAAAGACGTTTTGTTCCACCATGACCACGCAAGTTGGTGTGTTGCCACATTCATCATATATAGTCGCAATTTTGCACCATAAGATTACCGATTATTTAGAAATTTGCAAAACTTTTAAAAATGGTAAAAATTTAAATAATGTTGATGATGTCACAAACGAATTTGTTTCAGTTTTTTGTGGTTAAGGATCAGAAGTTTTAGAACTGCCAGCGGAACCATGAATTTGCTGAAAACATGATTAATAGGTTAATCGAATAAAATGGACAATGCATTAATAAATAAAGTTATTTCATTCTAGTATCAAAATTAATTTATCTATTCATTAGTGCAAAATCCAATGGTTACGACTTAGAGCCAAAACACTTACACTATACAATTATCGAAATAAACGCTCCCAGATAGGGTTAAGAAAAACTCATAACATTTTATATTCATATCACACACAACGCATTTCTGTGCGCGTATAATTATAAATATTTAATGAAATAAAAAAATTAAATACAGAAAAAAAAACTCCATTGATATTTATTTATTTATTATTAATTCCATATCTATTTGTTAATCAATAATGTAATATTTATTTATTTATATTTTTATTTAATTATTGATAATTTTTTTCCAATTTTTTTATTTGCAAATAAATTATTTATTATTATTAGTTTAATATTTATGATTTTTTAATCAATATATTATATGTGGTATAGGTGTGGTTAATTATATATTTATTCGTATATTGTACATGGATAACTGTATCATTGACTGTTTATAGTCTAATAAAAAGGATCACTTCAATTTGTATCATAATTTAACTATATATAATTTTATACGTTTATAATTTAATCCGTTTCGTGTATAATACTTTTAATTATATATATTCCCATAACCGTTTCTGTAACACATATTCATCACATTTCCATTATTAAATAGTAATATATTTAGTTTCAGAAATATGGAAATAGCAAATTTATAACATTAATATTGTTTACTTGTCGTATTTTATGTGCCTTCTGTGTTGACGGCAGTTGTTGAAAATGTCCATGTATATTCCGTTTTGATAACACAACATTTGTGTGTAAAGGTAAACCCTCTTAGCTTATACTTTAGAAGTGCGTTGAAATGTTTCTGTGGTTATGTTATATCCAGTTGTACTATTTATGCAAAAATACACACATTTTGAAGTATTATTAATATTTACTTTAAAAAAATTATGTTGTGACCTCTGCTATTATTTAAGAAACTGTATAAATTCTCTGTAAGTGGTAATCACACGATCCTTCCTCGTGTTTATATATACATTCGTTATTTGTTAAATTGTCTTAATCCGTACGATGGACCGAAATAATGAATAACAATATACGATTGTGAATCACTTACTATGCCATTCTTTTATATATTACATTTGAAAAAAGTATATTTTTTTCAAAATAATTACGTTTCCTTACAGTGAATTTGTGTTTTGTTACTTTTCTGACAACATCTTTATCATATCCTAACATCTTTTTCAGTTTTTCGACGAACCATATGTGCCTGAAAAAAATAGAATTAAAAATTTTTATCCCAACTTTTACCATCTAACTTATTCTATATAATTGATAATTGATTACCTTTTAAAAATACACTGCAAATTTTTGAAATTTCTGTTTATATTGAGTTGGGTGGTTACCTTGAAATCCGTCATTTTGCTTCAATTAAAATACGCTGTTTTTCTTGTGTAAAAATACTACCGCCTTTGAAGTCATTGCCCGGCAAAGTAGTCACCATACATAACCTATTCGATAAGAAATTAAATTGAGTGTTAATATTAATTCTTTTCAGTGCGTTTTGATTATGGAAAATCGTGTGCCAACAAAAATAGTATTTTCAGGAATGTCATTTTATTATTGATATTAAAAGTCGAGAGTTTGCTTTTCATATTTAGAGTTTTTGAGTTGAAATTTACTGTGAAAATGATCCATCAAATACAAATTTTAAATAAATGTATAGTTTCAACAGTTTAATATTGGTAAATTAATATCATTTGAAGTCGATGATGCAGCCAGTCATTTATGAATAGCACAAGCAAAAAAATGACTTGATGACTATATGTATCACTTCAAATGAAACAAACTACTTAATTTGAGGAAATCGTTTGTCGTCCAAAAGATGTTACTATCCTAATAACACTACCCGTTGGAATGTTATATGATCAGTGCAACCGTGTCCATAGATTTTTATAAAAAAAATGTCCTTGTATTATCCGTATATTTTCGATGATAATTTCTACGGATTCTCCTTGCCATTATTTCTCGTTGCTATACAGAATATCCGTAGAATTTATATATGCATCGCTTTTGTGAACAGAATCACGGATTTTGACAAAAATACATCATGCGACAAGTGCAATCGCACAAACATTTTGCTAAAACAGTTTGTAACTTGTGTTGAAACAAAATTTTTATTATAATAAATACGAAATAAATAAATAAAAAGTAAGATATTTATATTTTCTTATGTAAAAAATAACTTAATTGTAAGATTAAATTAATAAATTCATAGTATAATTTTTTGTACAAATTTGGCACATAAAAAGCTTACATAAACAAGAAACAAAAAACCGCAGCGAATAAAATCCATGAAAAGCCTTTCGAAATTTCTCGAAAATATATCGATTTGATTTGCTGCAGGTGTTTTTCAGAATTATGAAAATAAATTAAAAAGAGTGAGGATTCCAGTGTAATATGCAAAATTTTAACTATTATCTTGATGAAATAAATTAAGGAAACAATAGCGCGCTGATATATATGTTGGAAATATTATCCTCACACAATCCAAAGATTTCAATTGACTTAAATAAAATACTATTGTATTAAGTGGAGATTCTATGGACATTCTTTGGACAAATTACAATTTATATCTTTCCATGGAAAATATGTGGATTTTTCCCACGTAAATTTTCCTCATTTTTCAAAGTATGGACAAATTGTTAATAGTAGGGTACAAATGGAGCTTATGGCATCTGACTTTCACACTCATTACATTCCAGTGGATAAAATTATTCCTTACGAGAGTATTTAACAATTCACCAAATGGTTTGCAATTATCGAAAGGTGACAATCCATCCTTAATTAATTAAGATGTTGTGTGTTTGTTTGTTTTTCAACCATATACCAACAGACCATATATTTTTAACACAGTGACTTTAATCCAAATCTACAGTCATTTTCTGTGAAATTTAGATTATCCGAAAATTTTGAATTGAGCTATTTATAACTAAAGACGTATTTTCAATGGAAAAATTGTCCCTTAACACATTCTGAATTACAATATTTAAATGTAAAATCTCCTCATATGTGAACCCTATAATTATATGATTTAATGTTAAAAGATCAACGCATTGCGTACCAGTGACTGTATATGACTTATGTTATATTTATTGCAAGTTGAAGGTGTATCGTATGTGTCAAAATTATTCCATTTAGATTTTATATTTTATACGTTATTATTATATGCGGTGACTTTTTTATATTGTACGTAACGTTTCGATCTCATATGAACAACTTTTTGAAATTGATCGCGTAGCCGATCTTGTTTTTGGATATTATTATTGTGAAAACTATATATAAGCAGCAACTAAAGAGCTTTTAGGATAGTGATAGAAACACACGATATTATAAATATACGATAAATAATGAATTAAAATAAATGACATTGGTAACAATTTAAAAAATACAAATAATTTTATGTCTCAAAATTTTGCATTGCAACCTCACTTATTTTTTTGTACTACAATTAAAAAAAAATTATACAATTTACACCCACAATTTATGAATCACAATTTATTTGTTTTTTTTTTTTTTCCTTTTCGTGTGCATGTGACTGACAAATTGAAAACGAAATATTAACACGTTAATCGTCACGATGATAATATCAGAAAAATTTTCACATGGGCCATGGTAACTTTATTAGATAATTTAGTTAAAAATGTATCAAGGAAACTTAATGTATCACATTAAACATTATTATTGTTTGTTGTAAGCCAAGAAATTTTCGGGTTTTGTTCCTGATAGGCCAGTTTTCGAAACATAATGCAAATGTATGGTTTGCGTCGGACATCTGTGATTGACGTGACCTTCTACCAAATCGCGTACGTCAGACATATATGCCGGACATGGCTCATGTAGAACTTCTTAGCGTCAGACACATATGACTGACATGGCGATTAACGTGTTAAATAATAATTAAAATCAATTTGATTAAATTAAAATATATTATTATTATTATTATTATTATTCATTGATACATTTAATTTTTTGTTGGTGTTGGTGTGTGTACGTGTAGTAAAATACAAATTCAAATTTATTGTAAATGTGAATAGCTTTAAAAAAAAAAAAAAATTAAAGATAGAAAATATAACAATCGATAGACAAAATGTTTTTTTTTTTATTTTCATTTTTGTACAATATTTAATCTTACAATATTTCAAAATTATTTCCAAATATCAATTTATTTTGATTTAATAGTTGATAATTTATATTTCCATTCACAAAATATTAAATACACACACACACACACACACACAGAGAGCGATATATAAAAATAGATATTTTTCAATTTTGCGTTTTTTTTTTTGTATTTTTAATGATATGGCCCGCCGTCCAAATCATTCACAAATTTTATTTTATATTTATTTTTTTTTGTGTATATGTAATTTTTTCATAAGTAAAAACAGAAAGTTTTCGCAAGACGATAAAGAAAATGTTATCAATTCAACAATTATATCAATATAAATGTATACTCGTAACCGCGTATATTATCAGTAATATGTGCCCAAGAATTTTGTCTCACTATCAATAATAATTAAATAAAAATATATATTTTGAGAATTCAATTGAATTATAATCTTTTGTTTTTATTACTTTTCGTATATTCAATACCTAAATTATAGGAAATATTTCGCTAACTTTTAGTATTGCATTCAATTCACACACAACTACCGACTTCTTTATGATATAGCATTTTTTTACTTTATAATACTATAAAAAAAAGTTTGTTTGCCTTTTTTATATTTATTTATTTATTTATTTATACGTGAATTAAATGTATATTTATAAAATTGATAGATAAATTTATAATATGAAAAAAATTAACAAATTTAAAATAAATGATATTGCGATAAAGAAATATTACGCGATAATTAATTGTGTTTTCCAGAATGAAAGAAAACCAAAATTTTATATGGCCAATCAAATAATAAAAACTTGCACACATAATGATCAATATTATATAATCCAATCAACGCACATATATATTAATAAGATTATAAATTACTATGGTTTGGGGCACCCACTGTCCAAACAATAATAATAATGTATTGGGACTATAACTAAGTTTTGGGGATATTTTGTTAAGAAAAACACATTTATTTGAAAGTAACGGCGGTATATTATATTTTATTCAAAGTATTTGCCATCAGGAAGCTACAACTTTTGACCATCTTTGTGGCAAATTATGGATTCCCTCATACAAGAACTTCTTTTGTTTTGAAGCAATCCATGAATCCAGCCATTTTTTCATATCTTTGGGTGAATTGAACCGCTGTGCAGAAAGGGTTGACTGCATCGGCCGGAACAAATGGTAGTCTGATGGAGCAATGTCTGGTGAATATGGCGGGTGGGGTAGGACTTCACAGCCAAGTGCTTCTAACATTTATTTGACCGGTTTTGCAACGTGTGGTCTAGCATTATCATGCTGCAGACTCACACGTTCATGTTTGTTGGAATATTTATTTATACAATATTCAATTCGATGCAAAATTGAATATCTTTGAAGCAAAATTTCACAAATTGTTTTTCGATTTTCCAGTTGTCTTTCCGTCAATTCAAGTGGTACCCAATACGATAGCTTTTGGACCATTCCCATTTTCTTTAAACGTTTGGAAACACTTTGCTTGACTAACATCTAATGCCAATGCTAATTCTTCTTCCGTTTGACATGGATCTTTACAGAGTGCAGCTTCCAATTCTTCGTCTTTAAATTTTTTTGGTGCTCCAACGCGTTCTTTATCATTAACATCAAAATCATGTTTTAACCCGTCTAAACCAATACTCACAATTGTTTTGTGATGGGGAATGTTCACCATAAATTTGTAATAAAAAACGATAAGTTTCTGCTGCTGTGTTCTTCTGAATAAAATTACTTAACATAACTTCCCGCAAATGCTGTTTTGTTGGTACAAAATTTTCCATTTTTAATCAACTAAAAAAAATACTTGTTTACACTTCAACTGAATATGAAAGTTGGATTCAACTACTACAATAGCGAAGTATTGTCATTTCACACTGTGTACAAGCAATACTACTTACGACACCAGGATTTAGTTATAGACCCAATAAATGTAATAACTTTCTAATCGGCTGGTGATTGATTTACATATTTTGTGTGCACTATGTTTAACAAACTGTGATTGTGATGACATTTCCCTTCGTATAAGCTAAACTACAAGGCATTTAGTAATATTAGTAGTTGTTGTGCATTGACCGGAATAAAATGCTAAAGTAATAACAAAAGTCATAATTGTTTATCCAAAATTCAAGTTTTTTAATGACATCGACAATTCAATGGTGTATTTTTCGATTAAATAAAATTGTTATTGTAAAATTCGTTTCGAAAAATAACCGGCGAATGAATTTCTATTTTTTTAAAAATAATTATACGATAATTATTTGGCGGACAGAGGGCTGCTTAGTTTATATATTGTATTAAATTGAAAATGAATTAATAATTATATCTATAATAATCGAATAAATATTGAATGAAGAATTTTTTTTTAAATTTTGACAACTCATATTTTTAATGATAATAAAATTATAAATTATAATTACGTGCGCATATTAATTTTAAATAAACGAAACGTAATTCACACACATCAAATTACGTTAAATTTAGATAATCTATTCTTATACATTAAAACTAAATGCGTATAAATGTGGTATGTTAATGCATACGAATTTATAAATCGCGTTTATCGGTGCGATGAATGGAATTTTTAATAATAAAATAATTAATAATAAAGTAAAATGAAATATTGGAAAATAACACTGAAATATAATATGACAATTCTCTTGAAACAAAATAATATGCCACAACAATGACATGACCATCAGAAACTATATCACTAAAAATTCTATAAATAACGTTTTAATGTCACCACATTTAAAACTAATTGTAAGCATCATCCAATCAGCACATCAAATTTGTAATCAATGTAAGTCAAAATACAATGCATTAGGTGCATCGGTAATTTTTGTGCAACAATCGAAAAATGCAAAAAGAACAAACTTTAAATTTAGTTTTAAAATTGATAAAAATGCTATCGAAACACTTTAAAAGCCTGTAGTGAAAATTGTTTATTCGAAATAAAAGTTTTTGAGTGCAGCATCGTAGATACACGAGACGGGCGCCCAAGAGAAGATGCATATGATGAAATGTTGGATCCACAACAACGATTACCGAAGAAAATATCTATAAAAAGTGAGTGCGATTTCGTTAGATTTAGCAAAAAATCTTCAGTGACAGATAAATTTAAATTATTGGAATTTGGTAAACACCAAACACAAGCAATTAATGAGAATTTAACTGGAAAAATGGATAAGTGACGATTATTTCTTAAAAACTATTGTTACTGTCTGTAGTTTGTCCGCAAAATTTACGCATTATTTGTAGTTGTCCGTAGTTACAATTCGAGGAAATATCTATGGATTTCTTACGGATGTCCGGTGGAATTTTATAAAAATTGTCCTTGGATTATCCGTATATTTCCGATAATAATTTCTACGGATTCTCCATACAAGTATTTCTCTTCGCTATTATTCCACAGAATTTCCATAGAATTTATATTCAACCTTTTTGTGAGCAGACCCACGGATTTTGACAAAAATATCTTTGGATCGTCCATGTATTTTAGCAACTAATATCCGTGAATTGTCCGTATTAGCCGAATAAATTTTCTTATGACGATGATGCCAAATCACGGTTTCATTCAGTTTTTTTACCGATACACCAGTATTTCTATAAGCACGGAATGAAACAAGAAAAAAAATCCGGTAATAAAATCCATAAAAAGTTTTACAAAATTCCTAGGAAATATATAGATTTGAGTAGTTGGTTGTTTTCAAAATTTTTTAATTAAATTAAAAAGATTATTTAGATAAAGGAAATATACAAAATTTGAACCACTCTGTCTTGGATAATTGGTGAAATAAATTATGAATACAATACCGCGCGGATATATGTTGGCCATATTATCCTGACAATTCAAAGATATCAATTGATCTAAATAAAATACTATTATATCAGTCGTCCACATGCATTCAAACTGTACGGTTATTAAAAAAAAAAAAAAAAAAAAAAAAAAAACTACTAAAACTAAAACTGCAATTAATGCAAATTTATAATAATATAAATAATTTAATTAAATTTAGTGTATGCTGTGTATAGATTCAGTGTATGCTAGTTTAATGAACTTTACTTATTTATATTAAAAAACCACACTCAGCAAAAATTACATTTATATATTGTGAAGTGATATCATATTTATTTAATAATATACAAAACAATAATAATGAAGTGATATTGGATATTTATAATATTATTTATTATAATACTAATATTACTAATATATAAATATGCAAAGAACACCACCACCAACACCAAAATGCAACAACATACACATAAACAACCTAATTCAACAACAACAAAAAAAACAACAACAACAACAACAACCACAACAACTAGAGCAACTACCACAGCAACAACTACAACAACAACGACAATCGGTTGAACAAATGGCACATCAACAACAACAACAAGACAATCAACCATTAAACAACACCATAAGTAACGAGGTAAATAATCCACTAGAACAAATAAAGTATCTAGAGAGAAAATTACTCGAACTAGAACAAAGCAAAGAAAATAAAATGCAACTACAATATAGTTCAACATCGACCCAAGTCTCTAATAAAGAAGAAGATTTCGGTATTATGTCCAGCAAAAGAAAAAGAAATAGTCCTCAACAAAGCCAAACTACTAAACAAAAGAAAACACAAAGTAATAATTGGTTAAACCCTGTTTCTACTTCAAATACTTACGAACTACTAGATAATATAAAAGATGATGAAAATATTATAAAAACGTCAAACAAAATTCCACTGCCACCTCCAATCTTCGTATCAGGGGTAAAGGATATAACACCGCTCACAACATTACTAAAAGATTTATGTGATAAAAATTACAACATAAAAATACTTAATAATGAAGAGGTAAAGATACAATTGACATGCCCTGAAAATTATAGAAAACTAGTTACAGAATTAACCGAAAGAAAAACAGAATTCCATACATATAAAGATAAAAATCAAAAAAATTTCCGAATAGTTCTAAGAGGGCTACATCCTTCAACCGACTTGGAAGAAATAAAATCTGAAATCGAAGAAAAAAACCATAAAGTTACTAATGTCTACAATATAAAACAAAGACAAACTGGAAACCCATTGCCATTATTCTACATAGATCTCCAACCAGCAGAAAACAATAAAGATATATATAAAGAATACGTTATATTGCACACCAAAATTAAATTCGAACCACCAATTTTTAAAAAAGAAATTCCGCAATGTTATATTTGTCAACGGTATGAACATACCTGGAAATATTGCAATAGAAAACCAAGATGTGTTAAATGTGCAGGGGAGCATTTAAGTCGTGATTGCAAAAGAAATACACGGGATGATAAGGTATTATGTGTCTTATGTAATGGAAATCATCCAGCCAATTACAAAGGTTGCAGTTATTATAAGCAACTAGAATTGAAAAAATTCCCAGCATTAAGAAACAGACAAGAAGTTGTCCAGACTCGTAAAACGCAAGCAAATCAGTATGTGCAGCCAAACTTAACTTACGCACAGGTAATAACAGCTACAAATAATCAACAACAAAATGAAAAAACGATAAATACCCATGCACATCTACAACATCAACATCAACAACAACAACAACAACAACAACAACAACAACAACAACAACAACAACAGCAACAGCAGTTCGTCACACAGCCACAACAGCCATCAAATGATATATCTGAAATGAAAATTATGATGAGAGAGCTTATGAGTCAAATTGGTCCTTTGATAGGATTATTAACCAAGTTAGTAACAAAAATGGTATAATGCCAAATCTTCTCAAAATAGTACTCTGGAACGCCAACGGTTTAACGCAACATACATATGAAATAAATAGATTTATTATTGAACACAAAATTGATATACTGCTGATCTCCGAAACACATTTTACCAACAGAAACTTTTTTAATATAAGAAATTATAAAACATACCATACCAAACATCCGGATGGGAAGGCGCATGGTGGTTCGGCCATTATCATCAGAAATACAATAAAACATTATGAACTGGAAAAATATGAACATGCATATCTACAAGCAACGAGTGTGGTTGTAGCGGATTGGAACGGGCCATTGACTATATCAGCCTTATACTGCCCACCAAAACACAATATCAACAAAATTGAATTCATCAAATATTTTAAAACTTTGGGTAACAGATTTATTTCAGGAGGTGACTATAATGCTAAACATACAGAATGGGGTTCAAGATTGATCACACAGAGAGGCAGACAACTTTATATGGCGATTCAAGAAGGTAAATTGAGTCATGTATCTACGGGAAAACCAACTTATTGGCCCTCTGATCAAAACAAAATTCCAGATTTATTGGACTTCTGTATCACAAAAGGTATTCCAAAAAATCGAATAAAAGCAGAATCGAGTCTAGAATTGTCATCGGATCATACCCCTATTATAATTACCGCATCCACGGGCATAATAAATACACAGAGTAGGCAAACATTACATTCAAAGATCACAAATTGGAATTTATTTAAAGAATTAATTGATAAAAAAATAACATTGGACGTATCATTAAAAAATAATACAGATATATCAAATGCAATTGAAAATTTTAACAACATAATAAAAGATGCAGCTAAAACATCAACACCAGTGCACTCCGAAACTATAAGACAAGAAATATGTCCAGCAGCCGTAAAAACAAAAATTAAAGAAAAAAGAAAATTAAGAAAATTATGGCAAAAAACAAGATCACCTGAAAATAAATCTAAATTAAATCGTGCAATAAAAGAGCTAAGAAAACTAATGAAAGACATCAAAGACGAAGCAATTCAAAGCTACCTGGAAAGCCTTACGGCAACCGAAATAACAGATTACTCTCTTTGGAGAGCAACGAAAAAAATAAGTCATCCACAACAACATGTTCCACCCATTAGAAAAAGCAACGGCGGGTGGGCAAGAAGTGACAACGAAAAGGCTTTTTTATTTGCTACTCATCTAAAAAATACGTTCACACCTCATCCAACAGAAAGGTCGGTAGATGAAGATCGCGAAATTTTAGATTTCCTTGAAACACCATTCCAAATGAACTTGCCTATAAAAAAATTTAAAATACTAGAAGTACAAACATTTATAAAACAAGAAATAAACCCAAAAAAGACACCGGGAATTGATAAAATCACCGGAAAAATGCTAAAAGAACTTACACCAACTGCTATGAAATATTTAACCTATATTTTCAACGCCATACTAAACACAAATAGCTTTCCAGAACAATGGAAGACCGCTAAAATTATTCTTATCCCAAAGCCAGGCAAGAAACTTGACGATGTAAAATCATATAGGCCAATTAGCCTATTACCAGCTATTTCAAAGGTTTTTGAAAAACTATTCGCTAAAAGATTAAAAGTAGTAATGTTGCAAAACCACATTATACCAAATCACCAATTTGGATTCCGTCAACATCACGCAACTACAGAACAAATACACAGAGTGGTTAATCAAATAATCAATACATTTGAAACGAAGAGTTATTGTTCTGCGGCTTTTCTCGACATCTCACAGGCGTTTGACAGGGTATGGCATGAAGGCCTCCTGTATAAATTAAAAAAACTACTACCTCACCACTACTTCCAAATTCTAAATTCATACTTGGAAAACCGTAAATTTATTGTCAATCATCTTGAGGAACACACAACAACTTTTCCAATAAAAGCTGGGGTTCCACAAGGAAGTGTTTTGGCCCCACTTTTATATCTCATTTACACGGCGGATCTTCCAACAACGAAACATATCATCACAGCAACTTTCGCAGATGACACAGTAATCATGGCAACGCATATAAATCCAATGATGGCTTCAAAAATACTCCAAGAAAACTTAAATGAAATTCAAAAGTGGCTCGGAATATGGAGAATAAAAGTGAATGTAGAAAAATCGATCCACGTCACATTTACCCTGTGTAGGCTAAATTGTCCGGCTGTAAAGATTAATAATAATACAATACAACATGCTAACTCGGCAAAATACCTAGGTATGTATCTAGATAGACGCTTAAATTGGAAAACGCATATTATAAACAAAAACAAGCAACTAAGACTCAAGTTCAACAAACTGTATTGGTTACTGGGAAGATCGTCCCAGTTATCACTAGAGTGCAAAATAATTGTATATAAGGCAATCATAAGACCAGTATGGACTTATGGTATAGAACTATGGGGAGCCACATGTACATCAAATATAGATATAATAGAAAGATTTCAATCAAAGGTGCTCCGTAGTATAGTTAATGCACCATGGTATGTTCGCAACGATCTTTTAAGAAAGGACCTCAACATTTGTTCGGTTAAAGATTTAATTACATCTAAAAGTATATCTTATTATAAAAGACTTCATGAACATCCAAATCAACTTGTGATGAAATTTTTAAATGCCAACGAACATGCACGAAGATTAAAAAGACATATACCATCAGAATTAATAACAAGATTTAAATAAACAACACCCATCCTAATAAAACAATGATTATTATTGTTTATGGTTAATTAAGGGTAATTGGATCACTGGATCCATTACTAACATTTCATAGTAAATCAATATAAATAATTTAAATGTCAAATAAAATTACTTAATATCTTTGGTTCTTACAGTATACAGTAAGAAACTAATATGTAAGATAGATTGTAAAGATGCTGAAACAAATAAAAAAAAAAAAAAAAAAAATATTATGTGGAAAATCTATGGACATTCTTTGGACAAATTCCAATTTATATTTTTTCGATGGAAAATATGTGGATTTTTTCCACGGAAATTTTTCTCATTTTTCAAAGTACGGACAAATTGTTAATAGAGTGGTGATGAAAAATGATTTATGTTATACGAGCCGCAGAAATTAAATCTCAAAGTTTTGTATATCAAACGATCACCATATGGAGGAAATTTAAAAGAAGCTCGTCTATTGAATTCAAAATTCAAAACAATGATCATTTTTGTTTTTATCTATATTCCAAAGGTATATTATCGACAAAGAATTTCTTCCAATTGGTACAACGGTTAATGTTTTGTGTTACATTATTGGTGTATTTAAGCATTTACAAAATCGTATACGTTGGATTTGTTCTGAATATTGAGAACAGTTGGTGATTTTATATTATCGTACCGCAATTATCAATTATTATTTATTTTTTACTAAACTTCAGCTTTATTTCACATATTTAGTTTCATCAGATTAATTTTATTATTGTATTGACACGTTGAATGTCATTGAAATTGACCTTTGCATGTGATCTGGTACCATATTTGTAACTTATGTCGTATGTTCTACATGATCAAATCTGCATTAAAAGGAATAAGATCGTTGTTGGGATTGACGAGGTGATGTACATATATAATGAAGGAGCTAATTACTAAATGTGTATGTATTTAAAATAAATGTTTTTTTACATCATACATCTCATTATTTTATAGCCACACCTCGTACATATATGTTTGTTTTTGCGTATTCATATAAATAATACCATTCTATCGCACATGAGTTTTCATTATTGTTTACACTTAACTTTTATTTTATATTTTCAGTAAATTATGTACGTAAGTCATGTGTTACTTCACGACTGGAGTATTATTTACAACGACCACCAAAAATTTAGTACAATCAAATTGGTAAATTACCTGGGAATTAACGAAAAATAGATGTTTTTTTAATTCCATTATTTTAATATGTGGCTCTATGACTAATGGTGTGTTTGTGTGTGAGTGTAGACATTGTTAAAATGTTAATCTTTGCGTAATGTCTAATATCATATTTCCAAAGATATATTTTTTAATCCATATAACGAACAAATGCCAAATGATAACTCATTGTCAGATGAAAAATTTTAGTATTAAATTAAAATACAGAAAGATTGAATTAGAAAATTTCTTGAATTCCATTTTTAACAACATATTAAGTGTTGTTGTAAATTATAGAAAAAGACTAATATATAGAACTGAATGTTATAGGAGTGGTGGTCGGTTACAAAGATATTCCGGACGACTGTTTACAGACATAATCCTTCCATATATATATGTTATTTAATTAACACAAAGAGATTAGATTCCGAGAAGTAACTTGTGATCGCACTTTATCGATTTATTTATTTCGTTTTGAATTCAATTGAGTTTTCATTGGTGAATATAATTTAAGAAATTTAAAAAAATTTGTTTCATAGAAAAAGTATTCTCTTCCAAAACATATTTATGTTCATTGACTTCATAGGAAAATTTTTATAGTTTTTAACTCTTCACCATCAGTTGCATTATATACTGACAGATAGGTTATTTTTCGTTTCTGCCGTTTCCGAGTGAACCATTTCTATAGTATAAATATATATATTAATAAAATGTGATTTGAATTCAATTATTTCCGAATCTATGTCATTGGTATGTATTACTTGAGGTGATGATCATTGAAATATTATCCTAAAATATTTACTTTTAATTTTGCAGATCAATGTTTTTCAAAAATTTTACCATAAAACTATAAATAATTTTAACTATATGTGATGTGGTCCATATAAGTATTTAGTCTATAGGTGTATATATGTATGTGTGTAAAAATCAGTGACCACATATAGAGGTCAATAAATATAACAATTGAGTAGCAGAAGAAAAAGAAGCATTTATTATTATTACTGTCAATAAAAAATATAATATTTAACATTACTAAAATGAGTGACTGGCACGTTAATTTGATTAAAGTTAAACATTATTTTTACTGATGACAGATGACAAAAAAAAAACCTTTAGATCCTTTTGTTTTGCAATTTTACGTAAATATAAAAAAATTTTTACTTATATTTTATTTTAGTATTTGTTATTTTAAGTTATAAACATTAGCATCTTTTTATGTGCTCGTGTATAACCTGAACCAATAGTATTTTGGATTATTTTTTTTTGCGGTATTCACACGCGATTGAATATGCAAAAATCGCGGAGGTTGGTACAGCAGAAGGCGTGTCTGTATGTGATATTATCTCATTTTATTTCTTCTTATACAATATATGTTGATTTCTTATTACATACAATTTACTTGCATAGTTATAACTTAACTTTATTTTATAGTTATACCTGTAAAAATAATAAACTCTACCTTGTGACAACTGATTATAAATTATTATTATACATATCTTTATGTATACAGACAGACAGACACACACATATATATAGTTAGATATAAAGTTAAGTACATATAAAATAAATGTAATTGTTGTAAGCGAACGAATATATTCCATATTATAATACAGTGTAATAAAAAAGTATACGTAACTCTATCGAACTATAAATATAAAATAAAATAATTTTTTCAATCACCATTTTTTATATTTTCTTCAAACTAAATTTTATACTCGTCTGACAATAAAAATGATGTGTTTGTGTGTGTGTGTGTGTGTGTGGTTTTGTTTTATACACAATATTTTTTGTCCTTATATTATATTATCAGAGGTCTTTTATATTGTCTTTATAGTTAGAGTTGTTTTTTTATGTCCATTACTCTTTATATAGAATGACATTGCAACATGATAGCGCTTATATTTCATACACACACATTATTGTTATTGTAGCTACGAAATATATACGATTACATATAATTGTATCTCTTATATATCTTTAACCATAAATACACACACACACACACACACACACACTGTACATATTACCTCTTTCTTATGATGATGAAGATCATTAAAACATTTGTTGATTTTATTTTTAGTATTATTTTATTCTTCAATTTTATAATAAACGCAATAAAATTTATTATTATTTTTTCAATTATATTTGAAGAAAATATACAAAAAAAATAATAATAATAATAATAATATATTTTTTCCTTATTTATAAATAATAAATATGTGTGTGACAAATACACATCACACACACGAATCCCCTGTGTATATGCAAAGGAATGAGTGCTTCCCCGTATTTATATCACATAAGAACAATTCATTGCTTTAGTCAAGTGTACCATAAACAATTAAAAAATATACGAAATATTATTGTTTTATTACAAATAAATTCTATATATTATTTTTTCATAAATTACATATTCAATATATATATGGCGACAAAAAACACGTTGAAACGTTATATTGTGGATTGAGATGAGTTAACTCATTCTTCTAATATAAATTTTATAAGCTTTTTTTCTTCCATATTAGAGATGGGTCGTTCACGAACGATTCGTTCATTTTGAACGAATCAGTAAGGTCATCGAATGATTCAATTCACGTTTCTAATAAAATATAGTTCAATCGTTCACTTGTCTCAGAAAAAAAGTAATGCACAACACATTACATACACATACACAACACGCACAATACACTCAGATATTTTTAAATGTTTTATAAATGCATAAGCTTTTTAATTCATTTGTAAAATTGTTAAATGCTAATGTTGGAACTTGGAAAGATTGACATTGGAATTTGGAACCATGGTTATAACGAAAGAAATGAAAATGAAACCAACACCATCCACCACTATGAAATGAACCTATATGTTTAAGCTTGCATTTGTACTGTGAAATAACATAACATTTAAATTCAAACTTTCGTGTTCCTTTGTACATATATAAGTTCTAAAACAGAAACAAAAAAGAATCAAAAGACGCAAATGAACGAATCTTTTTTATAAGTCTTTAAAACGAACTGAATTAAATGAATTAATTCAGTAAAATGAACGATTTTGCCCATCACTATTCCATATACACAAAACATACATACATTAAACGTTGCATACATTCATATATTTAAAAAGCTTTTAATAATTAAAATCACTAATATATATATAGACATAAAAAAACACGTTGAAACGTTATATTGTGGTGTGAGTTAAGTTAATTGATTGTTATCTATATAAATTTTATTTGTATCTACATATTATACGTAAACTCTGCACACGTTCACATATTTAAATGGCTTTTAAAATTAAAATCAAATCATATATATATAGACAAAAAACATGTTGAAACGTTATATTGTGGATTGAGTTCAGTTAATTGATACTTATCTATATCAACTTTATCTGTATTTACATATTATACGCAAAAAATACACACATTCTCATATTTAAAAAGCTTTTAAAATTAAAATCATATATATATAGACATAAAAAAACTCTCAGAAACGTTATAGTGTGGATTGTGTTGTGTTCATTGATTTTTATCTATTTAAATTTTTTCTGTATCTACATATTATACGCAAAATATTTAAAAAGGTTTTAAAATCAAATCATATATGTATAGACATAACAAAACATGTTGAAACGTTACATTGTGGATTAAGTTGAGTTAATTGTTTCTTTTGTATATCAATTTTATCTGTATGTACATATTATACGTAAACTCTGCACACGTTCACATAATTAAAAAGCTTTTAAAATTACAATCATATGGATATAGACACAAAAAAAACTCTCAGAAACATTATAATGTGGATTGTGTTGAGTTCATTGATTTCTATCTATTTAAATTTTATATGTATCTACATATTATACGCAAAATATTTAAAAAGGTTTTAAAATCAAATCATATATGTATAGACATAAAAAAACACGTTGAAACGTTATATTGTGGATTGAGTTCAGTTAATTGATTGTTATCTATATCAACTTTATCTGTATCGAAATTTTGAAAACAGTTAAAGTTATTTTTTTTCTTCTGTATTTATTGCATAAAACTTTATTTTATACAATTCTTAGGTGTACTTAGGTGGGGTGGTTCTTTAATTTTAATCAATTATTATTTATATTTTTTAAATTAATCAATCAAAGACAGAACATACAGAAAATATTAAAATTAATTTTGTAAATTCGAACCAATTTTTTATTTTTTTAATTTATATCATTCTGCCGAGTGGATTTGTAAAAGACAAAAGACCAAAAGTTTCAGTCAATTTGATAAATAACACCGGTTATAAGTAAAATAATTCAAAAATTATTCAGCAATTATTTTTCAATCGGTATACTTTCATAAATTGTGCACGCACCAATTGGCTGATGTACACAATGAAGCATAAAAAAAAGCATAGGTATAGATGCTGTGGCATATTTGGTCCCGTCAAAGAATAGAATGGTTGGAGGCGAAGATACAATTTTGAATTAGACAAGTTGTACGGTCAACCAAATATTGTCAAAACAATAAAAATCAATAGAATGAGATGGCTTGGACACGTAGTACGCATGGAGGAGGAGCGTGTGCCCAAAAAACTGTTATATAATAGTAAACCAGAAGGTAGAAGGAGAGCCGGAAGACCTAAGGCGAGATGGCTAGATGCAGTAAACTGTGATATAAAGATTTTTAAAATTCGGGATTGGAAGACATTAACTATGGATAAGTCAGGTTGGAAAAGCGTGTTGGAGAAGGCTAAAATCGCACTCGGGTTATAACGCTATGCAGTAAGTAAGTAAGTATAGGTGCTGTTTTTGTATTGAATCGCATTGAGTTACACGATTAGTTTTAATGTATTTGGTAAATCAGTCTATGTAATTGTAATTCAAAAAATATTTTATGGTGTTTCCCTAAACATAATTCGCATGCTTCGTGCCTGTAAATGTATGTATCTATCGATATATTTTGTCTGTTGTATATAAATATACACTATAGTGGCTGTGTGTATATATAAGAAAAGATAATGTGATTGCGTGTACAAAACAGTTTGTACATATATTTAAAAAATAATAACCAAAATGTCACATTAATAAATCATTATTTTTCCATTTATTTAATTGTATTTATAAACAAAATTATAATCCTTTTTCTTTCATATATTTGCGCGCCATTAAATATATATGTGATTATATGACCAAATGTTTAAAAAGTTGTCATCATATAGAGATTTATTAATCAGTTACAGTGCTCGTGCCTATATATTTTGCCAATATTAGGTGCTGAAACATTTGCTTTAATATTCAATGATATATTGAATAATTCTAATTGTATTTATGTAAAAAACTACACATTCGTGTATTTTACTTGAACTATTTAACACCTTATAATTTAGTATCGTTATAGCCATTGCTCAAACCCATCAGCCATGAATTTTTTCGATTGTAACACTGTTTTTGAATTAGGTATATATTATTTATATGTTAATAATTTCGATTTTGTAAATTCGTTTTAACTTTAGATATTTCAATAATCACGGTCACTTTATATGAATACGTTCATGACCAAAAAACCAAAGTAACTCAAATTAATCATTGAATTAATTTGTATACACGTAAGATTATATATTCGGCACACAAAACGAATGATCAAAAAACAATCACATGACCAATGGTGTCTATTTATACAATAAAAACATTTGGTCACACTTAAATCCATTTGAATAAAAAATAGTCATAAAAGTAAATAAAAAGTATATTGCGTTTAGAAAATAGAGAAAAGCTACATTCGGGACTTTATTATTGGTATACGTGAAACATTAATTGTTTCTTATTCCTTCACATTCTTATTCTCACTATGTCGCATATCGCACAGCTATCACAATTGCATTCCACCGATAATGATGATATTTTGTTGTTTGTTAATGCTATAACCTGCCTCATATTGATCTGTGCCAATGAAGATTATGTCAAAATGTTTCGAGTTGAAGCAAGAAAGTTTAATCCGTCATAAAATTACTACAATTCACCGAGAATTTTTTGGAAATTTAATAATATTAAAAGAATATAAAACTGACAGCAATACAATTTAATGAATATGTAAAAAAATAATGTTGACTAATCTTTGGAATTTTAAATGCCACATCAACCACATAATAAATATAGAGCAAACATCCCTAGTAACGATTTGTCCGTATAGTTTGAAAAATGAGGAAAATGTCCATGGTAAAAATTCACATATTTTCCATATAGAAAAGATATATTGAAATTTGGCCAAAGAATGTCCATAGATTTTCCACTTAATTTAATAGTATTTTCTTTAGGTCAATTTAAATCTTTGGATTGTCAGGATAAAATTTCCAACATATATCCGCGCGGTATTGTATTCATAATTTATATCACCAATTATCCAAGACATAGTGGTTCAAATTTTGTATATTTTCCCTTATCTATAAATAATCTTTTTAATTTATTTTAATAATTTTTAAAACAACAAGCTACTCAAATCTTAAATATATTTCCTAGCAATTTTGTAAGAGTTTTTATGGATTTTTTTTCTTGTTTCATTCCGTGCTCATAGAACCTCTGGTCTATCGGTAAAAAAACTGAATGAAACCGTGATTTGGCATCATCGTCATAAGAAAATTTATTCGGCTAATACGGACAATTAACGGGTATTACTTGCTAAAATACATGGACGATCCAAAGATATTTTTGTCAAAATTCGTGGAATTACTCACAAAAAATTTGAATATAAATTCTATGGATATTCTGTGGAATAATAGCAACGAGAAATACTTCTAAGGAGAATCTGTACAAATTATTATCGGAAATATACGGATAATCCAAGGACATTTTTAATAAAAATCCATGGACAGGGTTGCACTCATCATTTAAAATTCCAGCTAACATCTTAAGACAAACTATACGGACAGTGTTACTAGGGATATTAAAGGGTTTTATTATTCGTGCAAGTATTGTGAGAATTGTTATGAAATAATTCATGCCAGACGATGTGTCGCCCACTTATGAATTAGTTAAAATGAATTAAGAATTGAATCTATTCATCCCGAGAAGATTACAAAGATTTTTTTAAAGAAATCTGAAAACGGTTGAATCCGTTTATATAATACTTTCTCATTATAGGATCAAACTTTTGGATATGCGATCATTTTAAATGTGGAAAATATAGAGAGGCTATCTTATATAGGCTTTTTTTTCAATATTTTAAGATTGACTGTCCTAATAATATTTTAGTTTAATTACTTTTTAAGACTGTGTTTTGCTTAGAATTAAATTTTGATCATACAACAGCAACTAAATGCACGATTTTACCATTTAAATTCAATGATAATTTTGTATAATTTCAATAGACGATTTTCGATAGATAATAACGTTTAAAGCTTATAGCGTTTATAAGTCACATCGAAAATGTTTACATTTGTATTTTGACTATAACTATGTTACATGCGGCTGTGTATGTCAAATACATGAATCAATGGTGAAGCGTTACAAACGGTTTTCAAATTACAATATGGCTATATTTTTCTGGTAGACGTATTGAAAGTAGTCTACTTTATGGAAAAAATTGGAATGCCCACCAACGAAATTTTCGGGAAAAACGATTTTTTTAGAATTAACATATTTTTGAATTACGATCATAGTTTTAATGGGTTTCCATTTTTGTGTACATAATTTAAATTATCTAATCAATTTCCAATCCTGCATAGAATATATTTTTAAAATCGATTCATGCGTTCAAAAGATATGATCGATTTTCTGTTTGATGTCAGTGAAATTTTGTATGAAATAATGATACTGTGTAAATTTTTTGTATCATTTGGGTGTTCCTTTAAACAGTACCACAAATTTCTGTCATCAATTGGAAAATCGATCATATCTTTTGAATGCGTGAATCGATTTTAAAAATCTGTTCTACGATAGATTAGAAATTGATTATAATTTGAAATTATGTACACAAACATGGAAATCCTTATAAACTATGGCCCGTAATTAAAAAAGATGATAATTCTTATAAGTAAATTTTCCCGAATATTTAGTTAGAACACCCAAACTTTTTTTTTCATTATTTAGTATAATTTAACACAAATTATAAGTAAAATATAGTGATATTAAAAACTGAAAACTATTTCTCTGGCTTCGCCACTGCGCTTCATTAATTGATATGTGTTAAAATAATTTTTATTTATAATGTTATCGTTTGTTAATTTGTCATCTAACGATGACGCCGCAATGGATGGTCATAATCATTACGTTTTCTAATTTAAAGTTTTCAATGTAATGTGTTCTGCACATATAGAACAGTAAAAACATTAAACATTCAATTCAGTTTCTATACCTATCCTAAATGGTATTACATCGCCACATTGGCCATATTGTATACGATTAAACCAAGTCCTAATTCATTAACATTATATATTATTTGTATATATGCACCTCGACCACACTGCGATACCGTATATTAAATTAGAATCATATACATATCGATTCCATTATTTTTATCCATATTCGTTGTTGCATTAATATGCGGTATTTTATAACATTGACCATATAGTTCCTGGTATTCATTATATATTGATATACGTTACTGATGCTGTATTATTATTGTTATAACATACATCACTTCATTCTAACATTCATCATACGGTTGCTGTATTATTATTATTATTATTATTATTATAACATCACATCGGTCGTTGTGTAGAGATAAAAGCAAGTCATCGACTTCCTTATTCGTATAATATTTCCTTTATTGTTTGTAATTTAAATAAATAAATAAATAATATTATTTTGTAATTGTAAACATTATAGCTGATACAATTTAATTTTTAGGCATTTATTTCTTTATTGGATATTTCAAGTTTTATTCTCTAGACGCAGTAGTCACATTTCTGCAAAAATAATAAGAATAATAACAAAATAATTTTGATTATTTTTAAATATTTTTTGGTGAAATATTTTAAACTTACCAATTCATTTGTGTGGGCATTGTAAACAATATTTCGCGCATTCTGTTACTTATTCATATCATATATTTTAGTAATCACATAAAAATATAATTGAATATAAAATTTTTTATACAATTTATAGTTTATTATATTGTTATTGTTATCTCCGGTCGCTGCCCCCCCGCCACATTCCCATCAATACAATATATATAAAACGGAAAAAATCCCAAATGTATGAATAAAACCTAAAAATCAAATTAAATAAATTATTATTTGATTTACAATAGTATTTCTAATATTTATATTGACTCGTATATGGAAAAAAATAAAAATAAAATAAGCTTTACTAAAATCCACATCAAAATTTATATTCAGAACAAGAAAAATAAAAAAAAACTAAAAAGATACAAACAAGAACAAGAATTGTAAAAAAAATAAAAATGTAGAATTTGTGATCATTTCTATTTGTCGTTTTTTATTTCTTCTTATTTATTTTAGTTATTTATAAGATAAGTATTATATTCACAATAATAATACAATATATAACTAACTACAATACAAACATAAAAAATAACACAACATATACAATTTTTTTGTATGTTTTAAAAGAAAATTCAGAATTCAATTTAACTTTTTTATTCAAACAAAATGGACGAAAATATTTTCTTTTCCTTTCCTTTATTTTATTATGTATTTTATATCTGTATGTATAATTTTGTTATAAGATGTGTATTGTTACTGTTACCGTATACTTAAATTTCTTAGAAATTTTCCTTATTCTAAAATTTTCAATGAACTACAAAAAAAAAAAATCTATATATATTATTATTTTGTAAATAGAAGAAAAATAAGTCAAATTTTCTATCTCTAAATTGGGGTTGACACATAAATACGATGAGCAGCTCATCAATTGGTTTAAACTTTATATTTATACAGAAAAATTATAATATTATATTATACAGTAAAACTTTAAAAAAATATATTGGGTCTATAACTAAGACTTGGGGATAATGTTGGGATAATGTAAGGTGTCGTAAGTAGTATTGCTTGTACACAGTGTAAAGTGACAATACTTCGCTATTGTAGTAGTTGAATCCACCTTTCATATTCAGTAGATGACATTCAGTTCAGAAGTGTACACAAGTATTTTTTTTAGTTGATTAAAAATCGAAAATTTTGTACCAACAAAACAGGATTTCCGGGAAGTTATGTTAAGTAATTTTATTAAGAAGAAAACAACAGCAGAAAATTATCGCTTTTTGTTACAAATTTATGGTGAACATTCCCCATCACAAAACAATTGTGAGTATTGGTTTAGACGGTTTAAAAATAATAATTTTGATGTTAATGATAAAGAACGTGTTGGAGCACCAAAAAATTTGAAGACGAAGAATTGGAAGCTGTACTCAGTGAAGATCCATGTCAAACTGAAGAAGAATTAGCATTGGCATTGGATGTTAGTGCAAACAAGTGTTTCCAAACGTTTCCAAAGAAGATGGGAATGGTCCAAAAGCTATCGTATTGGGTACAACATGAATTGACGGAAAGACAACTGGAAAATCGAAAAACAATGTGTGAAATTTTGCTTCAAAGACATTCAATTTTGCAACGAATTGTGACTGGTGATGAAAAGTGGATCCATTACGATAATCCAAAACGTCTGAAAGCATGGGTGAAGACAGGTGAACCAGGTTCATCGACACCAAAACGCAATATTCATGGTACTAAGGTTATGCTGTGTATCTGATGGGACCAGCTTGGTGTAGTGTACTATAAGATGCTTAAACCGGGACAAACCATCACTGCTGAACGTTACCGAGAGCAATAAATACAAGTGAGCCAAGCATTGCATCAAAAACTACCAGAATATTCCAACAGACATGAACATGTGATTCTGCAGCATGATAATGCATGACCACACGTTGCAAAACCGGTCAAGGAAACGTTAGAAGCACTTGACTGGGAAGTCCTACCCCAGCCGCCATATTCACCAGACATTGCTCCATCAAACTAATATTTATTTCGGTCGATGCAGTCAGCCCTTTCTGCACATCGGTTCAATTCATACGAAGATATGAAAAAATGGCTGGATTCATGGATTGCTTCAAAACCTAAGAAGTTCTTCTATGAGGGAATCCATAATTTGCCACAAAGATGGTCAAAAGTTGTAGCTTCCTGATGGCAAATACTTTGAATAAAATATAATGTACCGCCGTTACTTTCAAATAAATGTGTTTTTCTTATCCAAATATCCCCAAAACTTAGTTATTCACCCAATAAATGTGCGTTGATTACGCGTATGATACCATATTTTAATTATTTATTTAATACCTTTTTGCAAAATCAATATAATTAGATTTTAATTCACAATTTAATATGTAATAGTATTAGGTTGTTACATATGAAATGTCGGATTTTTATTGTAAATTTAAATAAGAATAATTTTTTTTAAAAACTATTTTATTAATCAAACAAAGTAAAAACCATTTTTGCCAATGTGGTACTATAGTTTTGGATATCACCGCTTTCATAAAAATTTGGCTCTCTATGGTGTCTATGAAAGATTGAAAGTTATTTTTGATGTGCTCTAAATTTGGCTAACCTTTTATCCACGGAGTAAGTTGTCCAAATGTTTAAAAAAGTGATAATCAGATATGTTCGGTGAATATGGTTTGTAGTGGTAGAATCTCGTATTTTAATTCGGCCAACTTGTTTGCGACTATCAATGAAACATGATGGTCGTGCGTTATGAATATATTAAGTAAAATTTGTTCTTTTAGATTGACCAATGCCGGCTGCATTTGACATAACTTCAATATCTGCATTGTACTTCTCTGATGTTATTGTTTCGCCAGAATTTAACAATTTATAATGAATTATTCCGGTCATACACCACCAAACACACAGGTGATATGATTCCGTTTTATTTCTTAGAAGCAAAGAACATTTCGTTCAGTTCGTGCGGTACCCATATTTATCCATATTTATTTTTTTTATAATATATTTTTTTTGACTTTACCAATGGTTGAGAGGTGACGTAATGCCGTTGCTGTACTAATTTCGAATTCTTGAGTAACTTCTCGTACAGTAGTGCAACGGCTGGTTTCCATAAGCGCTCTCAATGCAGTGTCATCAAGCTATGAAAATTAATTACTATGAAAATCTGAACTGATCATTATTTTCATTAGGCACTACATAAACAACTAACGTTTTACGGAAATATTCAGGAAAGGTCTAGCAGAAAAATTCTAGAGGTCTTAATTTGTAAAACAAAAAATTTTATTAAATAATTTCTACTTAATCAACAGTGGATCGGTAATTTTCTATAAAATAGCTACAACTCACAGAAGATATATCGTGGAGTTTAAAATTAAATTTATAAAAAAATAAATAAATAAATAAATTGAAAAATTAATATTAAAATCGAACAGATCAGACAGAGACACACTTTTTTTTGGAACGTCAAATCAACAAAGAAAGCCATGCGAACTGCGGTAAACGTGCATTCCTGGACATGGATTAGGATTACTTGATAACATCCGCTATTATATAGTAAACAATGGACCTATAAAAAGAAACAGAAGTGAACAGCAACTCAGTCAGACGAATGTGCTAAATGTTGGACATCAATACCTCTCAGTTGAATTCCCAATTTTTTAATTAATTTTTTTTTTATCTTTTTTTAAATATATATCTCACAAGACACAGCAGGGACGAATTAAATACAGTATAAAGATCATCAGGCTATACAAACTGCGAACGAAAAACTCAGAACTTATATATGGGATAGACTCAATTGAATTCTATTGCAAAAAAATGTGGTCGATGTAACTTTAACAGAAAGTATATTAATAAACCCAATTCGTTTATGAACGCGTGATATAGTCAAACAAAAATTGAAATCTTAAGTTGCAACACCATCAACTCCATGGTCTGAGATTATGCAAAGAATATAGGCAGAATGAATTTGACAAGAACACCAATGTAACATTATATACCGGGTTTATTGTGGTGATGTTATTATTGTATAATGGGGCACTCATATAGGTTCCATTCTGAACCGGATCTAGTGCGGTTCGCTATGGATATAGTAAATGCAGCATTGCATAGAGTAAAGGGTACACATTTTAGGTCGTACAGTATTTTCAAAACCATCTGTTTCTCAATTGTAAAATATTTATTCTTGTAATTATTAAATGATGGTATTATAAATTCTTTATAATTTAGATATTATAATAATTTTGCATATATTATATTGGTAAAATGTGATAAAATAATTTCTTTATATATTATATAAACCATATGACATTTATATTCAATATAACATTAGCTGTATCATGATATAATAAAATGTAAAATATGTCCAACCTATGTCCCATAATAAACCGGAATGGATAACAAAAAAACACGAAAATTAACATTTAATTTTCATCAAAATTATTTTATTTATTCAAAATACAATCCATCAACTGAACGACATCGATTTGCCCACGTTCAACCAATGAATCAAATAACTTTTTTATATCTGAGAGTAGAATGATGTTGTGAACGGTGCGGTCGTCACCTTTTTAATGTCTTCAACTGTTGCACAACGACTTCCTTTCATATAGCCAAATGAAGTTTTAGGAATAGAAATTAGTCGCAGAGATATAAATTAAGTGCAAATGGGGAATGATTAAGCAAAAAAAAAATTTGATTATTAGTTCAATTCGGTGCAATTTTTTGATCATCATTTAATTGATGCGTGAAACATACTTTGAATATTCACCAGTCGTAGTACAGTTAAAATTCGATGAATTATTGTTTTCGGTATGGCAACCTCCATTTCGTTGAAATAATTTCCTAGAAATTTTTACGAAATTACGTAATTTTTCAATGTTTTCTTCAGTAAATTGTTTCAGATTGTCGATCCGAACGTTCGTCATCTCTTCATATATATATAACTTCTCTGCCTACTGTGAATCATTTATTCCATTTAAAATTTTGTGCTTTTAATACACAATTATCATCGTAATACGCAATTTTAAACAAATCATACTTTTGAGTAGCATTTTCACCAATTTAAATACAAAATTTAATCTCTTTTTTCATATTAATTTTTCGACCGATGCACAAAAACATCTGTAAATTTATGTGCTCTATTTTCGGTTTCCAGTGAATGTTGTGTCATGAAATTTTGAAAGTTTGTTGAGGCATGTTAAAAAAATTAAGAGTTGGTGCTATGTGTTCAAAGTCATTCCGGTTAATTATGGAACAATGGGTGTATGTATAATAAACATTTATATTAATTATAGTAACTATAATTTATCAACTACATTTACATTTGCATCGGTATAGTATTTTAGTAGAAAAAATTATATAAAAAATAAATTAAATATTAAATAATTTTAATTTGATTCCAACCGAGAGTTTCCCTCATAATATACCAATATTAAATTTTTCGATATATAGATCTATAGACTCGCATTTTAATTATTTTTCTAAATATAAATATGTACAAACATAAATATTATATGTAACACATGGGCTGAAAATATTCCGAAAATTCTAAGAAGTGGCGCCACTAAAATTTTTTACATATGATTATTAGTTAGTACCAACCTTCAAACGATGCGTGCCAAATTTTGACAGCAGTACGACCATTAGTTCGTGAGATATTGCTTTGTGAGTGTAGCTACTTTTGTTATTTAAAAAAAAAATGGAAAAACACGAATTTCGTGCGTTGATTAAACATTATTTTTTGATTGGAAAAAATATTTTTGAAGCCAAAAAACTGCTTGACGAGCATTATCCCGACACTGCTCCAGCTTTTTCAACAGTACATTTACGGTTTGCAAAATTTAATACCGGCCATATGAGCACCAAGGACGATGAACGCAGTGGACGTCTAAAGGAGGCTGTTACTCCAGAAAATATAAAAAAAGTCCAGAAAATAATTTTAGATGACCGTAAAGTGATGTTGATCGAGATAGCTGAGGCTCTGAAGATATCAAAGGAGCGGGTTGGACATATCGTGCATGAATATTTGGGCATGCAAAAGCTCTGTGCAAAGTGGGTGCCGCGCGAACTCACAATCGATCAAAAACAACAACGTATCTATGATTCAGAGCAGTGTTTGGGCTTGTTCAACCGCAATAAAACAGAATTTTTGCGTCGATATGTGACAATGAATGAAACATGGCTCCATTATTACACTCCGGAGTCAAATCGGCAGTCAGCATCATGGGCAGCAAGCGACGAACCTCGTCCACAACGACCAAGAACGCAACAGTCGGCTGGCAAGGTTATGGCATCTGTATTTTGGGATGTACATGGAATAATTTTCATCGACTATCTCGAAAATGTAAAAACCATCAATAGTGACTATTATATAGCCTTGTTGGAGCGTTTGAAGCATGAAATCGCTAAGAAACGCATTTGAAGAAGAAAAAAGTGCTGTTTCATCAAGACAACGCACCGTGTCATAAATCAATGAAAACGATGGCAAAATTGCATGAATTGGGCTTCGAATTGCTTCCACATCCACCGTATTCTCCAGATCTGGCCACCAGCGACTTTTTCCCGTTTGTAGACCTCAAGAGAATTCTCACTGGAAAGAAATTAAAGAGCAATGAAGAGGTTATTGCCGAAACAGAAGCCTATTTTGAGGAGTACGAAATCGTACTATAAAAATGGTATCGAAAAGTTGGAAGATCGTTGGAATCAGTGTATCGCCCGCGAAGGGATGTACGTTGATGAATAAAGTTTAATTTTGCAAAAGCAATGTTTTTTTCTGAAACTTTTCAGCCCATGTGTTATGTTTTTCAACTATTATAATACAAATACGTTTAGTTAGAGCCTTTTTTTTTATCGTCATAATACACATGTGCTGCTCATGTACCAATAACTTAGTGTATGTACTATATTGTGTGTGTGTATGCATTATATTATATAATGTATCGACAAGAGGCAAATTAATTAAATTGTAATCAAATATAAATTAAGTCTAATAAAAATGTATATTATTACTTAAATATAAATACATTAAATTATAACTTGTACCGTTTTTGTATACATAAATTGTAATATATCCTATATTGTAATACATATAATGAATATAAATACATACACATTATTTGAAATTAAATTATAACAAAATTTTATTTCTTTTTTAATTGGGCAATTTATATTTATTTATTAATTGATTCAATTATAGAGAAGTTTAAGTCAATATTTATATAATGTTTATAAACGAAAAAAAATACATAGATATTTATAATGAACATATCACATCGCATGAACTAACCCATCGATATCGTTATACGTACAAATTATCACACATCAATTAATAATTACAATTTATAGAATATATGATCATTATAATCATGAATTTATATACCATTTATAAATATTATATTGCACATTTATTGTATTGTAACATATAAGAAAATGCGTGAACGCCTGTTGTTCGTTTTTTATTTCAACATTATCATACTATTGTCTTTTTATAAACTAATTAATATAAAATAATTATTATAGTTTAATAATAAAAAAATAATATTACACAGTACAATAATAAATTCTCACGAAACCGATAAATTAGATTACATGCATAACTTGACAAAATGTTTCGGGAAAATTTAATAGTATTTTGTTGCATATATTGTGTGATATAAACTATATAATTAAAACAATGTAAAAATTTTAGTTTCACCTTCCTAATCTGCGAGAATGAATATATAGTTCTGTAATCTATTGTAAACAATTTTTATACCATAGAATTTCTAATTGATCATAATTGATCAACACAAAATTTGCAATTTGCAATTTTATAGAATGCGATACGTAACAATTGCAATTTTAAGAATGCATGCAATTCAAAATTGATGCCATGCATGAATCGAACCAAATTTTTCGACACTTCATGTGTACAACAATAAAGTATTCATATATAAACATTACAGGATTTAAAATAGGATCATACAATCACCTGTTAACATATTTTTTCTGAATTCACACGCGCATTCAATGCAGATATTGCAGGTTTGATTATAGCTATATGACAAAATTTTTCAATTTAATACGGAAAATTATTCAACTGAATTAGCGTTTATGGATAATAATTAGAAAACAAATAACTTTGAAATAATAATAGACCTGGTGGTGGACACGCTATTCAGCGAATAACAATCTCTCCGTACACACACTATGAACGATTCACCCATAAGAATAATTAAATTTCTATAAAAATCTATCTATTTTGTTGAATTGTTACCTAATCATATTTTGGAGTAACTTAACAATTTGACTGTAATTTTTTTTAAGTCATATATTGCTCCAAGTGGAGCTTTATGTTATCTAATAAACCTTTCATTACAGCCAAGAGTTGGTAAATTACTCCGCATGGGAGTATATAACAATTCACCAATTTTACTGTAATTAACGAAAGATAGATGTTTTGATGGTAAATTACTCCGCATTGGAGTATATAACAATTTACCAATTTTACTGTAATTAAAGAAAAATACATATTTTCAAAATAGTATTATTTTTATATTTTATATTAGCCATATAACACACATAACTATTATGTGTGTGCAGACATTGTTAATCTTTGAGTAGCATTCAACACCATATTTTCAAAGATATCCGTTTTTCTTATTATTCCATACACAAACAAATGGTCACCCAGCAGAAAAATGTTAGTATTAAAATAAATACCGAAAAATTTCCTATGAAAAATAGCGGAATTGAACCCTCTATATTTCATTATTAATAATATATATTTCGGTGCTATGCAACTACGCGACTGCTTGTTTTTTAATTTGACTGTAATATCACCTATTAAATATCAAAATCCTGATTAAATTATAAAAAACTGGTTGATTTGTTGATCATTTTGTATCAAATTTTATTTGTTTGATTGAAATGAGACGCAGATAGTTGCAAATAAATTTTATACTCTTGTCCGCATAACATTTCTTGAAGTTCTTCTAAGATTATGGTAATTAGAATCCATCTACAGATCAGATTACAGATATTGTTGATCTGCTGACTAATTTTTGGTGCAACGAGTTTGAGTTCTAAATGTGCAGCCATTAGAAGAAAACCGGATGAACAATATTTATTTATTTTTTATTAATTTATTTCAATAGCTTTACTATAAATCCGAGTATGTTTTATTTTTTGTATGCTATACTTGATCGTGCCCATGTCAGTAGAACTATTATATATGGATTTGATCAGTATCAAATGGAAATACATTGAATATAAGGATTTTAAGGAACTTGTTATGGGCTCCATCAGTGACGGCTTGCTGCCTCTTTACAAATGTGTATATTTATTCAATTGGAGCACCTTATACAATTGGATTTCGCGATCCTCAGTCGCATGCATTCCATCGGTATGATTCTGAAATCTCAGAATTGAGTTTCATTTGCGACTTTTTTGAGCGTGTCAAATATTGTAATTGACATATATAATATGGAAGTGGTCAAAATAGTTTTTTAGTTAAAGCAATTTTCTACATTAGAATTATTTGAGTTTGATGGACAATGGTTGTGTTCTACATTGTGTGCGGGTATACAATAATTGCTATTAACCAATGTTGAAAACGTGATGAAAATGGGAATACTTTCGTTAACAATAACACAGCAATAAAAGCCTACTTTGTTAGTACTGCCTCAACGAATAACATAAATTAATGATATTAGAGATGACTATGAACAAGAAAATTTTTGGGATTGGATTTTTCGTAAATGGTGCATCAAATAAAAATGTATCAACCATTGTTTTAACATTTGGCTAGCGATATATCTTATCAATTGTCGCATGTTCAGAACTAAAAGCCTTATGTGCATGGATACAACAAAAAAGCGTCCTCGAGGACTAAATACAATCAATACATTCTGTACATCGCAGACGCATCGTTTGTGATGACGATACCATAATTGGTAAACATTTTCTGCTGATCCTTACAGTAGATAATTGTGTAAATGAAGCTACAAATAAGCTACTCTAACGCAAGTATTTAAGTATTTAGGAAAATATCTACATTCTAATGTAAAATGGAAAGAACACATAAAAAAAAAGAAGAACAAAGCGCATGGAATAAAGAAAATTATACTATGGATGGTTACTACTGTAACGTAAATTCGAATGGTCATTCGGAAATAAAATCAATACAATACAAACAAAGATTCTAAAGCCTGTTTGAACATTTATGGCATGGGATTATGAAGGTATGTACAAATAAAATAAATATACAAATAATACTAACAATTCCAGAAAATCTGCACCGTGATTTTCGAATAAAACTAGTCGAAGAATTACATGTGAAACCTCAGAAGCAAGCCACCATCAATGTAAATAACAACATCCAGAGAACGGCTTATAGAACTAAACCACTGATGGTTTAACTAAAAGAAATAGATTTACTGACATAACAATCTTCCATTGAAACCATTGCTTTTAACATATGTAGAATCTTCAGTTTCTGTATATTAATAATTACTTAAAAGAGGTACTGTTTGAAATTTGAAGTCAGTGTCCACTTAAAACTTAGTAAATGATTCAATAATTACACAGTATCTTTACGAGCCTGTAGCGCCATAATGTAATTGTTTACCTGTACGAATACCGTACGAATTTACAGACAGGATAAACGGTAACAACTCATGATTGGAAAAAGGAGGCTATGATTTAAAACTTGCATCATATCGCCAGTTTCACTATAAGCACCTGTTGTCACGAATACCCTGTAAATAATTTAATTACTGTTTTTTTTTTGTTGTAAATCCTTTATAATAATGTTGCATACACATACACATACACATTTAATAATAATATGTATGTGGAAGGAAGAAGCGCTATATACCCTGTGTGTTGAATATATTGGAAGATATAATTTAATGTGAACATTTTTACAATAATAATATAAAAGTAAAAGTTTGTATAATATTATGCTGCAAAACATTGATAAGAAATGGTTCAAATTAAACTTTATGATGATGTTAATACGATCACAACCCTCTGCAGATTTTTGTGTTTTTTTTCATACACATTATATTATCTTTTTCCAAAGAAAATAATATATTTCTCAATAAATAAATTATACTTTTCTAACGTGTTTATCAAGACTATATATTCGGACTATGTGCGTTTTTATAGATAAGAATAAATGTAAAGAAGATTTGTTGTGGTACGGGAATATATAAAATATAATATATTCGCACGCATTTATACCTACCCTTTCATATAAAATTATGTTGCTTGTTCAGGGTTGTTTTTATTAATTATTTTTAAATGCATTTTGATGGCCTATACAATAATTTGTCAATTTTATATATTTTTATAAATGTTGGTTCAATTTTGCAGCTAATTTGATTCCTTTTTCAAAATAATTATCATCTATACAATTAATTAAACCTTCTGTATTCATTCATTCATCTCGGACACATTTAATATGTGTTCAATATTTCTTAATTTATTGTAATTCACATCAGTTGACAGTTTTTGTTTTTGTCTGAATTTTATTTATTTCATATTTTCCAGTAATATTTTTATGTCGTGAATATCTAAAAATTACAAAATATAATATAAATTAATAATTTGTTTAAAATAATAAGTAATAAATTTATAAAGAAAGATGAATTAATTGAACTTATGTAATTATTTTGAAAGACCGCATTTTAGTTACGAGAAAAGAATTGTGTTACTCTCCTATTGAACAAAAGATATTCTGATTGATTTAGAGATGAACCGGCACAGGGTAAATTGGGTGTACACGTTGGTTTTATTGTCTATGTTACTCTGGGCTAGATGTCTCGGTGGATTAAATGTGTAACGGTATAAGAAATTTACACAAAGTAGCCGAAATCAAGTTCAGTAATTGATTTATTACAAAATTAAGAGATAATTTTGATTGGTATTTATTTAACACTGAGGCATTGCACTGAGGTCATCGAACATACACATACAAATTATAATATAGATATGTACCGATTTACAATTTTATCTATACTCACATATGCATTAACTTTGTATTATAAATTAAATTACATTATACAAAATTCCCTATTGCACAAAACGAAATATAATACACATGAAAAAATTTGTTAATAAAATATTAAATTACATTTACACTGAAAGAAAACGAATTTTATTTGTGGATTCGACGTTGGTTTTTTTTTTTTACATGCCGCAACAGTAATAGTAAACGACAACGTATTCCATTACGAAATCATAATTTATGGGATCTAAAAATAGTTTATAATCAAATTATTACAGCCAGTTTTCATAACTAAACACATTTCTTTTATGGAATCATGGTTTTATTAACAAACAAAATTACATTATTTTTTAGGGAAATCAATGCACCAACAATGTACTGTCGAGTGTAATGACATTCATTGGCAAAAATTATTCAAGAGTACCATGGAATTTGTCACACAATAATGGATCACAAAAAAATCGGTAATTTTACAGTAGTTTTAGTATTCTCCAACTACGACTATCCGCAGCTAATGTCATCAAAATCCGAATTTTAATTACCCTTCTGACACCGTTTATTGCATCTTAACATTTTGAAAACGATCTTAATATCGTGTGGCCGGGCGCAGCTCTATATGTCAATTTTTCATAAAACACATACTTTATCTCATCATTTTTTGGGTGTGCATTGCACATTGATGACAGTCAAATTGAAAAATGCCGTTCTAAGTTAGAACTTCTAACACTTTGGGTCCAAATTCGTTCGTTGGTATTAAAGGCAATTAATACTGAATCCCCTTGCCTGGCTAAAAACCAAACCGGTTTTCTTTCACGAAAATCGTTGCCGCTGTAATAAAATGTGTATATCCTGTTCCCTAAAGTAAATATTTTTTCTGATGGCATAGCTGTTATATCTTGTTTGGCTTTTTTGAGTACCGGAGTTGGCATTTAAGTTAATACGACCAATGTCCATTTCGTCAATTCTGAGGGTATTTATACACGTATACTGTGCACCTGTACCGAACGCAGTTATGATGACTCTGCAGACTGTGTAATCATTGGATCATAACTAAATTTTAAGAGGCTACTACATTCACAAAGTACTTCTTAGTAATTCTCATACACCGTCACCATATTGGGCCTCTTTTTACTTATTCGTAGCTAACCCATTTGGGTCACTATCCACAACCTGACAACTGACAACTGACATTGCATTATATTTTATACACAAGAAGACTAGTAATACAACAATTCACCGCAACTGTTTGTAGATTTCCAGCAGGCATCTGATTTCATTGAAAGACCAGCTTTGTTGCACTAATATTGCATTGGGATAGCACTGTGTTGAGCTCAGTCTTTTAGGTGTACGTGCTAGAGTTAACGAAAACGTTCCATTGACCCTTACAGTTATCTTAAAACTTAAAGTAATTCCCAAGTATCGTGTTTTTTTTTTCCAGTGTATGCATAAGAAAAATAGACATACATCTTCAATTTATAATCATTATTATTAGAATAAAATATGATAAAATATGTGTATATTTTATATGTTGAAAATTTAATGCAACAATCGTCTTATACTCTCTGGCTATATAGTTTTATTATAACGTTGTCATCTTATAAGATTATTCAAACTTACACCCTTCTTTCTACATCTTATACACGTGTTGTATATATTCAATCATATATAATGTATTTATTATACATGCGTTTATGTTCATATACATATTTATTATTTTGATATATGTTATATAATATGTAACGCAAGACCATAACTTGGCAAGAAACAATTTCACATTGTACACATAAATATATAATGGAAGAAAAATAAAATATCCATAAATAATATTCCATGAGGCTAGAGCTCCGTAATCCATCATATTTCATCCTTTTCTGGCATTTTTATACACACAATTTATATAAAAATGCATGAATATACTCGTATATGTAACATTTTGTATACATTTACAGTGAAGTGTAAAGCTGTATTTTTGTATAGAAACATTCAAACTCAAAATCTTCGAAAAAGTTTATTTCCATTCTGCGTCATCAGTTGGTTTAATTTTGCATGAAGAAATGTCCTTTTAAATACTAAAATTTGATTACGTCGTTTTTATTATTGTTTCTAAAATAACTTATATGATGACATTTGATATTCTCTGGTCGACATTCGCAGATATTAAAGTTGTCACAGATTCATCAATTATTTATTATTTAAGTTAATTTTTTAGGGTTAGCGGGTATACCCCGTCGATACTCTGACTATCCAGATGCATATGCATCTTGATATATTATTTCAACTATTGGATCCTCAATTTTATTTTTCAGAAATTTTCTATATATTATTTGAGAGAGAATAATTATACAACGAAAAATCCTTTGATCTAATCAAATAAGGTTTTATTTTGGTGCCCAAATTAAAAATTTTATTGAATTTAAAATGGTAAATTCAACTTTGGCTGAGTTTTTCACTTACACTTGCTCATATCGAGAAATTCAACATCAATATTTCGAAAAGAAAGGTCGTTGATTTTAGATGAAAACAGACTATATCCACTAATAACTTTGTAGGAACTGTATATCCTTTTTTCTGTATATCCTTTTTTCTGTCTTTTGTTATTTATTAAAAAATCATATGATTTTGAATGAATTTTTTTTTCTTAAATAATTTTTGGTGCTTTAGGAATATTAAAAAATTAATTAAATAAAGGTATTTGAATTGAAATTATTATTATACTTTTCAATGTACTATTGTATAAGTTACATTTTCAGGATTAACATGAATTGCGTATATATTTTTTGATAAAAAATCGTAAAAACAATTTCAATTATTGCGAATTTATTGCACTTCGTGGGTACTCATTTCGATTTGTTATATTTATCAAAATCACCGCACATTCTTCACCAATATCGTTGGCCACTCTTAGTCTAAGTACTGTAAGTTTTAATGTCAATTCAATTCCAGTAAATTGTAGTACTCGAAACGTTTTGAGTTTTTTGTTTCTGTTTTTTTTTAGCAAACTTTCGTTTCTCAACTAATTTTAAACGAATTTATGAGTTTATAATGGAAATGTGTGTATTAACTATTTTTAATGATACAGATATGGACGATATTGGCACAATTTTCAAAATCCTAAAAATTTGGAACTAATTCTTTTCGAATTTTTATATAAAATTATAATTATTGGATAATGGACATGAAAATCATTGTGAGTATAGAATACTATTGATTCTAGGATTAAGGACATTACAAGAAGGTTACAAGCCGATTTTTTATGAAATTTTTTTTGAATTAACGAGCACAATGTCTATTCCAAAGGATTAATGACATTTCAAGGATCAAACAATACAAGGATTTTTTTTTTAAATTTTCAATTCACAATTACCTATTTAATTCTCTTTCACAAGTTGAAGTGTTGCACGTATAATTTGAAGAAAAAAAAAGTTCCTTGAAATGTCCTATAGATCATTAAAACACAAATTCTACTATAAACTTTATTTAACTTTCTTGCAAATGGGGTTTCGCATGTAAAATTTAAATAAAAAAATTTGTTTTTAAGCTCCTTGAAATGTCCTAGATCATTAAAACATCCATTTTATTCGAAGGCTAGCTAGAATAAAACTACGAATTCAAATTAAATATCCGGAATTTCCTGATAAATGTCAAACTGTAAAGAGAAACAAATAAAATCTTGTCGCAGTTGTGTTTGATATTAAATTTACAGAATACAAGGGTGCTCGGTACATTTGAATGTGTTAGAGGAGGTTAAACCAGTGAACGAATCAGAATTTTGAAAATATCCATATCATTAGATTATATAGAAATATTCTATATTTAAATTATGAATTAAAAGGTTCAACTTTTCAGTGTCACTATATTGGGTGCATGCGTTTCTACGCCATGTCTGGTTTGCTGAGATAAAATATAAAAGAAAGTTTACTCAATTTTATGTATGAGGTATTAACTGGAGGGGGGTGGAGAGAATAAAATTTTAAGTTAAGCCACCCTTTAAAACAATTAAAAAAAAGTCTTGTTTTTCGGATATGTTTATTTTGAAAAATTCAACTCGTTTTCATAGCGGTTCTTAAATTTGTAAAGTATATAACGTCAGGTATGTTCGAATTGACAGAAGCTATTTTTATGTTAGTTCCAAAAATGTATTATATGCGGAATAATATATGTATTATAATATTTATGTTGAATTTATACATTACATATTTTGTTAGTCCTCAACTTTATACATATATTTGGATATTGTATGTATATGTGAATGTTATATAATAAAATAATAAGTTTGTATGAAAGGTCGACAGGGTGATTTTGGGTATACGATAAAACTGTCAGAAAAGAAGCAGAAATCCAAGTACATTATAACACATATACACGACTACAACTCTATATATATATACGAGTATGTATATGGATATTTGTACAAACTGATTGTATACGCTTTGCTGCATATTCCATCATATATTAATCGAAAAGGGATCTTTATATATTGATACAGAGAAAATATTTTCGTATTGTCGATGCATGTTGATGATAATGAAAATGGGTAAATTTCGATAGACGCATTAAATTATGGACATACATATTGTGGAAGGAATAATATGATTTTTATTCTTTATTTTTCTTTTCCTTTCGAAGTTCATGTATTTCTAAAACCGTGCATTTATGGGTAGTTTAAATTTTCGAGTAATCCGGGCGATCAAGGAAGCGTTTCGCAATATATTTCCCTCAATGATTTCTATTTGTGTGATTTATTCAGACGTTGAGTTATTTATCTAACATCTTATCGTTATCATCAATATAACTAACCATTTATATATTTGAATTTGGACAACACGTAAGTACTTCGGCGGTAACACACAAGTATTTCGGTAACCCATAAGTATTTCGGCCGCCGATATGTACTTCGAAAATCCACAACTAATTGAGAAATACACAAATACTTCTGAAATCGCACAACACGTTTGGGCAAACCCAAGCAGTTGAGTAATATACAAGTACTTGGGTATTTAGCAAGTACTTACGGGTAATACTTGTGTCAACTGTTGACTGTTGAGGGGCGTGTAGAAATTAATTTTCGAGCTTTTTTTTTTGCAAAACTAAAACGTTTACACTGTCAATGAAAATATTTTCCATTCTTTATTATTAACATTTTTCCCATTTCTTTTTGACAGTAAAAGTGGATTCCAAAATATGACTATATAGGTCTTCAGTTTTTGAGGCTATCCATTTGTCGAACCATTTCGTTAACTTTTCTCATATATATGTGGACCAAACGATTGTGGACTCGTGGACAAAAAAATTTTTAATCATTTTTTTTTTTACGTATCTCTTCAGACTACAATATTTTTAATCTCATAACATTTAAAAATGTAATGTTTAAAATTGTGTGAAATATATATTTTCCTATATGCATTTCAAATTAAATATAGTTTAAATAGAAGCGAATACAATATAGCAAAAATAAATAATTTTATCGTTTCAAAACATTCAAATGATTATTTTTATTTTAAGGATTACGCACAAAACTTTAGATTTAAAGAAAAAAAAAATCTTCTCTCTGCCCTGTACAGAGTAACTTTATTATAAATTGCCTAAGCGATTCTAAAAACATAAATAAAACTTTTTTTTTTTTTTGTTTCATCTCTTCTTATCTCTTGGGATTTTAAAGAAACATTTTTTTTTTTTGTATATTCTTTTCAGTTTTCTTTTTTTTTTAGCGTGATTTTGGGGATAAAAAAACAAAAACTTGTATATTTATATTTTATACAATTTTGTTGTGTATATATGAAATTTATTGTATGTATATACACAAACGAAAAATTCATCCCCAGAGATGACGTCAATAATGGCCGGCCCTGCCGCATATAACAAGACTTTGAATAAAAAAATACACAAGAAAAAAATAAAATAAAAAAAATAAAGTATTCAGGCGAATAAAGGAAAAAAAAAAGAAGTCTGAAAGTAGCCTTATTCTTCTGCTGTTGTGGATACTCGCATGAATAGAATAGAAAATAGAAAAAAAAAAATGTTGTTCGAATGGAAATATGATGTTGTTATTTTGGTTATTTTTCATGTAGTCCACCACACACTATCATCATCATCATCATCATCATCATTTCGATGAATATTATCATCATTGTCCTTATCAACAAATGCCACCTTCACCCCAACCATCATTATCAACATCGCACTATACATCGCATACATTATACACATATATTCATATATTAGTGGGTAAGAGAACAGGTCCGTTCACCAAGAGGGTGATTTACGACAAGGGTGGAAAGTATGTATGCGTATTATATTTATATTATATGCTTAAAGGGAGATAAATTCCAGAAGCTCTATAGAGAAAATAATTTGTATTTCACCCCCATGGGTTAATGTCATAAGGGAAAGATTTTTTTTGTTCCTTTTTTGTCTGTGTGGAATATATACGTAAGTATTGTTTATTTTTTTATATAAATATATATATATAATTCGCTTATATCAACGGTTTGCATAAAGTCGGTTACATATATTGAAAGTAAAATGAAAAAAAAAATTAAATAAATACTTAGTTTTGATAAATGATCCTAAGTTGAGTGCATATACACAACAACAGAAGACACACACACTCACACACAATTAATATCTCAATTTGGAAAATTAACTAATAATACTGACCAATTAAAAAATAAATGGTATATATTTATAAAATATATGGCAATTGCTCAATAAAAGTTTTTTTAAACACAAACACACAGTTCATGTGAATAATAATAAATTATAATTTTATTGGGTTGGTAACTAATAAATTGCGTTTTTCACATATTACATAACTTTTGTTATATGAATTTTGACATATGATTAGTTTTTGTTTTAAGAAATAGTCAATCATATCAGTCAATCAATATTTTCGTAATATCTTTTTGTTCTCGTATCACAAGCTTACAAAAAATTATGTGTTTTGTTTGATGATCAAAGCCTTAAACAAATTGAGATGTTATAATTGCTGGTTTGGTAAATTTTGCTCAGATGATTTTTCACTCAAATATGGACAACGTTCTGGCCATCGTTCAGTTGAAGTTGATGAGGAACAGTAATAAAAGTAATAATATATGTGGATCGTTATTGGACAACATGTGAGATTGCATAGAAGTTACACGTATCAACATTCATGTACTATCAGGAGTTTAAAACAGCTTGGTTTCGAAAACTGGATTACTGCTGACCTTAAAGAAATTCACTTAATACAACTCATTGCCATCTGCGATTTGTTTATAAGACATAACCCAAATTGATATATTTTTAAAACGATTGATAAACGAAGAGTAGGGCTACAAAGGCATTGTCTTTTTGAACTTTTATCACTCAACCAATAAAGGATCAATTCACAGGTACATTACATTTAATAACTACACAAAAAAGAACTATGTAATTTAAGAAAAGCAACCAGAAGTGGTAAATCGAAATGGTGTTGTGTTCCACCAAACCAACTCAAGACCACACACATTTTTAATAACTATATTCAAAAATTATTGGAGCTTGGTTGGGATATGTGTTGCCATTGATGATAATTGTCAAAACGTGCTTGATTACGTTTTTTGCCTATCAGAAAAATTAGAAGTTCTATATCAGCTCGGAAAGTTGCCAAAAATATGGCAAAGACAAAATTGACAATGCATTGTGACTCAAAAAAGTTATTTCCCTATATCAAAAAAATTTGCTTATTATTTAAAAATAATTTATTGAATTGGTTTTGAATATGATTTTTGGTGAAACAGTTCGCAGATACCTACTGATAAAATGTTGCTGAAATTTTTTAACCTGTTAACCTTCACGTATTTTGATGAATTTTTATGTTCAGACTGTAAGTTCAATTTCTTTAATTCTTATCTATAATTTTTATAAAATTTTTCGAGGACTGATTGAATATGAATATGATGATGAATATTTCTTATAAAAATTAAATAGGAAATTGTTATCCAGGCCGAAGAAAGAACTGATACTGGTCAGATAGTTCACAGGCTCAGCGCCTAACAAATGCCATTGGAAACTAATATCCAGAGTAGTTCTGAAAACTATTTATTCACATTACAATTTTCCTAAGTTTATTAGTGCAGGAACCGGGCAAATTCCATAATTTATTTAAATTAAACTATTTACGTACAATGGATTTGCAATAGGAGTATATAAATAATTTATTTGAAGGTTCAGGTTTCCCTATTAGATTCTACATAGAATCCTTGTAAAAGCGGCTGTTTCTTCATCGAATATGATCAAATATGGTTATATGAACGATTTTTTCCCCTCAGAAAATGATACCTATATAGAGAACTTGCTTCTATAGACAAAATTCCATATTTAGTAAATTCTGTTTTCATCATGAATTATTTTTGAAATGTACCTCACATTTATATTTATATTTTGTATCATTTAGAACTATATATTTTAAAATCGACAAATCGTCATGGAACCTAACCTCTTGAGTACAACAGTACTTCACGAAATTAATATTTAGAAGTAGAAAAATTAAATTCGTCGATGATTAGATATTATTTAAAAATCGTATTTGGTGCGAAATGTATGGTGTTTATGAACTGCCAAAAATAACTGAAGATTGTAACAAGAAAAATACTTTGAGAATAAAATATTATTTATTTTTATGTATACAAATTAATGTCTTAAATCTTAAAATTATTCAACCACCCCTAATAAATATATGTTCCTATATTGTATATTTATTTAGAGGTGAAACGTGAAAAAATATTTTCATATTACAATATTTTTCTATGGTAACCGAATTAAACGTATTGACTAAACGTTATACTCAAAAATAAAACAAAATTTTAATGTCTCTTACTAAATTCGTTTCAAGTGTTCAAAAGTTAATGTCAGTGAAATGTTGAAATGAAATAATGAAACTATATAAAATTTTGTACCATTTATTTCACTTCATACACATCTCACAAATTTCATTGAATTTTCATTAACTATCGAATGGAAAATTGGCCGGTGTCTAAATGTAATAAAAAAAAACTACTTTTAGTCAGGTTATATAAGAAAAATATTACAATATTAAAGGCGGGCGATCTTGACGAAAGTATGATAGGTAACGCGGCAACCGCCCCGCCTCAGTTCTATAGTAGTTGGAATGTCGACTTCAGACCATTGTTGTATTGTAATTTCTTCTTCATAATCATTTTCACTTTCATCATCGCTAATCGGTGGTGGAAAAACTCGGGTCCTTCTCACTATCATTATCGTCAATATCACTATCATTATTGTCAATTTCCAACTCTCTTTCATCGCAATCAACGTCAGACAAATCGTCTGCATATATATGTCTTTATTTTTGCGTGAAATCATATTGAAGGATTTCAAAATTTACTGTAAGTAGAATTTGAACAACCGAACCACTGCAAACCACAAAACATACTAAATACAAATGTAAAGTGGCGTATGGATTGCGCAATGTCGTTGCAAACCGTAGTAATACGATTTCCGCCTTTAAGCTACAGTTAAGATAAATCGTATTACCACGACTCCCGCCTTTAAGCTACAGTCGAGATAAATCGTATTAATACGACTCCCGCCTTTAAGCTACGGTCGTGATAAATCGAAATAATACGACTCCCGCCTTTAAGCTACAGTCGTGATAAATCGTAGTACTACGATTCCCGCCTTTAATATATATTAATATGAAAAACTGAATGCTACTACTCAGGCATCGTCACTGATTCATACATATAACACTATAAGCATTAAAAACTTCATATTTTATATACATGAAATAAATAATGGATATGTAAACAAGTTGAATTCTACCGAATTTTATGCTTTTTGCGAGAAAATATTTTCCACAGATGCTATCAGTAACTTGAATAAGTTCTCGCTGTTTCAAGATATATGCAGGTTATCTTGACTAAAAATAATAATATTGATATTGAAGATAAACCGAAAAAGTTTGAAATCGATGAAGACCCATGTCAGACGCAACATTAACTTATAGAATCATTTACAATATTTGCCAAAAGTAAAAATGCATTAGAAATGATTTAAAATACAAGGAAATTGTGTGCCGTATATATGAATTGAAGTAGAGAGAATGTGGATACACTACAATAACCTGAACCTCAAAAAATCTTGTATAATATGCATTAACATCTACGGAAAAGTCGAATATCTATGGTTCCAAATTTTTTTGGTGGAATTACCTAGGTGTACCTAACGAAACCATCACTGCAGATTCTTTATATCGACCACAAGAATTGATGCGAGTTTGAGCTGAGCATTGAACGAAATATTGCTCGCACAATGACGACCGACACGACAACCCAATTTTGAAACATAAATATTGTATTCTTATAATAAAATGCCCAAAAAAAATAACTCGATTCGTGAATAACCAATCAAGACAACAAGTCTTTTCTTTACTATAATTTTTTTTTGTTTTCAAACAAAAGCATTAATCTCCACACAAAAAAAACAGCGAGAAATTATTCAAGTTTCCAATACATTTTGCATTTACCATATTATTGCAATAATTTTTATTTTCGAAAATAATGAGACCATAACCAAGCATTTTTAGCTTCAACGCCATAAATACTAGTCGCTTCATAAATTTACACTTTGTGCACATACACAAACAACCCAGAGACGGGCCACCACTATTCTTTCATATATACCATTTCTATTATGTAAATATATATTTTATGTGTACATCTAAAGCTATATATGTTTATGATTCGTTTGCACATATTACATCCATTCCATTTAAATATCACCATATTATAAATAAGCGAGTATAACATATAATACATACACACCCAACATACATATTATAACCAAAAACAATAGCATCCAACTTATTTCAAAATTCCACTCCAAAGAATAAATGTATCCCCATATTGTGTGTGTGTGTGTGTGTGTGTGTTATATGTTATCCTATAGATATATTTTCTGGTATGTACTCTTGCATATGAACATGTATTTTACTATCATTTCTAATTTGAAAAAAAAAAAAAAAGTTCAAGACACGCTTCCAGCATCCCAACAACAACAACAACAACTAAGTACACTCGGTGTCGTAACTATATACCACACACACACACATATGCACATGATTTTGATTATATATTTATATATAGGCACATAAGGTGAACGCGACGACGAGTTGACCAAAAAGGAAATAGCAAAACAATGAAATATATAAAAAGGAGTTTAATATGAAAATGGCAAAAAGATTGAGGATGAGGTGTTTGATATTAAAATTTGGTTATATATAAAAATAAAATACAACTATAGGAAAATAAAATGTATATAATTATATTAGTACCATTATACCATAAATATATATAGAACTATATATAAAGGGTGCAAAATTTATTGTAAGGGTTAAAATTTTTTTTTCATTATTATATGCGCCGCACTGTAATTTGGGGTACAAAATAAATAGTCTAAATCTTCATTTTATTTATTACAAAATATATATTTATATGAATTTAATCATGATGTAATTGTATTTGGTGTACTGATAAAAATTTACATATATTATTTTCAGTGTCCTTTTTGTTTTCAATCTCTGTGCATGTGACTGTGTGTGCGCGAAAGATGATAAGAAAATAAATTTTAAATTTTAAAAAGGGTGAGGGTTTTTATTCAGACTATGCGCACGCGTGTTTTTAAATTCTACTTTATATGTATTTGGAAATTATATTTTTTTGTATTATATCAAATAAAATTCGTTTTTTTATTTGTGGCATGCGGTAAAAAGGTAAACTATGCAAAATTTTCCAAATCGAAAGAGGGATATATGTAGAATAAAAAGTAATTTTTCAAGTTTTTCATTGGCTAATATGGAATTTAAATTGGGGAGATGTTTGTTTGTTTTTTTTTTATTTTTCATTTTCATTTTTTAACATTTACTTGATACGTTTTTACCTATAGTATTTTATAACAAAAATGTACAATCACAATGCCACAATTTCTTATCGGATGCGAACGGTTATTAAAATAGTATATGTATTCTATTCAAATACTAAATAATAGTAAAATTTAAATTGAATTCCACTCATCTCTAGTTATGTATTACAATTTTTATGTTATAATAGAAATCGAATTTATCCATAACAATCTATATATATTTTGTACATATTCATTTATAGGGTGCGTCACTCAACAGTCAAATCATCTCACTTTATTTTTATTGCTGCTGATGCAAATAGAATGAGGTTGTGTGTCGGTGTACGCGGTGTGGGTGATTATATTTTTGTAGCTAGACCAGAAGGATAATATATATATATATACGAAACATCTTAAATCTCAGGACCGTAAAATTGGTATATCAATAAATATATTGTATATAAGAAAATAGGTTTGTTGTTATATATGTTCTGTGCATATAGAGATATATTTGTTATATACTCGTAAATACATTATATACCACCAATATATGGTATTTTGAAAGATATAAAACGAATTGAATTGGTTCTGCCATTGCGGTTGAAATCTTTTATTCTTTTCGTTTCTTGTTTTTTATTATTTTTATTTTCCTTTTTCGTTTTTTTTTTTTTGTATTAGATATATTAGAAAGTGTCTATCCTTTCGATTTCTTTTGGATATTTTTGTTGCGAAAATAAGGAACAAAATATTATATATATATACAATTATTTACCTCTAAATTTATATATTGCCGTATATACAGTCACAAAAACTAATATTCGAACACAATTATTTAAAATGATATACGTAAAAATCACCCATTTATAGGGTGAGCCGACGCTACATTACCGCGACGTTACCCACAAACAAATTATATTGTTTGTTGTTGAGTTACTTACGGGACACTGCACGCTAAACTAACCACCTATCAACCGTTTTGTTACAAAAAATCCACTTTGTGCTAAATGCTTCGGGTGTCGGAAGAATCGGTATAGCGCTACTTATGTGATTCTTGATAATGTCCTGTCTATGCGAAATCTATAGGCATAAGATATTTGGAAAATACGCATTGGACCCTTCTGCACTAAATGAACCGATGGTATATAAGAAACATCTCTTGTGAAACCAGAAGCTTCGGGAATTAACTCCAAATTCCACAACTAAAGTGTTTTTCAAACAACACAGGCAATTTTAATAAATTCACCTAATACATATACATTGTGGATATGGATATGGTAGCTCAGTAAAGACCACTGTAGAAAATTTTTGAAAAATTTTTATTATCCAAAAATTCATCATCATGAACTATGATTTGCTCAATGTTTTAGGTCCAAAAACAAATCAACGAATTCACATGGAACAAAAACTTTTAACAATGCATAACTTCTAGAATTTTAAACATTAGTATTTTGTATATAATTTTTAAATATTCATTATAATTCATTTTGGAGGTAATATGAACCATATCCGGAGTTGTTTCCGTATGGTGACGAGAAACAAATACACATTTAAATTTCTTAGCACATCTTTAACGATGATACAGATGACATTCGGATGAATAGAATTATTTAAATCTTCCATAATTTTAAACATTAGTATTTTGTATATAATTTTTAAATATTCATTATAATTCATTTTGGAGGTAATATGAACCATATCCGGAGTTGTTTCCGTATGGTGACGACAAACAAATACACATTTAAATTTCTTAGCACATCTTTAACGATGATACAGATGACATTCGGATGAGTAGAATTATTTAAATCCGATGATTGTTGTTGGTGTTGAGGTTGCTGTTGATCTAACTATATGTTGCTGTGCGGTGGTACAGGTTGCTCAAAATTGTGAAAATTGTCGTTGATTCTGAGGATGTTGTAGTTGTTTTGGTTTCTAGTTGTGCTGCTGTGCGGTTGATTAAGTTGTTGATGATGTTGTTTATTTTTGTTGTTGTGGCAGTTTATAATGAAACTGGTTTTGTTGTGGCTATTGAAGTGGTCTTGATTGACGAGATTGTTGTTTCCGATGAATTCAGCAATATATTGCTGTTTGTGTTTTTCATTTTGTTTTGGTTTTGTTGTTCTTATTGTATTTGCTGTTGCTGTGGTTGCTGTGGCTGCTGTTGCTGATTTGGTAGTTACTAATTTACTATTATTGTATTGGTCTTTGTTGTTGCGTTGCTGTGTACTAACATTATTATGATGTTTTTGTTGTAGTTGTTGTTGTGTAGTAACTTTATTATGATGTTTTGGTTGTTGTTGTTGTGTATTAAAATCATTAAAATTCATTCAACATGCTGCGCTGCAACAGCAAACTCATCCATTAACGAAGTATACTGGAATAAATATGTAATACGCGAACCCCAGCAGAAAATTTATCAAATTTAATTGAAGTTGATTTCACTTCTTCAATTATTCTTGAAAACCACAAATTCACTTACAAAATGAGAAACATTGCGGCGAGGGGGCGGGGAGGTTTAACGGCATTGATGTGATCAGTGTTACCATTCTTTCTACTGGTTTCCGAGAATTCCATAACATATTCAACTAGTATATCCAGTTTGGTGTTATTTTCACTTTGTCACGTGACAATTTTGTGTTCTAATCCCGAAAATACATTCGGAAACATTTTTTTCAAAGCAGCCATCATTGAATTGGATTCACTCAATGACCATTGTTCAATTCGATCAAAACCATTGCTAAACGAATCAACGTTCTGCATAATTAATTCATTATGTTTATACTTTAATATATGATGATGTTAATCTCTTGATGATCTTAATTAAAATATTTTCCATCATTTTCAACGACTTTTTTCGCATCTCTCTGGAGATACCGTTTCGAAAAAACGATGTCTTCTTTGAAGCGATCCAAACATCTATCCATTTCCGTACTTCTTCAACGTTTTTGAAAATGTGTACCAACCAGACGGAGTTGCCTCGTTCTGAACAAGTGATAATCGGAAGGCGCTACGTCTGGTGAGTATGCTGGATGCGGCAGCACAACCCATTAGAGCCCAAACAGAGTGTCTTTCACTTCTTTTATTCATTTCTTGTCACAAATTTGTACTGTAGATTCTGGCCATAAAATTGGTGCTTAATGAATTTCAAGACGTAAAACAAAATTTACGAATCAATGCATCGCGATAAACTTGGAACAGTATATATAGTTTGTTTGTGTATTGGAGTAAAGCTTGGGCTGCAAATCTATTTGCCACTTTATTAAACATCATCTTTATCAATTGTAACATATAATGAGAATGAGATATGTGAAAACAAAATTTCGTGTTATTATTATTCGATTGACTTCAGATTGACTATTGATTTTGCTTATATGATATTTTTTTGCTGTTACAGGAAGTGAAATAAAGTATAACATTTTTCGATACACAATATTGTCTTAAGATTAACGTGTCGAAAACTAAATTGTTAATGTTGGAAAACACATTAGATACTGGATATGCATTCAAAATCGATGGTAGCAAAATTTAGAGGACAATTAATTTTGATGCCTCTCTAGTATTGTATAATGTTCGAAAAGCTATATAAAATATAGAATATATACAAAATTCGTCTATTGCATTCAACCAGCTAAATAACATCTGAGAATCGTATACTAATCAATAGTTCCTACTGAGAAATCGTTAATTAGAGCAAATTTATGGACCAGATTCTTGAATTTCGTCAATTCTTATGGAATTTTGTTCAAATTTGATATTTATGCGTATAATTGTATTGCAGGAATATAGTACCAACTGAACATCTATTAAATCGATACTCTTTGGCCAGTTCTATATATGGACCAGATTCTATAGAAACGTTTTAACTTAACCAATTTATAACTGAAGAAATTATATCTAATATTGAATTTAACATAATTCACTGCATATTGAAGTGGCATTGCTCTACTCTTACTTTCACAAATTTTACGAAATTATACTTATTTTTATGAAATAAATTAACGGACGTATTACTATGGCATAGTTCAAGGAATATACTTCTGTTATTTGATTATCGACTCTTAAAATAGGTGTTTGTTTAAGTATGTTCTAGCATAAACAATTTGATGTATAAATTGCATTTCTGTAAAGATTTTACAAAATAAATTCTAATCGAAAATAAATTTCTTGCCTATATTTAAATATAAAGATAATTCAAAAAATGTTCACATTATTAAATCATTGTGTGTGTGTGTGTGTGTGTGTGTGTGTGTGTTATAGCTACAAACATTGGTTGTTTTCCTTGAACAGCATCAAGTATATAAAAATTCATTTTTAATCGTAATCGTTTTATAAAGATCGCCTTACGTGTTAGTTTATTATTTGTTACAAATAAGAAGCTGAAACAAGTATAAAATGCTTATTTTTACAATTTGTTTTTTTTTCCGTTGAAAATAACATTGTGGAGAAAATTCAATGGTTATGAATAATACAATACAATCTTTGTTATTCATAAAAAAAAATGCTTAAAATTTATTTTCTGAATAAAAAATATTTGCTGTTAGCAGCTGTTAGTGAACTTTTGAAAAGGTTTTCTGTATGTAATTTAAATTATATTGTCCATAGACTATACAATTTTTTGTGTAAATTTTATTTAAATCACGATCGATTATTTATAATAAACTAAAGCGTTTACTAAAATATGATATAAAAAAGAATTATTCATCAATTCAATTTTTTAATATTATCAGGTGTACCGGTTAATGTCCGCCGTTTTTTAAAGTCAATAAACATATTTTTTGTGGGAGAAAACCCAAACATTCTTTACACAAAATATTTTCCATCACTAGTTACACATTTTGTCCACCTTTCAGGCAATTTGTGGATATCACGCCAAAAAAATTGTTGTTCCTTTGATGAAAACCAGTCAGAGACCAAATTTTCGAGTTCTTCAGACGTTTTGAAGTGCTGGTCATTAAGGAGGGTGTGGCCCATCGATGAAAACAAATGGTAGTCTGAAGGAGCCAAGTCTGGTGAATAAGCCTCATGCGATAAAACTTCCCAGTTAAGCGCCTCTAACGTTTCCTGGACCGGTATTGCTTTGTGTGATGGTGCATTGTCATGTACGAAAATTACCTTGTGTTGTCTCTTTTTTATATTCTTGTCGTCTTTGCAGTAAAGCACTGTTCAAATTGATCATTTGTTGTCGGTAGCGATCAACATTAACAATTTCACCAGGTTTTAGAAGCTCGTGATACACCACACCTTTCTGATCCCACCAAACACAAAGCATTCTTTTATTACCAAAGCGATTTGGCTTTGCAGTCGATGTTGACGGCTGGCATGATTTTTTGCGTTTCGAATTCTCAAAATAAATCCACTTTTTATCACCAGTCACGATTCGATGCAAAAAAGACTTCCTTTTGTATCGTTGAAGGTGCATTTCACAGATGGTTTTTCGATTTACTTGTTGCCTCACAGTCAATTCATGTGACACCCACTTACCTTTCTTTTGGATCTTTCCCATTGCTTTCAAACGATCGGAAACGGTTTGTTGAGCAACTCCTAGTTGTTCTGAAAGTTTTTGTTGCGTTTGGGTGTCGTCTTCATTCAATAGATACTGCAATTCGGTGTCCTCAAACTTTTTCGGCTGTCCAGGGCGCTCTTTGTTTTCCACATCAAAATCTTTACTTTTGAATAGGTGAAACCATTCTCACACCTGATATAATAGTTATTATTTTGTCATATATATGGGCAAGAATATAAAATATACACTTGTATTGTGTATAACTGTGATGCCTAAAAATTACAAATTCAACTAGTGTATTCACAAACAAATTATAGATATTATCTATCGAATTCTATTATTGAATATTAGGACAATTCCAATTTAAAAAAATAAAAACATAAAATGATTGTATTTTATAAAAAAATTTTCTATTGTAAAAAAGCGGAGCCCAACCATTTCTCTATTTCGATTTATAACAATAAATACCATCTCATCCCATATATAAGTTTACAATTATTTTGTCCTTCTGTTATATTCTACATTGTCTCTTCTGTATCATACTTTATTCTGCTTATATATTATTCGAAAATATATTTGGATGTCCTAAAATAATAGAACCATGAAGAACGTATACGTAAACTATAAATTTTTATAATGCATCAAAATATATAACCATTTTACCTATAAATTTATGTTTCTGTCTTTCCTAATGTCATATTAGATTTCTTTTCTTATAAAATATATTACATGTATACGGTGCGAGATGTTATGCGGCAGAGATCGTATGGTATTAATTTGATTTATTTTTATATGTTCGCATTAATAGAAAAACACGAAATGGCAATGAATCATATAAATGATTGAAATGATTGAAATGATTTCAAAATGAAGCCGTGCACCAACAACCCATTTTTATTCAGCTAAATTATCATAACATTTATATATTTATAATATTTATAAATTCCGTAACAAAAGCACGGAATTTTTATCAAATTTTAAATTATAGAATATGTTTTAATGTTAGTATAAAACAATAAAAAAATAGAAATACTAATGGTGTGGTGCGTGTGGTCAATAAAATAATTAATTTCATTCAATTATTTTTTTATTTATAGCCAACACGGACAGGAAAAGAAATAATTTTAATCCCTTTTTATACATACATTTTTTCAAATTTACATCTGTTGGACAGTTTAACAACAAAGTTAAAACATCACATTTTTAAATAAGTTTGTGAGCTTCAGTGTATTTTGTATTTTCATTTAATCACTTATTATATTATTTATATATCGAAAAAGATTGAATATACATAAGGGAAAAAAAATAACATAACCAACAAGACGACCGGCTGACATGAAAAATCGACTAAGTGACCTGCTGCACAGAATAAAAAATCAGACAAATCAAAATTATTTTCATGGAGTGACACCAACAAGCAGGCAATTGACAATGTATTGTGGGAGGCATCCGCATTGAAATTGTACCACTGCAATACAATCCACGGATCAGAACCTAGAATCAAGTATGAGAGTGGAGAAGAAAACTCGAATACAATTGCTACGTAAATTAAAAATGTATGTATACCGTTGGTGGCCAAAAGATTAACTATGTAGACGAAAGAAATTTCTGTCTTCCTGGATGTAGCAATAAATATTCCGATCAAAAAATGTTTTACAAAATGAAATAAAAGAAATGATTAAAATAAATTTAAACCCAAATAAAACATCGGCAATTCGACTTAATCAACAAACATTAGGAACGGCCACAAAGATATAGTATTTAAGTTAATATAACCTACATTAGTAATGTCGTGGTTGTACAAAATGTGGTTATATTTACCATTATCATTGCAAAATCGTAGAAATAATTGTAATATCAAAACCGGGTAAAATGTCTGAGGAGTTTATTTCATACAGACTGATAAATTTATAGACATGTTATTTTTTAAAATGCTGTTTTTATAAAGATTGCTAACTGTGTCCAGATGGATGGACAAGTATGAGGATGGCACCAGTTTGATTCTAGGAACGAATATGCGATCAAGTACACAGAAACATGCATAGGATTTAAAAAAAAAAATCCAGAGACTACGAAATACTGTTCGATAGTATGGTCCCATATATTAATCCAGAGAACTAATAATAACGGCTACTGCAGATGTGTTTATATAATATTCAGCAATGCTGAATTCATGGATGGCGAATTTGGGATAATAAAACAAAATTTAACATTCACATTTGAAACACAAATAGTTATATATTCAACAATCAAATTTTTCAACACAAACAAGTGAGGTCAAATAACCGGGGATTACGGCTGGTTAGAAGACTGACTTGGAAAATGTATATTCAAATAAAAACAAAAAACAATTCAAAGTGTTCAAGATTAGCAAAATGTATTGTTTGATAATAGGACATAATTCCAGTCTATCGATGAACAATAAATTATTTTCATATATGGAGATATGGAATACAACTATGAGAAAATGTCAGTAATTTTTTAATCATTCTCCTTGTGCCGCCGCATCGTTCGTCACAAACAAAATGCTATATGCAAAGTGACCTGAAAATGTCATCAATGCGTGACGAAATCAAGAAATCCATTAGCGGCGAGTATCAATTGAGGGTACATAGTAAAACTGGCAAACAACTGTACTACTAAATATCCCTTATGAGCGGATAGGTTGTAATATTGGAAGAATGACAACAACAAAATATTATTCAACCAAATAAAAATGGATTATTGGATGACATTTTTTTTTTGTATAAAAATCAAGGATAATCATAAGTAATTGATTGGCTCTAGACAGCTCCTTTTACCATATTGTAGAACTCAATGCAGTTATTTAAGAAATAAATATGCAGTAATACTACTGAAATCTCTGTTTTAAATTATCTTTCGAAAATCATAGCTCGTAAGTTGCACAACCAAATCCAAAAATTATCTTTATAATGGATTGAAAATGTCCCTCTGTGATCCTTAAACTATTTTAAATTATATTCAATTCCTTATTTAATATTCTCTTTTAAATGCGATGCGGCACATCTAAATGTGAAATGTATCCTGGTTAGATCCGCGAAATCTCCTTGTGCCATCAATCCTCACGAAAAATTGTGAGATGTTTGCTATAGTAAAAATAACCAATTCTTACGACTTCTGTACAAATTCTTTTCTAAATTTAAAACCTTTTTTAAGGTATCCGCAGATTACCAAATTTTTACTGGATTGGACTGGTAACACAGATTTTTTTTGCGAATTTATCTTCGGCATATTTATATACTCGACAATTTTAAAAATAACTTATGCGCATGTGATTTGTAATATTTGCTTGTGCTACTTTTATTTAAACAATTTTTGGTTTAAAAAACATAACAACTTATTGAGATTAATTGACATATGCTGCATAAATGTTGCCTTATAGTTTTAAAATTATTATTCTAAAATAATAGACTTATTCTGCTATTTTATATTATGGTGAATCAGTCAGTAATCATCCATGAATATGTTCACATATGCCCAGCTACATTATTTATAATAATATTGTAGTATCGAATAGATAAATATAATACTTGAATATGAATTTGTTAAAATATATAGATATAAAATAGAGTAAATTTGTGGGGAATGACCAATTTATGTTTATTTTAAGGGAGCATTGAGTTATATATGTATTTGCTTTTGGTGTGGTATTAAATTTTAAATTACAAACAAAATATCTGGCAGATATATGTTACAATATTATTATATTGCATTATTTATGAGCAATAATATATATGCGAAAAGTATATTTGTTTTGATGGCAAAATTATATATAAATTATACGGAAAACAACGAAAAATTTTGGAATTTCAAATTAAATATTTAATGAAGTATTTTACTTTTATTTTTATAAGAAGCTTTACTTTATTATATTGTACCATCATAATATATGGTACGTCCTTAAAAACAATCTATAAGACGAAACATTATTATATTGAATCTCATTTATAATTTATAACTTAATTATTATTACAAATTTCAAAGTATTTATAATTTAAATCAATTGATATTGAATAACGCCGGCTATTTATTGAAAATTGAAAATTTTTGTTACATTTTATAAAATCGGATAAATTATATTGTTAATTGTAAACTATTAAAACAATTCTTTGAAAGGAAGTATTTTCTTATATGCAAGAAGATTTACATCTGTTTTCCGATACAAGCACATTGACTCTCGGATTACCTTAAATCAATATTAATAGATGCGAACTTTAATTCAGGATATCTAAAATATATGACAATTAATGTGGCGACGTTTCTTTTTTTTACAAGCAATGCATCTTATGCATCTTATTTATTTATTTTTAAAACCATTGTAAAATTCTAATAAGTCTGAAATATAATTATATTAAAAAAATAGAATTTATAATTATGGTTTCTTACAATATTCAATAAAATTGTGTCACTATAAATTCATTGTAAATAATATAACATTAAATTTGATGGACTAAAATGAAAATGCGATAACTATGAAAAATGAAAAAAATAATTGCATAGACCGCAAATATCTTGAATTAAAGCGAAAGTATAATTTTGAAGGTAAACCCGGACACAATCAATTGTTAAGCTTAAATAATCTCTTTGTATTTGAAGAGTTTGCAGGTAGCCGAAAAGGAGCAGTTCAACGTAGACTTCTTAATGCATATGTGTATAAGAAATCTTATCTTAATCGATTCAATTGTTGCTGTAAGTATATTCCACAATACGGTAATGACACAGGGAATGTATAGTCAGATATATAGACCTTTGAACAAGAGTAATAAATAAATACAAAATGTTATTAGACGTCAAATTGTAAATCAATAGAATCGTCCAAACAAATTAATTGTTTTAAAAATGTTAACCACACCGTTAATAAATTAAATGAATACACAAATCAGACACACACCGAAGAAAAAACATTTCTATAAATATGCACAACCGCTGGCCCATAATAATCTGGAATGGATTAAAAAAATCTGGAAAATAAATATTAAATTTTCACAAAAACTATTTTATTTATTCAAAATAATTTCCATCAAGTGAAACACATCGATTTGCAGAGTTTCAACAAAATGAATCAATAGACTTTTTTATGGCTGTGATTGGAATGCTATATTGAGAACGGTGAGGTCGTCGCTTTTTGTATGTCTTCAACTGATGCATTACGACTTTCTTTCATACTCAAATGAAGTTTAGGGAATAGAGAAATTAGTCGCAGCGATTTAAATTAAGTGCAAATGGGGAATGATTAGGCAAAAAAAATTTTTTGATTATTAGTTCAATACGGTGCAATTTTTTGATCATCATTTAATTGATGTGTGCAGCAACAAAATTTGAATTCACCTATCGTAGCTCAGTTAAAATTCTACGAATTATTGTTTTAGATAATTCAAGCTCTATTTCCACGAATCTTGCTGAAGATTTCTTAGAAATTTTCACGACATCACTCACTTTTTCAATGTTTTCTTTATTAAATTGCTTCAGATGGTCGACATCATCACTTAACTGTGTGATTCATTCCTGCCATTTAAAAACTTGTGCTTAAAATAAAATTTAATGTATCTTTGTTTTTATATTCATTTTTCGACCGACACACAAAAACAGCTGTAACTTTATGTGTTGTTATTTCGTTTCTACGAAATATATTTACAAGAAATTTTGACAGTTTGTTGAGGCACATTCACAGAACATAATCGTAGAAAAAACAAAGATTGCGCAACGTGTTCTATGGTTTACATAGCCATTCTTGTTTATTATGGGACAGAGGATGTAGATATAGTAAATAGAACTTTATCAACAACAGAACAGTAGAACAGTAGAACAGTAGAACAACATTTTTATTAAAAAAACCTATCTTCGATAATTTAAGGAGTAACATTTTATTAAATAAGTAAATGATTCAGTAACAATAAATTGTTAAACACAAAATCTAACAAATTCCTATATATAAATTAGTATTTGTTGATAGGCCACTATTCACGTAAATGAATCATGGATCAGTGACCAAATATTAAATACCATAAAATATTTGCTTAACAATAGTCGTCGCAAATAGTTTTTAAGAAATGTTTAGTAGTAATTGGACGATAATTCAATACATTCTCTTAAAATTTTTCGAAATCTAAGTTATATGAATAATACAAATTATTTAGTTTATGTGAATGTATGCCAATTACTGCTTTTTGACAGATGAAGAAACTGTCAACGTTTTTCTGTGTACAATTGCCCGTCAGCATCGTCAGTATTAATTTCTGCATATTATTTATTTAAAAAGCAGTAGTAATATATTATATCAAAAATTTAACTCATTCAATACTCTTTCAAATACCTAAAAATTATAATATTAACGAATGTGTGTGTGTCAGTGTGTGAACGAACAACACCTCATTTAAAACTAATAATTCATATTTTATTTTCTATATTTCGAGTACGTTACATAAATAAGTCTTAAAAAATATATTCTTATATTTAACCTCTTAAAAAATCCCCTAGCCTATTTTGTATGTAAAATGTATAATAAAACCATTATATGTAGACAAAAACTATTCATAGAAATTATGCGTAAATAATTTTAGAATTTATTGTTCACAACATTTTATTGAAATGTTTTCAAATTTACTGTATGACTGACTGTGTTTTAACATTAATAATACAGCAGGGAAAAAAAAGAAGGAATTTCAACATGCGGATTTGATTTTACAATTTTTATGGTACATATTTATTTAGGTTTATATATTGCGTATAGTAACTTTTGTTAAAGGAAGGGAATGGAATAATACTTATAATCAATTCACATATTTACAAATGTAAAATATGATTTTTGATTTAATTTTCATTGCAAAAAAAAAAATTTATAAAAACAGTATATTTTTCTATAAAAAATATAATCGATTGTATAAAAAATTTGTACGTTGTACATAAATAAATTGGGTTGCACACTAATAAATTGCAATTTTTAGATTATATATATTTTTTTTTTGGATTCTTTGGCATATTTTTAGCGGCATCTTCATAATTCCGGGCTCATAGAATTTCTGGTTCTTGTCAACAAGAAACTAAACCAAATGCTTTTTGAGATCATCATCATCATCATCATCGTTATATTGGAATTCTTACAAACTTCAAAAAAACAAAAATGGTGATCTGATAAAAGATCAGAACTTTATGGTGGTTGTGGCAACAAATCCCAACCTAGTTATTAAATTAATCGTTTGATTGAGTGGTTGAATTCAAAATAGATATAATATGCCAATATGTAATATATCACAAAGCTGGTCACATAACCGATTTTACATGACTATCAGCTGTAGATGTTGTGTTTGTACGCACTGGTTCAGTTTTGCTTATCATACGATAGTTATCAGCCGTTTAACGAACGGATAATTTTGTGTTATAGAGGGTGTCCCAAATTTCGACGGTAATATACGAAAACACAAGATTCTCTAGTTCATTTTGCTTCGAAAATATTATTTAAAATTTTGGCCGATTCGACTTCGGTACGAAGTTACATGCAAATAACCAAATTTTCAATCAGACCATGTTTTGCAATCTACTGGGATCAATATCTCAATAATTAATTAACCGATTTTAAATTTTTGATACACTATTAGCATTAGCATGCCAAGTTCTTTAATTTGACGTTAAGAAAATGCAATTCGGGTATGTGGTTATCGATATACTTACAGGAATGTTGACAATTTGATGAACGTCATTTTTCTTTTTGAAACTTTGTTCAAGCATAAGTCGAAAAATCATGATGAAAAATTTTTTTCGGTATAAGTTTAAAAACTTGCCACATTCATTTAGCTTTCATTTAAGGTATAACATTACGATAGGTCTAAACTGGTTCCAAAGATATTCACAAATAACTACAACGATGTAGACATAAAATCGATTTTTGCTATGGAAAAATTTCATCTTTTTTTGGCTTTATCCAGAACCAACAATACGGACGTGACAGATAATTGATTTCATACACTCTTATGCATTCACACAAACCTTCACACACACACACACAAACGATCTCACAAACAAAGACCCACAAACATAAACTCACGAAAGCACACGCCCGCATATCACCACATTTTTAAACAAACAAAGCCTAAAGTAATTGCTGAAAATGTGCTCCTTCAGCTCGAATACATAGACAACAATGCTTTTCAATAGACCGAACCAATCTAAGTGTTTGCTGTTGCTTGTGGCGAAGGTCTTGAATACAGTCTTCAATACGATGAATTAACTCTTCACGTGAATTAATCACAGTTGCATCTACTTTTTCTTTAAGGCAACCCCATAAACAGAAATCCAATGGATTTAAGTCTGGAGAACGTGGCGATCATCTTATGGGCCCACCTCTGCCAATCCATTTTTGATCGAGTGCAGATGTTGGTGGCCCAGCTCACTATGGAGGGAATGTTAGATTCTGACTGGACGCAAACTTTTATCAAAGATAGATTGGCAGATGTGGGCTCATAAAGGTGGCGTCACTTTCTTTAGACTTTAATCCGTTGGATTTCTATTTATGGGGTTGTCTTAAAAAAAAAAGTCTATGTAACTGTAATTTATTCAAGTGAAGAGTTAAGTCAATTAATTGAAGACTGTATCCAAGAACTTCTTCGTACCGAGGTCGAATCGGCCAAAATTTTATATGACATTTTCAACGCAAAATGACTCAGAGAACCTAGTGTTTTCGTATTGCCGTCGAAAATTGTGACACCCTTATATAAGTTTCATAATCAAATAGCAATCGATGTTAATGCATTGTGCTAATAAGTGAATTTCTTTAATTGCATGAGGAATCCATATATATATTGAATTTAATCTAATGTGTTTTGTGCTATGACCTTGATATCCACATCCACATCAAATCAAAGCAATAATCGTTTGATTTGATGGTCATCGACTTAAACTGAACGACCTGAACGTCGTTGTTCATATTTGGATGAGCAATCACAAAATTCTTACACCGTCGTTTATTTTACGACTTCCACATCATACAGCATCCAAATCTTTTGTCCGCTTGTTATGCATTATATCCAATTTGCGTGGAATCATTTTGCAACACAAAACTTGTTTGTTATTTCGAATACTTACTTAAAAACATATATTATGTCCAAATTAATCAAAAGTCGTGTATAATATGAAAAATGTAATGTAATAAGTGTGCAACCCTAAGCATATATATGCTCTTGTATATAAATAGGTTTATGTTATACCATATATATACTCATGCTGTGCTTTATACAAAATTTCATTTTATTTGCGCTACCATCCGGGACACATAAAAATTATATGTATAGTCAAAAATGAATATCCTTAATATATACGTACGAGTTTATATGTAGGTTGTGTGTTATAAGTGGAAAAAACATTTAAATTTTATTTAAGGCAATTTCTAAAGATCAAAGAATTCTTTATTTATATGTAACAATATTCTTTGTATATACAATAAGTAGTATAAAATCCATCAAATATGTATATCGACGTTATTCATCAATCACTCTCTACACTAAATATAAATAAGTTTATGTATTATACCTTTATAATATCACATCAAAATAGACTTAGCGTATTAGATATACGTATACCTTAAAGAATTTCTTTTCAGACATTGCCACTCTGGCTGGCTTATGTGTGCGTAAAGAACTATATATAAGTCTCTATGCAATGATTATTTATATATTGCTATATAGCAAGAAAATTTCCAACCCACTGTACACTTTCTATGATTTTTTTGCTCCTAAAAATACAATATATATTTATATGCGGGAGCCTTTTTTTGTATTATAATGTAAATAGTATATGAATAAAATAAGTTGGAATGCATAATAAATGAGACAATATTTTATATTCGTATAATATTTCGTTATGTTCACAGAAGTAGCCCCAGAAAAAAATAAAAGGATCAAATAAATATGCGTATAATACGTCATCGTATATTATAAGTTATGTCTGTCTTGTAATTTTTTATTAAAACTTGTATATCTGTAGAACCACTGTATAATCTCAATGGCTCATATACAAAATTATAGATAAAATTGCCACCAATATCGATGTCTATAAGGAGTTCAGTATGATAATTATTCATAGAATCCCATTTTATATATTCTATTCAAATTTAATCAAAATTGTATTGTATATTTAAGAATTGAACAATTTCCAAGATTTATATAGTGACTAGTCCGTAAAAACTGTCCATTTTATACATTTACGCATATACCAAATTTTTTTTATTAAAATTGTAATATAAAAATTAACCAATTTATAATTTTTTATTTGATGGTTTGTGATTAATTTAGAAGTCCAGAGAATTGTGACTGCTGTCATTTGTGTTACTGAATTTTTATATATAATTTTATGTAAATATGTTTTGATTAATTTCGCTGTTCCTCTTTGCTGTAAATGAATTTTTATTTATTTCTGATTATTCTTGAAACGATTGACTGATGGTTTTTGCAAAATCTTAGAAATATTTCATCCAATTCTTTTATGTTTATCTATGACATTAGTAATAAACCGTAATATTAAAATCCTTAAAATTCTGGATTAGAAGACGGTAGATGCATATGCATTCGAATCGTTACAAAAGGAGGCATCAGGTCTGGGTCTCAAAGTGAATGCAGAAAAAACAAAATATTTGGTGGCAACGAATACATCACGAATTCGAGATCAAACGGTTAATATTGGAGAACACAATTTTGAAATGGGTCAATAGTTTTGTATACTTAGGATCGTTGATAAATGTAGAAAATGATATTGAAGAGGAAATACGCCGTAGGGTAGCAACTGGAAACAGATGTTATTACGGGTTAAATAAAACAATTCCGATCGAAAACATTACAACGAGATTTTAAGTGCAAGCTATATTACATCATTAATACGTCCAATATTAACGTATGGAAGCTTGGTGCATGACACAGAACTAGGAACAATTACTTCGGATTTTCGAACGAAAGGTACTCCGTGGCATAATTGGTCCCGTCAAAGAACAGAATGGTTGGAGGCGAAGATACAATTTTGAATTAGACAAGTTGTACGCCGTCAACCAAATATTGTCAAAACAATCAAAATCAATAGATTGATATGGCTTGGACACGTAGAACGCATAGAGGAGAAGCGTGTGCCGAAAATACTGTTAAATAGTAAACCAGAAGGTAGAAGGAGAGCCGGAAGACCTAAGGCGAAATGGCTAGATGCAGTAAACTGTGATATAAAGATCCTTAAAATTCGGGATTGGAAGACATTGACTGCGGATAGGTCAGCTTGGAAAAGCGTGCTGGATAAGACTAAAACCGCACCCGGGTTGTAACGCCATGGAGAAGCAGTAGTAGTAGTAGTAGATGCATATGCAGGTGCAGTTGGAGAAGCGTGTTTTGGGAAGGTAAAAACAGCACCTGGTTTTTAATGCCATGCAATAAGTAATTAAATCAATTTAATGATTATTTCATTTCATAATTTATAAAAAATTTATTGAAAATTGAATCAAATTTAAAATTTGATAAATCTCGTAAGAAATTTTCCAAAAATTTATTAACAATAACAGCGACATTTGTGGTTATCCGTCTCACACGAAAAACTCCAAAAACTTTCTCTTCATGACCCTTGATTTAATTTGTCATTTGATTTGCTATCGGTATTTTCGGTTTGATTTTGATGTCACAAGTTACCACCAATAATACGCAGTTGTTTACAATTATAATTTTTTAACATATTAGGGAATATTTTTATGGTTAACAATTGAACTTGCCATTTTGAAATATAAAAACGATTATTATTATTATTATTACGGTTCGGATAGCACCGTATTTGACATATTATGAATAATAGACGCGTATTTGCTGACGTTTATTTAGTAACAAATCGTTCATATTCTATTTGTATATAAAATTGTTGAAGTCACGAATTATATGGTAGACCGCAATAGCTAAACTGTCTCGTGTATTCCGTGTATTATTTAAATCATTAATTATACTGAAACTTTAACATTCAATATAAAATTCTGAGCATTACATTGTTTTATAAAGGGGTAAAGGGATGGAAGACATATTAATTTGTTTGAATTCGTTTCATATATTTATTTGAAAATTTCGTTTTAATGATTTTAGTAAGTCAATTTTATTTGCGATAATCTTGAGCATCAGTTACTTGAATCGATATTATTATATAAAAACATTTTTGTGTCTTGCATTCAATATTATCTTTCGTTAAGTTGAGCATCTATGGGATATATTATTAGGGTGTGGGATATAGTGTTAGGGATATTATAGTTAAACTAATACACTAACTTTCCACTATATATAATATTATTTTATTACATGTATTTATTGTTACAATATTTATTTCATTTATTTAATTATTTATATTCTATTTTTAATATTTATTAATTTATTTTATTTAATTTTATATTTATTTATCTTTAATTAATTATTTATATTTTTAATATTATTTATTTTTACTAAACGTCCTGTCGGCGTGGCTGTTAGTAATCGTCTGTCTTGTCCACGTCTCGTTCAACCGTCAATTACTGTCATTGTCGATTAATGTCATTGTCGATGCGAACCGTTATCTGCTTGTGTTCCTTGCTGAACACAAACCTATGACGGGTTCACACCGACGTCGTCTTGACGTGTCGCCACAGTACTCCCCCCCCAGTGGGCGCGCATAGCCCACGATAATGAATCACGCGGAATGGAGAAACAGTTCGTGGCAGGTTTTCCATGACCATTGTACCATTGCCAAAGAAGATGGCAATAGTATTTTAGTAATTTTAGAGAAACAAAAAAAAATGAAGCATTAATACAAAAAAAAAAAAAAAATTTTGTTGGGTCATGAAAAACCACTCGACAGTTCGCGCTTACACAGTGCGATACCTTGAAGGAGGACGAACAATCCTTCCGGAGCGGGTTTTTGTTTCCGGCAGTGCTGAAAATTTAACACCAGGTGTGCAAACTACTGCCCGATGTGGCTCCGCTGGTAACGCCGTAGAAGTTGTCAGTGGTACATTTTGCACCGAGATTGGCTCAGAAGTTTCAGAGCGGTCGACGTAACATGGCTTCAATCTGTCGATTGAGATGTTAGTCTTTTTTCCATTTATTAGAAGAGAATAATATTTTTCCGAACGGCTCATGACCGGGAATGGACCCTCATAAGGAGGTTGAAGAGACCTACGTACCGCGTCGGTACGAACGAATACATGGGAACACGTTGGGAGATCCTTGAAGATGAACACATCCTTATTTGAGTGCCGTGTAGGCAGGACTGGTCTGATGTGTTGCATGTGTTCCCGTAGTCCGCGGATATAGTCGTTGCAGTCGCGTGACAGTCGCGGAGTTTGAAGCAGGTCATACGGCAGACGTAGATTTTGACCGTATACCATTTCGGCGGCAGTGGCGTTGAAATCAGAAATGGGTGTGGAACGTAAACCAAGAAGTATAAACGGTAGTTCCTTGCTCCACTGTCCACCAGCGCGGCACATTATAGAAGCCTTTAAAGTGCGATGCCAGCGCTCTAATTTTCCGTTGGCCTTCGGGTTATAAGCGGTTGTTCGCTTACGTTGTGTACCTAGTAGCTTGAATAATTCGCGGGCCAGTTCGGATTCGAACTGGGAACCCTGATCAGTTACGATCGAAGCAGGTGAACCAAATCTTGGTACCCATTCCCTAATTAGGGTATTAGCTACCGTTTCGGCACGAATGTCTTTCATAGGGAAAGCTTCAGGCCAACACGTGAATCTGTCTATTAATGTGAGTACATAACGATATTCCTCGGACGGCGGAAGCGGTCCAACAATATCGAGATGTATGTCACGAAATCTATGTTCGACAGGTGTGAAATTTCCAATGGGACTTTTTACATGTCGTGAAATTTTTGATCTTTGACAAGGCATGCATGCTCGCGCCCAATTTCGAGCATCCTTGTTTATCGATGTCCATATAAACTTATCTGCCAACAATTTAGTTGTGGCTCTAATTCCAGGGTGCGTTAAATTATGGACAGATTCGAAGATTGATCTTCGAAATGAATCTGGAATATAGGGACGAGCTATGCTCTTGGATACATCACAGTAAATGTGTGTATCTGTGCCAATGACAGGCATCTTCACAAATCTTAAGGATTTGGAAGAGGACATTAGATTGCGTAATTCGCTGTCGTTTGACTGCGCGTCAGCTATGTCCTTGTAATTTACGGATTCACCTAGCTGAACCTCGTCCAGCCGCGATAGTGCATCCGCAACTACATTGTCCTTGCCGGAAATGTAGCGTATGTCTGTCGTAAATTGACCAATGTAGTCCAAATGGCGTAGTTGTCGTGGAGATGCTTTATCTGATTTTTGCCTGAATGCAAAAATCAGTGGTTTGTGGTCTGTGTAAATCGCGAACACTCTTCCTTCCAACAGATGTTTGAAGTACCTGACGGCTGAATACGCGGCCAGGAGTTCACGATCGTAAGTGCTGTAGCTCTTTTGAGCGGCATTTAATTTTGAAGAAAAAAATCCAAGCGGACGCATGTCGCGATCACTGACTTGGTGAAGAGCTGCACCGATTGCGGTTTCAGACGCATCCACAACCAGACATAATTTTGAATTGGGCGACGGAAATGCCAACGTCGCCGCACGACACAATAAAGCCTTACACGTTTCAAATGCGGCTAGAGATTCCGTGGACCATTTAATAGCACGTTTATCATTTTTCTTTTTGCTGCCAATGAGGAAGTCATTCAAGAGAGCTTGACTTTCCGCAGCACCCGCAATGAAACGTCGATAAAAATTCAACATGCCAAGGAATCTACGTAGATCCTTGACAGTTTTGGGAGGTTCGTACTCAACTATTGCCCTGACACGCTCCTCCAGTGGACGTATTCCGCTCTGGTCAACTGTGTGACCAAGAAATGTAACTTTGTCATGAACAAAATTACATTTCTTCTCGTTTATTGTGAGGCCATACTCACGTAGGCGTGTAAAAATTGACCGAAGATGGTTCAAATGCTCGACTTCGTTTTTAGAAGCGATGAGCAAGTCGTCAATGTAGACGTAGCAAAAATCGAATTCACGTAACACATTGTGTATGAATCTCATGAACGTTTGGGCGGCGTTGCGCAAACCAAACGTCATTCGTGTGAATTCGTATAAACCAAATGGCGTACAAATAGCCGTTTTTGGTATGTCTTCCGGTTGTACCGGGATTTGATGATAAGCGCGCTCTAAATCTATAGTCGAAAAGACTTTGCAACCATCCAGTTGCTGCGCGAAATCCTGTATATGTGGGACTGGATAATTATCCGGCAAGGTCTGTGCATTTAAAGCACGATAGTCGCCGCAGGGTCTCCATTTGCCATCCTTCTTTTGGACCATATGAAGTGGCGAAGACCATGGACTGCTTGAAGGGCGACATATGCCTTGCTGCATAAGGAAATCAAATTCTTCCTTTGCAGCCCGTAATTTTTCGGTTGAAAGTCGCCGCGGTTTGGCGAAAACAGGTGGTCCCTTAGTAATCACGTCGGGGTCACCAATTGTGGGATATAGTGTTAGGGATATTATAGTTAAACTAATACACTAACTTTCCACTATATATAATATTATTTTATTACATGTATTTATTGTTACAATATTTATTTCATTTATTTAATTATTTATATTCTATTTTTAATATTTATTAATTTATTTTATTTAATTTTATATTTATTTATCTTTAATTAATTATTTATATTTTTAATATTATTTATTTTTACTAAACGTCCTGTCGGCGTGGCTGTTAGTAATCGTCTGTCTTGTCCACGTCTCGTTCAACCGTCAATTACTGTCATTGTCGATTAATGTCATTGTCGATGCGAACCGTTATCTGCTTGTGTTCCTTGCTGAACACAAACCTATGACGGGTTCACACCGACGTCGTCTTGACGTGTCGCCACAAGGGTATGCATCAATATGCAAGGTCTTACAAATTCTGTATTATATCAAGTGTTCCGCACAATCAGTTGTGCACCTAATTTACGAATGGATGTACAAATTTTGTTACAGATTCTGAAAATATAATAATCAATGAACATATAAAAGACATCAAACAGAATATCGGGTCGCATAGTTTTTGAATGCATGAAATGATTTTAAAAATCGTTACTATGAAATATTGGAAATTTATTGTAATTTACATTCTGTATACAAAAATGGAAAAACTATAGAGTCCATAATTAAAAAAGATCATTCATAATTTATAACAGACAATTTTTCCAATAATTTAGAGTAGCTGTATATTCAAATTTTTTTTCATAATGTAGAGTCGCTATAAATATTGTCGACCAGATAAATATGTAGCGATAGGTTGAAAACATTTTTTCAATGCTTTCTATAATTATCATTTGTTCTTTGGATTGATGCAGCACGGCCACGCTGCTATATGATGCCGAAATGTTGAAGAAGTGTATCGATACGAAGCCTATTTATTTTTTAATCGACACCGAAGTTTCACCACAATGCCGGACAGATAGCTGAGAAAGTTATAGGAACTGAAAGAAAATATACGATTAAAATAACATGTACCAATTTTTTTACAATATATACCCAAATCATATGATGAATTATGGTTATTAACAACGCTGTATTGATCCGAAAAAGTTACGTAGATGTGCAATGACATAATAAACCGAAAATGATGTGGTTATGGAATGTTGAAATATTACGTTAAGAAAGTAAACAAAACCTAGGTATGTATTCCTAATAGTTAAAAGCTTAATTTATATAAAATACATATTTATTAGGATATTGTATGCTGTTACATGTCTTATGATTGGTTGAAATAAATTTCCTATATTTAAATACAACTCTTTCTGCTTATACTTACTTAGATGATATTGATGATAGTTCGCATAATATAATTATCAATCATTATATTATTATTATTATTTTATTACATATGAATCTACTTATATATATGGGGGTGGTATGGAGCAACAAAAAAAATGACTGATTACACTTTGAAAAATTTTTCACAAAATGTAATAATGTATCTTCTATGTCATATTTTTATATTTAATATATATTTTCTTATATTTTGTGTGTTTGTGCATGTTTTATACATATATATTTCATATACTTATACGATTTGCTAAGGATGTTATGGTTATATGCTTTATCATTCGCAATAACCCTTTTCACAATAAATAATTTGTTGGGTAGTCGAAGAAATATTGAGCCCATTTACCAATAAATGTATTTTGATGAAATTCATTCGAAATATCTAACCATATTTTTTTTAGTGATAGCAGGTACTTCAATTGACAGTGTGTAGATAATTTTGTATCGATCGATTGCGTATTTTTTTTAGTTTAGTTTTTGTTGAAAATGGATATTAAAAATTTATCTGTGCTGTGTTTGTTGACGAAACTTTAATAAAACTACGGTATCATAATTGTTTTGCTAAGTTCGTGTTCTATGGATATTGTTTTTGGTGGCATTATGTATTTTGTTACTGTTACAACGCAGCCAAACGATTAATTCATAGGTCAATATCAAACCAAATGGTACAATAAAATTAAAAATAAAGTGATCAAAATGGTAAAATTGAAATTTTCCATGACAGCAAATATTTTTGATCACTCGTCAAAAATTATTGGAGCTTGGTTGGGAAGTTTTAAGGCGTCCACAATATAGCCGGAACATCGAACCACTTCAGATTACCATTTTTTCCGATCTCTGCCGAACTTCCATAATGGTTTAAAATTGAATTCCGTAGAGGCCGGCAAAATGCACTTGGATCAATTTTTTGTTCAGAAAACTCAGAAGTTCCAGAAGTATTTGGTTTAATAAAGTTTATTTGAAATATTGTTTGAATTTATAAAAAAAAAGCTCAATACTTTTTCGACTACTCAATATAAATAATATTATAAGGGAATTATGGAATTTTGATCAAAATAACCCCTTTATATTCTCATAAATAAAATATTATATTGTTAATAATAATAATAATAATAATAATAATGTGCGACATTAAAAGGATGTAAAATTCTCGTTTCTCGGTTTCTCTTCACAAACGAAGTCACATGATCGAATATACATATATTCCAAATTACATATAAATTGTGGAGCAAAGTTTTCTATATATAGTTTTACCTTACCACCATTAACATCAATATTTTTGCATATATGAACAGTATACAGCACATGTGCATGTGGAACAAAGAATATATGAGCTTAAATATTCGTATAATGTGCAGATAGGAAAAGATAGGGTAAAATAAAATATTATCATCCATCATAATTTATGTGATGAGTCATTTTGACACAAGAAAATTATATAAATTAAAGAATTTTTATATGTAATCGGCTGGGTGGGTGGGTGGTTGGGTGATTGCGGGATGGTGTTAATGGTAATGGTAAATATAGTTTTATAGAACATATATTTTCTTTTCTCCATATACATTGTACACCTACAATATTTACATTTTTATTTGGATCATTTTAGCATTTGATATTTATTATAATGTATTCTATAGCTGTGTAATGTGTATTTATTCAATTTCGCAAAATAAATTTATGTATTTGTGTACCTTTAAAAAAATTATGTATACACTTACAATAAGGCATTGTATTTTCAATTTATTGTTAGTTGTAGTACGTCACAAAATAAATAAGAAAAACTAAAGGAATAAGATATGTTTAACATCCGAAACGTGGATACAATATAAAAAAATACATGTGTGTGTATAAAAATAAAGAATTTGAAAAACCTCACTCCAAAACGAAAAAAATGTTTGCCAAATGATGAAAAAATAAAATAAAAAATATGTATGTTCTCGTACGTATACGCATATAGTCGCGTGTGCATAGGGATCACAGGGGCTACGTGATTCAGGTATAATATGAATGATTAGCAATTTTTGCATAAGAAAAAATTATAGGTGAACATGTAGTGAAAAAACAAAAACAGAAGAACAACGTCATTATACGGCACACACCTATATACAATACGATAAGATATGATGATAACCACAGGCACTGCAACCAAAGTAGATCTATTATTCCCTTAACCATTAATCCAATTCCTTGATGAAGTAGACTGGAATTTTTCAATTATCCCCCTTTTCAACAATACGTTTATCTCTTTACCAAGGTGAGGCGCTGACAATTTTAATACATCTAATCATTCTTTCTTTCGACACGATTATAACACCTTAGAATTGTGTATCGTTGGCGACTGATCATGCGTTCAATCGGCACTAATTTAACACCCCAGAATTTGGAAAATGTTTAATTAAACAAATTATTATGTTTTCTAAAAATCTATTCTAAATATCATAAAATCATTAATTTCCATTCATTCTGTTCTGTAATTTTTTAATTTTCTAATTGAAATAGAAACTCAAATTCACCAGAATCCCATGTGAAAGCATCGAAGTATATAACAATTTACCAATTGTACTGTAATCATTATTTAACTATTATTTATATTCGCCTAAGTAGCTCTGTCTCGGCGAGCCGACACTAATTTACCAATATATACTTGTAATCCTTCGGCGGATCAAAGTCGGTCATCTAGATTTCTTCTTCTTCGAATATTCTCAATTGTCAACAACGCGAATGGCTGTTACATGTAAAATGTTCCGTTAGTGCTCCACATAGAATCCTTTTTAAATTCAATCACCAGTGATCCGTAGAGCAGTTTTTTCAATATTCTGTTTTTATATTGCAAATGAATTTTTCGGAGTGTTTTAGACACTTTAATTTTTTCCCATTGCAGTTTAGTATTACCGATATGTTTGCACATAATCCAATTGTATTATTAAAATCTTCTTTTTTAAAGTCATTTAGTGGACCCTGTATCCTGTTACCCAAATAAGTTTATGCTAAATAATAATACAAATGAAAGCTTTCCAATTTACATTTAACTATTATCTCCATTCTGTTTTTGTTGCGATAAAAAGCTACAAAGAAGTTATTTAAAGCTGTGAAATATTCTTGAAAAAGATACAAAGAACAGGAAAATCCGATATGCGTATTTTGATTGTAATAATATTAAGATTGTAATGCATAGCATTCAGCGATACCATTGCAAAGCGTTCACCTCAATTCTGGAGAAAAATTATTTCATTTTTAATTTATTTGTTTTACAAAATATTGTTTGATGAATATGAACAAAATATCGCGTGGTTTTCATACATTTAATCCATTTGAATAGATTTGTTCCGCAATATTACTTCTGTCAAATTTGTTGAATCTAGTAGTCGAGTTGCTTCTGCGCTGATGTGTTCGCCTAACTTCGACCAATGCTTCGATGCAATAAGGCCAATTACTTAATGCATCATAGGAATACCAAGATCGCGATAAACATCATCATTTCGTATGTACCAAGGAACATTTACAGCTTTTCTCAATACTCTACATTTGGAACGTTTCTATAGATTTAATATGACACTAAGCATCACACCCCAAAGTAGTTGGATGCCATATCTTTACTATGCAAAATCAACCTTGGGTTGTTTTGTTATCTTTTGTTTGTAAAGTTGATATGTACGGCTGCTTTGAGTTCATTTAGCTTTATTCGCCATTTGTTTGTGCAGTTCCCAATTTGGTCGCAGGATCTTTGTAATGTTTATATTACAAAATTTTTTACCAGAGGCAAGCAGTATCGTTTGCAAATGTGACATTGAATACGTTGGCTGTTTGTGCTAGGTCACAGGTGTAGAGTAAATAAAGGATTGGTCCTAGTACGCTGCCCTGTGGCACACCATTTTATATAACTTTTAGTTCTGAGTGTGTGTTTTCTTGTCTCGACTCGAAATAGGCGATTCGAGATGTTCGATTTTAATATTTTTGCCAGTTGTGCTGGTAGAAATTTGTTTATTTTGCATCCTTCATGCCATACTTTATCGAATGCTTGTACAACGTCCAGGAATATATTTCCTCACCTTCCAGTTCACCTTTCAATGATGTCGATGAGTAGATGTTACTAGTTAAATTGTAGAATGTTTCTCCCTCAAGCCAAATTAGTGATTTAGGAGTACAATCTTTTGTTCAATGTCTGGCGTCAGCCTTTTTGGGAGGAATTTAGTTTTGACCATATCGGCAGAAAAATGATCAGAATACTAAATAGTATCGGATTGCTTGACAATAATTATATGATATTCGTATTGTTGCGAATCTTTATTGGAATCAAATGCAACTTATTAAACATTGAAGGTCAACTTTTGAAATTAATGGAAAAATCGAAATTGAATCTGGTGTAACACTGGGTTGTGCATTGTCACCGCTACTACTTAATATGTATTACAACATGGAACATAAGAATTAATGGTTTAAGCAACAGCATATGTACTGACGACACCGTCCTGATAGCATCGCAACATTAGAAGCATTACAGCTTGTAGCATAAACAAGGTCCAATATGTAATCAGTAACTATACGGATTAGAAATTAATATATCAAAATACAAATCACATGGTGGTTAGTAAAAACTCAATAAATCAAGAAAACTAACAACAAATAACGATGAAATAATTTAAAACGTGCAAAACTTTACATAACTTAGCTGCTCATTAAACGAATCTTGGGATTATTCTAAAGGAATAAAAATTAGCAGTGAAACGGTTAGAGTTGTGTTTTTCAAAATGAAGCGTATACGTTTTGTTGTCATCCATTACAATGGATTTAATAATGCGAATATTAAATTGTTTTGTGTACTCAACGGTACTTTATGGTGCGGAGGAATTGACTATGTCCGGAAATACAGAAAAACGCATTCGTGCATTTGAACTTTGACTGTTCAGACGTATTCTAAAGATTTCTTGGGTGCATCACATTACTAATGATGAAGTTATTGAACGTATCGGTCGAGAACCCCTCCCCATCTATTAAATAAAATAAAGCAATGAAAACTGAAATAGATTGCGGACATATCATGAGGAATGACAAATATCGACTTCGACAAAGTTATTATACAAGAAACAGTTGAAGATCGTATAGGTGACCAGATAGCAGACTCTTATCATGGCTGGCACATCTGCACGAAAATGGTTTGGAGTAAATGCCACAGAATTGTTTCGAATTGCCAGCCAATAAAGTAAAAATTTCCGACGTCCGGGACGGATAGGGCAACTATAAAAAAGAAGGAAGAAGTTTTTTCTTTTTGGTACGTTTGAAGTCCAGTCTCTCCTAATGTATATTTATATAAACTTATATATTGCAGAGTATATAAACAAAATATGTATAGATAGAAAAAGTCACAATGTTGGATAATTTTATTTATCTTTTTTTATCTTTTTTTATCCTTTTTTTTTATTTTGGTTTTTTATTTTGTTTTGTTGTTTTTTTTTTTTTAAGGGAAAGTTGCTTGCCTAGTATAAATATGGGGTAGGTTCCATTAGGTTGATTGAATTTGATGGCAGTTGTAACTTTTTTAACAAAATATTTATTCAAAGCAAACGCATATAAGGTTTTAAGTCTTGTTTTTTATTCAATCGTTTCGCAGTAGCTGTAGTAGTAGTAGCAGTAGTTGTAGTAGTAGTAGTAGTAGTAGTTGTTGTTGTTGTTGTAGTAGTATTATATAAATGTTTACAATTATTTATATATCGTAACAAAAATATATATACAATTTTCTCTCGTCCTGTTTCAAAAACTGAACATATTTACCAAATTTATATCATTTTATTTTTTTCTACAATTTCAGTTCCATATTATTTTCTATACATAAATAATATACTCGTAACTATATGGAACATTATTATGCTACTGTGTTTACATAAGTTATGTTTAGTAGTAGCATATAAAATACATAAACGATGATGTTTAATGTTAAAGTTCTTCATTTATTTATTTAATTTTTATTTTTGCTGATGTTTTAATTTTCATAATAACATTTTATATATGGTATAATTTTCGGCACCATTTATATTGTTAATAATTATATTGGATTTGTGCGACGGTCATAGCTAATGTCACTTTAAAATATCTCAAAAAAGGATATTATAAGAACAATTTATTTTCACACACTTAAATTATGCGATACTATTTCAAAAACCGATAGAATAGGTATTAGAAAACAATTTTTTAAATGTCTCAGATATATGTCTTTTCATTTTTTAATCGATTACTTTATTAATAATTAAATTGGTGCCTCAATGGTTACAGCACATTTCATTAAAACAGGAGGTTGAGAGTTCCAATGTCTGGTACTCATATTGAAAATTATTCAATTGAAATAGTAATTTGTTAATGAAATCAAAAAGGAAATATTTTTGAACTCCATTCAATGGTTAACAATATGTGTCGCTATAGTACATGTGAGCGATTCACTAATAAGAATAATTTAATAAGAAGCAACTATCGGGAAAATAATTGTAGACAAACTGATATACTTTATGGCATAAAAACAAGAGACAATATTACAGGTTGATGACTAGGCGTTTTGGTCTCAGCTATCAATCCAAATACAGTTGATGCAATGGAACTCAAATAGTGGTCTGATACGATATTATAATAATAGTCATATGTCATTTAGGTCACATACTCATAATATGGGATTATATGTGAATAGTTTCTATAAGATTTTCTGCAAAATAAATATTCAGAAGAGTTCTACTAATCAGATATTACAGAACCCACTTAACTACAACCAATGAAATTGAATAAATTTTTGTATGAGAGTTTATACAATGAAATTATATGTTCTAATAAGTTCTTCCGAAATTGATATGCGCCGACCAATATTCAACAGTGATTTTCTATCATATTCTAAGGTGAAATTGGATATATTTAGACATAAAATTAAATTACAAGTTCTGTTTAAAACAAATTTATAGAAAATAAGATTATCAAATTAGTTCTGAAACTATATTCTATAGAATTTGACCATTTCATGATGAAATTCGTTCAAATTTTATGTGATTATTGAAAAGTTTCTTCCTCTAACAAGTTCCTATATAGAAAACTGATTATTTTACATTATAGTTGGGTTACATGGCTTATCATTACCATATTCTTCCTAATAACCTACATCGCACCAATTCAATTATAAGATATGAGAATGTAGTATTAATCTGATACGTAGAACAAACGCATCCTATCACCATTAAGGATACTTATTGGCCAACACCTGCGTATAATCCCAATCTAAATTACGCATATACTAATTGTCCACCCAATTATATATACAATTGACCCGTTTAACGTTTCTATATGTGTATCAATTTTTAAGGAACTTATTTGGCACTACAGGTTTTTTTTGTATGCATTCAAAGTTGATATTTTGAATAGATTGTGGACCCTCTGTCCGATTAAAAACCGGAATAACTTTCATATATGTGCGGATTTGATAACGCTATCTATTGACTGCCGATTGATTTATGTATTATTAATTAAACTAAAAATTGTCATGACATTTGCCACTGTGAACATAGTGCCAACACAAACAGGCAATCAAATAGTATTTATTATCAAATCTGAGGATGCTAATAATTTTACTGTTTCTTGGACAAATAAATATAAGTCGAACAATAGATTAAGAAAAAAACAATAAAATTAATTTATTTTTACAAAAATATTCTCTTTCAATTGAAATAGATTGATTTTTACCGTTTGACAAAATTAATTCAAATCAAATTACTATTTTATTTATCGTTGATTGAAATGTTATTGAGTATATGCGGGTGATCGTTCACTGTTCATATGTCTTAAATTGATTCTCAACCCGGTTTTCTGTCATAGCCGAATGAAATTTAGTTAATAGAAAAATAGTCACATGGATCTAAATCGGCTATGAATAAAGGCGAATATTAGTATTGTGTTGTTCCTTACACTATGTAGCATTTGTTATGGAAAGTTCACATTGGTATAATAAATTTTTATCAATTATACATTTTCATTTATTATAAATATACAATAATACAATATATAGTTAAAAATATACTGGAAATATATATAGAAATAAATTCCTTTCTTATGCCATCGTGGATGGATAGACATTTATATTTCCTCTAATGATCGCTAATTAATTTTGTTATCTTCACTATATCTTTTGTATATTTGTTAATTGTAAATTTTCTGATTTAAATTTCATATATCATCTTAGATGCGTTAAAAGATGACGCATTCTGCAAATGATTACAATATAATACTATTATTTTTTATCTTATATTGTTAATATGTGAATTACACAAATATAAAAAAAGAATTAGACAAACGGTCATAATATAATCAAATTTCTATTAAATTACATTGTATTATAACAAGCACCATTTTACCACACCACCAGCCACCACACAACAACATCATCATCATCATCATCATCATAATCATCATTAACATTAGCATCATCATCATCTGTTTTTTATTACAATACAATCGAAATCTTTATATAATATGTATTTCATATCATATATAACACTTGGGTCAGAAAGTCCCCGGTTTAACCACCAGATGGCGCCTCCAACGAAATATCCTTAAAATATTTGAATAGTGTCAACCGGCAAAAGATACAGGTCACAATTCTATAACAATACGATCATTATTTTAGAAGTTACGGATGAAATTAATTAACACTATTTTATTTTCAAAAAAATGTATTCAACGCAGTTTCGTATGTTGATCCTGGATTCTGGATTCCGTGATTCATCCAGTGTGATGTACCGACGCAAAAACTCAGACTTATTCTGTTTAAACAAACTGAATCATCAATTCTTTATTGATTTTGTTGTTCTGGTGTTATCGAAAATCGCGGTACCCATTTGGAATACACATTTTAACATACCCAAATGTTTGTGTATAATACTGATAACACTACGCCTTTTGATTACTTCAGGATGTCAGCAATCTCTCTTCACTTTGCGATTACTCATAATGATTTTCAGGTTTTTTTCGATGTTTTCAGCCTCATTTGTCCACGTTCAGCATCATTGGTGTCACATTTAAAATCAGAAAACCAAACGTTTGATGGTTTGGTAGTTGATGGAGCAGAGTCCCGCGTGTAACACTTTTGAAGTCATTGCTCTGCTTGAACAATATTTTTCGTCCCATTAAAAAGCAATGATAAATCAACAAACGAAAAACTGCTTTGTAGTCATTTTTCTGAAAATAACAAAGTGTACCTTCTAAACTAATGGTCGCATATGAAATTTTGTTAAGATATTTCGTTAGAGGTATCATCTGGTGGTTAGGCCTGGGACTTTTTAACCCATGTGTTATATAATGTATGGGGTACCATCATAATACTGCCATTATATTTCTTATGATATGTTTATTGTATGTAATAGGTATAATATGTATATAGTTATGGTCTGATATATACAAAATATATACATAATCACTAATTCATCTTAATATTTTGTAATACACAAACACACAAACACACAAACACACACACACACAGATGGAAAAGAAAAATCAACAAAAATATAGTTATCGAAATCATTAGACCAAGAAAAAAAAGAAAAAAAAAAAAAGGGAATCAAAGTTTAACTGCCAAAAACATTTTTCTTTCATTTAAGGGAAATTTTTCTCAATCATTTGTAATTCATACATTTTCGCTGTAGGGGCTGTTATTAATAACTTATTATCTAAAAAAAAAAAATACAGAAAGAAAGAAATAAATAAATATATGTATGGACACACACACACACACACACACACACACATACCACCCAACACAATATAAAATAAAATAATATAACATAAATATTATATTAGCCGGAGGGGTTCAAACTCATATAAATACCATTATTCATATAAACGCAAATGGAAAATAGAAAATAAAATAAACAATAATAAAATTGTGGTAATTATATTTAATTTTAGTGTGAAAAACTAAACTTTTAATAAATGTAAGAAAATGTAAGGGTTTAAAAATTATATAACAATTTTTCTTTAATAAAACAGTTAATTTAAAATAATTAAATAATTATTTATAAAGAAAATCTGTGATCTTTCTAATAATACATGTGTAGGTCGTCAGTACGTAGTGTAACTGTTACGTAGTTTAGAAATCCTATTCATTTAATCTAAACACATATTATCTATTACATACAGCACAACCTCTTTTGAACGTAATGTGACACATAATTTCTTAATTATGATCCTTTTTAAATACATTTTCCGACCAATTAGTAATGGCATTTTATTTTTTACGAATAATTTTAATATTTATTTTTATATAATTGTACAGCGAATAAGTATGCGACTTATATAAGATAATTTTTACAAAGATCACTTATGTTTTTCAATGAAATTTGTATGACCTACTAAGGGATACTCTCGAATCACCATATGTGCGGTGTCTCGTATGAAAAGAAAAAATTAAATAAAATTAAAAATTAAAGAATCACATACTTTTTATAAGACATCTCAAGGATAATTCTCAAAAATGAGCTGGCCGCATATCTTTTATAAAAAGAAATTAAAGAGGGACTTGAATGCAAATAACAATTTATAGGATCAAGAATAAAATTTCCAGGATATAGATCTAGAAAATAATCATGCGATAAATCCTATAAAAAAAAATGGAATTACATCGGAAATATAATAGAAAACTTAAATAATCAAGGATATTTACAACATTTCTCCTAGAGGTAATTTTCGAAAGTATAATCGTTTTGTATTTCGCACAAAGTGAAATTAAACAGGAAATTTAGTTGTACAAACGATTGAATGAACAAAAATATGTCCACAAAAGTACAATTATTTAAAATGGGCATTTCGTACGTCTGTATTAAATTGTATTGAAAAGGTGAGTTGAATAGGAAATTTAATGGAATTGTCGATTGAAGGAACAAAGATAATTCCAGTACCTCCTAAGGATAATTGTCAATAATAAGCATACGCATTACACAACCTACCAAGGATACGGCTTGAAAATGTATTCCGGTACTAGTAGTAGTAACATCTCTTTTAAAACGAAATTGATTATGAAATTAAATGGATCTGACACAATTGAAGGATCAATGATCCTTCGAAGGATAATTCTTCACAATAATTTTGTATCTTATGGAATTGATAGTTTCGTGTTGAGGAATGATATTCATATGAATTAGTGTATCCTAATTCATAATTTAACCGCAGTTGTGAAAAAATAAATCCCATGACAGTGGTGAAACCTTCGATTAACACGTTAATCGCCACGATAATATCAGAAAAATTTTCACTTGGGCCATGGTAACTTTATTAGATAATTTAGTTAAAAATGTATCAAGGAAGAACTTAATGTATCACAGAAAAAATTTTTTTTTGCCATATTTCATTTTATTGTTTGTAGTAAGCCAAGAAATTTTCAGGTTTTGTTCCTGATAGGCCAGCTTTCGAAACATAATGCAAATGTATCGTTTGCTTCTGACATCTGTGATTGACATGGCCTTCTACCAAATCGCGTACGTCAGACATATATGTCTGACATGGCTCATGTAGAATTTCTTAGCGTCAGACACTTATGACTGACATGGCGATTAACGTGTTAAAAAAAATTTTAAGAAGTATATAATAACAGCAAAGTACATCGAACTACTACAAAAACTATATACTTCATTGGATTTAAAAGGATTTAATAGTTAGCCATTTTTCTTCATAGTTTCCAGCGATATTAAACAATGGCCTGTAAAATGTTTAATTTAAAAGTTTCCGTAACCTACTTCCATAAAACTTTAAAAATTATCATTAAAAACACCTCCAGGTCCAAATTAATAGAATATATAAGCTAAATGTTGATCGAGCAATTGAATTGGGGCAATATACGAATCCAATGGGTTGCACCGCAGTACTATAAGCATATATAGAAAATGTTATTAAATGATTAACTTTAAAAATACAAGGAAAGCGTTGATGCAAATTTTATTTTAGTATCCTAGAGTAATTCTATAATAATTCACTAGTAGTTTATGACAAAATTACATATATTAGGACCTTGCATTAATAATGTCGATTTAGATAACAGTAGGCGTAACTGGCGTTGTGTGCATCGGAACACACCGCGGCCATATTCATTTTTTTTGTCTGTCATTACTCTATAAATTTCAGTATATGTCATTTCGTTGAAGTGTAAACAACAAAGTTTTTTTTTGCTTCGAACATGTCGAATTACGTGCCTGAAAAAGTTGTTTTGCGGGGAAGTTTAATAACTTTCTTTCATTTGAAGATGAAAAGTGGATGTATTACGACAACCCTAAACGTAAAGCATCATATGTTGATCCCGGCCAACCATCAACTTCACAATTAAAACGCGATATTCATTGCCAGAAGGTAATGCTGTGCATTTGGTGGGATCAGAAAGGTGTGGTGTATAACGAACTGTTAAAACCAAAGAAACGGTTACAGCTGATCGCTACCGACGACAACTGGGCGAATTGGCAAAGAAATTGAACGAAAAACCACCATTGATAGCTCGAAAACACCACAAAGTTTTATTTCACGATGACAATCGTTAAGGAAAAAATAAAGAGGCTCGGTTGGGATCATCTTGATCACCCCCCGTACTCTCCAGACCTTGCTCCTTCTGATTACCATTTGTTCCGATCAATGCAGGTCAGCCTGACAAATGTACGCTTTCGAAATGCTGAAGAAGTGCGAAAATGGGTCGATGATTGGATTGGGACAAAAGATGAGGAGTTCTGCAAACGAGAAATCAACAAACTTTCCAAAAGATGGGAGGAAGTCATAGCTATCATCATTTTGTTATACAAATAAATGCCATTTTCAAGCCAAAAAATCGACATTATTAATGAAAGGTCCTAATAGATAGAGTTTCCCTAAATGAAAGTGGTAGATGGAAAAGTAAATGGTATCGACCATTTTTACGTATGACAGAGGTTTTGCTGTCTACCATAAAATATCCAAGTATCAAAAATTACAATCCAATTGTACTATATAACAACAACAATAATTTATCTATTGATATTATAAAGGAAAAACCTTTGAGAAAAATCAAAAAAAAAGTAGAAATAAATAAATAAAAGGAAAGAAAAAGTAAAATTGAAAAAAATTAAGGAATTTCAAATAATAATATGTGAAATGGGGAACATAAGATTAAATTGAATCAAGGGTGCTTATGAGACACATATCTTTTATTTTTCTAAATACTTATGTAATATTATTATTTATATATTGGAATTGGAGCGATAAACTATAATACAACAACATTTATGGTATGGATTAGATATAGATAGACATATGGAATTGTTTGACGAGGGATGTAATTTTCAAGTGTGTGTACGATGATAATTAGAAAACAAGAAATTTGATTCCTTTTTGTGTTTTTTCTTATGTTTTTTTATTCTTGTGTGTGTGTGTGTTTTTTTTTTTTTCCCATTTCTTTTGTAAAATATTTGATAAGGGCAAAAGATTACGGACATATATTCTTTTAAATAAAATGAAAAATACAAAACGATCTCAACTTATTTCCTAATTTAGAAAATTGACTGAATATGTTTTTTTGTGATGCATAGAATACGTGGTGTGGCTATAAAATAATGAGACTAATAATGTTGTTAAACATTTTATTTTATATTTTACATATTTCGTAATTATCCCCTTCAAATTATATATCCCTCCTTTATCCCGAAAACGCTTCATGCAAATTTTCCATTGTTTCTGTTTCTGTCACAGCTTCATCGGTCTGAAATATTGTTGCTTTTAATGTAGAATAATCCTTGGGGATGGTTGGATAGTCTAATACATTGGATGTGATACACGATCTTCTTGTTGTTCGAATGTGAAAATATTAGTCACCATTTTCAAACAAAATTTTTCTATTATAAAATTGTTCTTTAAAAATTTGTCTTATTCATTCTATGTTAATTCCAACAGTTCGCACGAATATATTGTAGTTAACCGACGGTTCATCAGATCAGTTCAGATTACCGGTTTTTTCAATAATAATATATCTTATACAAACAAAGGATCACAGTCAAACTAATGTAATAGGTGTGCGTATGTCTACAGACAGAAGGCTTCACGATATTTTGATTTTGATGCATCAATCACGTTATGTCAAATAGCCACACCTCGTATTTTACGTATGTACAGAAATTCAATATATAATATAAAAATAACGAAATAGGAAAATAAATTACTTACTTTAATATATTGAATACCACTTAAAATTGTTCGGGCAAGCGTTAATGGCTAAGGCAAGCTTACATTGTATACCTATAATATATGCGTGCGTGTGTGTATATACGATTTTATAGAATTTTTGATTTGGTTGATCAAAGGTTACATACATTTTTTCTTTTGATTTTCTTTTCTCATTGTGTGCGCATAAAAAACACCAAACAAAAAAGTTAAAATGTAATTGGATATTTTGTTTGATGAATATATTCCTATGGGCATTTTCACTTTTCTTATCTTTTTTTTACACATATATGAAATTTTTTCTAAAATATATTCTTGTATGCGAAAGTATACGCGAATATATACTCTTTTGTTGGTTATATAACTTGAACACATACGCAAAAGATTATTTATAATTTATAGATTAAATGAGAAAAAATAAACCACTTGTTCATTCATTATTTTGATTAATGTATATTTTTGAAAATTCACAGTATAAATATAATGTGGTAAATGTGAATGTGATGATAACCTCTTCGTGCATGAACCAAAATTACCCGGTGAGATAAAATATTTAAAATTTTAGACATTCGCTAAATGTCTCTGAAAATTGTTTACCGAAAATATGATTTGCAGTGCTGTTAAAGATACTTTATTTATAGATACAAATACTTTTAAAATTAAGTTATCTGGATACAGATATAAAATAGATTAAGTATTTAGATACAAATACAAATACAAAAAAAGATATAGTATTTCGATACAGGTACAAATACAAGAGTAAAATATAGTATCTAGTTTTTTGTGACGTTTTGTAACTGGCGATGAAACAATCCTAAACGCAAACAAATCATGCATAAACCGATGAAAACCATTTCCATAATTGTGAAAATGAAATATCCATGTTGGTCAAAAGGTAATGGCCTGGATTTGAGCTTGGAGTTGTGTACAACAAATTTCTAAAATCCAATGTTACTGCTTTAATGTTAATTGAACTAAAATTATAGTTGCAAAACTTACTGCAAAAACCGTTTTTCCTTTGGTACCAGAAATTGGAAATCAGTGGCGACACATGAAAAAATGTTTTCAGATTGTAATATCACTAAATTTTTATGGTAGCCGCGCGATTTGAAAGTAGACATTACATTATAAAAAAAAAAAAATTTGGAATTGTCCACTTACTAAATTTTCCGGAAAATCGATCATTAAGAATTATCATCTTTTTTAAATTACTGGCCATGATTTTAATGGATTTTCAGTTTTGTATACAGAATTGCAAATTATAATCAATTTCCAATCCTGCATAGAAGAGATTTTTCAAAATTGATACACACATGTTTAAAAGATATGACCGAATTTCTATTTGATGTCATTAAAATGGTGTATGAAATAATGATACTGTATCAATTTTTTGTAACATTTGGGTGTGTTCGCTTTATACGCTGTACCAACAATTTCTTTAAATTGTCTCTGCCATCGATTGGAAAATCGCTCATATATATTTTGAACGCGTTAATCAATTCTAATTCAAATCTCGTTTATGAAAGATTGGAAATTGATTATAATTTGCTGTGTTGGAAGCATAAATGGAAATCTGTTAAAACTATGACCCGTAAATAAAAAAAGATGATAATTCATAAAATTCGATTTTCCCGAAAATCTATTTCGGTGAATACCCAAATTTTTTTTCATAATTCAGTTTAATTTCACCCAGGTTATAAGAAATATATAGCGATATTGTAAACTGAATGCTATTTCTCAGCCTTCGCCACTGTTGGAAATATGTAGTATTGTAATTTTTATTAATTTTATCAAAATTTAATAAACTTGTGTAAAATTATTTCGCCCAATAAAACCGAAATGATTGTGCCGATTAGACAGATAGTAAATAATATTGATTAGAATAAGCAAATGATGAAATTTTGAGTCAGAGGTGTAAATTTAAAGAAGAATTATGTTGAGCAATTGATTTTTGCCATTTACACGTACATTATTTTTCATTTATACGCAAGAGACTTTATTTTATTTTCTCCCTTCTGCTTAATTTAAATAAATGCATTATCCTTCCAGGTCAGATTATTTCTGCTCAAAAAGATGTTTGTAAGTAATTTATACATTTATTTCATAATTTGTGTAAATTTATATATAAAAACTCTAATGAATATTGATTCGATGTTAATAGGCGGTGATTTTAATGTGAATGACAAAGATATCGTATAATATCCGCGTATACCTATTGTTCGATGAGAAATGACGATAAACACAACAAAATCACTTGCATTAATTAACTCAAATGTTTTTGCTGATAAAATAGTACTGTTTTAAATGCATAAAGTTATTGTCTATATATATCGAACCTGTGATATACGAGATGAGAACTTGACATCTCTAATACGTGCTACCGAGAAATCTGAGATTATATACGGCTAAAACAAAATCCATTTAATTCAATAAAAGTAAAACGAATTGTTTGAAAATTTTTTAAAAATATTTTCAAAAAATACTAACAAAAACTTAAAAATAAATTGCGGAAAATGATTGAATGTCCTATAATTTTGTGAATAAGTTAAAATCGAAAAAGAGACGCATAGATCAACCAAAATTTAAAAACTAAAATTCAAGAAGTACATGAAAATTAATTTACTTTACCTTCAAAAGCAGCTACTTCAATTAAACGTTTAATTTTAGTATAGTGCATTGAATTTAACAAAAAATATTGCGATATATTATCGTTCAGATACAAAATATGTAATGACAATAGCATTTTATTGTAAAACTAACTTAAAATTATACAGAATAATAACTTTTACTATATAAAATTTACGAAATTCTAATTCGAATATTTTAATATAATTATAAGATAACTTATTTTGAAACCACAGGTCATATCGAATTTTTGGTATAGGAGTCCTTTTTTGTTATTATTATAATATAGTTAAAAAGATATTGGATACAGTAAATATTGTATTAAGTTCGAACTAACGCAGATAAAAATATTCCACTGAATACAATATTTGAAAAAAAAATCGTTTGATTAAAATATTTCCAATAAATTTTATTTATATGAAAATATAACTCAAAATCGTTGCTATATATTATTTTTATATTAATTGAATGTGTCATGGATAATCGTGGATTAAATGCAATATTCACTTAGTTTTGTGTATCGATTGTTTGCCCATACAATATTCACCGTAGATATATAATTTTTCATTGTTTTTCAAATACAAAAATTGAATAATTTCACACTTAAATAAGATCCTTTTTTTTCCGACATAAAATTAAAACAAAATCAATTCTATAGATTATAATAATCTATAAAATACATAATAATAAAAACCAGATTGTAATAAATAATAAACGAAAAACGGGAAGTTAAAATTCTATTGTAACACACCACTCTGCTCCGCACCCAACACTTTAAGAACCCACACACATAATTTATGAGAAATAATTGTTTTAATTTGATACGTAAATTTATACATTTTTTTTAAAAAATAATATTCTTAAAGAAATGCAAATGAAAAAATTGAAATTTTTATAATAAATAATTTTTTGGTTAACACTTTATTATTATTTCACTAAAATGAAATAAAAATTAAAATTTAAATTAAATTAGAAAAATTTTTTACATACATTTTCGAGTAAAATCTTATTATCTGCACAGCAGCCACATACAGCAGCAGCCGACACCATATTCTTGTACAACCACCATTGATGAATAATGCAAACAACCTTTTGTTGTACACTTTAAATTTAAAACTGATGCTGCTTTATATGATTTGCATATCGTATAAATTTTATGTATATGCGTAAAATTTTCCCATTATACGACTGCGCCGCCATACATTCAAGTTATATATAAAATTGAAAATTTAAATAAAATTTGATATAATTTTTTTTTGAATAATTTAAAAAATTGTTGAAAATTGAAATAATGCAAAAATGGAAAGAAAAAAAATATAACACACAATTTAACAAAATAAAAAAAGGGTTGTTGTAACCCCTTCAAAACACAGAAACCAAATGGTAAATATTTTTTTAACATTATCTGAAACAACCCTTTTTTTTACGATTATTTTTAAGGATTTTTTTTTATGGAATATTGTTTTTGTTGTAATATATTGTACTAAAAAAAAAAAAAAAACAAATTTCCCTATTTCCCCTGAACGCGCATATTATTATTATTAAACATGACAGACCGATATTTAGTACAACATAAATCAAAATGTATATTATTTTAAAAATATTTCTTAACCATTTTTTTTGAAATTGGTTTCCCATTTTAATTATTGCTATTTCCTTTAATTTAATATTAATTAATAAAAAAAAAAATATAAGTTTTTATGACAATCCATTGAATTTAAAAAAAAAACAAAAAAAAAGGACTATTAAAAAGTTTTGGAAATTTAAATCGGGCAATAACTATAAATAAAATCAATACATTGTGCGTTCGTACTGTCTGGGAGTCTGGCTGTTTATAGTTTTGTGTGTAACAAATGTTTTTGCCGTAAAATTAATTAAATATATAATTCAAATCAAAATATAATACGAACTAATTTTGTAAACTTTAATTAATATTAAATTGGAAATATTTTTTTGCAATAAAAAAAATCCGGAAAAATTCCAATAAGAAAGTTTATATTATTTATGTACAGTAAAAATCTTTGGCATTTTTTCGATGTTGTTTTGTTGTTGTTGTTTTGTTGTAGTTGTTGTTGTTGTTGTTGTTTGTTATTATTATTATTGTTTATATATTGTCTTTTATTTGGAAGTAAATATATCCACAAAGTATCGACAAGGAAATGTATTTAATTGGTTTTCCAAATGTGTACGTATATCTGTATTTTGTGTGTGTGTGTGTGTGTGTGTCTTTTGTGTGGTTGATATTTTATATTAAATTGCATTTTGTTCTTAAATGGTATTTTTCTTATTGAAAGAGAAGTATTGGTTTTTTTCTTTTCTTCTTAAATAACTATACAAAAGAAATTAATTTCGGAAATTTAAGATTAACGATAAAGACTGCAAAAAAAAAACAATTAAAATATTTATTTATAAAGTTGTAAATTTTCAGTAGGATTTTTTTACAATATAGTTATTGTAAAAAAAAAAAAAAAGGAAACAAAAACGCAGAAGTTTACAAAATAAATTAATTACGGAAAGGTGTGTGTGCATGTGGTAAAACTCGTGCCCGTGCGTTGTTTATAATGGTTTTTTGTTTTTTTTCATATAAATGTTTTGTTGACAAACAGAAAAAAAAACATTAAAATTGATTGAAACGGGTTCCCTCACCCTTTTTTTTGCTGTTTTTTTTTTTGTCATTCCCAACACAATTTAATATATCCTCTCGCACTGACACTGCCACGGATTGTTTTGCATCTGCGGCATTTATAAAATCAAGGGTAACATATATACGAAATGGATTTATTTTTATATATTGAAATATTTATATTATAAATATAAGAAGAAAAAAAAAACTGATCATTTAATGATCATATGATCTGTTTGTGTTTTTTGTTTGTTATATCTTTTAGGTGTATGATGGTACTACAAACAGATTAAAAATAAACAACTCTCGTGCCAATAACATCAATATAATATTATTAAATAATAAAATACAAATGCAAGTACAAAAACGATATTTTTTATTGAAATTTTTTTTCCGCCAATTAATTACGTAATGGAATATTGAATTTTAAATGAAATTAAGAAATTATGGATAGAAATTATATATTTTGAATGCGAATACAGATTTTAAGTATTTTGGTATGTGTGTTGCTTCCGTTTTTGTCTATATATAATCATGTGGCATGGCAGAGTATGGACAATATCAAATGAGCGGTTTTTTGTGAAAATAAAACACTTATTTTAAATGGGAAAGTAAAAAACATTTTATACAAAATATTGGCCATTGTTTTCTATACATTTTGACCACCTTTCTGGAAATTTGCGGATACCACGCCAATAGAATTGTTCGTCTTTTGAAGTAAACCAATTAGACACCACCCAATTTTTGACTTCTTCGTAGAAATCAAAGTGCTGCTCAGCCAATGCGTTTCCCAACGATGAAAACAAAGGGTAGTCGGAAGAAGCCAAGTCTATATATATATAGTGAATACGGCGGGTGGGGTTGCAGCTCGCAGCCAAGTGCTTTGATTGTATTCTGAACCGGTTTTGCTTTGTGTGTAGGTGCATTGTCATGCAGCAAAATTACCTTGCCGTGTCTTTTGGCCCATACTGGTCGTTTTTCGTTCAATGCATGGTTTAAATTGATCATTTGTTGTTGGTAGCGCTCATCATTAACAGTTTCACCAGGTTTTAGGAGCTCGTAGTACACCACACCTTTCTTATCCCACCTAACACACAGCATTGTCTTCTTGCCGAAACCATTTGGTTTTGCAATCGATGTTGATGGTTATCTTGGATTAACCCATGATTTTTTCCGTTCAGGATTCTTAAAATAAATCAATTTTTCATCGCCAGTAACAATTCGATGCAAAACGGATTTTCTTTTTCGTGTCTGGCAAGCAAAATTTGACAAGTGTTTTTTCGGTTTTTCATCTGTCTTTCATTCAATTCATATGGCACGCATTTTCCACACTTTTGGATCTTTCCCATAGCTTTTCGCCGGTCAGAAATTATTTGTTTAACATTTTTGCCATTTGCTTTTGATTTCAAAGTGTCATCTTCATCCAATATTTCTTGCAATTGGGCGTCTTCAAACTTTTTTGGTGGTCCATGTTCATTATTTCTCACATCAAAATCATTATCTCTGAATCGTTGAAACCATCTTTTGCATGTTGCTTCTGATAAAGCATATGATCACAATATGCCTCGACAAACATTCGATGCGACTCGGCAGCACTTTTCTTCAAATGAAAATAAAAATTTAATACTTTCCGCAAATCATCATTTTTTGGTACAAAATTCGACATTTTTAACACGATGAATAAATATGATGTTGTTTGTACCATTACTTGATGTATATTTAACATGTTTGACAGATGTCATAGCAACCAAACAACAAAAAAATTAATGCTCGTTCACAACAAATGTTCCCTATCGAGACATTTGTATCTTCGCGCTCATTTCATACCGGTACACCTGGTATTAATTGCGATAGGTGAAAACGAGGTGAAAAGAAATAGTTTATAAACTTTTAAATATATTTTTTTATGTTTTATTCATCAAGACAATTTCAGTATGTGAATTTTGTAAGAAATATAAAAACGTTACCAAAAAATACAAAAAATTCGACATTTATTAAATGAGGTAATGAGATGAAATGAAATTGCCGCAGATTTTAAATAATATATTTTGTATAGAATATTCAGTATAGAAATTACAAAGTAAACATGTTTCATATACGTAATAAAGTAAACTGTCTGAATAGTTCTTCGTCTGACACGTAGAAGAATTAATTTTGGATAAATTATCCATAAGAAAGGTTAAACTAAAACCTAGGTCTCTATGTTCTAAGTTTATATGATGATAATAAAGGATGTTCTTCAAATTTGAGTTAACTTTTTAATTTTTTAATAAAACACATAATTTATTCGATAGCGTAACTCTTTATTGAATATTTACAGATTATGGTTAATAATGGAAAAAAATTCCAGATAAGTTATCGCCTTCAATGTTTTAGGAAAATTTTGCATCACTTGTTCACATTGTCGATCAACTTGAATTATTTAGTCAATTATGTTTTCATTCAGAATTTAGAATTAAATTAAGAATTAAATGGTTTTAAGATTGGCTCTACAAAAAACCACATAAATATTAGTGTAATGGTGTTGATCGCCACGATTTTGTTGGACAATTAACATTTCCTTTTCGAATTTCGTTATTCGATCACCGAAAATTTTTGGTTCAAAAGAACGATTGTTTTCGTTGCTGTTGAAACCACAAATTCTGCACAATAATATATATTGTCCAATCCATCCCATAAAAGTTATTAATTATCGTTCGATACATCCATTCACCATTCACAGTAACAACGTTTCCAGCTACATTTTCGAAAAAGAATGAATTAATCACTCCACCAGATTAAAAACCACACAAATCAGTTACTTACACCAATTTCAAAATTATTTGTATCATTAAAGATGATTTATAGTTTAAAAACAGTACAATTAACAAAAGTAAGACGTAATCCATGACCAGTTGGCAATAATTCTTGTGTTCATTGTAATCCTTATGCAGTATATTGAATAAAGTGGTTTGTTTAATGCTTATAATTGCTGTGAACGATACCGAATTTATGTGTTGGTTATCTACAGTAACACTAAATCACTGACATCGGTACTGTAATTATACATTCTTCTTGATCTTAAATTGAACCAGTTTTTTCAAATCATATTTTGTTGTGGCGTATGAATATGCCCAAAGATGACCATGATGAACATGTTAAAGCAATTAAGTAAATTGCCGAGCATATTATATCAACAAATATAGATATACAATACACAAATGATGGTATTATACAGTAACGCTATATATAGATTTTGTGATATTAAATAATATTAAAAATATGGAATGTCAATTGGGGATACAAGAGCCTACAAAAAATATTTAAGCATATTTAATCAATTATAATTGAATTTTACAATTTTCAACGACTACTGTTAAAAGGATTTGAAATATGGAAGAAAAACTATATTGTGTTATATCAGAGAATATGCGATGTACGGTCAATGGAGAGAGATCGTTATTATTATTATAAATAATACGGTAAAACTGCAGATAAAGCAGTCAAAAATGTTAACAAATTTACAGGCAGAACAATTATTAATGTCGTCATACAGCTATAGAAATAGAAATTTACGAAAAATTTTGAAAAACACAATTAAAATTAAATAAAAAAATATTATCATCAAAAGAATGAATTTTGGAAAATGTATGAATTTGAAATGCTTGCGTAGGTGACTGGAATCATATCAACACTTGTCAGATGATATCAAAATAAACAGATTTCTGATTGAATAATTTCTTTATGGAATCGTATAAGGGCGAAAAATATGAATACAACTGTAAAACATGGTCCATACGATCCTTTTTCTCATACAAAGCAGTTGTCACTTTAATTCGTATATTAATGCAATAACGAATAGAAGGAGCAATATTTGTATGTATTATAATACAGCAAATTTACCACAAGTTTTATACAATCAATATGGAGTTTTCCGAAACGAAAATGTCCGATATATCAAACAGAACGGAAATCCAAAAATAACTTAAAGGTACACGTCCAAAAATAGTTAAAGATTCATGAATCTCTAACGAAATCTAATCTAACCAAAGAATGTCATTGAACTTATGTAGCACTGCTACTAATTGAATGGACAAAAATTTTAAATAATAATTTATTTGCCAATATGCTCAGAAAAGAATATTAGAGCTAGAAGAAATGGAAATGATATGTGGATGAACTATTAAAAAGTATTTTTTTCAAAATTATCTGAACCGAAGATGTGCGATATTTCAACAAGAAAGCCAAAACAAAGTTAGAGGTGCACGTTCAAAAATATGGTTAAAAATTCAAGATTTTAAATTAATGACATGGCCTCCACACAGTCATCAGATCTGAATTCCATTGCAAATTTATGGTCAATTCTTATAAGAAATCTATAAAGAAATTTAATCTAATCAAAGAATCTCATAGAATTTTGGTAGCACTGCTACAAATTGAATGGACAAAATAATAATTTATTTGCCAGTATGTTGCGAAAAGAACATTATAGTGTTGAAGAAATGGAAATGAAATGTGGATGAACTATTAAAAAGTAAATTTAGTTTTATCTAAATTATCTGAACCGAAGATGTGCGATATTTCAACAGGAAATCCAAAACAAAGTTAGAAGTGCATGTCCAAAAATATGGTTAAAAATTCAAGATTTTAAATTAATGACATGGCCTTCACACAGTCATCAGATCTGAATTCCATTGCAAATTTATGGTCAATTCTTAGAAGAAATCGCATTAAACTTTGATAGCACTGCAACAAATCGAATGGACAAAATAATAATTTATTTGCCAATATGCTCCGAAAAGAATATTAGAGGTTGATGAAATGGAAATGTAATGTGGATGAACTATTAAAAAGTAATTTTATATTTATCTAAATTATCTAAACCGAAGATGTGCGATATTTCATAAGGACGGAAATCCAAAACAAACTTAGAAGTTAATGCCGCGCCGTTCGCACGTCCACAAATATGGTTAAAATTTCAAGATTTTAAATTAATGACACGGCCTCCACACAGTCTTCATATTTGAATCCCATTGCAAATTTATTGTCAATTCTTAAAAGAAATCTATAAAGAAATTTAATCTAACCAAAGAATATCATAGAATTTTGGTAGCACTGCTATACAAATTGAATGGACAAAAATTTTAAATAATAATTGCCAGTATGTTGCGAAAAGAATATTATAGTGTTGAAGAAATGGAAAGGATTTTGTATTAAAAAGTAATTTTATTTTTACCTAAATTAAAAAGATCAAAATCGATCAATATTTCAAGCATATTTCTTTTCTTTACACACACACACACACACACACTCAAAACTTCACTGCCAGATCCCTAGTAACAAATTGTCCGTATATAGTTTGAAAAATGAGGAAAATGTCCATGGAAAAAATTCACATATTTGGAAACGATATATTGGAATTTGTCCAAAGATTTTCCACTTAATATAATAGTATTTTATTTAGGTCAAGTGAAATCTTTGGATTATCAGGGTAATATTTCCAATATATATCGGCGCGGTATTGTTTTCCAAATTAATTTCACCAATTGCCCAAGACAGAGTGGTTCAAATTTTGTATATTTCGCTTATCTAATCTTCACTCTTTTTAATTTATTTTCATAATTTTTAAGACACGTGCAGCAAATCAAATCTATATGTATTTCCGAGGAATTTCGTAAGACTTTTCATGAATTTTATTCACGTTTTCTATTTCTTGTTTATGAAAGTGTTTTATCTGCAAAATTTCTACAAAAAATTACACTACGAATTTATTGTATTAATTTAATCTTATCTATTTCCGAGGAATTTTGTAAGACTTTTCATGAATTTTATCCGCGGTTTTTTTTCTTGCTTATGTAAGCATTTTATCTGCCAAATTTCTACAAAAAATTTTGCTACAAATTTATTAATTTAATCTTAGCCTTTCTATGGATGACAGAACATTTTCTATTTTTCTATGAATCTATCCAATAAATACAATATATTTATATTGAATTTTATAGGATCGTTAATGTTTAAACTGTTATGATCGGCAATGTACTGTATCTATGCACAGATACACAGTCATATATGCATAAATATATGTTGAGGAGGATACAAACATTGACATTATTTTCTATTAATTTCTTCTACAATATAATTATTACAAAAAATATAATGCACATTGATTAATTCCATAGAATAGAATAAATAAATTCGAAAACAAATAAACAACAAATAAACAAACAAACATGAACGAACATACAAACAAAAAAACCAATAAGTATTTCGTTGTCGGAATTGATCAAAAGATTGCATAAACAATCATTCTGCCAATAAAGGATTGTTTGAATATTTTAAATCGTTTTGCGTTTGACCGCGCTGCTCTTCTTATTTACAAATCTATATACAATATTCTTCATATAATACACAACGTACATATATACGACTGTGCCATATATATATAGACAATATATCAAGTATCAACAATTATACTGACTGAGTTCTTGAGCCAGTTGTTGTTTCTATACTTTGGATTGTTTATTTTTTATATCGTTATTATTATTACTATATAGTTTAGGTTTCGATTTATATCAGGTATTACATATTAAACATATAGGTATAGATTCACATATAGCTGTATGGATATGGTCATATGTTGTATATATATAACAGGCCAATTGAAAAGTCCCCGGTCTGACACACAGATCAGGCAGTGCTAGTATTAAATCCATATGATTTTTAGTTAGTATCAACCTTCAAACGATACGTGTCAAAATTGGACAGCAGTCCAACCATTAGTTTGTAAGATATTGCGTTGTGAGTGTAGCTACTTTTGTTATTTGAAAAAAGATGAAAAAATAATAATTTCGTGTGCTGATAAAATATTGCTTTTTGAAGGGAAAAAATATAGTTGAAGCAAAAATCTTGGCTTGATGAAGAGTTTCGGGGGTCTGCACCAGGAAAATCCGCCATCATTGATTGGTCTGCTAAGTTTAAACGTGATGAAATGAGCATCGAAAACGGCGAACACAGTGGACGCCCAAAAGAGGCTGTCACCCGTCGGTGACATCAAAAAAGTTCACAAAATAATTTTGAATGAACGTAAAGTGAAGTTGATCGAGATAGCACTATAGCAGACATTGTGAAGATATCATCTGAACGTGTATATCATATCATTCACGAATATTTGTACATGAAAAAGCTGTGTGCAAAATGGGTGCCGCGCGAACTCACAATCGATCAAAAGCAACAACGTGTTAATGATTCCCGAGCAGTGTTTGAAGCTGCTCAAGCGCAATAAACCTGAATTTTTGCGTCGATATGTGACAATGGATGAAACATGGATCCATCATATCACTCCGGAGTCCAATCGACGGTCAGCTGAGTGGACTGCACACGATGAACCTAATCCAAAGCGTGGAAAAACACAACAGTCAGCTGGCAAGGTTATGGCATCAGTATTCTGGGATGTGCAAGGTATAATATTCATTGATTACCTCCAAAAGGGCCATACCATCAACAGCGATTATTATATAGCGTTATTGGATCGTTTTTCGGATTAGTATGTTGGGTATAGCATACTTGCAATGCCAGTTGCGACCGAACTCGTCCACGGGTTGCGGATAGTGGAACGGCCTATGATACTTATGGGTTAGCTACGAATAAAGAATAAGTAGTCGCGGACAATCTGGCTGCTGTGTATGAGAATTACTTTGGGGTGTTGTGTGAAAGCAGCACTCGATTAAAACTGAGTTAATGATTCAGTGATTACACAGTAAAGGCGAATCAGCGGCGCCAATGTAACCGCTTTCGGCAGAGGTGATATACCCCTGTAAATGATCCTACGAATTTGCAGAATGATTAGTAGGTTGAACGTATGGTTAACTACCAACTTCGGAAAAACAAATAGTTATGAATTCGACAACACGGCCTCGGATCGGACAGAATAAACGGCAACGACCCCAGCAAAGAAAATTTAAGGACAATGATTTAAAACTTGCGTCTTGGAACGTTAGAACTCTGTTGCGACAAGGTGCGTTAAGAGCACTTACTGATACGCTACGAACAGCCAAATTGGATATAACAGCTATCCAAGAAACTAGGTGGCCCGGAAAAAATTTATTGAAAGGTAGAGGATACACATTTTATTACAGCGGCAATGATTGCAGTAAAAGAAGAGAGTTCGGAACCGGTTTCGTAGTTTTTGGAAAAGCAAGGAATTCAGTAATTGCTTTTAATCCGATTGATGAACGCATTTGTACACTACGTGTAAGAACAAAATTTTTCAATCTGACCCTCATCAATGTACATGCGCCCACTGAAGAGAAAACTGATGAGGTTAAGGATGAGTTTTATGAAAAGCTGATGACAACATATAGAGCTGCACCCGGCCACGACATTAAGATTGTCCTAGGCGATTTTAATGCCAAGGTGGGACAGGAAACAATATATCACCCAACTATAGGTAAGCACAGTCTTCATAAAACAACGAATGAAAACGGGCTAAGATTGATTGATTTTGCCATGTCTAAAAACATGGTCATTAGTGGTACATATTTTCCACATAAAGATATTCATAAGATGACGTGGAGGTCTCCAGATGGTAGAACAAGTAATCAAATTGATCATGTACTAATTGATGGACGTCACTGTTCAAATATAATGGATGTACGAACTTGTCGTGGTCTAAATATTGACTCAGATCATTATCTAGTTCGGATAGTGCTACGAGCCAGAATTTCGGCCAGTAATAACACACAACCCGTAGGGTTGAAATGGGCAGTCGAGAAACTTGAACAGGCGGCGGTAAAACAATTGTACATGGATGCAATGGAACAACGAATTATTACAGATTTGGAGGCTTACCAGCAGGAAACTAATATAAATAGTATGTGGATAAAATTAAAGTCATGCGTTGAAGGGGTCGCAACAGAGGTGATTGGAAAGGGGATGGTAGTAAGAAATGAGTGGTTCGATGATGAATGTAGAAATGCTCGGGATGCAAAAAATGCGTCCAGGCTGAAAATGCTAACGCGGGCTACACGGACCACTGTGGAAGACTATCGCGAGAAGAGGGATTTCGAGCGTAAATTGATTCGTAAGAAAAAACGAGAATTTGAACGAAAGGTTTACGTCGAAATGGAAAAATTTAACAGCGATAATAGAAGATTGTACCGGAATGTCAATCGTTTTCGCAACGGATACAATCAACAACCTTTTTTGTGCAAAAACAGACATGGTCAGGTTATGGCGCAAGAGGAAAGGTGCCTCGAAAGATGGGCCGAGTACTTTAAAGATATATTAAATGTGAATACGCCAGTGAATACTATGGAAGATGTGCGATTTCAAACCGCCCAACCATTTATAGCTGAACCATCGATACACGAAGTAAAGAGTGTTACTCAGAAGCTCAAGAATAATAAATCACCTGGATCTGATAGCTTACCAGGTGAACTCTTTAAATATGGTGGAAATGCATTATGGTATCAACTGCACGAGCTAATTGTAAAGATTTGGAATAATGAACAGGTGCCAGATGAGTGGAAGGATGGTATTATCTGTCCATTGTACAAAAAGGGTGACAAATTGGATTGTAACAACTACAGAGGAATAACTTTATTAAACATTAGCTATAAGGTATTTGCTAATATACTATACCATAGACTTATTCCATACGCCAATGAAATTATCGGAGAATACCAGTGTGGTTTCTGCGCAGATCGATCTACATCTGATCAAATATTTAGTATACGGCAGATCTTGGAAAAGTGCACGGAATTCAATGTTGATACACACCATTTGTTTGTTGATTTTAAAGCGGCATATGATAGCGTCAATAGGCCAAAGTTATGGAATATTATGGAAGAGTTTGGTTTTCCAAAAAAACTGATAGATTTGGTGGCTATGACGTTGGAAAATGTGAGGTCACAGGTACGAATCCGAGGTAAATTATCTGATCACTTTGAGACGGTTGATGGACTACGACAAGGCGATCCATTATCAACACTGCTATTTAATATTACGCTGGAAAAGGCAGTGAGGGGCGTAAATATTGATAAACAAGGCACGATTTTCACAAAATCGGGTCAATTGTTAGCGTATGCTGATGATATAGACATAATGGGTCGAAATATGATAACTGTCAAGGATGCTTTCGAATCGTTACAAAAGGAAGCATCGGGTCTGGGTCTCAAAGTGAATGCAGAAAAAACAAAATATTTGGTGGCAACGAATACATCCCGAATTCGAGATCAAACGGTTAATATTGGAGAACACAATTTTGAAATAGTCAATAGTTTTGTATACTTAGGATCGTTGATAAATGTTGAAAATGATATTGAAGAGGAAATACGCCGCAGAATAGCAACTGGCAACAGATGTTATTACGGGTTAAAAAAACAATTCCGATCGAAAACATTACAACGAGATCTTAAGTGCAAGCTATATACAACTTTAATACGTCCAATATTAACGTATGGGTCGGAGGCTTGGTGCATGACACAAAACCAGGAACAACTACTTCGGATTTTCGAACGAAAGGTACTCCGTGGCATATTTGGTCCCGTCAAAGAACAGAATGGTTGGAGGCGACGATACAATATTGAATTAGACAAGTTGTACGGTCAACCAAATATTGTCAAAACAATCAAGATCAATAGATTGAGATGGCTTGGACACGTAGAACGCATGGAGGAGGAGCGTGTGCCAAAAAAACTGTTAAATGGTAAACCGGAGGGTAGAAGGAGAGCCGGAAGACCTAAGGCGAGATGGCTAGATGCAGTAAACTGTGATATAAAGATCCTAAAAATTCGGGATTGGAAGACATTAACTGCGGATAGGTCAGGTTGGAAAAGCGTGTTGGAGAAGGCTAAAACCGCACCTGGTTTGTAACGCCATGGAGTAAGTAAGTAAGTATTGGATCGTTTAAAGGATGAAATCGTTAAAAAAACGGTCCCATTTGAAGAAGAAAAAATGCTGTTTCATCAAGACAATGCACCGTGTTACAAATCAATGAAAACAATGGCAAAATTGCATGAATTGGGTTTCGAATTGCTTCCGCATCCACCGTATTCGCTAGATCTGGCCCCCAGCGACTTTTTCCTGTTCTCAGACCTCAAAAGAATGCTCGCTGGAAAGAAATTTAGCGCCAATGAAGAAGTAATCGCCGAAACTGAGACCTAGTTTGAAATAAAAGACAAATCGTACTACAAAAATGGTATCGAAAAGTTAGAAGATCGCTATAATCGCTGTATCGCTCTCGAAGGCAACTATGTTGAATAATAAAATCAAATTTTTGTCAAAAAAATGTATTTTACTATGGTAGACCGAAGACTTTTCAATTGGCCTGTTATATATTCATTCCCCGTATACATATCCATTCATAAACATTTAAAACAGAATTAAAGTTGACGGTCACATGTTGATGTGTGCGCTTTTACTTTGACTTTGACTTCTATCAAAATTGATATAATTTTTATATTAAATTATTATGTGAATATTTTTGTTTATACATTTATTTTCTGTTTGTTTTTATTGGTTTTTTTTCGCTCTGTTTCTGATTTGATTTATGCAGAATTATGACAAAAAAAAATTAAAATATAAATATAAAGAAAAGGTAAAAAATTTCAAATATTTTCTATATTTTTAAAACAAACCATATTAAAAATAAAATAAAAAGGAATTATACTTTTTGTCTCTTATATTGATTTTACATATGCACAAATGCAAAACACCGTTTATATTCTTATTAGTGTATTGTCTCATATGTTGTATATAAATCGCGTATAGATGGAGGATATGAAAAGGTATAGAAGAGGGTATCGAAAAGAAATTCCAATAAGAAAAAAAAAAAACCACCATATAAATATATTTAAATTTATTCTAAACAGTAGTCCAAATTGGATAGGAAGAATAAAAAAATACATGTCATTTTACCAAATTTTATGATGATCACAAAAAAGTTGTGAAAATCAAGTATTTTGTTACCTTTATATATTTGTAACAGTTGCGCAGAATGGAAATGACTTTATAATGCATATATTAAATGTATAGAATAATGCCGCGCCGTTCGCATACAATGTATCGAGAGTTACATATAAAATAAAAGATGCCGTCAAATTCAGACAAATTTTTTTCCCATATAATCATCAATGATTTAAAGAACACAAAAGCGGCACAAATGATGCCATCTCTAACACAACTACTATAATATAATATTTAATTTATGTGTTTGTAATATTATTTAACTTACTTTAAAATGAATGTTGTGTGCCTCCTCGATGGAATAAAAATGTGGTAACAATAAAAATTATATTATAATTATATAACAACAATATGTGTAAAATTATACCCAAACCATTGACTTCCACAATATATTGTATATACAGGGTGTCCCAATTATCGACGGCAATACGAAAACACAAGATTCTCTGGGTCATTTTGCGTCGAAAATATTATATAACATTTTGGCCGATTCGACTTCGGTACCAAGTTACACGCAAATAACCAAATTTTCAATCAGACCATGTTTTGCACTCTACTGGGATCAATATCTCAATAACTAATTAACCGATTTTAAATTTTTGATACAGTATTAGCATTAGCATACCGAGATCTTTAATTTTACGCTAAGATAAGGCAATTCGGACATGTGGTTATCCAGATACTTACAGAAATGTTGACAGTTAGCTGAACGCCATTTTTCTTTTTGAAAGTTTGTTCAAGCATCAGTCGAAAAATCATGATGAAAAAATTTTTTCGGTATAAGTTTAAAGACTTGCCACAATCATAAGCTTTCGTTTAAGCTATAACATTACGATAGGTATCAACTGGTTCCAAAGATATTCACAAATAACTACAACGATGTAGGCATAAAAATGATTTTCGCTATGGAAAAATTTTATCTTTTTTTGGTTTTTTCCAAAACCAACAATATGAACGTGACAGATAATTGATTCCATACACTCCTATGCATTCACACAAACCTTCTCACACACACAAATGAACTCACACACAAAGGCCTACACACAAAAACCCACAAAAGCACACGCACGCATATCACCACAGTTTTAAACAAACAAAGCCTAAAGTAATTGTTGAAAATGTGCTCCTTCAGCTCGAATACATATACAACAATGCTTTTCAATAGACCGAATCAATCTAAGTGTTTGTTGTGACTTGTGGCGAAATTCTTGGATGCAGTCTTCAGTACTTTGAATCAACTCTTCAAGTGAATTAATCACAGTTGCATCGAATTGATGTGATAATTTAAGATTTAGCAAATCATCTCCAACCACAACCGAAATTATAAAATAAACACCCAGGTGAATTGAATCTGTATAAATGTGAAAATTTGAAATTAGTTCAATTAAATTTATAGTTGCGTTTCAAGCCGTTGGCTATCGCATCATGGCAATCTTTACTCTATTGGCTGGCAATTCGAAACAATTCTGTGAAATTGACTCCCAATGAACCACAAAATATAGAAATCGTTATAAATTTCGGTAGATTTTGCCGAATCGTACTACAAATAATGTAGATCAACTATATGTATTATTTTTTGCTGCTAATTGTAAGAATACCAATTAATTTCCGGCGTTGACCTATTGTGGTGAATGTATTTAAATTCGAATTAAATATAAAAAGTTCGTAACTTTGTACATCACAATTTAGAATATTTAAAACTTGATTTGGTATATTTTATTCATTGTATTAATATACGTTAAAAATAAAGTATATTTAGTAAAGGGCATTATCGTCATTGTTTATTTGGAAACGTTTAATTGGAGAAAATCCGCAGCTGATAATATTCTGCTGGAAATCCATGGTGATCTTACTCAATCTGGTTCTAATTGACATAGGGAATGATTCAAACGATTCAAAAAGCGGCGATTTTGATGTTATTTAAAGATAGTTCAAGTTATAGCCAAGTTCAACAGAAAAAGATAAAAAATAACGATTTACAACCATTATTGAATGAAGATAATACGCACAAGCACAACAACAACAAATGGATTATCAATAAATTATTTCTATAATCGTTCCAACAAAAAAGATCCAAAAGGAAGGAAAATGGTTGCCGTCGATATGAATTGAAAGAAAATAACATCGATTGAAAAACGTTCATTTCAATGCTTACTAGGTATAAGAAACAATTTTTTTTTGATCAGAGATTGTGACTGCTGATGAAATTTAGCTATATTTTGTTAATTCAAAACTAGAAAAAAAATCGTGAGTAGATTCAGGTCAACCATCACACCATCCATCACAGGCAAGACAAAATATTCACAGAAAGAAGACTATTCTACATTGGTGAGATTAAGAACGAGTCGTTTATTATGTACAAAAGTGAAACTTTTGACTAATCAATTTAAATCGTACATTGAATTAACCAAATGGCCAATAAACAACATGCCACCAATATTGTTAATCAATCTTTGGAACAATTAAATAATAATACCAATAAGAAGTGGTTAAAGCGGCGCACTCTTAAATACATACTCTGGAGCTTATGGTAATGTATATGAGACATATATATAAATGGTATATTGGAAGCGATAAATCTGCCATATAGTCACGATATCTGTAATGGTGATGAAACTCAAGAACATATAATACATGATTGTTGACAAATTCCCATATGAATTGATGTGACTAAATTCGCACCAATACAAATTTGTTATTTTTTGTAGTCCCCCAACCTTCCGGGTTTTGAAAATGGCAATAATGGATCTTATCGTAGTATAAATATGTATATAATAAAGTACATTACAATACAATTACAAAGATGTCAAATCACACGATGTCGGTGGCCAATTGTAATCACCATTTCTCGATATGAAACGTTGGGAAAATTTAGTCGGTAATAAATGATCTATTGGTTTAAGTTCTTGAGTATGTTGATTGAATTTTTTAATAATGTAAAATATGGCATTATCTGTCATATAACTCAAACCTAATTCTTGAGCACAGTGTCTAATCGACATTGATGGTTCATTATCAACACTATCACTGACAGATGCCAGTTTTTTTTTTTTTTTGTGTTTCCAATACAAATTTTTTAACCAAACGTTGAATATAAGACTCAGATTGGGAACACCAAAAAAATCACTAATTTTATGAAACGTATTTTTAATAAAAGGCTCAATTTTCATAGTAGATTTGAATAATGAAAACGCGTTGATTAATTGTATATTTATTCATCCATGGTTAAAATTTTACTGATGTATACTGTAAAAATATAAATATAAATAATTTCGAAATTATTAATTGAAGAAATCTTGGCATCATATTTTGATCATCCATGATTTCACTGGTTCATTATAACCCGGCTATATGAAATATCGCAGATATCTGGAAATATATGAAGGAAGTCGTACGCAAAACTCAGAGAAACATCAAGTATGAATAAATAAAAGAAAAAATGTAGAGTATGCGAACCACCGAGAACGCTGAGGAACACCACGTGCAAATAACAATGGCAAAAAAAAATCGAGAAAAGTACGTTATAAAAATATATACAAAAAAATATATTCTCATAATAAATGGAATAAATTTTTTCCTATATTAATACCCATCTGCGTATTTATCTTAATTAAAATATGTCTGCAGTTTTCTTAATTTATTTCATTTCATCACAACTCATATATGGTATACTGCGATAGTTTCCCAAGTACTTAATATCCCTAACTTTAGAGTTTCTTATATTTATTTTTTTTTTCCATTTCTCATATACTTTTTACATTATGATGATATTAATATTATATATAATTATATTTATATGGCTATGGATATTACAATAGATAGATATAATATAACAACGTAACGTATAGTTTATAAAACACAATATAAAATATATATAGAATAATATCTCGGTGCTTATAGATTTATGGTATGTACGGACTACGGACCCATAATATATCAGAGTGAAAAAAATACACTGTACACACACTCGTACATATAGTTAATTGTACATATTATATATGGAAGTTGATATGGTGGTCCACAATGAAACATACATATATCATCAGAGAGGCTATACTGAACGTGAACTGAATATATAATTGATGAAAATATTCATTAGCCAAAGAAAATTAATATCTGAAAACGGTGTTAGAAATAAAAGTCAATAATAACTTAAGATGCGTTGGTATGAGGAGGATACGACTAAATGTATATGTTACAAATACAACTAATAATAATAATAATAATAATATATTTAATATTATACGATAAAGTACGAGTAAGTAAAAAATACATCTAACATATTCTAGAGAGAGAGATGTTTTAATAAATGTTACCAAGAAATTTGTGTAGTGCCGTAATGTTCAAAATTTAATAGATTCTTGAATATTAAAATCCTGTATATTTACCTTTAATTATTACATTTTTGTATATGATATAATTTCAGTCCTGTATACCTCATACCGGGTGCTTTCGATAAGTATTTCATCATTGGCTGTTTATTATTGCAACAATTTTTATAAATATTAAAAAAAAAATGTATTACCAAAACACAGTCGCTCACATAAAATACGATAATTATTAATATAAAATCGAAGTTATAATTAAGAACTATTACTGAATTTCTCACATAAGATTCTCCGCATATAATTATATAGTTTTGATCACAATTTACAAAGTTTCATAAATATATATCAGGTGTACCGGTTAATGTCCGTCGTTTTTTAAAGTGAAAAAACATATTTTTTGTGGGAGAAAACCCAAAAATTCTTTATTCAAAATATTTTCCATCACTAGTTATACATTTTGTCCACCTTTCAGGTAATTTGTGAATACCACCGCAAAAAAAAATTGTTGTTCCTTTGATGAAAACCAGTCAGAGACCTAATTTTCGAGCTCTTCAGACGTTTTGGAGTGGTGGTCATTAAGGAGGGTGTGGCCCATCGATGAAAACAAATGGTAGTCTGAAGGAGCCAAGTCTGGTGAATAAGCCGCATGCGATAAAACTTCCCAGTTGAGCGCCTCTAACGTTTCCTGGACCGGTATTGCTTTGTGTGATAGTGCATTGTCATGTAGGAAAATTATCTTGTGTTGTCTCTTTTAATATTCTTGTCGTTTTTACAGCAAAGCACGGTTCAAATTGATCATTTGTTGTCGGTAGCGTTCAGCATTAACAGTTTCACCAGGTTTTAGAAGCTCGTGGTACACCACACCTTTCTGATCCCACCAAACACAAAGCATTCTCTTCTTACCAAAGCGATTTGGCTTTGCAGTCGATGTTGATGGTTGTCCTGGATTAATCCATTATTTTTTCCATTTAGGATTCTTAAAATAAATCCATTTTTCATCACCAGTCACGATTCGATGCAAAAAAGACTTTCTTTTGTATCGTTGAAGGTGCATTTCACAGATGGTTTTCGATTTTCTTGTTGCCTCACAGTCAATTCATGTGACACCCACTTACCTTCCTTTTGGATCTTTCCCATTGCTTTCAAGCGATCGGAAACGGTTTATTGAGCAACTCCTAGTTGTTCTGCAAGTTATTGTTGCGTTTGCGTGTCGTCTTCATTCAATAGACACTTCGGTGTCTTCAAACTTTTTCGGCTGTCCAGGGCGCTCTTTGTTTTCCACATCAAAATCTTTACTTTTGAATAGGTCAAACCATTCTCTGCATGTTCTTTCTGATAAAGTGTTATAGCTATAAGCTTCTACAAGCATTCTATGTGATTCTGCCGCAGTTTTCTTCAAAACTTCACGTTTTACTGACACCAAATTCGACATTTTCAATTATTTTTTTAACAATGTTGTTGCTCGATAAGAGGTCTGCTGTCAACTAATTTTTAAACAAAAAAAAATTCAGCCATTTTGGTTTACTACTACCGCTTGTAGCGCCATATATGTGTGAGCGGCGGACATTAACCATTTGATGAAAAATTGCTCTATCAAATTTTTGCTGTGTGAAGAAAGCCCGATTCTATAAAAACACATCCACACCATATCACCATATTCTCATCACTGATTAACAAATTTAATTTATTTGGTTGGTTCAGTTTAACTCTGTTCAAAGGCTGACCATAATTTATATATCAAAATCACAACTTAAAATGAACGGTTAATATTGAGATTTATAGGGATAAAATATTGCTGCATCAGTGTAACGAATTATCCATCGAATTATGAATTTAGTTCTTTAGCATGAAGATTGGTGATACCTCGCCGCTCATCATTATATTCTTTATATATTGTACGTTATTTTTATAATCGTCTTAACTATTATGTCCTGATGTGGCTATTGGTATATATAGGAGTGAATGTTTGTTTTTCTAATCTTGTTACCCTTACGATTGTTGTATAATGTTCAATTGATTTCAACTGACCGGTTAACCTGACTTCTACCAATTAATTTTATTTCGTGGGCCACCATATATTATATGTGTTAGTATTGCTGCACCTACTACCATTATTGGATGTATTTTTGGGTTTCTATTTGTGGCACCATAGCACTGTGGACTACTCACCCATATAACAATATTAGAATTATGAAAACATTTATTTTTCGTTAATTGCAGTACAATTGGTGATTGGTTTTATACTCCCATACTAAGTAATTGGCTTTACCGAATGTTTAGTAGATGGCATAAGTTCCATTTGGAGTAATATATGAGTTGCTATTTGTAGCTCAATTTTTTGTAACTCTTATGAATGTACGTTTCAGAAGATTTGTTAGCTTTTTCTATTTTAAGCGATTTTGTTGATACGTCGGGCTGAAATTTTTTCGTATTATTATCACTACAATGGAAACGTCATCAGTTTCTTGATTCAGCTGCGTCTTATAGCAGGTGTTTTTATTTAGTTGTTGATACATATATTGATGTTATGAACATTGGCTAAAGATTATTTTCTTTCGCTTTTAATAATATTGTTACTGCAGGTAATATTTGCATTTGATTTTCATACGTATTTTAGTTATATTTTCTGTTGGTGGACGCTGGGGAGTGGCTATATTCCGGAAAATATATTTCCCTTTGAATAGCAGACATAATAGCATTTATAAATGACCAATTTGTGTCTTTATTTTATTTTTAGTTATAAGTTGGCTGCCATTTTAAATTTAAGTGTACTCAATTATGTTGATGTTATTAACACTTATATTTAGTGTTGTTAATTAATTATTACCTTAATTGTAACTGTAACTTCAACGCATGGTTTTGTCCTAAAAATACGATTTTAATTGGTTTCCTTCACTTATATGGTAATTGTTCAATCGTCTGTTATTGTGTGTTATCAATGACTAAAACTATCTTATCTATATGTAACACTACCCTAATCTGGATGAATGATTCGAGGTAATTTTTTTAACAACAACAACTCCGAACATCCATTACATTTGAACAGTGGCGTCAATTTGATTATTTGTTCCCAGCATGTCTGCATAGTAGACCACCTCGTAATTTTTAGAATATATACATAAATATGTGGGAAGCATATACGATTAATTAATAATGTTTTTAGACATGGTAAAATTAATGAATTGTACAGCCCATTCTTAAATCGACATTACAACATATTGTATTTTATGAATATTTGAAGCCATTAATTAAAAATGATACAAATTTAGAGAAATTTATATTAAGCGGAATCATTTGGATATATCTTTAATACTCGTTCTCGTTCGTTCGTATACATGTCTATGCATAAATAATTATAATATATTTAATTACAGTCATATATTTTAAATGTATTGTATAAATATATGCAACAATTACAATTATTTTAATTTATTTTTAAAGAAGACAAAATAAATGATGCGAACACACACAAATAACTTCGCTATATAATAATATAATATAAAATATAAATGGATAAATGGATAAAAACCTATAATTATTTAATTGAAATTCAAATATGTATATTTTATTAATTCTTCTTCAGGATTTATTTTCGTCTTCGAAGCATTTATATATAATTTGTATAACTATACGGATAAACTACACATTGTATACCAACGTATACAGATGAAAAATGCTCCACCAACGATATGATGATGGGTACAGTCATGACCACTATTTTTAACAGCCAGGTCTACATACTCGTCGGCGGTATATGAATCCCATCTACAACTGGTTTTAAGAATTCATGACATATGCTGATTTGATGACATTTCCCAAATTTTGTCTCTGTTTTTTTTGGATGAGTGCATTTCATCTATCCATAATATTCCATCGAAATGAAATTTATTCTTAACAGTAAATGCTGTAACAAAGTCATTGTTAAAATATTTACATGGACCATCGCAATCCATTTTGTTTTTTATCCAATAAATTGTACGTGTGTCGTACCAAGAAAAGCATATCCATAATATTTCACAGCACCCACAATGTTTATATTTTATAGTGTGTGGCTTCATTGAAATCCTATGTTTGGTGAAATCTTGCAACTGTCATTGAATTGACGACTGCTTATACATTATTTAATATATTAATAAAATTTTATATTTAATTAATTTATAATTACGTATAGAATTTAATATTTTATGTAACTTTTTTCTATTTGTACAACGAAGCATAGGTTAAAGTTGTGAAAAGTGTGTAGTGAGGAGATCTAATATACTTTAGCTTAACAGCAGTGCGGACGTCAACCTAAACTATATGTACATTATCTGTTCGATAATATTATTTTCCATTTAAATCTACTCATATAGGCGCGTCAAATTGGGGTCGGTCGGCTAAAGGTTGAGTTTGTACATCTGTTTTTAGTCTTTTTCCCAATCAAAAGAATATTATGCCATTAAAACAATCACCAATCGTTTACGTTCTCTGGCGAATTTTAATGTAATTTTTATTTCTTTTATTTACCACCTTACTCCTCCAGCAATGGAACATTTCTTGGCTCTTTGACATATCATTGAACTATACTTACAATATACTTTATAACAAGATTTAGAACTTTTTTAATTTGCATATAGAACTGGATTACATTTTGAGTAATTATTAAATTTGTGGTGTTGAATTCCAGTATACCTTCTGTAAAATAAATGACCCAGGTCGGTTCTTAATTTATTTTCCTTAAAAAACAATTTGATAATATGCATTTTTTTCGAATGCACTTTAAACTATAATTCACTAATCGAAAAATGTGAATATATATGAAACTTCATAATGTCATGCTTATACGTAGTAATGCAAGTTATAATAAATTTACAATTTACAATAAAAATTAAATGTTGTCGGATGAATCGTAAAATAATCAGTGCACTAAATTTTTGAAAGATATACTATCCTCCCAGTCATAGTTTTCATGTGCATGACTGTATATATGTGAGCGATACACATTAAGAATTGTTTATATTGGAATGAATATTTATGCAAGGCAGTAAATAAAAACACGTACGAATATATTTTAAGAAACAAATAAGGGACTGTTTTGCTTTTAGCATAAATTTATTGATATTCCAATTATTTTTCGTTGACAGAAATAAATTAATTGATTTATTTAATGATGGTGTTTTTCTTTTACTGTGTGCGTTTTATGTTACATATGAAGATATAATAATGCATTCATACAAGTTTCGTTTTTCTTCCCATCTCGTATGATATTCTTGCTGATACATACATTGCAATATTAAATATAATTCGAGTATAATAACTATACAGGGTGTCCCAATTTTCGACGACAATACGAAAACACTAGGTTCTCTGGGTCATTTTGCGTCGAAAATATCATATAACATTTTGGTCGATTCGACTTCGGTGCGAAGTTATACGCAAATAACCAAATTTTCAATCAGACCGTGTTTTGGGATCAATATCTCAATAACTAATTAACCGATTTTAAATTTTTGATACACTATTAGCATTAGCATACCGAGATCTTTAATTTGACGCTAAGATAATTCAATTCGGGTATGTGGTTATCCAGATGCTTACAGGAATGTTGACAGTTAGCTTAACGCCATTTTTCTTTTTGAAAGTTTGTTCGAGCATAAGGCGAAAAATCGTAATAAAAATTTTTTTTCGGTATAAGTTTAAAAACTTGCCATATTCATAAGCTTTCATTTAAGGTATAACAGTATTCAAGACCTTCGCCACAAGCAACAGCAAACACTTAGATTGGTTCGGTCTATTGAAAAGCATTGTTGTCTATGTATTCGAGCTGAAGGAGCACATTTTCAGCAATTACTTTAGGCTTTGTTTGTTTAAAACTGTGGTGATATGCATGTGGGTTTATGTGTGTAGGCTTTTGTGTGTGAGATCGTTTGTGTGTGTGTGAAAGTTTGTGTGAATGCATAGGAGTGTATGGAATCAATTATCTATCACGTCCATATTGTTGGTGATTAGATTAAATTTTTCCATAGCGGAAATCAATTTATGCCTACATCGTTGTAGTTATTTGTGAATATCTTAGGAACCAGTTGAGACCTATCGTAATGTTATACCTTAAATGAAAGCTTATGAATGTGGCAAGTTCTTAAACTTATACCGAAAAAAATTTTTCATCATGATTTTTCGACTTATGCTTGAACAAACAAATTGTCAACATTCCTGTAAGTATCTCGACAACCACATGCCCGAATTGTCCTTTCTTAACGTCAAATTAAAGATCTCGGTATGCTAATGCTAATAGTGTATCAAAAAAATTTAAAATCGGTTAATTAGTTATTGAGATATTGATCCCAGTAGAGTGCAAAACTCGGTCTGATTGAAAATTTGGTTATTTGCGTGTAACTTCGTACCGAAGTCGAATCGGCCAAAATGTTATATAATATTTTCGACGCAAAATGACCCAGAGAACCTAGTGTTTTCGTATTGCCGTCGAAATTTGGGACACCCTGTATATTGTATATCTACCTACCATAAAACATATAAAATAATTTATATTATTATACACAAAACATAAATATTTGTTGTGTTTTTGAATGTTATGCTTGTGTAAGTATGTGTAAATAAATGCATGTGCACTGTGCATATATTTCCGATATAAGAGCGGCTATCAATGCATTGATAAAATATACAAAAAAAAAACAAAAAAACAATGGCGCCAATGCAATTTTTTTTTCCTTTATAATTGTTATATTTTATTGATAAATTTTAGTGTATTTTAATTACATATTGTTATACAGTTATTAATATTTATTTTATTAATATTTTTTTCTTCTCAATATAATGTTTAAATGCGAAGTAAAAACGATGAATGATTGTATTATAATTTAAGGTTTGAACAAATTTAACATAAATTATAATATTACATTGTCAATTGCGACCAACAACAATTTATGATTCATTTGATAATTATCTCATATATACAAAACATACATATTTATATGAATATGTATATTTTCTGATGATATACGACACATTATATTACATTAATTTCCATTTATAATTATATCAGATTAATTTATAATATTTTTATACCGACCCGCGATATACAGACAAATTATGTGGAGCGGTTGGAAAAGTTTTAGTTACAATAAATAACATGATAACATTTTATATTATAACAAACACCATTACGATAACGAAATTCGGTGAACATTAGAGTTGTCAACTCTTAAATTATCATTTCTCTGACCATTGTTAAACACATTGGTAATGATAGTGTGTCAAAGAGTGTCAGCAACTATTTTACACATACACAATTTTATTATTATTATACATTCACTTCCCTTAATTGTTTAATTTCCCATTTATTTTTCAGTTTTCATTTGGAATATTTATAATTTTAAATTATAATTTGACAATAACAACCGTCAGCTGCTATAAAAGATAAAATAATTTCAATTTCATTGAACGTTGTCGATGATTATGTATTCACTTTCGTAGTAAATGAATGTGTTTAAAAAAAAAATAATATGTGTTGCAAAAGTGAAAATTGAAGAATAATACGGAACAGATAAGGGTGTTGAAAATTCTGTTACGCTGTTAAAGAAATAATCCTTAAACATTTCTCAAAGTAATTGGATATGTATATTCGCGTAATTTAAACACATAGTCTAATTTATTCTATCCTAAATTATAGCATTGTTACATATGAAATGTCGGAAAAAGTTGGACAAAATGGATTCCGCACGTACTGAACGAATAGCAAAAAAGAACATCGTTTTGAAACCCGCAGTTCTTTGCTTCTCAGAAATAAAAGAGAAACATCTTTGAATAGAATTATCACCTGTGATGAAAAATTAATCCTTTTTGACAATAGGAGGGTCGTGCAGCGCAACGGTTAGATGCAAATGAAAGTACAAAAATAACAACAAAAGCACCGCTATACACCCTAAAAAGGTAATGATTACTGTTTGGTGGCATAAGGCCCGAAATAATTCATTATAAATATTTAAATACTCTCGAAACAATAACAGCAGAGAAATACAGTGCAGAAATTGAACTTATGCATAATCAAATGCAGCCGGCATTGATCAACCGAAAAGAACCCATTTTGTTTCATGATAATGCACAACGCAAACAAGTTGGTCGAATTAAAATACGAGGTTCTACCACACAACCACCATATTCACCGAACGCAGCTCCAACGTATTATCAAGTTTTTAAACATTTAGACAACCTGCTTCGTGGATAAAAAGTTCACCAATATAGAGCACATCAAAAATGACTTTCAATCTTTCGTAGACACCAGAGAGCAAATAATTTAGGAAAGCGGTGGTATCCAAAAACAATAGTAACACGTTGGCAAAATGTGTTGATTAAGTGATGGTTTTTACTTTGATTAATAAAATAATTATTAAAAAAATTGATGCTTATTTAAATTTACAATAAAAAATTCCAATCTTTCATATGTAACAACCTAATTGTATACGAATAAACTTTCAAAACTCATTTAATAATTTAGTCATTTTACTTTAATACTCTAATTGCGTTTGACAAGACCTACTTTAAAAATAAGATCATAAATAGTTCACGTAAATAGCCTAGGTTGGTGATAAGGTAAATTCAACTAGAAAATGATGCGAAATTTTATAACATCAGACAAAAAAAGATGTGTGAAGTTGTAACGAAGTGTAGCACTTTAAAACACTGTGAGCTAAACATATAATTCAATCATGCCGAGCGCAAAACTATCAGAAAACAAAATTTCTTCACTTCTAATTTTCTATTTATAGTTCACTTAAAACGAAATAACTTTATACTTATACTAACAATCAATATTGCATTTTGTTCGATGTCCTTTTCCCATATTTATGACAACTTCATAAATCCTTGCGCATAGATCTTCTGACCACCAGAACGATTTGCCATCATCATATTGAAATTCTTATATATGTTAAGTGGTTTTGCATAGTTTTGTCTTTGATATAAATAGAACACAATACATTTTCGATTTGCCAATTCTGCGATCTCTCATTTATTGAATTGCATTGTTCATTTTGTTTAATTGTTAAATAAATATATTTGAATAATGATCCTTTTGTGGTGGTGTGGTAAAAGTTTAAAATCGTCAGTTCCTTTGTATTCCACCAAATCTGATAGCAGCATAACATTCTATTGATAAATATCCAGTTTGAATATTATTGTTGGTGTAGGATCATTATGCATTTCTTTTTCGATTTGCATTTTGCAGTTGATCAGTTGATTTAAAAATAAATCATTTTCGATCATTCATTCATAAGCACATTGCTAATGATTATGCGTTGTGTTAGGAATATAAAAACCTCATAAATCGAGTCTTTTTTATTCGTGTAGGTTGTTTCAAACACTTTACCATCCTTATGCTTGTGATACTTCGAATTTCTTTGTAATCTTACGTAAAAAAGCGAACCATATCGATTATTGATTTTTTGATTTTGTTTTAATTTGGTTGTCATTTCAATTCAACTATATATTGGCAACCTTAACGTTTTTTTCAAATATGAGTGTAAAAATCACCGGCACCGGCAAAACCCAATTATAACACTGATACTTTTTTAATACATCTTATTTCTACTATATACTTAACTTTTTCCAAAGTCATACTTAATGAATGTTTGCAATCCTTACAGGAGCCCACAAAAACAGTGACATTACCTTCCCATTAGTTACACTATTTTTATATCCGATAATTTTACAATTATACCATATCCCACACTGGTGAATCTTATCATTATTAGATAGATTCGGGGTAAAGGCAAACACAACAATGGCATCTCCGTTCCTACCGTTGACCTTGTCCGCAGAATGATCAAGAGGTCGAGCAGATTATTCACGCCGTATTACATTATTTCTAAAGTATATGTATTATTTATTTATTATTATTTATTAAGTCATGCTTCAAGTGGAGCTTTATGTCATCTAATAAACCTTTCATTACAGCCAAGAGTTGGTAAATTACTCCGCCGCATGGGAGTATATAACAATTTACCAATTGTACTGTAATTAACGAAAGATAGATGTTTTCAAAATACTATTATTTTTATGTGAGTGATTAGACCATAGTTAAAAAAGTATATGTGCGTACGTCTAAAACTGCAATACAGCATTTGAACAATTTAAAAACGAGGGTAATTCCAATGGATTCATCATTGTACATCAACATATATGAAGAAAATTTGACAACATAAACTCTGATTGAGCATACGATCTGGGAATACTTTTCGAACACCTCTCGTATTTACATATTAAATAATTCACATGTAACTGTCATGCCAGATAAAAAATGAAATAAAAAAATTCTAATGAAATAATTGCACCATAATTTTTTTAAATAAATGATTAACCACAATTTAATACATGTACTTAAATAACAAATTAAACAAAAAAAAACGAAATACATAGCACCACAACAAAATTGAATGACATACATTATTTTAATCTTGATATTAATTCAACAAATCAACAATAAAGAACGTAATTTTATTTCGTTTTTTGTTACTTTAGTTAGTTAGTTATTAATAAATTTAGTTAATTTGTACATAATAAGTATTTTATTTTTTGATAATTTTAAAAAAAATTATCATTTTTAGAATTAGGTTATTTTTATGCGTCTGATAATTATTTTATTTTTAGATATTATTTATCGATAAGTTATTTAAAAACAAAATAATAATAATAATAATAATAAACGAAATCAATAAAAATAAAAATAGGTATTTTATAGTGAACATAAAACGTAGGCTAACACGTCCAATAAATGGCCTGACCGATAGGTATGTTAGATAAATATTGACAAAATACAGACGAATCTAATTTAATTAAATTTTAAGAATGAAAGCGCAACGGGGGTGTGTTTGTGTTTTAATATTTGATTACGCAGTGCTGTAACACGATTTGCTAACATAATTTTGTGTATACATTTTATCCACAAGAATGTTTGAAGTTGTTGTGGTTTGAATATTGATTCGAATCATCATCTAGTTCGACTGATGTTTCTATTCGCAAAGAATATAATCAACTGTGTTCAAAAATATAGCTGAACGTACAGGTTATGGCACACGAGATAAGGTGCTTCTATCGATAGTCGGACCAACTACTTTAAAAATTTATAAAATGTAAACACGTCATTAAATACGTTGAAAGATGAGCAATTTGCTTTCTGCTCAGCCATTTATTGCATTGAACTATCAATAAACGAAGTAAAGAACGTTCTTTACTTAAACTCAAAAATAATAAATCACCTGGATCAGATAAATTATCAAAAAGTTATGTAATGAAATTATGAAAGAATTTGGTATTTCATAAAAGAAATGTGGTGGCTATGCGACGATTAATGATGTTATGTGAATCCGTGATATATATTATCTGAGCCTTTTGTGATGGTGATATATAGATGGAATTGGTCAAAATATGCTGACTGCGATGCTTTCTTTCAGCCGTCAAAATTAATTTTATAAATATAATAATATTCACAGGCATTTCTCTCCCATTAACACAACGATTATGTGGAAATTTCTGCGTTTCAATCGGAATTCAATGAGGTATAACACATGGGCTGAAAATTTGCCGAAAATTCTAAGAAAAAAACATATTTTTTGTAAAATTAAACTTTATTCATCAACATACAGCCCTTTGCGGGCGATACACTGATTCCAACGATCTTTCAACTTTTCGATACCATTTTTATACTACGATTTCGTTTTTTCCTCAAAATAGGCTTCTGTTTCGGCGATCATCTCTTCATTGGTCTTAAATTTCTTTCCAGTGAGCATTCTGTTGAGGTCTGAAAACAGGAAAAAGTCGCTGGTGGCCAGATCTGGAGAATACGGTGGATGTAGAAGCAATTCGAAGCCCAATTCATGCAATTTTACCATCGTTTTCATTGATTTATGATACGGTGCTTTGTCTTGATGAAACAACACTATTTTCTTCTTCAAATGCGGTCATTTCTTAGCGATTTCATGCTTCAAACGCTCCAACAAGGCTATATAATAGTCACTATTGATGGTTTTTCCATTTTCGAGATAGTCGATGATGATTATTCCATGTGCATCTCAAAATACAGATGCCATAACCTTGCCAGCCGACTGTTGCGTTTTTGGTCGTTGTGGACGAGGTTCGTCGTTTGCTGCCCATGATGCTGACTGCCGATTTGACTCCGGAGTGTAATCATGGGGCCATGCTTCATCCATTGTCACATATCGACGTAAAAATTCTGTTTTATTGCGGTTGAACAAGCCCAAACACTACTCTGAATCATCGATACGTTATTCTTTTTGATCGATTGTGAGTTCGCGCGGCACCCACTTTACACAGAGCTTTTGCATGGCCAAATATTCTTGCACGATATGTCCAACACGCTCCTTTGATATCTTCAGAGCCTCAGCTATCTCGATCAACATCACTTTACGATCATCTAAAATTATTTTGTAGACTTTTTTGATATTTTCTGGAGTAACAGCCTCCTTTGGACGTCCACTGCGTTCATCGTCCTTGGTGCTCATATGGCCGGTTTTAAATTTTGCAAACCACAAATGTACTGTTGAAAGAGCTGGAGCAGTGTCGGAATAATGCTCGTCAAACAGTTTTTTGGCTTCAGAAATATTTTTTCCAATCAAAAAATTACGTTTAATTAACGCACGAAATTCGTGTTTTTCCATTTTTTTTCAAATAACAAAAGTAGCTACACTCACAACGCAATATCTCACAAACTAATGGTCGGACTGCTGTCAAATTTTGACACGTATCGTTTGAAGGTTGGTACTAACTAAAAATCATATGAAAAAAATTCTAGTGGCGCCACTTCTTAGAATTTTCGGAAACTTTTCAGCCCATGTGTTATATGCCTGTTTTCATCATACAGCAAAAACAGATCCGATGCAGAAGTGATAGTCACAAGAGGCCAGGGTCTATTGAATACACGTGGTGAGGTAAGAAATGTAAACCAAATATTTTGGGACTGATTTTACAACATTCAATGGAGCATTGTAATTGTAACAAAGTCAGTTTTCTAAAAAAAAATTCCATGGTATTGTGGAAGCAAAAATTTCGCAAGTAGTTTTTCGCCTCCACATTATCTCCACAATTCAATTCATACGGATTGAATTTTTCTACATGAAAGTAAAAGCCAGAAATACTCCATCTTCAAATTTTTAAGGTAGCTTTCCATGGTGGCCTTTGTTGTAGCGGTCCAAATCGACCACTTTTGAGTGCGAAAACTTCTATACACCAACAATCGATAACTTTCCGCAACCGTACTCTTCAAAGAACCCTAACAAATCATCATGTCACTCAAATACCCAATCTCTGGTACAAAATTAAATATTTTGTTTTATTTTCTCATATCGTTAATTTGTTTTTAAAAGATGTGTAAAGATGAAAGATGGTATCAATTCTATGATCAATTCTATTTTGGAAACGTTATTGCGCGTATATAAAATTAAAATTAAATAAACAAAATATTGCGTATACACAGCAGAAAATTATAATCCGATAAAAATATGCTTTGTCTTGTGTGGGGAATGCGATATAGTGAATAATCTAGTGTTAATTTACTGTTACTGTGTTCCATATAGAATAATTCATATAGTTAAGTTTTCAATTTCCGTATAATATAAACTATTTCAAAGTTACTTTTTTGTCAGTTATTTAGTTATTTCAATATTTATAATTAATTTAATTCATTTCACAATCTTTTGTATACGTCGTAACCGCATTGTGGAATGATTTTTTCTTTTTGCGTTGTTTTATGTATTACAACAGAATATTTCTTGATTATTATTCCTTAACACTTTTAAAAATGGTAAAATTATCCATTTGTGTAAAAAGAATATATGGTAATACTAATACATTTACAATAATAAAATAGGAATGAAAAAAAAAGTGAGATGAGCAGAAAAAATTGATATTAACATTGCAAATAAAAATACCTTTATTTATACCATCTCGTTTCTATCTTATAAGCAATGCAGCAAATCGTAAAATAAACGTATATTAACACTACGACGGAAAAGTATTTTTTCCACTATATACAACCTCTTTTACTTAATAATCCGGAATAGATTCCATCAATTGAAATGCATCGATTTGCAGACGTTCAACAAATGAATCAAGTGACTATTTTATGTTTGTGAGTGAAATGCTACGTTGAGAACAGTGGTCGTCGCCTTTTGGTATATCTTCAAATGTTTGTTTAGTGAAGTTTAGGGAATAGAAATTAGTTTTAAGGAATTAAATCAAATGAATATGCGGTGAATGACGTAACAAAAAAAAACTGACTATTAGTTCAATTCGGTTAAATTTTTGATTATCATTTAATTGATACGTAGAACAAACTTTGAATTCACATATCGTAGACCAGGTAAAATTAGATTAATTATTGTTTTCGATATTCCAAGCTCCAGTTTGATGAATCTCACTCAAGATTTCTTAGAGATTTTCACGAAATCACCTATTTTTTCAATGTTTTCTTTAGTAAATTGCTTCAGATGGTAGAGCTCTGAACATTCATCATCACTTAAAGTTTCTCTGCCTGCTGTGAATCATTCATGCCATTAAAAAACTTATGCACTTAACAGACAATTATTGTATCACCGCATACGCGATCTTAAAAAAGCATACGTGTTTGAGTACCATTTTTATTAATTTTAAAACAAAATTTAATATTGCGTCTTTATTTTTATATTAATTTATCGACCGATGCACAAAAACATCTGTAACTTTATGCGTTGTATTTTCGTTTCTACTGAATGTAATGTGATGCAATTTTCACAATTTGTTGAGGAACATTCACAGAACATATTCGCAAAAAAAATAAGAGGTAACTCTACGTGTTCTGTGATTTATATAGCCATTCCGGTTTATTATGAAACAGATGGTGTATTATATATACAAATGAATTAAATGTATATTTCAGGGATTACATTAAAATTATATATAAATTCTTAGACTTCTAAAATAAATAATCTTTAAAATTAATTAAGTTTCCCATTTAAAAATAGTATTAGTAGATAGTGTCACAGTGCGGCTACAAAATGCAAAGATAAAGCAAAAATATCCTAGTCTATATAGTAATTTGTCAAATTTGAAGCATTCGCAACACTAAATAATTTTATAGTACACACGAATTGTGAAATTGGTTTGGGTATAATTGCTGCATATATTATCAGTGACAGTATTTTTCAGATATATTAATCAAAACTTTATGTTTAAGTATTGGTTTACAGGAGAAAACTATTATAATTACTCAAAAAATAGTTCAACAGATTTTTCACAAATATTTTTTGCAATAAATGAATCTTCCTTCCCACGCGTAGGAATTTTTTGAAAGAAAATCAAAAAACATTTTAATTGATTATTGAAGTTTTAAGTTTAAGACAACAATTAATTCCCATTGGAATATTAATTAATTATACTCACAACGTTTGGATTTTACTATATATACGTTGATACGCACAATGATAGAATCAACAATTAAGTGGTAATTGTGTCACTATGTTTCCATCTATATACAATGAAAAATATGTGTTGAATGACATATTAGCAAGTTTGTTTTTACTCCAAGTGGATTTTATGACATCTACTAAACATACATTACAGTCAATTTGGTAAATTACTCCGCACGGGAGTATATAATAATTCACCAATTGTACTGCACTTAACAAAAGATAGATGTTTTCATAATTCTTTTATTTTTATACGGGTGATTAGCCCAAAGTGGATTGACATATATATTTTTAAAATTTTATTATTCCTCACAAATCCGGCATGTTATCTGATATGTCTATAACTATATACCTTAAATAATTAGTGGATCATAAAGATTTTATAGAATAAGAAAGTGCCGGAACTAATGGCATCTATATAAAATATTCATTGGTATTAATTTGATGAATTATTTCACAGGCGGGAGTACATAAAAATTCACCAATTTGTTTTAAATTATCGAATGGCAAAAGTTTTCTTAAATCCATTAATCTTATATGTGTGATTAACCCATAATTGTGTTTGCAGACATATTGTGTTCACTACAATATTCCCAGAAATATCCTTTTATTTATAATACATAATCGAACAAATGGTAACCCACCTAAGAAATATCATTATATTAATATAAATACCAAAAAATGTTACCCTTAAGTATCACGAGTTGAATCCAATATTTCAAGATTACGTTAAACTAGCATGAACGGTATCCACTACTGCGTCACTATATATTAAAAAGAACTAATCGGTTTAGAGTGGAATTACTTTTGGTCGTTAGTTTGTTTAAGTATTTTATACATAAGGAAAATTAAAATATGTTTTGTTTTTTTGATGTGACTTTGAAGAGTTTTTTCTTTTTGTTTTTTGTCAACTGGTTCGCTCGTATTTGTATTTTGTATTTATCAATAGTATAGATACAGATGATGACATTTCAAACGTAAACATTTATTGCATATAGAACAATAAATATATTCAGATTTTACATTGAGACGATGATGAAAATGAATTGTACCATTTGTTCATATATATTTGTATAATTTGTTTCGTTTGACTTAAACCGCAATAATATGAAATTTTATCTAATATACCTTAAATTTGTTAACTTGTATTGTATGTATATGTATGGGTAAATGTATATGAATATATGAATAGATGATCACTTTGATTTTATTACTTAAATGTGTTTTTATTTTATTTTTTAGATCCTTAACATTCGGGATTGGAAAACGTTAGGTGCAAATAGATGCTCCGAGTTGGAGAAGGCTAAAACCGCGCCTGGGTTTTAATGCCACGCAGAGTAGGCGAGTACTTTTACACATACATTAAATTTAAGAATAATTATTATTATGACAAAAAAAAATATTATTACAATAATAACATAAATATTTTAAAAATTTAAATATTGATTTTGCTATATATGGAAATAACTCAAGTAATTTCAAATTTATAAATCGCACCACTATATGAAAAATTAAATGCTATGCAGAAAACGCAACACAAAACTTATAAAAATAGACTTGATATTTCTATGCCATACAAAAACGTTCAGTTTTATAGTGGTGGTTGTCTGCAATTCAAACGGTGGCACTGATATTTTGACAGAATGTCCTACAATTATAACTTTTAACTCTTATTTATTTATTTATCCATTGTAGATAAAATATTCTGAAATTAATTCAATGCAAACAGTTGAATCATCCAATTAACATCATATCGGCACATCCGTAAATTAAAACATTTAGATTTAGTGTATAATTTAGTACTGGTACTGTAACACATATTGTTTATCAAGAAAACAATTGATAACATCTGAGCAGACCGAGCAAATACAATAGCGTTTGTCAACCTATGGATATTCACACACAACATATGTATGTATAACCATATTCTAAGCCTAAATATATATTGAAATTCATAGAAGTGTATGAAACCTAACCATAACCAACTTTATCATTGTGTTAAAAATAAAATTAATTACACACACAAAATTATGTAAAACTCTAAGTGTGCCCTATTGTTACAAATTTATCATACAAAATTAACGGTTATCCCTATAAACTAGTATCAGTACTCCTCCCAATTTTTTTACCTTTGCTGTTGTTGTTATATTGTGAATATCCATAGCGTGTGAGTGTAGGTTAACATTAACAGACGACGCAAACACAATTAATTAAATCAATCTGATACATTCTATGCGCCGAATAAATACTAATACTACTTCAACAATATAGCAAATTCACTTTAGAAAAATAAATTATACAGAACGGTTGCGTATTTTTAGAACATTTTGGTTTATTCGTTTTTTTTTCTTTGTTCTTCATCAATTGTAAAGTTAAATTAAATTTATATAAAAACTTAATATTAACAATTACTTTAATGTTTTCTTTCGGGATTTATATCCAATTGAGTGTTAAGATTTAGTGTTTTATATCTTTTATTTAACGTAAAAAAAAGTGTGTGTTGAAAGAAGTTACAGATGAAAATTATATAGTTTTTATTTCTTTGTAATTTGCATTTATAAAAATTCCCCTTTCGTTTAAGTACGTCGTGCGATGGTCATAGGGCGAGAAAAATGTTTCGCGAAATACGACAACGATCAACACATCGTCGGTGGTTGCGTGTTTGTGTTAAAGAAGAACAGTTTGTTTTATTTAAAAATTATATGATGGAAGTGTGTATTGTGTAGATACGATTACACAAATACACTTACACTCACTCTTCGAATTACTAAAGGTCAGCTTTTTTGTTATTGATTCTTTTTTATATTTTATATTCTATTTTTTTCTATTCAATTGTTTTTGTGAATTTTATAGGTTTGTTTTTTTACCATCACAACAATTTTTATTGTAATTTCTTATTTTATTATTAGTTTTATTACTTTATCTTCTCACCCACACAATACAATTTTTTTTTAATTGCATATCTTTTATTACCGCGTAGCATGTATAAATAATAATAATGATAATATGGAATAACTCTGTAGATAAACTCCATGGCGTTATAATCCAGGGGCGGTTTTAGCTTTCTCCAACACGCTTTTCCAACCTGGCCTATCCGCAGTCAATGCCTTGAGTCGTTGCCGTTTATCCTGTCCGAACCGAGGCCATGTTGTAGAGTTCATAACTGGTTGTTTTTCCGAAGTTGGTAGCTAACCATACGTCTAACCTACTAAATCATTCTGTAAATTCGTAGGGTCATTTACAGGAGTATATCACCTCTGCCGAAAGCAGTTTCATTGGCGTCACTGATTCGCCTTTACTGTATAATCACTGAATCATTAACTCAGTTTTAATCGCATTCTGCTTTCACACAACACCTCAAAGTAATTTTCTTACACAGCAGCCAGATTGTCCGCTGCTACTTATTCTTTATTCTTTCGTAGCTAACCCATAAGTATCATAGGCCGTTCCACTATCCGCAACCCGTGGACTCGTTCGGTCGCAACTGGCATTGCAAGTATGCTATTACTAACATACTAATCCGAATTTTTCAAGGAACGCTTTTGTATTAATTAATTGATTAACAATTCATTTCGTGAGGTTACATTACCGCCATTGAGATAAATATACTGATATTACATTAGCTTTAGGAGTTATTAAATATTGAGAATCTATAGATAATAATATTATAATAATATGTAACCGATAATTTTAATTTGAATTATGTATTTTATAATTTGTTATTATTTATATTATTTATTTGATAAATTATTTATGCAAAAGTTACATTTTTTTGGTGAAGCCGAGACAGATCGCACACATAAGCGGCCGCCTTGAGTATATCCAAACCGCTGATAATGTTATTATTCTATGTTAAAGAATTAACCACAACAATATTAATTTTACATTAACATTATAAACAATTTCATAAACATCAAACATCATCACAAACAAATTAAAACGCCTGTTTAATGTACTGGTAAATTTATGCATGATAAAATTGATATAATTTCTTTAATTTTTAAACCACAAATTTTAAGTTTTATATATATTATTTTACAAAAATTGAAATTATAGTACAATAAATATATATACATTGTACAAAAACACAGAGTGTTCTAAAAAGTATTAGCTAAACGATGACGGACGGGATGATGAAAGATAGATTTTAATACTGAAATTGTTTAGTTTGGTTAACATTTCGGATCATATATACCATAAATAGAATGAAAAAACTTATAACTTTATAAAATGTATGGTGTTGGACGCTACTCAAAGATTAAAAAAGTCTGCACACACACTATTATGGCTTAATTACTCATATAAAAATAATGGAATTAGGTAAACTACCATATCTTTTGATATTTGCATAGTAATTGATTTAGTTAACTACTTAATACTCCCTTGTGTATCAATTGAATGTAATGAATACGTTGGATAGATGTCACAAATACCACTTGAAGTATCATATATAACTTGATGATATGACTATGGTGTCAAATATGTTTTAAATTTGAAAATCGAACTATACGAACAACTAATCGTTTCATGTTGTTGTAGCGTAGTTTTTAATTGGGGGTTATGCTGACTGAAAATTATTTTCTTGAACTACCATTAGTTCGATAAATGAAATCAAAAAGATAATATTTTTGAAAATATTATGTTGGACTCCTATTCAGATATTGACAATAAGTCGCCACGCACAACACCATATATGTAAGAATCACCCATAAGATTGATAGAATAATTATCTATCGAAATATGATTTCCGACCAATTGGTGGATTATTATATGTACTCAAAAATGTGGTTATTTACTAACTTAACTGCAATATGTTAGATAGATACCCAAAGAACACTATTTGGTTGCGATTACTTTGGGGTAGAATCTACCAGAATATAATAGTTAGAAGGAACGAAAAGGTACAAAAATAGTGGTTTATGATTCGATATTCACACAGTTGGTTGACTATAGCGCAGTTTTATATCTATGTAATAATTTCGTTACTTTGTTATTGCCGATCATTTGTACAAAAGCATATGCCTCATTAAAACCGAACGAACAAACAGAATAGCCTTTACTTTTTGCAATTAACACTAAATAACAATATTTTGTTAAAAAACAATGAATGCGTGAAGAATTTTCAGCAAACACTTATAATTAAAAAAACATAAACAATTAATTAATTCTTTTCAAATTTTAAAACACATTTTATTTTGACATATTTTGCGATTCGTACGAGTAAAATGTGGTTAAGTTAAGTTAATATGTTCGTTCGTTCCATTTTGATGAGGCATATTTAAAAAGCAGCGGCACATATAATCTTTTAAAATCTGTTGTTAGTTGGCCAATCCGCTGCGCAGCTAAAAATTTTTAAACCAAAAAATTACTTATGTTCTGCTATCAAAATCCCAAGCAATGATTATGGATCAATTGCCCTTTTTAATACTTCATTATTTCCTTATCTATTTCTTAATTCTATTGGACTATCTATGTTTAAGCTACCACGGCCAAAAATTATCATGGAATAATTTTAAATAAAATTGAAATTATTTCATGTGAAACTCGGTTATTACTTAGTTACTTCTCGTATTGTCATTATCTTTTCATGATGCCTTCTCATTCCGCTGGTCTCTTGGAACTAAATGCGTACTATTCAATATTTGATAAATATAATTCCGTCGTTATGATCATATTGTGCCTGCCCATTGGTAATACGATTCTCTGGGTTGTTCGTTGATTTTAATTTTAAAATTTTAGCGGCCCGGTACAGTATTAGTATATTGGCTGCAAGCACTATGTTATCTTCATTTTTAACTTGATAACGTCCACTATATCCATATTGCGCAAAATTCATATTAAACACCCTGTCCATTGTTCATTTTGACGCATCTTATTTATACAATAACATGAAAATATAAAATTATTGTATATATGGTTTTTGGATCGATTATTGTAATTGTTTGTGATTTCAAAAGTTTCATTTAATAATACTAATAATAATAATAATAATAATACTAAAAGTTTAGTTACATTTTTACATCCACTATTGTATCGAATAGCAGTGGTACATCTATATAGGGAAAATCTAGTGGTATTACTACTAAAAGATAAAAATGTTGAAGATTATAATTGAGTCAATCAAATTTATTTATTCAATCACAATAGATAATATATAAATCCTAAATAATTTGATGTTATTAAAATATTATTGTATGAATAATTTATTTTAATTTTACTTACAATTAGATACAATGTATAAATTATAATTGCACATAAAATATTTAGCGCATTCACGCACAATACCGAATAATCACATATTATTCTTCGTCTGCATTATTTTATTGACCATGAATAAATAAACAATGTTTATTATCATAATATGAATTTGAATAAAAATTACCAACTCTTTATTTAATAATAATATCCGTACTTTAAGCACTTTATTATATGCACAAACAAACACACACAACGATGGTAAGGAAAACATTTTTTTTTAAAATGTAAAGAATTTTAAATTGTAAAAAATTGTATTTATATGTAAAAGAATTAAAATAAAAGTAGAAAGAATTAACTAATTAAAAGAAAAAAAATAAATAAATTATAATTAATTCACCAACAAAAAACAAATAAAAAATTGTTACATTGTAACCAAAACTTGTAAATTCCTATTGTGTACACTGTGTAAAATTTAACTAGTGTACAAATTTTTTCAAATACAGTACCTCATCATTAAATTACGATCATTTATTAGAAATTAACTAATTTTATTGATATACGATCAACAAATACTTCAATAATTAACTATAGTGAATGTGGACAAGTGAATAGAAGTATAAGTAAACTATTTTAGGTGTATAAACTCTTCTATACTCATATGTTAATGGACCTTGAATGTACAATTTTAAAAGATAATAAACTTCCTACCTGCCTGCTTCAATAATTAATTGATTCTCTCCTCAACGTATATAGTTTCAAAGAATTTTTGTTTATAACATTGCACGACGACTAACACAAGAATTCACATGGACTGGTACTGTGTGATGTCTAAAACATCATCACTTCCTGTTAATCAGTTACTGTGCTGTAGTATAATTAAAATTAAAAGTAATACAATAGAAAATAAATATACTATAAAAAATAATCACGCATTATGATGTGTCAAGAAATCATAATTTGTAATAATGTAAAATGATATTATATTAATTATAAAATAATAAATTAATGAACGCAAACACAATTTTTCATATTATATTGAAATAATATAAATTTTTGAAAATCAATTTGGTACGCGAGAAGAGTGTGTCAAAAATTGAATTTAATATCCTTTGAATGGCTGCCAAAAACATTTAGAAATTATTTTAAACTTATAAGTATTTTATTGTCGCTTGTTTATTTCTATCATTAAATTCATTCGTATTCATATACTGAAAAAGATCGTATGAATGAAGTATACCCCATGTCCCGTAATCAATCGGAATGGCTTTAAAAACACAAAAATAAGTATTAAATATTCACAAAATCAATTTTATTAATTCGAAATAATTTTCATCAACTGAAATCACATCGATTTGCACACATTTAACAAGTGAATCAAATGACACTTTTATGTATGTGATTGAAATGTTACGTTGAGAACGGTGATCGTCACCTTTTGAATGCCTTCATATAATGGAAAACAGTTTCCTTTCATAGCCAAATATAGTTTTTGGGAATAGAAATTAATTGCTGGAAGTTAAATCAAGTGAATATGCGGTGAATGATTAAGAAAAAAAATCTGATTATTCAATTCGATTCGGTTTTATTTTTGATCCTCATTTATTTGATGCGTGGAACAAACTTTGACGTCGCCTATCGTAGGCCAGTTTAAATTCGATGAATTATTGTTTTCGGTCGTCCAAGCTCCATTTCCATTAATCTCACTGAAGTTTCTTAGAAATTTTCACGAAATTTCTCACTTTATCAATGTTTTCTTCAGTAAATTGCTTCATCAGATGTTCGACCTGGACGTTCATCATCAGTCATAACTTCTCGCTGCCTTCTGTGAATCATTTATGCCATTTAAAAAATTGTGTTTTTAAAACACAAAATTATCACCGCATATGCGATTTTAAACAACTCATACGCTTGAGTAGCATTTTTACCAATATTGAAACAAAATTTAATTGGTGAGTCTTTGTTGTTTATGTTCATTTTTAGACCGATCCACATCATATATTGTCGCATCTTTCTCCCAACATATGAATACCTCCTAGTTAAGTCATCTTTTGTGGTTATCCAGTGATCCATAGTCATTTTTCATAAGAATGAAAGTGCTGCTCAGCCAGGCCATGAAACCTTGATCGGAACCCGTATCGTAATCGTAAGGAGCAATGTCTGGTTTTGTAGCTTTGTCAAGTTGCACAATTACTTAATCGTGTCTCTCCTCTTAATACTATCGATTTTCCTACAAAATGCTTGGCTCAAATGCATATATTGACCGATAGTTATCGCTGGTTTCATTGGGTTTGAGGAGTTTATGATAATTAAAATACAAATACAAAGCATTATTTTGGACCACCCCATCGATATTCAGTTTTGCCGTCGATGTTGATTTATGATCGGGTTTACCCACAATTTTCTACGCTTTGCCATATCATAATGCTTCCACTTTTCATCAATAGTAATTATGCGATGGGAAAAACCTTTCATTTTCTACCTTTGGAACAACTGTTCACTAGTGAAAAAATGCCAATATCGGTTTCAATTCGTATACTGCTGAATCCTTTGCTATTGAATAATTCATAAAAACCTTTTAAACATTTGATAACTGTTGTCTGATCAAATCCTTATCATTCATTTTACGGGTACATTTTGTGTTTGGCATGGGCCCTTATCGAGTAATGCTTCCAAATCTTGGTCATCAAAATTTTTCGATGCGCCATAGAGCGCTCGCATTATTTTCAAATTCAAAATCATCATTATTATTAAAGCGTCCAAAATCAATATCTGTATGTTGTTTCCGACAGAGTATGATCGCCGCGTATGTCTTCACAAGAATTCTATGCATGTCACCATAATAAAATACAATCACGTTTGAGGCATACAAAGCCACCGTTAAATATTAATAATATAGAACTTACTTATTCGATTTCTGTGTAGACATTTTTGACATACAATTAATTATTATATATTGCAAATAGTTGAACTGAGTATATGATTTAGAGCGGTGATGCGTAATCCTGTAACCCCGTCTATATCGAAAAAATTTACAATAATATAATATCTTTGTAATAAATGTAATATATATAAGATTTTCGCAATAGTCAATCGGTATTGGTAGCTTCTAATATTTCATGATACTTCCATTTCAGTAATTTTTCAGTTTCAGATTTTAAGAAATTTTTTAATATTTTTCCGTAGTCATCTTATACTTGATACTAGTAAATTTATCTATACAAAAATTTTTTTTTAAATAGTTTTCATATATGTTCCATATACTCAATGGCATTAAAACCCAGGTGCGGTTTTAGATTCGTCTAACTCGCTTCTCCTGTTGGATTCGAGGCCGTGTTGTAGAATTCATAACTGGTTGTTTTTTCCGAAGCGGGTAGTTAACCATACGTTCAACCTTCTCAATCATTCTGTAAATTCGTCGGGCATTTACAAAAATATATTGCACCTTTTCCGAAAGCAGTTATAATAACGCTGCTGACCCGCCGTTTCTGTGTAATCACTGAATCATTACACTGAAAATAAATTTGTACATAATTTCAATGAATACCGTTTATAAGCCCATTTTTCATTGTTTCAATGTATAATTCATAAATATTTTTCATTTTTAAAAATTTATCTTAATGTACTTGTTTATTGAATGAATGAATTCGCGATCAATAATTAACTAATGCACAGAATAATAAGTTATTAAACAGAAAACGTTGAAACGATGAATTAATATTCATCAAAACAATTATACAATTCCTGAAACCAACGTTGGTGATTCATTGAAAAACATTCATTTTCGGTATTATGTTTTAATGAATTACGCGTTGATTTAATAAATGTTATTTCATTTTAACAATGACAACCATGTTCCTTGGAGCAAAATTAATTAATGTTTCATCGTTTTGACGTTACTTTTTAATTGGATACATGTACATTTTTTTGTCAGGGTAACTAAGTATTAATCGGATACTGCTTGTACACAGTAACCCATAGTAATTCTAATACACAGCTGCCAGATTATCCGCAGCTACTTATTTAATATTCATAGCTAAGCCGCATAACAGACCGTTCCACTATCCGCAACCTGTGAACGCGTTCGATCGCATCTGGCTTTTTCAAGTATGCTATATATACCCAACAGATACCATCCGAATATATGTTCCATATATGTTTTAATAATTAACACTTTACATTTTGTACGTGTATTTTCTATATGCAATTCACAAAAATATTAGATAAAATTTATAATGTTTTCTTATAGAAGTCATACGATAGTGATTTTGACGCATAAAATTGCTTTATTTTACATAAAATATGCATATGCTCAAATTACATGCTTTCTTAATTAACATAATTTGCACTTTATACAGTGTGGATTATGATGAACATATTATAATATTATTATTATAATTATTATTATTATGTTATACGCGACGATTACCATTATATTATCTCTAAAGTTTTTTTTTCCGTACATTTATAATATGCTAAAATTTTACTATAAATTTATTTAAAATATATTTGACACGTTCTCGTGCGTTTTATTATTATTTTTTTAATTTTATTTATAATAAATTTCCATCTGTATTTTTAAGATTCTATCTTTACACTATAGATATTTCTATCTATATCTATATCTGTACTACTGTGTTACTGTGAGGATGTAATATAAATGCGATGATATATAAATATTGTCTACACAAGTTCAAGTTAAAAAATTAAAATAAGTGCATGTGAGAGTAGTGTAGTGTATTGTTCTTATGGTATGGTATTATTGTGAGTATCATGAACAAATGTATTCATACAATAAATATAAATATAAAATGAATATGATGTGGTTTTGTTGATGCAAAAAATGATATGCATCATAAAATGTTTATTTGTTAAAGTTGGTTGAATTTATGAATTATATTTTATGTAGATTATGCATTTATTACTATATGGTAAAGAGCATATGTATGACTGACTAACTGACTGACTGGCAAGTAATATCGTATATTTTTCTTCCAATTATAATTATAAAATTTGTCTATATATATAGAAAACCTAAAGTGTTTATGATTATGTCAATACATTTCTATATTATTCACATAATATTCTCTAAATCTATATCTGCCTGCATTACACATACTTAATAATATACCAAATACCATTTAAAATAGTTCAATAGTATAAACTATAGTATTTTTCTAATAAAATTTTACTAATCACTGAATTTGCTTCATAGAATAATAAATCATTTTGCAAAATCTAAAATATTGTTCGCATATATTCAAATAATCTTTGTTTGTGCATGGTTTCAGTAAGCGGATATCTTTGAAAATATGGTGTTGAGATACTATTCAAAGATTAACAATTGAATTTGTGAAATCAGTCGTGCGTGTTAGATTTCGTATTGTCTGTAATGTACTTTCCATTATCAATTATTGAGCTCGTTTGTGTCTCGCCTGATGCCGTTGTGGTGGTGCTCGTATGAAGTATTGCCTGTTATGTTGTTAATTGTTATTGGTTCTGTTGGTTGACTATAGCTGCAGACTGTGGTCCATTCTCAAGGATTTCGTACGTTTTTTTTGTCGTTTGGTTTTTGTGTGTTATTAAAATTTTCAATGCAATTAATTATTTATTTTGAATGACGAATGCTTTTAGGTCCCGCTTTTTTTTAACAGTTCTCAATTTTCATATAAACACTGTTGTTGAATTGCAAGACACTAATAATGGTTCGACTTTTGGGTTTCGGTATCGGACAGATGAAAAGGCAGTTTTGAGTTATTGTTGTACATATTACTATTAAAATAAAATAAAATTAAATTAAATAAATTAATAAAATTTTTACATTTAATATTACAGTTTGGTTAATTTGCACCATCGCCTCATTCATCGTCAATTAAAAAAAACGATAAATACGATATCGATCTAACGGAGCAGCGCAAATATACCTTCAGTTATATGAAGTTGAAAGTGAATCAATCAGCTGCAGCTTCAGTGTAGAAAAATAATTTAAACGGAACGGTCGCACTTCTTCATGGTAATTTTAATTGCTCTTTCTTTTTTTGTTCGTTATCAATTGTAAAATTAAATTAAATATATAAAAAGTGAATTTATCTAATTGATTTAATGTTTTCTATAGAATTTATTCAATTTAGTGTTAAAATTTTAGTGTTTTTTCTTTTATTTATAGTAAAAAAGTGTTAAATTATTACAAAAAGAAAATTATAGTTTTATTTTTTTCTTAATTTGCAATTATAAAAATTCTTTGTTTGTCGCGTTCGTACCGTAGTGTGAGTAAAATGTAGCTTATTGAAACACAACTACCAATACACAAGAGCAAAACATCGTCGTCGTCGCGAGTTCTTGGTCAGTCGCGGTCGTGTCGTATTGTTGTTGTATTGAAAAAGACGGTATGGTAAAAATGTTTGATGGCTGTGCGCGCGTTGAGCAATGCGTAAACACTTATCCAAATAAACACATACAATTACAAAGGTTTGATTTTTTGTTATTGTTTTTTTTTTAATATATTTTATATAAATGTATTTGTATGTACTCGAATATTTTTAATTCAATTATGTTCAATTATTGTGAATTATAAAGGAATTTTTTTACTGTTGTAATTTTTATTTCTTTCATTATTATAAATTTTTGTTTTACCAATACACTCTCCCAATTTTAATGTCAAAAATAAACAATTTCAGTTTTTTTTAAATAACATTTAGAAGGAGAAGTTTATACCTATGAAATAGAATAGTTATTTAATTGGTGGGGTGATATTGTTATATGGTAAACTTGTTAAAATGATTTTTCCACCACATATTTTCATATTTTATTAGACAATATCCATTAACAATAATATTAATACAATGGTGTCCCACAAAACAGAAATATTCTAATTATTTTAACTGAGGAGAAATTTCTGATGGACACTAGTTAAAAATATAAAATGAGAATATTTTATTTTTGATTGAAGTGCTTCTTGTAATTTTGTGTTTGAATTCGTTGTTCTTAAGAGAAAGATATTAGTAAAAATTTCCGGTCCTCCACTGATGCAGTTCCCTCAATCTGATAGCACTCACGTTTTTGTTTTTTCTTACATGCGGTACATAGATATGACAATTGCACACAACTACATTCTGATTCAGATCAGTTATATTGAATAAAATTGAAAATGAAATTACATGTTAAAAGTGAAGAAACAAAAGTTACCAGGTGAATAATAGGAAAATCATATATATTTAAATTTAAATAATTAGTGCGATGCCGTTGCATATAGGAAAAAATGTTAATTTCCATGTTTGTTCAACTTCAATTAAACATTTCTTCTTCCGTCACATTAATACATACAATTTAATGCATAATGATAATTTAATGTATAATAATCATCTTTGTTTTTTTTTTTTTTTAAACATTATATACATTTATTTGTACAGGTGAGAAAAAAAAATCAATTTAATAAAAACTGGTGTAACGAAACACGCAAACATTCAGCTGTTTACAGAATATATAATACAAAATAATATACATTTATTTAATTCTTTTATTATTGCTTTTAATTCAAAGTATCATCACTTATATACAAATATAAAATACTTGAAGCATACCACTTTTAATAATACAAATTCTCAAAGGTTAAATTTTGTAAAGAATATACCTACTGCAAATTCGTATATTGATAGAATTCGTTTCTCAAACCCCAACCCAGGTTTTGTATGGCTATTTCTTTCGTTTGTCTAGTGAAAAAAAAATGCGCTTACTTCGATGGTAGAGTCAATAGACTTTCATCGGATAAGAGTCTATATTATTGAATCGTATAAGCGGTAAGGTAATGTTGTCTTATACAAATAGTGCAGATTATGTCGAACTATAACTAATTATAGAGATGTTATAGTATTGTATTTTCAAACATACGAAAATTCTGGAGAAGGGTTACCGCCGAAACCAGGACGTCAAACTTATGCAGAGACTTTGTCTTTTCGACCTATAAGTCTTAAGATTTGTATGCTTAAAATACTAGACAGGCTTTTATATAGATATCTTAATTGGAAATAATGTTAAAATACATATAGTTTGTAGTTTGCTTACCAAAGGAACAAATTCACTGAAGTTGATCGTTTGGTAAATAAAATTGAGGGAACGCTTAAGGTAAAAGAATTTTCGTTGGGTGTTTTGTTGCCATAAGTCTTTGATATGATGCGATGAATTTGAGTACTCTTAAATCAAATGGCTTCTTATAAATCGAATTCACAACATGTTCAGTAATATTGTTATAACTACGGATCATAAGTATTTGCGTAACAATGATCAGAAGTTGGTTGGCTGATGAGGGTTCTATCGCCTCTATTTTGGTTGGTATTTGTCGATAAGATTATTAAGCATCTCAATAGTTCATACAACAGGCCAGTTTATGTGAACGATTTTACAACGGTCTTATTGGTCAAACATTTTTTTACACTTATATGGATCACCTTCTAAATTGGCCTCTCACAATTAATGACCAGTTTGGTGTAATACGGCGGGTTTATCTATAAATTGTGACAAAGCTACTGTGATTCTATTAACTCAATAGAAAGAAAATAGATAATTAAATTCCATCCGGTTTAAACTAAATGTACTCAGTAATAGCTTGGGGTATAACCCATAGGTCAATATACTAACTTTACTCAATGTTGTGCAATCCCGAATTTTAAGAATTTTTATATCACAATTTAGTACTTCTAGCCATCTTGCCTTAGGTCTTCCGGCTCTCCTTTTACCTTCTGGATTACCATTCAACAATTTGAAACAATAATAAATTGTGTGTGTACCAGTCTCAAGGCGGCTTTTTGTATATGCGTTCTTCTGAATAATATTCATTGGTCCTATTTATCAAATAATTTACGGTGAATAGTGAAAATATCACTTAAGGGGTTCTGATCTATTGTAAAATTATCAGAATGATTATAAATGTATTCCAAAATTTGAAAAAAAAATCATGCCGGGATTAGTGGATAACAAATACACATATGATCTCGTAATTTGGCACATCCAGAATCATTCTTAATAAACTGTTTAAATTTATTAACCCTTAAAGGAAGAATGATTTGGTAAAAATAAAACATTGCTACCTCCTGGTATCGTAATCGTTATCGGGTACAGTTGTGTTAACGGTGCAGACTGGTTTTGTAGCCTATCCACGTCGATAGGTGGGTGTAGTACAGTTTTCCAATTGGATATAGTTGCAATTATATAGAATAATGCGATTGAAATTAGGAATTATGGATTGTTCATGGCTGAATAAGATAACAACATCTGATCAGGGTAAATGCTAATGTATTGTCATACTAAAATAAATTGTATAGAACAACGTGGTCGTATTGTTTTTTTTTCGAGTACAATATGAGTATTATGAGACAGACTGACATGTTTGCACAATCTGTCTCTCGTTCAACCTTCATTGGTCCATGAGTGCCATATACATTCTGGTTGACGATTTCCAGTAATTGGATAGGGTTTATTACTTGTCACAGAACTACGTGCCAACTGTCGTCAGACGAAAAGGTTCGGTTGTTGATCGAATGGATGTGCGGTTGTTTCTGTATATTATTGACTATGCCCATGTATACATTAACATTAATTGTTGGATTGTAAAAGGGTGACTGAAAGCTAAACTATAATTGTCTTAAATTATTTTTGGTTACAAGCCCTGCATGTATGCTAAATGTTTCTAGTCGCGACTGAATCGACATTACACTATTAATGTGAATGGCCGGTGTATGCGAGCTGCTGTGTTTGGCGGATATACACTATATGTATTCTTTCACAATTATTAATTGATCATTTATAAGAAATGTATCGAACATTTATAATACACCTCATATAAATGTACAAATTATTATTATTATTATTATTATTATATGTGTGTGAACTTTGAATACTTATTTTGTGTTTGATATAATTATGTGTATATATTTATTTATGGTATAATATAAATATTTCAAAAACCATAAGTATCTAAACTAAATATTATACATTTAAGAAAATATATATAAAATTATAAAAATGAAAATAAATTAAGTAACAAAACAACGAAAAAAAAAAAAAAAACAAACTTTTTTTTTTATAACAAACAAAACAAAAAAGTAGCTTTAAAAATATATCCATCCATTCACTCACTATACTATAAATTTTACCATATACAAATACATGTACTGCACCATACACTTATTCCACTATATGTTTTAATGCCATCGTCCAATTTATATTTATTTATAACAAGAAGAAGATTTAATCGCATTATCTTATCGATTGCGATCTTGAGTAAAGCCAATATCATGCAAAAACGTGATATACTTGTGCATGCAACAAAATTGGGAGTTAATGTAATATAAAAAAAAAATAAATAAATAAATAAATAAAAATACTTGCTTTTATAATATATAATTGAATTTTATATTCTTGTATAGTTTTATACGAGTATAAGCATTCCATTCTTTATAAACAAAAAACAGAGAAAAATTACAAAAATTATACATTTTATAAAATATCATCATAATATTATATTGTTGAATACTTATCACATACACACAATATAAAACTATACTATGCTACACGTACCTATACCCTATACCAATTATGCACATATATAACTAATATTCATTTAAAATTAATGCGAGCAGTCACTTTTTAACAGAACACTTCTAGAAAATAGATTGAAAAAATTGCAAAGAATATGAATTTGAAAATATTTCTGAGCATATACAAATTATTCAACTTACGAGTCATAATATAAAAATTAATTGTAATCACTGTTTAAATTATTTGTGAATTTTATTTATGTAAATATTATATATATTTTTTTTTGCATAGCAAATGTTATATGTTAAATTCATACACAACACCACCACAATTAAATAGTTTGACAACTTTATTATCGTGTGTGTATACCATATTATAATAAAAAAAAAACAAAAAAACCAAACCCACTGCATGGTTCAAAGAATAATTATAACTTTAACAAAAACTAAACTCGTGGCTATAATATACGTAACGTTAAAAGATATAATATTAAGCAAAGCAATCGACAAAAACATGTCTGGGAAAATAATTCATTATATAAATATATACCTAATTTATATTATAACAAAAGTGTAACAGTTTTTGTTATTAACTCATTAAATCACATACAACTTAATAATATTAATCAGACACTCAAAGGTCGGTTTTTCTAAGTACCAACTAAAAATAGATAGTATGTTAAAATTACCAATCGTTGTGACACAATCGAAATTCACTAGAAAATAGATTTTAATATAAATAGATAAATAGATAGATAAATAAATTGATAGAAATCTAACTATCTATCTGATTTTTTTTATCTAGTATCTTTCGTTAATTAATTGCAGTACAATATGGTGAATTGTTATACAGGGTGTCCCAATTTTCGACGGCAATACGAAAACACTAGGTTCTCTGGGTCGAAAATATCATATAACATTTTGGCCGATTCGACTTCGGTACGAAGTTACACGCAAATAACCAAATATTCAATCAGACCATGCTTTGCACTATACTCGGATCAATATCTCAATAACTAATTAACCGATTTTAAATTTTTTTGATACACTATTAGCATTAACATATGGAGATCTTTAATTTGACGTTAAGAAAGGGCAATTCAGGCATGTGGTTGTCGAGATACTTACCGGAATGTTGACAATTTGATGAACGCCATTTTTCTTTTTGAAAGTTTGTTCAAGCATAAGTCGAAAAATCATGATGAAAAACTTTTTTCTCGGTATAATTTTAAAAACTTGCCACATTCATTCAGCTTTCATTTAAGGTATAACATTACGATAGGTCTCAACAGGTTCCAAAGATATACACAAATAACTACAACGATGTAGGCATAAAATTGATTTTCGCTATGGAAAAATTTTATCTTTTTTTTGTTTTACCCAGTAGCAACAATATGGACGTGTTAGATAATTGATTCCATACACTCCAATGCATTCACAAAAACCTTAACACACACACAAATGATCTCACACTCTAAGGCCTACACACATAAACCCACATGAGCACACGCACGCATATTACCACAGTTTTAAACAAACAAAGCCTAAAGTAATTGCTGAAAATGTGCTCCTTCAGCTCGAATACATAGACAACAATGGTTTTCAATAGACCGAACCACCCTAAGTGTTTGCTGTTGCTTGTGGCGAAGGTTTTGAATACAGTCTTCAATACGTTGAATTAACTTTTCACGTGAATTAATCACAATTGCATCTAATTTTTCTTTAAGGCAACCCCATAAATAGATGGGTTTAAGTCTGGAGAACGTGGCGACCATCTTATGAACCCACCTCTGCCAATCCACCCTGTATATACTGCCACATACGAAGTAAAATGTTTAGTAGATGCCATAGTCACCAACTTGGAATAATATGATTTATAACACCGCCACAATATAACATTTTAGTTATACCTCTACATTAAAATATTTTTACATTATCATTCTATTTATTTGTTTGTTTCATGCGTTCAATTTTATTTGAATGGTAGTTCTTGTTGGATGTTAATTGATGATAAGTTTTCTGAATCTTTTTGCAATAGCTCGGGTGTTCCGCAGGACAGTCATTTGGGACCTATTTTATTTATTTTATATATTAACGATTTGCGTTCTATTTTTAAATTCTCCGAATGCAAAATAAATATATGCTGATATCGTGAAAATTTATAGATCAGTTGATTCATCGAACGATTCATCGTTATAACAAAACTGACATTAATGCATATTACGAGTGGTGTTTTAAAAATTGTATGTTTTTAAATATTGACAAGTGTAAAATAATGAATTTTACACGTTTAAATAACGATGTCGCTTTCTCTTACCAATTGAACGGTAATATTTTAAAAAATATTGAAAGTGCACTTGATCTCGGTGCATATCTCGATCGTAAATTTAGTGATTATGTGATTAGTAGGGCCAATTCTATGTTGGCTTTTATTTATCGTGAATTCCGTGAATTTACTTATTCTTAATGTATCAGGGCATTGTTTTTTGCACTAGTACGTTCCATTCTAGAATATGTGTGTCCTGTATGGTCACCGTATTATGCTTGTGATGTTGCTAGACTAGTGTCTATACAAAAAAGATTCCTCCGTCTTGCACTGACGTAACTTCCTTGGAGAGATGCTGTAATGCTTCGAACTTATGAACATAGATAGTCTAAGTCTTAAGTATGCCGACACTAAAAATGCATAGGGAATATATAGGCTTAACTTTTATTTGCAATTTATTGAATTTTAAAGTCGATTGCGCTAATATTTTGAATAGATTGAATTTTAGGATAAACACAAAAAATCTTCGATCAATAGAATATTATCATCTAGAAAATTATCGTACCAATTACGGTCTGATTAATCCTTTAAATAATTCACTAATGATTTATAATTCTAACAGCAAACGCTTGTTAGACAATAATGCAAGAAATTCGACTTTTAAATCAATATTTTACAATGGCTCTAAAAATCAAATTTAATCATTGCATTTATTTTATATTCCTTTTAACTAAATATTGTAAATTAATTATTTAATTACTAATTTAATTGATATATTCTAGAATTTTTTAATGTTTTGTTTAATGTTTCTTAAATAAATAAATAATATATATATATCTTAGATAGATAGATAGTTAGATAGATAGGATAGATTTGATTTTACTACAACTTAGCAGCAATCCCCTTATTGGAATCGCAATCCATCTTTTTTTGCCTGTCAACAGTCTCCATACCATACACGACTAATTTTATCTATACAGTCAATAGCAATTCAATGCTTTACCAAATTATTGGTAAACGATAGAAGTAACTACGATGGATAGTGTAACAGTTCGTGCCAGCCCCTTTCATTGCCCATATTACCACATCACAAAAGTACCGCATCTTTGGACAATGATATTTTATTTAATATTGTTGTTTTGTTGAATGGCACCAGTTTAAGGTATACTGTGGCAACATATACTAAAATATTTTCCTCAGAAACATCCTATTTTATAATTTTAAATTGGGATATTTTACAAATCACTGCAACCTCTAATTGGGAAAACTTTGGTTCACGAATCCATAGGCACTGTCAAAGACATATCCACCTCGTTAATACCGGTATCGAGTGATGTTCCCAACAATGATTTGTCTGTGCTGCGGCACTAACAGTTTCCCGAGAGGAGCAGTGTTTTATTTGCACCGATGTAATTTTTTCTGCGGAAGGTACATGAATTTTGAATTGTTTTTATTAAAAATGTATGTAATTCTATATGTTTTTTTTATTAAAATGACTCGCCAGTATTGGCCGCAGATTGTCTGATCAATCGATGTTAAATGACTTCATAATAAGTTTCGATTTGAGAGTCTGTTGGTATTATTAGTATAGTATGTGGTAATTATATGTAACTAACCTATGCATTAAATGAATTTGTTTATAAATGTTATTTATATATTAGTTATTTATAGGAAAATCAATATTTCTATTATGTATTTAGTTATAATTCTTTACAATATAGAGATTAGAGATAATCAAATAATACAATAATTTAATGTATCTTTCTTTATAACTTCATTACGTAAATGAATATGCGGTAATTAAAATTCTATAATAATTCAATACTATATTTATTCTATCCTTATCAATGATAACATACACGATATGTAGTAAAATTCAGGGGAAAGCTTTGATCGTGGAGGTGGAAACTGTTCCTAATCGTTGTATGAGCAAAACATTTTTGAGGGCATATACTTTGTAATTAAATAAATAAAAATTCTGCATGTGCAGAAATTTTCCGGAAAATCTACTTTTATGAATTATTATATTTTTTAAATACTAGCCAACGGATCCAATCCTTTTATACAATGAATTTTGTAAATTATAATCAATATTCAACATTTCATTGTAGAGATTTTCAAAATCACTAGACTAGAGTTCAAAAAATATAGTCCATTCCATTGAATAACTAATCAGTTTTATGATATTTATGATATGGGATTTGTTATCGCATACTATCGATTCAAATTAAAACCGAATGTTAACATCGATTGATTGTAATTTTCCAATTTCGAGAGAGTATTATATATACGTTTTTGATTTTAAAAGAAGAGATTTTAATAGTTTGATTTACAAATTATGTTAATTAATTTAATGCGAATGTTGTGGATGACAATTGTTTTGAATTTTCATTTATTACTCTTTATTATATGTTTTTATATGATTTTTGTAAGTGTAGTAAAACCAATATGTTGTAATCGCAGGTTGGCGCCCATTATATTATTAGTTATTTATTTTTTTGCTTCTTTATAGTGATGGGCAAAATCGTTCATTTTACTTTAATTGTGTTTATTTTAAAGACTCATAAAAAAGATTCGTTCATTTGAGTCTTTTGATTCTTTTTTGTTTCTGTTTTAGAACTTATATATGAACAAAGCAACACGAAAGTTTGAATTTAAATGTTATGTATTTTACAATACAAATGCCAGCTTAAACATATATGTTCATTTCGTAGTGTTGGTGGTGTTGGTTTCATTTTCATTTCTTTCGTTATAAGCCTAGTTCCAAATTCCAATGTCAATCGTTCCAAGTTTCAACAGTTCATTCGTTTGACTTTAACATTTGGTAATTTTACAAATGAATTAAAAAGCTTATGCATTTATAAAACATTTAAAAATATGTGAGTGTATTGTGCGTGTTGTGTATGTGTATGTAATGTGTTGTGCAATACTTTTTTTCTGAGAGAAGTGAACGACTGAACGATATATTATTAGAAACGTGAAATGAATCATTCGATGACCTTACTGATTCATTCAAAATGAACGAATCGATCGTGAACGACCCATCTCTACTTCTTTAGTCATCCTTTTTAATTGTGCCACAGGGATAAGTGTACTTCATTTGACATTATTCGCTATAGTATTTACTGTCAATGCAAATGTTACGTGAAATTTTGTTTTCGAAAAATATAGACAACAATTTAACTATATTTAAATAGATTTCCTATTTATTTCGTATGCGGAGATTAATATTTGTAGATGAATTTGCGTTTCCACTGAAAATCTATTCTCTTAATTACTATGTTGATGTTTTATAAATTATAATATATTTTATATTGTATAAGTTTTATTTTAATAATTAATTAATTCATTTGTTTCATTCATTAATTACAATTTGTTAAATTAATTAAATAATAAAAATAATCATATAGCAATTTCAATACATCCAATTAGAATACGATAATTTTAAATTAAGATTTCTGTAACTACGATAGCAATCGGCTATCGATGAATTTTATTAGAATAAGCTTAAATGTATTTATCTAATATATAGGATCTATATCTATGCGTTTTGATATACGAGACAATATAATACATATAATTATAATATATGAATCCTTATAACATATTATAAATGTACTTTATATCATTCGTACACACACACACTAAAATAACACATAATACATATTTTATATTATAATAATGAATTGATCATTAGTATTCATCTACACACATACCTGATACCGAATGATAAAAATAATATAAATTTGGAATAGAAAATAATGGAAGCATGTGCATGTATATGAGAAAAATAAAATAAATACAAACTTTTACTTCTGATGATAGGTAAGTTCACCCTCGCTTATATTCGAAAGAACACACCCAGATGAAAAAAATAAATATAAGTTGCAACAAACAAAGCATTTTGGTAACATGTAAAAAGTCCTTTAAAACGTGCCGAGAATAATAATTTATATGATATATATCCTTATATTTTATCTATATATATTTAATACTTTATTTATGTCTACATACAATATATACCTATACTTAAACAAATATGTACACATAAAATACATATTATTATGGTTTTAATTCACCACACATTGTTATCCCTCGAGATAACTAAAAATTATTACGATTGAAGATCCGTGTCCGTGAACTAACGGTCACATTTAACTTATGACAAGTATACACAAAGAGTGCATTTGCGCCCACAATTTGTCCTTAATATAATACAATACAATTAATATGTGCAATACGGGCACATGAATAACACTAAGTAGCGCAGTTGCATAGCGCCGAAATATTTAGTATTAATCATGAAATATAGCGGGTTCAATCACCGCTATTTTGCAAAGGAAATTTTTCGTTATGTATTTTAATACTGAAATTTTTCTGCTGGCTGACCATTTGTTCGTTTATGGAATAAAAAGAAAAACGGATATCTTTGAAAATATGGTGTTAGACGCTACACAAAGATTAACAATGTCTGCACACACACACATAACTATGGGCTGATCACCCATATAAAAATAATACTATTATGAAAACATCTATCTTTCGTTAATTACAGTACAATTGGTAAATTGTTATATATTCCCATGCGGCGGAGTAATTTACCAACTTGACTGTAATGAAAGGTTTATTACATTACATAAAGCTCCACTTGGAGCAAAATATGACAAAAAAAAAAATTCGGGCACATAAGTGTCTGTATGGTATTTTTGGATAGGTGCACAATATGTATTCACTTGGGACCGCAATGTGACCTTATTAATGCAGGCACATTGCATTGTTTTTTATGACCATTTTGTGGATCTGTGCCTATATGGTACACTTTCTAGACACATTGCGTCTGCACAATTCGAAAAGTAAACCATGACAAATTAATTTAATACTAGTCACACACTATATTATTATTTGTACATTATTAAAAATTTTATATATTAATTATTTTCAATTTTATTGAAATGCTTAGGTTACTATTTCAATAAAATTTAAATTAATATTATCTATAATTTAATATGTGTGTACAAAGTAAAACCTAAATATTTTCTGTGTATGAATTGAAATTCTTAATGACACCTAAAATTGTTTTTTATTTTAAAATTTTCGCCAAATTATTTTTGTAAATATTATGATAATATTAAGGTGTTAAATATGAATTTTACTGTCATTGTGTATCCACGTCTAGTATAAGAAACAATGTATTCCAACAAAAATGTTGCTTGTCAGAAAATAAATAATTAAATATTAAATATGATTTGATGAGTGTTAACTGATTTTATCAACGCTGTCTGGATAGCTATTCCGCTCGCCCAACAACTGTTGTGAATTAAGACCATTACATATAATATAGTACTTATTTTATTGTAATATTAATAATAACTATATAAATAAAGATAACGTAAACATATAAGTGATTATGGTGTTACATTTATTCGGTATATATATAAAAAAAAACATATAACATATCAGGACCAAACAGTAAACACACTCATTAAGAATGTTATTATAGCAAATAATTTAATTATATTGATGTACTACATAAAATATATATATAAAACAATCAATAAAGATGCGGTAAGGTAATTGTAGTTTTGGGCCCTTTGTATTGATGCAGCTAATTTAATAACAAATAAAAAGAAACGTTGACATATGAATTTATACATATTCTAATTGAACTTAGTTTACTGTACTCATGTTATACATTTTTAATCACAAATAATATAGAAAATAATTTATATATATATCGGAATACAATAAAGTAATTAAAAAATTTGCCACATATACAATTCTTCAAGAAGAAATAGTTGTATGTAGTTGACAAATTAATATAAAGTGTTTTCCATTTTGAGAAAATTGACCATCCGTACAAAAAAATTGGCTTGGTGTGGTTTGTGGTCTGATCTGGCATCATTGGTTCATTTTTCTTCAAATGATGATACGCGAATCATTACAATTCAATCAATATATGCTTCTAAAAATTAATGATATATCAATGTAGACGACATGTGGTGCAACATGCCATACGCAGCTAATGAAACAATCAAATCAAAGTATTACTTATTTACTTATTCCATGGCGTTATAACCCAGGTGCGGTTTTAGCTTTCTCCAACACGTTTTTCCAACCTGACCTATCCGCAGCCAATGTCTTCCAATCCCGAATTTTAATGATCTTTATTTCACAGTTTACTGCATATAGCCATCTCGCCTTAGGTCTTCCGGCTCTCCTTCTACCTTCTGGTTTACCATTTAACAGTTTTTCGTGGCACACGCTACTCCTCCATGCGTACTACGTGTCCAAGCCATCTCAATCGATTGATTTTGATTGTTTTGACAATATTTGGTTGACGGCGTACAACTTGTCTAATTCAAAATTGTATCTTCGCCTCTAACCATTCTGTTCTTTGACGGGACCAAATATGGCACGGAGTACCTTTCGTTCGAAAATCCGAAGTAATTGTTCCTGGTTCTGTGTCATGCACCAAGCCTCCGACCCATATTCGTTAATATTGGACGTATTAAAGTTGTATATAGCTTGCACTTTAGATCTCGCGTTGTAATGTTTTCGATCGGAATTGTTTTTTTAACCCGTAATAACATCTATTTCCAGTTGCTACACTGCGGCGAATTTCCTCTTCAATATCATTTTCTACATTTATCAACGATCCTAAGTTTACAAAACTATTGACTATTTCAAAATTGTGTACTCCAATATTAACAGTTTGATCTCGAATTCGCGATGTATTCGTTGCCACCATATATTTTGTTTTTTCTGCATTCATTTTTAGACCCAGACCCTATACCTCCTTTTGTAACGATTCGAAACCATCCTTGACAGTTATCATATTCCGACCCATTATGTCAAATCAAAGTATTGTGTGTATTTATTATTTGGAGAAATGGACCCGTTACAATTAACCCCTACGATCGGGACTTTTTTCTATGGCTTTATGTAAAGACAATGTTTTGTTCAAACACACCACAAAATTATTAACCGTTTCAATTCAATGTTCGTGCGCCCTTAATGCAAACCCTATGTAATATCCATATAATAATTTGGTTGCATATGAATAGAATTCAGAGTGTCGCATTATACATAAAATTATTAAATTAAGTTAAACCGCAATTATTTTACATAAAATTATATTCATTAAAATTAAATAAAAATACGCGCCGTATATAAATTTTAAATGAAATAAATAAATTTAACACTAGAGAACAATAATTTATGATATTCATAAAATTAAAATCCATACCGGCATGAATAAAATAAATCATATAAAAAAACATAAAAATGTTATTTTATTATTTCATGTAATACATTAAATAGTGTAGTGGTTCTTATTGTCGGTCACCTGAGCGGTCTTCATACACTCTGTCACATGAAATGAATTTTGTAAACATATTTTTACAGCTTTTTGCTCGTTCTCGTGCATATAACAAAATGTTGTAAAATAAAAACAATTATAAATAGTGACCAAACACATTGAGTTATATAATTTAATACATTGGCGCAGTATTACTAATACAATTTAAAATTATATTTTAACAACGTAAAGTTAAAAATGAATTGTGGTGTACTAAATGGTCGATGACTGGAAACCATACCCTATAAAATAATACGAACAAAACAACTTATATGGAAATTAAATTATATTATGCATAAATTAACGCAATATTATTATTCACATTAAGTAATAAATCTTCCAAAATTTATAAGAATAGAATAATTAAATTTAAAACAGTATTTTAATTTAAATATTTTTATTGTATGGAGTTATAGATACATTTAATTAAAATTAACAGTACAAAAAGAAATTAATACAATGAAAAATTATTGAAATTATTAGATATTTCAATTTAACACGTATTCGGACGGGTTTTGTCTGTACGCTCTTGCTTACCATCTAATGACACGTATACGTATAAGCAATTCATTTGTTACTCAAAGCGGAGCTTATGTCACATACTGTGCAGTTGGTAAATTAGTCTGCTTGCGAGTACACAAGGTAATTCACCAATTGGTTTGCAATTATCGATAATATTTCCTTAATTCCATTATTCCATTATATATTTATACGTACCAACGCATAACAATTTCTTATTATTTAAATAAATTAATAACACCTCACCTTAACGACACATTATTTGCAACATTCTAGCTCCCTCTGCTTGATCTAGTTGTTGCTTTAAGTTTAAAATAATCAAATATTTAATGGATTAGTGTTTTGCTATTGTTTTGAATATAATAATATAAAAAATCAGATTTCCAAATATATATTCACATGGTAAAAATCTTCTCACGATATATTGGCCATGGATGGAATAATCTTATTTACATTTTGATTTACTATTGGAATGTTCGAAGGTTTTTCAAAAATTTACAAATCATTTATTGTGTTTTAAAACTTTCCAATTATTTGACTTTACTTCCATAGCGTACAGTCTGTTTAATTAGAAGTTATTTAAAAAATCGTTCTCAATTGATGTGCTTTAGGGATGGATTTTCGAGACCAAATTTAGATTGCGTTAGGTGACTCTCTCAGTACTTTGTTTTTTGGTTGTCTTTGCGGTTTTGTCTTTTTTTTTTTTAACGATTTACCATTTACCTTGTTTTCTTCTATGGTTTGCGAACGATGTTATATTTAATTGTCAGTTTTTCAAATGTTTCCTAATATATGTATCAATTATGATTGATTTGAAATTAATATCGGATTGGGTATATTTAGAAATAGATTAAAGTTGATTGTAACATAAAATCACAATTGTTATTAGTAATTTATAAACGACGAATTTTCCTAAAATGTGGTCTTTAACAATACTATACTATTCAATTTCCATTCCCTTTAAAAAAAATTGGGACATGATTTTTAATAAAGCACAAAATTGGAGTGATTAACTTGCTGAAAATTTCCAGGAGAATATATGGCTATATGTGTAGATTTTGGATGTTTGCTAGGATTACATCTTCTTCTGCCTAATATTTTCTAATCGTAATATAGTTATAGCTCCATTTAGTCAAGTTTTCGCATTTCAGCATTCATCTTACTTGATAAATGAAATAGTCAATCAGAACAGCAACTAATCTTAATATTTCTAGACGGTCCCTGTCCCTATTTATATATGGTGCAACCTTATCGACTAATCACTCATATATTAAAATAATGGCATTAACGATACATCTATCTTTCTAAATAATTGTTAATCACTTTCATTTGCAGTTATTTATAATAAATGTTTGAATGTTTGCTCCAATTGGAATAGCATAACTTTCGAAAATACTAATCCACAATGAATATGTGTATAATGTTATTATAATAATACAACTATTATAAAAAGAGGTTAAAGTTATATAGATGCAATAAACTTTGGTATTAGGATAATTAAAATTTGAGATTGGAAGAAGGTTGCCTGTGCCTGTGTGAACCTGTGCAGACAGGTTCATGTCAATAAGATAGTAAGTAATCAAATTATTAAGAACATTAGACCTATACTATACTGTGTAACCTCGCAGTTATAAGTTAAATTGCATATTTTATTTTCCATGTTTTCCATGTGTTTTTCTGTTGGCTGAGGTTTACTTTCGTAGATGTGTTTCATTTTAACCATAAAAATGTTGAGAACATGTTTGATATCGTTCAATTATTCAATAACCTTCAATTATTATTTAGTAGTAGTAGTGGATTACATATACACTGCAAATATTTTATATTTAACAAAATTCAACTCTTAATTATTCAGAATAGTTGTAATCAATACATTCAACTATTTTTAGATAGTTGAAAGACTGTGTTCACTATGAACTATTAATTTAAGCATTCAAAAATAGTTGATAAGAAATATAAGGCTTTTTAAGTAAAAATTGATTCATATATGAAAATTGTAATATTCACCCTCTGTCCCATAATAAACCGGAATGGCTATGTGAACCATAGAACACGTAGTTCGTAATATTAGTTTTTTTGTGATTATGTTTTGTGAACGTTCCTCAATAACCCTAATAACAATTTGTTCGTACTTTGAAAAATGAGGAAAATTTCCGTGGAAAAAATCCACATATTTTCCATGGAAAAGATATATTAAAATTTGTACACAGAATGTCAATTGAAATCTTTGGATTGTCTTGGTAATATGTTCAACATATATCCGCACGGTATTGTATTCATAATTTATTTCACCAATTATTCAAGACATTGGTTCAAATTATGTATATTTCGCTTATCAGGATATAATCCTCACTCTTCGTAATTTATTTTCATAATTTTTAAAACAACCATCGATATATTTCCGAGGAATTTTGTAAAACATTTCATGGACTTTATCCATGGTTTTTTTTTTCTTGTTTATTACAAAAAAAATGCACAATCTATGAATTTTTGTCATCGTTCAGCATCTTCATTCCGTGCTCATAGAATTTCTGGTCTATCGGTAAAAAAACTGAATGAAATCGCCATTTGCCATCATTATCAAAAGAAAATTTATTTTGCTAATACGGACACTTCACTGGTTTTACTTGCCAAAATAAATTTACAATCCAAAGAGATTTTTGTAGAAATCCTGCTCACAAAAAATATGAATATAAATGCTATGGATATTCTGTGGAATGATAGCTACGAGAAATACTTCTAAGGAGAATCCGTAGAAATTATAATCGGAAAAATATACGCGGATAATCCAAGGACATTTTTTTTATAAAAATCCTTGGGTTGCACTCATCATATAAAATTCCAGCGATCATCCGTAAGAAATCCATAGATATTTCCTTGGATTGAAACTACAGACTACTACAAATAATGCGGCAATTTTACGGACAAACTATGGACAGTGTTACTAGGAAAGATGTCAAAATTTCATTACATTAAATTCAGTAGAAACGAAAATACAACACATAAAGTTACAGCTGTTTTTGTGCGTCGGTCGATTAATATTCAAAACAAAAAAACCAACATAAAATTTTGTATTAAAATGCTACTCAAACGTAAGAATTATTTAAAATCGTGTATGCGGTGATAATTGTGTGTTAAAAGCAAAAGCTTTTAAATGCGTATAAATGATTCACCGATGGCAGAGAAATTATATGATGATGATGAACGTTCAGGTCGACCATCTGAAGTAATTTTCTGAAGAAACCATTGAAAAATTGCATGATTTCGTGTACATTTCTAAGAAATTTTTAGCGAAATTCATCGGAATGGAGATTGGAATACCAAAAACAATAATTCAACGAATTTATCGAGTCTACAATAGTTGAATTCAAAATTTGTTCTACATCAATTAAATTATGATCAAAAATTGAATAGAATTGAACTAATAATCAAATTTTTTTGCTTAATCATTCACCAAATTTACTTAATATAACTCCCTGCAATTTCTATTACTTAAACTTCATTTGGCGATGGAAGCTTTGCATCAGGTGAAAGCATTCGGTGACGAACTCACGAACCGTTCTCAAGGTAGCATTCCAATCACATCAGACATAAAAAAAAATCATTTAATTCACTTGTTTGACGTGTGCAAATCGATCTATTTCAGTTGATGGAGATTATTTTTAATCAATAAATTATTTTTGTATTTTTCAAATCCATTCCCGAATGGGACAGAGGTTGTATATAGTACCGGTTAGGTGTACATAAATTTTTACTTCAATACTATTATTAATTATAATGCGTTTACAATTTTCTCTATTTAATGAAAGTTTATTGTTTTATATGTTATAGACGAAAAATAAATCTATAGAATGGAATTAATAGTGTAAAATAAAATGTATTCATTATTCAATAGAATGTATTAGAAGTGCCAAATAGAATGAAATCATAATTTAACTATGCACTCTATAGGTATAAAATTCAAATATACATATAATAAGGAAATGCTAATATAAATTGTATAATAATATGATAATTAAAAACAATGATAAATTTGTTTATTTATATTTATATTCTCATTTATTTTTACTGAATGTATACACACACACACACACACACAATTACCTGCTGTTTTTCTAACTTCTAATTTTTAATGATTCTTAAAATATTATAAATACACACGTTATACAAATGAATCAGCGGCGTCTCGTCCATGTATTCAATGCATTCACTGATTGCGTTGAAATTTTCCTAACGACTTTATTCAATTCATTATAAGATTTTATTTTATTTCATTCCAAATTCATTCAAGTACATAGTAATAAAAATTTAGTCAGATAAAATTTAAAATTCGCCTATCAACTTCAAATGAAAAATTACTCACACACGCACACGACGATGAGGACTATGTGAAAAAAAATAAAAACTCAGTATAAAAACTCATAATAAAATAGTAGCGCAAAAACACACACACCTAAATTAATTGAAAAATAAGTAAGATAGCACAAGCCACACAATTTAACTTATGCATTCACTCGACTGTTAAGCTTATTTTTATTTAAAATTTAATCAAATTTTCATATATTTGTAAATGAAATCAAATAGAGAATCCAACTTTTTGAAATGAAAAAAATTAAAAACCAGCACTGAATTCAATGGAATGTTGTTGTAAATTATTTTGGTCTCTATTCTCTTCTACTCGACGGTCATTGAACAATTGGTACACAAATATAAATAATATATGTGTTGCACATGGTTATTTTACTGCTGATCTTCCTTCCGTTGTGTGTAATTACTTTTTCTTTTTTTCAACTGGTTGTGAAAAATTGTTTTCATCTTTAAATAGGATTAAAAATTATTGCAGAAATACTATTGGACAAGAGCGCTTAAATGGTCTTATGTCACTAATGGCCATTGAGAAGGAAATGCTCAAAAATCTCATAACTTCGCCTACCTTTTTCGATGAAGTTAAAAGTATATTCGGTGAAAAATCGCGTAGAATGAATTTTATATATAAATAATATAAAGTAACCGCATGTAAGCGAGATTAACATAAAATCAAGCAACCAACGTGAGCGGCAAGTGGACTCACGAAAATCAAGCACCCCGAAGGGATCATTTTTTCGCCACTTCCACGTCATTGATCCTGGGTCACGCTAAACGTGAAATTGGAAGTATTTCTTCTATGAAATACAATGGAGCTAATAGATCCGCATTTTGAGGCACCTTCCTGATTTTTCGATTCGTACTCTAGCTCATCAAAAAACATGGGTAAACCAACTAATAACGCTCATTTGAGAGGTACATGGTACACTATATTATATACAATTATGTTTTTACTTGAGTGAATGCATTGGCAAAATTTTCAGCAGACGCCACTGAAATGAATATATATATATATCGTATATATGCATGCTCTATATGCGTTGAATTCATATATGTGATATTGCCCAATGCTATTATAAAAATATATATAACTATTTATAATAAAGATTTGTTTTTATATTATGGAAATTATTAAATCAACGATGCGCTAAAAGTATAACTTCATAATAAATGATAGAAATAAACTTTATAATTAAAATTATATTTTTTAATACAATAAATATAGTTAATTTATTTATAATATGATTGCGTGCTCAGTTCTATATGATTTTAGTAAAATTAAAATAATAATAATAATTTTTTTTTTATTCTTATTTTATTTTATATTTTTATAATAAAATATTGCCATATTTTTTTCAAATATTGATTTATGTATTGCCATATGTAAAAAAAAAAATATATTGTACTTAAAATACTATACCGAAAGCATTAGAATCCCGCTGTACGACTGTAATAGTCTTTTTTTTTGTTATATTTATTTCACATTTTTTTATCAAAATATACCCCTTTTTTTTTTACAACCCTTTGTCAACACTGTGAGTTTGTACTAAAAAATTTGTTGTACAATTTATGTAAATAATTTCCCTACCCCAGTGTTTGTGTGTGTGTTGTGTGTGGATCGCGTCGAAGAGACGAGGTACAACAAAATACTATACATATTTTTTTTATAATAGTTTTAAACTAAAGGGTAATATATAAGATGAAAAATCTACATCAATCCAGTTTTATTGAAAAAGTCTTTGCGATTGTTTGTAATGGGAATGCGGTGTTCGGTATATTCACCAAAATAAATAATTGAAAAAATTAATTTTTAAAGTGATTTATTTATATTTAGTATAAAAATTTATACTTAAATTGCTTTGTGTGAAATAATTGAGGAGCTGTGACTCTTTATTTTTTAATATTTATTTTAATTAAATTAAATTTATTAAATAATTAATTAACAAAAATTTTAATTCAAAAATAATTATATTATTTTTCCCTTATGATATAAACAACATTCCCCAAACTCATTACAATATAATATATTAATAATCCATAAAAAATTGTATTGCAATTTAATTATTATAAATATTATATTTTTACGTGTTACATGTCACATCCGTGTAATTAATTAATTAATTATTTTGTTCGTTAATTTCTTTCCTTGGTTATGTTTACTAATGCCATTGGGCATTAAAAAACTTTATCGTTTCATCTAAATTATTGTGTACAAATAACATCGCATGTTTTAATTATGTAAATAATAATTAATTTTCATTTCATTTATTACGGATTGATTTACAATTAATAATGTGAAGTGTTTGTGTGCAGTAAAAAATAAACAACTATACACAATCTAGATTTTATAGATAAATAGTATTTCACAATGTTCATTTAAATACAGTCAGTCGTGTTAAACATATTAAATCACGTATGCCGTTAAGGAAAAGTAATTATTTATTATTCACATTTTTCGTGGATAAAATATGTGTCAAAACAATATTATAAATTTTATACCACTTTTTGATATACGATCGTATATACCAATCACAGTGAATATTGTATGAATGCAATACACACGATATAATTGAATATTGTATTCAATCCCAATATGTAATCTCGTCACATTCAATTAATATGAAAATCAAACGATTTGAGTTAAATTTTCATATGAAAAATATTGTTGTAAATATTCTATTCAATGGAATATTTTTATCGTCGTCATAGTTAGAACTAACAATATAATATTCACTTATCGAATAAATACCATAGAATTTTTAATCATTATACCTCTTTTTATCATAGTCATAGATAATGACGATAAATAATGAAAATAAATCCAAATTAAATAGTTAATTTTCTAAATTTTCTAATTTCCTAATTTTTAAAAGGGCAATAAAAAAGTGAATGAATTATATAAAATTTTATTAATTATAACAATTTATCTAACAATCGATTGAAAACAAACAAAAATTAATATCAAAATGATAACCAAAGAATAATAATTAAAATTAAACAATTTAAAGAGAAAACTTAAAATATGCAAATAACACATTTAAAACAATTATGAAAATTGCTTTCGCTACAGAAATTTTCAATCATATTTCAGTGTCACTAATAAGAATTTTGTTATTTGACAATTTTTCCATTGTGCTTAATTTTATTAATAAATAATTAAATTAATTTTATGTCAAATTTATTGGATTTTAATTTTTGTAGTCACATTTTTTTGACAAATGTAACCATTTATTATGTAAACGCACGTTTGTCTATAATAATGTAATTCCAATTTTCTGGAACTATATACCATGCCACTTAAAAGTGTACCATATATAAGTGCTTAAGTTTATTAACGCCTTGCCGTACGATTTAATTTCAAAGAAACATGTGTGTGGAGACTATTTAATTTTAATGCAACTCTGTGGCGGCATTATCAGAACATATAAAACTAAAATATTTTAATTTTAATGAATATATTTATAAAAATATGGATTTTATTTCATTTGTGTAGTAAAACATATTTATAAAATAATGAAAAAAATGAATAAATTTGGCACAGAATATGTTTGCGGGCGACACTCATCATTTAAGGGGTTAAGTTTAATTATTTATTAAACATTTAATCATTACAATCTGGTTTCTGTCATTTATTACCGAAAATTATGTTTCATATTAATATTCATATTCGTTTATGGAATACAAAAAAACGTATATATATATTTTAACACGTTAATCGCCACGATAATATCAGAAAAATTTTCACATGGGCCATAGGCCTTCTACCAAATCGCGTACGTCAGACATATATGTCTGACATGGTTCATGTAGAACTTCTTAGCGTCAGACACATATGACTGACATGGCGATTAACGTGTTAAAATATACTGTATACTATACTCAAAGATTAACATTGTCCGCACACATAATTATGTGCTATGATCCCATACATATATATTTTCAAGATAGCTCCTTCAATTAATGAATTATTATATATTTCATTGCGAAGTGATTTATCAACTTGACTGCTATAAATGTTTGGTATATAAATGAAATAAGATCCCGATTGAATTAACATGAATTGCGTAAAAATTGTATCACTCAAATAATCAAACAGGATTGAATATTTTCAGTATTAAAATTGTTCGAATAAATATCAGAATTTAGATGTAAAGTTTTCAATAAAATCAGTATAAATAATTCACAAATTGTCTGATTGAATCAATACCAACAATTATTATTATAATACTTATTTATTTACCGAACCTATCTGTAGCCATAAATGTTTCTAATCTCTTAATATTAAGGATCTTTAATATCACAGTTTACTACATTTTATTATTATTATTATTTTTATAATTATATAATCTGAGCAGAGAGATTAACCATGAAAACATTAATATATTGATAAACTTTTAAAAATTCTTCAGGTTTTCTGTTAAATTATCTTTAATTTCTGAAATAAATTTTACACATTTTACAGACCAAAAAGGTCATTGAAATGTATAAATAAATTATGATAATTATAATTAAGTCAGATTTACTTCTTGAAATGTTTTAAAATGAATGTACAGCATCAAATAAATTAATCAAATTTTGTAATTTCCATTTTAGAAATCCAAATCAAATAAATTATTTCAACAGTTGAAACAGTTCTATTAAAATTAAAATTTAGTGTAATTATGTGAATATCTTCAGACACAATTAAAAATATGGTGTTCGAATTATTTAAAAATTTAATTCATTATTTATAGACAAAAATATAAAATAAATTTCTAATTCTAATTCAGTTGCTGCTCTGAATACCAACCGATGAAATTGAATGTGAAAGTGATGATTACGATTCAGGAGTATTTAATATATCATACATTCAGTTAATGTAAGACAAATCACCCAAATAATTAATTTCAACTAATTATCAGTGCAAAAGACTTCTGTTGATAACTCATGAATATTTTGTGCTAAATTTACATAAAGTATATAATATCACCAACACGGAGCTGGAATATATAGATTGATACAAAATACTTATCTTACATACTAAATCTTACAAAAAAAAAAATTAATGCGAATACATATAAATTCCAATTTTATATTTAGTAAAACCATCAAAGATAAAATCGGTACTTATAGAACCATTGATAAATTGTTTAAATGAGAATTCAATTATTATTAGTTATATTATTAGGTCCTTGCATTAATAATGTCGATTTTTTGGCTTGAAAATGGCATTTATTTGTATAACAAAATGATTGAGTACATCAACCAATATATTGCCCATCGTTAGCTATGACTTCCTCCCATCTTTTGGGAAGTTTGTTGATTCCTCATTTGAAGAACTCTTCATCTTTTGTCCCAATCCATTCATCGACCCATTTTCGCACTTCTTCAGCATTTCGAAAGCGTACATCTGTCAGGCTGACCTGCATTGATCGGAACAAATAGTAATCAGAAGGAGCAAGGTCTGGAGAGTACGGGGGGTGACAAGATGATCCCAACCGAGCCTCTTTATTTTTTCCTTAACGATGTTTGCACGATGTGGTCTGGCATTGTCATCGTGAAATAAAACTTTGTGGTGTTTTCGAGCTATCAATGGTCGTTTTTCGTTCAATTTTTTTGCCAATTCGCCCTGTTGTCGTCGGTAGCGATCAGCTGTAACCGTTTCATTTGGTTTTAACAGCTCGTTATACACCACACCTTTCTGATCCCACCAAATGCACAGCATTACCTTCTGGCAATGAATATCGCGTTTTGATTGTGAAGTTGAAGCGTGTAAACCACCGTTCACAAGTTTTTTGATTTGGAGCATGTTCACCGTAAGGTTCTACCAACAATCGATAACTATCAGCAGCGGTTTTCTTCAAATTAAAAGAAAGTTATTAAACTTCCCCGCAAAACAACTTTTTCAGGCACGTAATTCGACATGTTCGAAGCAAAAAAAAACTTTGTTGTTTACACTTCGACGAAATGACATATACAGAAATTTATAGAGTAATGACAGACAAAAAAAATGAATATGGCCGCGGTGTGTTCCGATGCACACAACGCCAGTTACACCGACTGTTATCAAATCGACATTATTAATGCAAGGTCCTAATATAAAAATATATATGTTTTATTACGACTGAAAGCCGATTTGTAAGGATTCTTTATGAATGAAGGCAGACGCGGTGTAAAAAATAAAAAAGGGAAATTTTTTTCTCTTAGACATTGCGATATGTGCGAATAAAATATTTATATAAAACACACATTATTATTTATAAATATCACAAATAAATAAATAAAAATAATATTATTAGTTAAATAACATTCCCAAACAACTTTTGAATAATATTTTTGAAAATTCATTTTTTGCTCATTATAAACAGAAACAGAAATTGAAAAATATGAATACATTTTTGTTTTTTAAATATTTTATTGAATAATTTGTATGTTTTTTTTTGTGGAATCATACATAAGTTAACCTTTTATTCAGTCTTTCCATTGTTAACACTCCGGTGTACACCACAGCCGTTTGTAACATTAACGTTTGTAACATCAAGTCAAGCCAAAGATCAATGCATAATTTCATTCGTCTGTTTATGCGTTTTGTATGTTTGCGTATATTTGTTTGGGTTTGCGAATGTGTGTGGATGTAAATTCCAATAAACTCCAATTACAATAATTTCAAATATGGTATATTCCTTAGTGCAAATAAAAAAATTTTCATTTCTTCACTGATGTTAATCAAATGTTGTTTATATAGGGTGTTCACGAGTGGTGCGTATGCCTTCAAGGGGGTGATGGGAGACATCATTCTAAGTCGAAATTAGTAAATGACATTTTTTGATTTGACGCTCTGTTTTCGAGATACGATAGTAAAAATTTTTCTCGGTAGTCTTATCATTAATGGACTAATAACTTCTAAAGTAAGATAAATACAGAAAAGTTATAGTAGACCGAATTTGTAGAGAATTAAATTCTAAATAACTACGACTACCGAGGCAAATTTGTTGGGGACCGTATCTCCAAAACCACAGCCCCAAATCGAAAAATGTCATTTAGTAATTTTTACTTAGAATTATGTCGCCCATCACCCCATCACCACTCGTGGACACCCTGTATAATAGAAGTATATTAACGATTTTTATGATGTGTTAGCCTCCTGGACTATGATTCTATGAATATTAATTCAAAATTAAAAGTAAATTAAATGAAAAATCACCGAGTTGTTGTGCTGGTTCTATAATGATGAAGAAAATACATTTGCATTGGAATGAGCGCGTTTAAGGAATGTTCGGATCAGATTCATTTTCGAATTGACATGATAGACACAAGTTTATATCTATAATTACATCAAAATTATATTCACGCAGTTGGGGTGACAAAATGTGATGATCAATTTGGTAGGATACTTTAATGTTTTTGATCTATAAAATTACTTTATTAAATTATTCAATCATTGTGTTACAAAAATTTTTATTTGTTTTACGATTTCGATGTTATGACGAACCGAAATACCAAATATTTTTATATTTATGTAAATTTTGCGTAAAAATTCATTGTGTCAAAATAACGAATATCCTTTTTACGAAGGAATTTATTATTTTATATTATAACAGTAACCCTTGATTTAAGTCGCATATATAATATTGTGTTTATGCATTTGTTGTTTGCACGTTTTTTTTTTGTTGTCAATGCGGTCTCCCCAGGAATATTATTCATTTTATATTACACCAACTAGCTATATTGTGCGTGGACATGGTATAACATTTATATAAGCGCATACTAAAAACAATAACAAATATATGGTCAATAAATAAATTATTTGTATTATCATTCATAAAGCGTGCTCTCTGGTTTTCTTTGTTCATCAAAAGAAACCGGCATTATTACAATGTATTTTTTTTATAATAAAAATTCTGTTTATATACAGATGTAGAAACAGTAGCGGTCACATAGAAGATCCTTGTTAAATGCGTATCCGTATAATTTTATCATTATTACTGTATCTAATTTGTATCCAAAAATAACTTAAAGTTATATTTTTACTGTAAAAATAGCACAATTTACTAAAAAAAAAAGACATACTTTAATAGAGTTTTACAGTCTCCTTATGGTAATATAGAAGTGCGATATATTTGGCCATAAAATGAACACAGCATTGATGAAATAAAATAATTACTACATAATTCGGGAAATATATATAATGCATTAATTAAAGTGTTCTAATGCATTCGGTATTTGTATTAAAATATATGAATTCAATATATTTTCGTCAGTAATTATTTTGAATTATATATTTTGTCAACAATAAATATTGCTATAGTAAATATTTGCAAAATAAATCTAAAAATATTTCTCTACCGTCTCTAAACTTATTCACTTCAATAGGAATATTTCTCTACACAGCTGGAAACATAGCAAAATTCTTAAGATAGTTAACCTCAATTTCCGCCAGTATTTACTGAACTGTATATATATATCAAAAATACCAAATTATTACAAATAATAGTAGTTTCGATACAATATATACATTTTCCTTGGCCTATAATGGAATATTTAGACAATTTACAAATGAAATATTATATTACCTAAAACTTATAACTTATTATGAAAATGTTTACTACATCGGAAAGTGCATGTTGGAAACGATTTTACATAAACATTTTATAATATTAGGATATAATTGGCGAATACGGTTCTGTGATCACGACTGTGTATGATACATTTTTTGTTTATATTTCATATAATTTATAAATTTGTGAAAAATTTAACCGACGAAAAAATTATTATTCAAAAATTCTTAACTTTAAGTACTTACTTCATTTTTTCTGCGGTATTTTTACTGAATGCGTAAAAAATGTGTAAATAAAATTTGCAATATACATTTATTTATTCCTTTATTTATTACTATAATTTCTAATGCATCTACGATTAAATTTTAACAATAAATATATAGGAAAATTTAATGTGATTAGTTACATAATTAAACATTTATTTGTTACTGAATTCAATATAAATAATTATTCTATCATTTAACGCATCAAAACGGACATAATTGTTGGACGATATAACACTCAATATAGTAAACCGCAAGTTTCTGAAATTAATCCTCACAGATTTTATTTTGCCAGCAAACCCCATAGGCCAATCTTTTTTATCCATTTAACAAATTCTTCACAAAAGACAGTCGTTGTTAGAGCTCCGATGCCGCCACAAAGTTGGCATGTTCATAGACCGAAAGCCGTAAAGAATCAGTTTAATTAAGATTTTTTTTTTAAGAAAATCTTAAGATTTGCTTCTTTGTATAGTGATTCAATTCTATTCCTATGTAAATCACAATGCGAAGACAACACCTAGCAAACACATTCATTGTTACAGACAATAGAAATAAACAATATTTTTGCACCATTTCTCGCTTTTCATGTTAGTTGAAACGCAACACAGAGTTTAGCCTTCATCACAAAATCAATTTGATTGGTAAACGTAAATTTATCTGATCATTATTGTCTTCTATAGTTGAAGAAACCCTGATCTAAAGATAATAATGTCAATAAAAAAACGGGTAAGTATCGCTATCAGAAACAGATTTGATCAAACAATTTTGGACGTAGTTAATGCGTAACTAAAAATATGTTACTGCTCATTACACAACATCAAGAAGTACTACCTCGACAGGCAATAGGTTTTGCGGTAGGAAAAACGTCCTATTGATATTGGAAGAATGGTTTGATTATTATAAGGTGAATAAAAAAAGGTTACCAGTGTATTTGCACAAATCAATATATCACTGTCCGTGTCACTGAACACAATTAATAAGCTCCTATATGATCTACATCTACAACCAAGATAACTAAAAATGAATCGCTTTGATTCCGAGCAAAAAAATAAAGTACTTATCAAATAAATTTTTTTCGCATCATTATACAACATTCTGTGGAATTAAATTATCTACTCTTAATTGTTCGTAAATTACGATTGCGTTTTTTTGAATATTTTCTTCAGTAATTACTTCAGATGGTCGACCGGCGGTATGGTTCATCATCACTTATAGCTGCTATGACTTCTATGAAATATATTGTATATAGAAAATATTATGTGAATGATCTTAATCTCTCAATAAATATGTAAATAAATATTGCTTAAAAATTTAAATGAAATTATAATAATAATAATAATATTTTATAATTAAAAAATTTATAATTTGAATAATAAAGAGTAAAAAAGATCTATCTAATTTATATTAAATATAATACAAACTTTATATAGTTTAATATTATAATAAATATAATATACATTGTATTTATATGTGTGTGTGTGTGTTTTTTTTTATATTATAAAATATATAGATTAAAGATAAATTTAATAATATGTAATGCGATGTAAACATCAGATTTGAAACAATTAAAATTAAATAATATGAAAAATGAAATATTAATACAAAATATTATTATTGTTGGTTTATTTTTCATAATTAATTATAAACAATGACTGAATGAGAATATATAAAATTGTATATCATCCTTACACTGTACACTTATAATAGGGTATAGATAGAGAAAGTTAGGCACATATGACATTACTATATAATTATTATAATACTATAATATCAATACAGGTGTGGTGGACAGGTGGTGCAACAGATGAATATTACATTTATTCCTGCCCTATTGAGCAAATTTATTATATTTTTATTCACATTAATATATAATTGATCTAACCAAGAAATTCACCTATATAAATATAATAGATTTATGAAAACATATATCTTTCGTTAATTACAGTACAATAGGTGAATTGTTGAAATAATCGCATGCGAAATAATTTACCAACTTGGCTGTAATGAATGTTAAGTAGATGCCATAACATTCACTTGGAGTAATATGAATATGTTATGTTTTTTGTTGAGTTTATAAGTATATACGCATGAAAGAAATACCCTCAGTCCTTCCTGGTGTTCCCATTGAACTCGCATATTCACATAATTCACAATTGCTTCTGATATTATTTCAAATTTGACTGGATGTGTTTAATGATAATTTCTAAATTATTCTGGAAGTAGTTATATCATGAAATTTTTAAATTAACAATTGCACAGGTCATTGTGTTTTACGCCGTCAATTATGAAGAAAAATTTTTGAATATTAAATCCAACGAAGCATACATAGTTTTTGTAGTAGTTTGACATCTGCTAGATTTGTAGTCAAACAAAGGTATATACTATTTATTTTTAATATCATCACCAGTAGATTGTTCCCATAACAACATTTACACATTAATTAATGGAAATAAATAATTGAAATAAATTCTTAATTAGTAAACTCTAATTATTTTCATTCCATAAGAGTTAGGCCATACTTATTATGAGAAATTATCCTTAAAGCGATGTTGCAAATATCGTATAGAAGATCCCTTAATCGTTAGATTCATTTTTACAAGCAATATGACATGCCTTTATAATTTCGATGATTTTTCTTATATTTAAGGATCCGGTACACTCATTATTGATAATGAGTTATACTTAGGAGATCCTGGAAATGTTTATTATCCTTTAATCATCGATATTCTGCTGCAAAACTGCTGCTTGTTTATAATAAGAGATACAACAAAGCCTAGTTTAAATAATTATAAACTTGTAAGGTAGTAGAAATATATCTGATCATTAAATCGTCATTTCGGTTTAATTTCATGTTTAATTCTCTTTCATGTGAATTAAAAAATGATCTGCGAAGTACTGAAAAAATTCTTGATCCTTCAAGTTTTATGTGCTATTCATATTAACCGTTTGAGTGCTATGGGTTTTTGGTAAATTAATTGAAAATTGCAATGAGAAATTGAGAAAAAATATTTTTTTATTCATAAAATTACAAATATAAGCATAAAAACTGTAAAAGGGACATATTTCAATAATTCTGTTTTGATTTTTGTAGATAAAATTATGAGTTATTAATTGAAAATCACATATTTGCTGCCATTTCTTTATCATAAATTTTATATTTTAGAAGAAAATACCAGTTTTTTTCTTTATTTAGACACATTTATGTTTTCCAATACATGTGCCATGCACCCCTTTTTTGCAAATGTTGCAAATCAGTCGGGCACGCTTGGGATTTGTAGCACCTGTTGTACTGCAAACCACGCATTTGCTCAATTTCGTACCTGGTAGTCTTTCTAGGTTGAATCTTGAATGAGGAAGGTGTTTCACTACATTTTTTGCTGAGCCATTCGTTTTCGATAGTTTCAATTATTTTGGACGTGAACTTCAGTCTGCTCAGTGGCTTTGCTTTATCGTGACTGTATAATATATACTCCGTTAATTTTTACTTTTAATTACAATGTCAATTTTCGATAAAACTTGCAAAACAAATCGACGAACCGCAATTTTGGCGCATTACCAATTCGCCCTCAAACGGTTAATAACTGTTGTAAGTATTTTTTTCATAACATATATATTATTTTCTATATTTTTATCTGCACAAGGTCCAAGAAATGTTCTTGATTCTTGATTCATCATTTGCATTCAATTTTCTCTCTGTTCCCATTCATAAGAAATATGACATATGCTTATTTTTGAGAATTATCCTTGAGCGTTTCTATAGAAATATCGTTGATTCTTTAACTTTTAGTAATATTTAATTTACCTTATTAACACGTTAATCGCCACGATAATATCAGAAAAATGTTCACATGGGTTATGGGCCTTCTACCAAATCGCGTACGTCAGACATATATGGCTGACATGGCTCATGTAGAACTGCTTAGCGTCAGACACATATAACTGACATGGCGATTAACGTGTTAATCTTCTTTCATAAACGATATATCGTATGGTAAAACTATATTACAAATATCCTTGATAAATCTAACATAGATATTCTGATCCTTTGTAACATTTGTTCTATAGGTTAATTCTCTTCAATTGCAACAAAAATTTGTATGTTAAAATTATTAAAATTATTTGTATAAAATAAAATAAAACACTATTATTATTTTCGATCTGAAAATTAATTAAAAATATATAAAATATAAAGTGAGAAATTGGATGTCACGCATGAAGTCTACCTTGCTCATCCTTAAAGTCGTACACTTATTCGTTACAACAAACATTATCGGTCATGATTTAATAATTAATTATGGTATGCGCCGCTTGACAAAAACCTCTGTAAACCATTCCATTAGACGTGCCGCCGGTGAGATTATGTGCTCAATAGAGGTTGCTTTGTATCATCTGTATATTTATTTCAGATTTTACACGAATTGTTGTGATGGATAGCTGAACGGCTGAATAGGTTATTGTATATATGAATAAATAGATTAGATATACATCAATAGATATAAACGGATAGATGTGGACAATGTTAGTTTAGTATAGAAATGTGAACTGAAACAAAAACTTGTCGTAACCCAGAAAAGGCATTATATATATTCTGTTTTTATTCATTAACTTTTAATAAATTGTAATATTATAATATGTTTGTTTGCCGTCTGTATATGAGTTAATAAATGTTGTAACATGTATTTTTATATTATTAGATTAACAAGTGGTTGATGTCTTCTCGCCATTGGTCATTTAGTTTTATTTTATTTCTATATAAGAATTATATTTTGTATATAATATTATTAATTTTATATTTCTTATAACATTCAGCATATTTATTTCTTTTAAATACAATTTATTGGCATTGTAACGTAACTCTATATATTCATAAATATACCGAGTACTCGATACATTCATATAAACAAAAAATAATTCTGCATACACATAATATTAAATATGCATGACGATGATGGTTTATTCGCACTAAAATATTTATGGATGCTAAAAATACAGGTTATAAATAATATTGTCATATATGCACTTTCCTTATACATTTTAGCATTTAAATATAGAATTTGTAAAAAGTAAAGTAAATTCATAATTTATCTTTTAGAATAAATATATGTATAATGGCATTTTTACAATATGATCGACTGGCGTGACCGAATGAATCACGTTATTTAATATTAAATTACAATATTACAATGAATGGATACACTGAAAAAATAACAATTGTGTGTTTCAGAAACTTTATTATTTATATTTATTTCATTAAAATAGATAATTCTATAATTTGTATTTTTCAATTCGTTACACTGATTTATCTCCACACTTTTGTACGGCAAACATAAAAAATCTGGTAAATAAAGTGAATATGTTGAAGCAATTAAATTTGATTTATTGTAATACCATAAGAGAAAAATCAGTGATAATTGTCGAAAATACACACTTTTTACATGCATTTATTTCGATAATCGTTTGTTACCTGGACGTGCATAATCATAATGTACAACTTTTCTACCAACATCAAATAAAAATAATCAATCTACATCTACAAAGTGTCAGTATCAAGCGGCTGCTTCGAACCCAAAATGATGTTCTTCTGAAAAGTGTTTTTTTAAATGACGAATTAAAGAAATAATTAAAATAATTGTTCCGATTAATACGTGGACGCCATGAAATCCTTTAGCATTAAAAAAAGTTGTCCCATAGATGGAGTCAGAGATTGAGAATGTTAATTATCTTTTGGATAAACAATCGCCATCATAAGCGAATTTTTAACATTTTTACCAATTTTAAAACAAAATTTAAAATTGGTTTTTTATACTTTATACATTTTTCGATCCCAGCACAAAAACTACTATCACTTAATACGTTGTATTTTTGTTTACACTGAAGTATGGTATAACTGCGTAAACACTGAAAGAATCAGCAATAATGTGTTGGATACGTATACCGTATGATAGTGAGACCATCAATCATAGTTTGGTATAAAAGAAAAATTGAGCCAGGAAATAGCTGGACAAATACAAAAATTAGCATTTACATAATCATTATACAAGTAACAATAGAGGTGTTACTATATGGGATTGTTTCCAATACTAAATGATACTGCTAAATCATCGTTGATTAAATTTTGCAGGATAGTATTAAATAGCTACATTATTCGGTTAAATCTCACCAAAATAGTGTGTCACTGTTGGAATTACCAAATAACAGCATGATAAATAGATTTGAGTTAAAGAAAAAATTCTCATCTATGTTAGATAAAGAAATACTGAAATATAATTTTGTAATTTACCAGATGGAACAATATGCTATCACATGGTACACAGATGGGTTAAAGAATAATATTTGGCAATTTAGCTGTAGTATTTGTTCCAAAAAAAACGTATTCTCAGAAACCATAGGAATATTTACCCAAATGTCTTTCCAGCAAATGTGCTCAATTTAATCTTTAACAGAAGTTATAGCGCATAATAAAACTATTGTAATTACGCTAAAGCAGCAGGAGTTGTATAAGTTCATACAATATTAATTCCCGATTAGTCTGGTATATTGTGTGAAAATAGGCTATAAATGAACTTGGCAAGAACGACATGGCAACATTATACTATGGATATGGTCACACCGATATAGTGGTAAATAAAGAAACGAACAGCCTGGCAAAAAGAGTATCAGTAAAAGAATTTATGGGCCCGGTATCTTTCTGTGGACTTGTAAAATGTAGTTTACGGGAACTAAACTAAAATAAAAGTGGTTTAGCTATGTTACAAATATTTTGATCTAATCGAACGAACTTTTGGGAGGCTTCAACCATAGAAAAGATTAAATACATGGCTAAAAATTCATAGAACAAATGAAATTAGAAGTCTGACTGGAATATTTATGGGTCACTACAGACTCAGGCAGTATCTATAAAGAACATTGATTACGATTTATGTGCAACGGAAAATTATCTCCATTGAACCCACTCCATATCCTTTAAAAATTCATTAAAGATGAGAAACACTCCATTCTTTTTTTTTTTTTTTAAATCATATTTTGCTCCTAGTAGAGCTTTTATGTCATCTAATAAACCTTTCATTACAACCAAGTTGGTAAATTACTCCGTATATAACAATTTACCAATTGTACTGTAATTAACGAAAGATAGATGTTTTCATAATACTATTATTTTTATATAGGTGATTAGCCCAAAGTGATGTGTTTGTGCAGACATTGTTAATCTTTGAATAGCGTTCAACACCATATTTTCAAAGATCTCCGTTTTTCTTTCTATTCCATCAACGAACAAATGGTCACCCAGCAGAAAAATTTTTGTATTAAAATAAATACCGAAATATTTCGTATGAAAAATAACGGATTTGAACCCGCTATATTTCATGATTAATATATATATATTTCAGCGCTATACAACTGCGCTACCGAGTGTGAGAAACACTCCATTCAAGGATACTAAAAGTGGAGAGTACAATAGGTGTTTTAGGTCGGCGCAGTACTCTCATAACCACAAAATGTAATCTTAATCTTTTCGGTCGGTTAACAATACACGATAATTTAAGCAATAGCAACTACATTCATATAACAGGCCAATTGAAAAGTCCCCGGTCTACCATAGTAAAACACATTTTTTTGGAAAAATTTGATATTATTATTCAACATAGTTGCCTTCGAGGGCGATACAGCGACTATAGCGATCTTCCAACTTTTCGATACCATTTTTGTAGTACGATTCGTCTTTTGCTTCAAAATAGACCTCAGTTTCGGCGATTAGTTCTTCATTGGCGCTAAATTGCTTTCCAGCGAGCATTCTTTTGAGGTCTGAGAACAGGAAAAAGTCTCTGGAGGCCAGATCTGGCGAATACGGTGGATGCGAAAGCAATTCGAAGCCCAATTCATGCAATTTTGCCATTGTTTTCATTGATTTGTGACACGGTGCATTGTCTTGATGAAACAGTACTTTTTTCTTCTTCAAATGGGGCCGTTTTTTAACGATTTCATCCTTTAAACGATCCAATAACGCTATATAATAATCGCTGTTGATGGTCTGGCTCTTTTGGAGGTAATCAATGAATATTATACCTTGCGCATTCCAGAATACTGATGCCATAACCTTGCCAGCTGACTGTTGTGATTTTCCTCGCTTTGGATTCGGTTCATCGTGTGCATTAGCTGACTGTCGATTGGACTCCGGAGTGAAATGATGGAGCCATGTCTCATCCATTGTCACAGATCGACGCAAAAATTCAGGTTTATTGCCCTTGAACAGCTTCAAACACTGCTCGGGAATCATTAACATGTTGTTGCTATTGATCGATTGTGAGCTCGCGCACCACCCATTTTGAACACAGTTTTCTCATGTACAAATATTCGTGAATGATATGATATACACGTTCAGATGATATCTTCACAATGTCTGCTATCTCGATCAACTTCACTTTTTCAAAATTATTTTGTGAACTTTTTTGATGTTTTCATCGATGACAGCCTCTTTTGGGCGTCCACTGCGTTCGCCGTCTTCGGTGCTCATTTCACCACGTTTAAACTTAGCCTAACAATCAATGATGGCGGATTTTCTTGGTGCAGACCCCGGAAATTCTTCATCAAGCCAAGATTTTGCTTCAACTGTATTTTTTTGCCTTCAAAAAGCAATATTTTATCAGCACACGAAATTCGTGTTTTTCCATCTTTTTTCAAATAACAAAAGTAGCTACACTCACAACGCAATATCTCACAAACTAATGATCGGACTGCTGTCAAATTTTGACACGTATCGTTTGAAGGTTGATGCTAACTAAAAATCATATGGATTTAATACTAGCACTGCCTGACCTGTGTGTCAGACCGGGGACTTTTCAATTGACCTGTTATATAAAAAAAAATTCATTTCGCCTACATTTCAGACAGACGGTGTTTTTAGTAGAAGATTTTGGTCTACAACGGACAATCAAATTCAGTGACATTATTCTGAATATATGCAGCTCTTAGACTATATATTTATTATTTTCAGTGTGTACATGTGAACCAACTGTTCAATTTGTTATTCAAAATGTAGTTCTTTCTTTTTTTTTTTTACTTCATATTATACATATTTTATATTTTATATGTGTTCGATAAAATATTTGTATCCATATAATAAATAGATATATTGAAAATAATCATATCATTTTCTTGTCTCTAACAGATTTATTTCTTCATTTTTTTTACCTTTTCTTTTTTTTGCATAAAACAAAAAATTTCTAGTTTTCTTATTTCCATAAAACTAGAATGAATATCATCTGTCTTTCATATATTGTATATAATTTATTTATATTACAATAGTTTTTCGTTCTTGTTTGGAAATTCTTTAGAATTGAATATATAATATAATACTTTTACAGTACAGTTTAATATCTCTATAAGTCGCTATATGTAACATGTATACCATACACATAAATATATGTGCATGATGCTGCATATGCATATAAATTATGCACATGTACACATATTTATATATTAGTCGTCGGTAAGTAATATATGTACATGTTTTATTTGTTATGTGTATACCGATGATATGTATATTCTCCACATTATAATGTAATTCAATGCATACATTTTCTGTGCATTAACGTATAAATATATATACCAATAATATTATGTACAATATAGTATGGTAAAAAAGAATACGCATAAATATGTGATGAGATGAGGCTGCGATGATGAGATATTTTCAATTGAAAGAGAATAAAATTTTAATATAAAATAAATGTAAAACAGGATTTGAAAAATTTAATATTTTTTGTTTTGTTATCTTTTGTACTTAAACGCACTGTATAGCATTCACATACGTAATATACATACCATATATATATGATAAACTATGATGAAATGATGCATGTATGATATAAGTATAAATATAGCTTAACAGTAATACGACTGAAATAATTCAAGTGCATATATATATTGTATGAGCAACAGAAAGAAAGATAAAAGTAATTTTTTTTGTCTGTGAAAAGTATAAATAAAGTAGTAATAATTACAATAAAATATTTTTTCATAAATTCTTCATAAATTTTATGTTAGAATTAATTAATCAAATATGATTTATGATTGGCAATAATCAAATCATGTTTATTTATTTACAGCCAACGAGCTTCCATGTACCCTACTGACCGCTAATTATAGTAACAAATATAAAAATCCAATACAAAAATCAAATTATTTTCAGAATCACGTAGACTGAACAGTACAAATTTAAATAACACATGAGTTGAAAAGTTTCCGAAAATTCTAAGAAAAAAACATTTTTTTTTGCAAAATTAAACTTTATTCATCAACATACATCCCTTCGCGGGCGATACACTGATTCCAACGATCTTCCAACTTTTCGATACCATTTTTATAGTTTGTAAATGTAATATATCGAAAATAACGCCAAGATCATGTATTTCGTCAACCCGTTTTAGGGACGAATTACAAATCTTGTAATTAAAGATTATCGGTATTGACTTTCGATGCAAAGATGTTGTGGTATCGTTTTTGATGTTCATGGATATGGATATTGTGTGATTAACTGTTTTCAATATATTGTATTTACTTATCGCCTATTAATTTCATTAGATTAGATATAATTATATGATTTTGAATATGTATACATCAAAAATTATATTGCATTGCAACCCTATCTAACCATAAGATGTTTTTTCGGCCTTTCAATTTAAAGCTCACAAATTATATGTAGGGTCGAACGACAACCAATGAATTACTAATGAGATGATGATGTGGGCATTAATTTATCAGAATTTTGTTATGAATGCTGTTTTTTGAGACCAAGTCAATTTAGATATTTCTCAATTGATTCTGATGAAATTTGACATTCTACTCTGTATAGTGGGTTTATTAAAATAGTTCTTTAGAAAATTATGATACATCGATACCCATCAGGTCAGATATCCTTATTGGATTCCCGTATCTGAATAATTTGGTCATATTTTATATAAATATTATTGATGAAATTTGATATCATTTGAAATTGATATAAAGTAAACATTACAAAATTATCATGTCCTTTGGAATGCTGAGATCAGGGATTAACTAAGCTGTAGGTATAATATTTACGAGAATTTAAAAATAAGCCCCTTTTAAATAATATCAAATTTCATCCGTATATTATAAAATATATGATCAATTGTTGAACTTTTACAAATACAGTAAGCCAATCAGAATATCTGACCTGTTGGGTATGAATGTATCATAATTTGTAATTATCAATCCGTTGTATATATAAAACAGATTTCATCAAAATCAATTGAGAACTGCTTGAATTGACGCTTGGTCTCTCACGAAACCGTTAAGAAATGTTTGGAAACTGGCGAGTTAAGTGTCCGGCACCGGAAACTGGTTAGGAAAACTATTTTGGTAACAGATTTCCCGCAGAACTTATTTTTAGATATTTAGTTCTTGTAATCCCTCAATAAACGCAGCAACAGAAATTTCATCATAATTGATTTAGAAATAGATTACATTTATTTGTGGTAAAACACGTCCATACTCTGATAACTGACCTCTGTGTATTGATTCCATAATGTTATGACATGTTATGACCCTAGTAACACTGCCCGTAGTTTGTGCGCAAAATTTCCGTATTACATGTAGTACATCAAAATAGTCCGCAGTTTCAATCCGAGGAAATATCTATGGATTTCTTACGCATATCCGCTAGAATTTTATATGATGGTTGCAACCCTGTCCATGGATTTTTATAAAAAATGTCCTTTGATTATCCGCGTATATTTCCGATGATAATTTCAACGGATTCTCCTTAGAAGTATTTCTCGTCGCTATTATTCCACAGAATATCCATTGAATTTATATTCATATTTTTTGTGACCAGATACACGGATTTCGACAAAAATATCTTTATAAATTTGTACATTTATTTTAGCAAGTAATACCCGTAAAGTGTCAGCAGAATAAATTTAAAACAAAAGACCACGAAATCCAAAATCCATGAAAAGTCTTACAAAATTCCTAGAAAATATATCGATTTGAGTTGCTGCTGGTTGTTTTAAAAATTATGGTCATAAATTAAAAAGATTGAGGATTACATCTATAGATATGCGAAATATACAAAATTTTAAACCACCGCTCTTGGGTAATGGGTGAAATAAATTATGAATACAATATATTTTGGACATATTTCCATGACAATCCAAAGATTTCGATTGATCTAAATTAAATACTTTAAGTGGAAAATCCATGGACATTCTTTGGACAAATTCCAATATATCTTTTCCATGGAAAATATGTAGAATTTTACCACGAAAATTTTCCTCACTTTTTCGAAGTACGCACAAATTGTTACTAGGGAAGGAATACTACTGCTTGTGTACACTTTTGATTGACATTCAAAGAATTCCAATTAAAATTGCAATAGCGTGAGGAAATGTTGTTGCATTGTCGTTGGTGTACATATAAAGTGTATATAGATTGAGTGGACAAAGGACTACTTTTCCAGCTAAAGCTCAATATTTATAGCATCACATATATCCACTTTTTGCCTTTATAACTTCGTTTAGTCTTTTTTTTTTAATTACTATTCACGCAGTTATGAATATATGTTCTTGCCTCCTCCTCTTATATTCGTCCACGCGAGTTCTCAAATTTATTAAATAAACCCTATTTCGTAATCCTCGTAGATTTTGAAGCATTTACATTAAAAATTACCCATACATTTTTCTACAGGGATTTAAATCGGAACTATGTTGAACTTTATTTTTGAATAATTGCAAAATTGTATGGTATATTTTTGCTATATGTGCTATCCGAAAGCGCGTTTAATTTTGCCACTGATTCTTAGAAATTTTTAATTTCGATGTAACTATCAGCATATTTAGCAATTTTTAAATCACATTATATAAAATACAGACGCAAAGGACTCTCACATGCTCTCTTATTCTTAATAAACAAAATCAAATTATCGGATCTTGATATCTAATCATTGGCCAATACTAATTGGCAAGTGCACCAATTTTGTGGAGCGCCATTTTGAGTCGACATTGTGTTTTATTAAATCTATTTTCCATATTTAATATTGGACAACTATACGAAACATTTAACATCGGTTTATAATAAAAAAAAAACCCTTAATTCAAATGCTAACACTTAAAGTTCTTAACCTTATTTTATAAATTTGAAAAATTGCATTTTATAATTGTTAGTGCGTTCTTTTTAATTGTTAGTGCCTTCTTAGAATTTAAATCAATATAAATTTAATTCAGAATAAAATTAAATTATTTATAATTCAAGGATTCATTTACCTTTATTTTTTTTTTATTCAATCATTAAATGTGTTTTCGCAATAATTATAAATATTTAATTATTTATATAGAAATAAAATTTAAATTATATAATACAAAATCTAAATAAATAAATAAACCTGTTTTTTATCTCTGTTTATAATGGCAAAAAAAAAACTACAATTATTATTTAATCTTGATTAAATAAAATATATTTTATTTTATTATTTTACTCTCTATAATTTTCTATAATATTTAATAACCTAAAAAATAAGAAAAAAACTGCACGCATAATAATATTTTACATTTTATGTTTTAATTTTATAATGTGCATCACTTTCTGTCTGTTTTATAAAATACAATGCTAATGCTAATGCTTTATAAACATCAAATATATACAATACAAAAATTGAGAATTCCAATAATGACTAATGAGTAGATAATTAACAAGACATAAAATATATTTCTTTGAATTTAACTAAAATTACAAGTTTTAATTTTATTATGTATTTAAACCTCTGTCCCACGATAATCCGGCATGGCTATGTATACCAAAGAACACGTAGTTCGTAATCTTAGTTTTTTGTTGTGATTAAGTTCTGTGAATGTTCTTCAACAAACTGTTAAAATTTTATGGCATTACATTCAGTAGCGACGAAAATACAACACATAAATTAACAACTATTTTTGTGGGTCGGTCGAAAAACGAACATAAAACAACAAAGAACCAACCAATTAAATTTTGTTTTAAAATTGGTAAAAATACTAAAAATGCTACTCAAAACGTATCGATTTGTTTAAAATCGTGTATGCCGTGATAATTGTGTGTTAAAAATCAAAAATTTTTAAGTGGCATAAATTATTCACTACAGAAGGCAGAAGAGAAGCTGTAAGTTATGATGAACGTTCACGTCGACCATCTGAAGGAATTTACTAAAGAAAACATACGAAAATTATTTGATTTCGGGAAAATTTCTAAGAAATCTTGAACGAGATTTATCGTAATGGAGCTTAGAATATACCGAAAAAAATAGTTCATCGAGTTTTAACTGGTCTACGATAGTTGAATTGAAAGTTTGTTCCATGCATCAATTAAATGATGATCAAAAATTGCACCGAATTGAATTAATAATAATAAATAATAAACACTCAGTAGCGCAGTTGCATTGCGCCAAAATATATATTATTAATCGTGAAATATAGAGGGTTCAAATCTGCTATTTTTCATATGAAATTTTTCGGTATTTATTTTAAAATTTTTCTACTTGGTGACCATTTGTTCGTTTATGGAATAATAAGAAAAACGGATATCTTTGAAAATATGGTGTTGAATGCTACTCAAAGATTAACAATGTCTGCACACACATAACTATGGACTAATCACCCATATACAAATAATAGTATTTTGAAAACATCTATCTTTCGTTAATTACAGTACAGTACAGTACACAATTGGTAAATTGTTATATAGTCCCATGCGCGGAGTAACTTACCAACTTGGCTGTAATGAAAGGTTTATTAGATGACATAAAGCTCCAGTTAGAGTAAAATATGGCTTAAGAAGAAAATGAATTAATAATAAAATCGCATTGACCATATTCACTTAATTTAATTGCCCTGCTACTAATTTCTATTCACAAAACTTCATTTGGCTACGAAAGAAAATAGTTTTGCATATGTCTTTAACATACATAAAATAGTCATTTGATTGTTGAACGTAAGCAAGGCGATGCATTTCAGTTAATTTAAAATTATTTTGAATAAATTTTTTGTGTTTTTTTTTTTTAATCCATTCCGGTTTATTATGGGACAGAGCGGTTATATATTATTGCATTGCATTTATAGACTCGTATATTATATACACAGTGGGTCAAAGAATTTTTAAGGCGGCTATGGATCTGTAAAATGTAATTGAAACAAAGTTTTGTTAATATTTATTTTGTTATTTTCTTTTGTTCAAAATACTTCTGTTCCAAAGTGCACAAATGATTCGAATTACGGTTCCTGTTTGAATGGTCGAAACAATATATCAAAATAACATCGTTTTACAATTAATAGTGAATAAAGACTATAGTCGCAAGAGAGTGATGAATGAATTGAATATAAATCAGACGTTTTTTTTTTACCAAAAATAAATAAGGGTGTTGTGAAAAAAAACACCACCTGTTTTTATCCACATATATGATCTAAAATATCTTGATAAATATATACTTTCACAATTTTACTTACTTACTTACTCCATGGCGTTACAACCCGGTGCGGTTTTAACCTTCTCCAACACGGTTTTCCAATCCTGAATTTTTAGGATCTTTATATCACAGTTTACTGCATCTAGCCATCTCGCCTTAGGTCTTCCGGCTCTTCTTCTAAATTCTGCATTAGCATTCAACATATTTTCGCCCTTCCTCTTCCATGCGTGTTACGTGTCCAAGCCATCTTAATCTATTGATTTTGATTGTTTTGACATTGGTTTGGTTGATCGTACAACTTGCCTAATTCAAAATTGTATGTTGGCCTCCAACCATTCTGTTCTTTGACGGGATCAAATATGCCACCACGAAGTACCTTTCGTTCGAAAATTCGAAGTAATTGTTCCTGGTTCTGTGTCAAGCACCAAGCCTCGGACCCATACGTTAATATTGGACGTATTAATGTTGTATATAGCTTGCACTTAAGATCTCGTTGTAATGTTTTCGATCGGAATTGTTTTTTTAACCTGTAATAACATCTGTTTCCAGTTGCTACCCTGCTGCGAATTTCCTCTTCAATATCATTTTCTACATTTATCAACGATCCTAAGTATACAAAGCTATTGACTATTTCAAAATTGTATTCTCCAATATTAACAGTTTGATCTCCAATTCGTGATGTATTCGTTGCCACTAAATATTTTGTTTTTTCTGCATTCACTTTGAGACCCACACCTGATGCCTCCTTTTGTAACGATTCGAAAGTATCCTTGACAGTTATCATATTCCGACCCATTATGTCTATGTCATCAGCATACGCTAATAATTGACCCGATTTTGTTAAAATCGAGCCTTGTTTATCAATATTTACGCCCCTCACTGCCTTTTCCAGCGTAATATTAAATAGCAGTGTTGATAATGGATCGCCTTGTCGTAGTCCATCAATCGTCTCAAAGTGATCAGATAATTTACCTCGAATTCGTACCTGTGACCTCACATTTTCCAACGTCATAGCCACCAAATCTATAAGTTTTTTTGGAATACCAAACTCTTCCATAATTTTCCATAACTTTGACCTATTAACGCTATCATATGCCGCTTTAAAATCAACAAAAAAATGGTGTGTAGCAACATTGAATTCCACACTGTACACTTTTCCAAGATCTGCCGTATACTAAATATTTGATCAGATGTAGATCGATCTGCGCAGAAACCACACTGGTATCCGATAATTACATTGGGGCGTATAGAATAAGTCTATGGTATAGTATATTAGCAAATACCTTATAGCTAATGTTTAATAAAGTTATTCCTCTGTAGTTGTTACTATCTAATTTGTCATCCTTCTTGTACAATGGACAGATAATACCATCCTTCCACTCATCTGGCACCTGTTCATTAATCCAAATCTTTACAATTAGCTCGTGCAGTTGATACCATATTGCATTTCCACCATATTTAAAGAGTTCACCTGGTAAGCTATCAGATCCAGGTGATTTATTTTTCTTGAGCTTCTGAATAACATTCTTTACTTCGTGTATTGATGGTTCAGCTATAAATGGCTGGGCGGTTTGAAATTGCACATTTTCCACAGTATTCACTGGCGTAGTCTCATTTAATATCTCTTTAAAGTACTCGGCCCATCTTTCGAGGCACCTTTCCTCTTGCGCCATAACCTGACCATGTCTGTTTTTGCACAAAAAAAAGGTTATTGATTGTATCCGTTGCGAAAACGATTGACATTCCGGTACAATCTTCTATTATCGTTGTTTTCACAATCATTTAAAGCATATTTTCCAAATTAAATTACACGCACACAACGTTCAATGTTCCCGGTACGGGGACATACATACAAACGGTCGATGTTTATTACTTATATGCACAATTACACTAATGAGCAGCGTCGCCACTGTCAGCAGATTAACATTTAATTGACACACTGTGTACCTGTGTATTGTCGTATATTATTTTGTTTTTAAATAACAAACTCTTATTTGTTATTATATAAATTGATATTGTTGAAGGCATGTGATTTTAATATATACGTTTATCTTTATGCGTTATTATTGTAATATATATTTACGTATTTTATAGATATATTATTCTGTTGTTATTATTATTATTATTATTATTGTTACGACATTATATAGTACGCAGAAATATATGCGAAGTATAATATATGTTCTTTGAGTTATACCGAATAATAATAATTACATATACACACACACACACACACACAGCTCAGTTAGTTATATTATTATATTATTTTATTTTATTTCTTAAATTTTATATCTTTTTAATTTTATCAATTGTATCGCTGTATGTGTGTAACATATAAATTTACAACAAGATGAATAATAAGAAATAAATATATGTATAACGTCGTAAATACTTAATGGAAAAAAAATATGATAACCACAAAAACTTGTTCAACGGTGCGCGTATTTATATTAAATTAAATGGTTTGTGCGTGAAGTGAAAACCATTAGGAAAAACAATTTTCATACATTATATTATGCACGGGGACATGGTTAAATAGAAATAACCAAAAAAATTTCTATACATTATAATAATAAAGAAAATTTGTAATGTCATCACTTGTTATTCATTTAGTTTGGTTTTCTAACTTCCTCCCTTATTTTTTTTTTCTAATGTTTTTTAAATGTATTCATTCGCATTGTGTATTTTTATTATATGTACAATATATTCATGTTGGTCCTGTAAAGCTTACATTTTATATATATATACGCTATTTTTATTATTCCAAATATATATATACAATACGTATTATATATGGCATATATCGAATATATATTGTATATTGTTCCATCTCATATTAGAATAGACATTTTTACTTCAGTACTTTGAGTGGGGTGCGTCATTCAACAGTCAAATCAGTTTGCTTTTCATAAAAGTATAAAAGAAGAACCTCATGGAATCCCATCAAAATAAAATGGGTAAAATGGGATATATACGAATATGTACAATATATGGTATAATATAAAGAAAATGGAATAAAATCTATGTAAGCACAGAAATACTATTTTATATATTGTATATAGGATGTTCCTGTCAATATAGTCCAAACGAATACGGTGTGTAACTGGGCTAATAAAATGAAAATAATTTAGTCTAGACCAATGTCCAATAATATTGTATATATATATTGAAATGATCGTAACTCTACAAAAAACCTAAAATTTCAACTTGTATGAAATGTATTTAATTGCATCTACCAGAATGTATATGAAACAATTACAAATCGGTTCAATAGTTTTTGAGTTATTGAACACCAAAAAAAATTGTAAACTTGAGAAAATTTTCGGAAAATCACGTATTTCGACTTATTTTTTATTTAACACGTTAATCGCCATGTCAGTCATATGTGTCTGACGCTAAGAAGTTCTACATGAGCCATGTCAGACATATATGTCTGACATACGCGATTTGGTAGAAGGCCCATGGCTCATGTGAAAATTTTTCTGATATTATCATGGCGATTAACGTGTTAAATAACAATAAAGAATTTCCAAAAAAATACAATTTTCAATACAAAAAATTGCATTCAATTTTTTTATGGCTTCAAACATCTAGATATGGCTAGAAAAATAATTTCCAATGCCACACTATGTCACTAATTGTATAACTACGCTATTAACACTGTCCGTAGTTTGTCCGCAAAATTCCCGCATTATATGTAGTAGTCCGTAGTTTCAATCCAAGGAAATATCTATGGATTTCTTACACATATCCGCTGGAGTTTTATATGATGAGTGCAACCCAGTCCATGGATTTTTATCAAAAATGGTCTTGGATTATCCGCGTATATTTCCGATGATAATTTTCACTGATTCTCCTTAGAAATATTTCTCGTTGCTATTATTCCACAGAATATCCATAGAATTTATATTCATATTTTTTGTGAGCACATCCACGGATTTCGACAAAAATATCTTTATAAATTTGTACATGTATTTTAGCAAGTAATACTTGTCCGTATTAGTAGAATAAATTTTCTTATGACGCGATGATGTCAAATCGCCGTTTGATTCATTTTTTTACCGATAGACGAAAAGTTTTATGAGCACAAAATGAATTTGCTGCCCGAACGATGGCAAAAATTCAACGATTGTGCATTTATTTTGTTGTAATAAACAAGAACAAAAAATCGCGAATAAAATCCATGAAAAGTCTTACAAAATTCCTCGGCAATACATCGATTTGAGTTGTTGGTTGTTTTAAAAATTATGAAAATAAATTACGAATAATAAGGATATAATATTCTGATAAGCGAAATATACAAAATTTGAACCACTGTCTTGGATAATTGATGAAATAAATTATGAATACATTACCGCGCGGATATATGTTGGACATATTACCCTGACAATTCAAATATTTCAATTGATCTACAATAAATAAAATACAATTATATTAAGTGGAAAATCTATAGACATTCATAGGACAAATTCCAATATATCTTTTCCATGGAAAATATGTGGATCTATTCCACGGAAATTTTCCTCATTAATTAATACAGTTTTATCGTATTGTTACGTTTATTTTTTTAAATTGTTGTTAGGATGGCATGCGCTTTCATTAAGTCGACGGACGAGAAATTCAATAACCTCAATCATATTATAATGGTACACAACCTCGCCTTTCGAATATTCCCATTTGCATAAAAATCAAATGGCATAACATCAGGTGATCCTGGTAGACACAGTATAAGCCCCATTACGACCAATCCATAGACAATTATAAGATTCATTCAACCGCAATAAAAATAAAGATAACACAATATTGTATTAGTTACAAATATAGAGATAAATTAGTTGACCATTAAATGTGTCCGATAATGTTTGGTGTCATAATAAATCGATGGTAACTTTCTGTGTTTATAAAAAAATGCTTCAAAAATTATTATTTAAATAAGAAATAAGTAGAAAAACGGGCATCATTGGAAATAAAAATTACAGGTATTTTTTTAGCTAATAATTATAGTTGAATAAAATTAAGGCCAAATATAACTCCTTTTTTTTAAAGTAATCTTTGGTGCGCAATAACGCGTGAACTACTGAACCGATATTTATAATTGTTTTACATTTATTTCTGATACATTGGATTATTTATTTTTGGAATTGGTGCAACAAATTGAAATTGTTTTTAGTTTAAGTTACGATCATTTCAGTGAAACAACAAAACTTGAAATGGTCAAAAGTGGTACCTGGTAGGATGATTATTTGATTATTGGACATTGGTCTATGGATGTAATAGGATAATTTTTTTCTTTATTTTATTAGCCCAGCTACAAACCCCATTCGTTTGTACTCTATCGATGGGACATCCTGTATATATTGCTGCATTTAGATACATCTAAAAAACCATATATAAAATAAATGAATAAATATATATAGGAAATTTATAAAGGTACAATATATAAATAAATAGATAGATTTTATAGAATACATTTATTGAAGGGATCAACTGTATATCCTTTCGATTCTTAGAGTATAAAAGTAATATAAAAAAAAATACATATATTGTATTTGGATATGGAAAATCGAAGAAATGTTTTTCGTATAGGATAGATTCGAATATATTATTATTATTATTATTATATTTATGTTCATTTTATTTTTCTGCAATGAAATCATACGAATATAGCAAATGGAAAATGATGAACGAATTTCTATCATATATTTAATTTATTTTACCATTTATTGTATAGTTATACATCGAATAGGTTTGCCTATATATATACAATATATTAGAATCATTACAATAGTAAAAGCACATATTTGTGTCAATCGTTATATGTATTAAATTTACAAAACTGGAACACAAGTTAAAACATGAAAATAGTCACATTTTATGGTAATTTTAATCTATTCGGTTTAAGATTCGCCCATCTGATTGATATTCTCAATTATGCTTGAAAATGTTTTCATGTGGGAATAACCATAACAGCAATAATCAGAACATTATTTCATATTTATTTTAATAAAATAAGTATAATAAAAATACATTTACTACAATTATTCTTACACTCGATAGCCTATATTTGAATTTCCTTTTGTTAACTGACAAATAAATTCACTTGGATATGGTTTGAATATCGTTTTTAGTATAGAAATATTGCATCTCCCAAAATATAATGTAAAAATTCTATGTTTGAATTACGGAAGTGCAACATTATTCAGTGTGTTTATTATGTAATTCATTTTCGAACCTATAAATTTAATAAAATTCATTGTTATTGAATATTATGTTTTGTACATTAAAAGATACTAACACCGATTAGTAGTAGGCCACTATATTTCAACTAACGTATTTCTGAATGTTTCTCATGCGTATTGACATTTAAATGAAAAATCGAAAGTAATTTAAATCTAATTATTTTTATAAATAATGTAACAATTTAGAGGTTCACGTTTGTTGCGATGCAATACCCTACAACTGCATTCCCTATAAAATTCATTAATAATATTAGCTTTACTCTTAATGCAACCAAAACCATCCAAAGAAAATTCATGTTTAATCTGTCCAAAACGAAATCTTTAAAAAAAAAGAGTCTAGAATGTAACTCCACGCAAACTATTCGATAATTATGCGCAAAGTGTTTACAAGATTTTTTTTTTGGCCGAAACTTATCTTGTTCCATACGAGCAGCACTGGTTCGATCTATTCTAAAATTCCTTGGATGTAAAATATGAGTCATCAGTTTATTGATGTATATAGTATTCAGGAGCGTATGTCTCTCCAGTTTATGGTATTTACATCGGGGTCATCCTTTTTTTTTTTTTTTGCTTGATAATAAAAACCATTTTTCCAATCACTTGGAATTTTTTTCTCATCCCAAAGGCGTTGTATTATTGACAGTAATATATTTAATGTGGTTACAATATTTGATGTAAAAAGTTCGGATGGTATGCCATCCACCTTTAAGTGATTTAAAATAATAATGAATTCATTGGCTGTTGGAATTTTGATTTTTTTTTAAAAGTCGAGAACTTACCAATGGTAATGTGAGTCGAAATGATTGAGGTGTTGTTGTTTAAGCACCATTACGTATCGCCGTAAAACCTTTAGACCACACCCGAATTTGAATATCTTCAGTTACCAACAGATAATCATTTATACTAAAATAACCAGCACTGGATAATCAGTGCCAACAGTATTACTGAACAACTTTGGCTTGTGCTTATAATGCACCCAGATGCAGAATCACTCACAATTGTTTCTATCCATTTTCGATAGTCCAGATAGACGTGTGGTGAAATCGTTTTATCTATGTAAATTATAATTTTGATTTAATAAATACGCTGTGTTATTATCCGAAGTATAAATTTGTACTGACAATTGTTTTTTTTTCCCGAATAATATCCCAAATAGTTTGAGAAATCAATTCTTTTCTTCCGATCCGACACCGCAGACTAAATTCACCGCGCAATCACCTTATTTATATTTTGCAAATAATTTGCCATAATTCGTGGTTGATGCTAAAACAGTGGTGACATATTTAGTTGGTCATATTAAATTCACTGGAAATTGTTGGATCTAGTAATTTAGATTGGTCAATTATATTTCTAAGTAATATTATTCCATTTTTATTGGTAACAATCTTTAACTGGATTTCTCCAACATATAGATGACATTAAATATGGTTAGTATATATAGACACATCGATATCGCGCCGGTTATGAACATCCACGTCTGATTTTAACTTCCATTTTATATATTTATATAGCAATTTAATTTATTTCTAGTTTCTTGTTCGCCTGGCAAGGTATTCCCGCATATGTGGATGTTTTTTATGAATAAATAAAGAATTCCGTAAACCGTCACCGCAACAATTAACATCATTATTTGAGCACAATTCTCCATTTTGGTTCATAACCCCCATATATATTTATTTATTTATAATTTTATTTATTTTTCTTAAAAATGAATTATTTATTATAAAAATTCAATCAAATGTTACGTTTACTAAACTATAGTCGTGTGTTTTTTAAGCGATATATCTATATGTATTTTATAATATTACAGATTACCTTATGTATATAAATTGATGATATGCGAGAAGAAAAAAAAAAAGTGTAGTGACTCGAATCAATAGTATTCTATAGAGAGAAGATGAATCCACATATAAATATACACGATGATGATGACGAAGAGATAAAGAAAATATTTTAACATGCAATATAATTTTTCTTATTTTTTTGTAGTTTATATTCATTTTTGTTTTAAATTAATTCCATCCAATCGGTGAATTGTTGGCGGTAAAGATGTAATAATCTTGTTGATTGAATATGCAAAATAAATGAATATATACAAGTTAAGTTTTTTTTTATATTTTTTATTCAATCTAAATAAAATATACGAGTAAAATATAAAGAAAAAAATAAATAAATAAATGAATGTTTGTGTATACATTACGAAGATGATTGGAGGCTGTTATGTTGTTATTCATATATACCATATAATATAAATGGTATGTATACAGATCACTGGTATCCAGATAAAAGCGTTTATAAAAATATATAAATACATAGGCGTGGTTCACACAAAAAATAATATAATTTATATACACTTTTTTATATTTTTATAATTTTTCTTACATAAGAAGTATAAACATTATTTTTGTTCTTCATATAAAAGCTTTTACAATTGTATTATTCTGCGTATGATGTTTTTTATATGAAATTATAAAACTCTTCATATGAATTGAACGAAGAAAAAATGAATATGTACAAACACACACGAGTCATTATAATATTGCGGTGCGTTTTTATTTTCATTGTGATAACGCCAAGTTTATAAATTATAAAAATAAATAGATATTATTTATTATTTGTTTTTTGCTTAAGAACTTGTTGATGGTCTCTAATAAATTCCGTATGAGAAAAAGCAAAGCACGTGGTTATAATTATTAATGATATGGTTGTTTGATGATCATAAAGTAATATAACTTTGACTGCACATAATATATCCATATATAGGTTTAGTTTAGAGATGTAGGTAGGTTTAAATAAAATATATGAGATGATGTGTATAGAGGAAATGTGATTGACAGAGTGATATGATGGTGATAAATAAAAAAAAAATAAATAAATTCTCACCATAAATTTATAAATTTATTGTTTACCATTTTTAAAAATAATTTATTTGTTTTCATGGTGTACGTTGTTGTGTTTTTGCGTATACAATAAATTATATTTATCAACGGATGGTGGATATATTGCAAAAACGAAACACTTAACACCTCAACAATGACACACTGACTATACTAAATAATAAAAATGATATGCATAACACATGGGCTGAAAAGTTTCCGAAAATTCTAAGAAAAAAACATTTTTTTTGCAAAATTAAACTTTATTCATCAACATACATCCCTTCGCGGGCGATACACTGATTCCAACGATCTTCTAACTTTTCGGTACCATTTTTATAGTACGATTTCGTTTTTTCCTCAAAATAGGCGATCACCTCTTCATTGCTCTTAAATTTCTTTCCAGTGAGCATTCTCTTGAGGTCTGCAAACAAGAAAAAGTTGCTGGTGGCCAGATCTGGAGAATACGGTGGATGTGGAAACAATTCGAATCCCAATTCATGCAATTTTGCCATCGTTTTCATTGATTTATGATAGAATTAGAATTAGAATTTTCGATTTGACTCCGGAGTGTAATGATGGAGCCATGTTTCATCCATTGTCACATATCGACGCAAAAATTCTGTTTTATTCCGGTTGAACAAGCCCAAACACTGCTCTGAATCATCGATTCATTGTTGTTTTTGATCGGTTGTGAGTTCGCGCGACACCCACTTTGCACAGAGCTTTTGCAGGCCTAAATATTCATGCACGATATGTCCAACACGCTCCTTTGATATCTTCAAAGCCTCAGCTATCTCGATCAACATCACTTTACGGTCATCTAAAATTATTTTGTGGACTTTTTTGATATTTTTTGGAGTAACAGCCTCCTTTGGACGTCCACTGCGTTCATCGTCCTTGGTGCTCACATGGCCGGTTTTAAATTTTGCAAACCACAAATGTACTGTTGAAAGAGCTGGAGCAGTGTCGAGATAATGCTCGTCAAGCAGTTTATTGATTTCAGAAATATTTTTTCCCTTCAAAAAGCAATATTTTATCAGCACTCGAAATTCTTTTTTTTCCATCTTTTTTCAAATAACAAAAGTAGCTACACTCACAACGCAATATCTCACAAACTAATGGTCGGACTGCTGTCAAATTTTGACATGTATCGTTTGAAGGTTGGTACTAACTAAAAATCATATGAAAAACATTCTAGAAAATTCACCTCTTAGAATTTTCGGAAACTTTTCAGCCCATGTGTTATGTCCTCAAATGGGGATAGTTGGTAAAATTTCATATAATTTTTTTTAATGTTACCACAATATTATTTATACTGAATTCATGTAAGATATGTCGCTTCAGTCGAATTGTTCTATCAAACATTCATTCATTTTATTATGAAATAGTTGAAAATAATTATAAGATTAATTGTGAAATTTAGATGTGGAAATCTAACGATATTATATTGATTTATAAATTGAAAAAACTAATTATAATATCAAGGATATATAGAATATTGAAGGTATTGATATATTTAAATATGTTTAAAAAATATTAAAAAAAAATGATTGGACTTCATATTGGTAACTTCAAAATTCCAAATTTAAATATTCACTTATACAAAGGTATAAGACATAAGACATAATTCATAACACTGCGTTATCTTAGAATAAATAAATATATGGCCATGTGATAAATTTGAATTTGTATTTAATTTAGATGCCCGAGAAGAAAGTAACTAAATAATTGTAATGTTATCCCATCCTATCCGGAATCTAGTTTTTGTGAATCTGATGATGATGCAGATGATTATCAGAATTTTATTGAAGAAGTTGAAAAAAGTGATAGTAAGAAGAGGTTAAATAAAAATATTTAATTAATAAGCAATATATTACAGGGTGTCCAAGAGCTGTGTGCATTCATGCAAGGGGGTGATGGGGGGACATAATTCTAAGTCGAAATTACTAAATAACATTTTTCGATTTGGAGCTCTGGTTTCGAGATATGGCAGTAAGAATTTTTCTCGGCAGTCCATCGTTAATGGACCAATAACTTCGAAAGTAAGGTAAATACAGAAAATTTATAGTAGACCAAATTTGTAGAGAATTAAATTCCGAATTAAAATGTGTTATATAAATTATTTTATAACATGCTTCAGTTTCAAGTTATTGAACAATATAATTGTAAAATAACTATATTTTCTCAAGAATTTCGTATTAAAATGAATTTTTTTAAAACTCTAACGGCGTAACATATTATTTTTATATCAAAGTAAAACTAATTTATTTCGCTACAATTTTGTAAAATATTTCATTTAGCTATGACTAACAATTTAAAAGTTATAAATGTTTAAAAAAAATGGTGTAATTGAAATAAAAAAATAAACTAAAATTATAGCTATTTGGCACAAAAGAATAGTAGGCTTATTTAAATTTCGTTTATTCATAAGCAAATGACGAATCATCTTCTTTTATTCTTCGTGGACACCCTGCACGTATAGAAAGACTAATTCCATTTTCTTTTAAGAATTCAGTTGAAATATTTAATATTATAATTAAATTTAAATTTTTTTCCGTTTTACTCATCAATAGTAATTCCATAGTAGCATTTAAATCGGTTGGCGTCATATTGATTGCAATATAGCTTCATCGTTTTCTGCAAATCGTGTAATTATAATTGTAATTGTATTAAAATCACGTAAAATCAAAAATAGTGCATTCAATTGCATTCATTGCAAATAATATAATAATTCACTATAAAAGTTCATTCCATCTATAGCGCCATTATAACTGCTTACGAAAGAGGTGAAGTACAAACGTCTCTGTAAATACCCGGCGAACAGAATGCTTAAGTAGGTTGGACGTATGGTTTACTACCAACTTCGGAAAAACAACCAGTTATGCGAACTGTGCAACACGGTCTCGGATCGGCCAGGATAAACGGTATCCACTCAAGCAGCAACATTGTGAATCTATCAACCGATTTTTACTGAAAATTCTTATGTAACATATATGCATTTAAATTGGACTTAATATAATATTAAATGGCGTAAGTTTTCTGATAGCATGTGTAGAATATGGTAATACATGCTCGCTTGAAAACTCTCTATTTATAAACTTCAAAACGTATTATTTAAAATTTGTTTGTACTAAATAAACGGTATTTGGGGGAAGCATTATTATTTTGTTTTCATTTAAAAAATATCGCTGCTGAAATTGAGATTTGAGATGAAAAATGGATTTACTATGAGGATTTTAAGCATAGAATAAGCTTGGTTACACCCTGGTGATGCTGGTCCATCACAGCGAATGCCGATAAATGATCCATCACGACCAGAATGAGTGAATAGGCAGAATAAATTAATTGTTCAACATGAAAATGCCTAACCTAATACTCCAAATGTCGTTAAAAACTATTTACAAGGACAGAACTGCGAAGCCCCATATTCGCCAGACATAATTCCTTCGGATTACTATTTTTTCCGATTGATAAAGTCAGCTCTTCAAAATGAACGATTCACATCTTATAAAAATATCAAAAATTGGATTGACCAATGGATCGCTTCAAAAAACGAGAAATTCTTGAGACATGGAATCCAACAATTTCCTGAAAGAAAAGTCTGTGGCTTCTGCGATTGAATATACTTTAAATAATGTACCAATTTTATGTACGTGCTAAATAAACATGAGATTGTAACAAAAAAACGGAACTTACTTTTGCATACAATATATCCTATATTATAAAACAGATCTTTTTATGAAAATTGTGGAGAACGTCTAGATTTTCAAATTGAGTAATGGGCAATAATAACGAATTTCCCAGGAAGCAACTGTCCAAGGTATAGATTTTCCAAAATATCTAATGGATGTTCATATACCTATAATCCTAATTTGAACATACAATACATACGAAATTTCATTAAAATCGGTTTAGAAATGATTAGTTTTATCAATTTCCAAGAAGTTGGGGTGAAAAGTGGTATACATTTTCCAGAATTATCATGTGGTCTATTCATTTAATCCCAACTTGAACATACAAATGAAAATTATTTATCAAAGTCGGTTAAGAAATGACCAATTTACCTAACTCAAGGAATCTTTTATCAACCATTGCCCCTGCAATGGATGTTAATTTTTCAGAAATCTATTTAAAGATACTCATATAAAATCATTTTAAAGATATGTGCCGAATTTTATTTTTCGTAACTGAAAAAATATCATAACAACAACAATTGAAATAATCGGATTAACGCATGGTTGGTATTTATATTTGTCGCATAATTGAGACACAAACTATATGTAATAATTGCACGATATGTTATCGAAATCAGCAAAATACACCTATAATTACCATAGATAATATGAAAACGTATTTCACGTGTCATACACTAATTACAACACGTAATATATAATTAAATTTAATTTTTGGTGAGTTCGTTGTTTCTTCTGAAAGTAATTATTTTGCTATATATAATTATTAAGTAAGTTGGGTATTGAATGCATTGAATCGATCGTGTGCCTTCGTTTTCGTTTACTATTTTTTCAAAACCCTTTACCGATTAAAAATTTCGTTCATTAAGCACAACTTTTCGTTACATGTTTTGGTATACCTCCACTGTATAATAATATTTCAATGTTATATTTCACCGTCAATTTAAAAGTGAAATTTAATTTTTTCTAATATAATTTCAATATACCCAAATAATATGGTTTTTTTGTTTATATAATAATTGAATATTTGTATTCGATTTTACCTCACCTGTTTACTTGTCATTTAATGAAATTCAAAACCGAATAAACAATATATAAATAATATTGTGCCCACATTATTGAAAATATAGATAATCTCTGTATTGCCAAAAATGAAAACAGAGAACACACACACACAGGAAACCTATAAATAAATATATTTTGGTTTTTCTACATTATCGCCAAATGTAAAAGTTATGTATCGTTGATAAAATATGTAACATAACTCGTATGTATTTACAAAAGGAATATATTTATAATAAAACTAATGTTGTTCTATAACAACAACACGAATGACTGACTGTATTATAAAATATTATATATAGAATTATTATATGTGAGGATAGGACATCAATAATTTTGTTTATTTAATTTGTTTTATTATATTTACTTTAAAAGGATATTATAAATATATATATATATAGGATAGGATGTCCTTTCTTCCATTTTAATGCCTTTTTTTTCGCCATATATATTTTTTATATGCGTATCATTAGCTGTATTATACATATTTAAACAGCAAATATCGTTAATCCTGACACTTTTAATCCAAACAATTTTTAAAGCGGTAAAACCGCTAATCTTTGGAGATATATTGCATAAATATATATTTAGATAGGATCTTCCTAATAAACGTGATTTTAAAACACCCCAAATTAAAGTCTGATATCGCGTAAATATATAATTCAATATGTGTGCAAACAAACACCGGGTTGTAGATAGTGGAACGGTACGTATTGAGTTAGCTATATGAATAACAAATAAGTAGAGTAGCGTATAATATGGTAACTGTGTGGGAGAGTAACTAAAGGGTCTGAAAGTAATACAAATAAAAAAATAAAAAATACTTACGAATTTACAGAATGGTTAAGTAGGTTGAACGTGTGGTTGACTATACTTACTTCGGAAAAACAAATACTTATGAGCGCAATTAAACACGACCACGGATCGGTTAAACAAAGCAAAGGTAACGAAAAAAGTACAACGATTTAAAACTTGCATCATGGAATGTTAGAACTTTGTTGCGTCAATATGTCCTTAGAAACACTAAAAAAAAACAGTCAAACAGGATTTATAACAGCCATTCAAGAGACTAGATTGCATAGTAAAAGAAGAAAGTTTTTATACGATTTTGCAGTTTTCTTGGTACGACAATTGCTTTTAATCAGGATTGATGAATCGTATTTGAACCCTACGTTTAAGAATAAAATTTTTTAATTTGATTCTCATCAATGTACGCAATGCACCCAATGAGGATGAGGTGACGGATGTGTTTTATGAAAAACTGATATTACCGCAGAAAACCTGTTGAATGTAATCCAGATGACAGAATCCTCTTTAAAATTCGATACTGGCAGTTGGATAAGACTAAAACCATATCTTGGTTTTAATGCCATATGCAGAAAGTTAATAAATGAACTGTAAGACGTGGCTTTTCTTGGCTTTGAATTTTCGTTAGATATTGACAAAAACTGACATTATTTTATTAATTCTTTGAATTCTTTTTCTTTCCTTGGTTTGGTTTGTCTTTTTTATTTTACATAAAAGGAGTTAGAACAATAGAAACGTGTTCTCCAACACTTCACACTTATGTGTTAGCTGCTACTATGGTGCTGAGGCAAATGAAACCCATATAGATTTGACATTTTGGGACACAACCATTGAACAAAAATATATATAGTGACTTTTTGCCACAAAGAAGAAGATTATGTTTCTAACCTTTCTACGTTTTTTGTACGAATTCATTCCTACCAGAGATAACTGGTTGCCCTCTCCAAAGTGCAATTGTTTAATTAATTAGTTTAATTTGGGAATTCATTACACAATTTTGATGAAATTTAGTACGTATAGGTGTACAATGGGATTATATATAAGGAATTTATAAGAAGTTTTTGAGAATCGATACTCATGGTCATTTTTCTGATCAGATAAATAAATCTCTGTTAATTTGGGAATTCCTTATCCGATTTTGATGAAATTTATATATATAGATGATTTCTAATGTAGTTAGGCAGAATCGATCCTCAGCGTAATTTTTTTGATCAGTCCTAGGAATATTGGTTAAATTTTTAGGTATAAAATTCGATTATATTATCAATTCCCAAAAAAAATTTTGCAGAATTATCAGGACAGTTCCAGCTATGCGTTTAAGAATTCTGGTTAATCTATATAGTTTGTTACAACTACAGTAACTACAAATTTTATTACATTTTATACGTTCATATACTCACTTTTTTGTCCGAATTTACGATATTTACTGTGCACATTTTCTTTGGTGACTGCGTATATAAAAAAAAATACAATCAATATAGCGAACGGGATTGAAAAAAACTTGAAATTCTGTATTTTTATGCTTAAATATAAAAAGTTAGTTTCATTTGTTATTAGTACCGATATACGAATATATTTTTTGAGATCAAATTAAGTGAATTTATTTTATTGTATAACGAATTGTTGTGTAGATTTTAAATTGAAAGATCTACAAGAAATACAAAAAAAAGGTTGTATGCACGTCGTAGCGCAGTATAAATTATAGGCAATATAAATATATTGTTCAAATTTAATAGAATTTCTTGTTCCTTTTTTTGTATATTTTTTAAAATTAATTATTTACTTATTTACAACTTGTTTTTTTTTTTTCTGTTTACGTCTTAAAAACACACACACGCACACACACATACAATTTTGTAAATATTGATAACGTTAAATTCTTACAATCAATTTTTTGCCTTTGTACACATGTAACAATTTATGTATATATTTTCTATATTATATTTTATTTAACATTTTCAATCAATCAAATTCGCACCCATTTCCAATCCCCCACACAATTCTATTCATTTATACACATAAGACGATATAAAATTTATGTTTACAATTCACCATTACTTTGCGTAATTTTCCGGATCATTTTTCAAAAACTTCAAGTTAACTTTCTGCTTGCTAATTTAATACTTTGATAGATTTCTGAATAAATTCGTTATAAAAAGGTGCATATATTTGTTGGTGGCGGGCAGTGCATATGAATGTTATATAAAGAAATGAAAAAAATTGCTTTTAATAGTATGATTTATGAACTTTATAAATATTATTATTATTATTATTATTATTATTTAGAGCATACGTAAATGTTATATAAAAATTAATAATTGACCTACACACAGAGTGCCCCATTCGTATTTTATTGAATATGAATTTGAACTATTATATTATATTATTTGCTTCTTAATTTGAAATTCTAGTTGCTACAGCTAGAACGAAAACCTCTATTTCATGTGAGCCTGAACGAAAGCACTTGCAAGGGGATGACTTTTTGCATGTTGTTTTTAAATTTAGTATAAGGTCATATAAAATCCCGCGATGAATATATTTAATTTGAAGGTGGTTTGTAATAGTTCTAGGGAAAGAAGTAAATTCTATATTTCTACTATAGTACGAACAAATTTTGTACAGATAAAGTATAGGTAATGTAAAGTTATGGTATTACGTGAATTATATACGAAAAACTGACAACGTTTGGGATAGCTTCTATATGAATTTCATGAGAGCAGATATGATGATAATATACCTATAAATTAAACATAGTGTTGCATAATGAATCATACATACATTATTAATTAGTGAAAATGTTCCGGTTGGGATGCGATCTATGAATTTTCTTGCTGTAATTAGAGCACCAGTTCAAAATATGTGAATTGTATTCAAGCGGTGGTGTTATACAAAATCTTTATACGCATACGCAATAAGAGCTAATAAATATTCAGAATTTAGAAATTCTTAAATATCCAATACAAATTATATTGTATTTGATGGTGCTATATTAAAAATTTTCTGATAATATTACGTACCAAGACAGTGATTAACTACTGTTATGAAAGACTTTAGGATTAATATTTATAGTACTCATTTGTTGACAAATGGTACACAGGTTTTGGTTTTAGATGAGTTAAATTTAACTAAACTTAGTTTCCCCAATTAATCATTATTGCTAGAAGATGGTCCGTGACGCCCGAATATCATGATTTTGTGGTAGCTCGTATGATGAATGAAGCGTATACTGTCACCAGTGCAACAATGAATTGAATTACTTACTTACTTACTTACTTACTGCAAGGCATTAATACCCAGGTACGGTTTTAGCCTTCCCCCAACCGACCTATTTACAGCTAACGTCTTCCAATCCAGAATTTTAAGGATCCTAATATCACAGTTCATTGCATCTAGCCATCTAGTCTTATGTATTCCGGCTTTTCTTCTTCCTTCTAGATTACCATTCAACAGTTTTTCGCAGCACACATTCACCCTCCATGCGTAATACGTGTCCAAGTCATCTTAATCTATTGATTTTGATTGTTTTGACAATATTTGATTGATCGTACAAATTGTCTATTTCAAAATTTCATATCGTCTCAAAACATTATAATAGTACCAAATATGCCACGGAGTATTGTTCGTTCGAAAATCCGAAGTAATAGTTCTTGATTCTGTGACATCCATAATAATAATATTGGACATGATAATGTTTTATACAGCTCCCACTTAAGATCTCGTTGTACGGAATGTAATTGCTAATAAATAAATCATTGATGACAATTAAGAAAAGTATTGACGAAATTAAAGTGAACCCTGCTGAGGCTGAGACACCACTGCATGCATGAATGAGAAAATAATCTAAAAGCTGATTCAATCAAGAATAACCTTAATTTTTCTATCAATGATATAATTCAATTACAAAAATAAATTTTCGCAATTAAAAATTCATAAATCTTATAAATAAATTTAATGTTTTATGTCAAACCGTATATCAAAAGTTTTAGTCAAATCTCTAATGAGACAATATACTTGTGATTATTATAATAGGTAAAGTTCATAACACTTTTACCAATATTATTTCGATATTATAATAGATTTTTCCTGTTTATTTTTGAAACCGAAGTGCCGATCATTATATAGTTAAGTTATTCACGTCTAAATAACTTCACAAATTTGTTACTTATAATTTTCTACATAATTTTGTAGAAACTGCGGGATTGGAGCAACGTTAGCAATTTTCAAAAGCTGATGGAAATATGCCAGTTGAGTATAATTTATGGAATAGTTTTCTAAGTGGATTCATTAAAAAGAATTCACATTTACTTAAAACAAATGAAAGGATGTCATCGGTAACGACGCCTTTATTAGTGATTCAGGTGGAATCAAAAGTGGTTTTATATACTACATACACCCTGTCTAAGACGATAATATTTTTGCATCTGAAAATTTACGGAACGGAAAGTATTTTTAAAATGGAATCATTAGTGTCATCTATATATGATTGTGTTTTTATGAGAACATGGAAGTCAATAAATTATCACGAGAATTCGTTAATGTATTACCATATTTTCGTTAATAATTGAGGAAATAGAAGAAGTTTGAGTAAAATTAGACTTTATTAACACTAAACGTACCGACACTTCGTATATACCTATCCCTATCACAGAGGGTCAAATGACCCCTATAAAAAAAGTTATGTATTTTACTATATTTTGGCAAGTTTGGTGCATGAATTAAACCTTTTTTCAATACCGATTACAAATTGTTAATTTATTAAATCAAAAAAATAATAACATAACACAATTCAAATTTCAAACATAATAATTAATTTCGATTTTAATATTACACGATTCATTTTTTATTTTGATAGCATTTTTTACAAATTATTGGGTCTTCGATGGCACATTTTCCACACACATATTTTGTACATTTCATACCATTTTTTTGTAGTTTTGTTTTTCTCTTGCAGAAACTTATTTGGCACTTTTTCCTCTTTTCCACACATGAAACTAATTCTGAATCTGTTGAGGTTTCCTGCATAATTTCTTGTTCTTCCTGTTGCTTTTGTTGTAAATCTTCTGCAAGTTCTTCTGCTAATTTTAGTAAAAATTGTTGCCTAGAAATTTTATCGCCAGTTGTTTCTGTATATATCACCCATGAATTAATTCCAGCAAGGTCAAGAATATTGAAAAAAATCTGTAGAAGCCATTTTCGGGATTTCGATTTCACGGAGTACTTTCTTGCCATCTGATTTGCCATGTCTACACCAAATTTAGTGCTATTATAAAATCTAATAGTTTTGGGTAAAAACTTCCCCTCTTTTTCAATGCGTATCGATGAATGTCTTGAGCTAAGTAGAAGTATCTTTTTCGCCGGCTTACTTTTGTAAATTGTACTACTACATCTATTATGTGGACATACATATGCGTACACAGATTGATCATTTTTGATATTTGTCCATAGGAAATGACCTAACAAGAGGAAATTATGGTCAACATAGTTATTGCAATGTGTAAGAATGAGAAAGAATATACGGCAAAATGAAAAAAAAATGTATTTATAATTATCCGACAGATATAAATCCTCATGTTTCATATTCATTCTCGTAGGGGTCAAATGACGCCGTGCGGTAGTTTAGTCAATTTTTTTTTGTCTCTCAGTAAACAGTAGCCAGTAGAGAAGCCAATTTGGAAGAAAACTTGTATAAATGTTTTCAATAAAAGTGGTATAAAAAGAATCTGATTTTTATGTTAATTTCAGAGTAATTTAATAAGAAAATGTCTAAAAGGGGTCATTTGACCCCTTCTGGTAGTTTTAGTGTTAAATTGATTATTATGACCAGAAATATATTATACTCTTGAATACAAGAAGTTATTTTGTTTTGGATCTTGAAATAAGTAAATTGTCGATAGTAATTACGGAATTATATGAATGTTATAGCTAAAATATAGTTATTTGTGTTAGCTTCTGCGTGCATTGGTGAATTTTAAAAAGAGAGAATAACCTATTTTTCTTATCGATTGTGAGTTTTTACTTTCTATTTGTAAACCACAATTTCGTTATAGTTTAATTTAAATCTTTTTCACTTTTTTATATGAATAGGGTATGAATTTGCTCATTCCTGATAATATAAAATTATTTCAAATGATATTTTATTATTATTATTATTATTAATATTATTATTATAAGAATTTTCTTAAACTGAATGAAAAACAATTTTTTCAAATTTTTTGTGTTATGAATTATTTTTCTATTTTTTTTTACATTAACTATTATATTTGTATCCAATTTATAATTCAGTAAAAATCTATAAATAATATAAAAGTAATGGAATTCTATCGGCTTAAATAATGTTATATGTTTCGATTGTATTTTATATATACACGTGCGCCTATATTCAACAATATCTCGTAAATACGTTATGAGAATGGGGCGAATGAAGATTTTTATATTTTGTGTATTTTGTATGTGTTACTTTCACTTGACATTTCTATAAATATAAAAGCATCCAATGAAAATGTTTTCATACATCATATAAAAATACAAAAAAAAAAATATATAAAAATATAAAAAAATAAATATTTCCACAAAGGAAATTCAATTTATATCCTCTTAAGAAAAGCTTACACAATTTAAATCTTCTCTTTTTATTTATTTTGGTTTTTTTTTTTTTTTTTTATACTTTGGTTAAACCAAAATATATATACAAAGCACTTGCAAAATATACAAATAAAAAAATGTTCTGTTCCCTCTAGGGATTTTAAACAAACATTTTTTATTTTATTCCAGTACATATAGGGTAAAAGATCCAAATTCCGATTACTTAAATTCAAATCCAAGTTCAAATGTAGGTACAATCTGTTTACACGTCTAAAACGATGACTGAATTTTCATATAAATTATTATTTTAATAACTAATTGCATTCCAACCAATAATTGACTAAGATCGCACGTATTTTCTAAAAATGTCTTAAGTTAAAAACAATAAATAAAATTTATTTCAACATTAATCTCTTAATATTTCAGCCACTGTTTTCCATTAATTTCGGCCGTCACATAAGATCCTATTTCCGGCCACACAAATAGAAACAAGTATAAATGCAATATGGAAACTTTTTTAAATTAAAAAACTATCTTCAAAAAAGTGGAATATCGAAACTATTACTTAATTTTATTCGTAAACTCTCATTATTTGTTCTTAATTTTTCAATATAATTTCAAAAGAATTTACAAATTAATTTACCAAAGTGATCAATAAATAATTTAAATATCATGATTAATATAAGGAGTTATATACACAGTGGCCGGACTTAAGTCGCAGTTTGGTCCTTTACCCTATTATGTGTTTTGTCGTATGTTAGTTATAGAGGTATTATATCTAAATCTAACTGTTTTTGCTATAGCTAGGCTTTTACATTATTTCTTATGCGTAAATGTTTTTGAGGAGCGCATATGATAAAGCATAAGTAAAAAAAAATGCCATCCCTTCAAATGACGTCAGTTCGTTTTTCTTGTTCTTTATAACAATAACTTGTATATATCTGTATGACATCACTGTGTCCGCAAAATTAACCGGTGGTGTTGTAGTTAGAGGTATTATATCTAAATGTAAGTGTTCCATTGCTATTGCAAAGCTTTATTATTTCTGTGTAAATGTTTTAGCAGAGCGAGTATGATAACGCATATGTTCGGTATGTGGTATTGCCAAAAAAATGCCATCCCTTCAAATGATGTCAATTCGTTTTTCTTCTTCCATAACTGTATAATTGTATGGAAGTCGTCTGTCCGAAACGTAACCTGGAATGGATTACGACAATTCTATACTATTAATTTATTTTTACAAAAATAATTCTAGAATCTCTGTTTGGTTGCCTTTATATAGGTTTCAGTAATATCTTCTATTAGATATCCCAAGCATATCATGTCTCCGATATATCGATCGGTCATCTCACACACCACATAAAAACATTTCACCAACTTCTGCAGGTTGTCCCATCCAGAATAAGATATATCCGCAGGCATATCCAATTATTGTTCTCCTTTATATTATATAATAATATTAATTTAATTAATCAATCGACCATATTTACCAAAATTTACTTACTTACTGCACGACATTACATGCTTCCATAGCTATACAATTCTACAACGTAGAATAACAGTTTAATGCATTATGTGGGATATTCTTGTGATATCTTAAATGTGGTCTAGAAATATCATGATCGAAAAATTAATATCACTGGGATATTGCCGGGACATTTTATTTAAACATTATATCAAAATGTTATCAAAAATTACCGTGAGATATCATTTGAATGACAGGGATATTGTAATATTGCATGCATAAACATTCGTCTGAAGTAATAATTCAGAATCATTTAACGATTCAACAAATCTATAAATTTTATCATCAACTACAAATAATTTTACATTCATTGTTTAAAAACGGAAAGCATTTCATTAATATATAAAATGAATAAAATAGAATCAATGTTCTGATGTTCTGGGAACCAACTGATGTGATTGCGATAGAATAAAACAAAATACCATCCATTAGTACACTACGTAAACGATCGGTTAAGCAAGACCCAAATCAATAAAACAAAACGAACGTCGAAACCAATCCTAATAAGAGCTTTTTGACCAGTATCGCTTAGCAAATTTTTTACTAAAATCCGTTAAAATTTTATCAAAACAATATTTAACAAAATCAAATAAATTGTGTTGTTGCGGATCAAGTAATAAGGACATAGTAATAATAAACTTACCATTAAATATTATATATAAAAAATTCTTAGAATACAGGACAACTGAAAGATAATTTTTTTAACGTAATTTTTAACATCTTTTTTGTAAAGTATAGAATTACGAATGATTTGTGCAACAAGTTAGATAAGGCATAACTGGTCAAGTCCCTATTAAATTATGTGCGATCAGAGATAAAGCCAAAAAATAAAAACACATTTCTGCTTAATGGATATAATGTCATTAAAATTCAAAATTTAATTATATAAAATCGAATTCTTCCTTTTCTCATCTAAATTCGTGATAAGACGTGTGAAATATTTCCGAGTCATCATTAAGCACAACAAAGTTTCTGTATAGAACTGTAAATATCAGCAATACTAATGGAAAAATGCAATTACAAACCATTGGGGTCTTTGTTCAACGTTTCACCTTTACCATTTTAAAATAATTTAATTTATTACTGATATCTTCTTACAACAACATGATGAGAGAATTTTAAAGACGAATTTTAAGAATCAACAAAATTTAAAATTACTTTATATACATTTTTCGAGCGACACGCACAAAAACTAAAGTAATAAATGTCTCACTTTATTAAGTTCAAGCATGCAACCAATCGATGAATAATTATAATATATTAGAAAATCTTTCCCGGTTATTTTTCAGACAGATGACAGATGTATTCAAAAAATTACAATATAACAATATTTATATAAATGTAGATAGAAGTACGACTAACTCGAAAAACATTTGATAAACATTTCTGTGGTAAATACAGAATATTATAAAGAATATTTCTTTGTTATTCGGATACATTTCATGTATGCGTACCAGCAAAAATATTATTGTTTATTATTATTATATAATACACAACTGATGTGATGTGTATGGCCAAAATGATGTATGTAACTTTTCACATTAAAATGTATTATTATATACAAAACATGAATAATATAGAGAAATATCAACCATCCGACAATGTATGTGAATATATTGTTTGAAGGCCAAAGGGAACGTTTTACAACATGTATAGAAGATTTTATTTATTATTATTAAGGGAAATGATGACGAAAACCATAATCTTTTAAAGAAAAATCATATTATATTATACGCACAAAAATATGTGTATACATTTTATTTATTATCCCCCACAATTGTTCACAAATATGTATATCCATAAACATAACCTCATAATATTATAATATAATAAAATAGTCTAACTTTCTTTTTCTTATCCTTTTAACTGCGTGTGATGCGAATGAATGGCAAAGAGATGGGGTGTGCTTAAAAAAATGGAAAAAAAATTTAAATTGACGTTGAAAAAATAAGTTGTTGGTGTGAGAGAAAATTGATAAATGATTGCATAAATAAAAATATATTTACAATACGCACAGCAGCAAAAAAAAGGGAAAATAATGTATTTTAAAGGGAATTTTGATTATGTTTTGTGGTAAATTTTTTTTTTCTCTGAAGTCAATTTAAAAGTTTATTGATGAAATTTATTGTAATTGTAATGAAGTTTAATATGGGTTTTTATTTTTTTTTTGCTGCTGCTGCTATGAAAATGACAATGAAAATAAAATGAAATTTTCTACTTGAATATAATAATGAGTGAGTGAAACGAAAAAGTACAACTTTATAATAATAAAATTATGGTACACATATTGTAAACGAGGGCTGTTCAAAAATTTCGTGGAGTGGCAATGAAAACGTAAAATGTATTTATATTGATTAAATTGACAATAAACTCTTCCATCATAACATTAAATTGCACTTGATGTTATAAAGTTTCAAAATCCCCATAAGGACGATGCACAATCGCTTCTTCATTTGATGAACAGACATTTTCCACCAAGAAATTATTTTTTAAGATTTGAGAACCAAAGGAATTGGATCAGGTGAATAGGCTGAATATTCCAACAACTCATATCACAATTTTTACATCGCCAATGGACTTGCATTATAGGCGCCGGTGCATTGTCTTGATGCAAAATCATTCTTTTATTTTACAAACTTGATGTTTTCTAGATAATTTCATCTACTCTCTCATTTGTCGCAAAAATTTTCAATTATTATATTCTATCCAGTTATTGTTTTAAATTTTTCAATATAATCAATTAAAAAAATACCTTTTGCATCCTGATAACTGGAGGCCATAATCTTTCCCAACGTTAACGATTGAACTTTTTTTATCTTCTGTGGTGCACTTCCACCAGAGGTACTGTACATTGTTTAGACTGCTCCTTCTTTGATTCTGGTGTATAATGTGGTGTATCCATCTTTCTTTGATTTTTCTGAAAACGGTTCTCACGTAGTTTCATTATCGAATGGGCAAATGCTGCCCATAGTATTTTTCGTACAAAAATGTTCCGTTAAAAGTTGTGAGTTAAGATGCCTTTTACAATGCATCAAGCGCATCTGCTTTTAATCACCGTTCGACTAATGTCCAATAAAGATATAATTTTTTTTTATTTCTGGTAATGCACAAACAACAGAACGACGGCATATCAATAAACAAAATTGAATTACAAGGAGTGAAAATAATCATCAAATAACTGATCAATTAACTGTATGTTATTTATAATTCGCTTTTGAGACAGGTAATCGTTATAGAACAAAGATTTTTCATTTCTTGTTTAGCCACACCGCCCATATCATTATCGAGAACCAAATTCAACGGTTCATTCATTTCGATAAACGAACATGCTTTCGTTTTGATTATTTTCCTTGTGCTTCTTCTCGTGTCTATAAACCGATAAACCAATAAACTTGGGTACCATTGGAGGAGTGATTGAATATTAGTGATGACATTATTTTTTTGTTCCACCAGAAATTTCCATCTTGAAAAGATATGCGGGGTATACACAGTAAAATTGTGTAATACAAATATATTGGGCGCACATCTATAAAACTATACAATATTCTTCTATATTTTGCGCCAAATTCTACTGATCTCGAAATTGACCACTGGAATATAAAAATGTTTTCGAACATTAATGAAAAATCAAACAAAATAATTCCAAATATGTTGGTTGGTATTATAAATTTCCTTTAAATAAAAACCAATCAATATATATTCCAAATATATCAAGATAATTTGCTACCAATAAATTTTGTTTCGGGGATTAGCCTACAAAATTATCTAAGAACTGTAGAAATTAATCCTTACAATATCCATATGTAGAATAGATACAAACAAACAAGGATATAAACACAGATTTAATATGTAGGAAAGTTGGGATATATTGTGCGTATATGAAAATAAAACGATGGAAAAAGGCGGGCCATTTATATAATTTATTCTGGAAGAAAATTGTAGAACACTTATTAATAATTATAATCCGCAATTTGTTGATATGAAATTAAAATCGACTTCTTCGTCATAGTTCATACTGTATGATGCATAAACATTTTTCATAAAATAATTTTCAGTACTATGACGAAAAAGTCGATTTTAATTTCATATCAACCAATCACAAGCGTCGAGGTAAATAAATCATTTAAAAATAATCCACAATGTTTATATGAATTATTTAAATTAATATTCGCATATATATGCGCGATATGGAACAATGGAATACATGAAATACTTCTCTAACGTAAATAAAATTTAAAATACTTATAATTCAAATGAAAATGTAAAAATTCCATTTGAATGGTCATCAGTATCTGTGAATTTTGTTTTGATAATTTTTTCTATAAATAGTCCTATATATTTATTACCTTTTAAAAATATTAACGCGATCGAAAATCGTTTTAACATATTTGGTTCACTATTGTGATTCCGAAATTTTGCTACCCCAACTGATGTTAATTGTGTGGCCATAGGTGAAATTTTTGGGTAGAACCTAAAACATTGATTGTGTCATGTCTATAATGTCATTAATCGCTAAACAGTTGAAGAAAATTTGGAAACTTGAGGTTGCATTTCAATCATATTATTGTATAATACTGTATATTTATAAATACATTTACATGCACTATATGATCCTGTGGATGCATATTGGTTATATAAAATGTCATTCATTCAGGAAATTGCAAGGTTTCCGTTTCCAACATTTTTTATCTTAATCTACTGCATTTGTATTTGTTCTGGTATGATAACTTTGCGGAACGCTTGTGATTGAACAATTTATTTCCGATACTTATATTATATTCCGTTTCTATTATAAAATTTTACAAACTCTGCTTTTTGTTATTATTATGATGTCCACACTTTATCTTATTATTATAATTCTAAACTTATTACCAATATTACATATAGGGGTGAACGGCGAAGGGAGGGCACCCCTCCCCTAAAGATAAAGTGTTACATAAATCAGAGGCTATATGAATCATTAGCAATTAGTGAAGGAAAGAACTTATAGTGAGAAACCGTCAGTTCAAGTGTATTATCAGTTTTTTCACATTAATTTAATTCAATTTTATTTTTGTTCGAATATATGGAAAGTATACATTTTTTTCAGTGTTCAAAAGTTTCAATGCATGAGATAAAATTTTTTCAAATATAATTGTTTTGTATTGTGTGAATATATGTAAAAAATTTTAACATTATTATTATGTGTTTTTAAATCCGTGTATGTGAAGCTATCCAAGCTTGACATCGTCCTATTTTGTGGTTAAATAAGGAATCAACTATCAAATTCCAATACGAATATGACCTATATGTTATATTATATATGAATTTAAGCTTAGAATATTTCCTCTCCAAAGAGATTAGATATAAATTATGCATCTGCTAATAATTTAGAATAATTCCAATGTATGTATTTTAAATTAAATGTGCTCTGCTATATATGGAATACATGTTCAAAGAAAATTGAAATCTATATTGGAAATCTATTTCAAACGTACCACCTCAATTTTGGTTGTTATTACCAAAATAAGAAAAAAATGCAAACTCTTATTTTAAATTTAAATAAATATATGAGATCAATTAAAATTATGAAACAGTCAATGATTTATTGTTCTTACTTTTCTTATATGCGGATAAACGAAATTACAACTTTATGATACTAATAATATTACTAATACTACGGTATATAGTTTTTTATATCCTTTGCTCTATCTATATTTATATTATATGTTTGTTGTAATAAATAAATTTGTACTGAAATTCTTATATCCTTATACAATATCTATCTATATCTATGGCATATATATATCCTTAATATATATGGTATTTGTGATGCTTAAGAGTTCCTCAACCCAATACATAATCTTATATATGATTTTTTTTTTTTTCATTTCGTCTTTCTTTGCTCATTTATCTTATCGATTTAATGACACTGAACACAAACAACTGAGAAAAACTTATGATAGGTCATGGTTTTCATTATTATAAGCTTTCCCAACAACATATTAGTATTTATTTATTTTTATTTGTTACCATATATATTGTACGTACAGCGACGCTTATCTCGTATACTCGTATTATATAATACAAAAGTACACATATTAAAAGTATATATAGAAGTAATTTTTTATATATCTCTGCGTTATATTCACCTATTTTTTCGATATACCTAAAATTTGTGTTAGAATAAATGCTCTTCATGACAAATAAACGTTAATTAATTATAAAAAATTATGAATATTATTAAAAATATGTTGATTAAATTATAAATCAAAATGTTAAATTATAAATTATCTGATAAAAATTATTCATGGAAAATTTCAATCAAGTCTCATTATATTAGTATACTTGCAATTTTTCATTAAATCTATCTTATTTCAGCCGAAAGATTTTTGAAACAATAGCATGTGGCAATGACTTAGACACCAGATAAATTATTCGGAAACATATTTTTGATTCCTTTGACACCCTACAATTATCTATATAATATACTGATGATACTACAAATGAATAAGAAAATGTTAATCTTACCGCATTGACTAGATTTAAATAATTCTTTAAATGGTTATCTCAATTACACCGAAATGATTTATACCTATGGTAAACAAACAAACATTTATATACCACTTATAAAGAAAACTAATGTTTAAGATTTGCTCTTAAACACTGATCCAAACAAATATTCCACTATTTCGACAGCATTTAATTATACAAAAATAGAATATGTTTTTATGCCCCTGACAACTTAATTTGGGACTGCAAAAATGGTAGCCTCGTTAAAATTAAATACATATTTGATGCTAGTGTTAATTGGTCCCTATTTCTTATAAATATAGAGTAGATTTTTATGAATCCATGATTAGAAATGTTGGGTTATCAATAATGATAAAGCAAAATAAAAACAATTTTATCGCAGCAATTTCAAAATCATGAAATTATATTCTAACCAAAAATATACTTATTTCATCAAAGGACCTAAAAGAAGATAATTTCTTGTATTTTCTATATGGGTTACCAAATATTTTAGCGATCACTAATCAATTCAATAAAATCTATCACACTCATATGGATGTTACTTATACGCCCTTAATATTGTAAAGATACTTTTCGTAAATTTCCGGATGAAAACCATGTTCTTCTAAGATATGGTATTACAATTTAATAAATAAAATATAACTGATCCTTCGATATATTTATCCTTTGAACAATAAGATCATTTTTAACGATTATTCAATTAAATTTCTATTGTAATATAGTTCAATAGTATAGTAATATAAGCTATAAACAAATTCAAGAACAATATTCATTGAACTGTAATTCCGACATCCATGGGAAAACGCATTTTTCTAATCACTGGGTCTCGTACGTTCTAGTATATATTTACTATTGTACACCGCACTTATATTAATTGTGTTCTTTTGGTAATCGTCAAGTACTTACAATTAATTTTGGTTTGAGTAAATGATGATTTTTCTACTTCTACCTACTCGCATTTTTTCTTTTAATCACGTACAAGTAGTTACGAGTAGCAAATCTCATAAGGGAAGGAAATATAATTTTTTGACATATTGATGGCTCTTATGTTGTCTTTTTATTTAATTAATTAAGATTTAATTTAATTGAAGTTAATAAAATTGTATTAGAAAAAACAATAACCACGTTTAGCATTTTTAAATTATTTTTCACTTATGTCTCATTTGAAATAGGGTGTTATTTTGGCAGATTTTTGTGTTTTCGAAATAAGTATAATTAAAAGTACTTGACGATGACCAAAAGAATACATCTATTATTGAAAACTTTGGATAATATCAATATTTGAATTGCTGAGGTTGTGCCCCATAATTTCAAGTCAAGGTTTCCATTCTATCCTTGTATGTTATAAGATCTTGTAATGCAGCGTTAAATTTAATGCGTTCACCTCAGCATTCAGTATAATTTATTAAATTTAAATCTCTTAGTTATTTATTTTTATTTACTAAATTCCTTTTTTCAATTTAATCTACAGTGTATTTTGAGGTATTTTACCGAATTCACTTGTGGTAATAGCGTATTGTTAAGCATAACAGGTGTCCAATTCCCCACTTTTATTGTAAAAGTAGAAGATGTACTGATTTTTGTTGAGTTTGCTCTTATTCTCCATACATTTAACCATATTTAAATTTTTTTTTAAGTTCTCCTTGTAATAATTTTGAAGCGTGCCGTCGGCTTGTGTATATGAAGACAATATCGTAAATGTTTCAACAATGATGTAATTTTTTTATTAGATACATATATTATTACGAACAATTGTAGACCAAAATATACTACTCTCATTTATTCTCGATCCTATTTGTTTTATAATATTATGATTTCCTTTTGATAAATTTAACCTAAAATTGACGACTTTCTAGTAATAATTTCAATATATTGATACTATTGATGTCGTTGCAGCGGCACTTCCAATTTGTACAATAGACCTTTGTATCATATATTGTATACTTTATCGAATGCCGGTGATATGTTCAATCCTACTAACCAATACGAGTAAAACTATATTTGTTTTTATTGCTTAAATTACGTAATTATTAATTGTACAATAATAATCAAAGTAGCTTCGAGTTTGTGAAATATTTTAATTAGAAAATTATAATTTTATGTATTGTATAAATGTTATATGTGTAAACATAGAGATGTTACTTTATTCGTACCGACTCAAACTGTTCTAGTTTGTTCAATGCCAAATATTATTCTTACTGAGAACTTATTTACACATAATATTCATACAAAAATATAATTTTCTTATTAAAATATTTCACCAACTCGTTACAGAAGCTACTTTCATTAATATTGTATACAATTAAATTATTTAAGTTAAGCAATAATATAACAAATATATTTAATATAAATATAAGTTAAGGGAATCAATAAACTGAAATGTCTGCTTAACTAACTACCTATATTGGAATACATGGATATAAACGTATCGGTATCAAATGGGAGTTTTTTTGTGAAAATGAAACACCTAATTTTAAATGGAAAAGTAAAAAACATTTTATTCAAAATATTGGCCATTGCTTTCTACACATTTTGACCACCTTTCTGGCAATTTGTGGATACCACACCAATAGAATCGTTCGTCTTTTGAAGCAAATTAATCAGACACACAATTTTTGACTTCTTCGTAGGAATCGAAGTGCTGCTCAGCGAATGCACGGCCCATAGATGAAAACATGTGGTAATCGGAAGGAGCCAAGTCTGGTGAATACGGCTGGTGGGGTAGCAACTCCCAGCAAAGTGCTTTGATTATATCCTGAACCGGTTTTGCTTTGTGCAGGTGCATTGTCAGTAGCAAAATTACCTTGACATGTCTTCTGGCCCATTCTGGTCGTTTTTCGATCAATGCCTATTTCACCAGGTTTTAGGAGCTCGTAGTAAACTACACCTTTCTGGTCCCACCAGACACACTGCAGATTTGTCTCCTTGCCGAAACGACCCATAATTTTTTCCATTTAGGATTGTTAAAATAAATCCTTCTATCATCGCCAGTAACAATTCGATGCAAAACTGATTTTCTTTCGTGTCTGACAAGTAAAATTTCACAAGAGTTTTTTCGGTTTTCCATCTGTCTTTCGTTCAATTCATATGGCACCCATTTTCACACTTTTGGATCTTTCCCATATCAAACGATCAGAAATTGTTTGTTGTGCAACATTTAACATTTCTGCCATTTGCTTTTGATTCACGGTGTCATCTTCATCCAATATTGCTTGCAATTCGGCTTCTTCAAACTCTTTTGGTGATCTTCCACGTTTATCAAAATTCTCACATCAAAACCATTATCTCTGAACCGTTGAAAACATCTTTTTGCATGTTGCTTCTGATAGATCATGATCACCATATGTATTCGATTCGACTCGGCAGCATTTTTCTTCAAATGAAAACAAAAGTTTAATGCTTTCCGCAAATCATCATTTTCTGGTACAAAATTCGACAATTTTAATACGATGAATAAATATGATGTTGTTTGTACAATGAGTTGATGTATATTAAACATGTTTGTCAGTTTGTCATAGCAACCAAACAAATAAAAAATTAATGCTCGTTCACAACATTTGAGACATTTGTATGTTGACGTTCATTTCATACCGGTAAACCTGGTATATTTATTTTTCTAAATTATTTTGTGATTGGAAAGTATTATGAAAACAACAAAATTAATACATATTTATTTAAATATTTGTAAACTTTTATTCCCAAAAAAATGTATGGCATACGAAAACATTGCTAAATTATATACAAAACCTGTACCGATAATAATAGAAATCTATGTTATGAACATTCAATGTTTGGTATATTGTAATATTTTGTAATATTTGTGTAATATAAATACAATACAATAATATAAAATAAAACAAATTTCTCAAAAAAAAAATAATAATAAATCGATAAAATCTCTTTCACATAATATGCATCGCGTACATATTGTGTAGTGCACGAGAATATATTTGGTATGTACATATTTATTCTGATTAGGGTGGATGGGAATATATTATATTATAAATGTACATTTGTACATACAAATGCAGATATTTTTCTTTACCCTTATTCGCAGACATACCATTCACAACCCCTTATTGGCTCATATATACACGTACGTACATATCCATTGTATATATATATATAATACATTTTGTTTTTCTTTCTTCTTTTGCATATAAATTATATATATGCACCCTGCGAATATAAAAAGTACACATGCGCTTTATATATTACGAGTACATATCAATATAAAAATACCTAACTCGCTATAATAATAATAATACAAACCTTCGCATAAATATAAATATTATAAATACATGTGAATATATATCCAATTGTTAATAGCATTATATAAATACCCATCACATTATACATCATCGCATCGCATCGCATCGCATCGCATCGCATATCATATGATAAATAAATTATATAGTCTCTCGTCCCATACACAAAATACAATAAGTATTTTTATAATATTTTCATATATATTAAATTAATATATAAAAATATATAGTAACAAAAATTGCATTAATTCATCGAAAGATGACAACCCACCCACCCTCACATTTTTGGTTTATTATATAATTTTCTTAATCAAAATGCTTGTTGTGTGTGTATAACTATAAAAATATACAAAACATATACAATTATAATTTATATAAAAGAAAAACTTTGGTAAAAGTTATAGTTTATTTTATATTTTGCTCTGTTACCGAAAGAAAGATGATATTGTTAAAAAAAAAATTAACTTTATTCTTTATGTTTTCTCTGCGCGTATTTCGCGCTAATGTCAAATTCATATTATATTAAGTTTTTAAATAAAAATTTTCATTTTGAAACTATATTATTGAGAGTTAGTTATACAAAGAAGATAAAACAATTTTTTCATTTTCTATTACAAAACATATATTTTTTGTCTTCCATAAATTAAATTTTTCACATCTAACGCATTCCATATATATCGTATATAACACATGGGCTGAAAAGTTTCGGAAAATTCTAAGAAAAAAACATTTTTTTTTGCAAAATTAAACTTTATTCATCAACATACATCCCTTCGCGGCCGATACACTGATTCCAACGATCTTCCAACTTTTCGATACCATTTTTATAGTACGATTTCGTTTTTTCCTCAAAATTGGCTTCTGTTTCGGCGATCACCTCTTCATTGCTCTTAAATTTCTATCCAGTGAGCATTGTCTTGAGGTCTGCAAACAGGAAAAAGTCGCTGGTGGCCAGATCTGGAGAATACGGTGGATGTGGAAGCAATTCGAAACCTGAATTCATGCAATTTTGCCATCGTTTTCATTGATTTATGACACGGTGCGTTGTCTTGATGAAACAGCACTTTTTTCTTCTTCAAATGCGGTCGTTTCTTAGCGATTTCATGCTTCAAACGCTCCAACAAGGCTATATAATAGTCACTATTGATGGTTTTTCCATTTTCGAGATAGTCGATGAAAATTATTCCATGTGCATCCCAAAATATAGATGCCATAAACTTGCCAGTCGACTGTTGCGTTTTTGGTCGTTGTGGACGAGGTTCGTCGCTTGCTGTCATGATGCTGACTGCTGATTTGACTCCGGAGTGTAATGATGGAGCCATGTTTCATCCATTATCACATATCGACGCAAAAATTCTGTTTTATTTCGGTTGAACAAGCCCAAACACTGCTCTGAATCATCGATACGTTGCTGTTTTTGATCGATTGTGAGTTCGCGCGGCACTCACCGATTTGACTCCGGAGTCTAATGATGGAGCCATGTTTCATCCATTGTCACATATCGACACAAAAATTCTGTTTTATTGCGGTTGAACAAGCCCAAACACTGCTCTGAATCATCGATACGTTGTTGTTTTTGATCGATTGTGAGTTCGCGCGGCACCCACTTTGCACAGAGCTTTTGCATGGCCAAATTCATGCACGATATGTCCAACACGCTTCTTTGATATCTTCAGAGCCTCAGCTATCTCGATCAACATCACTTTACGATCATCTAAAATTATTTTGTGGACATTTCTGATATTTTCTGGAGTAACAGCCTCCTTTGGACGTCCACTGCGTTCCGCGTCCTTGGTGCTCATCTGGCCAGTTTTAAATTTTGAAAACCACAAATGTACTGTTGAAAGAGCTGCAGCTGTGTCGGATGGATAATGCTCGTCAAGCAGTTCATTGGCTTCAGAAATATTTTTACCAATCAAAGAATAATGTTTAATCAACGCACGAAATTCGTGTTTTTCTATTTTTTTTCAAATAACAAAAGTAGCTACACTCACAACGCAATATCTCACAAACTAATTGTCGGACTGCTGTCAAATTTTGACACATATCGTTTGAAGGTTGGTATTAACTAAAAATCATATGAAAAAAATTCTAGAATTCTTAGAATTTTCGGAAACTTTTCAGCCCATGTGTTATATATATATATAGGATTTTCGTTTGTGCGGGAGGTTTATCGGTGTGTGTATATAATAACAATTTTTAATGATTATATATATATATTTTCGTATAATACAATATAATACATAATATAATACTTATATAAAATAAGAAAAACTCAAACCAAGCATATTTATTTTTTTGTCTGAATATACACAAATATACATATACAAATATTTATAATTATATATATATATACACATTTGTATACATATACCATAACCAGACATCGTTAATTATAATCCGAAACACGTTGCATTAAGGATTTACCACCAACCACCACCATCCCTAACTTCAGCTTCGTTTATTTTCGCTCATTATATTCAATGTAGATATTTTCTTTATATTTGTACCTATATTATATATTGTATATTTATAGTATTATCTTAAGCATATGTATATAATAAAACAGTTGAATTTTATTCGTTCGCTTTGTCGACAGTATATATGCCACATATGTATATAACATATAATAAATACGTCTATCTATATATAGCCTATATATATATATAGCAAATATAAGCAACACACTGTCTCAAAAATAATTAGAATGGTTTTTTTTTTTTTTATATATATAGAACCCTTAGCGTCATTTATTAGATTATTAAAATACCACCAATTGGGGTTGTTTTTCATCCCCCAATACCGATCAAACTATGCTGATTGTTGATTGCCATGATAAAAATCAAGTCATTTTGCTACAGCAGTATATCGTCTCTCCTCATATCCAGCACATCTGTTTGAAGATCAACCGGAACATATCCGCCGCTTTGATCCGATGAAATCCACAGTAACCTTAAAACTTTCTAGTTGTCAAAGCCTGACAATGGTATACAATCAATGGCGCAAGTTGAGAAATAGCATTCAGTTTTTCCGATCGCTATATTTTTCTTATCACCTGCGGATGAAATTAAACGGAATTTTAAAAAAAAAATTTGTGTGTTCACCGAACTAAAATTTTGCAGAAAATCGAACTTTATGAATTATCATCTTTTTTAATTTGAGCGTCATAGTTTTAATGGATTTCCATTTTTGTGTACAGAATTACAAACTATAATCAATTTTCAAACTTTCATAATAAAAATTTTTGAAATCTATTGCCGCGTTCAAATTGCATTTCCAATCGATGGCAGAGAAAAATTTTTAAGAAATTTGTGGTAATGTATAAAATTGATCAACGAATGGTACAAAAAATTTACACAGTACCTTTATTTCATACAAAATTTATCAAATGACATCAAATGGAAAATCGGTCATATCTTTTGAACGTGTGAATGGATTTAAACAATCTCGTCTATGAAAGATTGGAAATTGATTATATATATAATTTGCAATTTTGTATACAAAACTGTAAATCCGTTAAAACTATAGCCCGTAATTCGAAAAGATCATAATTCATAAAAGTCTATTTCCCGATAAAATTTAATTCGGTGAACACACAAATTTTTTTTCATAATGTACTTTCAACTCGGCTACCAGAAAATTATAGTGATATTGTAATATGAAAACATTTTACACGCTTCGCCACTGTATACAATATGCGCCGCAATCTCTTCGTCTTCCGTATACACAGCCTGCAAATATCTTCTGAAAAGATTCTCGCATCTTTCTCAAATTATATGCGACGACACCTCCATGTGTCCAGTAACAATTGCCAACAATTTTTCTAACGTTAACTTGCTCCGAGGAGAATAACACCACCCTGGTTTTATTTATTGTAGACTATCTAAGAGCTACACAGTTTAGATTGCCTCAGATTCACTCATGTTGCGCCAACGTTGCCGATGTTATTCCATGATCCATTTATAATACCAACGCCAATATATATCATAAATATATATATATAGTTGCAGACCATTTATAAATTAAGGCCAATCCCTTCTTTGCAAGATTTCATTTCCATCGATCTCCATCAGTACGTTTACATATCGTTTTGAATCTGTTTTGTAATGACATTTGGTGGTATTGAATCGCATATTTAAACGAAGATATCCTTGTTTATAAATGTAATTCAATACACCAAATGTCATTTCAAAAAAGAGTCAAAACGATATGTTAACGTACTGGATGTGTCCCATATTACCCAAACTAGGGTGAGCTCATTTGGTAATGTGTAGCCTTTGGATACATTTTTTAAACGCCAAAGTGGTAGTCATCTTTGTCCGTTCCATACTTCTAATCACCGCCTGGTTATCCAATGCAATTAGAATTTTATGTGCCTGCATCGTACCCACCTCCAACTAATTCAAAGCATATATTAAGGCCAACAACTCCTGATCCTGATATATTGAGGTGTATTTTGCCAGGCTATTTTGCATGGCCGGACAGGTCCAGCTGGCTGGAGTAAATTCCAACACTCTTACTGTCTACCATGAAGGATTCGTTCGTGAAGATTGTGATCCACCTCGCGGTTACATTTCAGGAATCGTTCCATCATCAATGAGAATTTTTTGATGCCTGTCTACCACCCCCATTCTCTTGATTTCATCCATTAGCATATCCAGTTCTGTAATCGATGTTACAAGATTCAAGATCCTTAGGTTGTTCCTTAGGTTGTTCCAGTTTGATGCCAAGTACGTTCACGTATCAATCTTAGCGCAGCGGTTACCGCAGTCTTTGTAACAAACAAATCCAGTGGTAGCAGGTACCAGTATAGCAACAACATGGCATTGGTTGTCTTTGTACTCTTTCCAAATGTACCCCAACTAACTTATGTGCGGTCCTATGCCACCACACTACATAAACATATGTTATAATTAACTTAACATATTTGTAACATAACATAATTGTATAGATCAAATACATAGACCTCAGTGAAAGTCCTCACCCAAGTCCGCATACCCTACGACATTAATGTATTGCTATCTTTACCTTTCCAATTTTCTCCTCAATGTGCTTATATACCAGGTTAATCTAGGTATTTGATAAACTTGTCTACTGTAATGTTCCACAAAAGTGGAGATAATGCTCCACCCTATGAGGATATCCCATGCATTTATTACTTTGTTTTTCAGCAAAAACTACTGTCACTTAATGTGTTGTATTTTGGCTTACATAGAAGGAAATGTCATGAAACTTTGAAAATATATTAATGCCGCTTCACGCAATATAAATCAGTAGATAAATAAGTAACGTAACGAGTTCTATAATACCACAAAATTATTCTCATTATTTTTTCGACAGAGGGTGTAGTTATACAATATATGTATTCTCTTCAGTGTTGTCAAAGATACGTTTTTTTTTCTATCTGGACACAGGTGATTTAAATATTAAGTTATCTATAATTTTTAGACACATTTGTCAAATTCATTTCATATGGTAAGTGGTGGTTAGGCCACTCTAGGATATTTTTTTGCGCCTTAACACTTCTCTGTCCATGTGAATTTTATACACATTATCTCAGAAACCAGACGACATAGAAACATGAATTCAACAGTGACTGAATACTTAAATTTTAAATTTAAATTTTGTGTTGCAAGGTTGCAACCCATTTTGCAAGAAGAGTATTTTAAATGCTGCAAAATAATAAAGAAATTAATTTGTACTGAAAAAGAAGAAGTAAATGGAATTACAGGATCACGCGAAGGTGTATGAAGGAAGAGAGGATTTTTGTCGATATATACGACAGTTCCTGTAATTGGCTATAATACCAGTATAAGATTATTGATTTCATATTATGAAATCTAAATATTGTATAGTATGCGAACATTAATATCCAGATAGAGTTAACAACACTGCGATACTCTTTTATGTTTATGAATGTCCATATCCCATATATAATATTTTATGTATGGTTTGAATGAATGAATACACATTTTCTTCTAAACAATATATTCATTCATTATATTTATATATATATGAAAATCGTTTTTATACATTTGTAAATTTTATGCCGTTCGTCTGAGGAGTTAATCACCACCACCCTTAAATTGTCTGCAGGTTAATGTAAATGTAAATAATAGCATTATATTCATATAAAATTATTGTATGAGTGAGTATTGTATACTTAATGTTAGAAAAATACAAAATACACACATAATTTTGTTTTGCTTTCTAATTTTACTATTCCATCCGCAGGTATATAAAATACAAAAAATTAATGTACATTTGTTTGTGTTGTAGCAAATTTGATGTTCCACTATTCGCCAATTCTGACAAAAAATACTAAGGAAAAGGATTAAATATTAAATAACAAAACATTTGAAAACATGTTAATTTTAAATGTATTTTAGATTTTATTATATGAATTTATTATTATATGGGCAAATATTTATTGCAAAAGTATAGTAATATTTTTATTTTATCAAATACAGATGTTGTACTCAGGGACGTGTACCGATGATGGTACACCTGGAACATAACATCCACTTTTTGCTTTTCAAATATATCAGTAATTCAGATTACAAAAATTTCTCATAAATACTTAACACGAACCGTATCTACATGTCACTTAATTTATTTTATTTCAAAGGTTTTAAGCCATTTATAATTATTGTATGCTTGAATTGAAAATGAGCACCTGTGGTAAAGCATTATTATTATTATTATAATTATACAAATTGTAACATTGTAAAGTTCTTGAAATGCCATACATATCTTTAACACTTAAGGTAATTTTTATACGATTTCTTGTATATTATATGATATTTCACATTCTATTAAACATTATACAAGATCCTTGAAATGTCCTTGTTCCTTAAACCATAAGTTGTACTCAATTTCTTTTCTAATTCTCTTTCACGCATAATTTAGTGTCGCATGCTAAATTTCAAATAGCATAATAATAATAGTCTGTAAAATATTTTTAATTCTTGACCCATCAATTTGTCTTAATTTAATCCATTACAATATTAAGATTAACATTTTTCAAATAAATATTGTAATTCATATATAATAATAAACATATAAAATATTCAAGAGCCATCGGTATAATAAAATTAATTTGTGACACTAAATCAGTACTTTACTATGCGTATTTTGTAGACCTTCCGGAAAATAAGTATAAGGAGGATGTGGGCGGTTTCAAAGTAGTGGAGCGATAACTTTACAGTATTTTGAAAGATAGATAGTTAAGCAAATGAACCAAAAATTTGTTTTGCTTTGTATTCAATTTAATAAGTAAAAGATAAAAAACACATACAACGTAACGAAAATGATCCATTTTGGAAACGATAGATTACTGCGTCAATGAAAAATGGCAAACAACATGATATCAGTCAAAAGAAAACTATGATTGGTGGGATTACAAAGGTATTTTGTCTAATTTTAACTGTTTTCGCCGGAACCAAACAATCAATTCAGAAGTATAGGTACATTCGACAGTTTTAACCAAACTGAACAATACTATTAAAGAAAAGCGGTCAGCATTGACAAATCGAAAAGGTGTTTTGTTCCACCATGACAACGCATGGCAACACACAAACATCTTTGGTAACTTGTCAAAAATTACTGGAGCTTGTTATATTCTAACATCTTCCATATAATCCTGATTTTACACCATCAGATTACCATTTATTTTGAAGTTTGCAAAACTTATCAAATGGTAAGAATTTCAAAAATATTGATGATGTTCAAATGTACTTGGTTCAGTTTTTTGTTGATGCGGACCAGAAGGTCTATCAGTTCGGAATCATGAATTTGCTAGAGAAAAAAAGGCAACCCCATAAATAGAAATCCAATGGATTTAAGTCTAGAGAACTTGGCGACCATCTTATGGGCCCACCTCTGCCAATCCGCATCTTTGAACGAGTACAGATGTGGTTTCAACATGATGGTGGCCCAGCGCACTATGGAAGGAATGTTAGATGCTGACTGGACGCAAACTTTTATCAAAGATGGATTGGCAGAGGTGGGCCCATAAGATGGTCGCCAAGTTCTCCAGACTTAAATCCATTGGATTTCTATGTATGGGGTTACCTTAAAGAAAAAGTCTATGCAACTGTGATTAATTCACTTAAAGAGTTAATTCAGCTCGTTGAAGACTGGATCCAAGACCTTCGCCACAAGCAACAGCAAACACTTAGATTGGTTCGGTCTATTGAAAAGCATTGTTTTCTATGTATTCGAGCTGAAGGAGCACTTTTTCAGCAATTACTTTAGGCTTTGTTTGTTTAAAACTGTGGTGATATGCGTGCGTGTGCTTTTGTGGGTTTATGTGTGTGGGCCTTTGTGTGTGAGTTCGTTTGTGTGTGTGAGAAGGTTAGTGTGAATGCATAGGAGTGTATGGAATCAATTATCTGTCACGTCCGTATTGTTGGTTCTGGATAAAACCAAAAAAAGATAAAAGTTTTCCATAGCGAAAATCAATTTTATGCCTACATCGTTGTAGTTATTTGTATATATCTTTGGAACCAGTTGAGACCTATCGTAATGTTATAGCTTAAACGAAAGCTTATGAATGTGGCAAGTTTTTAAACTTGTATCGAAAAAAATTTTTCATCATAATTTTTCGACTTATGCTTGAACAAACTTTCAAAAAGAAAAATGGCGTTCAGCTAACTGTCACCATCCTATAAGTATCTGGATAGCCACATGTCCGAATTGTCTTATCTTAACGTCAAATTAAAGATCTCGGTATGCTAATGCTAATAGTGTATCAAAAAAATTTTAAAATCGGTTAATTAGTTATTGAGATATTGATCCCAGTAGAGTGCAAAACATGGTCTGATTGAAAATTTGGTTATTTGCGTGTAACATCGTACCGAAGTCAAATCGGCCAAAATGTTATATAATATTTTCAACGCAAAATAACCCAGAGAACCTTGAGTTTTCGTATTGCCGTCGAAATTTTAGACACCCTATATAGTGCGGTAATAGGTAACATATCTATAAATTATGATGATTTTGAGCAATAATAAATGTAAATCCTTGGCATAGAAATTACATTCATGGAACAGGTCCAGCAAGTCTGCCACTTAAATAAGTTTAACTGTATCTCAAAATACCTTTGTAGGTATTTATATTAAAATTGAAAAAAAATGTACCATACAATAAAAATTAATAAAATAAATAAATTTTATACACTCGCTATAAGGTTTCCGAAAAAAAAAATTGTTAATATCAATAACCTCTAGCCAAATTTATACAATAGGAACAAAAAAACTATATGCAGAGAATATAATAATATTAATAAAGTTATAACATATATATAAAAAAAAAAAAAAGTAATAATTAAAACATTTTTATAATATTATATTTTCTTGTTGCATGAAAAATCAATTTTCCCATCACCATCACTTTGCAAATACCATATGTGTGTAAACATTTTATTACCCATTATTTTATAGGATTTCATACTTACATATTTATAGTTAATATAACTATTGTTTGTATAGTTAGATACACATACACACACACACACACACACACACACACACACACACATTCATACATTCATTGAAAATTTGTTGTATATGTAAATCATATAAAAAATATATGTATAAAAATCACACATAGTATCCTTTTTCTTTATCCTTATATTATACCATATATTGAATCTCCACGTTTTTCCTCTGCAGAAAATATCAGAAAATAATAGGCAAAAATATTCTTTATTTTTATTTTTATTTTGTATAGAATAATAGTTATAATTGCTATATATGAAAATCAATAAATATAGCCAACAGTAGTATAGTAATGATATACAATATATATACAGCGGCGAACGTATAACATATAACACAGATGGTTATTATATGTACCATCATCATCGCATCTACTATGCTATTGCTTATATGCATATATTCGCTATAGATATATATTTAACCATAACAAGAGGACAACAGTGACCATCATATGCGAGTATATGTATACAATAAATTGTATATGCGAACGAAGTATAAAAATAATAATAATAATAATAATAATGATGGGGCTGTTTCAATATATGTATAAAGACATGTATTTTGTGTATACCAGAAAGACGAAGAATAGTTATAGGCACATATTATAATTATATGTATATTGTGTTATACACAGATGCGGATATACATATATACAATACATACATACACAATGTGTTTAATATATTTAGAAAAATTAATAGGGTTTTTGTTGGTCCGAATTATTTGGGATGAGATGGAAATTATAAGATGTTTCGTATAAGTTTATATATATATATCAAATACAGATGCACATTCATTTACGAGTACATAAATAATGTAGTACATATATTTTGTATATTCTAATATTATATAAATTTTCATAACTTATTTTATAAATACAGTCTATACTCGATACATATAACAATATCATCTTCATCTGTCAACTATTTCTGTGTGAAGTAGTTTGTTTATTCATATACAATACAATAATCAACTGTTAATTTTTACTCTACTTTAAACACCTCAGGTGAAAATGATTAGACAAGAAAATTGGTGCAACATAACACATGGGCTGAAAAGTTTTCGAAAATTCTAAGAAGTGGCGCCACTAGAATTTTTTTCATATGATTTTTAGTTAACCTTCAACTTTCAAACGATACGTGTCAAAATTAGACAGCAGTCCGACTATTAGTTTGTGAGATATTGCGTTGTGAGTGTAGCTACTTTTGTTATTTGAAAAAAAATGGAAAAACACGAATTTCGTGCGTTGATTAAACATTATTTTTTGATTGGAAAATATATTTCTGAAGCCAAAAAACTGCTTGACAAGCATTATCACGACACTGCTCCAGCTCTTTCAACAGTACATTTGTGGTTTGCAAAATTTAAAACCGGCCATATGAGCACCAAGGACGATGAACGCAGTGGACGTCCAAAGGAGGCTGTTACTCCAGAAAATATCAAAAAAGTCCACAAAATAATTTTAGATGACCGTAAAGTGATGATGATCGAGATAGCTGAGGCTCTGAAGATATCAAAGGAGCGTGTTGGACATATCGTGCATGAATATTTGGCCATGCAAAAGCTCTGTGTAAAGTGGGTGCCGCGCGAACTCACAATCGATCAAAAACAACAACGTATCGATGATTCAGAGCAGAATTTTTGCGTTGATATGTGACAATGGATGAAACATGGCTCCATCATTACACTCCGGAGTCAAATCGGCAGTCAGCATCATGGACAGCAAGCGACGAACCTCGTCCACAACGACCAAAAACGCAACAGTCGGCTGGCAAGGTTATCTGTATTTTGGGATGCACATGGAATAATTTTCATCGACTATCTCGAAAATGGCAAAAACCATCAATAGTGACTATTATATAGCCTTGTTGGAGCGTTTGAAGAATGAAATCGCTAAGAAACGACCGCATTTGAAGAAGAAAAAAGTGCTGTTTCATCAAGACAACGCACCGTGTCATAAATCAATGAAAACGATGGCAAACTTGCATGAATTGGGCTTCGAATTGCTTCCACATCCACCGTATTCTACAGATCTGGTCACCAGCGACTTTTTCCTGTTTGCAGACCTCAAGAGAATGCTCACTGGAAAGAAATTTAAGAGCAATGAAGAGGTGATCGCCGAAACAGAAGCCAATTTTGAGGAAAAAACGAAATCGTACTATAAAAATGGTATCGAAAAGTTGGAAGATCGTTGGTATCAGTGTATCGTCCTCGAAGGGATGTATGTTGATGAATAAAGTTTAATTTTGTAAAAAAAAATGTTTTTTTCTTAGAATTTTCGGAAATTTTTTAGCCCATGTATTATGTTTTACGGATCAAGGACATTTCAGGACGATCTTGTAAAAATATGTTTTTGTAGAATTTATGTTTGACCAATCAATGACATTATGAACTTTACAAGAATGTAAATTTTGAATTTATGTATGTTACATTACCAAAAACCGTACAAGGATGATTATTGTTTTTTTATAAAGTAATATTAAAATTCATACACAAGAGAATTAAACAAAAATTTATATAGAACTTAAGTTTTAAGGATCAAAGACATTTCAACATAATTTTACAAAAAGATACAATTTGAATTTGGGACGTGCAATACTTTATAAAAAAGAAATGACAATATATAATACTCTTCCGTATGGGTGTGAAATCTCTAGCATGTAATTATAGTAATTAAATACGGATTAATTTGCTTTACTAATAAATTTTCGTTATTTCTGATCATATGACAAACTCACTTTTTATCAAACTTATGTCGCACTCACACCAGTCGTTTGACAATTTATCACATCGAACGACCACTTTATGTCTGCGTATGCTCTGCGTTCATTGGGAGTTTTACTATTTTTTTTACAGGATTCAATACTTTGTTTATATATATAATTTTTTGTTTACCGTATGCCGTATTATTCGAATTACATATACAATGGAATCAGTTTATAATAGACTAATTAAAATCGGTTTATAAATAAACCGCAGTGATAAAGTCACCACGCAAAAATATTAATATATCTTATATTAATTATTTTATAAATTTTAAAGAATATACGTTCAGCTTGAGTATAATAATGTAAGACATTATAATAAATATTCGGAAAACTGATACGCAAGAACGTTACCCGCAGCTAATTTTAATGAAATTCCGTATATATAGATTAAAACTATGATTTTACATGATTATATTTTATGAAGTTATATAGCAAATCGATATTCTCTGAACACTTCTATTGATTTAATTGCACATCTAACTAATCTGCTAGTAAATTTAGATGAAATTTAGTTGGCAATCTTTAAACAGGTTTGTCGTATGAAGTCACTTTAAAATTCATGCCCTGAACACTCTTCCAGTTAGTTATGTGACTGATCTGCTGGTCAATTTTGATGAAATATGCGATATGCGATTAGAATCCATAGTACTGTATAAAGTATTTTCAGTATTGTATAAAGATACTGCGCCTCTGAATTTTACATGGAGTATCGTGGATACTGACAGATATACTACCTTTAATTTTACTACATGTAGTATCAATATTTAGTATATAATTGCCATTGCTAGCTACACATTTTTACCATTTCTCTAGAAATTTGTGGATGCCTCGCCAAAAAAACTATTCCTCTTTTTTAAGAAAACCATTCACAGACCTAATTTGTCCCAGTTCTTCAGATGTTTTGAAGTGCTGCTCTTTAAGTGGGTGTCTCATCGATGAAAATTGGTGGTAAACGCAAGCGGTCAAGTCTGGTGAATATAGCTGGTGGAGTAATAACAAACCCCTGCCAAGCGATTTGAATATTGTGGTCTATTTTTGTCGTTTTTCAATCAATGAATGGTTTAAATTAATCATTTGTTGTCGCGATTACCAGTTTCACTAGGTCTTAATAGTTCATAATATACAATTTTTTTTCTAATCCCACCTCAAACACAGACCGTTCTCTCGTTTCCAGTAAATCGATTTGGTTTTACAGTCGATGTTACTGGTTAATCTTCTGGTGTAACCTATGGTTGTTTTGCGTTTAAATTTCTAAATTCACTTTTCATCACCAGTGACAATTCGATGCAATTCATTTCTTCAAATTTCATTGGTCATTTTTCGATTTTCCATTCGCCTTTCATTCAATTTAGGTGGCACCTATTTTCCACACTTTTGCATATAACTTTCAAACGTCTAGAAATCGTTACATTTAAAGTTTCCGTCATTTGTTTTTCAGGTTATTTGTATAAGTCATTTTCTGTTGTACTAAATATTATACACATGTCAAAACAAAATAAAAAAACCATATGGGTATGACTGATTCTCTATAACGTTACCAATATATCAAATACATATATGTGCAAATTGCATGCATTCATAAATGTTGATAAAATTTAGTATAATAACCTCGTATAAATTATTATAATAATTTTTTGAAATTTACAAAATTCTATCTTTTTAAAAACGATCAAATCATTCTTTGTTTAAATTATAATTTAATAGATAGGATGGCAACAATTTATTTATACTCGGATATGTCCTGTGCTACTATTACATTAACAATGTATATAATATACAATTACCTTTTATATATACAACTGGTACTACCACGGTCAATTTTGAAGCGGAATTTTACATTTAAGATTATGTCAAATTATTGTTTTATGGTTCTTTGCATTGCTACCAATTTGTAGTTTCATTGCTTGTCAGTTGTTGATTTTATAGCGTATTGTTTAAATAAAAATTTTGTTTCTCGGCGATTTTTAATATGGATGAAAAAATTTTGAACAACGAATTTGCATTAAAATTTTGTTGTAAGCAACGAAATTAAATGAACATTAAACGTGATCGAAAAGGATTTTGGTAATGATATATGCTTAAAATAAAACAGCAGCAGATAACAGGCCAATTGCAAAGTCTAGTAAAACACATTTTTTTGGCAAAATTTGATTTTAGTATTCAACATAGTTGCCTTCGAGGGCGATACAGCGATTATAGCGATCTTCCAACTTTTCGATACCATTTTTGTAGTACGATTCGTCTTTTGTTTCAAAATAGACCTCAGTTTCGGCGATTACTTCTTCATTGGCGCTAAATTTCTTTCCAGCGAGCATTCGTTTGAGGTCTGAGAACAGGATAAAGTCGCTGGGGGCCAGATCTGGCGAATACGGTCGATGCGGAAGCAATTGGAAGCCCAATTCATGGAATTTTGCTATTGCTTTCATTGATTTGTGACACGGTGCATTGTCTTGATGAAACAGCACTTTTTTCTTCTTCAAATGGGGCCGTATTTTAACGATTTCATCCTTTAAACGATCCAATAACGCTATATAATAATCGCTGTTGATGGTCTGGCCCTTTTGGAGGTAATCAATGAATATTATACCTTGCGCATTCCAGAATACTGATGTCATAACCTTGCCAGCTGACTGTTGTGTTTTTCCTCGCTTTGGATTCGGTTCATCGTGTGCAGTTCACTCAGCTGACTGTCGATTGGATTCCTCATATGGATTTAATACTAGTACTGCCATTTGTGTTTCAGACCGGGGACTTTTCAATTGGTCTGTTACAAGTGGTTGTGATGACTTTGAGTGTGATTCAAAAGCCGCAAAGCTGTTAATGACATCGAAAACCGAAGAAAATGTTGAGTAAATTACTGAAGTGAACAACATATCAAGACCAGACTTATGGAAAAACAATTAATGGATTTTGCATCTTGATGATAATTCACCATCGTAGAATGCATGAATTATTTGTGCATTTTTGGCCGAAAACAACACAACAACCATTCAACAAACTCCAAATTGGCACCGTGTGCACATTTTTCTATTCGATAAATTCAAAAAACCACTTCGATGAACACGCGTTATGAGCGCACTGAAATCATACATCAAAAATCACTGGAAGCTATACCAAAGACTATGAGCACTGGAAGTGTTTCGAAAGCTGGATCAAACGACGGCATATAGGTGTACATCAGTTTGATGGCGAGTACTTCAAGAAGATCAAGAATAATGTATTTTAAATGTTATAAATTAACTTCCGCGTCAAATTCGAACATGGTAGTATATGAAATATTGCCTATATATATATTGTTAAGTAGCCCACCGCAGTTATATAATAAATGAAATCGAAAAGAATAGAAATAAAATAAAATAATAATCCCAGTAAAATATATAATATGAAATTCAACGAAACGAAATATCATATCAAAATATATGAAAATGCTTTTATTTAATACTTTTTTGTTTTTGTTTTTTGTATAGAATATTGCCGAAGGCTTCTTCTATTATCTCGATGTCCCAACAAAACATTTTGATTTCCAATATTCTATATATATATAATACCACCCATTCCCAAAAAAATTACAAACATGAACATTTAGATACACGACTATGTATTTATTTATATTAGTCGAGTGTATATGAATATATTGTATTTATGGTATATCATCGCCGTATAATATTCGTTCGTATTTATATGGAATATATTTTATTTTATAGAGTTTTCTCTGAAATGGAAAATTTTTCCTAATGCTATTGAACAATTTTGTATATATTTTCCATTTTTTCTTTTCTATTTTTTTATTACTTATTCGAATATAAATATATAATATTTTGTTTGGCTATATGTTTTACATATACAACACACACACACACACACACACACACACATATATAGCATTTATTTATTTATCTATTGAATGTATAAAAATATAAAATTCGATTTCGATATATTTATTTCTATAATTTCGAAATTTTTTTTTATTTTATGCTTATTGATAGAAGTATATCATGGCAATTTTTTCTATAAATCGAATAAAATAAATTAATAAATTCAATTCATATTTACGAGTATACAATAACATTACTTATACTCGCAGATACAGATACACATTTGCAGGGTTTTTCAAAACGAAATTTTAGCGATGGTCTTCATAGTGCCGAATTCTCATAACGATGAAATGTTATAGTGACGAATTGTCATATGGAAGAACATAACATAGCGAATGGGATGTAACATTACCGAAGACCGTTTCACAACGAAGAATCAACAAAACCAAAAATTGATGGGTTTCTCAGCTAAGATTTCTCATTGTAACAGTTTAGTTATTACAATATTTGTTGATCGAAATAATATGGAAAGCATAAGAATTTGCGATAGGTTAGTACGCTATGGATAGGCATATGGAGTTAAAGTAAAAGTAAATATATACCTATACATAGCGTACTAACTTATCGCTATTCTATTGCTTGCCATGTGATCAACTGCTATATGCAACGTTCTTCCTTATGAAAATTCGTCACAATATGAGATTTCTTCGTTATGAGAATTCTTCGCTGTGAAATCCACTAAATTTTAGTATTTTGTTTATAAAATAAACCACAAGAGTGGTATTGCATTATTTTAAAAACAATTCTACGTGCAAGAGTTAATGAGTTAATGAGTAAATATAAATTTTGATAATACAGAAAAACTCCCTACACAGTGATATTTCAAGGGATTCAATAAAAATAAAATCACTATGGTGAGGTTAAACATATTTTCTTTTATATTTATTTTTTATATTATTCATAGACTTATATTTTTGTGTTTGTTTAATCAACTCCGCTGGAAATCCTGCAGACAATTTACACTCTAGACAGTTTTTCGGTAATTCTCATGCGAGAACATGATAATTGCAGTGGCGAAGTCTTCAGTTTTTAATCACATAATATTTTTCTTAATTAGACTAAATTATGAAAAAAAAATTTTGCTTGTTCACCAAACTAAATTTTACCCAGACAATCGATTTTTACGAATTTATCATATATTTTAATTACGGGCCATAGTTTTAACGTTTATTAATGTTTGTATACTGAATTTCGAATTATAATCAATTTCCAATCTTACATAGAATAGATTTTTAAAATCGATTCACTCGTTCAAAAAATTTGATCGATTTTCCAAACGATGACGGAGAGACAATTTAACGGAATTTGTGGTACTGTATAAAGGGTACCGTTTGGGTAAATAGTACAAAAAATTAATATTGTATCGATTTTATCTTTTGAACGCATGAATCGATTTTAAAAATTGAATTGGAAATTAATTAGATAATTGAAAGTCGGTACACAAAAATGGAAATCGGTTAATATTATAGTACGTTATTAGAAAAGATGATAATTCATAAAAGCCGATTTCCGGAAAATTTAATAAGTAGACATTCCAATTTTTTTTCATAATGTAATCTACTTTCAACTCGGCTATCAGAAAAATATATATAGAGATATTGTAATCTGAAAACATACGCTCCGCCCTTGGTAACTTGGCTATTTATTATAAAAATTCTTATCAAATTTTATATGTTTAGGACATAGATTTAGAAAGGGATTATATAAACAATTTTTATGAAACTACTATAGAAAATGATACCCATAACGGATTTCCGAAGCAGACTCTGTGAACCTGGACTACTTGGCCTTTTGCTCATAAAATGTTGATCATATTTTATATGAAGCTGGAGCATGAAGATTTACAGTTTTTGTAAAGTTCTTATATAAATATCAATCCCCTTAGGAAAGGGTTCAGTAGACTCTGGAAATTTAGAAAATTTGACCATATCTCATCCAATGTGGCTTATTTATTTAATAATTTTTCACCGAATTTGAATCATTTTCTATACTAACTTCATAAAAATTGTTTATATAATTCTATTCTCAATCTACCTATATACCAAATTGGATAAGGAATGACCAAACTCTCCTACTTTCCATTATATATTTCTCACACCAAACATATGGCTATCGGTTTCTAAGAAGTTCATGCAATTTATTCACATAATACCATTTTTAAGGTACCTACAAAATGTTATCAAAATTAGATAAGAATTTATCACAAGTTTCAAAATTTATAGAAGAAGCCTATTCTGGATTCATATAATTCTATTCTCATCGTACATAGCAAATTTGATCTAAATTTACCGAATTGTCCAGGTTTACAAAATCTACGCTACAGAAACCTTTCCAGGCTATCATTTTTTTGCAACTTCATAAATATTTTTTATATAATCTCATTATAAAAACCTATACATATTAAATTGCATTGAAATCGACAGTGAAATTATCAAATAAATTGTGGTGGTTACCCTAGTTACACTGTCCGTAGTTTGTCTGTAAAATTTCCGCATTATATGTAGTTATATGTCCGTAGTTTCAATCCGAGGTTATATCAATGGATTTCTTACGGATGTCCGCTGGTATTTTATATGATAAGTGCAACCCTGTCCATGGATTTTTATAAAAAATGTCTTTGGATTACTCGCGTATATTTCCGATGATAATTTCAACGGATTCTCAAAGTATTTCTCGTCGCTATTATTCCACAGAATATCCATAGAATTTATATTCAAACTATTTGTGTGCAGATCCAGTGATTTTGATAAAAATATCTTTAGATTGTACATGTATTTTACCAAGTAATATCCGTGAATTGTCCGTATTAGCAGAATAAATTTTCTTATGACGATGATGTCAAATCGGGGTTTGATTCAGTTTTTACCGATAGACCAAAAGTTCTATGACCACGGAATAAATATGCTGCCCGAACGATGGCAAAAATTCATCGATTGTGCACTTTTGTATGTATTAAACAAGAAAAAAAAAACCGCGGATAAAATCCATGAAAAGTCTAACAAAATTCGTTGGAAATATATCGATTTGAGTTGCTGGTTGTTTTAAATATTATGAAAATAAATTAAAAACAGTGTGGATTATATCTAAATAAACGAAATATACAAAATTTGAACCACTGTCTTGAATAATTGGTGAAATAAATTATGAATACAATATGTTGGAAATATTACCCTGACAATCCAAAGATTTTAATTGAACCTAAATAAAAAATTATTATATTAAGTGGAAATTCTATGGACATTCTTTGGACAAATTCCAATTTATATCTTTTCCATGGAAAATATATGTGTATTTTTTCCACGAAAATTTTCCTCATTTTTCAAAGTACGGACAAATTGTTGCTAGGGTTAATATGTAATTTTTAAATTAAACGAATCCATAAATTTTGCTTCATATTTTGTGATAGATTAATTTTCATTAAAAATTTTTTTAATTTATTAATTTTCAATTTAATTCCGTTACTGATGGATAATGATGTGCGAGAAAAATTTTAGAGTATTTTTCGTTTATGGAATAAAAAAGCAAATATCTTTGGAAATATGAATTGTTGGACGTTATTCATTGCTGTTGCTTAACAATATCTTCACGCACCCAACACTATATAAGCCATTCTCCCTTCTAACAAGAATAATTAAATTAATAAAGCATCTAACAAAACATAACTTTATAAACCAATTGGTTATTTCTTATGTACTTACATATACGGATTAATATAGGTGTACTATTTCGGGGGAATGACTTAGCGCATTTCGTCTTGGTATAATCAACTCGGTAGATGGACGAACAGAAGCAGGAATGATAATCTTGTTTGATTTTTCTCGAAATTGATATTAAAATAATTTTATTTTACTGTAAAACTTTTAATAGAAAACCCTGCATAATAAAACACACGATATTGTATTTGATCTCATCAATTATCATTTTCTATAATATGGACGTTATATTTTATATTCGTGCCGTTGTAAATTGTATAAATATATATATCAATAGTTTAGAGAGGCTAGAAGAAATACGTATACATTTTATATATACCATACCTAAACCATATTCATGTTATTATAAATATAATAATTTGTGTATATCTCTACTATAGATTCACCTATATAAGAACGAATCTAATGTGTATAGAGAGATACTATATGAATTGGAGGAAAAACATTCAAAGAAATATTTTATAGATATAGATATAACTAACTTATAACCGGTGTGTGTATATAATACAATACATAGAATAAATACGTGCACCCATCTTTTGTATATATTTCCATAAAAGCCCATAAAACACATTAAATCCCATATAATAATCGAAATGTCACATTAGTTTGTAAAATATCGGGTCCAGATTTCATATGTTCCTTTGGTTTATGTGGTGTATCCGCTTTTTTTTTCTTTCGAATTATTTGTTCTTCATTTTTTTTTTCTTCTAGTAGATCATATATTATTATTATTTTTACAATTTTTCGTTGCTACAGTACACGCAAATACTAATATCCATATATAAACAAAATTATAATATAGATGGTTTGTATGTACGTCTGTATATGTATATGTGGAGCATTCTATAAGAATAGAAACATATAAAGAAAAACGCTTCTTCTTACAATCATAAATATTAACAGAGACGGATTCTAATTTAATGTATCCATTTCTTATTTGAATCTATAAATGTATATGAATTTATAGATCATGAAGCAATTCACATTTATTATAAATATAAAATCTAATCTACTAATTATGTTCTGATTGTTTACTTACCAGTTGTGCAGCTATGCCTTATCTTATTGTAGCATATTTCTTTTGTTCCTGAATCCTCCTGAGATCTATTTATATTCAAATTTGCACACTTCTAAACCGACTCGGTTTGGTACATTCCCACAAATGTGTACGGTGCACACAAACTGTTTTCAAAGTCTAATTGTTATATGTCAAATCCTTATTATTTACATTTTCGCCCTTAAGTGCCAATGCATGTCTATAATATATTTATTAAATTCAAGTTATAATTTTTTGCCCTTTTTAATTTGACCACGTGGTGATACATAAGCATTTCTGCTTAATTTTGTTTAACATTTCATTTATTTATACAATTAGAAATTTTAACACCCGTTTTCTATACAGTTTTTTAATAGCTTTGTGTAGCAGTTTTGTCTGCCCGCGTTTTCCACGGTATATATGTACCAAATAAAGAAATTGTGTGAGACACATGTTTTAATTTCCCTAATCAAAGAATATTTTTCTACTTAATTAACACTATAATTGGTCAGTTTGATAAGTAAAGTAGTCAATATATATCAGCATATTGTTTTGATAATATAGTTAAACTAGTCGATGCGCAGAGCAGCACTTCATGTTAGAGGTTGTTAAACGCTCTTAAACCACATCAACTGCATTATTCGATTTTTGGTCATATTGACTTACATTTGACATATTTTTAGTTTTTATTATTATTTTGTACCACTTGTGCACTGGTGATATTTTATTTATGCCTTTTATCTTTGAAAAAGTTTTGAGCTGGCAAAATTATCATCAAATAGGTTATGATTTTTGTCTCGTTTTGCTATGTAGACTTCCTTTGCTATTCATTCAAAAATGGTATTTATACCACCAGGCATTTAATTTTATGTTATGTTAAATGTAATTGGGATTGATTATTGTGTTTTCTTTGGTCTTATTATGTTTTATTTCTTTTTCGCTGATGGAGTTTGGCAGGATGTACACTGGTGCTTCACACTATCAATTTACCAATTCATTGTACAATTAATTGAGCATACGGTGGATTATTTATACGAATATAGGGTTCTTAATAAACTATAAATACATACGATTGAATAATTGAAACTGTTAATTCTAAAATTAATAGAATAATTTGTCTTAAGATTAAGATTCAAATTAATGTTAAAGTTAAGGTATGTCCATTCCTAATAGTTTAAGTAAAAGATATTCTGCAATTATATTAGCGGTTAATCGAATTGCGAGTGTTCCAGGACGAATAATATTTCTGATAGTTAGATGAATTGTTCAAGTGTTGTCTATGAATAATTGTCCATACGTTAAATTGTTTACGATAAATTGCGTCCATATATACGATGAATTGTTCATACAATTGTAATTGTGCATAATTTGAATTGTTCGTAGAACCTATTGTTCAAACGGTGAATTATTCTACGGTGAATTCTTTATGATAAAATGTTCCTATCATAAATTATAATACGGTGCATTTTTTTAGCGATGAATAGTCTACGATGATTTGCCCATACGATTATACTTGTGCATATGATGAATTGTTCGTGTAATGGATTATCCAACCGTGAATAAGTTAATAATATTAATTGTGGATACTTTGAATTTTCCATATAACGTGAATTGTTCAACAGTGAATTGAATATACAGTGAATTGCTCATTATTTATTTTTTTAATTGTTCATACGGTGAATTGTCCATATACGATTAATTGTCCATAATGTAAATTGTTTATAAGATGAATTGTTGAAACGGTGAATTCTTTAAGACGAAATGTTAATACGATAAATTGGTCAAACGGTGTATTGTCACACTACGATAAATTGTCCATGCGATCGCTTGTATATACATTGAATTGTTTAAATACTTTCAATTGGCCTACACCGAATTATTCATTATCTGTGACTGTCTGATGGTGAATAATTTATGTTGAATCTACCATACGGTGAATACTATACTATGAATTTCCCTTACAGTGATGAATTGTTTAGGATGAATTGTACATATGATGAATTGCCCTATATACAGTCAATTGTATTAATTGATCATAGACACTATATGCTCTATATTATTTGCCATTTAACACTAAAACTACCAGAAGTGGTGAAATAACCCCTTTTAGACATTTGCTTATTAAATTTCTTTGAAATTAACATTAAAATCAGATTCTTTTTATACCACTTTTATTGAAAACATAAATACAAGTTTTCTTCCAAATTGACTTCTCTACTGGCTACTGTTTACTGAGAGACAAAAAAAAATTGACTAAACTACCGCCACGGGTCATTTGACACCTGCGAGAATGAATACATGAGGATTTATATCTGTCGAATAATTATAAATAAATTTTGTATGTTTTTGCCGTATATTCTTTCTCATTCTTACACATTGCAATAACTATGTTGACCATAATTTCCTCTTGTTAGGTCATTTCCTATGGACAAATATCAAAAATGATCAATCTGTGTACGCATATGTATGTCCACATAATAGATGTAGTAGTATAAGTGGATATGGATATTATAATTTGAAAATGGAGTATTTTTCCACTATAGTCTAGATTTTAAACATCTCATTTTTATGGAACAAGAACCCATTTCCAGAATTTTTTTTTAAAAACCATGAGCAGGAATACGTTTTGTTGAAATTATGCGTTTTATCCAATTTGATACAAAAAAATAAACGAAATCAGTATCTAAAAAACTGATAAATTTGCATTGATATCAGAAGTATGGCACAAATTCATCCATAACAGTCAAAAGTGTTACAAGCCCAAGGTCACATGTAACCATCGATGAACAACTTTTTCCAACCAAAGTGAGGTGCAGATTAAACACAATATGTGCCAAACAAACGTGATAAGTTTGAAATTAAGTTCTGGCTTGCGTCTGATGTCAATCCCCAATTATATTATAAATGCATTCCCATATTTAGGGAAGGATGATATCAGAGATTCAAAAGTTCCGCTTGGGGAATTCGTAGTTCTAAAACTGTTAGAACCGAAGAAGCGTTACAACTAATCATTTTTTTACAAGTTTATCTTTGACTACAAAGTTGCTAAACCACAATTGTTGGAACCAAATAAAAAAGAATTGCCAAAAATTTGCCAAACAAACGATGTCACATTTCTCAACGAAATTATATAAAGCCAATCATTTTGCACGCTTAATATTTACAAAAGTAAACCGCAGAAAAATTGTATTATTTTTATGTTATTATTTTTTTTTCTATTTAATAAATCAGCAATTTGTAATTTTTGTTTTAACGAAAAAGATTTCATTCAGGCAACTAATTTGCCAAAACATTGTAGAAAATATGACTTTTTGTATAGGGTCATTTGACCTACCCCCCCTTTGGTAGGAATTGGTTTACTGGACGTGTCGGTACGTTTGGTGTTAAATAAAAAAAAAATTACGATATATATGTAACCGAAAATGACAAACATTTGTTCGGCTCTGAACTTTTAATGCATGTCTACATATATAAAAATATACATATTATACATAATAAAGGAGGGGTTGTTTTGGAGCCCCTGGGGATAATTCAAACTATTCTGAACCACATTTATATTCAACATAAGAACTCTGAAATGTGTCACTGTAGAATGTGAAATTTATATATTATATGTATATTTGTATTGTTGTAATATATATTATATAAATTTTCCTTTTCCCTTTTTTTGTTCCGTTTCCTTTTTTTATTTTCTGTGGAAATTGAACGTGTGTGTGTGTGTGTGTGGGTGTAGTACGTAACGCGTATAAAGAATATAATGTAAATATATGCGCGTATCGTATTCGTAAAAGAAATGGAATGCGAATGGAAAGGAAATAAAAACATAAATATAAGTTAAGTTATATTTTATATTACTGCTAATATAACACTTTTTATCATAATAATATATTTATTTTAATTTTTCTTTTCCGCTTTCCCATAGTCTAGTTATCTTTTCCAAAACGGCTGTATACCTGCGCTCGTACGGCCTCATATATAAATAAAATGTAAGAAAGAAAAACTCCCACGTAATAAAATTGGCAATCGCATTGAATAGAATTGTGTTTATATAAATTATATGGTCGTTTAGATAAACCTAAATACAAAATATATGTAAAAAATAACTTACATAAAATGTTATGTAAAAGTAGAAATCTTTATAATAATCTTAAATTATAAAGTAATCACAATGAACCGTCTGTCATTTATTTATTTGATAAAAAAAAGAAAAAACAAACATATATAATCATCACAAATTCCACAAATATAATAATATATGCACAAGTCCAATAATAATAATAATATATATATTAAGGGATGGACAATATTTAACTATATAAATAAATGTATTCGATTTTATATTATATTATGCAGCACTTTCTGTCTAACAATAAATACAATAAAACATAAACGTATATAATAAAATAAAAAAAATAGACAAGATATGAATGTAGGAAAAAATATTGGTAAAATATTATGAAGGAATTTGCGAACAATATTCCCTATATATATTTTTTTACCCATATATACTATAATAAATATAACTGCTTGAACTCTGATGGCCTTTATGCCAGCTGTAATGATGAAGATAAATATTATTTCGAATAAAAACGAATAAAATTTATATCTACATATATTATTTTTTTATGGTTATATTACACATATTCATCTCGTTTGCTGTGAAGTAATATTTATGGTGTGGTGGGTACTTTTTTATAAATATAATGTAATAATATATTATTATATTGTTTGATATTAATCTTATTATTATTTTATGATATACACAACAACAACAACAACAACTACACACAGACACACACACATATAGATCTTTCGAATATTAAATTAAATTAAATTAAATTAAATGTATTTTATTGATATATTATTTAATTGTTTGTTTATAATATAATGTACCAACGATATTATTTAAACGAGATATATTCTAATCTGCAAGTTACAATAATACGAGTATATTATTTATGTATTGATATATTAAAAAGAAATATAAAACATGTATATTAAAACAATATTAACATTTTTCTATAAATACCTATATATTCTGTAATCGTTTGTTATATAATTGTACAGAATATATTGTATATATAAAAAATAAAAAATATTGGTATATAATTTAAAAACCAATAAACTTACAAACTAAAGCTATTCAAATGTCATTCAATTATTTTTACTTCCCGAATTTAAAACATTTCAAATAAAATAAAATAAAAACGTTTACACACACACACACACACACCGCACACACCGCACACACACAACGATTGTTAAACTTTTTTGAAAGTGATTTTGTAATTTATATATAAATATAAATCCGAACAGATTTTATTTATACAATCGCTGGTGGGTGTCCCATACAAATCTGGAATGGATGAAAAAAAAACACAATAATAAATATTAAATTTACACAAAAATCATTTTATTTATATTCAAAATCCAATGTCCATCAATTGATATACATCGCGATTTGCACACGTTCTACAATTGAATCAAATGATTTTTTTTTATATGGCTGTGTCGTTGTAATGCTGCGGCGAACGGTGGTCGTCGCCTTTTGAATGTCCTATCGTCACCTATCGTAGACCAGTTAAAATTCGATGAATTATTGTTTTCGGGATTCCAACCTCCATTTCGATGTATTTCGCTGAAGATTTCTTAGAAATATTTTCATGAAATAACTCACTTTTTCAATGTTTTCTTCAGTAAATTGCTGTAGATGGTCAACCTGGACGTTCCTCATCACTTACAACTTCTTTGCCTTCTGTGGTGAATCATTTATGCCATTTCAAAACTTGTGCCTATAATACAAAATTTCCACCATACTTGATTTTACGTTTTAAGTAGCATTTTTACCAATATTAAAACAACATTTTAATTGGTTCTTTGTTTTTAAATTCAATTTTCAACCGACCTTACACTGAAAATAAATTTGTACATAATTTCAATGAATAGCGTTTATAAGCCCATTTTTCATTGTTTCAATGTATAATTCATTAATATTTTTCATTTTTAAAAATTTATCTTAATGTACTTGTTTATTGAATGAATGAATTCGCGATTCGTTAATTAACTAACGCGCAGAATAAGAATAAGTTATTAAACAGAACACGAATTAATATTCATCAAAACAATTATACAATTCTTTAAACCAACGTTGGTGATTCATTGAAAAACAATCATTTTCGGTATTATGTTTTAATGTTAATGTTTCGTTGATTTAATAAATGTTATTTCATTTTAACAATGAACCATGTTCCCATGGAGCAATTAATTAATTAATATTTCATTGTTTCGACGTTACGTTTTAATTGGATCCATGTACTTTTTTTTTCAGTGTAGTAACAATTTGTCCGTACTTTGAAAAATGAGGAAAATTTCCATGGAAAAAATCCACATACTATATTTTCCATGGAAAAGATATAAATTGGAATTTGTCCAAAGAATGTCCATAGATTTTCCACTTAATTTAATAGTATTTTATTTAGGTCAATTGAAATCTTTGAATTGTCAGGGTAATATGTCCAACATATGTGGTTCAAATTTTGTATATTTCGCTTATCTATAGATATAATCCTCACTGTTTTTAATTTATTTTCATAATTTTTTAAAACCACCAGCAATTCAAATCGATATATTTTCGAGGAATTTTGTAAGACTTTTCATGGATTTTATCCGCGGTTTTTTAATTTCTTGTTTATTAAAAATATAAAATGCTCAATCGATGAATTTTTGCCATCATTGGGGCAGCATATTCATTCCGTGCTCATAGAATTTCTTGTCTATGGGTAAAAAAACTGAATCAAACAGCGATTTGACATCATCTTCATAAGAAAATTTATTCTGTTAATAAGGACAATTCACTGGTATTATTTGCTAAATTACATGTACAATCCAAAGATATTTTTGTCAAAATCAGTGGATCTGCTCGTAAAAAATTTGAAAATATACGCGGATAATCCAAATTGATAAAAATCTATGGACACGGTTGCACCTATCATATAAAATTCCAGCGGAAATCCGTAAGAAAATAGATATTTCCTCGAATTGAAACTACGGATTACTACATATAATGCGAAGATTTTTCGGACAAACTACGGACAGTGTTACTAGGGGATGCACAAAAACAGCTATAACTTTATGTGTTGTATTTTCGTTTCTACTGAATGTAATGTCATGAAATGTTGACAGTTTGTTGAGGAACGTTCACAGAAAATAAATACAAAAAAACTAAGACTATGAACTACCGTGTTCTATGGTTTACATAGCCATTCCGGTTTATTATGTGACAGAGGGTGTATAATATTATACATAACGATTTAGTTAGTTTATTATTTTATAGTTATACCAAAAAGAATGCATGTATACAGATAGAAGTAATGAGTAACAAAATCTATGAACGATAAATAAATATGTTAAATATTACTTATACTTACTTAGATACTGGTGTAGCACTAACCTAAAACCCAGGTGTGAGCAGCTAACGTCTGCGAACCCAGAATTTTAATGAATTTTAACTCACCGTTTACAACATCTTGCCATCTTATGTCTTAAGACTTTTTTTAATTTTCTTTCTGGAACACCATTCAACATTTTGTGAAGTCCAATGATTTTGATTGTGTTCACCCAATATTGGGTTCTCCATAAAATCTATTTTGACCTATTTTGAAGTTGTATCATCAATTTAATTCTTTAACGGGACAAAAATCCAATGTAATTATTCCTGGCTCTGTGTCATTCACCATGCCAACCTTTGACCTCAAATTACTGATGCATTGGTTGCAATTGTAATCATATATTTTGTTTTGTCTGCATTCATTTTTATACCTAGAACCGCAGCCTCATTGTTTAACGATTCGAATACAGCCACCACAGTTCAACCCATTACATCTATATCATCAGTATATGTTAATATATCATCAATTTGATTATTTGTTCTACCACCTGGAGACCTCCACGTCATTTTATACATATTCTTATGTGGGACACGCATGTATCGCTATTAACCATGTTTTTAGACATTGCGAAATCAATCAATCGCAGCTTATTTTCATTCATTGTTTCATGAAGATTATATATGTTTGCCCATAGTTTTATGACATATTCACGTTGCACTTAGAATTAAAGTCACCTAAAAAGATCTTAATATGGTGGTCGAGCGTAGATCTATATGTTGGTATCAGTTTTTCATAAAATATCTCATCAGATTTTTCCTCAGTGGGTATTGATGTGGTTCAATGTGTATGAAAATGTTTATCTCTGTACATTTATTATTTTTGGTTATTTACCATTGTGTTGAATGCGATAAGAAAGCATAACATTGATTTGAATAAAAATATTTAAGACAAATTGACTTAAATTTTAACCGCACGCGCGCAATAATTTATTGCTTGTACAATTAAATTTCATAGTTTGTATAGTGTTTGTATTCGTTTTGTCCGATCAATTAATAAAGATCCGTGTAGTTTTTGGTTTTTTATTCGTTTTAAAATTAAATTGCATCAACAACAACAAATTTTGTCAATGGCATATAATTTTTAGTTGCAGGGATTAAATTGTTGTTATGAAATTTTGGGATAAAACTCTGTGTAGGATCCATAGAAGCTGGTTAAGTTTGAGCATGAGCAAAATTCCATTTGTTTTGAATTGCAAAACCCATTGTAAATTTGAATTTAAATTAGTAATGATAACTTCTGTTCTAAATGTTTATAAAAGTAAGTGACACTACACAACTCTGATAGAATTGCTTGAACGAATAACTTGAAATTTTACACAAATGTTTAATGAGATGTTTTTATGAATTTGTGAAAGTTAAAGACTATTATACTAGCAATACGAGTGATTAGCTCATAATTTTATATAGAAGAGATTGATGACCTCAGCAACCATGTGTATTCTCAAATATACAATACTTAAATGTTAATCAATATGAATCGACGTTCCCGCAAACACTCCATTATCAACAATTACTTTGGCGTATGAAGCGTGTAGTTCTTCTAGTTGTTTGACCTATTACAGACTCTGGTAACCATTTATGTATATGTTTTAACTTTTAAAAGAAAGAATGAGTAAATATTGTGCAATTTAGTGGATATTTGTTGTCTTTATATTAAATATTTATATTACAATTGTATAACATTTGATAATAATAAAATATATAATATATTACTTATTCAGCAATTTAGTGACAAATTTTATTGTTATATTACAAACAATATAAAATCGACTTGTAATAGAAAAATATAGTTATGAAACTATATACCAGCATTTATCACAACAAATAATCTTACGCCCTTAATTTCACTCACCCTAGATTCAGTGTGTGTAATTTACTCAAAAAATATATTGTGGTATTGTAGTTAAAAAATACTATAATATAATAAAAAAAATAATCACCCAATGAATATTATTTTATTTTGAATAAATTTAGCTTCCCTTAATTTTAAAATTAAAATTATTAAAAACCGTTTTATGCAGTAATACAAATACAACGCAACTAAATGAATAATATACATATGCAAATTGTAATGAAATATCAAAATGGAGATATTTTTAGGGTACACATTATTATGTATTCACGATTTAAGAGGATAAGTCCAAGTATTAAATAATAATATCTATGTGATGCTTTTATATTTTACCTCTTTCGATTTTCCATCATTTTTTATCATAATTTAATATAAACATAATGCAATAATGGTTGCGCCCCATATTACCCCATTATTTATGGTATAGTTAAAATGAAAATGCTTTATGCGACTTGTAAAGATTTGTATATTTTTAATATTTAATCACATGCGTTTGTTAATAATTTGTCAAAACAGGTCAGAACACCCCCAAAAGTGATGAATTATTGCAAAATAATTTAATTACAAAACCTCCGGTTAAATAGGGTCAATTAGTACCCATTAAATTAAATGTATTCGTATACTCGTATTTTTATTTACTAGTTTTATGAACCAGAGCCTCTAGTCTAGATAGACATTAGAAAATCAGTCAATTCTTATTTAATTTTGATCAAAATTAGTATGTGTCATCTACACACACAATGGGATTATATGACTATAGTTCCAATTAAACTTCTGAGAAATTAATAATCAGAGTAATTTTATAGGACAATCTCTACAAACTTAGAAACTCGTCCAAATATTGTTCAATTCTGATTAATTGTTGTACATCGATATATATAACTATCATCAACATATAATTGTTATAACGGTCTGATTCTCACGGTTTAATCGCTGTAGCCATACCTATAATAATAGCAATTTCTGTTGACAAATTTTATGTGAACCTGGACGTATTCTCTTCTTTTTATATCTTTGTCATTCAATATGCGCTAACAGCTAACAGAGTGTAAACAATTTATTTATATTTATTAATGACAAACCACCCACAAAATTTGAAACATTATTGGATAAAGATCACATTCACAATTGCAACAATTTCTGGCAGCAGATTCATTAAATGTAAACAAATCAATGGGTAAGATAAAAAAGGCAGGAAAATGGGTTCCACATACGAATTGATAAGAAAGCGGCAAAGAGAAGCGAAAAACAATGTGTAAAATTTTAATTGTTAAGACAGCAAAGGAAGTTATTGTTATTTGGTTGAAACCAGAAGAAATTGTTAAAACATGGTCAAACCATCACTATGTTGAACGCTACAAAGGACAATTGATTAAATATTGAATGATGCATTGAAAGAAAAACGACCAGAATGGCCAACCAGGCCAACAGACATGGAAAAGTGATTCTTATTTGCCCGATAATGTTCGCCCTCATGTCGTAAAAATGGTAAAAGAAATGTTGAATTGAAATCACTTTGAAAACATGTTACTCCATCAGATTTATGCACTTGTTAAGATCGATGACACATGTTGTACTCTCTATGCACAGCACTTCTACAATTATGAAGGCGTCCATAAATGACTAATCAAAAGTAGAAAAATTTTATTTATAAATTGCCAAAAGAGAAGAGGTTGCATGTTGTAGCTAGTAATGGTAAGGTTAATAAAAAATTATTTCCTTTAAAAAGGAAACAAAACGATCCGATTTGTTTTCATTAATTTATGTGACGCGACATTACGAGAAATTTTGGGTAGACATAATGTGACATCAAAACTCACTGTTTATCGTTTAGTGAAAGATTTTGAAACGAAAATGGTTTTATAACAGATAAGACCCCAACGGTGGAGTAGATTAGCTGAAAACATTGCTGCCGTCATGATAAGTAATTGATAACTTTTTGACACCACATAATTGAATAGGTTGGGCTTGATTAACATGTTGTTACGCACCAAGACGCGATACAACTTCACACACAGCCAATGTTACAATGGAATTACTGTAAGAATTATATTTTTCCGCCGAACACCCTGTATAATTAATTATAATGATGTTTAGCATATTTTAAAACTAAAAAGTACATATATGAATTCCTCATCTTTGCTCTTAAATTAACTGTTTCTGTATATGTAATTAATTCCAGAATGAGACGAATTGCATTTGCAAAAGTCAAACAAACTATTTTTATACAAAATAATAAAGAAATATTTTCAATCATAATAACACAATAACACTTTTACAGTAGGATTAAATTTTAGTAAAATAAAATATAAAAAAAGTGTTAATGAATTTAATTAATTAATTGATAATTATATTAATAATAATTTTAAAATAAATAGGCATAACAAAATTGCATGCACGATATACATTTCGCATTTATATATTAATGTACGTATAACTTCATACACAAAACGAACGCTATATAACTCGTACGGAATATATATGATTTCGTAAACTGTATGTGAAATTTAATTTAAAAACTATACAGGTAATTTGATTATATAAATTGTGTGTATAATAAATTAAAATATATATAAATAAAAATAAATAGTATATATTTTCATGAAATTATAAATAATGGGTAGCGAGATCTTTCAAGACTTTTGGAGCATAAATTGTTTTATAAAATGTACATATATAATTAGTTAATGGTTAACACATTCACTACAAAAATATATATATAAACAATTTAAATTTATATAAATAAACAAATATACACACCATAATGTAAGACAAAAAAGTGGAAACGATTTATAAATAATCCATAATATTCGTCCATATAAACAATATCCCATATAAAAATAAACAACAAATTTGGCACAATACTACTTCTCCAGATGGGCGATATGTCGACGAAGGATGGATTCATATGTTAATTATTTTACATTTCATTAAAATACAAATTAACACATGGATTAAGAAGTCTCGGGTCTAACCACCAGATGGTGCCTCTAACGAAATATCTATATGATATTTCAATAGTGGTAAGCTTAAAAAGATATATGCCAAAATTTCATAACAATCCGACCATTAGTTTTTGATAGAAAAACAGTGCGAATTAATTGACACTTGTTTTTAGCATTTTCATAAAAATGTATTCAAAGTAGTTTCGTGTGTTGAATTGTCATTAATTTTTAATATTACGAAAAATACCGTTCAAGCAGAAAAATTGATTCAAAAGTGTTACCCGAACTTTGGTCCATCAACAGCAACCATAGAAACGTTGATTTGCTGATTTTAAACGTGGTCGTGCTGCCACTGAACGTTCCGGATGTCCAGAAATGAAGCTGTCCTGAGAACATCAAAAACTCTGAAAATCATGATGGATAATCTTAAAGTGAAGCTGACAAGAGATAGTTGACAACCTGAAATTATCAAAAGATAGTGTTTTCAGTATTATACACAAACATTTGAGTATATGAAAAAGTTGTTTTCCAAATGGGTGTTGCGTTTGCCCACACCAGAAAACAACAAAACAACAAGGAATTGATGATTCAGAACTTTGTTTTTACATGTTTAAGTGGAATAAGCCTGAGAATCCAGTCGGCAATCAGCTGAGCCGATGAAAGCCTTCCGAAGTGACCAAAAACGAAACAATCGGCCGATAAAGTTATGGCTTCCGTATATTGAAATACACAAGGTATAATTTCTATTAACTATTCATCATTCATCATCTATTAAACAATCAACGCAGCGACTTTTATATTGGGTTATTTAAGCATTTGAAGGCCGAAATCACAAAAAAAAGAGGCCACATTTGATGAAGTAAAAATCTTGTTTCACCAAGACAATGCAACGTGTCACAATTCACTGAAAACGATGACAAAAATGTATGTATTGGGCGCTGAATTGCTTCCGCACCCACCGCATATTGTCCACATCTGGAACCCAACGATTACCGCACCTCTGTGCCGAATTAAAAACGATGCTCCGTGGCAACAGATTTGGTTCAGACGAGGAAGTTATCGCCGATACTGAAGTCGATATTGACGGTAATGATAAATCGTTGGAAAAAAAAAAGAACGAAAGGAGACTATATTAATGAATAAAGAACAATGTTCACAAAAAATACTTAGACGCCGGACTTTTAGACCCCTTGTGTTACTTTAAAGATTGTATCGCTATAAGATAAACATTTCATTTCACATATTACACTTCAGAGAGATCGACCTACAATATTTATAAATTATCATAACCGATCGAAACCAACTTATGATCTAATAATAAAAATATTTCCATGTGAAAATAAATAAATGCAGTCATTTGTTAACCATATATTATATGCATGCACGAATATTTCCATACACCATCTCTATGTCTTCCTATATGTTCAAATGGACAGAGAATATAGTGATATGGTTTGAATATCAATGGAATATTTCCTAAAAATTAACATAAATAGACTTACGTTTCTGACACGAATACTTATAGGTTACTACTGATTATAAAGAAACATCTAAAAACAACGACCTTTGAGACGATAACAATGAATATAGATTTTGAAAAAACTGCAATAGAAACACCATACCCAAGTGTTGTATTTATCTGTGAAAGAAGCGATAATATGGGATCTTATTGCTTGGCTGACAATATAAAAATTGTAAATATTAGTATATTATTAATGTATTCTGTATGAAATATAGTAATATATTTTAGTTGTTGTGTGAGAGAGCAGTTATAAATAAATAATAAATAATTTATGATTATGGAATGTATTTCCAAATGAGGTAATTGTAATATGATATGATGATATGAGTATATTTATATTAGTAATTTATATATATACAATAAAACAGCTTGATATCCAATAATATAATAATTATTATTTTAAAAATGCTGTTAACATCGATATTAATAATGAAAATATTCCACATTTATGGTATTATGACCTTTTTTGTTATTATTTTATATTATTATATTTAGTTTTTTATTTTAAATACGATTTTATGTTTTCAATTTTATGAATATTTTATCATTAATAAATAGTGCATAATCATTAAATGTTTAATGGTGGACACAGTTGTTATAGCACGATGGTCATTCTACGCGAACCTGTCGATTTCGGTGTTCCTGCGTAAAGAAAAAGAATTTTCAGTATTTTTCATACACTAAACATTTACCCAACTGGAGTAGCATTTGTTTTTTTTTTATACGGAATGGCATTTCAGCCATTAATGACACAACACCTGTAAGGGAAAAATGTGCAGTCGAAAGACTTGTACAGAAGACAATAATTAAATTATTGTACAATAGAACCATTGATTTATATGCAGATTTGAAATAATTACCAACAGGAAAACAATTTAAATATTATGTTGCGTTGAAGGTGCCGCCGCAGAAATGATTCGTTTTGGGTAGTGAAAGTTAGGAATGAGTAGTTTTATGATGATGGTGATGCAGAGATGCTTGGGATGCAAAAAATTTAACCAGGCTCTAACACAAAAAATCATAACAAAAAATTGTACCTGCTACTAATCGTATTCGCGATGAATAAAATCAACTGTCTTTTTTGTGTTTCAAATATACAGGTTATACAGGCGTAAGAGGAAAGGTGTGCCTCAAGAGATGGTCCGAGCATTTTAAAAATTTATTAAATGTAAACACGCCAATAAATACTGTGGAAGAAGTTCAATTTCAAAACGCTGCTTACCTATTTATAGCTGAACCATCAATACACATAAAAAATGTATTCTAAAGTTCAAGAATAAATAAATTACCTGGATCAGATAACTTTTATCAGAACTATTTTAAACATGGTGTAAATGCATTATATGGTATCAACAACTAATTGTTATGATTTATAATAATGAATGGGTGTCGGACCAGTGGAAGGATGATATTATCTGTGCATTGAACAAATAAGATGACAAATTGGATTATAGCAACTATATAAAGGATACATTGCCCATAGGGTATATGCAAATATATACTATATACCATTTGAAATGATACCATATGCCATAATGAAATTATTCAGAAATACCAGTGTGGATTCTGGGTCGATCGATTTAAATCATATTAAATAATTTTAAAAAGTGTTGAGAGTACAATGTTGATACACATGACTATTATTGTTTGATTATTTTAAGCCGGCAACATTATGGAAAATTATAAAAGAATTTGGTATTCCAAAAACACTGATAGATTTGGTGACTATGACGTTGGATAATATGCTAAGTTACGTGTTGCAAATCCGTGATAAATTATCTGATCATACTTGAGACGATCGATGGACCCATTTTCAACATCATTACTCTATAGAGGCATTAAGTGGTGTAAACATGTAAAGATTTTTACAAATGTGATACTGGGATTTTATTGTAAGGCCAAGCAGTAAAGTAAGTAAGAATATGTGATGAAGGTTCGTCGTACCATAGAGTTTTTTTTTAAATCAAAATGACAGATAGTTTCAACGTATTTATGTGACAGTGTGTGTTTTTAATCTGAGAATGAAATGTTTTATATTACCTTCTAATTATTTATAATAATATTTAATTTTTATTCCTTTCAAATTCCATTCACACAAAATAATTGTTACTAATTGTTATATGTACACAAAAGTGTATGAGATATAATATGTTAATTCTATTCGATGTCCATCATATACATAATTCTTTGCGTATTATATTTTAGGTTTTTTTAGACTATACACAGATAGAATGAACTTGTTGGTTTATCGATTTTGTCATACAATGTGTCTCCATTAATGGCAAACACATAATACATAAATCTAAATGCATCCCTATGATTAAAATAAGAAAATATTGGCTCATTTATTATTCCTTCTTCTCACATATTATATATATTGTATTTTTATACCATATAATTCACATACACATATAGAAATAGCCATATATTAAATACATATATTTCGAAGTACTACAATTGTATACCGTATTCCATTTTCTACATTTCCAAGTCTATATGAAATATAAAGTTTTATTTATTTTATATCATTTGTGTAGCAACCGGGTGGGTGTGTGTCAGACATGTGAGTTATCCAAAAGGAAAATTTTTTATATTTTATATTTGCGGTACTTTCTATATTCATCATAGAAAATATTTTACTTCCGGTATGAATAACAAATTTCTATAGCACAAAATATAACCAATAGAGCAAATAACTTGTAACTTCCATGTGGGTGTTATCATCCCAAGGCGCCGATAATGAAACTGGGTTTTCAGAAGAATTGCTACAGAAAAAAGTTGCCTTTTGATTGTGCAGTGTATTATTCATTTGAACTTCCGTCTCGGATAGCAAATTTTTAGTCCTTTCATTTATAAAAAGGATATTTTCTGTTTGATTTGAATCACCCATTATGCACACACAGTTCATATATGAAAATAATGACTTAACTTTTGTACACATACTCAACTATAGTATAATTATATACACGTACACGTACACGTACATATACAACGAAATAGAATATAATATAAAGATATTCAAAAGATATTCAAGCTTGTTGTAGCTGCTATAAGCTATTTGTGTCTATAGTCTTTATAGTCTATATGCTAAATAGGAAAATGTGAATGAACTTTATTTATTTTCCTTTTTGTTTTTCTCAATATGTATGTAAATAAATTGCATATATTAAATATATAGTTAGCACTTACACATGTACACAATACATTAGTAGTTTCATATTTGAAGACGGAAAAAAAAGGGAGTTTAGTAAATTCAGGCATATGCAGAGTATACAGTGTTTCTGTATATAAATATAAGTGGATTATCATTTATTTCCATATATTATTAGAAATGCATATACAAAATTCTATTCATTGATTGCATTATATCATCATCATATCGTATCATCATCAAAATTTATGTTACTCCTCGTGCGAGGAAACTTTTTCAATTCATCATCTATACATCTCCATGTTTACCATTAATAATTAAGATTAAATTTTTATTGTTTTAAAAATACTGTGTCCTAATATATCGATTGTATCCCAACCTGTAAAACTTAACTCCTTGAATAGTTGTAGTTTCTCATCGTTACAGTTTCCACACCATTCGCGTTTCTTCAAAAAGAATTTTAAGATATGGAGTGGATTTAATGCTTTGTCATTTTCCATTATACCAACATAACCAGGCACACACCATAATGTTACATTGTTGTTGTCCTTTCAAGTTAATTTAGTCTATTCACACAGATCCGCAGACTATTCAGGAAAATATAGGATCATATCTTTTGATGGAATACATATCTGTTTGGCACAAACTTGAGTGTGTTCTTGGAACAAATACTTTGGCTATAGTGCCATTATTGGTTTTTGAACAATCCGGTAGGTTTACAAAGTTACTTTTTAATTTCTCATAATTTAACTTTTAATAAGAATTTTTTCTGCAAGTCATACCTATTTATTTATCATGCTTAATTTAAGCAGTGACTCTATTTTGGAGAGATTTTTGAATATTTTCAACACGATATTTATCCTGTTTAATCGTTACCTGCTGAATCTGTTCGGAAATGGCTTTGGCAGTCTCATTTATTAAAAGACGTATTTTCACCGGTCTCGGTAACACCTCCATTGCTGCCGTTAGACTTGTAATATGCCACATGACACCTGTGATAATTAGACATGCTAATGTTTTTCCATGATATACTACTTTGTAATCTTTTATACCAAACTATTGCATTCCAGGTGATTGCTGGTCAACTTATCATCATCATGGTATCATCATGGTATATGGTTAACGTACACTTGATTAACTTTACTTTCCACAATCCTTAACGTATTTGTGCCAGAGAATTTTCCTATGTATTGTTATTGCCAGATATTTAGTGCTAGAATTATCATCGGCTCAACTTTTTCATCTTATACAATGTTGACCTATAGTTGCTACATTAATGGTGATATACTCCACCTCGTATTCATCTTCTTATTAGATTCATTTGATATTCAACTCTCCTTCTGTGTTCAGTGTTAATGTTGTACTGTTGACCATCCTTCTCTCTAGAGATCGTTTAATTGCAATCTGGCTTTTGTTCCAATGCTTCACTTATAGTTCATTTGTAAACCAAAACAAAGCAGGTCTCTGTAGATCGGCCTGCTCGTGTTTGCATGAAGAGTCAGACCGTTATGAAGCGATACTGCTGATAGGATATTAGTCTACTAAAATGATTATAAATCAACTTTTCTATCGTTTTTAACATGAATAATGTTAAAAATAAAGTTTTCCCTTCATTGGTATGTACCGAAGCGAAGTTGTATTCAGTTAATCCAATATGGAATATTAATAAATGTAAACCAACTCGTGCTTTGTATATTCTCTAGTAAGTACAGCTACATATATCGCCATAGATATACAACAAAATCATGGAATGTATAATATTGGCAATAGCAATAGGTCTATAATTGGTGATAACATATTTCCCGCAAACTATTACATACATAAGCTACTCCTGTGAAGATAATAACAAATAGGATCACGAAAAATTTAGACTTCTATCAACCGCAGCATAACAAACCGGACACCGGATTCAGTCCAAATGATCATTTTTACATGTTTACATGAAGTTTAATTATTTTTGTCTTTGACTTTGTTGACTACGAAAAGATCCAGTTGAAATATGAAAAGTACTGAATTCATTAAAAGTTGTAGAATAGACTCAATATACACACAAGGTTGAGCAAACACACCTACAAAAATGCAACACTAAGAAGAGAACAGAAAAAGATGCAAAATTGGAAGAAATGGAGTCGAACAGGTTTGTACACAATGTCACAAAAGCTGTTCACATTGTCTTTTTAATGAATTGCATTGGAGTCAGATGACGCATACAGCTCATAGTACTGTAGTAAGCTGAGTGTATCCTACCGGTTTTTGTGTATGGTGCAGAAATTCTTACGCTAATCTAGGCATCAGAAACCAAATTGAGAGTATATGGTACAACTGGTCTAAGGAGAGAATGATGTATTAGTCATTAGCTTCAGAGATAAAAAACCGAATGAATGGATCCCAAAATCAGTTCTTTATATATAATTGAACGGGTCACGTCACGTAAATGGAATTAGCGGAATGGCAATACGTATAAATATATATAATACTACTACTAGCTGGTTGGTTATATATTCTGTGTTTTTATCTAAAAACTATAAATTTTCTTAAAATATATTATAATAAATCGCATCATTTATCGTATAAATTTTATCACCCACAAAATATCGCATGTGCACTCGAAATTGAATTGAACCAAGAGAAAAGACGATGGGCAAAAAAAATAAATAATTCTTATGCATTTATTATCGATCCAAGGCAGAATAAGTGAACTTTACATAATATACACGCACATATAATGCCACATTCTAATGCAATGTGTTGTACTCCTTCACTAATATATTATGACTTTATCTCTATATTCACATATTTATTATTATTGTTATTACTATTATTACTATTATTATTATTATTATTATTATTATTATTGTTATTACTATTATATTATTATTATAATTTTACATGGTTTTGTAATATGTAAAATGTCCATGTATGTACGGTGTATGTACATTTATGTTATAATAATATAAGAAAGGCTGACAGAATGCGACAGTTCTCTATGCTAAAAAAAAATATTATAATGAATAAAAAAAACTTATATTTTTTGAATGAATTGTGTACATTCAACGTGTATGCTTTTTTGATGTAAGTGCACATAAATACAAAAAAATAAAATCAAATAAATTTAGTTTCGGATATTTATGTGCATGAAATTTTTGATATTCGATGATCAACCCCTATATTTCGTCTTCTTTTTCTCTACATAAATACTAGTATATAATATAGTTTTACATAAATAATATATATATTAGTAGCAACAAAAATAAAACCAGTATTGTATTATTAGGGCCATTAACATAGTTTCAGTTCAAACGGTGAAAGAGCTTGGAGACAATGTGACAACTGTCGACAGGCAAAAAGAATGGCTTGTTATCCCAACGGTGGAGCGGCCGTTGCATTGGTGCACGCTAAACAATCACCATCCCAAAATATGCGAAATCTTTGCATAGGATATTTGGAAAATACCCTTCCACAATGAACAGATCATATAAAAGAAACATCTCTGCGGTTTCATTTCTGAACCCAGACGCTTCAAGGATTAACTCACTTTAATAAATCATCTTCATATCTGGGAGAACCATCAACGTCACTGCCAAAATACGGAATATCCACGTTCACAAAAACTTAATGAAACTGCACGTTGCTGCTATTGTCTACTATAATGTCAATTGAATGAAGAAAAAGAACAACAATAGTGAATAACAAGCGTCTAGGACGTTACAAAAACTGTAAAAGATACACTACGCTTTGCAATAACTCGAATGGAAAGTACAACCAGTGCATACTTCTAATTATCATATATTCAAAGCGTCGCCTTCAAATCGACCGAAAACTAAGTTAAAGTTCCTTATATATTTAGAAGAATCAAATCAATACCATTCTAAGAATCGACAGTAAAATTGAATATATAGGAAGGAAAAAAAAATGTTTAACATATTATTGATATATTTTTAGTAGTTTAGATGAAAATTGGCGATATACAAGTAAATATAGTTATAGTATTGATGTATATAGGATAAGTATACACATATAAAAATATATTTGAAAGATTTTTAGGGGTTGTTTGCATATATATATAAATCCAAAACATATTAATGGACTGTTGTTTTTAATATGTCCTTTCTTATAAATCCAAAACTTTTGTGTGTAAAATCTCAGTGTAATCGTAGTCAATCACTGTAAGATAATATTTCTTAATATTTGCATAAAATAGAAGAAATTAAAGAGAATTAAATACAATTAAGATTAATGTTTATGAATGAGGAACCACATTTTGCATTAATACATAAGTAGCTAATTCCACTCATTAATACATATAGCCACTACATACAAACTTCAATATTTTGTGCTTAAGCAGTAAGTAAAGAGTGCACGAAAAAACAAATAATTTCAAGAGTTTTTAAATTAGAAATAATATAATAATATTAAAAAACAAAGATACGTTGTATAACAAATTACTAAATGTGCCACTGAAACATAGATGGCTCAAACATCAGTCAATGAAATTAAATGTCTGGTGGGTGACATTGATCTATCAATAGCCCACTTATCCTTTCTCATTAAAATTACATAAAGAGATATCTCTATTTTTATTTTTCTATCAAATATCAACATATATTATTTTTATCGATTAAAAATTAATTTAATTAATAAATGAATAAATAAAGTATTTGATAAGAAAAAAGGAATATAAAAATATTTTAAATAAAATAATTATTATTAAAGCCAAATATATGAAGGGAAATCGGCCGAGGAAGTGATTGATAGTGTAATTTTTTTTTTCAATTTCAATTAAATCAGTAATTAATTTTCTTTCAACAAAAAATTGACAGTCTATACTCTGCTTGTATAGTCATAAAAAATGTTTACAGGGAATTGATCGTTTTTTTTTGACATGTTTATGTTGTCATCTCGTTGGCCGTATTCATTTCAATATTTCAATAAATTTATTTGCGAAATTTCACATTTATTTTTTACTCATTTTTCTTTTTCATTTCATTTTATTTTCCGCTCTCTGTCACTCGACACCCTCGACACTCAATCGATTTTCAGTAGATTTCATGTCTGACTTTTTTTCATTCTGGTTTTCAGCCCGTAGCCTTGTGGACGTGATTTTTTTCTTTTTTTTCATTCAAAAACATAATTATGGGAGTATCAAATAGTGAAGAAGGCAGAACGTATACTATAGCAAATCCAAATAATACTGTTCTTGTTGTTACGGATAATGTTGTAAAACGTATAAATAATCCAAGGAAATCTAAGTGTACGTATTACAAAACATAACCTTTTTGATTAGTTGTTATGCAATTTTATTTTTATTTTTTTTTTTTTATAAATTTTGATATTATTGTATATTGTATATTGTATTTTGACATTTTTTGTGTATTTACCATAAGATTTACAATTAAATATTTTGTAGCTGATTCATCAGAATCATTTTCTCAAGAAGAATCAAAAAAATCTGGAGTCCCACGTAATCAACCGGTGTCGACGCCACAGATAGATCAAAAACCAATAACTTATACAGATCCTCAACGGGATTCATCAATAATTTATTATGGTCAACCGACAATTACTGCATTGGAAGTACGACGCCAAAAGGAAAAAGAATTGGAAAATAATGATCAATATTGGAAAAAACGAATTACCCAAATGGAACGAACATTTGAAAAAATGAATAGTATTTCAGAGAAAGAATATAATGCTGCTGTAAATATAACATTAATTGATTTTTAATTGTTTTAACATAATGAACGACTTTAGTAATAATTTTCTGGTTAACTTATAGATTGAAGATGTAAGAAAACAATTTCTAAATGCTCCACCACAATTACAATTACCACCGTGTCAAGATTTTAAAGCGAAAGTTATTGAATGTTATAAAAAACATTCAAATGAAAGTTTAATGTGTGCCCGTGAGGTTGACGATTTTACAAATTGCATTAATGCAAATCGCATCAAAATTTTAGCAGAAAGAAAAAAATCTGAAGAGAAAGTAAAGAATGTGTCTACCGTTGCACCAACAATTGTGGAAGTAAAATAGCTTGCAATAAAATGAATTTTGATTATTTATATAGTTGTTGTTATTGCTGTTTATGTAATTATGAACATTAATTTAGTCTGAATTGCATTTGTGTGGATGCGAAAATACAGAAAAAAGTAAGATAAAATTTTTGTGTTTTTATTTACATTTTTTTTTTGTTAATTAATTATCCACTTTATCAAAAACATTATAATGACAACATAATTTTTAATACGAATATTGGTGTCATAAATTCAATTGTATTTTTTAAATCATATATTGTATTATATTAATATTTTTTTTTTGTTTAATAAATTTTAGATTCATAAATTAATAATAAAAAATTATTATTTGGGTCTTACATAGCGCTTACAATCTGATAATAAATATTCGATTAAATGTCTACCTCACCACCACAAGTAAATGATAAATAAATATAAATACAGTTAAGTTCGAGAGTTGTAGTGTTTTGTGTTGTGTAGTGTTTTTAAGTGCAAAATGCAGTGATATATAATAAAACGTACCAGGGATAAAATCAATTTTATTTATTTTTATCATTGTTCAAAGAAAACTATAAAACTATTTTTAAGTGCTTCATAATACAAACTTACAATTTTTTTTCAATAACAAAAATAAATCGCAATATTAGATAGTAGTGAACCAGACTCCTTTATTGTTTCTGGTGATTTTATACTCTTGTAGCTATTGATTTAGATTAAACTAATGCAATTTTTGGCAATAATACTTAATCGATAGATTTATTTAATTGATTTGAATTTGAATAAGATAATGTTTTAATTTTATTATATAAGTTTATACGCTCCTGTGTTAAAAAATAACTGGGAGACTTATTTCTCCAAATATAATTTTATTGATTTGTTAAATTTAACATCAACTGAAATACCTTGATTTACACGTTCAAATTGAACAACAGTGGTATAGATAATCGCATAATGCATAACATGCATTATCACACAATAATAGTCTACTTGCTTTCCTTTACATACCACAAATTACTTTCAACATTTTTAGTGATGTCTTCGGAATTTTCAATTTAGTACAATTTTCGGGACATCAGTAAATGATGTGGAACAAACTTAGAATTCACCTTACGCCGACCAATCAATTTTCAGTTAAAATCTGATGGATAGTTGATGTTGGTCTATACCAAACAAATGACGAAAACCAAGTTTACAAAATAACTATTTTCATCGAATCTTTGGAAGCTAGTTAAATTGCGACGTATTACGGCTTTTACATTAAAAAATATTCATAAAACAACAAAACCATACCATCTATTCATAGGACTCAAAATGTTATATATTTATACGTCGTAATCAAAACTATATTGCTGCCACATGAATGTCACACCTGATGCTGACATACATATTGTGGAAAATTTCGGTAGTAATCAACGTGTCCTTATAACATTACGCGGACGACAAAGCATCTCTTTTTATTACAATAGTAAGAACTGTCCGATAGCAAAGTAAAATCAAATGCATATACGTTGAAAACTGATTACGAATACTATTACTTTAATTAAACTTTAAATGCACAAGTCCACCCATGGTTACTTTGTAATACATGTTACCGATAACGCGATTGCGTATGTGATTATGTAAAAAATACAAATTGCAATAATATTGTGATTCTGATGTTAAGTTTTTAGTTTAATTGTTGTATTTAACTTAGTACAAATTATTTTTTTACTTGGGATTTTACTCTATATATATATATATATCACTTCGTCTGACAATAATGTAGCATTTACATTATGCCCAATTTTTGAATCTAGAAAATTTCTAGGAAAAATAAAAAGAGATAGTCATAAAAAAAATATACTAAAGTAAGAGCAGTAAAAAAAATACCAAAATATAATCTGACAATTAATTTTATAGCAAATTGACAATTGTTTTTTTTTCAGATAATAATAAAAACAAATAAATATTTATTAATTATTACATTTTATTTGTTTTAAAATTACAATAACATAATAAATATATGTATTTACATATGCGTTTAATATTTTTTTTAATAAATACCATTAAATTTTTTATATTTTTATTAATTTTAGAACAAATAAAATGTTTATTATTAAATTTGTTTTATTACTGTCAAACTATATTTATATTTTATTATAGTGAAATGACAGATTTTTTTTTTTTTTTTACAAATTGGCAATTCAGCTATAAAAAAAGATGAACATGTTCATCTTTGAATCTAGTTTTTCAATCTAAATTATGGCTAGGCCCATAATTAGATTCTAATTTTTTATACTATTGTGCTCTTCTAACTAGTTTGACATTTGTATGTTATATCTCAATTTTTTCTAGATTCAAAAATTGGGCATAATGTAAATCTCCCATAAAGGTTATTTCCATTTCCAGACAATTTTAAAAAATTATTGATTATGGTGTAAAAATTAATATTTATTATTCCTAAATTATTTTTTATTGCAGAAAATGAATTTATTTTCAAAAATAAACTAATTAATATAATTATATAAGCAAATAAAAATGCATACATTTTAATATACATGTCAATTTTGTGAATTTCGAATCAATTCGAAATTAAATTGTGTGCATTTGAAGTTTGATGGGCACACCATTTTAATCAATCGATGTTTTAATTAATACGACAGAACCAACGAACGAACGAGTCAGTCAACGACTTGACAGTGAATGAGACAGTGATAATTTCAGTGATAATTTCAGTGATTTAATTGCAAATAAAAAGTTTAATGAAAACATTAAATTTTACATAATAAAATAAAACACTTAAACTGTTATTTATATAAATATGGTAAGATTGTCCTTTTCGCTATATATATTTTTATCTTTATTAAATGTACAAATGCTTCTAAATCTATATAGGGTAAACAAAGGAAAACTAAAAAATGTGCACAAAAACAACGTGTTGCCCAACTAAAACGTATGTTGAAACCAACCGATCATCGTATAAAAGCTGCTGATAGAGTAATACGAAAGAAACCAGACGATCCACATGAATTAAAAGTAAAAGAAACACCCCAAATAAGTTCAGCATTATTTTTTCAATATAACACACAATTGGGTCCGCCATATCATATTTTGATAGATACAAATTTCATAAATTTTAGTATCAAGAATAAATTAGATATTATACAAAATATGATGGATTGTTTATATGCAAAATGTATACCATATGTTACAGATTGTGTACAAGCAGAGTTAGAAAAATTAGGACAAAAATATAAATTAGCGCTGCGCATTATAAAAGATTCCCGATTTGAACGTTTGCCATGTTTGCATAAAGGTACATATGCAGATGATTGTATTGTAAATCGTGTAATACAACATAAATGTTATATTGTAGCAACAAATGATAAAGATTTAAAAAATCGTTTACGCAAAATTCCCGGCGTTCCAATAATGTATGTTGCCCAACATCGATACACAATTGAACGAATGCCGGATGCCTATGGGGCACTAGGAAAATGACCAAAGAATTCTTATGTATTTTATGTTTTTATAATTTTTAATATAAAATGAAAATAAAAAATGTATGTTATTTAATGATCAATTTCACCTAAAAACATATTTTTATCACTAGATGCCGACACAAGTACTGGTTCCTTTGGATGAAAGTCTATATCATTTACACTCCCATTGTGTCCAGGTAATTTATAAATTATACGCCGCGTAGTTGTATCCCAAATATAAACAAAACGGTCTGATGAACCAGCACTGATTTTCGTACCATCTGGTGACCATGCACAACGCAGTAGATTTTTTTCAAAATTATGTTGATGTCCTGTGAATATTTTTACACATCTTTCTAATGGAGCGTATGGTCTTATATCCCATATACGTAATGTACTATCCATTGAATTTGTTAAAATATATGATCCATCAGGTGATAAAGAAATACCTGTAATTGTATCTGTATGTCCTTTTAATACATATAATACATCTTTTTTGCGTACATCCCAAATTTTTATAGCATTGTCAATGCCACCAGTAATTATGCATTCTGCTGTATCATTAAATGTCACAGCTGTAACCTGGTATTGATTATCAAATGTATGAATTGCATAACGCTTACGCGCGTCCCATAATTTAATCATATTATCATCCGCTCCGGATATTAACATTTGAACACCACGGCGTGTGCCTTGGCATGAATTTACAAAACTTGTATGACCCTTTAATTTACGTACGCGCTGTGCTGTTTGTAAGTCCCAAATGGCTAAATTTTTATCCGTTGAACAAGTGTATAAATTACTACCATCAGGTGAAAAATGTGCTTCCATAACAGCACCTGTATGGCCAGTCATAACACATATATTGTCGCATTCGTCGTATACCTTCCATAAATCTAGTTTATAAAATACATAAAATTAAAGATATATTTAAAGAAATTAGAATATAATGAAGAATAATTCTACTTACAAATTTGTCTATCAAAACCACTTGATACTAAATAATTACCATCAGGATGAAATTCGCATGTGAATATTTCACCTTGATGCCCTTCTAAAAGCATAATAGGTGAAAACAAATTTGATGTTCTTGATATACCCTAAAAAAGTTATTAAAATAAAGTATACAATAAATTTATTAAATTCGGTGAAGTGTGCTTGCTAGGTGTAAAAACAAACATACCGATTCCACAAGAGATTTATCTCTATTCGAATATGAGGTTATTTCATTTCTATAACGTTTAGGTTCTGGAACTAAAGCTAATGCATCCATCGATCTTTTATAAGCCATTTTTATTCTTTAACTATTTTTATTAATATATTTTTATAATAAAAAGAAATGAGAAATTATATATATTTGCTTGTGCTTGCGGTTGTGTTGTTATTGTTATAATAAAATTTTGTGTTGTTGTTGTATTAAATTTTCGATTTTGATTCATGGTTTGATGTTTTCGAATCTTGCTTATCGAAATTCGGCTGAAACTGTCAAAATAAATTAAAGATCGATTTGCATTGGAGGCCGAACAAATTTTAAAAATGCAATTGTTTCTTTTTAATTACAAAAATTTCAAACATTATTTTTGTAAATATTTTTAAAAAAAATACTATAATTATTTTAATATTATTTTATATCACATATATATTAATAACTTTTTGTTTGTTTTTTCCTCTAATCCAATACTAGAATAATCAACTGATAGTCATTTGTGAAAATGGAAAGAGATTCTACTACGTTATTTGATTTGATAGATAGAAAAATCTGCTTTTAAGTTCTGAGCTTAAAATATATATCGCTACACATATTCAAATTGAAAGCAATTCTAATAATCAAAGAAGTTCGAATTTTATTTGACTTTCGAACATAAATTGCCGCTGTCATTTAAATGTCATTGTCATATTTTAATTTCATTCTTAATAAAATCATATAAATTATCATAAAAAAAAAGTGGTGAATGAATCAGTATTCAGCTACTTCAAAAAATTATTAAATTAATTTCAAATCCGTAATCATCTATTAATTTAATATAAATATTTACATATTTATTTGCAAAATTAGATACAATAATATATAATGGCACCAAAAGCAACAATAGGAAGAGCAAGACCGCAGGGTCAAGCCTATAAAGATAAAAGTAAACCGGCCGAAGTAAGAAGCAGCAATATTAATGCAGCAAAAGGTAATTAATTAATTGAAAAACTTTTTTTTCTTACTATTACTTATGTTTTCATTAATATCATCAATAATTAATAAGTTTTAATTGAAGAAAATCGATATTAGTGCTTCATATGTTTTGAATGTCCCACCGACCAATCTCCACCAACCCCTTTTTTCTTTTTTTTTTTTTTTGTTTTCTGTAGAATGTTCTGGGCAGGCTGGTTTTGATGCATATGTTTTCTATTTTACTAAAACACATTTTATACTTTCACGAAAATTTGTTTTACATATTTTTGTATTAATTAAAATAAATCAATAATATAGAAATCATTTTTATTGTTATAAATTAAATTTAGTTGATAAAAAACATAACCTAACAATGTAATTAGTCATCTGACTAACTACTAAATATATCAATTTACATTTTTTCAGCTGTTTGTGATGCTATCCGCACTAGTTTGGGACCAAAAGGCATGGATAAAATGGTAATAAATAAATAAGTAAATATAAATAAAAAACAATTATTAAATCAATCATTTTTAGATCCAAACCGCTAATGGAGAAGTATCGATAACTAATGATGGTGCAACAATTTTAAAACAAATGAATGTTTTACATCCAGCTGCAAAAATGTTAGTAGAATTATCTCGTGCACAAGATATTGAAGCTGGCGATGGTACAACATCAGTTGTAGTAATTGCTGGAGCATTATTAGATGCAGCTGAAAAATTATTGAATATGGGAATCCATCCAACAGCTATATCAGATTCATTTCAACGGTGTGCCTTGAAAGCAGTAGATATATTAACAAAAATGTCTGAACCAATTGAGTTAAGTGATCGTGAAAATTTAGTAAAAAGTGCTTCAACATCATTGAATTCAAAAATTGTGTCACAACAAAGTAGTACCTTGGCACCGTTGGCTGTTGATGCCGTTTTAAGAATTATAGAACCAGGCGAAGAATCTCGTGTTGATTTAAAAGATATAAAAATTATACAAGTATTAGGTGGGACTATTGAAAATACCAAATTAATTGAAGGTCTAGTATTCGCACAACGATCCGCAAATGTGAATGGACCAAAACGCATTGAAAAAGCTAAGATTGGTTTAATACAATTTTGTATATCCACACCAAAAACTGATATGGATCATACTGTTATTGTATCGGATTATGCTGCTATGGATCGTGTTCTCAAGGAAGAACGTACATATATTTTAAATATTGTAAAACAAATTAAAAAAAGTGGTTGTAATGTACTTCTTATACAAAAATCTATATTACGTGATGCTGTTTCTGATTTAGCCATACATTTTTTGGATAAAATAAAAGTTATGGTTGTTAAAGATGTTGAACGTGAAGATATTGAATTTGTTTGCAAAACATTAAATTGTCGTCCAATTGCATCTTTGGATCATTTTGTAGCTGAAAATTTGGTAAATGCCGATTTAGTTGAAGAGAGTGAAACGGGCATAAAAAAATTTGTTAAAATTACTGGTATACAAAATCCGGGTCGCACAATATCAGTAATTATACATGGTTCAAATAAATTGGTGTTGGAAGAAGTTGAACGTTCTCTTCATGATGCATTATGTGTTGTCAGATGTTTGGTAAGAAATGGTGCTATAATCGCTGGTGGCGGTGCACCTGAAATTGAAATGGCTTTACAATTAGCTACACTTGCAAATGCAGCTGAAGGTGTAGATGCCTATTGTTTCCGTGCATTCGCTGAAGCGTTGGAAGTTATACCATCTACATTAGCTGAAAATGCCGGTTTAAATCCAATTACAACGGTTACAGAATTGAGAAATCGTCATGCACAAGGTGAAATTAATGCAGGTATTAATGTACGTAAAGGTGCTATAACGGATATATTATTGGAAAGTGTTGTTCAACCATTATTGGTATCAATTTCAGCAATAACATTAGCATCCGAAACAGTTCGATCAATTTTGAAAATTGATGATATTGTAAGTATAAATTTGAATTAATTTTTCTAGAAAATATACTCTTAATTAATTGTTATTTATTTTCATTTTAGGTAAACACACTTCAATAAAGTAAACGTAGTATTTTTTTTATTTTTTAAATTGCTTTAACCATAATTACAATTCTAATGCTTATAGTGAAATCTTGAGTGTAACGTAATAATAGCCAGCAGTATCATAATTGTAATTGTTTTTTTTTTATCACATCAAATTATACTACATGCTATGCAGTCATCAGATCTCTGTGTATAAATACATACATTACATGATTTCACTATTAATTAATTACACAATAATTGTTTTACTTTTTATTTTATTAAAACTAATATAAACATACAATTTGTTTTTCAAATTATTAAAATGAAAGGGATAATAGTTTCAGTATAGCTTGTGACTTAACAAGTTTCATACTATGTGGGCCCCGTGGTGGGTCACAAAATTTAAATTTTCCATATAAAAATCATTTTACAACGGTATATCTTGGTAATAGTAATTGAATTTATTTTTATGGTGGTATCCAAAGTGATAAAATACCGGTATTATGAGGTATTAATTTAGAATATTAAATAGTTCGGTGGAAAACTTTACTATTTATTTATTGTCCCGTAGTTGATTTGTAATAAAACATATTCAAAATCAATATTTCACATTTTCACACATACCCGAACTCAATCGACAGGAAATCCTTATACATATTTAGAAAGTGAATAATAAAACATATTTGCAGAATGATGATATAAGATGTTAAAACATTTAAATATACAAAAATAAAGCAAATATATGTTATCAAGTAAATGTAGTGTTAATTTATCAATCATGAATAGTATATAAAAAATAATGATACGGCAATTGATAAATTAATATAATAAAATACACAAAGATAAAGGCTTATCGTTACATTTAAGAATCAATCAACGAAAATTGGCAGCATTTATATCACTATAAGAAAACATCAACAATAACAACAAATTTTCTAAATTTAAATTTTTATTTATTACTCCAATTTATGCCAAAACAATTAATTGTATAATTTCGTACTTTTAATTTTCTTTCATCAATTTCAGTATTTTTGCCATAAAAAATACTAGCTTGAAAATTCGTAAATTCTTCATCATTTTCATCTTTATTACATAATACAATTCTGTATTCAATTTTTCTCATTAATGAATAATTTATGTTTTTTCCAAAATACAAAGGCTTTGTATAGCATAGAATTGAATGACTTTCATCAATAATTCTACCTAATCTTATCAATAAATTTTTTAAATATGTGTTCATTCCAAATGTTGAATTTTTGTCTATTTGTTTATAATAATCCATCCAATAAAACGATGAAATAGAATCGATGGCTAATAAAATATTTTGTGAATTTAATGAAAATTGTTGTTCGGCAGAAATTAATGCCAAATCAAATTGCTCGACATTCGAACATTTTAAAATGGTTAAATTTTGTAAAGCACATTTTATAATTACCGGTATATCGTTTTCAGTTTGTTTTGTACATATACATTTTTCTAAAATTGCTAATAATTTAAATAGTTGAAAATTATTATCACAATCAATGAATATGACACCAGCATTTTTACCATTGTATTTTATAGGCAATATAATTTTTGCAATCAATTCCAATAATAAAACTGATTTACCAACATTTGATTCACCTGTAATCTCAATAATATCTGTTGGTTTTGGTCCATTTTCGGGAAATATATTTTCATCTATATTTTTTATATTTGGTTTTGATTGCGATGATATTCTAGCAAATAATTGTACACCTGATTCTAATTCAACCTTTGCCATAATAATATATAATTTATGTAGTATGTATGTTTAATGTTTATGATTTATTAATTGCTGGTTGAATAATTTTGGGTTTTTTTTTTTTTTTTTTATTTTTACCAGAATATTTCTTCATTTATTTATTGCAATTTGCAAATTTGTATGCAACAAGTTTAATGTTATTTAAATATTCCAATTAATCTAGCTCATCAATTCAATTCTAGTACTGTTTACTTATTTTATATTTTAATAGAAGATTAATTATTATTATTTATTTTTCTTTTAAAACAAAACAAATACCTAATAGCCCTAATAGCATAACACTGAACACATTGACATTTAAGGTTATTTTAAGAGAACACATCCCCACAGAGGCAACTAACTAACTAACTACTCTTACATTACCCATTAAACAAAAACCAGACTTAAAAAAACGAAATGAATTGTACGAATGTAAATTTAAACGTTACGTAAACTTGACAATTTGACCAAAATGAATGTTTTATGACCAATTGATAAGTTTAGTTTCTACAGAAAAAATTTTAATACCCTGTTCAAAAATTTCCATAATTTTACAATAAATATTTGTAAATAAAGCGATAAATTGATTCTCCAGTTTTGTTAGGTTTGTGGTAAACTAATTCCATTTTTATATTTCAATTTTTGTTGAATATGCGGAAATATTTGTCGAAAAGCAAATATCATTTATCCCATTTTTATTGTCAAATTTGGTTGCCTGGGTTCAAAATGGTATTGAACATTAGCACATTACACGACACAATATGACAATGACAGAGAAGAGATGACTTAAAATTTAATATAAATAAAAACCGATCGAAACGCGGAGAGTTTATATTTCCAATGGAAATCAGTCAGATGTCGTTTCTATCGTTTACATTTCAATTTCAACTTTTCCTAATTTTTCAAAACAAGCCTCAACATTTCAACAACAACTTTCAAGAAATTTATTTTTGGATTGGTCGTTTTGGTGGAAAATCATTTAATTTTATAAGTTTTTAATTTTATATTTTAAATAAATATGTCATTAATTTCATTAGATGCCAGAGAAATATTATTTCATTTAAATAATATGGGATATAGAAATATAACAGCTGATCATTTAAAGGAATTTATGAGAGGTAAAGATTATAATATAACTCCCTACAACTGTAAAAAATATCTTTTCAATATTATCGTATTTTCTAGATTTAAAAAAATTGATAAAATATGAAACATTATATTCAAATGTACAATTGGAAACACCACCACATGCATCACAAAAATCATCAAATCAACCGCAATTACCACAATTACAGAATGAAATTAAAAATTTAACCGACCATTTTGAATATTTATACTTAACCTCAACGGCTTCATCAAGAGCAAAATTAGTAAAAAAAGAACAAAAAAGGAATTCTTTACCGATTACTACAATAACTACATCTGATGCTGCTACAGGAATTCATAAAAATAGAAGAATTCCCAAGGATAATATTAACACTGTTTCTAAAACAATAAAAGAAAATGTGCCTGATAAAATTAAAAACATACAAACACCAAAATTAAATAAACAATCAAGTGATAAAGAAAATAAATTATGTAAGTTTTATGAACGATTTTAATTTTCCAAATTATCTGTTACACTTTTTTATTAATAGGTACAAAAGATTTGCTTCCAAAAACCGTGTATATTATTAGAAATACACCAACTGATTTATACCAACAATATCAAAAAGACTGGAGTCGGTATAAGAGATTTGTACCCGGCGAAAATTCACGAGCAGATGTTAGAGAAGAAATACGTAAAAGAATGAAAAAAATACAAACACCGAAACCCAAGCCAAAGGTAATATATATAATTATTCTTCATTTTTATAACATTCATATATTAATATCCATATGTTTTAGGTATATTTGACTGTAAATACTAATCAAGATAAAATCATAACAAGATGTTGACAGTTTATTAATTTATAATAAATGAATATAAGACGCCACACCACATTGTAACAGGTTAAATATTTTTTTATTAGCATTACTTTTATTATGCATTTTAATTGACAAGAAAAATTAAAATAACTAAAATTTCATATATTTAAAAACATTCCATTCAAAATATTTATTGCCTGCTATTTTTATACTTTGATGTGAACTGATATGAATCAATACGATTCATTTGAAACAATAATTTCGATTGTATTATTTCTGCTGCTTCTACTGTTAAAACTAATGTGTCGTGTTTAAGCATTGAATATACATTTAAACCATAAACAGGTTGCAAATTAACATAATTAATTTGATCAGCAGCAACTGTAATATTTCGTGGCATATAGTCATCAGCATTAACCAATAAAACTGAAGGTCCCCAATTTCTTTCTTTAATCAAATGTTTAAGAAATTCTACATCATCTGTTGGAATTTCTAAATCATTAACAATATGTAAATCATCTTGTGCCAATTTTACAGACAATGTTGTTGCTAAACCCAATACACGTTTAAAAAATGGTAACATGTAAAAATGTGTCGTTGGCGATCTTGGTCCATGTGCAATACCTCCACCACGGAATAAAGGTGACCGAATAGATCCATGACGAGCACGCCCTAAACCTTTTTGGGGCCATGGTTTGCGACCACCACCATGACCTTCTGCACGTGTTTTTGTGTGTGCAAAACTTACAAATCGATATTTTTTTTGCCATTCCACATTTTGATGGATTATATCTATACGAGGTTGTGCACCAAATATATCTGGATGCAATTGTATTACGCCTAATTTTTGTTCCTCTGGTGTATTTATATTTTCAATCCATACTTCTCTCGCTTTCTTACAGATCAGTGGATAGTCTTTGATTACAGGTATTATAGTTAAATTTTTTGTTGCCGTTTCACTTATCAATGAGCAATATGTTTTTGCCAATTTTGGTGTACGTAAACTTTTTATTATTGAATTTAACATTTTTAAATATACTAACAATAACTTATATAAAAAAATAATTAGTTTTTTGTTTTCGATAATTTATTTTCTTTTTTCGACAGTGCTAAATTGAATTGCATTTGCAATATTTTTTTCTTATTATAAAATAAAAATCAAACTGACAGACGTCAATATAACGCAAAAATCGGTAATTTTATCAAACCTATCGAACAAATACACACACACACACACAGTAATACACTTAAATATCAAAATCTGACACCAGTTGTTTAAATTTTTTCCGGTAGTGGGTATACATTCGATGCATTGGGTGATTGGGTCGTATCGGAAAAAAATACGAAATATTGAATGTATTAATTTTAATTAATAGAACAAAACAAATATTATTAATATTATATTTTTGTAAAGTATTATATGAATAAGTAAAAAAAAATAAGTTTTTATAATATTTAATAGACTGGTAATACAATGCCAATATTAGAGATGAATTCTGTGAAAATATATTTTAACCTATAAAATATGGATGCTCTTATATTTTACATCATATGGCGTTTAATGGATTGCCAAAGATTTAACACGAAACAAAAACTGAATTATTACAACGTACAAATAATACAATAAATTCAATATTTTAGTGCTGTATAAAATTGTAAGTATTATTTATAAAATTTTCCAAAAAATAAAACATCTTTTAGTTTAATCACCTGATGTATAATTGATTTTATATTCGGCTTGTACTTCGAATAAATGTCAATCATTATTAACTACATCAGAAATGGTTTTAAAATACGACTGCTTAAATAAATTAATTAGGAAATTGTTTTTTTAGTTGAATTATTGATAACAAATCCTAATGTATTCATTCTCATGAAATTTATCTCTATTTGGTTACAATATTAAAGCATTTGATAATTCAATCAAAATGCTGCTTCATGTCTGCCAATTACAAAATAAATTTCCTCTGTTTCAATTAAATTTCATTGAAATTTCTTCACGTACGTACGTTCGTTGTAATTTTGTGGCCAATATTTACATCAATATATTTGTGCTGCTAATGATGATTTATAAATCTGAATTTTAGCAGAAGATTTAAATCTAAATTGCTGAATTGCGTATATCAATTTGCTTACAGAATATGAATGATAATGTAAAACTTTTTCATATTCACAGAAGTGTGATTTAAAATTCATATCGAAGGATATGTTAACATTTTGAAAAAACTGTAAGAAGCTGTTCCATTTTCAGATTTGCACAAGATTTTGCCGTTTATGTATGTATACACTTCTAGAGATGTACATAAAAAACGAAAAGTTTGAAGTTGTGACAACAATATTAAATATATCATTTTACTTACATTTTCTTTTTTACTAATATTCCGGCTTTTCTGTCGCTTTTAAATAGATTTAGAAAGACGAAATGTTCTGGTATCTAAGCACCAATTATTGAAATAAACGTGTAAAATCAATGGAATATTATGAGGATTTTATGTCGGTTTAAAGGTAATTTATTCTTTATAATAATATGTAGCTTATTAATTAATAATAATAATTTAATTTATAAAATTATAGCTGAAGAATATATATGGTAATGCTACTTCAAATAGAAATCAGAGTTATAAACATAACCATGATATGGTATACCAACCAATTGTGTCAATTATTGATCAGGTTAGTGTTGGAACATAAATTAAATTTACATCTATCCGTACCATAATAGAACACAAAGCAATTAGACTGCTTAGACATTTCGAAATATTCATTACGTATGTAATATTATGTTAAAATATTTAGTTACACAATTAATAAAGATGCGTTAGGTATTAATTTTAAATAAACTTGTTAATAAATACCTGTTGTATAATGCTATTTCGAAAACCTTTATACACAATTTTATCGAAATTGGTCAAGAAATGATGCTGATAGTCCCTTGAACAAAAATGCAAAGCGTTATGTATACAAATACCCACCCATGCTTACAATACACACAACTACATAAACAGACCAAACACTTTGAAAAATAACTAAAATATACGATTTTTTCCATAACCATAGGATAGAGAAAATATTGTTTAATTTTTATTTATTACATTATTTTACATTAGTTCAATGCAAATTTTAGTTTCAATGCTATTAACAACAAAATTAACATATGCTGCACATATGATACAATCACATCATTAAAATAAATATAGATGGCTGATGTATCAAAATATAAATTATTACGTTCGTCATTACCATTGGTGATAATTATTAAATATACTACAGAACCATAACCAATGGAAGCTTATGTATAGCATTTTTCGCAGTTATTTGTGATGGACAACTACAACAAAAATCTATGCCACACATGGAGATAATACAAAAATCAAGAACATATATCATTACAGTGAAGTTGATAAATTTGACCTAATGGAAATCTATAACAATTCACCAATTGGTCTTTAATAAATTACCGCAAATTATAAATTATATTTTATTTGAATGATTGTTTTGTTTACTGGTAATATCAAAAGTTTTTTAAAAAAATTCTCTGTAATATTAATCTCAATTTTTTTCTATATTTGCAGATGATTTAAAAAAGCAAATTGAAACAACACATAATTCGATTATTAAATTGTGGAAAACTTATGTTACTTCTGGCATCAGAGTATTATTAAATGATTTATTAGCAACACACCATTCAATTCCAAATTGATGATATAAAAAATTATATTTTAATTAATATATAAATGAAATAAGTTTTAGCTTTAAGCATGAATTAAATTTTAAATGTAATTGTATATTGTAACTATCACAATTAAATATTATACTCGTATTAGAAGTTATATTATACATTAAAAATGAATATAAAATTAGCAAAATAAAAATTTCTACCAAGATTTCAATGTTAAAAAATAACTTCATTTTATTATAATTCAATTTAATTTCATGATTTATAATAGTTTATAACAATTACAATTACATGTAACTCTTATTATATATAAAATAAATAACAAACAAACCCTTAATTATAAAGTAAACCTCATTAAATTGATTTATAATTTGCATTTTAAACTTATTATTTAAATAGAACTCTCAAGAAATTGTTTCTTTTTTATTTTTTTAAACTAATCGCTGAGATTGTTTTTTATTGAATTTAAATTAAAAAATTAGAATTCGTTCAATTTAAAATATTAAAATAAATTTGTTAAAAGAAAATATAGTTATTTAAAATTCATTTAAAGTATTGTAATTATTAAGATGTCATCATAAATATTTAGTTAATTCATTTATGTTTACTGAATACATGTTAAAAGGGTTAAATTTAATAATAGATAATAATAGAAGTAAGATATTTATATATAATTATAAGTAAATATTAATTATTTATGTGTATACTGTAAAAATAATTCGATATTAATTGACTACAATGCTCAGTACAAGTTGATAGGACATAAAGAAAATTATTGCAAGAAATTAAATACCTATTAAATCCTATTTCGAGAAATTGGTCAAGAAATGATGTAGATATTTCCTTTTAACAGGAATGCATTACGTATACATACAATACACACAACTACATAAACAGAACAAAAACTATGAAATATAACCAAAATATACGATTTTTTCAGAATAGTTATTAATTATATAGTTATCATATCCATATGATAGTGAAAATATTATTTAATTTTTATTTATTTAAACAATTATTGGTAATACAATACAAAGTCTTCTATCATTAGAGGCAGAACAAAAAAATATAATAAAAATGATGATATACCGTACGTACTGTAAAGACTACAAAGAGTATGTCTTTATTATTACCAATATTAAAACACACAAAATATATGATGTGTACAATAACACAAGTCAACTCAATAACAATCCATTGCTTTATTATTTTTTATTATTTATATATAAATTTATTATATATTACAACTTTGTTATTGTATTATCGCCCGCCGACAATAAATAAAAATTAAACAATATTTTCACTATCATGTGGTTATGATTGCCTAATAACAATTCGAAAAAAATCGTAAATTTTGATTATTTTTGGAAATTTTTGCCCTGTTTATGTAGTTGTGTGTTTTGTATTTATGGGTCGGTATGCGTATACGTAATGCATTTCTGTTAAAGGAAATATCTGCATCATTTATTGAACAATTTCGATAAAATTTTGTATGAAAAGGTTCTCGAAATAGGATTATACAGGTATTTATCAACAATTTTCTTTAAAATTAATAGCTAGGAAATCTTTATTAATTGTACGACTGAATGATCTTTTGGCTAATTTCGTACCAATTTGGTATGTAGATTTGAAATGAGATTATAGACAGGTGTTGACTTATTAACAAGTAACAAGTAAAAATACAAACAACTTACAAATATCAGCAGAAGAAATGGTGCTTTAATAAAAACAAACATCTTCCTTTACAATGGATTGCAGAAAAATATACATCCGAAAAAACGTTAAACGACCATCAAGTGTTTTGAAGAGCCATTGAAGGTTAATATAAAATAATATAAATAATAAATATAAAATAATATAAATATATATTAATTATCACTAATTGTGAATCTTTATTTTAATCTATTAATAATTTTACATATTTTTTAAGTGTTATTAATTTAATGTAAAAAAAAAATATTTGTCTAATTATTTTATTAAGTTCATCAATAGTTCCCCAACCTTTAACTACCGTCCATTGAAATCTGAAAAGAGAATAAGAAAACAACAAAAAAAAATGTTAAGTACAAAATAAAAATATAAATAAATTCGAAATTCTACACCTACACAATATAAAATAAGAAAAAAAAAAAAAAATGAGTCTCTAATAAGTGTCCTGTAAATAAAAAAAAATAATAAAAAGTCGATCAACTTTAATGTGGTACCCTATTCGAAATAAATATTTTGAAAATTTTTGTACCTTATATATCCCAACCGACATCGTAATATTAATAACAATCATAGTGCATGCGAGAGAGTTGCTGGGTATATATAGCAATGTAATGTGAGTGGTGTGGTTTCGATTTCTCGCCGAGACCGAAATATATTTTGCAGAAAAATAAAAAATTAATTTCACATAGGTGTCCTCGGTCAGAGATGTATCGACAAATTCCTCGGAGTGGAAAAGAAAATAAGAAAAAAAAAAATTTTATTATATTATTAAAATTTAATACAAAATTAATTATATTTTAGAAAATTTATAATAATGTTTAGTTTATTTTTATATAAATATGTAATTAATAAAAAAAAACAAGAAATTTCATTTAAATAAAATAACATTTGTCTTTTTAATTATCCAATTGGAATGTGAAAAGAGAAAAAAAAAATAAAATATAAATAAATTTTCTGACTTTTCTGGGCTTGCCGTGATTTTTCCTGTGATTTTAGCCGTATTTTGTTTTGCCATTTTGACCGACTTAGAGGCGGAATTTTCGAGTTATCTCAACGGATTCTTGTTCGGACAATGACCCCGCGTCGTTTAAGCCTATGTTGTTTTTTACCACTTTTCCACATTTTTTTGTTTTGCCATTTTGACCGACTTAGAGGCGGAATTTTCGAGTTATCTCAACGGATTCGTGTTCGGACGATGACCCCGCGTCTTTTAAGCCTATTTCCAGCCCTATTTTTTTGGACTTTTTTGACCCCCAAAAGTGTGGGTTATAACCTTATGCCGAAAAAGTTTTTTTGCCCGTAGGACCTTCAGATTTTCAGGGATTGTAGAGCTCGGAAAAAAAATAGGATCTGTCGACCCCTTTCCCGGATTTCCCTCCGGGGGCGGAGCTATGGACCTTCGAAAGTACCAAATGGGTCACATTTGGACCCCTATAACTCCGGAAATACTCAATATTTCGAGAAGAGCTTCTCATCAGTGATAGTCCTCCTCAAGGGCTACAAATTATAATATGGGGGTGACTTTCTATCTATAAGGGTTTTCCAACTAGGGCTGCCCAAAGATTGGAAAAACGTTTGCAGACCAATATTCCGAGTACTGGAAAGTCGGGAAATATTGGACTTTCCAAAAATCTAATGATGCAGAAATGTAAAGGAAGGTCCAAAGTTTATCCTCAGATTTTTTTTGGAATTTTCCAGTGGAAAATGTGGATTTTCCAGGAACATCGAAAAACATCGATTTTTTCATGTTATCAAATGGGAATTTCCCGGCTTTCCCAATGGAATTTTGAAATGCCCTATTTATCACAGATAGTAGACTATATGCCACGTATTTTAAGCCCCACCACAATTCCTCAAGTCAAATGGTTTTCCCACAGTGGCTGCCCAAAGTTAGGCTTACACGGAAATTCCAAAATATTAAATTGGTCATAAGTCGACCAATAGATTTTTCACAGAAAAAGACCAGAAGCTTTAATGTGCGCATTAAGATCCTCTACAAGATGGCTGTAACAAAAATTGGCTAACTAATAAATTTTTTTCGAAATCATCAAAAACCTGGTTTTCAGAAATTCCGGGAAATTTCTCCAGCCTAAAGTTGATGACTTACAGATTTCTTATAGCCATAAATGGATTTAGATGGTAAATGTACTGAGGGAGTGGTACTGAAAATGTTTAAAAACTATTACAGTTTTCCCGTAATTTCCCGATCCAAATTAAAATTTTCCGGATTTTCCCGAAAATTTCCAGATGTCTTAATTAGAATATTAGAAACCATTTTTACCACTAGAGGACCCGAATCTATTTACAGGTTTTCCCGGAATTTTCATATAACGGTTTCATACTCATGGTGAAAAATCCAAGTTTTTTTTTTACAAAAAGATAGGTCATTCAATTACCTATCATTTAATATGTATCACAACATCCTACCACTTCAAACAGCTGAGCTATGATTTTTCCCGTGTCCCAAATATATAATATTTTTTTACACTAATTTACCTTTAAAATTTTGTTTCAAGTAATTTCGGTTTTCCTTAAATTTCCCAATTTCCATTTTTTTTATATTAATTGTGTATGTGTGTGTGTGTTTTTCTATCTGCAAAAGAAAATTTTTAATGGTAGAGTAATATTTAATAATAATTTGCATATGATTTGTATGAAAAATAAATTTATATATGAAAACAACAAATACAAGTCATTTCTTTTTATTTATCTTTTTCTTTTCCATTTAAAATAATGTTATACAAATAAACCCACCCAAGCATACAAAACACACATAAACATATAGATAAGCAAAAGAAACATTACAAATGTAAATATTAAAAAAATATTGTATATAAATGTCATATTAAGTTGTTGTCTTTGCTATATCAAAATTTTTGGTTTTATATATATTAAAAACAATTGTTTTTAAGCCGAAAAATATGCAATGCAAAATTAAAATGAAATATATTTTTTTACTTTGAAAATGAATTCCATGTTTTAATGCAATTCCATTTTCAATAATACTTAATTGATTTCGTTATTATGGACACACTGATTTTAGCTGAAATAAATGATTTCTTTCGGATTGATTTTAAAAAGCGAGCATATCCTATATTTTACTTATCAACTTTATGTAGTGATTTAAAAGTGCAGTGGTCAACGTCCATGTCATCCAATCCAGAAGTTGCGAGTTTAACTCGTACTGAAAATTACTCCAGTGAATTACCATTAATTCGTTTATGAAATCAAAAAATGAATCTTTGAAAATATGGTGTTGAACGCCATTCTGAGATTAACAATATATCCGTATATCGGAGTAATCATGCCAATAGTTACGAATTCTTGTATACGGTCTGCATTTCTGCAATACTGATTGAATAAAGAAACTCTAAATATATCGCTGCTTGCAGATACGAACTCTTAAAAATAGTTTGAAATACTGATTGCTAAGTTCCTAAATAGAATATACTCACTTTTCGAATTTCGCTATGTTATATTTTAGAACTTAGCAATCAATGCTTCGGACCATGGTTTTTTAAGAATTTGCATCAGAAGAGAATAAAATTGCAATAAAATATAATAAAATTAGAACGTTAACGTAATTTATAATAACAAAGTGCGTATGTATTAAGTTCAACTACATTTTTATGTTAATATTTATTTATGCTAAACTAATTAATTGTAAAAATCCTGCACGCATAAGAATTATAATAAAAAAAAACAATTAAATATATCCTAAATTATTTGCTTCATGTGCTATTGTCATAACAGCATCATATATTTGTTCAGCTGTTGGAATTATTTACTCCGCTGGTAATTCGAAACCGCTCGAATATCTATTGCTGCCCGGCCTAAATTCAAATGTATATGATAACGGTATCGATAAATTACCATAAACCCAATCCATACTAAAATCAGTTGCTGGATAAATTGCAGCATATGTATTACCAATACTATATCGAGTACCATAACGTTTTGCTAAAGCTTCAATTCCTTTTTTACCAATTGCCAATAAATCATCATGATTTTCTGTATGTCCATATGGAAATAATAGAATTTGTGAGTATGAGTGAAATGCGAAATATAATATTAATTGTTTTCTTATTGTTGTTAAATATTGAGAATATGAATACATTTCAGTTTCAGAAAATGCTCGTCGACCAGCATATGTTTCAGCACATGGATATTTACTTGAACCAATTTCATTCCAATGAAAATCCCAATTACGATTTGGGTCCACGCAATAACAAATAAATTTGACTATGGTGTACGTGTTTTACGCCATAATCGATCACGTTGAAATGTATACGCATAACCAGCTGGATTTATTATCGGAAAGAAGTACCAATTTATATTTGCCGAATTTGCTCGAAATAACGATGTAATATTTATCAAAAGTCGGCTATGTTATCAGTTTGGTGCATACAAAGGAAATATATATATTTCGAAATTTTATTAAGCAACACAAACGATCCATTTTTGACCACGTACGCTTCTTTGCACATTCGTCAACACACATTTAACCTTGATTGGGATATGTTGCCACATCGATCATGTTGTCTTGATCTTGTACGAGATAAGAATTTCAATAATGATGATGACGATGCCAAAATGTAGCTGCAGTTCAGTTGTTTTTTTTGCTCATAAAAGATGCAGAGAAGTTCTTTGAGTAATGAGTGAGTTATCAAAAAGATGGAAAAAGTCTATGATTTTATTTTTTTGTCGTAAAAGCGATTTAAACATAAGTTGTGCCTCTTATCGAAATCTGAAAATCAAATATGTATCAAGGTTTTTTGTAAATACACCAGTCGTGACCTATATATTATTCAGTCACCTATTATAGTTAATTACTAACAAAAATATGTGTGTAGGGTATGGTGTGTCTGTCTGTGGGGTATAGGTGGTAAAATATAAAATAATATAATAAATACCTTTTGCGAATGTAAGCAGCCAAACAAATCTTTTATAAAACATAATACAACTTCCATCTTCCGTATAATAATATTGGTTGTACTTTTGCATCAAATTTTCGTTGATTTCTTTTTCCAGTCCAGGTAACATGTGAAGAGCATCTAATTTTGACAATTGACCATAATTTAATTTCAGAATTATTAAGTTGAAAATTCATTAATATATATTTTTATGTTTGAGTAACTACTTACAATAGAGCCTGCCTGTGAGCTGTAACTTAGTCAACAATAAAGTTATATTTTGTAGATTTATTAAATCAATTAGAGAGAGGTTATAATAGTTGGTAGCAATATAAAATATTTATATTTGACTTATATTCCAAAAATTTTTACATATTCAATTTACAGGTTATGTTTTCGCATTATAGTAATTTTTTTGATATATTGAAGCTGTTCTACGTGCGATGATGATCTGTATCTTCATTATAAATTATACATTTTAATGCATATGTTATGGAAAAAATTAAATCATTTAATTTATAATAATAGATTATACCTGTGAGCAGAGAAAAAAATCGGATCTTTGAATTAATCTGGTTATAATGTATGCACAGGCCGACACCAACACATTCTGATGAAAATTTTGTGGTTGTGCACGACAAACTATAATTAAATAATAATTAAATTAATATTAATTGTATATTTATTTTTGTAATTATTATTAATTATACCATTATTATTAATTTATTTACATATTTTTTATTAAAATTACATACAACATTTTCTATTTTATTACGGGCTGGAAAAAACAAAAGTCAGTGAAGAAAGGAATTACAAAAACAAAAAGTTATTGAAATGTCAAAAGTTAGAGTAAGAAAAAAAATGTATTCTATTACAACGCACCATCACATGTCCTTCCAATTCTACACAGAATTTTTCATTCATTCAATTCATTTTCACCACTGTTTCCCCGCAATTAGGAGATAAATGTCAACATATCAATAAATATAGAACAAGTTACGACTCCGCTTAATTATTTCTGATATGAATAAACTAATTTCACCATTACCGATATTCCTTAATTTAATGGCTAAAGAAATCATTCCAGTCAATAACATTACAACGAGATCAACAATATAAGCTGTGTATAAAACTTTAATAGGTCCAATACACAGAACCACATAATAATTAATCCGGATTTTCGAATGAAGGATACTCCGTGGGGTAAATTTGGTTCCGTCACAAAGAACAAACAGATTGGAGGCGAAGACATAACTTCGAAATAGATAGTGTGTACGTGGGGAACCAAATATCATCAAAATCATCCAGACAAATATGGCTCGGTCACGTGTCACGCGTATGGACGATGAAAGTATGGCAAAAAAAAACCCCCAGAAGTAGCGGCGATAGTATGACTTCTTCCACAAATCTTTAGAATTTATCATATTGTAGTTAAGTTAAAATTTTCAAGATAATCGAATAATTGATACTCAAACAATTCTATTGGAAATTTTCAAGATGTCTGGAAGTATTCTGAAGGAGTGGAGATAATTTAACCAACTTCCAATAAGTCTTGTTGGAATTTATTATTTTATTCTTAAATTTAAAATTTTAAAAGGTTCTTTCAATATTAAAATTGACGGAGTCAGTATTATTGAGTTTCTAGGTCGTTTCAATGTCTAAATCTTAAGTTCAAACTTTCAAGACGATAGCCTTAACACTACTATAGGTATTCAAATAATAATTTATTTCAAAAATCGCACACTTTTCATGGATTGCGGGGCAGAGTTTTGTAGCATGTTGCTCATCTTCTTCTTCTTCTTCTTCTACATCAAAAAGGTGAGCGAGCGGGCGGTCCAAAATTTTGAGGATTTTCAATTTACTGTGACCAATGGACTGAAATAAGATCTCATATATACAATAGATTTCACTATATATTATACAAAAGAGAATCACTCATAACTACTTGCTGGCTGATTTAACCATATATAACTCACCCTTCATAAACACCAACATTATACGCAAGTGATAATCAGCCACCGACAGGACACAAATGCAAAGAGCTATATAACTACAGCAGAATACATGACATAGCCAAATGATAAAAACCAACTGAACACGGCAACAAGTGACTTCAAGAATTTACTGCAGCAAATAAAAGATTCATACAAAATTATCAATCAGAGACAACACAATATTTTTGGTATGAAAGTTCAATAAAGTTAAATTCAAGATAAGAATAGAAACTATTTTGACGCCTATATGATCGGAAGTACCTCAGCACGAGGTAGTGTAAAACCTGGGGAGCATATTGTGCTTATTATTCACATTAGATTTTGTGAGCGTCACCACCGTCAGTCATATTGGCTACTAACTGCACACCATCTTCAAGAAATTGTGTAATACTGATCGATTAAAAAATTGGTTATAGAAATGTCGTCTAAAGAATAACGAACAAAAATAAACAAATGGCACATTCACCTCTAGAAGCGATACATGTAGTGCTCCAGTTATGTTGAACAATCAGATCATATCACAAGCCAAATTTCTGACACATGTGGCGCCGTAATCAAATCGATATATAAAGTAAACAGTTCATGGTTAAACTGTGTGAAATTATGTGAACATGCTTGCGCGATAATTCTATTGATTCATTATAATAATATTAAAGGATGCAGATGCGATACATTCAAATGGTCATCATACTTAAGATAAACAAAATATAAAGAAAGATAAACATTTAGAAAAAATTTCAAAGAATTAAAGGGTGCGACTACACTCACAATATGTATTATGGAAATGGACTAATCCATTCATAAAAGAAAATATTACGCAATTGAAATGGCAGGAAATATCTATCTTTCGATAATTGCATACCATTTGGGACATATAATTCTATACTTCCAAATACTTCCATATCCATATGCATAATATGACTTGATGATGATGATGTTGATGTTGATGCTGATGAATTGTCCTCTGTTTGATAATTGATGCATTTTAAATGAATTTTTTTCTTTCCAATAATATGTATTTGCTAGAAATTATAAAAATTTTCCGGTATTATCTTTGTAATTATAATTTAATGAACAAAGCAAAGTTCATTTCTCTTTTATCACTTCGCATGTATTTACAAATTTTTACACACAGAAAAAAAAACCACAAATAATTTAATAATTAAAAATCTTCCCATCTTCATTCGTCTTTTATGGGAAAATTTACATTGAAATAATTCATTGTGTGTGTGTGTGTGTGTGTGTGGATGGATATATTAATAATAGCATTAAAAGTTTCTCGTTAAACTTATATAAATTTCATCATATGAGTTTGTTGTTTTATATTGTCATTTTTAAGTACGACCTACATTTTTAACAGCGTTTTGTTTTTTCCCATGCACTTAACTATTAAATGTTATACGAAAATTAACAAAAAAAAAACCAAATTAGCATAATCTTAAACACTGGAAAAATACGGGGGATGTTCGAATAGTTCGCGGAGTGACAACAACAGAGCCGCAGAAGAACTGTATTTAACCTCTACTAGATTTTTCAGTTTTTATCTATATATTACATTTCGCATGTGAAGTGTAATTTCCATAACTCATTTGTATTTCCGACTATCAGACAATTATATGGATTTATTTTCGTGTCAATATGTCAAGTCACTATAAGTTATCATCCCACAATAATTCCTCTCATTTTACGGCAGTCAAGCTGGTAAATTACTATGCGTACGTGAGTATATAAATATTAATCAATTGGTCTATACAATTATGTTTCGATAGATACTTTTATTAGTTCAACTATTCATGACTTGCCCATAGCGTTGTGTGTTGAGACATTATGTTAAGGTTTGAATTTAGTGCAAACACCATATTTTCAAAGATAATCGATTTATGAATTCACAACCGAATAGGTTAGATGACCGTCTGCTCTTTCAAAAACAATGATTTGTAAATGTGTACTGGAATTAAAATGTGGTAGTGAAAGAATTGAAGATGATCCACAAGTAGTGAAGTGTTACAACAGTAGAAATTTCTTTTATGCTATTGAATGGACGGCGATTAAATGAACATAAGATTGCTGCTGCCGCCGCTTTAGGTATCTCAACAATTACCGCTGAACATTTAGGTTTGCAAAATCTATGTACAGAATGGGTGCCGAGCATTTTCTATCAAGTGATTAAAAAACTATTTGAATGAAACTGTCTCGAGTAATATTGGACCGTTTTAAAAATATGCCAACCGATTTCGAGCATATATCGATTTATAACTGTATGGACGAAACAGAGATGCACCACTACACATATACCCGAATCCAAAAGGAGCCGTCAAAACAATGGATATTATCTGATGGACGTGCACCAAAGAAGCCAAAAACAGTTCATTCAGAAGACAAAAATATAGCCTCAGTTTTCTGTGATGCCAAAAGATATTTTATTATAATAGTTTTCTATCGAAAGAATATACCCGCACACAAAGAGGCTAAAATTGAAAGTTTAAATTGTTGGAACATCCAGGCAATTCACCTGCCGCCTTCTATTCGGTTCCTGATTTGGAAAATTTTTGGTAGAAATCGTTTTTCAGCAAATAAAGAAGCAATAGCAAGTGTAAACAATTATTTTTTTAGCGACCGTCCGCCAAATCATTATTATAAAAAGGGGATTTTAAAACTTTGACATAATATACCGATGGACCAAGTGCATTAGGAAGAGTTATTTGAAAAATTAAATGATTTCTTAACAATACGGCTATTCACACGATTTTTGTGCAATTTTTTAAATTGTGTTATGAGCAAGATTGTGACAACATCAAAGTCTACGTGGTGGTTGTTATTGTTTTACCACAACGATATCCAAATATATCAAATGTATTATAGAAACGAACAACTTTCACACATTTACTAGTACATAAGAGTACATGTACACAAAAAGCCGGGGTATGGTTATTTCTAGTTCGGTGTCATTTTATTTTAGCCTTCTGCAGATATGACCCTTTTTTTTTTCTTGTAGTAATCTATCCAACAACTCCATTTTTCCGTTTTTGGAGTGCTGTGTTAGATTTAATCATACGCCTTGCATCGATCAAAATAAATGGTATAGTCGGAAGTAGCAATGGCTTGTGGCGAGTGTGGTAACACATCCCATCAAAGTGCTTCCAACGTATCTTTGGCCGGTTATGCGATATGCGTACGAGAATTGTATTGTTGTGAAAAGAAACTTAATCGTACCTTAAGCATATTTTGATTGCTGCTCTTGTAATAATGGCGGTAAATTGTCAATATTGACATTTTGGTACGATTACAACAGACATCACTCCTGTCTGGTCTCATCAAATAATAACAAATCCAAAACACCATTTCTGAAGCGTTGAAAGCACGCTAAGCACCTTCTTTCAAACAGAGCATGTTAACCATAAGCTTCAGCTATAGCACTCGATGACATTCAGCATCCTTTAAATGAAACAATAACAACACACCTCTCCACAAATCACGTTTTTCTGGTACGAAACCTATGTCATTTTGAAAAAGTATGTTGTTTAGACACGTGAACTGGCTCTGTTAAATACTAAATGTTTTAAATTATGAGCTGTACTTTAGTTTTAGTATATTACCATATATTGTGTATGTACAAAGATATGGAACTCTGTTGTAAAACGATTATTACACAATCAATAATTAACAATACACAAATACTAATAATATTTCTAAAAATATACAATTACATACAAAAAATTTCAACAATAAATTATTAACATTGAAATTTTGTTAGTTAATACAATATTATTAGGTATTTTTTGTTTCTTCCAAATTTCAATTATAAATTTCAGAAAACAATTACATAATACTTTTTTTTAGTTCTAAAAAAATAGATCAAGACCATTATCATTATTTTTATTGATAAAAAAATTATTAATTATACAATTGCAATGCTATCTAAATAATGTACATAAAATATACTGTGTCCGAAAAATAACCAGAATTATTTCCATTTTTATCGATTTTAAAATGGTTTTATGCTTTCTATATAAATTTTTCGACCGACGTTCATAAACTATACTCTTCCACGTATTTTGGCTTATAGATTAACTACAAGTTCTGTTAAATATCTTAGTATTACCCGGGACAGTAAACTTAGCTGGATTACACGTAAGCAATAAAATTTGAAAAGCAGGTCTAGTCCCTTTAAGCAATGTCTACCGGCCTTTGGTATCTCTTGGGGTTTGTAGATCGATACACTGTTGTATGGTGGCCAAGGTTATGCTTAAACTCGATTCAAAAACAACTGGCAAAAATACAACGTGTAATCTGTATATCAATTATGGGAGTGATTCGTACTACTCGCTCAATTTCGCTGTAAGTTCTGTTGAATATGGTACCCTTGGACTTATTCGCTAGACAATCAGCGGCGAATACTGCTTATCGTTTACGTCGGATGGGTCAGTGAAATTAATTCTCGCAACAATTATGGGCATTCCAAAATTTGGATGTGGATGTGGCGGGTGGTTGGGAAGTCATAGATATGATTTCTACACATCTAAAATAAATTTTAAAATAAAAATTTCAACATCCTTCCACATATGAATGGATGGGTGTAAATAAAACAATGTCTCCATCGGGTAACTGGTGGTATACGGACAACTCCTTATTTGGAAATGTCAACTGGTATCGGTATTTACGGAGCACATGGATCTGAGTGGTTGGCCGCGCTTATGGGTATGCGTACACTACTGTTTTCCAATTGAAGATTGCAGCGATTATAAATTGTGCGTTTGAAATTATTGGTGCGGGGACTTCTGCGAAGCATATGTTCATATGCTCCGACAGTAAGTCTGTGCTGATGGCATTCAACGAAACAACAATAAGATCGGGATGCAGCTGAACGAATGTATTCTTCTTCTTCTTAAGTCATATTTTGCCGCAAGTGGAGCTGTATGTCACCTAATAAACCTTTCATTACAGCCAAGTTGGTAAATTACTCCGCCGCATGGGCGTATATAACAATTTACCAATTGTACTGTAATTAACGAAAGATAAATGTTTTCAAAATAATATTATTTTTATATGTTTGATTAGCCCATAGTGATGTGTGTGTGTGCAGACATTGTTAATCTTTGAATAGCGTCCAACACCATATTTTCAAAGTTATCCGTTTTTCTTTTTTTTCCATCGACGAACAAATGGTCACCACCCAGCAGAAAAATTTCAGTATTAAAATACATACCGAAAAATATCCAATGAAAAATAGCGAACCCGCTATATTTCATAATTAATACTATATATTTCGGCGCTATGCAACTGTGCTACTAAGTGTTCTGAACGAATGTATTGACATATACTAAATTAAATAGCAGAGTGCAACAAGGTCGTACTCATGTGGGTACCGGCTCACAGTGATATTTTGGGTAATGAACATGCTGATATGTTGTCACGGTTTGATACGCAATTCGTCTTCATGGATCCTGAATCTTGCCTATCTGTTACCGGTAGATGAGTTCGGCGTTGTATTTCTGATTGGACAGATGCGGAATTTGATCGTATATGAAGATAATGTGACAACAGTCGACAGACAAAGAAGATGGGTTGTTGCCCCAATGGGGAAGCGGCTGCTGCGCATTACAGAGATTACACACGCTAAACTATCACCTTCCCAAAATGCGTTTGGTTATACAAAATTTGACAGTTTGTTAAATATTATAATAATCAGCAACCAATGGCGTTACCATATTCATATATAAGATAAACATTCCGGTAATTTTTGGGACGGAGAGTGTACATACAAGTCAATATATATGTAATAATATACAATATAGGATTGGTATTGGTATATATAAATATTACACTCAACATATGGTTTTGATATGCGATAATGATAATATATTTTATTATTGTATACACTCTCGTATATTAAAAAAACAAAACATATATATAAAATTTATTGCTCGTAATGTAAAAATAAATAAATAAATAAATACATATTATAAATATATATTTTATAATAATATAAGTGGAATTTCCAAGTTATAATAAGCCGAGGAATAAATAAAACATCAATAAATAGCGGTCTGTATACATAAACTGTACGTATAAATAAATTCCAACAAAAACAATTCAAGGGCCTATAAATTCTAATTGCATTTCGTATATAATACAATAATTAGCAAATAACATATATTTTTTTATTACTACACGTTGGAGTTGATGTTGGTATATATATGAGTTAAGAGTTATAAAAGGTATAGTATTATTAGAAAATTTACCTTGTGCGTTATATATTGTATACCATCCAATAATAACTAACCATAATTATAATAAATAAAATAAAATAAACATTGATGAATTAAAAAAATATGTTATTGACCTGTCAGAGGTGGTACCTAAACACATTTTTGTATAAAAATATATATATTGTACTATAAAAGATGAATTTACCTCGAGAATTTCCGTTCTGTTTTGTTATTTTTTATATACGTTACACTCTTTGTACTTCATGTTTAAATTTTCTATAATAACATACAGGTGGTCAACGCTATCGTTAATTGGTTTGGCACTCACTCACCAAGGTGATATGCAAAAAAATAAAAATCGAATGTGATCTATGACAAAATTATAGTAAAATTTTGAGGAATTATGATTCTAAGGTATTAGCTACCGAAAAAGGGTGATTATGAAAACAGTACAAATTTATTAATTTTTTATTTAATTATATGATTCGGATTTAGTGCATGTACTGTAAAATACTATTATGTGGAAAGCGGTTCTTTATGAAGAATATGAAAAATCTATACCAAGGGTAAGCAAACTTTTCAACAAGCTTCCATAGAGATCCCTGACGAAATTTGGTCATATCTTAATTATTGTTATAATGACATTTGATATGTACATTAATTAGATTTAGATTTTATGATCAATATGTTTCTAAAGTTCCAATAAAGTGATACGCAGGACTTGTGTTTGATTTTTTTTATTTTTTAATCGAAGTTGATGAAATTTTGAAACAATAAGAACCAGTATGAGAACACAAAATTTCCAGGTACTGTTATGGTTTTAGGAGTTGTGAACAACGTAGGTAATACTATTTCGAATCGTTACACAAGGAGGCATCAAAGTGAATGTAGAGACAAAACAAAATATATGGTGCGGTAACGAATACACATCAGGAATTCGAGATCAAGCTGGTATTTATATAGTGGAGAATACAATTTTGAAATAGTCAATAGTTTTGTATACTTAGTTGATAAATGTAGGAAATGAGATTGAAGAGGAAATTCGAAGCAGAGTAGCAACTGGAAACAGATGTTATTACGGGCTAAAAAAAAAACAATTCCAATTGAAAACATTACAACGAGATCTATATACAACATTAATACGTCTAATATTAACGTATGGAGACGTATTACGCATGGAGAAGGAGTGTGTGCCGAAAAAATTGTTGAATGGTAAACCAGAAACAGAGCCGGAAGACCTAAGGCAAGATAGTTAGATGCAGTAAACTGTGATATAAAGATCATTAAAATTCGGGATTGGAAGACATTGAATGTGGATAGGTCAGGTTTGGAGAAGTCTAAAACCACACCTGGGTTATAATTCCATAGAGTAAGTAAGTAAGGTCATGTTTTGCCACTTCACTTCTTTGGGTTAATGATGCCGCCTATACAATGAGGTTTTAGAAAGTGTTGTGAAACCCTGGATTGATAGTGTGTATGTTTGTGTATGGCAACATACCATACATATTCTACCAAGGCTCTGGTCCTTCACTCAAAGCGGTGGCGATTGACTGGCCGAGAGTTTCCATGACCACATCACGCCGAACTAATGACCACATAGCTCCCCGCAGACCCCTGCGTGATTATGATGTTTGCGACGCAGTTGAACGTGAGACTAATAAACAACCTCATAACACCATTTCTTTGCTGAAGGATGTTATAACTACCACCCAGCATGGTCAACATGAATAAAAGCCATTTTATTCGGGCATAATGAAGTCGATTCCGACCCCGGATACACAAAGTTATGGCCGCTAATAGAGATTTTATAGAATAATTTTATAGTCAAGTATTGTCACTTAATATTATATAAAAATTTTGGAAAAAATATAATCTAATTAGTTTTAATCTCAATATCAAATACATTCTGCGTACAGATATTCCAACATCGAAAGTGTAAATTTTACATTCTGACTATTTATAAACAGAATTCAAATACATACCCAGTGGGAATTTTTGTATGTATTGTCCGAATTTCTTCATGTGAAGGCATACCTTAATTGTAAGTACTTCCAATTTCATGAATGCGTTCCATCAAAATTATTTCATCAAAATATTCACCAGAGAATTTATCGGTGAATTTATTAGTAGTTCTAATTTCATAAATAAATTCACCAGCGAATTTGTTGAATGTGTTCTGTACACATGAAAAATCCACCCATTCCGAATCCATTAATATTGTTAAAGAGTATAATATCTCACTGACCTTATAATTATTGTTTCTGCGCAATGTCTGCGGCAATCAAAGGTTTTTGTGTTCAATTAATATTTCATCATCATCTTCAATTCACATTATGCTGAAATAATAATTTCCAGGTTATTGAATAAATATAATTGATTAATTATAAATCTAAATAGGTTTTTCAAAATTAAATTATCGTTCGGTTAGCCTCCAATAATATCCAACAAAATATGTTGGGATAATGGGATTATTATAAACGTACCAAAAAAATTTCATCGTATTCGGTTAAAGAAATGACCGAATTTACCGCATATCTAATCAAAATCTTTTGTGGCACCCGGATCTCGATATCTTTATCTAGAAATTTCAGAAAAATTATTCAAATACTCGTATTTTAAACATAAATTTAAAATTTCATTATAGTTTTTGTGCAGAAATGGCCAAATTTGTGAAGTTGCTGGAACTGCCCACCGTGTTGAATAATCAAATTAAGCGGAAAATCGAATTAACGACGACGCAGCAGTTGACCTGCGTAGATTTTTGTTTTTCTTTTTAATTAAAAATTACCAGTAAACAAAAATTTAAATCAACTTCATAATTTTATTTTTCACCGGAAATACTATTGTTAAGTGGTTTTCGTATACGTAATCTTCATACGTTACGGTAAGGCATTATTTTAAAATAACAAATTGTACAGTGTGTATTTATTTCTATTTAATTTTTGTTTTTAAATGAATCAATATTTAATATAAGTTATTTATTTTTGATCAAAGTCCACTTGCCTTGCGCATATTTCATATAAAATTATGTTAATTCTTTTGTTTATTAAAACCACAATTTTAAATTTCTTTTGGGATTTTTTCCCATTTATATACCAATATATTTCTTATGCGGTTGGTTATTACAAATACATTCTCACACACACATACACATGTGTATGGTAATACCATTGTTATTGATACAATTATATATTCATTAATTTAAAAAATTTAACAATTTTATTATATCGAATTCTTTGAATATATCATGCTGAATTCATACCTTAAGAAAATCGTGTGTTTTGAAAATGTATAACACAAAATGGTATAAGATATATTTTGATATAATTTTATATTAACAAATCTTTAAGTGCTATATAATGACGATGTGTATTGACCAATTATATATTATTATTGTCGTTATATTATTTTTAGAAATTGTATTTGTCATATTGATGGAAACTTTGCTAACTTATGCTATAATTAAATCATATATTCTAAGTTCAGTGGATGTACCGAAATTATCATAGAAATGTGTGTTCATGTGCAGCAGTACAACTTACCCTAGATAAGAATTGAGTGTTGTTTTATGTCGCATATATCCACACATATTGTGGATATGTCGTTTATGTAAGACATGGTTAAAAAGTCCCGGACCTAACCACCAGATGGTACCTCTAACGAAATATTCGTTTAATATTTCAATAGAGAGAGGCCAACCGTCAAAAGATGTGCGACAAAATTTTATATCAATCTGACCATTAGTTTAAAAGTTACAGAGGATTAATTGGCACTTTGTTTATTATATTCAGATGAATGAATTCAAAACAGTTTCGTGTGTTGAATCTGGAGTGAAATGGTGGATCCATGTTTCATCCGTTATGATGTACCGACGCCAAAATTCAGGATTATTCAACTTAAACATGTCCAAACAACGTTCTGAACAGTCAATTTGTTGTTGTTTTGTTGCTCTGGTGCAGTGAGTAAATGCGGCAGCCATTTGGAAAACAACTTTTTCATAACCAAATGTTTTTGTATAATACTGAAAACACTGCCTTTAGATAACTTCAGAGTGTCAGTGTAAATTATTCACTCCTTCTCAAGTAAACATCCGTCTTTCGTTAATGGCAAACAAATTTTGGTGGTTTACCGAGTAAAACTCTGCCTACTTAAAAACTTAAGATGTATTACGTTCGTGTGGAAATAAAAATTACATATATAATGACTTAAAACTTTTAATTCACAAACAAATATTCCCTAGGTAACATAATGGAAAGGTACTTACCATGGTAATGCATTGAGAAGCTATTCACACACACACACACAAAAATCGCTGCAAACCTAACTCCTAGAAGGAATTTATTCAGAATGCAAATGGAAACTCTTTCAGAAATTTGGTAAAACTATTATTTCTATGGAATTCATTCTGGATTCTGGATTCTGTGTAAATTAATGGTGAATGACTTATAGATTCATTACAAATATAACTAATTACACATCTCTGCTTCTTTCACCTCGATTTCAATGTATTGGAGTATTATTTCGGGCAAAGTGTGTTATTTACTGGAATAGATTAACGTATTGCATTAGAGATTCTGGATTCATTCCAACTCCACAAGGGAACTTGTATGCATTCCACATTAGCGAATTCGGATGACTACCATGGAAGCATTCCAGGGAAGTGTTCTCGAAGTACTTCTCAAAAACGAACATCTCCATACAAAAGTATGCGTACTTCTAGAAATACTTCAGAATAGCTTCCAGTATGCATACTTCTCTTAATTTCGGTAAGTATTTGAAAATGAATTTAAAAGTCATTTTTGGCAAACCGGATTTTCACTAGAAATGAGTACTTGTGTATCGCATTGCATTACTGTGGAAAAAACGAAATGATCCTTATTTATTTTAAGCTCGATTTTTCGGCATAGACAATATGACCTAACCAGATTTTCACTAGAAATGAGTACTTGTGTATCGCACCGCATTACTGTGGAAAAAACCAAATGATCCTTATTTATTTTAAACTCGATTTTTCGCCATTGACAATATGATGGCCACATTAAAATTGCGCATGAAATATACTCACCGAGTGTAAAATATGACACATTATTTAATTTTTACACCGACAAGGGGTCACCGACCGGAGACCTGTACACCGCTTATTTCAATTAAATTAAGTTTAAATTTGTACAATATTTTAAAAAGTAAAATTTTCATTATTATAATTGTATCGGAGGCACTTTGGTAAGAAGAATCTAAAAATTATGATAGTTTGGCGATTGAGCTGTTCAAAATGACGGAAATACAGGCATTTTATTTTATTTTATCAAGTTTTTATCCATTCATACAGCAGTTTTCAATGTATTTGTCGACATATTAGGATAATTTAGGTACATCAAATAATTATGAAACAAAATTATGCGTATGCGTGTGAGTGCGGAATAATTGAAAATTTCATCTGCTATTAGATATTGTTCTGGCATTTATAAAATTGTATAATTTTTTTTTCCATAAACATATTTTATCATAAATTATTTCGATTTCATTCATAAAATTTTGGCTTTATAATTTAAAATATAAAATTTGTGTATAATTTAAATACCAAATACAAATAACTTTACACATAAATTCGCTACAGATCTTATAGTAAATATATTGTAGATGTATCCGTATATATGGTAATATGCATCCGTATATATCGTAATATGCAAATAAGGTAGTGGACCCAATCTGTGTCAGTGTCCCATTCACAGTAATTTTTGAATAGAAAACTTATCCCACGTTGGATTATTATGAAAAAATTTACTCTCTTATTTGCAGCGATGCAATCTGCAGTTGTTCATTTAAATTACCAAAATTTCGTCACATTGAAAATTATTAAATTAATTAATTTATTGTTCAGAGTACAAGATTCGTTAACATGGCACGGATTTGGAGCTCACTACCTTAAGATATATAATTTATTATTAATTAATTAACATACATTCAACATTATTTGTTTATATACACGAATAAATTTAAAAACTTGTATTTAATTTTTTTGTCAAAACAGCGTAAAATTTTTATTTAATTAAAATAATATATTAATTAATTTATGTATTCAGTGTTCATTTTTTGTTTTTGTAAAATAAACAATATTCGTTTGAATTATAATGATTTGGAAATTTTATATTATATTATATTAGTTTAAAATCAAATTAATTATATGCTGTACATATTAAATTAACATGTGTAAATCACACGTTTTAATTGCTCTACATAATGGTTCTCCCCAAAAGCAGTGAACTTTGGACTATATTCGGATTGATTAACTTATTATGGCTATGTTTATTCGCACACAAGCTAAAAATAGGTTTCAGTTATCCTAAGTCTGCGCTGCATATTCACACGCTAATTACAACTCGTGATAATTTTTTTAACAACTATCTTACGACGCTTTTGACATTTCATAATGGCTAGAGCCATACGTGGAGGCGAAGATACAATTTTGAATTCGACAAGTTGTACGGTCAACCAAATATTGTCAAAACAATCAAAATCAATAGATTGAGATGGCTTGGACACGTAGTACGCATGGAGGAGGAGCGTGTGCCGAAAAACTGTTAAATGGTAAACCAGAAGGTAGAAGGAGAGCCGGAAGACCTAAGGCTAGGAGATGGCTAGATGCAGTAAACTGTCATATAAAGATCCTTAAAATTCGGGATTGGAAGACATTGACGGCGGATAGGTCAGGTTGGAAAAGCGTGTTGGAGGCGGCTAAAACCGCACCTGGGTTATAACGCCATGAAGTAAGAGTAAGAGGCATACCTGTTTATGCGATAACAAATAAGTCACAATAACACGGGTTACTTGTTTATGCGCGGTAAAATAATAGATAACTCAAACTATTGATATTGCCAAATGGTTAAAGATAAGCTAATATATGATTTTGTTTGAGCTACTGAGGTGTTTATACAATCTTTTTAGCTGAAGTATAAGCAATAGATAGCTCGAGTTATCGTTGCCCATATATAAATATAGCAATTGATATAGTTTATAAAAAACAACTGATCTGATCTGATATAAAAAACAAAACCACAAACACTAAATGGTCGATTTTTTTTATGCATTCATTGAAATTCGATTGTCTCTCTCTATATCGCTGCCTATCGTTAACGTAAACATCTTTTTTAGAAATCGGCAAACGCAAATAACCTTGTTATTTGTTTGACCATACAGGTAGATTTTTGTTGACATTAACTGCTTACATAGGAGGTGTACATACAATCAGTGGGTGGATAAAGCACATAATTCAATCCGGAGGTGGAGAGTTCAATCCGGCGATCGTATTGACATAAGGGAAAAAAATTATACTTCAAACCACATGGTTCTTGTCTCGGCAGGACGACATGGAGTCAGAACAAACACGATAGGTCAATAAACCGGCTAATGAAAATATTATATATGGAATCTCCGCAGTATATATGGTATAAAAATCTACTGGAAATTATTTAATTATTTGTTTGATAATAAAAAAATGGTCCACAGCATCTCTATAAAAATTATTGATGACATAAACATTAATTAACTTTGTATATAATTTACACATACGCACATACAAATTCTACTAATAGTTTATGTCATCTAATTAATGAATAAATTATTTATATCTTTAATTTATTATATAAAAATACAAAAATATCCCATCGCTAATAAATGTTAAATAATTGTTTAATTTGTGAAAATTTTATTGTTTATAGAAAATGTATAAGAAATACGTTTTAATATCAAATAATGCCAATCGCATTGTAAACTTAAGGGAATACTCGGCCATAAATAAATTTTTAATAATTTCTTAAGTCTTTGATGAAATATGGCGCCTTGAGTATTAGTAAAATCTAATTTTTGAGAAACTTGAACCAAAAGGATTGTGGTGAGAAAATTGTACATCAATTTGATGTGCACATGTTTATATTTAAGATTTATAAAAAGCGTATTTATGATCTACGATATGAACTCAGAAATTAAGGTGTCATGGATATGTGCGGAATATCCCAGAGTGTGCGGACCACACTTTCATTCATATCGCATAAACTATAGCAAGCTGCAAGTCTGAAAAAAATGGCTAATTTGTATTTTGAATATTTGCTAACTGGAATTCATAATCATCTGTGTCAAACAAAACATAAATCCACCCACTAACACTTGCAACATTTTAATAGTAACTTTTCTTGAAAAAATTCACCTTAATTTTTCTGCCACAAACAAAATACATACTAAAAATTAAATAAAAAGGACCTCTGATACAACTTTATTTGTTTTTTCAATTGTACTCTTCTAATGCGGCAATAAAAACTATGGCAACATGTCTTGTAAGACTGTACCTGGACAAAAACCACAAATCAACACAAAGGATTTATTTCTCTATAAAGAAATATTTTTCTTTTGAATAGTTAAATTCATAAATTCTTCCATGCCAATTTTTTTTATAATATTTCATTTGCAATAATGGCTTTTATAAATATATGACAGAGGAATTATTTGCAATTAGTCAAACACGCGTCAGGAAACATTAATTATATACGGAATTTGTAAAAAAAAAATTTGTCGAGACCATAGTTTAGCGTGCAATGACACCCAGTACCAATCTTAATTTGTTTCTGGACATTTTCAGAGCAACACCGGGCAAAAATGGAACCTACGACAGTCGGCACGAGGGTCATATCTGCGAATGAAATTCTCATTTATCCATGCACGTTGCAATGCCCCGTTTTGTTTTATTAACTGCTTTCAGTATCGCACAACCAGACGAACCGACATATCCGCACTGCAAATTTCTATGCCAGATTACGAATCCGAAAGTGTGAAATAATTTATGTGAAATTGTTTACGAAATATTATTACGCCCAAGACATACCAAAAGCTCTCTGACAATGCATAAAAGGTAGACCTTGGCCTTGCAAATTCTATTTGTCCACATACAACTTTGAGCTAAGTTTACTATCCATCGTTATTTAACATGATCACCGAGTCCTATTTGTTTAAACCTGATGGAACTTAACCGGATTCTTTCTATTTTCATTCTATTTTGTACATCAAACCGTATTTCTTTTATTACAGTTTATAGATAGGGCAATCCTTTAAAAACCAATTACACATGTCAGTGAGAGCCGCACTTAGAAGATTCCTAACTGTATCAATAGTTTGCCTACCAAGATCGTTCCAAAATTATCTGAGTTTTAAAAGTTAAACCATATTTGAAAATGAAATTCGATGATGAGTTCATCCCTAAGTAATAACCGTGAATGCTGTGATAACATGTTCCCTCCTTCTTCTAAGGAAAATTCCTTACCGTTATAACACAGATTCGGCAGTTAATATTAGCGCTTATTGATGCATATAGTGAATCCACTGTATCAGAGTCAGGCTCTTTTGTAAGTGTATTATGTATTTGAATGACAAATAACATGAAGAACTAACTAAATAAAAAATTGAACATATCGAATTGCAAGAATTATTGAATGAAGACGATGCACAATCGTCGTGACTGTAGGTCAACAAAGGAAAATTGGTCCCATATGAACGGAGTGAAAGAAGCAAAAGAAAAGCGAAAAACCATGTGTGAAATTTTGATTGAAAACAAAGCAAAGAAAATCGTTTTTGTATCGTCCTGTTACTGGTGATGAAAAATAGATTAATTTTGTTAATCACAAATGAACTAAACATTGAAGTGATCGAGGTCAACCAGTAAAATCGATGCAATCAATATCCATGGCATTATTAGAAATTTGAGAGGATCAGAATAAATTATAGATTTTCAGATAATCGAATGTGACCGAACCAAATAGTTTTTTCCAGTTTGAAAATTTTCTGGAAATTTTGCCGTTTATTTATTTAATTAAATTTATAACAAAATGATGAAATACATTCTCTTGCACATAAATTGTTATAATATTTTTTTATATTTATATTTTTTCCATTTGTGTCCTAAAGTTGGATTTTTTTTACTTTTAATCTTTATACATTCTGTTGTTTTTTTATTATAATTTTTTTAAATGTAAGATAATACGATTATAATAATAATAATTTGGAATTTCCCAACATTTTTCTTTATTTCTGTGTGTATTTGTTTTCTTTATTTTTGAAATAAAAGATATGATGGTCATCAGTTGAACAGTGCTTTGAACCAAAACGAAATGAATATACTTTGTAATTTTTTCTTTTTTTTTTATCTTTTAATTTTATTTCATCATTAAAATTATTATTTAATACTTTAACATATAATTTAAAAATTTGCATAACGGCAAAGAAAATATAAAATAATAATAATAATAATAATAATAATACAATCGGTAGAAACCATCTAGAAATAACGAGTATAACTTATTGTATTTAGACATTGAGAGAATGTGTTTCTTTTAAAGATAATATGTATTATGATGTTTGTTTATATATGCAAATTAGATTCAATTTTAAATTATATAATGTACTACAATACTCGTAGTTGTGTGTGGATGATGATGGGAAAATTCTTTGTGGTTTAAATAGAAATACAAATCATAAATTATATAAATTATTTGTATATTTATGTTAAAGAAGAATCAAACGGAAGTGATGTAAAGTCCATAAATTATTTCTATACATAGGTATTAATTGAAAAATATTTCGTGGTATTGATTTTAGTATAACAAAATAAACTCTTGGTTTTTTCAGGAAATAAAAACAGAATCCTCTTCAATGGAAAAGCAACTAAAGTTTTTTTTTAAATAATTATATAGAAAATAAGTTTTTTAAATAAATTGAAATTTCCCAGTTTGCACGTGTTCAACAAACGCATTAAAAATGACAACTTTTGTGTTGGCACTTATTAACCGCTCGCAATGTATTCAATTTATGCAAATCGGTTTCCTTTCATGGTCAAATAAAGTTTGGCGGATAGAAAATGTTATCATATATGGGGGGGGACTATAAATCGAGAGAATCGACACAAATAAATTTAAAATTTTATTAAAAAAAATCGCACTTATTTTTTGGATTTCCATCAACTCATATGATAAAATTGTAATTCGCAGCACATTGAAGCTGACGTTTTTGGTGTTTGTATTGAAAACGCACCATGAATCATTGTCACTAGTCTAGTGTTTTTAATGTTATCTTTGGAATGATTAATTCGGCACATGTTTTGGTAATCATAGCAATAGATGTGGAATAAATTTTATGAATTCAACTTTCGTGTAGACAAAATTTTTTCATTTCAAATCTTATCAAGTTTTTATTTTATCACGAGCCACTACGGATGTTACATTTTGGCTTACAATGAAGGAAATGGCATGAATGTTTGACGGTTTGTTGATGGTTCACAATATATAAATCAATCAGGTGCCAATAAATGACATTATAACATCCATTCTCGTTTTATTTTTCGCACAGTGAGTATGAAAAATATATATATCTTTTTAATTTGCAAAATTACATGTACTCCATCATGATCATTCGTGACAATAGACAGTGTATTGTGTTGTCATAAGTTTATATAGGGTCAACGACAACCATTTGATTCCCAACAATTACAGTTGGTTGTATTTAACCATCAGCATCTATATCAACATCAATTACCCCAACAACAACCAATCCAATCAATTTCTCAAAAGCAGATACAAGTGGCAACAAATACCATCGTTGCAACAATATTTAACACATGGTTGTAAAAATACTAATCCACCAACAAAATACTTTGGACCCAGCAATACCTACATACTGGTCCTGTCTGGAATGTCGTAACAAATAAAAGAAAAAAAAGCAAACTCAAAAATTTTACTTAAAACTAAACAAACTAGACTTACTGTAAACACCGGATGGCTTGGAAATGCTCAAAAAATTACTGTTACCAACAGATTCGATTGTTTGGATCAAGAACACGTTGAAGTAGATACTACAAAATATGTAAAAGGTATACTTATACCACCGTCGCCAATATTTATTGCCGGGGTACAATTTGAAGTTTGAAGTACCAAATCAAAAAAGAGAAATATGCCCAATGTCCACAATATGCCAACGGTATTAACATATATCAAGAATTCATGTCACAGACAACCCATAGATGCGTTAAATGCACAGGTGATCATCATACTAGAGATTACCAAAGAAAATTAAAGACTCGAACGAATTATTGAGAATGTATTAGATAGCTACTACAAAGAAATTTCCAGCCGATCTATATAATTTTTTGTACTGAATGACTTAATTGAAGTTCCAACTATCATGGGTTTATTTACATTTCAAGAGTCATCTGTATGTGTTTCCAATTGGAGGTTGCAGCAGCAACATCATCGAGTCATATATTGATCCAACTGTAGCTTATGGTATCTTAAACACATTCATTACAGCCAAGTTGATAAATTACTCCGCCGCATGGGCGTATATAACAATTTACCAATTGTACTGCAATTAACGAAAGATAGATGTTTTGATAATTCTATTATTTTTATATATGGCTGATTAGTCCATAGTGATGTTATAGTGTGTGTGTGTGCAGACATTGTAAATCTTTGAGTAGCATTCAACACCATATTTTCAAAGATATCCATTTTTCTTATTATTCCATAAACGAACAAATGTTCACACAGCAGAAAAATTTCCTATGAAAATAGAGGGATTTGATGATTAATAAACATCAGCGCTATACCACTGCGGTACTTAATTGAAATTATGTATTAGTTCGGGAAAAAAAATACACAATGGATTCTTATATAATATATGATATAATGAACGGATCACATATAAAAAACATTTCCGGAAACCGCAGACACCTCGACAATTAACTGTATGGGAAGAACACAATGAAATTTCCTTTAGGCTAACACAGGAACCACCTGAGGTGTCGTACTCCGAATCCAATGATTGTTGTAGTACTCACCAAAGTATATAACAAATTTTATTTTTTTTTTCTCCAATTTCACTTTTAAGGAGGTAACGATCCCTCCGAAGGATTACAAAACATGACATTTTATAAAAATCTATAAAACTTTTGATCCCGAAGTGCCACAATAATTTTTGAAGTTGGAATAGCTATCTAAAGTGTGCTTCATTTCTCAATTTTCACAAAAAAAAATTCATAAAAATTAATTGGATTTGACGACAGGGTACAAATTATGAAAAATTGTGTAAAAAAAAATGTGAATTTATGCTTATAACTTTGTCAGGAGCAAGTCGATGAAGAAATTCTTCACCTTTAATTTGAGCCATAATTTTTTAATATAGGGTTATAAAGTTATGTATGTGTTTATAACAGTATCTTTCATATGTTCAATATTTTTGAAGGTAAAATTTTCATTTTTATGATTGTATATCTGCGGTACTTTGGTTGGAAGTATCTAAAAGTGATGTCAGTTTGGCGATTGAGCTGCCCAAAATAGTGAAAATACAGTCTGTCCCCAAAATATCGAACATAAAATTTTTATTTTTTTTTTTATCAAATCCAAATCCATTTTTGAGCAGTTTTCATAAATTCCGATAATTTTTAAAGCTCTTGAAATACATTTACATATAAATAATACATTGTTTATAATTAATTAGTAATTGTAATTTTCTTTAAAGTATTATTTCGAAATGTACTTATTTAATCGTTAGAGGATAGTGATAATTTATAAAAAAAAGTGTTGTAGTCACGAAAGATATTTTACACTATGAACATGATTATGGCCACATTTGTGATTCCTTAAAGTCGAAGTCTACAGGGTTTTCAAATTTTGGTAGTGTCTCTCGTTTAATTATCTGTTTGCAAACCATGAATATTTAAATAAATTAATATATCTCGGTGGTGACACCTGTTTATGGACAAGTGATTGTAATTTAATTATAGTGTTCTGGTTATGTAGATTATAATATCTTGTTTATTAAAAAAACAACTATATATAGGAGATTACGAGAGCACAACGAGTATACCAGGTGTACAGGTATCAAGTGAGCGTCAAGATACAAATGTATCGATAGGGAACATTTGTTGTCAACGTGCCTTAATTATTTTTTTGTTTGGTTGCTATGACATCTGTCAAACATATTTAGAATACATCATGTCATTGTACAAACATCATATTTTTTCATCGTGTTAAAATATAAGGTTGTCAACTATCTCCCTTCCGCCTTTTTGCTCTTTATTCCATGCTTTATAAAAAGTGTTACAGTAATCGGATTTAGTTCAAATATGCGCCGTTTTGTTCGATAATCTGTTTCCATCTAGACTGCAACTTCATAATACCTCCCTCGTAGAAGCCCCCCTCCTTATTTGCGAAGAACTCGGACAGCCATTTTTCACAAGCCTCTTTTGAGATCAACTTTACACCACCAAGGGCGTTCGCCATGGACAGGAACAGGTGGTAATCACTTGGCGCTATGTCCGGGCTATATGGTGGATGCGATAAAACCTCCCATCCGAGCTCCCGTAGCTTCTGACGAGTCATCAACGAAGTGTGTGGTCTGGCGTTGTCCTGGTGGAACACTACACCCTTCCTTTTGGCCAATTCTGGACGCTTCTGGTCGATCGCCTGCTTCAAGCGGTCCAGTTGTTCGCAGTAGATGGTAGAATTAAGCGTCTGGCCATATGGGAGCAGCTCATAGTGGATGATTCCCTTCCAATCCCACCAAACACACAGCAAAACCTTCCTGGCCGTCAATCCCGGCTTGGCCACTGTTTGGGACGATTCACCGGCCTGCGACCACGACCGTTTTCGCTTGATATTGTCGTATGTGATCCATTTTTCGTCGCCAGTCACCATCCGCTTCAAGAATGGGTCGAGTTCGTTCCGTTTCAGCAGCATTTCGCAAATGGAAATTCGGTCCATTAGATTTTTCACTGTTAATTCATGTGGCACCCAAACATCAAGCTTTTTTTTGTATCCAGCCTTCTGCAGATGGTTTAAAATGGTTTGGTGACTAACTCCCATCTCCTGGGCGATGTCACGAGATGCCACATGCCGGTCTAACTCGATGTATTCCATGATTTGATCGGTATTTGTCGTCACAGGTCTTCCGCCGGCTGGCTTATCCATGGTGTCGTTTTCACCGGCTCTGAATCGTCGAAACCATTCCTCCGCGGTTCGAAGTGATAGAGTACCATCCCCCAAAACACCATTAATCTCACGGAACGTTTCTCTAGCGGATTTGCCTTTAACGAAGGAAAACTTTAAAATAGCGCGAATTTCGGCGTTAGTGAACTCCATGTTTACACGTCTATAACTGTTGAACGCAATATCCAAACTAATCATACATAGCGTCGTTTTGTTTGTTATGTCAAGAGCTTTCAAATTATGTACAGTGTTGCCAGATACGAGCTCTGTAGCGCTTTGTACATAGCCGCGAAATTAAAAAGACAAAAAGGCGGAAGGGAGATATTTGACAACCTTATATGTCGAATTTTGTACCAGAAAATGATGATTTGCGGAAAGAATTAATTTTTTTTTTTCATTTGAAGAAAAGTGCTGCAGAGTTGCTTGTCGAATGCTTGTCGAGGCATATGGTGATCATGCTCTATCAGAATCAACATGCAAAAGATGGTTTCAACGGCACAGAGATAATGATTTTGATGTGAAAAATAATGAACGTGGAATACCACCAAAAAACGTTTGAAGACGTCGAATTTCAAGCAATATTGGATGAAGATGACACTTTGAAATCAAAAGCAAATGGCAGAAATGTTAAATGTTGTACAACAAACAATTTCTGACCGGCGAAAAGCTATGGGGAAAATCCAAAAGTGTGTGGAAAATGGGTGCCACATGAATTGAATGAAAGACAGATGGTAATCCGAAAATACACTTGTGAAATTTTGGTTGTCCGACACGAAAAAGAAAATTAGTTTTGCATCGAATTGTTACTGACGATGAAAAATGGATATATTTTAAGAATCCTAAATGGAAAAAATCATGAGTTAATCCAGGACAATCATCAACATCGACTGCAAAACCAAATCGTTTCGGCAAGATGACAATGGTGTGTGTCTGGTGGTACCAGAAAGGTGTGCTGTACTATGAACTCCTACAACCTGGTGAAACTGTTAATGCTGATCGCTACCACCAACAACAAATGAATAATTTGAATCATGAATTGATCAAAAAACGACCAGAATGGGTCAAAAGACACGGTAAGGTAATTTTGCTCCATGACAATGCACTTGCACACAAAGCAAAACCGGTTCAGGATACAATCAAAACACTTGGCTGGGAGCTGCTACCCCACCCGTTGTATTCACCAGACTTGGCTCCTTTCGACTACCATTTGTTTTCATCGCTGGGACAAGCATTGGCTGAGCAGCACTTCCATTCCTACGAATAAGACGAAAATTGGGTGTCTGATTGGTTTGCTTCAAAACGCGAACAATTCTATAGACGTGGTATCCACAAATTGACGGAAAGGTGGTCAAAATGTGTAGAAAGCAATGGCCAATATTTTGAATAAAATGTTTTTTACTTTCCCATTTAAAATTAGCGATTTATTTTCACAAAAAACCGCTCATTCGATACCGATACACCTGATATTTTAGCCGCTGGATGTGCACGGATTCACAGTGTCGAATGGTTATGTTTTTAATGGATTCGGAGTACGATACTGCAAGTACCAGAATTATTTCTCCCTGTTATATAAAATCATCAAAATTGCATGTGTGTGAAAATTGCAATTAATTAGTGTGCAACTCAATATATTTAAAAATTTGCTAATAAAAATTATTTACAAAAAAATGATTTATTATAAATGCAAATTAAGTCATTAGAGAATTTTCCGATTCATTCATAAAAAAATGCCAATCTAATTATATTTTTGCATTATAAATTTAAAAACTTGTTGTTTTGTGTGTGCGCACGCGGCAGTCGGTCGTTGGTGGTGTGCTGTCTAAATGTATGTGTGTATTTGTTATGTATTTATTTTATTTATGATTACATTGCAAATTACATTTTTCTCAATGAAATTATAAATGTAAACAAAAAGTATGTATAAAAATAGAAATATTATTATATTATTTTATTACTAAATACCACACACACACACACACACACACTACTATCGCGTAGTAAGTTTTTGTTTTTGTTTTAATATGTTGTTGAACAATTTAAAATACGATTTAAAAATATAAACAATTGCTGTTGAAGGTGGTTGACGAAGGGTGATGATGATGATGATGATGATGATGATGATAATAAAATAAAAACAATAACGTCCAAACAATTACCTCATCATTTTGAGAATTTTCTTTTTCATTTCTCTTGAAATTTAAATTATTTTATTTATGTGAAATTGTTTATGGTGACCAATAAATTATATGTGTTACGATATTGGCGACAGCGAGTACCTTACAATAAATACGATTTCGCTCTTAATTTATTGGGTACACACATAAAAAAAAACGTATGAGTGTTTTCTTCTACAAAAAAAAAATTAATTAAATAAATAAATAACGAAATACTTTTAATAATATGTGTGCGTTGTTTATTATTTATTTTTTCCATCATTATTTCTTATATAAGTGAAGTGATGCACATGTGTGTAAAAAGTAAAAAAAAAAAAATAAACAAATACAAAACTAAAGCTTTTTCACAATAATATTATTATTAATATTATTATTCAGTTTAAATTTATCAGTCAAACGGCGTACACACACAACTGAAAACAAGAAGTCATCAAGTCTCTACTAGTTTTTATCGTTCCACAATTATAATTAATATTATAAACATCATAAATATTTAACTTAAATTTATATTTAACTTGGACTATATTTTTTATTCATGTATTATTTATTTATTTATTATTTGAATAATTTTCATTTTTATAAAATTATTTATGGAAAAAATAAAAATTATACATAAAAAAAAGTTAAACAAAGTTCAAAAATAAAAAACTGTTTGAAATAGATTTAATATTAGTCAGTTACTAAATATAAAAAGATGAGTCTACTATGAATTAAATTTTATTGGACTGTAAATAAGTGTTAAAAATTAAAAAAAAGTTCCTTTTTTTTGTGTAATATAAATTTCCAAAAAAACCTCCAAACAAAAAAAAAAAAAGTGGTGATAAATTTTGTGTGATTTATTAATTTATTATTGTGGGTTAAATTTTATTTTAAGCGATAAAGAATTAAAAATTAATTAAATTAAATATTTAAATTTATACAATCGAATTTTTTTTGGTGAGTAATTGTAATTTTTTCTTCATCTTATAAAATTTATATAATTAAATTAATTTAATTTCTTTAAAATAAAATATAAATAATTTAAGCTAATTAACGAATACAAATAAAATGACGTCGTCGCGTACATGTGAATACAATTGGAAATAAAACAAGGGAAAGTTCTTTCTTTTTAACAAAACATTTTTATATTAATATTGTTGCGATTTTATAGACACCCTCTGTCCCCATCATAAATCACCGCAAATAAATATATTAAATTTTCACAAAATAGCATTTTATTTTTATTCAAAATAGTTCCAATCATAACTGCGAAATTCATCGATTTGCAGACGTTCAACAAAGTGAATTAAATGATTTTTTGAATGCTATTGAGAAACGGTGCGGTTGAATGTCTTCAACTTATGCATGAAAATCTCTATAGTCAATTTTGAGAATAGAAAATTATTCATAAGGTACTAAATCTGGAGAATATGGTGAATGTTGAAGCAAAAACAATGTGATTTTTAGTTTAAAAAAATCATGTAGTAACCTCAAACTGCTGCTGTCTGGTTCTCGATACAACGAATATGAATTAGTAAACACTTCATTTTACACCAAGGTAATATTTTTAACCGTTGAACCATAGTTGAAAGAAACTCTTTTGTGAATAATTGCTTTGGAATCGTAGAGATCAAATCAGTATTATTTTAATATTTGGATTTCCTTTGTCTGGTGAAAGCACCATGTCTCATCACGCAGTAACAATCGATTTCTAAAAAAAATTTATTTTTCACATCCAGTGAGTTCAATGTGATCTCTTTGCAATGTTCAATTCGATGCAATTTTTAATCCACTTTTAATCAATGTCGAACAAACTTTGAATTCATCTTCTGTAGACTAATCAGTTAAAATGCGATAGATTATTGTTTTAAGTAAACCCAAGTTTCATTTCCAATGAATTTGATTGAAGATTTCTTGTAATACTTTTACGAAATCACGTATTACAGTTTCTTCAGTAATCACGTAGACATGAATATGTTCACTCATCATCGTATTAACATTTTCTCCATACCATCTTTGAATATTCAAAATCACACAAAAATTTATGGTTTGGATTAGAAAATTATCGCGCCATAAGCGATTTTAAGCATTTGAAGTGTTTCTTCCGTAGATGTATTACCATTTTTCTATGGCACTACGTGTTCAACGGTTTACCTAGCCATTTCAGTTTATTATGGTACAAAGGGTGTATACAATTGGTAACGCTTTAGTATTTTCATTTTCCTATATTATAAATATCTTTTAAAAAATAAAAAGCTACAGTTTGAACAACGCAAAAATACTTTCCATACACAATTGTAGACGACAGAATAATAAAAATATTAACAACAATTAAAATATAACGAAAAGTGTACTCACTTATTCACCATTATTCGATATACTAGTCACAATAGAAGAATCCTGGTAACAGATGAATAAATATTCGGCGCTTCCAGTCCGCTTTTTACTTATACATATATTTTTATATATTTGAAAATTACGAAATCGAACCGACACAAATTCCTATATGGTTAAAAAAAAAAAAAGACGAAATAAATTAATTTCAATATTTGTAACGAGATTAAGAAAATGATGATTAAAATTTTAAATAAATACTTTATAAAATACGAGAGTGGCTACTTATATTTCTGGTCTAATATTGAACAAAAACCAATATTTATTATCGAAATTGGTTTTATTGTTTTTCAAAATATTCTCCCTGAAGATTAATACACTATTGCATACATTGAAATCAATTTTCGAAACACTTATTCCGATTGAGGTACATCCAAAACAATCGCTTTGAAAGCTAGTTCGAGCTGGCATTGTCATAATGCAGAATGATTCGTCTTTCGGAATTTGTCCGAAAACTTCTGGCAAACAAATAGTTGTATACCATTCAACATTAACCATCTTACGTTATTCTAACATCACTGTATAACCACATGACTGCTAATGCCGAAGACACAGTCAACCATTTGCTTCGATGTGTATCTTCCGTGAACAAATTTTGTTGCATTTGACTCGTCTGGGAAAATCCATACGGTTGCAATTGCTATTTTGTTTCGGACCCATTTGCTCGCCTCATCCATGATTTATCACCTGTACAGATGTTATACACGCAGCATCCATAAAAATTGTTTAAATCAAAATATGAGATCTGATGTGAGGTATTTGTAATTTATCAAATAAATAATTTACCATACCTTGTCAAAGAAAATCCTTAAAAGATATGTGTTTTTTCATAGTCATTATTGAAAATAATAAAACCATCCTTATAAGTAAGGACCAATACAGTAATATTACAAATTTCACTAAAATATTCCCCTCCCACTGGTATTTTTGCTAGTTTAGCTTAAATGATGTTGCTAAAACTATAAAAATTGGAGAGGTAAGAATAGGGGTATTGATCAAATATTGTTATTTCCTAGCACCATTACTTTTTTAACCAAGTCTATACGTTTAGACCTTATTTTACCTTTACTTCTCATCTAATCAGAACCTAGATGAATTTATTATTTTTTAACGTTTCTAAGGAGTGTTATATATTGACACCCATTAAACTTCCAATTGTCTTTAGCCACTGTTTTAGGATTAATAGTATTAATTTTTCAGTTTCTAAACATAGTTAAAAATTCCATTTATAACAGTTGCGACAGGATTTTTAAAATTATTAAATTTTTCTTTCTGTTCCTCTTAAACCATTTCGGTTATTTTTCGAACAAAGTGTGTTTTATAATAATGTATTTTAATATTATAACTAAAAAATAATAATTTCATTATCATCTAAATATTAATTTGGAAAATATGTATTATTAAAAATATTGGTATTAGAGTTTTCATGTTATGTACTTGTACACTAGCAATAAATAATAGTTCCCGATATGATTAGTTAGATAGGTGTAGGGTATTTATATATTCCTAAATTTATAAAAATATTAGTAATTTCCCAAATTGTCAATTTTACCCACAAATCATTATGTATTTATTTTATTGTTAAATTTTCCCAACACTTTATAAAAATATAATTTTATGGATTTCATTGTTCGATGTGAAACGACCTCTGAATTATTTATTTTTAACTTGATAGCGTTCAATGTGGAAACTTTAAAATAATAATTTTCCATTTCTTTATTGTTTGTATTAAATGTTTAACACATGGATGTTTTAAAATAAAATTTAAGAGTGTCATTGTTATTCTGTTATAAACTAAGAAAAATGCTGCTGCAACTACGGAAATGATTTAGGCAAGCATGGGTTGATACAGACCAATATTCATGCTAAGAAAATGTATTATTCTGTGTCTGCTGCGATTGAAAGGGAAGCATCTACAACGAACTTCGTGAACGTGATCAAACTTTCACGTCGTGCACGTTGTTATCAAGTTCAAATGAACAAATTGGCTGATGCATTAGAGAAAATAAGATCATTTACAGGCCACGTGATCATTCATATAGCTGCATGACAACACCCGTCCACACACACACACAGCAGAAGCTCCCACGTAAGTGGTCTTTAACTTTGGCTCCTCCACATGCAGTGTATACTCCAGACTTGACCTCTTCCGACTACCGTTTGTTTACATCTATGCAATCTCATTTGGCTAACCAGTGATTCTCGAAATTTGAAGATATCCGAAAATCGTTAGATGATTATTTTACCTATCCAAACAAACATGTTTCTATATCGCATCCATCAACAGCCCATTAGTAGTGATACTAGAATAATATTTTATATCCTCATTTGTAATATACAAATAAAAATGCCAAAAAAAAACTGTTCCTCTTTTGATTAAAATCACATTCAAAGACCCAATTTTCCAATACTTCATATGTTTTGAATTGGTACTCGTTAAGTGCATGTCCCATCGATGAAAACAAATATACGGTAATCGGAAGGATTCAGGTCTGGTGAATATGGCGAGTTGAGTAACAAATCCCGTAGTCAGCGATTTGAATGTATCTAGCAACCGGCTTTTTCTCAGTATGGTGGTGCGTGGTCAGCTGTAGCTAAATCTTGTGTCTTGTGACCCATTTTGGTAGTTTTTCGATCAAAGCTAGGGTTCAAATTAATCATTTGTTGTTGGTGGTAGTGATCAGTATTAACAGTTTCATTAGGTTTTAATAGTTCATCAAACACATATAGCATTCTCTTCTTTCCAAATTGATTTGAGTTTAGCAGAGACGATGTTGCTGGTTAATCTAGTGTAAACCAATGATTTCTTGTGTTTAGGATTTTCAAAATAAATCCACTTTTCATCACCACTCACAATTCGCAGCAAAATGGAATTCCTTTCGATTGAAGCAAAATTTAACCGAATCAATTTTCGGTTTTTCATTTTTCTATCATTCAATTCATGTGCGCCATCAATTTTCAACACATTTGGATGTTTCCCATAACTTTTAGAAATGGTTACATTCAAAGTATTTGTAATTTGTTTTTGAGTTTGTGAGTCATCCGCATCCAGAACAAATGCTTGAAATTCGATGTCTTCAAACGTTTTCGATGTGATCTTCTCCACGTTCTCTTAATTTTCCACATTAAAATCATTGTGTTGTTGATTTCTTGGAAACCATTCACATAGCATTGTTTTTGTGTCAGAGCATGTTCACCATAAACTTTAACAGGTGCAGATTCAAATGCATTTTTCTTTATAGAAAAAAAAAAAACGCAAAATGTAATGGAATCCGCAAATGCACAGAGTTTCTGGTGCAAAACTTTCCGGTTTTGATAAGAAGATTCAATAAAAACAAAACGTATGAGTATTGCTGATTCACAATAATTTTATTTATCATCTATATACAAATTGTATTGTAGTTTCATATGCATAAACCTGATATATGTATTATTGGATATATTGTAGATAATATTAATACACAACTGCAGCAACTGCAGAAAGTTACACAAACAAAGAATTTGTGATTGTTTTTATATGCGAAAGCATTAAAATAAAGAAAGAAATGAAAATTCAATTGAGGTTGCATTGATATTTAATTTCATTTAAAAGACACAGGAATTACGTATAAGATTGAGTAGATTGTGTTTGGAATTAGTTTGTTGCCAAAGGTATACAGAGAATAATTTATCGAAGTTATATTTGATGCATTGTATATAGAACACACAGGCCTCATGTTATCATATGAGATAATAAAATAACGATATATTAGTTTTAATAGAGTCATATTTAAAATTCAATGTATAATTAACAAATTGTTGGATATACATAAAATTTTCGGTTGTATGTGTTATCTAGATACATTTTTTTGATTCGAATGTTAATTTTTATTTAATTATAGTACTTATTTAAAAAAAAAAATAAATAAATAAATAATATTCTTTTTCAAATTATAATTATACGACGATAACAAAAAGTTTAATGTCTGTCCCATTATTTCAAGCGCATAGCAAATATACGTCATTCAATTTGTTATCTGTAAATTATCAATTTCTATATGGTTTTTTTATGTTTTAATTTGCAATTGAATGATTTTTTATTTCTATTACTTATCGAATTTTTGTAAAAACCCTATATTTTTTAAATTACTAATTGTATTGTAGCCAATACCAACGTAACCGCGTTTCGTACAAATATACACGTACTCTATATTATTACATAGCGCGACACACCACATACAATAATATTACAAGAAAATATTGATAATGTTAAGTGTTTTTTCTTCACATTTTTTTAATATTATTTAATATGACTCATAAAACCCTAATCATCCGGTACACACATTGTGTCTTAGAGACACATTTTAAATTTCGAATACTTGTAGAACACTTTTGACAGTAAAATTGTGCCACAAAAAATGTATAACAAAAATTATTTTAAATTACTGCAATTAGTGAATAAAAACTAAATACGGACGTAAGAGGAATCCGGTCGTGTCTTGAACACACGTTCTATAAATATTACATAACATTAGGTTTGTTGTTATTTGCGTGTGCTTAAAAATATGCAATTTAAAATTATCTAATTGTATTGGAAATAATAATAAAATAAAATAGAACATATAACAAATGTAATAAGTGAAACTATAAAATAACACGGATGGAGGATATAAAGGGTTAAGTTTAAAATCTTAAATAATATAAAATGTTAAAAAAAAAAAATCCTTGATGACGGTCGTACGACGTTCATAGAACAAATGGAATAATTGAAACTTTTGTTAAAATTCACATTGGCCAGGGTGTCGTTGAATACACAGTTCCTTGAAAATATTTTATAGTTTTAGCATGTTTTTATAATTCTAAATAGCACCAACTTAAAATGTTCGCTCATTTGCATATAATGAGAACTAAGCAATGAAATGATATAATGGTAGCGGATAAATATTTCATGAAATCATAATTATAGAACTCATTAAATTCTATAATGGTGTATATAGAGAGGATCCCATACAGGCAATGTAGAATGTCGTTTCAAGTCATATTTTTTCCACTAAATTTCGTCCTATATAAGAGAAAACTGAAATTCAAACTAACCCGATTTTGTTTAAAAACCTCATTCAGGTTGTATGTTCAGATCTTCATATTAACTACTATACCCAATTTGAGTAGCCATCGTTTTTTACTCTCAATAATTTTTTTCTATAATCAAACATTTATTTGCTATATGCTTTGGCATAGTTGTATAGGTGCATGTGTGAGTTCCAACACCGACCAATTGTTCATCCATTCTTTTTGTTGTTTTTAGTCATACTGTAATTACCGGGAACTTTGTGACCGTATTTCGACAAATATAGATTCAACAGGTTTTAAGTATTCCTCAACAATTGTCTCGATTTTATTACTGCAGCCTGATTGTTCACACAATTCGTCATATTCGCAGGTACTCATTTGTGTGTAGCGACTGTGTCTCTCTGGTTATTGCATACAGATTCCATCATGAACATTGGTCACTGCAGTAGAATCTGTAGGACCGGCCGTTTAGTAATTTTTCTAGTCGATGAACCATAACGTTTGTCAAATCAATACTATTTTACTTTTTTATTTCACAAGCTCATAAAAAGTTATGTACTGTGTTTGGTGACAGACAGAAGCTTAATCGATGCGGATCATCATTGCACAACACATGAAATTTTTAGACTGGATTGATGTACAACAAACATGTTTTGTAAAGTGTTTAAAATAAATTTGTTCTATTTAACGATTATTCCTTATTAATTATTAAGAAATTTATCACTTAATATAAAGCATTGCCATATGCGATTGGCTTCGATAATGCGTAACGTTAACGATCCATTATTGAAACGAATTATAAATAAATAAATTGGTTGTTTGTAATAATGCAAATTCGGAGAAAGATCGTGTAGCAGGCGATATCAACCTGGAAACAACCTCCAAACCTGCGATATTCATTAAAAGAGGATTTTTGGTTAGCAATATGTTGAGGTGAGATAACATATAGGAATTGTTCAACTATTTTAAACTTTTACAACGATTAATACACATTTAACAGCTGAAAAACAAACTCTACAATACAATTCAAGAAACCACCATATCACAATGCCAGCGCACATTTCTTTGGTCACTTACATAAAAATTAATTGGATCTTTGATGAGATGTGCGATTACATTCACCATATCAGATTACCCCTTATTTCGAAGTTTACAAAACATCATGAATGCGAAAAGAATTTCAATAATATGACGATGATATCAAATCGCACTTCTTTTTTTCTGATAAGATGGAGAGCACAGAATTATGATGGTGCCTGAAAAAATGACACAAGCTCATCTGGATTAAAATGGATAATACATTACTATTATAAATAATTACAATTACTTTATCATTTTATTCTGAACATGTTCCCATCTCCATTTGACATTTGCCCTTATTGAACACAATTTTCCAAAAGAAAAGAAATCTTATATCAATAAAGTCACAATTGTTAAGGTCATAAATTGTTTTTATCTTCTTTATATCAACGGCAACATATAAATTAATATATAAGAACAAAAAGTAACACAATTCTAATTTTTAATTAATTTATAAATTAATCAGTTTTTAATTAATTTGTGTTGTATATTTTGAAATTTTATTATTAATTTACAAATGGCATAGAAAAAAAAACTTAATTTAATATTTTGTTGTAGTTGTTGTTGTTCTTTATCTCAATCATATCATTAATTTTACTTTAATTATGTTATTGTTACTGGTCGTCGTGGTAAATGAGATTAACGAAATAAAATACCACAATTAAAAAAATACAATTTTTAAACATGTACGTAAATTTTTAAGATTATTATCTACTATTTTAATAATAAATGAAAAAGTTTATTCATAATAGCGCTGTTTCCGTAAAATTGCAAATACATACACGAATTAGTTATATTTATAGTGTTTTAAGTAACATTTTTTTAATTTCACTTTATAATTCCGGGTATTTTGAATACACTTGTATAAAAAAAAAAAAAATTGACCACACACACACACACACGCATTAATCTTATCATTTAATTGACAATAAAATAAATATAATAATATTCAAGTGCAATAAAAAAATGATGATGAAAAACATTAAAGTAAAAATAATTTTCCCGTCTATTAAAAAATTCCCGTGTGATAATAATAATAAAAAATAATAATGATAATAATAATAATAAAAAAAAAATTGCGTAGCCAAATTGTTATTGTTTGAGATGATGCAATTACACAATAAAACAATCAAAAGTGGAATATCCGTTGATGAGGATGATATAATATTCCAACAATGCACATTAATTGTATAGTGTACTGTTAAAATGTTTTGATTATCAAGCTGACGAGAAAGCGGTGACCGGCGTGTTTGTGCAAAACCTAACAGGCCAATTGAAAAATCCCCGGTCTACCATAGTAAAACACATTTTTTTGACAAAGTTTGATTATATTATTCAACATAGTTGCCTTCGAGGGCGATACATCGATTTTAAAGCGTGCTTTCAACTTTTCGATACCATTTTTGTAGTACGATTTATCTTTTGCTTCAAAATAGACCTCAGTTTCGGCGATTACTTCTTCATTGGAGCTAAATTTCTTTCCAGTGAGCATTCGTTTGAGATCTGAGAACTGGAAAAAGTCGCTGGAGGCTAGATCTGGCGAATACAGTGGATGTGGAGGCAATTCGAAGCCCAATTCATGCAATTTTGCCATTGTTTTCATTGATTTGTGACACGGTGCATTGTCTTGATGAAACAGCACTTTTTTCTTCTTCAAATGGGGCCCTTTTTTAACCATTTCATCCTTTAAACGATCCAATAACGCTATATAATAATCGCTGTTGATGGTCTGGCTCTTTTGGAGGTAATCAATGAATATTATACCTTGCACATCCCAGAATACTGATGCCATAACTTTGCCAGCTGACTGTTGTGTTTTTCCTCGCTTTGGACTCGGTTCATCGTGTGCAGTCCACTCAGCTGACTGTCGATTGGACTCCGGAGTGAAATGATGGAGCCATGTTTCATCCATTGTCACATATCGACGCAAAAATTCAGGTTTATTGCGCTTAAACAGCTTCAAACACTGCTCAGAATCATTAACACGTTGTTGCTTTTGATCGATGTGTGAGCTCGCGCGGCATCCATTTTGCACACAGCTTTCTCATGTACAAATATTCGTAAATGATATGATATACACATTCAGATGATATCTTCACAATGTCTGCTATCTCGATCAACTTCACTTTACGATCATTCAAAATTATTTTGTGAACTTTTTTGATGTTTTCGTCGATGACAGCCTCTTTTGGGCTCATTTCACCACGTTTAAACTTAGCATACCAATCAATGATGGCGGATTTTCCTGGTGTAGAGCCCGGAAACTCTTCATCAAGCCAAGATTTTGCTTCAACTGTATTTTTTCCCTTCAAAAAGCAATATTTTATCAGTACACGAAATTCTCTTTTTTTTGCATCTTTTTTCAAATAACAAAAGTAGCTACACTCACAACGCAATATCTCACAAACTAATGGTCGGACTGCTGTCAAATTTTGACACGTATCGTTTGAAGGTTGGTACTAACTAAAAATCATATGGATTGAATACTAGCACTGCCTGATCTGTGTGTCAGACCGGGGACATTGATTTCGTATGAACTTCGAACGCGATGCTTATGACAATCTATACACAGCAATTTTCTTTGGAAAGTTTTAACGAACTATGGGCTTGCGGTAAAATTATTAAACATATATGTTCAAAGAACTATATGCAATAGGGTATATTGTATGGCGGTAAATTTAGAACACCATTCCAAAGGATGTCGATGATATTTGTTTGCACTGACACATATAAGAAGTGATATGCAAAATTAAGCATTTACAACTTTTGCAATAGTTTTCGAAACACAGAGTACTTAAGTTCAACGCGTACTACAATTGGGAAACAGATTCGCCGTTGATTCATTCAAAATTAATGATAGCATAATTGTGATTTTTAGTTCAGATGTTAATTGAATTAATATGTGCGAATGGGACCAGTCTGTGATGTGGAACTGTATGTGCTGAATAGATGTTGTTTTATTATTATTATTATCTAATTCTATAATATAAATGCAATTGTAATCTAAAATTCTAAATAAATAAGTAAATAATTTAAAAAAGAACCTGATTTGTGATAGTATTTGTTTAAAAAAATGTTTGTAATCAATTTGTTGTTTTGGTTTTGGTTTTGGTTTTTTTTTTTTTTTGTCGTTCCTGCGAAATAAAAAAATTCATTGAACTTTTTAGAGGCTAAACTAAACAATATGCAAATAATGACTATGATGCCATTCATACGTATTTTTATTTATAAAAGATATTAATGTTTTGAACAAGGTTATCCAAAATTTACACCTATCGCCTATTGGGTTGCACACTAATAAATTGCGTTTTTTTTTTTTAATGATAACAATACGCAATACGTTTTGTTAGAACGAAATAACTTTATTCAGTAATTTGTATTGTTCATTTTTTGTTCGATGACCCCTTGTTATCTTTTTAGCCACTTTTGAATTCCGAGCTCATAGAATTTTTGGTCAATATCAGCAAAAAAAAAAAAAAAAACTGAAGCAAATGCGTTTTCACATCATCTACACTATTGAAATAATTCTTACCATTCAAGAAGTTTTGCTAACTTCGGAATAAGTGGTAATCTGATGGTGCACGATCAGGACTATTTATGGTGGATGTGGAAATACATCCCAACCAAGCTCAAATATGAGTGTTTGACCTTACGTTGTGATATGGACGAAAACAAAACTTTTTCGATTTTTCAAATCAGGTCGATTTTCTTGAATTGCGTTGTTCAGTGCGGTTAGTTGTTGAACGTATATACGAATTGATCGTTTGGTTGTGTGATAAAAGTTCAAAATAGATAATGTCTTTGTAATCCCACCAAACTAATAACATAACCTTCATTTGATAACTATCAGCTTTGGATGTTGTTGGCGCTGGTTCAACAACGCCTAGGTTTTAATTTTTGAAAACAATCCATTTTTCATCGCCATATGTTAGCAATCGTTTTCGTTACGTTTCATACGGGTGATAACATAGCTGATGTTAATACGTGGTGTTAATTGAATTTCTTTAAGTTCATAAGGAACCCATTTATTGAATTTTGTTGTGTTAAACTCTTTAAAATGCATGAAGGTAATACGTCTAGCCATTCATTTGGCCGTGTCTATGGGTACGTGTACCACGGTATTCCAATTGAAGGTTGCAGCAATTGTAAATTATGCGATTACATCGGGAGTTTCTGAAAAGCATATCAGCATATGACAGTAAATCTGTACTGATGGCACTCGCAACAGGACAACAATAAGATAGATGTTGTTAAACTAATATATTGCCATATTAAATAAAATATGGCTTAGTTATCGTACTTTAGTGGGTATTGGCTGCCCGTGGTATTGTTGGTAATGAAGAGGTTCATATGCTATAATAAACGATCTGGTACACGATCTGCCTTCATCAGCTTTTGAATATACATACGAAATATGAGAAATGCGCTAAATTCCATGAAACTATCGCTTGTCAAGTACCACTCTCATTTGGATGTTGATTTTGTTTCAAAAATTAATTTAAAGATACGCACACATGTGGATTAGCTGGCTGTCAGAATTTTTCACATTTGTTTTAACCGTTTAGCAGAGATATTTCCATATAAATAAACGCGCCAACATTTCATTGAGAGTCACCGTTTTCAGTGACCTGTGACACATAGCATTGTCTTATGGTGAAACCAGATTTTTCTTTGATGATTTAGGCTTTCAAATGCTCCAATAACCTAATATAATAATCACAGCGTTGATTATATTTTCATGTTCAAGGTAGTTTATAGAAATGATACCTTGTGCATCCAAAAATACAGAAACCATAACCTTGCCGATCGATTGTTACGTTTTTGGTCGCTTCTGACGGTTTCCAGCGGCTGTCCGGCACTCAGCTGATTGTCGACTGGATTCTGGAGTGAAATGGTGTTTTATGTTACAACTAATTGTGATGTACCAACGCAAAAAATCAGACTTATACAGCTTAAACATGTCCAATCATCAATTCGTTGTTGGTTTTGTTGTTCTGGTGTGAGTAAACGCGGCGCGGCACCCATTTGGGTAACAACTTTTTCATACCCAAATGTTTGTATACAATATATATTGAAAACACTGCCTTTCGAGAACTTCAGCGTGTCAGCTATCGCCTGTAACTTCACTTTGCAATTACCCATAAAATGATTTTCCGAATTTTTTTTCGATATTTTCAGGATAAACAGTGTAATTTGTTGACGTCCACCAGCACGTTCAGCATCATCGGTGTCTGTACGAACCATGTTTAACATCAGCAAACCGAAATTTTTTGGTGATTGTTGATGGAGCAGCGTCCAAGTAGTAACATTTTAAAAGTCATTGCACTGTTTGAACGGTATTTTTCGTCCCATTAAAAAGCAATGATAAATCAGCACATGAAAATGCTTTGAATCCATTTTTCGGAAAATAACAAAGTGTCAATTAATCCATTTCTAAACTAATGGTCGGATTGTTATGAAATTTTGGCATATATCTTTTGAAGGTTGACACCATTGAAATATCATACGGCTATATATCGTTAGAGGCGCTTAGAAAATTTAATTTATTAATTTATTAATTAATTTATAGGAAATTTTTCTATATGGAAATAACTGCAGAATAACTGAATTGTTGTTATGGTTCAAAGAGCATATATCCTGCAAGAATTCATGCAACTACCGCAATTGCTAGTAACTGACGTATATTTTTAATAGTTCACTGAAACACGATTATTGATTTTAGCAAAACAACAGACAATATTACCCGTATTACACAAGCGTACCCATAAAATACATAATAAAAATAAATAAAGCAAACAAAATAAAAAAAAAAATTAATATACAAACATTTAAAAATTAAAAAATTAGGAAATCCCTAATTATTGAAAAACAATAAATAAAGAAAATAAAATGAGATGAAAAAAAAACTCCAAAATAAATAAATACAAATTAACATAAGAAATTTTATTATACGTTCATTTAATCATCAAAGACATTCTTTTCATTCGAATTACTGTACTCACATACGCGATCCAGTATCGACACACTCTCATACACACAAAAGCGTACGTGGATCTATGTACATGTTTTTGTGTGTACATAAAACTATTAATGAATATTTTATTATAATTTTTTGGTTTGTTATTTTTTTAACAAGAAATGAAGATGATTTGTGTGTTTTTTCTTTTTTTTTGTTGTTGTCTTGCATTGCTTTTGCATTACATATAAAAAGTAATTTAATATAAAACTCATATGGAAATTTTAATGAGTGTTCAACATTTTTGTGGTGCGTATACACAAACACTTAACAGAAAAATCCATATATCCATTTTGCAGCAATAAAAATTACCTAATTATTAATATTAAACGACTGCTTTTTTTTTTATTTGGTTGATTCCAGAAGATGATGCTCTCATTTATTTCCTATATGGTATTACGGACGTGGAATATATTTTGGTTATTAATTAGTTTTTTTCGCCGACAAATATGTTAAATATTTGAAAAAAATATAAATAACTTATATTTTATAGTTAGTCAAACGCAATATGACGTAACTGTTGTAGTATTACGTTTCTTAATTATATTATAAGAAGATAATTGCAATATAAGTATTTGTATTGTATATTCAAAATTTGGTGTAAAACCGGATATTATTTTCAACAATTAGTCTACAATATATAATAATTATCGTTATTATGCATAGAATTTTAAAATAATTTATCCATTTTGGAAAATATAGTCAATATAATTGTAATAAAAATAAATTACAATGCAAAAAATTACACTTAAACTTATGCACCCTCTGTGCTCTCTGTAATAAAACCGAAATGGCTAAAGGTAACCCATAGAACAGGTAGCGCCAAATCTTAGTTTTTTGTGATTACCAGGTGTACCAGTGAGCGTTTTTTTGTGAAAATAAAACACTAATTTTAAATGGGAAAGTAAAAAACTTTTTATTCAAAATATTGGCCATTGCTTTCTACATATTTTGACCACCTTTCCGCCAATTTGTGGATACCACGTCAATAGAATTGTTCGTCTTTTGAAGCAAACCAATCAGACACCCAATTTTCGAGTTCTTCGTAGGAATCGATCGAAGTGCTGTTCAGCCAATGCGTGTCCCATCGATGAAAACAAATGGTAGTCAGAAGGAGCCAAGTCTGGTGAATACGGCGGGCGGGGTAGCAGCTCCCAGCAAAGTGCTTTGATTGTACCGTGAACCGGTTTTGCTTTGTGTGCCGGTGCATTATCATGGAGCAAAATTGCATGGTTCGAATTGATCATTTGTTGTCGATAGCGATCAGCATTAACAATTTCATCAGATTTTAGAAACTCATAGTACAACACACCTTTCTGGTCCCATCAGACACACTGCAGCATTATCTTCTTGCCGAAACGATTTGGTTTTGTAGTCGATGTTAATGGTTGTCCTGGATTAACTCATGATTTTTTCCGTTTAGGATACTTAAAATAAATCAATTTTTCATCGCCAGTAACAATTCGATGCAAAACTAATATTCTTTTTCGTGTCTGGCAAGCAAAATTTCACAAGTGTTTTTTCAGTTTTCCATCTGTCTTTCATTCAATTCATGTGGCACCCATTTTCTACACTTTTGAATCTTTCCCATAGCTTTTCACCGGTCAGAAATTGTTTGTTGTACAACATTTAACATTTCTGCCATTTGCTTTTGATTTCAAAGTGTCATCTTCATCCAATATTGCTTGCAATTCGATGTCTTCAAACGTTTTTTGGTGGTATTCCACGTTCATTATTTCTCACATCAAAATCATTATCTCTGAACCGTGGAAACCATTTTTTGCATGTTGTTTCTGATAGAGCATGATCACCATATGCCTCGCCAAGCATTCGATGCGACTTTGCAGTACTTTTCTTCAAATGGAAAAAAAAAAATTAATGCTTTCCGCAAATCATTATTTTCTGTTACAAGATTCGACATTTTTAACACAACGAAAAAATATGATGTTGTTTGTTCAATTACTTGATGTATATTAAACATGTTTGACAGATGCCATAGCAACCAAACCAAAAAAAAATTAAGGCTCGTTCACAACAAATGGTTCCTATCGAGATATTTATATCTTGACGCTCACTTGATACCGGTACACCTGGTACATTCTGTGAACAATCCATGCTATCAAAATTTCATGTCATTACATTCAGTAGTAACGAAAATACGCACGTTACAGCTGTGCGTGGGTCGATAAATTAATATAAAAACAAAGAATTAAAACATTAAATTCCGTTGTATAAGAATGGTAAAACAGTTACAGAATCGCTTCAAATGCTTAAAATCGCTTATAATTAATTGTTTGATAATTGTTCAATCCAAAACACAAGTCTTTTTTAGTGGTTTCGATTATTCAAAGAAGGTATAGAGAAGATGTTAATGATGACGAACATTCAGGACGACGACCATTTGAAGTGATTTTCTAAAGAAGCCCTAGAAAAAATAAACGTGATTTCGTAAAAATTTCCTAGAAATCTTCAATCAGACTCATGCGACTGGAACATATGGGTATTTCTAATCATCGTATTTTAACTGAAAGAATTGGTTTACTGAAACTGAATTCCAAGTTTGTTCCACAACGATTAACATAGATGATCAAAAATTGAATTGAATTGAGTATTGTAAAGAGATCGCATTGAACTCGCTCGACGTGATAAACACTTTTAGAAATCGATTGTTACTGGTGATGAGACATGATGTTTTCAATATGACAGTCACCGCAAACGAAGGAAATTCAAAAAAAATCTCGTTTAATTTTAATCAAAAATCAAAACAATGCTTTTTAAGATTCCAAAGGAATTATTCATAAAGAATTTCTTCAAACTAGTTCAACGGTTAATGTTAAAAGTATTACCTTGAAGCCTTTACTAACAATAAGTCGTATTCGTCCTGAAATATCAAGAGAATCACGCGTAATCGCCAGACTTAGATCTTTGTGACTATTTTCTATTCCCAAAACTTCATTTGGCTACAAAAGGAAGTCGTCATGCATCAGATAAAGAAATTCAAAAGGCGACGCGACCACACCATTCTCAACAGCATTCCAATGACACAACCATAAAAAAATCATTTGATTCACTTGTTGAACGTGCCAACCAAATCAATATATTTCAATTGATGAAGATTATTTTGAATAAATAAAAATGGTTTTCGTGAAAATTTAATATTTATTTTGTTGTGTTTTTTAATCCATTCCGTATTATTATGGGACAGACGGTGTATAGTTAAATCTTTATAGATGCGTTAAAAATTGTCTCACCTTTATGTTTATATACAAAATTAAAGTCCGTAAAAATGGGGATGTTATTTTTACTTTAAAACTAGAAATAACGCCGCAAATATTTCGGGTTTTAATTACAAAATATTTTCTGATGTTAATTCTTTAGTTTTTTCCTTTTGGAAATAACACTCGAATTTTTGCGGCTTTATTTTCAAGATATTGTCTGTTGTTAATTCCTTTTTTTTTTCGGGAAATAACGTCCGAATTTTTTCGGGTATTAATACCTTTTTTTACAGTGCCATGTACTTCCACATGTATACAAAATTTTATTTGCGGCTTTAATTTTAAATTTTATTTAGATGTTATTTCCAAATTAAATGAATAAAGATCAATAAATTTCTGGTATATCTTGTAATAAGAGATATAAAATATCAACAATGTGACTCGATCATTAATGTGTGATTTTCAGAAGAATGCGATACAGGATTTATTATATAGAAATGAATCATATGGGAAAACGATGAGATGAAAAATTTAAGGCAGTATTTAAAGTTTTTATGTATTCATAACATCAAGTGATGTATAAGATCATGTGACTCCAAGTGGAACATACGGTAAATATATTCCGACTGGGAATATATAGCAATTAAATCAATTGAACTGCAATTATGAAAAGATAGAGATTTCTTTAATTTCATTTATTTTGAAATAAGTTCATAATTAGTGTGTGAGTGTGTGTGGTGAAGTTAATGTTATAATATCTTTGAGTAGCGTTCAACCGCAACACCATATTTTCAAAGTTATCCAATTTTTTGTTATTCCATAAGCAAACAAATGGTAACTTTTGCAGCTGAAAAATTTCCGATAGTTAACGATCGATTAGCAGTAACGTTACCACTGTCACCATACTTAGCGATCAATATGGACAATAACCATTGCTCTCCGCTCTATCAGATGAGTGATACAGGGCAATACACAGGTGGCAATTATAGTAAATCTTGTTATTCCAATTGGAGCTTATGGCATCTTCATCACCAAAAATGCATTACAGTTAAATTTGTAAAGTACTCCGCATGGAAGCATATAACAATTTACCATTTGTATTGCAATTTACGAAAGTTATAATTGTTTCATTAATCCCATTATTTTTATATGGGCGTTCAACACCATATTTTCAAAGACACTCGTTTCTTTTTTATTCCATAAATAAATAAATGGTCAACCCAGTTGAAAAATTCCAGTATTATAAAATAAATACCTAAAAAATTTCCAACCTAAATAGCGGGAATTGAACTCGGTATATATCACCGGGCTGAATAACATGAGTGCTACACCACTACGCTAGTGAGCGAACTAGTGGCAATTATGACGAGTTATTCTTTATTTCAGTTATAATCTAAGATGGATAGGAATACTCATGGATGTGTAAACATGTAGGATAATAAAACTGCAGCGTATATCATTTGTCAATGGTCGACTTTGATGAGGATTACCTAAAGTTATGTCTGTATAGAAACAGAGTCACATATTCCGGACGTCTTACATACATGCAGATGATTAAAATAACAATGATAATTTAAATAATGTAATCACCCCAAAGTATATGCATTCAGCTGATGGGCTCTAAAAAAATATTAAGAAGAAGAAAACTGTATGACATTAGATGACTCAACGAAGTGGTCACAAAGGACGGTGTATTTATTTAAACCATTTAGAAGTAGGACACGATAAGTTCACGAATAATCTTTATTCTCGAAGTGAGAAAAAAGCATATCGCAAAACAAAAAAAACCTTTTTAGACCCATCAATTTATAACAACATTTAAGTAAAAATTATGGAAAATTGAGGTATTACTGATAACCATATCCATATATGCAGACGCAGATATACAGAGCGTAATTTGTTTTGATTGACAAATGAATTATGTAAGTGAAGCATTGGAGGAACACAAAAAAGCGATAATATGGGTGCATTTCTGGACTTCTAATAGAAAATACTTAATGGTTCACTGTAGACTAAAGAAATATCTAAAAAAAAACACATAGACGAATGGCAAATGCAAACGAAACCGCAGAACATCTATTCAAAAATTGTAACATACTAATTTTTAAAAAGAAGCTTACTCCATATAGACTAGATTTTATTAAAGAATCGGGAGTGTGGGAACTTGAAAAATGGGAAATGCACCATTAGAAGTAGTATAATCTAAATTTTAATGAAAATTTTCATAATGATCCAACGAATTTTCAAATTTAATTTTTATATTAATTTAATTTTATGGACAAATTAATTAAATTATATATTCTGGATATAATTTTGCATTTTTCCTTGAACCATAAAAATGATATTTTCTAACCTCTTATTTATTTAATTCCTCAAAGTTAAATGACTTTTCATTTTCTACATCCCGCATCCATCCATTCCCCAAAATTTTGTAAATTAATATATTATAAATAATGTAAAATTTAATTGCACATATCCATTCAACCATTTAAAAAATATAGTCTTTTAAATTTTATATTGTTAAAATAATAAATAATAAAATGTGAATCATTAAAAAAAATAATCGGAAACTTTTTAATATGGTTTAATAAATTGTTTTTCCAATTTTGTTGTGATTAATTACGAGTGGATTGATATAAAAAAATAAATAAAGAAATAAATAATTTATTATTTTATTATGAAATAATGAAAATGAATATGCAATAAAGAATTATTATCCACATCCTCTCTGTAATTAACAACAAAAATGTATGTGTTTGTTCGATTAGTATTCCCAATTTTTGTTTATTTAATGGTCTGATAGATTTTTAATATTTTTCTTATACCTTTTGTTCAGACATATATAAATTGAATATTATTTGAAATTAATTATTTAAATTTAAAGTATAAAAATGCAACTAAACATTGATTGAATGAAAATACACATCGGTTGTGTGGCGGCGGACACCAAACATACAATAGAATTCATTCGCTTCAAAAAAAAATCTTTATCGAGAAATATTAACGAGATTTTTATTGTTTACCAGGAGTATGGATATGAAAATGATAAAATGCCATCACTATAGCTACAAATGCCATCTTTTTTGCCATCTCTCTGACAATTTGGGGATGGCACAAAAAAAAAACAAAAAATTTTCCTCTTTAGATAAAAAAAACCGCATTCAATTTTTCAGTTCTTTAGATGTTTTGAAGTGCTGCTCTTTAACACATGGGCTGAAAAGTTTCCGAAAATTAAACTTTATTCATCAACATACAATCCTTCGCGGGCGATACACTGATTCCAACGATCTTCCAACTTTTCGATACCATTTTTATAGTACGATTTCGTTTTTTCTTAACGATTTCATGCTTCAAACGCTCCAACAAGGCTATATAATAGTCACTATTGATGGTTTTTCCATTTTCGAGATAGTCGATGAAAATTATTCCATGTGCATCCCAAAATACAGATGCCATAACCTGGCCAGCCGACTGTTGCGTTTTTGGTCGTTGTGGACGAGGTTCGTCGCTTGTTGTCCATGATGCTGATTGCCGATTTGACTCCGAAGTGTAATGATGGAGGCATGTTTCATCCATTGTCACATATCGACGCAAAAATTCTGTTTTATTGCGGTTGAACATGTCCAAACACTGCTCTGAATCATCGATACGTTGTTGTTTTTGATCGATTGCGAGTTCGCGCGGCACCCACTTTGCACAGAGCTTTTGCATGGCCAAATATTCATGCACGATATGTCCAACACGTTCCTTTGATATCTTCAGAGCCTCAGCTATCTCGATCAACATCACTTTACGGTCATCTAAAATAATTCTGTGGACTTTTTTGATATTTTCTGGAGTAACAGCCTCCTTTGGACGTCCACTCCGTTCATCGTCCTTGGTGCTCATATGGCCGGTTTTAAATTTTGCAAACCACAAATGTACTGTTGAAAGAGCTGGAGCAGTGTCGGGATAATGCTCGTCAAGCAGGTTTTTGGCTTCAGAAATATTTTTTCCAATCAAAAAATAATGTTTAATCAACGCACGAAATTCGTGTTTTTCCATTTTTTTTTCAAATAACAAAAGTAGCCACACTCACAACGCAATATCTCACAAACTAATGGTCGGACTGCTATCAAATTTTGACACGTATCGTTTGAAGGTTGGTACTAACTAAAAATCATATGAAAAAAATTCTAGTGGCGCCACTTCTTAGAATTTTCGGAAACTTTTCAGCCCATGTGTTAAGTGCGTGTCTCCATCGATGAAAACATATATGGTAATCGGAAAGCAACCAAACTATGGTGGATATGGCAAATGGAGTAACAAAATCCAGCAAAATGACTTTACTTTGTGTATTGCAGTGCATTGTTATGGAACAAAATCAAATTAATCATTTGTTGTCGGTAGCAAAGAGTATTAACAATTTCATTCAATTTTAATATAGTTCATAATATACCATACCTTTCCGATACCACTGCAAACACACATCATTCTCTTCTTTCCAAATCGATTTGGTGTTGCAGTCGATGTTGTTGGTTGACCTGGTGTAACTCATGTTTTTTTATGCGTTTAGGATTCTCAAAATGATACCACTTTTCATCACCACGCACAACTTAATGAAAAGCGAGAATTCCTTTCATGCCTTTGGAAGCAAAATTTCACTGATTCTTTTTCCGTTTTCCATTTGTCTTTCATTTAGTGTTCATAAATTTTCCACACTTATTTCCCATAACTTTTAGACATTTAGAAATCGTTACATTCAAAGCTTCTGCCATTTGTTTTTAAGTTTGTTTGTCATATTCACACAGCATTGCCTACAACTCGTTGCGTCTTCAAACGTTCATCATTTTCCACATCAATATCTTCGTTTTTGAATAGCTGAAACCACTCATAGCATTGCCTTTCTGATAGAACATGTTTAACCACAGGCTATAACAAGAATTTTATGAGTTTTAGATGAATTTTTCTGTAGTAAAATACAAAAAAAACATAACGAATCCGCAAATCATGGAGTTTCTGGTGCAATTACTTTACGTTTTTGATAAGAAGATAAAAAACTATGTTTATTAGTGTATAAATTGCAGTTTCATATGCATAAAACTGGCACATATATCTATTATATTATAATAAACGTACATAGTTTCCAATAAAGATTCACAACCACAAGTTTGTTACTCAATAATTATTGGTGGGAAATTTTCATTGCTTTTATATTATCACAAAATATGTATACAATAATTATTGATGTTTTAGAAACAATCATCTCGTTTATTTATATTTTTAGTTTATTTATTAAAATTTTAAACGTTTTATCTAAATGATTGGTGTTGTATGCGTCGCTGTATGTATGGACAAACAATGATCAATTAAAAAATAATTATCTTAAATAGTTTTATTATTTATGTTTGCATTACTTAATTGTGGGTATTGTATTATTACGCATAGGTAAAGTTAATTGATGCTACTTCGGTTGTAAAAATTCATATTATGAAAAAACCAATAACTCATCAATATTTGTATTATTATTTTTACGATATGCAAAATTAAAAATGAAAGTATTGTCATAGTGGTCGAATTACTAGATACAAAACAATAATACAACCTACGAAGAAAAAATTAGTAGAACATTGAAGGCACTTTTTGATTATAATTCAGATTTGCTGGAACGCGATCATGTGAAAACTTTAATTTAGATACTTGTTGGATAACCTACAACAATAGTAATGTGAACCAAACTGGTTATGTTTGCTGTGATTATCATCTAGCTATCCATTCCGGATGGCAGTGTCTCTCGTCATATAATACATCCGTTCGAAGGACAACCGAATCACATCCCTCTCTTTGAGTTTAGTTTTTATAATAGCAATATAACCGTACCAACCATTCATTTGTCAAAGTCGTACATTGACATACGACATGCGTCGCATTCTTCTCATCTTCCATACACATAGTTTATACTATTATCTTTCGATACGATTGCCATTCGTCTCCGACCACATCCGAAACCGCACCATGGTCCAGCATAACAAATGATACCAGCTTCCTACACATTTCCTCACTCATAATGCTTAGACAGTCACAGGTATTTGTATAACTGTTTTACATTGTATACATTTTGTCATGTTCTCCCAACGTTTTAGTGGTTCCTCCAAACCCTATTAGATCCCGCACCGAAGTCGTTAAGTATTGTTCAAGAGCACTAGTGAATGGTTGTCCACTTTAACATTTACATGTAAGTTCTCTCAAACCAGAATTAGTCACAATCCTGTTTCTTTGTACGGTCAATTTTTAAGCCAGAATTGTACTCATTTTTTATCGTTCCATGCTTCTAATCACCGCCTGATTATCTACTTCAATAAGTTTTTTATTTCCTTGAAGCCAACATCTTGACTTAATAGACAGAGATGTATTTTCGCATGGTTATATGGCAGAACAGATTGAGTATGTAGACGTAGATTACAGTAACCGACCTGTCGTACATCGGTGATCCATCGGTAAAGATTAACAACCCCTCCGAACCCATCCTCCATAAGAATTTCATTGTCCATTTTGATTTTATCAGATACAGAAATATTCTTTGACTCTTTCCAGATGTACCCAAAGTGTGTGTGTGTGTGCTGTGTAACCTAACGCCAGCATATACAACAAAAACAAATGTTATTATGGGGCTTATCATCATAGTGTGTATTGACCATTATGAAAGCCTTCAGCTAAGTTCGCATACCCTTCGACACCGATGTATGCGAATCTTTAAATTTTCTCCTTTGTGTGCCTTTTCCAGGTTCATCTCGAATCTGGGTATACACCACATATGTACTTAATACTACGGGAAACACCTAAATCGGATCCATAATCGATCACAGATTGTATCCTTCAAATAATAACAACTACCTTTATGTCCAATACGTTTTCAAAGAATGGATGCTGTTTTGTTTGAACCAATTTGCCTCAGTGTAATTCCTTCCCTGACTTTGGATGCAAATAGTCTCTATCGAGCGTAGTACCACCTCTCTTGGTTTTTCCGATTCATACGTGTAACTATTCAGTTATGAATGATCCACGTCCGATTAGAAATTTGACTTCAAGAAAAATGCACCATTTGTTTTTCCCAGTGTTTATGTCATTATCTCATCATGGACCAGTCTAATTTTAGATATTCTACTGTAGTTAGAGTTCTCCGAACAGAAGTTCCTCAACGAGAGTGCTGTTGTCGAAAAAATTCCTCATTTCCCCCTTTTTTTATTTTATTGTCACCCGTAATCTTTGTAATTGACTCTCAAAACATGGTTAAAAGGCTTCCTCACCTAATTTTCCCAAAGTTTCTCTGAACAACACTTTTTTTCAATAAGCTAAACATAAGCCAAAATTAAGCTATATAAACCATGCATTAAGTGGTAAAAAAAAAAATAGACAGACAATAAAAAATCATTAAAAAAAAAAAGTTCTCAACATAAATAGAAAAATTAACACTGACAAAAAAAAAACCGTATAAATAAAAATAAAAGAAAAAGATAATGTTCTTCTGCTGCTCTGTCTTTCTCTGTTTACTTATTGCAAAATTGGTATCTTGATTTTCTATGTAGTTGTGCACATCAACAGCACACTGGTTGAGCTTGCGAACTGCGATTGTAAGTAAGATAGATAGATTGTGGTGTGGAGAGGAGAGCAAATATTAAAAATATATAAATTCATATTTGTTTGTATTCATTCCTTGAGCAATTACGCAACGCAACTTATCGTGTAGGTAAACTGCCACTGTTTGACGGGTTATTTTTTGAACTAGCTGTAACTGGGGAAGTGGAAGAATGAGTATAATGGAATGGTAGTAGTAGCTAAAAAGAGTAATTTTTATTTTCACTTTTTTACTTACGCATACATACACATTGCGCATTATATGTATATAAAATTATATATATTATATATCGTACTGATAGAACTAAATACATTAAAATGCATATATAAAATTCCTATAATAAATATATAAACAAATAAATACATACGAATTTGTAAGATAAAATAATTCATTCAAAAACCCAAATTATTGAATAGCTCTGTTCTAACTAAATTAATGCTCTTGCTCTTGCTTATTTTATTTGTAAAAACATATTCCATTTCATCATTTCAATTCATTTTATTCTGTATCGTCGTCAATCATTAAAATTTTTTATTTTATATTTATTTATATTCTCATCTCATTTCATTTTTTTTTTATTCAATTTCATTTCAAAATTCATTCCATTTGGTTTAGTTTGTTCGAGTAGACGATCGAAATAAGACGTGGATTTTGTAAAATATAAGAAAAAAAAAAACTAAAATATATTTTAATCGAATTTTTAGTTGGAAGTGATATTGTTATTATAAATTACAATATTATTAAAATTGTGTCTGGTCTGATTAAAAAAAAAAAAAAAAAAAAAAAAACGGGTTGTTTTATTATTTGTTCTTTTTTTTTTTTCGTAAATATTATTAAATTATAAACGGGTTGTTTTTTTATTATTAAATTTCTATAAATATCTAAATTTTTAAAGAACGTGTACATAAAATAGTAAAAGAAAAAAAAATTATTTATCAAATACAGTGAATTTTTTCTTTTATTCAGCCATTTTGTTTCTTTTTTTACTGTTTTGTTTTGTTTTTCACTGTTAACTATGTGTAAAAACTTACGCATCAATACAAATACAAGAAATTTTTTTTATTTAATGAGAAAGGGATTCTAGTACATTTTGTTTGACATTCATTAAACATTTATAATAGTGCGTTTATACTTTGTTTTTATTCAGTGTCCACAATTTATTGTTTATTTGACTTTATTTTAATTTTATGTGCGCTACAAACTTATAATTTTATAATAATCACCATATAAATTTAATTAATTTTATAACATAAAATAATAACACAAAAAAAAAAATATATAAAAATGTGGGATCCAAAATTAACCGGAAATAATATGTCGATTTTAGAAGTGACTGACAGAAATAGTGGTAGCAATAATACAACAGGTGAAAAACAAGAAGAAAACAATATAAATAATCATCCAATTACAAGTACAATTGAAAAGAAACATTGTGAAACATCACATGGACAAGATTCTGGTTATTTATCTGGTCCATTAACATTAACATCTGATATTGAAATTGATGAACAAATAACGACGTCCTCTGTCGCCGCACCATCAATTGGACAATTGCCATTGAATAGTAAAACGCAACAACAACAGCAACAACAACAACAACAAGTTTCAAACAAAATACAAGAAACTGATAAAATTGATTATACAGATTCGGGCGCTATTGATGATTTTAATTCGGACGATAAGGAACTTCATGAAATGAAGTTAGATTCATTAAATCAACAGCAACAACAACATCACCACCGTAAAGAACAAACCGTCGTCGCCGACGATAACAATAAAATGTTTATCGATAGTGGTGTTGACGTTGGATTATCCGAATGGTTTTGTAATATGAATTTAACAACAAATCCAACCCAACCGATAAATAATTTAGGTGCTATAAAATCAGAATTTTTTGATGACATTGCTGAACAAAAAGCAAATGCCAAAAATTTATCAAATATATCAAAAAAAATAGAACAAGAAACACCATTATGGGAATTGTGTTACCAACAAGATGAAGAAAGTGGTGATACGTAAGTATTTTTGTTTTTTTTTTCACATTTTCACATTTTACTAATTTTTCAAATAATGTAATTGAAATAAATTTAAAAATACCCATCACAAACTTCAATTACGTGAAAGTTTTAAGATATCATAGCCTACTTTATATGATAATAAATAGTTTCCCAAATTTTATATAGTTTGTGTACGTGAAGATATTTGTTGGTTAGGAATTAACCATTTATTTATAATTAATTTGAGAAAAAAAAAAAAAAATTCTATTAAATCTTGGTTTTTCTAAATTTCAAATAGAAATAATTTAAAGATAAACATTGGATTTTCCGAAAAATATTATTGATATTAATACTAATGATTTATTGGCAATATTTATTCAATAACGTCGCTTTTTTTTTTCTATTATGTATATTGTTGTTGTTATTATTATTATTAATTTAAGAGGTGATGATGATGCTTTTTTGATGGTGTCATCATTTAAAAAAGAAAAAAAATGGATCATATGATTTTTAATTGTTTTTTTTATTGTTTTTTTTTTTTTTTTACTAATCTTTAATTTCTTTTTTATACAGGCAATTACATTTTGCAATTATTGGCGGTTCAGATTATGTACAAATAATATTTGCAATAATACGTTTAGCACCACATCCTTGTTTCTTGGATATTCGAAATGATGTCTGTCAAACACCATTACATCTAGCTGTTCTTACAAATCAACCAGCGATTGTAAGAAGACTACTGATTGCGGGTGCTAAGGTAATTTAAATTGTTATGCATTTAATAATAATATAAACAACTGGCGTAGAATCAAGCGCGAACGCTATTTTTTTTGTTTTTTACTGATAAAATCACTATTCAAAACTTGAATTGTATAGTATTTAAATAACCATTAAAATAAACCCATTAATAATTCTATAACTTAAAATAAACTTTTTAACTGATAAGATAAGAAATACGGAGAAAAAAAATGCATGAAACAATTTTAATATGCGGGCAATAAACTTAATCATAATAATTTTGTTATAATTAAGGGATAAATCCAGACGCCGACACCGTACCAATGCAGTGCTGGCATTTTATATCAAAAATTCATGAAGCCAATTTTTCCTCATTAGAAAATTAATTTATTTCATCATCTTACGCAGTTGTGTGTGTGTGTGTGTGTGTTAATAGATAATTATATTTACACAATTTTCATTTGTATACTCTGACCATCGCCAAATGTTAAACATTATATTATTTTTTATTAATAAACAATTGTTTTGAAATGCAAAAATAATATTAAATTGCTCTTGTTTTATGCAGAGCACAGAGCTAAGATGTAGGCAAATTTTATTAATCTTATGACTAAACACACTGCTAAACATATAAGACTAATTCAAAGCAGTGGGCACCAGGCATTAAACATTCAAATAGGTTTTATGTTTACTGTGTAGCATTACAACAATTGAATAATAAACAAATGAGAAAATTCTGTATTTATTCTAATACAATCGTATCTACAAATATATTGTAATAAAATAAAATAATTGATTGGATTTACTTTATTATAAAATAAAACCATAAACAAAAATATTGTCTCAAGGTTTTTTGTGAATTAATTTTTTTTTTATTTTTTTGGATTCGTGTCTGTGTGTGTGTGTGTGTGTGTGTGTACGTTTTTTGTAATAACATTTCGATATGAAGAATAATTTAATTAAACTTTTAAATTGGAGATTTCTAATAAATGTATAAAAATTGCGTATATTCAGGGGAGTTGTTCTCTCTTACCAAATGGCATATATAAATTTAACCATTTACGATTAAATATTTGTAATTATTATTAAGAAAGGATTGGATAATTTATGCTTAAACTTATGATGCGTAATCAAAAAGAAAAAAAAATTTCTTTCCATTGAAATTAAACCCAATAATATTATTCGTATTCGTATTTAATATTGTAAATACGATGGAAAATAAAAAAAATGTAAATAAACCAAACCACAAAAATATTTCTAATGGTATTTGAATTTAAAAAAATTGATGTATAATTAAATAATATATGTATTTGGGGGATTCACCTATTTGTTACATGCGCTATTATTATTACGGAAATTCTATATGTGGTTTTTGTAATTTTTTTTTAGTATTTTCATCGTAAAAACTAACTATGCAAAAACTAAATAAAAAACTATATTTAATTAATAATTATCATTTAATTCATTATCAATTCATTCCAAAAATTGTATATATGAATTAAACCATAAATAAATTTTTGAAAATGGTTAAGCGTAAAATTTAGAGTCCATAATTGAAATTGTGTACATTATCATTTTTTTCTAGCCCCCAACCACTAAGAAATAATTACATAATTTTGCACGCTTTTCTATAATTTTCATATTAATGTGCGTATACGTATACGCAAATCATGTTACTCAAAGTGGAGCTTATGGCATCTATATCAAACATTAATTGCCATTCAAGTTACCCAACACGGCCAGGTATTTAACACGTTAATCGCCACGATAATATCAGAAAAATTCTCACATTGGCCATGGTAACTTTATTAGATTGCGTACGTCAGACATATATGTTTGACATGGCTCATGTAGAATTTCTTAGCGTCAGACACATATGACTGACATGGCGATTTTCGTGTTAATAATAATTCACCAATTGTGGTCTGTAATTATATTATTTTTATATATCGTTGAATAACAATGATGTGTGTTAATGTTTTTTTGAGTACCTTCCAATACCATATTATTTTGAAAGTTGTCCGTTTTTATATTATGAATTATAAAAACATCAATATCTTTCGGTAATTGTAGTACAATTGGTAAATTTTTATATATTTTCATGCGGAGTAATTTACCAACTTGGCTGTAATGAAGGTTTATTAAATGCCATTAGCTTCACTTGAAGTAATATATGACTTAGACAAAAAAAAAACGATCAAATGATAACCCGCAGCTGAATAATTTCAGTATTAAAATAAATACCAACAAAAATTCACATGTACTTTTGGGGTATTTGATTCAAATGGATTCGCATAAACCCACTGCGTCGCGCTACACTGAGTATTATAAATAAATAAAGGTTAATTTTTCTTATAAAATTACATATTTTTCTATAAATTTAAATGTAAATGTATTAAATTTAAACCGATATTCAAATAACAGTTGAAATTATTGTAAAAAATAACTCTGTCTTCAATTGGAATGCTTAACGATATCATTGAATTTATTTAATGCTTTAACTATTGTATATGTGAGAGGTATTAGTGCGTTAGTCGTAAATCGTAAGTAAAAATGTTAATGTTTTTATATGATTGATGGTTTACCATTTTATGACTTATTGTTAATAATAATCACAGTAGTCCATCCCTATTTAGATTAAACATAAAATATTATAAAAATTTCAAATGCAAAATAGTTAATTTTTACAAAAAAAAAATGTCAAAATTGGTATTGATAATGGCATAGAAAGTCATACACTTTACATTTCATACGTATCTGGGGTCATTGTATTTGGTCCTAACTCAATACGAAGTCAATAATGTTGATTGCTTCGATGTGCAAACATTTTTCTAATAGTTGGAGTTAAAATAAAGAACATTTTATACAACTTTAAATATGCCGAAATTAAAAGAATCAATATAAAAAGATTATCGTCTTAACCTATTTAATTTTATCTCGTCACATGCAATTAATATGAAAATAAAAATTTTATAGTAACGATTTGAGTTAAATTTTCATACAAAAATGTATTGTTGGAAATATTGTATTGAAGCGAATTTCTTCAATATATTGTATTCAATGGAATATTAATATAACCCGTCAGTTTGAACTAAATTCAATAGTCACTGTATATGTAAATAATTGGATTAGATTAAAAATTAAAATAAAATATTAACATTTAAGAGTTGCGTCGTCGTCGTCGTCGTCCGCTTTTCTTATCTGGGTATTTTATTAAATTGTGTACAATATTAATTGTTTTACAAATGTAATCAAAAGATGAATGAATTTAATGTTTCACTGTATATTAATATTGGACGTGAATCACTATACAATATCTATAGATAGATAGAGAGAAGACACGACACGATAAAGTGATACAATATTAAATACTTTATTTATATAACTTAAAAGTGATTATAGATATGTGCGGAAGACAGAAAAAAAAAATAAAATAATAATCTATTAATTTATAAAAATTATCTATTGTATTTAAAATCCATTTGGATTTCGAAACATAAATTGGGATATTCCCACAAAGAGATGATAAAATTTTAAAATTTAAGTCAAAAAAAAAAAAAAAACCACCTTCGCCTTTCGTTTATCTTTCGATAATCTTTGTTTTTACATATGCATATTTATGGGTATTTTAGTTTTATCTGATTGATATTTAACCCATCAAACAACATTTGATTTGAATTATGGAAACACGGATCGATTTTAAACCAGTTGCAACAGGAATAATATGTACAATACGAATTCGAATAATATATTGGAGAGATTCACAAACAATTCGCAAAAGTAAAACCAAAAGTAAAATAATATTGGATGTGTAAAAACGGGGGGTTTAGTTTTATCTATAATATTATTTAATCCATATAAATATAAGAAATGTGAGACTAACTACTTTGGATTGGAAATTATAAAATTAAATTTTAAATAATTGTCTATATTTAATCACTAAATTTGGTTAATCAAAATAATTTGCGTGTAAATTAAATGAACAATTATTCATTCACTTTTGCGAACATTCGAATTTTTGTTTGTAGGGCGGGATAAAAGAATTTCAAATATATCTTTTCGGTATTTAAATTAAGGAAATACAACACAAAAAAATCTATGGGAAATTTTACTAATTTAAGCAAATTTTTTTATTATAGTTTTTAAATAATTTTTTGAAGTAGACGACCGACGATCATGACAATAATACAATACAATGTTGTTGTATTAATAAATACAATATAATAATCTTATAGTTGATACTAATATATCCATAAATAAATTAATAAATTCAATACAGAAAAACACACAATTTTAGAGAATCAGTATTTTATATGCAAAAGAAACGTCTATACATTTTTTATATTGATATTATAACCGGGTGGAAAGAAAATTGTTCCCTTCACCATTACCATTACTGTTCAACTACAAAATTGTTGTGCAGTTGTGCACGACGACGATTTGTTAATTGTGTTTCATGAACATGAAATTTTCTCTTACTTATACTAATTTAGTTACTGTATGGCATTAAAACCAAGATGCGGATCTAACTGCAGCTAATGTTTTTGAAATCCCTGAATTTTAAAAATCTTAATATTTCTAGCCGCATCTATAGCCTTAGGTCTTCGGGCTCTGCTTCTTCCTTCTGCATAATCATTCAACAGTTTTTTTGAAGTTTTCTATAAGCATTCACAATTGACGACGCCAATTGAGTGTCTCCATCAAATTTTCTATTGGAAAATCGACTATATTTTCTGAATGAGTGAAGGAATTTTAAAAATTTCTTCTATGAAACATTGAAAATTGATTAAATTTTGTAATTATGTAATAAAAATTTGAAACTACGGCTCGTAATTAGGAAAATTTATAATTCATGAAAAGCGATTTTCCGAAAAATTTTCCTAATATTTTAGTACAATTTATTAATTGTATTAATATTAGTGACTTTAGAAAAAATATATTTTTACATGTGAACCTCAATTTACGTGCACGTGTTGTGTGTGATAATCCGTTTTATGTTTAGACAGAGATTTATTCTGTTCTGAAAGCTTTTCACATAAAACAAACATTTTTTAATTGATAAATTTTTATCCTATATTCTACGGACTTCATTCGCTTAATTAAATTACTCCAATTATTCTGTTTTGATTTTAAAAAAACAATGCAATCTAGGTATTCGATTAGATTGAGGTCAGACGAATTTGCGGGTTCCATACATTTGGAAATATTTTATTTGCAACAGAAATTGTTTTACTATCGACAGCCTGTCACAGCCGGTGTGATACGTAATTTTTATATTTTGTATTATTTTATTAAACCGACTGCGACTATATTTGAGAGAATTTTTTTTATTATCCACCCTGCGCCTATAATATATTCTATATATATCTATTGTAAAATCGATTAGATCATTATATTAATATAATAACTTGTTAAATTCATTATAGGATCAAATCTCAATGTTACAACTAAAAATGTATTTAATTAGTGTCATATAAATTGTAAGTTTTTAAGCTAATTAATGTTAAAAATAAAATTACTGTGTCATTATTATCATAATATTGTGTGTCGTTAATTTAAGTTATTATAAGAACAATTCAATCTTATAGATTTGTGGTGGTAGTCCTATATTATGGTTTTTCATTCAATTATTATGCCATCCGTGTAAAAGTAATTATTCAAATGCAAATTCATTCGGCAAAAAAAAAATTTAGCAGTTGGGAGTAAAAAATTTTCCTAATTGTTAATTTATTTATGTGAAAAACATAAGAAAGAAAAAAACCATTGAAATTCGTCGTTCGCTCTCGCTGATATTTTGAAATATAATTATAGTTTAAATTTAATTTAATTTGATATAGACAAACGAAAATAAATAAATTACTAAAACCGTATTGTTTTTTTTTATAATTTATTTTTTGAATGTCTTAACACACACACACACCGGGCCATTAAACCCGGATTTCTTTCCTTTTGACTGGAAATTCCTGGTATACACAATTTATAATACTAATATCATATAGTTATGGTCTTTAAACCGTCAGTCGACAAATACATCAATAATAATAATAATAATAATAACAATAACAATAATATTAGCATTATCATCATTTACACACACACAAACACACACACACACACACGCACAAACAATAATATCACATATTTCAAAATTAGAATATATATAGTTTTTGTAATATTCTTTTAATAATAATATTGTGTGTTACTAAGCTCTACTCTACGGTTTTAGTTACTGGTTTGAACTGAACTGTAATATAGTTAAAGTTTACTATTTACCAATCAATGTGCAATTATTATTAATAAAATATTATTTTGTGTTAATGTAAAATCCAAAAGAATAATTAGATTTTCAATGAATATGGAATTTCCAGGTTTTTTTCTGATTTTTTTTACTTTACAATACAATAATAAGAGAGAAAAAAAATAATAATAATTTCATAGTTTTAGTAAAATAATAAATTTTCTGTTCGATAAATGGATTATATTCATAATTTTACTGTTGTTGTTGATATAATATTTTACTGAACCACAATCATCAGATATATCGTTCATAGTAACTTTAGTTATATACATAATGAAAACTTACACGATACCAGCCTCAGTCTCAATAATAACCGAAATGAAGTGGCGGCGACGCATAAGAAATAAAATTCACTATATATTTTCCATATAATCTATGTGTTAAAAGTAGACTAAAAATTATAACCAAAAAACTATTAAACTAAATTTTTTGCCGAAAATCGACAATTCATGAATCAATCATCTTTTACACCTACGAGTCATAGTTTTAATAAACACTCCAGTAGGCGTAGTGGTATAGCGCTGATGTTTATTAATCATGAAATATAGCGGATTCAAAATTTTGTCGGTATTTATTTTAATACATAATAATTTTTCAGCTACGGGTGACCACATTGTTTATGAAATAAAAAGAAAAACGGAAATATGATGTTGGACGCTACTCAAAGATTAACAATGTCTGCAGCACACACATCACTATATGATATAAAAAAATAATAGAATTACGAAAACATCTAACTTTCAGTACAATTGATAAATTGTTAAATACTTCCCCCATACGGACTAATTTACCAACTTGGCTGTAATGAATGTTTATAAGTTTCACTTGGAGGATAATAATAGTTTTAATCGATTTCTATTTTTGTACATATACAGAATTCCAAATTATAATCAATTCAATTCATAATTGGATATTAGAAGAGATTTTTAAAATCCAATCCTTTTGGGTCTTCTAATATGTCCAATGACGTTAAACAAATTTCTACACATATGAATTCCATGAATTCCATGGATAGTAATATAAAAAAAAATTATAATAAAAATTTTTCATTCAATTGGTACAATTTTATGTCCATTGCAATGGATGCCAATACCGAAAGTGTTGATGCCGACGAAAGATATGACCAATAGTCATTAGTCTAATTTCCTTCCGTAGATTTTTTCACGCTTTATCACTTGTTGCCACGGCGCGCAATGGATTAAAAATACAAAAAAAAAGTAAACAATTAAGTCATTGTTAAACAACAAAAAAATACAAAGTCATTTCGGTTATTTTTCGTTATAAACGATACCCCTGGATAATCTCTATGCCTTTGAAGAGTTGACATGTTTAGCAGATTTAGTCGATCTTCATATGAAGGAAGGCGAATAGGATTAGTCCAAGGAAGATTTCTTAATGGAAATAATTAGAAATCTTCTCTGAATTGATTCAATTCTGTGTACTACAATGCGGAGGATAAACCTGGCTCGCATTTTTAGTTATAGGGTCCAAACAAGAGCAATAAATAATGTTTTAATGGGATACGGGTCAGACGTAATTCACGTTTAATAAAACCCAAAACGGAATTGGCTCTGTTTAGTACGGATTCAATGTGATTGGTAAAAGGAAGTTTTTTAGATCGAGGTATAGTCAAACATCTTTAATTGAACTAGAGCAAGGCAAAAATAAACCATAAAAATGATATGAGTAAAAGTTTATTTCGAATTTTTGCGAGTAAAGTTGTGGAAATATTTAATGTTAATCTATTGATTTTGCACCAATCATATACAGTACCATTTTATCTGATTGTATATCTATACCATCTCCAACATTATTAATTGATTTAAAAATGTTTACATCGACCGCAAACATTAAACATTTAGAAAGTTTTATAAAACATGGCAAGTCATTAATAAATAAAATAAATAAGATCGGTCCAAAATGACTACTACTGAGGGATGTCAGTCTATATCCCGAAGGAATTGTTAAAATTATTATTGTTCACATTATTTATAAGCCAATAGATCGACATTTCCATATATATCATATATTGTATATAAAAATTACAAAATCATTCCGGTTATTTTTCGGCCAGAGGGTTAATGTATATATTGAAAATTAAAAATCATGCCAAATTATGTGGCGATAATAAATTATTATTAATTTGGGAAAAAAATAAAACTATTTTTAAAAATATTCTATTCACAATAAAATTATTACATCTATTTACATGTTACACGTAACATTGTATGCGCGACACGGTACGTGGTATTTTTGTCTGCGGTGGTAATGGTATGGTATAAATATATTTATATTTAAATTATTTCTATAATTATTTCTATTTTACCATTTTATAATATTATTATGCGATTTTCGGTTTTGTTAACGTTCATCTATCTAACTATATTGTATTTGATGCGAAGACAATGATGATGATGATGATGATGATATGTTTTATCCTAAAATTATTGCATATATAAATAATAATGTTGTCGTACAAATTCTTGGACATACCAACAATTAGTTAAGCATAAAATATCTTCTTATTTTCAAATACTCGAAATCTTTTATGTTCGCTCTCGCAAAATGTCTGCACTATTTTCATATTTTATATATATGCGTTAAAGACATCTCAAAAACATGTTCAATGTTGTACTATTTTTATATAATTTCATTTCGCTAAATCTAAATTGTTTATATTATGTTTGTGTGCGCGCATATATAGTTTAGTGTCATAGACTTAGTTTTCATTAAGAATATTAATTATTTACACAAATAAAAATACAAAACATGTTTTAACACTACAGTGTGCACCGAATAGAGAAACATATACGGAGAATTTACAATGAATTCGTAATACCAAATGGTATTGTGTATGGGACATTGTGTACAAAACGTTATCAGTAAAATTTTATAAATTTATTCACCGGAAATATAATTGATATCCATATCTTTTACACATTTATAAAACATTCTCGTTTAACATATATATATATTTGCACTTACACCGTCGTGATCGTATTGTCGTCGCAAATGGTGAATGGATAATAGCAATATTTTCTGTATGAAAAAATGCACTAATTATATTTATAGTACACTTTTTTATATGACGTTGAACTATCTATTTTTTACCTATGGTTTGTTAGATAGTGTATTCAATTATTATTGTTGTTTTTTAAAAATATAAAAAATTTAATGAATGATATTTGAAATTTTTCATATCTCTATAATTAATACATGATTTCGTATAGATTCTATCTATTGCATTCATATTTATAGCACAATTTTTGATTGATGAATATATAAATTTTTATAATATTTGAAATTATTGCACGTACGCCAACAAATATTAAAACTCTGATTTAATGAATTTAATTAAAAAAAATGTTCAAATACGTGATTTAAATTCATTCATTACAGCCAAGTTGGTTGCGGTTTCGTCGCGCCAAAATGGACAATTGCATGTAAATAATAACAAACACATACATCTATGACCAAGTTCTAGTATCGATATTTCCCTTTACAATTTTCAATGAAATTGTTTGGTATAAAACTGACCTTGTATAACTCTGTATTTAAACTTGCCGATTACTCAATTTGCATTCCGAATTTACATAGAAAACTAAGAATATATTGTATAATCATAAGAAATTCCATCAAAACTGAATTAGAAATGAACAAAATGTTGGGTGACCAAGAAAAATACTCTGCGGTGGATAACGATTTTCCATGAACTTTTACATAACAGGCCAATTGAAAAGTCCCCGGTCTGACACACAGATCAGGCAGTGCTAGTATTAAATCCATATGATTTTTAGTTAGTATCAACCTTCAAACGATACGTATCAAAATTTGACTGCAGTCCGACCATTAGTTTGTGAGATATTCTGTTGTGAGTGTAGCTACTTTTGTTATTTGAAAAAAAATGGAAAAAAAAGAATTTCGTGGGCTGATAAAATATTGCTTTTTGAAGCGAAAAAATACAGTTGAAGCAAAATCTTGGCTTGATGAAGAGTTTCCGGGGTCTACACTAACGCAGTGGACGCCCAAAAGAGGCTGTCACCGACGAAAACATCAAAAAAGTTCACAAAGTAATTTTGAATGACCGTAAAGTGAAGTTGATCAAGATAGCAGACATTTTGAAGATATCATCTGAACGTGTATATCATATCATTCACGAATATTTATACATGAGAAAAATGTGTGCAAAATGGGTGCCACGCGAGCTCACACATCGATCAAAAACAACAACGTGGTAATGATTCTGAGCAGTGTTTGAAGCTGTTCAAGCGCAATAAACCTGAATTTTTGCGTCGATATGTGGCAATGGATAAAAAATGGGTCCATGATTTCATTCCGGAGTCCAATCGACATTCAGTGTTTTACTATGGAACAAAATTGAACAAGAACGCTTGTCAGAAAACTATCATTTTGCAGAATTTTTATAGAGGATGGTGTACAAAACTTTATCAAAATTCGTAATTTCGTGAAGCCCCGCATAGCAGCGACTTTAAAAAAAATCGCAAAATTCTTATCATTTGGTATAAGACAGATTTCCATACTTTCAAACTTGAAGAAAGATGTCCTGTGATCACATATCGTCTTCAATTTTTTTCTTTTTTTTGTTGTAAATAATTGCCTTTCGAAGAATTTTATTTTCCTATATTCACTGGTCTGAAACAATTGATAATGATGTCACACTTTGAGGAGCAGGTTTTTGTGAATATAACAAGTGTATACTTGGACTGGAATGCATTATTGCATATATAGTGTAGGAGTGTAATTACCAAAGTCGACGGCTACCTCGAAAAGGAAAGTAACGCAAATGTATTAAACTCTGCAATAAATTATAATAATTTATTAATTCACCGATTAATTTTATGTGTGTTTGTCTAAATATTTGATCAATTTTTAGTTACTTGCTCTGTGGCGCGATCTTGTTGCAAGATAATACATAATTATTAAAAATCTGCGGTAAATAACTTAACTTTATATTTTTATTGAATAAAAATTTATTTGCCATTGTTTTAACTCCCCTGACCACCGTATAAATTTTTACAAAAATTACATATATTTAATTTTATAATTGTTTGGTTTTTGTTTTGTTATAGACAACAATTAGAGACAGAAATGGTAATACACCGCTACATTTGGCATGTCAAAATGGTGATATGGATTGTGTAAAAGCGTTAACCAAATCAATAACATTTACGGAACTACAAGAAGCATATAAATATTTAAATAGAACAACACAACAACAAATGCATCCGTTAACAAATTTTTCACCCGATTTAGAACAACGAAATTATTTCGGTAAGTAAAATTTCCATATTTTTCTGTTTTTCATTATTTATAAAAACACAAAAAACATTTTAATAATAGGGAATTACGTGTTTGTATTTTTTTTATTTCTAACATGCTTTTCATGTTTATATTTTTATCGATTTATATATTAATAATAGTTATATATTACCAAAAAATAACTTCGAAATTAGTATACGGCGATATAATAATAATAATAATAATATATTAACGAAAATAACTATAATAAAATTACTATGTTATTTTGTATGAAAAAGTTATTTTTAGTATGAATGAATTTTTCCTTTCCTTCACAATTGCGTGCGCGACGGTCGGTCGGTCGGTCGGTCGTCGTTGTTGTATGGGTATTTTATATTTATTTTATTATCAACATTTTTTCTATATATAAATAATATACGTTGAATAAAAAAACATAATCAGAATTTAATGTACAAGAAAATATTAATGTATAGTGTGGGTGGTGCAGGTAAAATAATTAAAATCATAAGTACGCACGCAATGGCCGATAATACACTCGGATAGCTACACTACACTCGGATATCTACACGTATGCATTCCATCGTACACCAACTCCTTTGCTGCTATTTTATGTTAGCAAATAGATGTGCGCTTGATTTCACTTTTTCTGTTCAAAAATGATTGAATTTTCTATTCAGTATTACCTGAATTGAATTGCGATTAAATTGGGTCAAATTTAGAGGCATAACCCACCACATCCTTTAGTAATTTTTATTATATAATATAATAGTATTGAGTTGAAAAATCGATAGCAAAATACAATATAATCTTTTAAAAGTAATATAGAAAATTGTTTGTTTTTTTTCCAACGTGATCTATATATTCAAAGATTTTCTGCATATAGATCGAGTTCTCTACGTTCAACGTTTGTTTTATTGTTTGTGATTTATATGTACCTAATAACCTAAGCCGTTTTCTTTTCTAATTTGCCGATTAATTATTAGCTATATAAAATGTGTATAAAATTTTATCTATATATTTTATGAAATTCTTAACCACTTCAGACTCAAAATTATTTATTTATAAAAACAACATTCGAAAAAATTCAAATTTTATTGTTAAATTGTAACTTTTAAAAGAATTTTGATTTAATTTTATACACAGCTTTATAAAACCATCGATGTCAGGAGTAATTCTGCAGCCCAGTTGTATGTGTAATCGATATTAAAATTTTACCATTAGTTTGTTGAGAATGCGATATTTTAGTGAAATATTTGTAGAAAACTTTGACAATTTCACTAATTCTTTGTTCAAATTTGGTATATATCTTGACAATATATATATGGGATTATATGCACTAATTTGAAAATCTAAACAAATTGTATGTTTCATAAACAATTTCTATCTAATTTGTAATACGCAAGCTAATTACTCAGGCAACAGATTATGATTGTATGTATAGGAATTCGCTGCATTAGATCAAATATTCGCGCAGTTTTGAAGATGACATTATATTAACTATTTTTACAAAGTTTTTAGAAAATCATACGAAGGACAGCGTTGACAGTGACAAATTTTTGAAAATTTTGGACATACAATTTTGTTGAAATTGGTACATAATCTCTATAATAATCGAATCATATAAACAATTTTCATGGATTTCCTAATAGAAAAGTAATATCCAAAATCAGTTCTTGAAACTATATAGAACAATTGGTTCTATCCAAATTTTTTTTTCTAAACATTTGGTATATTGGTTGAATATTATTTTGTGCGTGATATGTGATTATATTTTTTATGAAGATCTAAAACAAATAATTTGGGTATCTATTCTGTTGCAGTGGCGAATTTCAAGAAATAGACTTCAATTTTCAATAGCATTATATTTCTCTTATGGCCTGGATGAAATTTGACTAACTTATGGAAAAACATTTGGGTATTCACCGAACTAAATTTCTCAGAATATTGACTTTTAAGAATTATCATCTTTTTGAATTACGGGCCATAGTGTTTTAATGGATTTCCAGTTTTATATACAAAATTTCAAATTATAATCCAATTTCAATTTTTCATAGAACAGATTTTTAAAATCAATGCAAGCGTTCCAAATCGATGGCAAAGAAAATTAAAAGAAATTTGTTACATTGTATAACACCAAAATTTAGTGGTACAAAAAATGTGCACAGTATCATTATTTTGTACACCATTTCAATGACATCAAATGAAAAATCGATCATATCTATAAAAATTTTAAAAATCTCTTCTATCAGCGATTTGAAATTGATTATAATTTGTAATTCTGTATAAAAAAAAACTAGAAATTCGTGTTAAAACTATGAGCCGTAATTTAAAAATATGATAATTTTTAAAAGTCCATTGTACGGATAATTTAGTAAGTGGACATTTCAATTTTTTTTTTGATAATATGTATATAGGTTGAATTCAAATGGCGGTTTGCCAGAAAAATATAGTTATATTGAAATTTTAAAACACATGTCACCACTGTTATCCTGGAAATATTATTGTCGGTACATCATAAAAATACATTTAAATACCCAAATTATTTGCATTTTACAACCACTGCACTGCATTTGCGATTAGTTTTCATGATGATTGTTTTGTATAATTCCATTCGCAAACTATATTTTCATACAAAAATTGTTATAAAATTGAATGGATGGAGTGGTCAAAGTGTTTGGGTTTTTTCACAATTTGTTTTGCACTTGTACAGCGGATGGATGATTTTGTAAATATAAACATTTTTTTCAATTTTCATTCTATGTTACAAATTGAAATGAATTAGAAGAGAGAAAATTAAAATATAAATAAAAAAATGTTAAATGATAAAGTGTTCGGTATCGCGTAAACAACTGCTATACTACTTATTATAAATTTGCTGTCGTTGTAAACTCAGTATATATAATCCATTTGATAACAAATTAGATATATGGGATTTTAATAATCTATTTCTATGTATAGTACTAGTAGCAAATAGATAAACAATTACAGTATCAATATGAAATAAAATTTATATAATAAAAAACCACATCGATTATTATAGTTTATTTATTTTCCTCAATATTAATGTTTCCGTTCTTTATTTATTTTTAAATATAATAACTTATTATTACTATGGGCGCGCAATCAAACAAAAGCCAATGGTTTTCCTATAATTATTTCATTTCATATATCGTTTTTTAATATTATAAAAATATACACACGATGCTGCCAGTATTTCTATTTGTTTGTATTGTACAATATATTATTTTATATAGAAATTTATACAATATAAAACAGTAGATTTTTTTGGGTTTTCCCAGTCTTATAGACGTCGTCGTCGTCGTCGTCGTTGTCGTTTATTAAACTGATATATATTTGTGTATACACGTTATTCTATAATATAATACCCAACCACTCTTACTTATTGCGCTGTATGTACGTACGAAATTCATATGGAATATATTTTTCTCATTCAAATTATATACATTTTTCGGTGGATTTTCGTTTTGAAAATATTACTAACTAGCTGCTGCCTATACTTGTATTGGTTAGTCTATTGCGTTATTTATTAAAAGAAGGCTATATTTGTACAGCTAGACATGAATTTTATTTTCGTTTCTATTTACTTAATTATTTATTTTTAATTCCATTTTACTGAAATGTAATTCGGGTAATTAAATACATATAGAAATACATATTTTATACAATATACGATATTAAAAATAAAATAATAAAATGCGGAAAATAAAGAAAATTAAGGTAAACATTTTCCGAATAAATATAAATAATAATAATAATAATAATAAAAGAAAAATCGAAAAACCAATAATTAAATATAGAAATTTAAATATTTCCACTGAGAAACTCTTTTGCGTAATACTATTATTTAGTTGGGTTTTTTCCAAAAATAATACAAATTTTATTAATCTATCTCTATATGTCTATCTAGCTATAGTCTATCCTCTAATACACAATAACTTTAATTGCATATCAATCGTAATGTTGTGTTATTTATTACGTTATAATTGCGTTTATTTTTTTATATTACCAACGATTTTGCTTGAAAAATAGTATCATCATCATCATTTGTTTCGGTTAGTGCGTGAAGAAACATATTGAGTTTCAATAAAAAAAAAATTTAAAAAAGCGTTGTTATATTTTGAACCATATAATATATAGTTTTAACTTACCCTCAGGTTTTACCGTTTGCTTCAGATTTCAACTTTTCTCTTATTATCCTATGCTGATTCCACTCCAAGCATTTCGTTGTTTTATACCTCCGCACACGCATTCATCGTCAAGGTATAACTGATCCGCAATCCATTCATTACCGTTTTGAATATCAATTTTTATCTAATAGCACACCCCATCATTGTTTTAGATCATCACGAACACAAAGTATTCTCTTTAAAGGAATTTATTTACAAAAACTTATATAGGTGAGATGTGATGACAGACACGTGATTCTAATGCCTTCAAAAAATCTCTTATGATCGGTGCAAACAATTAAAAATTGATAATTAAATTAAATGGAGAAAATGAGATGTGATAGACATTTGGAATATCAATTTTTGTTTAATTGCAACCCTCATCATTGTTTTAGGCCATCACGAACACAAAGTATTCTCTTTAAAGGAATTTTTTTACAAAAACTTATATAGGTGAGATGTGATGACAGACACGTGATTCTAATGCCTTCGAAAAATCTCCTATGATCGGTGTAAACAATTAAAAATTGATAATTAAATTAAATGGAGAAAATGAGATGTGATAGACATTTGGAATCCTTGAATTGGAATCCATAAAGAGGGATACATTGTATTTTTACCAAAGCTATAGAATCTGGAGGGAATTATATACAGGTTAAAATATAGAATAAAATGATATTCGTTTTATTAATTAATTAATTAATTAATTATACCTCCGTTCGCTGAATAACATACTTAATTTATGATGATGATGATGACAAACCGAATGTAATAATACAGGCTGTCCACGAGCGGTGCGCATTCCTTCAAGACGGTGATGGTGGACATAATTCTAAGTCGAAATTAGTAAATAACATTTTTCGATTTGGGGATCTGTTTTCTAGATACGACCCTAAGAATTTTTTTTGGTTGTCCATCATTAAAGCACCAATAACTTCGAAAATAAAGTAAATACAGAAAATTTATTGTAAACCGAATTTGTAGACAATTAAATTCTGAATTAAATTGTGTTATACATTTTTTTTTATAACTTGCTTCAGTTTCGAGTTTATTGAACAAAATAATTGAAAAATAACTATCTTTTCTTAAAAATTTCATACTAAAATGAGTTTTTTTTTTTAAAACAATCTAACGGCGCAACATATTATTTTTATATCAAAAAAAGTAAAACTAATTTATTTCGCTTCAATTTTGTAAAATATTCCATTTAGCTATGACTAACAATTTTAAAAGTTATAAATGTTTGAAAAAGTGGTGTAATTGTATTGTAAATAAAAAAAATAACAAACTATAAAATTATAGCTATTTGGAATAAAATCGAATATTTAGTAATTTGGACTTAGAATTATGTCCACCATCACCCCTTGAGGCCATGCGTACCGCTCGTGGACACCCTGTATGTAGCAATAACATTGTTAAGATTTAATTTCCGTATGTGGGAATAGGACACGTAATACGTAATTTCAAGTGTTTTTGCTCGATTTTTAATGTGTTTGTTTGTATTTTTATGTGCATGGGTGGATCGGTCGGTGTTTTAAATTCCAGTTAATTCCAGTATATTCTAGTACTCAAACAATTTGTTTTTAACTTTCAATAAAGTGTTTTAATTTTCAATGGATTTTAATCAAATTTGATACATTTGAGCTTATAATTTGGGAGAGTATATGCGCACGATTTTTATTTGGAAAATGATTTTCGCGTGCGTTTACCATCACCTGTTTTCAGTAACCTTCATATTCTCGTATATTACAGGACGTATGTACCTCACTCCCCCTCCCCCACCCTGTTATACGGGTGACAATTAAAACAATGTATTTTGGAATTAGCCTTCTATGGACTATGGTTTTAACTATAATATAATGTCTATAAAATTGAAAGGAAATCAAGATTTATGGCTTTTTTTAATCATTTTAAAGAACACAGCCGGTACACAATATTATGTTTTTGAAATGTACAGTAGAAGATATACCATGAAACTTTGAATTCCTGCTTAAATAAAAAGTAGAAGAAAAATGTAGTAATGTTCAAAAAAAAAGTACAGGAGTATTAATTCCCAAATTTTTATATGATGAATGATTAACTCTCAAAATGATGTGTGCAACTTGCATTGTTAATCCTTTTCCATATATAGCGTTCACCACCATATTTCCAATGGTATCCGTTATTCCGATAAACGAACAAACGGCTGAAAATATGTCAATGACACGCGACACGTAACACAATTATAAACTGGTGTGTGACGTATTATAATCAAAAATACATTCTCAAATGTTATATTTTTATATATTTAAATTTGGTCAAATTTTAAATTAAACTATTTATATCTGCCTCGGAAAATTTTTCAAATCTATTTTTTTTTGGTTTTTTGAAATTCACGTGATACATTTTTTTTGTTCTATAATTTCTTAATTTTTTTTTTTCTCATTTATATTTTACGCAACAAAATCAAAGACAAAAAATAAAAAAAAATGTGTGATTATTTTTGTTTTTTTTTTATATATTTATAATTAAAAATAAACAAAATTATTTAGTCAACATTCTCATTCCCAAAAAAAAAAACACAAAAATAAATAAATAAAAATAAAAAATTAAATTTTCACGAGATTTTGAATCACCACAAATTTCGTACGTAATATTCGTGAGAAATCCCATCATCATCGTCATCAAAAACACATACACATACATTAATTCCACATTGAAAGAAGGAATGAACATATTGCCAAATCAATAAATTATTTTAGACATAGTTTTCTTGAGATAAATAATAAAAACAAGAAAAAAAAGAAGACATTTTTTACTGCTAACTTTAGCACACAAGTATTTTTTCAGTTTATTTTAAGAAAATACATTTAAGTTATGCACTCGGTACAAAATAAATATAGAAAATTTTATTCAAAATTACAAAATAAAAAAAGGCAAGAAGAAGGAACTTTTCTGTTTTTCATCTGTTTTAATTTTAGTTTTGAAATTTTATTGTGTGTCGGTCGGTATGTTTACTCGTAACCAGCACTATTTTACACACTAGAAGCGATATTTTATTATATATTTATAACAACATATTTTTGGTATAAATAGAAATTTAAATATTATAAATGGGTTTTTGTATTATACAAATGGTTGTGTGTGTGTGTGTGAGAATACACAATTGCACTATATATAAATATATGTTACGGCAAAAGTTCACAGAGAAATTAAAAATTTGAAAAATTTTCAGTAACAATATTAGAATACTTATTTCTGTAAATATTCTTTAAAAATATATGTTTTTAGTACAGTATAAATTCGATTCAAGCACACTCAATTCAAGCACACAATTCGATGACAGTGCACACTATCCTATTCAGGCATCAATTTTTCATTCCATCACTGATACGATTAATGCACCATAATTGCTATAATGTTAAAAATGATGGTGACTATAGAAATTAATGCCTAAAAAAAAATGCTAAATGATTGGTTTGAATCTTAATCCTCCCAAATTAACATAATTTTAATTTTTGAAAAATTTCCAGAAATTCTTTCATCTTATCTGCCGGCCATCCATTGTTCCCGAAATTGTATAAAAATGAACAATTAGTTTTATTTTGAACATATCTGCCAAAATTTATCAATAACTGGATAGCAAAAAAATTCCAATTATATATTAAATTTTGATGAAATGAATTAAGATTGAATTTTTTCGTCATGCACTGAAACCTTATATCACTATATTGGCACTATGTCTGAATATATCAGAGTGCATAGTAAAAAAAAATAAGTCAATCTTAATTCATTTCAACAAATCATTATCGTCGAGGTAAAGAAATTCTCTTAAATTTTGATAATTTTATAAAAAATTTCAAATTTTATGAACCGACAAACATCATTTCAGTAATTTCAGAACTTCAATAATATCACATTTTTTGCAAACATAACAATTACTTTGAATGGGATTAGGTTAAAACTTTCATTTAATAATTATTAAATTATTCTAGTTAGTCTGGTTCTTGCCAATATATAGATAGCGTGGAGAACATGAAAATTGGATTAATGCATCTTAATAGCGATCCAAAAAATGCGTGCGTGATTTGTATATTTTGAAAAGTATAAGTTCCGTTTTTTTTTTTTTGTTAAAATTACAAGTTTATCTATAAAAGTATGGTCCATCGCAGAAGCCACAATTTTTGCCCATCTTTCAGACAATTTACGCGGATTTCCTGTCCGAAGAAGTCTGGTTGTCGTCTTTTGAGGCGAATCATTCGTTATAAGTCATTTTTTGTTATTTTAATAAAATGTTAATCGGGTCATACGTCTTTTGAAGGACTGACTGCATCGACCGGAATAAATAGTTATCCGAAGTAGCAATGTCTGGCGAATATTGGATATAGTACTATCCTTGTAAATAGTATTTAACGACTTTTACAGTATGAGTTTTGACATTGTTAAGTTGAAAAATTAATTTGTTCTGTCCAATAATGTGTGTATTATTTTGCGGTCAATTTTTTCCATCATTGCTTGCAAATGCAAACACATTTAGTTGTCGTCGGCAAACATCATCAATGATAGTTTCAGAAATTTTCAGCAACCCATAGTATAAGCACAACACCTTCTTGATCCCATACCAAATACAGTGCGTTATAACGTTATGTTGTGATGGATGACCAATTTCACAAAAATTCTCATTGTATAAATCAATTTTTCAACTTCAGGCACAATCTGAAAAGCGGGAGGCGATTTTTTTGTTAAAATGAAAACAAAATTATATTACTTTTCGCACCGCACACTTTCCATTTTCATGCGAATGTTGTTTACACTTCCCACAAATTTAAAATACTACATTTTTAAGTTTATAAAGATAATTTTCCAAGAACATGTATTTACCATCAGCTACCTACACACATATACTATCTGAAAACGTAAGCCATCTATTAAAAAAACGGAACTTATTTTTACCCAATATCCAAATATAACTTTGAGAGAAATCAGTATTCTGATGAAATTATAAAACTATATTATTTATTTATAGGATCTTCAAATTTATGTTAACTTTTTAATTTTTAAATAAAACACACACACACAATTCCATATTGAATATGAAAGGTTTAAACATGTTGCGGTTAATAATGCAGAAGAATGTCAGAAAAGTGATCATGCAGCCTTCAATCTGTTTAGGAATATTTTCCAGCACATGTTCAACCACCATAATTGTTAGTTGAATTTGAATGATTTGAGGATTATTTATCCTCATAAACATTTTTCTCATAAAAAGTAAGCAAATGATGGTGTTATCAAATTTCTGGTTCAAAAAACCGATTGTTTCCGTTGCTGTATGCCACATTGCATCTCCTGTTGAACCACCACACATATACTGCACATTAATATGCTCCAATTCATTTCATAATAATTTATTAATCATCATTCGATATCGAACACACACACACCATTAACAACGAATAACAACGTGTTTCTATAGCTTCATTTTCGAAAAGGTTGGTTGTGTTGCAAACGTGGATTTTTCTTCATCCCAGATACGACAATTTTTTTTGTTATTTTATATATCCACCAATTTCAAAATGAGTTTCATCGTCCACCATCCATTAGAAAGATGATTTAGTTGAAAAAAAAAACAAACAAACAATACCTTAATAACTTTCACCAAATTTATCATATAATTTTTTAACAATAAAAACGCGTTGCGTTGTTCAATTGTATATATTTCTCCAACATAAATGGCGGCAAAATTTAAAAAGTTAACTTAAATTGAAAGACCCTATTATTATAAATAACATTTGGTATATGGCGTCGTGTGTATTTTTATAGTCAATGCAATTTAATATAGCTGTGTGTGTGTATGTGTGTGTGTAATTTATGCGCGAATGTGTATGATATTTACATATAATTATGATTGAATTTTTTAGTATACTATAATTTGAAAATAAAATACAAACCCATTTAATATTTTAGTAATTTAAAAAACCAGTTTTGTTATTTATTTTTTATGTACTAAATTATTTATTCATTGATAAATTTTAAAATCTATTCTATTCCATATTTATATATTTGTCAAAACTATATATAATGAGTGTGTTTGTGTGTGTGTGTGTACATGTATTAAGATTAAAAATTAAATATGTGCATAAATTTGTGGTAAAGAAATATATGTTCAAATCCCCATATATATATAAAAATATAACGCAAAGTCAAATTACTCAAATAAAAAATATCTTTTTAAACCTGTATTTTTTTTATTTTTGGGTTTCCTGTTAATTAAAATATATACACACACACATTTTGTTGTTTTTATTAAAATTTTCCGGAATTTCCCAAAATTACAATGTTAAAACACACACACACACACACACACACACTCACGTCGTCTATATGTGAAAAGATTATATATTTTAATATTATTATTATTATAAATAAAATAATTTATATGCAAAAACATTCAGTATCCACAATGTAATTATGTTAAAAAAAATAATATAAAACGTAATTTTCGTTTTTACGTGTGTGTGTGTGTGTGTGTGGATTCGTAATATTAAAACTTTCTTATATAAATTTTTGTGTTCTTTAAATTTTATGCGATCACAACAAAAAAAATACAAAAAAATGTAAATTCCTTACATGTACAAAATATGCATATATTAAATACGAGTGATTTGTATATTTATAAAACAATTTGTTGCCGTCGTACATCCGCTGTCCCATAATAAACCGGAATGGCTATGTAAACCATAGAACACGTAGTTCGTAGCCTTTGGTTTTTTTTTTGCAATTATGTTCTGTGAACGTTCCTCAACAAACTGTCCGAATGTCATAACATTATGCTTCCAGTAGAAAAGAATGAACACATAAAGTTACGCAGCTGTTTGTGTGTGTCGGTCGAAAAATGAATATAATAAAAATAAAGATTAAATATTAAATTTTCTTGTAAGAATGGTAAAACAGCTACAGAATCGCTTCAAATGTTTAAAAAACCCTTATAGTGTGATAATTGTCCAATCTAAAACACAAGTGGTTTCGAATATATTCAACGATGGTATAGAAAAGATGATGATGATTATGATGACCACTCAATTCGACCATTTGTAGTAATTACTGAAGAAAATATTGAAATAGTACGTGATTTCGTAAAAGTTTGCATGAAACCTTCAATCAGATTCATGGAAATGGAATATATGGCTATACCTGAAACAACAATTCATCGCATTTTAGTTGAAAAAATTAATCTACATATGCTGAATTCGAAGTTTGTTTCATATCGATTAACGAAGATATTCCAAAAATTGTATCGAATTGTACATTGGCATCGTTGAACTCGCTCGATATGATGAAAACTTCTTGAAATCGATTGTTACTGGTGATGAGACATGCGGTGTTTTCAATGTGAACCATAAAAATCAAACGTCAAACTGCAGAATGGCGATCACCAGACGAAGGAAATTGTTTAATGCATTTAAAAATCAAAATAATGCAAATTTCTTTTTACGTTTCGAAAAAAAATTATTTGTAAAGAGTTTCTTCCAACTATGGTTCAATGCATTTAATGCTAAAAGTATTACCTTTGTGTAATGAATCCTTTACTAAGTCGTATTCGTCCTGAATATCGAGAACCAGGCAGTTGGAGGTTACTGCATGATAATCAGCACATGTGTTCAACAATAATCTCTGTTTTTTTTTTATTAACTAAAAATCACATTTTTTTGCTTCAACATTCACCGTATTCGCCAGATTTAGCGCCTACTTGTGACCAATTTTTCTGTTCCCAAAATTTCATTTGACTATGAAATCGGTTTTGCATCAGTTGAAGGTATTCAAAACGGCAACAACATTCCAATCACAAACATAAAATAATCATTCGATTTATTTGTTGAACGTTGCTGTGCACATTCGATGTATTTTCTCATCAGTTGATGAAGATTATTTTGAATCAATTCCGAATTATTATGGGACAGAGGTGCAAATGTATTGCTATTTTTAGCGTTGATATTATATGTTTAACATTTTTTTTTTTTCTTTATATAATATTGTGGTGGCACAGACAACAACAGAACAATAATCGTTTGGAAAAAAAATTATGTACATAATAGATTTTAGAGATAGATGTTTGTGTAAATTTTATTTTAATAAAAATGGAATAATGAAACAAGTCACAAATTAATATATTTTTGGCAAAAAAACCGAATAAATTAACAAAGTTCAAAGTTTGTCAAACTTTACCAATGTCACAATGTATGGGTTTTGTTTTTGGTGAACTGGTAACTTTTTTTTTACAATGAATAATAATACTTCTTCATGATGGAAAATGAAATTAAATATTTGATATATTGATGCAAAAGTATAAGTTCCATTTCATTTTTCTAATAAATGATCTAAGTCTTCTGAACGCTTAAAGCTTAAAATCTTACAATTTAGTAGAATTAATGTTTTAAGGATCAAGAATCTTATTAGTCGTGTGCAGCACATCATATATGAAAAAGAATTAAAGTGGAAAATTGATTAGATAAAAAATTTATCAGGGATGAAAGACATTTTCCAGTAAATAGTATATTTATTCTCAATTGGGTTTTATGTGGTTATTACGATTAATAAATAAGAATAATTTGTGTGCCAACGGACTTGCAAAAAATTGATTGGTATATAACTCCCAACATCAAATTTCAGACGATTCATTATTATAATAGTGTGGGTAAATAAAACTGCTCTGGATATAAATTTTGTAGGAACATATATTGGGAAATGTTTGCATAATGCAATTCTAAAAGTTCGCTCTAAATTAATCAAATACTGCGTATAATATCGTCTGTAATACAATTTTATACATTCTGGTGAATGGAATTTTAAAGGCATTTATTTTAGGAACATTTTATACTCCCTTACCAAATTTCAAGTTTAATTGGGCATATGATTATCTGAATCTAATTATAAGCATACAACTTCTTCAAATAACATAATTTTTATGGAAATTTTTAGTAACTACCGCTGTATAATACCCCATTTTTAAACTCACCTATATTCATATAGTTTAATCCAAATTGTTTAGTTTAGAACCGCATTAGAGTTATACAATATTGTTTTTAGCAAAATTGCCCTTAATTCGATAATACCTTTATTGTAATTAAAATATGTATTAAAACTTTAACAATTTCTTATTTATATAACCACAAAATTAATTTATAAATTATTCATAATATTCATAAATCACATACCAAAATAAAAATTCCATTTATGGTGAGCCGTGACAGAGAGACAAGAAGGAAAATTTCTATATATAATATTTTATTATGTATATAAGGTAGTTGAGCCAATCTCTGTCAGTGACAACCATCGCCAGTCACATTGTGTTGAATTTAAACCAATTATATCGATCATCAATGTTTAGCAGCAATTACTCAATTACATATACAGAGAGAATAGTTTTACTGATAGCAATGACGTAAACATGTGTGTGCATATAATTTTTTTTTGTCCGACTGATATTCGGACATTTCATATTTTTTTTCAGAATTTATTAAAAGATTTAAGATTAAAATACAATCACTGAAATTACAATAAAATATGAAAATAATAATATATAATTAAATCGCCGGGATCATTATATTAGTTATATATAGTCGAAAAGTGAACATTTTACTTAACAAGGCCGCGGATTGGGGTCCACTACCTTTTATATAATTATATGTAAATAGTTAATGAATGAACAATATATGAATATATTTTAGTATTCCTCATCAATTACACATATAATTTGAATCATACGCGCATATAAAAATGAATGAAAATAATTATCATAAAAATATAAATTGTTTTTAGTAGGTTTTGTTGTTGTTTTTCCTTTATTCAATGAATGAAATGTGTGATTGCATTTCCTTTTTTTTATTTATCTTGGTATTTATTTAATTTATCATTCATTAAAATTATTATTATTATTATTATTATAAATAAATGTATAAAATCTGTAGTTTGCAATGTAAACGTGTGATTATATTTATTTTGAACGCATAAATACATGCACTTGGTGTGCATAGAAATTACAAAATTTATAAATATTTATGTGTGTGTGTGTGTGTCTCTAAGTCCTTTAACATGTTAATCGCCACGATAATATCAGAAAAATTTTCACATGGACCATGGGCCTTCTACCAAATCGTGTACGTCAGACATATATGTCTGACATGGCTCATGTAGAACTTCTTAGCGTCAGACACATATGACTGACATGGCGATTAACGTGTTAAATATATGTACATTTTTTTATGGAATAGAATTTACAATTTTATTATTTATATCAGATTAAAAAAAATAAAAACGTTTTATTTAAATAACATTTCACAATTGAATGGGCGATATCGATCGTATCAGATCAAATCATTTGGGTTCCATTTTCATCGTCTTTTTCGATTAGATACGGATTGTTTAACCATATTAGCAAGCCATATTACTCCAAGTGGAGCTTATGATGGCATCTACTAAACATTCATTATCGCCATACATTGGTAAATTATTCCTCCGCATGCGTGTCTATTAACAATTCACCAATTGTACTGCAATTAACGAAAGATATTTTACATACTCTAAATCATTCACTATGCAATTGTGGTCCAGCGGCTGTTTATCTAACATTTCAGTCAATTAAATTACATCGTATATATGATAATATAATAAGACAATTTACAACAATATAAGTGTTAAAATACTAAAAACATTTCATTTTTATAGCACATTTTTAATTAGCGCACTTTTATTTTCTCATACACAATCACACAATCTGAAACATTTATCCCGCATTGTTTCACAGCACAAATCGTTGTGTGTGGATACGTTAAAATAATCTCTTTCTACCCACCCTCATAATTTCATAAACCTATGGTATATTAATTATTCTTAACACGTTAATCGCCATGCCACTCATATGTGTCTGACGCTAAGAAGTTCTACATGAGCCATGTCAGACATATATGTCTGACGTACGCGATCTAATAAAGTTACCATGGCCCATGTGAAAATTTTTCTGATATTATCGTGGCGATTAACGTGTTAATGGTATATTGTAGTATAAAAATTTATAGAATTATTTAAATCTGAAACAATTAATTGTATTATTAATTTATGATGAGGCAATTATTTTAGTTGGACGCGAATGATCTTTGTTAAATCCATGTGTTAAATCTGTTTTATATATCTCATCGTTTTCTATATTTATAAATTTTATATATATTATTTTAAAAGATTTTGATGTTCTCATCGCAAATATTTCTAGTAATTTTAAATGATTAATTGGAAAAACATTTTTTTATTTTTGTTCGTATATTAGTATTTATGCGCACATATTTTGTAAAAATAACAATTATTTTCATGTTTAATTGTTGTAATAATTTAGATGAATATTTGTATATAATAAAAACTTATAATCACAAAAAAAAACCTTGAACTTTCAAATAAATATTTCAATTAACTTAAAAAAAAAAGTTTATTAAATTTTTAGAATTTAAGTTTAAAAAAAATTTAAAAAAAAAACTTACCAAACATTTGAAACAATTCACAATTGATTTGATGATCATATGATGGACCACCTATAAAAAAAAAAAATATCGAATAAATTGATTAATTTAAAGAATTTTCTAGATTTATTAAAATATATAAAATATTATTTATAACTTTGAAAGTTTCTTTACATGTGTGTGTGTGTGTGTTTAAGTTTAAGTATCTTCTGTCCGTAAAAATAACCGGAATTAAAGGAATTAAAAGACCAAAAATTTATTTTTATACAAAAAATAATTTTATTTATTCGACCGATTTTCGCTTAACTGAAATACATCGATGTGCTGCTGGCTACTGTACGTGTTCGACAATTGCATCAAATTACATTGATTTGATTGATTTCGTTGCCGTTTAAATGTCTTTAATTGATTCAAACCGATTGCCTTTTTCTTTATCGTCCAGTTTAGAGAATGGAAAATGATCACATGGAGCTAAATCGATGTAATAAGAAAAAAATTAATTTGATATTTTGTATAAAAAAAATCAGTGATAATCAGTCGTACGATGAGAAAGTGCAAAATATTCAGGAAGAACAAACGGTTTGTGCTTCAAATAAGCTATTAACAACCGTTGTACCATATACTTTGAACAATTTACGGCGGATAATACGTTTGGAGAATCGATAAACACAAATTATTTTGATTTTTTTATGACTTCTTCAAACAAAAATTTTTATTTATTCATTCATGTGGTGCACCACGATTCAACACTTTGACGCTTAGTTTCTGGTTCGTATATTGAAAACACAAATAGTATTTAAAAAATTATCATCACTTTCAATGTTTTTAATAACGTTTTTTTTGATGTTTTGATGAATGTTTGAATTAACTTTTTGTCGACCATACACTGATTTCGGTTTAAAATCTAAATGAATTGTCGCTCTGTAATATATATCAAGTTTCATGAATTTCACTGTGACGAAGAAGCGTGAAAAAATATTTTCAAATTACAATATCACTATAATTTTTTGTGCAAAAAAAAATTGGAATTTCCACTTGCTACATTTCCCTGTAAATCAACTTTTAAAAACTAGCATCTTCGGTAATTCAACGGACGACCATAGTTTTAACACGGATTTCTAGTTTTTTTTATATAGAATTACAAATTATAATCACATTCCAATCGCTGCGATACAGCAGATTTTTAAAATCGATGATTCACACTTACAAAAAAGATATGATCGATTTTCCATTTGATGTCATTGAAATTTTGTATGAAATAATGTTATTTTATAAATTTTTTTGTACCATTTGGGTTCACAAATTTCTTTAAATTTGACCATTTTAATCGATTTTAAAAATCTCTTCCAAGAAAGATTGGAATTGGATTATAATTTGAAAATTCTGTATGTAAAACTGAAAATCCATTTAAACTATGGCCCCCGATTAAAAAAGATGATTATTCATAAAAGTTAATTTTCCTGGTAAAATTTAGTTCGGTGAACACCCAAATTTTTTTCCATAATTTAATTTAATTTCATCCAAAGAAAAATATAGTGATCTTGAAAACTAAAGGATATTTCTCAGGCTGCACCACTAATTTCTTACTATAAAACATTCATCAAATCAAGCTCTTTTTGAATGTTGCCAATCATTGTTGATGTGTTCGACGTTTATCATCCGCACCGTCTTTGAATTACAAATGCACTCAAAAAATTACATATCATAATTAAAATAATACGTTTTTAAGCATTTCAAATAGCATTTTCATCAATTTTTAAATACAATTTAATGTTGGTACTCTATATGGACAACCTCGACAGCGACGACGCACAAAAATTATGGTCACTTAATGCGTTGCACATAGGAAATGTTATGAAATTTTTTTTACATTTTTGTTACAATGATCGATTACATGTAATCAATCAGCATTCAATGTAGATGGTGTTACGGTTTTTTTTTCGGACTTAGGGTCCATGAATTAATATATACACGGAGAAAAGAATTATGTATATTTTACATTTTTAAATTAACATTTACATACAACATACTGTGTTTTTTTTAATTTTTAATTTATATATATATTATTTTTCTACTGTACTGTTTATATTAAAAATTTTTATAAAAGAGATACATCCAATAAAAATTTTATATTTATATGGATATTCTGAAAAACCCAAGAAATTCCCACAATTTTAAAAGTTCGTTATTTATTTGTTATTAAATATATATATAAAATATATTGTGTTATTGGTTCATATGTACGACCACAATTTAATAATATAAAGTTGGTATGTTATTTTTTATGTATTGGTGTGAGTGTGAGTGTGTGTGTGTGTGTTGGTATAGTATTAATTGTAATATAAATAATTAAAAGAAGAAAAAAAACATAAAAATGACTGTTTTTTTTTATATATTTTCAAACAAGGTGCTAATTAAGATTATCTTTTTTTAACGTTTCACCTCCATATCCAAAAAAAATTACCTCTACATTTTATTATATAAATTTTTCTTAAGCAATACAAAATAAATTGTGTTTTAATAATTTAAAAATAAAATAAATTCGCGCAAAATTATTGTAAATTAAAAATTTTACTCGCCATCGTCGTCGTCGTCGTCGTCGTACAGGTACAATAAAAATATTTCGCAACCAAAAATTTTACATACAAATAAATAATTAAAATTCAATTGACTGAAAATCAAATAAGTACCAAAGTAATTTAGATTACGTGTTTATATTAAAGCTGCCCTGCTATATATGAATGCAATGGATATTATTATTTTTAAATTTATGTAAACAAAATTGAATCGTTCAATTATGTGATCATCATGGAAAAAACGCGCGCTGTATACATATTTTTACTTTCACCTATCTCGAAGTTGTATATTATTTTTTGTTTTTATTTTATTTTATAAATACGAAGTACAAAAGAAGTTATGTGCGCTGCGACTTATCGTCTGTTTGTATCACATTGATTGTAAATATATATATCAGGTGTACCGGTATTAAGTGAGCGTTTTTTGTGAAAATAAAACACAAATTTTAAATGGGAAAACACTTTATTCAAATAATTGGCCATTGCTTTCTACACATTTTGACCATCTTTCCGCCAATTTGTGGATACCATGCCAACAAAATTGTTCGTCTTTTGAAGCAAACCAATCAGACACCAAATTTTCGACTTCTTTGTACGAATCTAAATGCTGCGCAGCCAATGTGTGTGTGCTATCGATGAAAAAAAAAATTGGTAGTCGGTCATCATTTTCTGGTACAAAATTCGACATTTTTAACACAATGATATTGTTTGTATACATTGACTTGATGTATTCTAAATATGTTTAACAGATGTCATAGCAATCAAACAAAAAAAAAATTATGGTAAATGTTCCCTATCGAGACATTTGTATATTTGACGCTCACTTCATACCGGTACACCTGGTATTTGTATTCATATTATGAACAACACAACAACAACAAAACTATTTAAATAACATCATTATTTTTGCATCTGATGTGGTTGTGTATATAAATTCCAGCCATACACGTTATTAAATATATTTATGTTGAAAATCGCAGAGTATCATGATCATCATCATCATCATCATGATATGGCAAATATGTATAAAATAAATGAGGTTATAACCAAAATTGTTATACTTTTTTCTGTTTGTATTGTATTTATTATTAACTATTATGTGTTTGATTTAATTTGTAACCCGATCATAGAGACACCGATCTTTATATAATATGTGTGTGTGTGTGTGATGAATGGATTTGTCTGAATTAAAATTCAAATAAATAAAAAGATTAATTTTTGTTGAATAGTTGTGCGACACGATATTTTTAAATTAGTATAGATATTTTAATGGATATTAATTATTACTGCTCGTGGTGATTAAAAATTAATATATTATAAACGTATAAAATATGAATATATGAATTGACGTCAATTAATTGCGGTAACATCTCAATGCTATAAAATGTCTCTTTCCGTATACTATATCTGGTGTGTAGCTTGGGATATTATATATATATAATTTCATTTATATTTCAAATCAATAATATACGATTTAACATATTTAATCTTAATCTTTGTAAATGTAAAATTGTAAATAATATTCTATTCAATGTGAAGAAAAGAAACTCCTCCCTTACTTCTAACTCAATACACTTCATCAAAAGTTCTTCAAGTTTTTAAATTCCGTGTTTAAAATATGATGTTTCAAAATATGCTTCAGTTGTTTCAGCAATAACCATTTCACCGGACGTCATTCAAGCAATTCCTTTTCTTTTGATTTGGAAATAGAAAAAAATCACTAGAAGCTAAATCTGAACTGTATGGTGGATGTGGAGAAATTTCGTAGCGTAATTCATTCAATTTTGCTGTTGTTAAACCCGATGTGTATGACGGTGTGTTATTTTAAATGAAAAAGCACTATTTTCTTTGCTAAATGTGGTAATTTTATTTTAATTTCGTCATCCAATCTTGGCGCCGCAATATTGAACAATAATAAATATTGTATTGTTTTTTTCCGTTTTTGCCTTCTTTTTTGTGTGTCCTTCCACCAGCTTCTTTTGTTTCGATTGTTTTTTTTTTTCTGGTATGTAGTAATGGATGAGACATGGTCATCAACTCAGTTATGAATCACCGCAAAAACTCTTTTGGATTACGTTGATATATATATATATAGCCCAAAAGCTCCTCACAACATGTCCAACGAATTATCTTTTGTGGTACGGTTAACAAACGCTGCCGCATCTAACTTTTTTATATTCAATTCCTCATGTAATATTCTACTAATATTATGATTTGGTATTTTTTGAAAATCTCAGTAAGCTCTCGAGCTCTCGGATTTTTTTTTTGCGATGATCATTTGTCACTGCGCCGCATGTACTTTTCTTACAATTTTTCAATGGATATTGCTGTCTTTGACATTCCACATCTTTCTGTATCACGTTTAAATTCAGCTAACCAAAAACGAATGGTTATAAACTACGCAAAGTATTATACATATCCTATTTGATATCTGTCGGCGCTGATAACCCTTTCAAAACATAAAAAAATGTTAATGAATTGCACCATAAACTTGTAATTTATCCATTTTTTGAAAAGCACAAAATTGCTTGTAAATAATAAACGTGCACTTGATCGATTGGTATAAAAAATTTCCATCATACCATTTTGCAAAAAAGAATGTTGTTTCCAAATGGCAACCGTAAAAATTTAAAATAATGGTAACTAAATGTATAGTTATACAGGAAATATATGGAATATCCCTCGCGTGTAAATATTTCAATGCCTTATAAGTAATGATGTGCATCAAAAAATAGTGCAGTGAAATAATAATACTTAAAACACAAATCAACAATAGCATTTAAAATATATTTAATATTTTATTCCATGATTTTTAATAACAAGCGCAATCAGCCTATACCAATGGTCTACAAAATTTATTTCTGATGTGCACTTCGTACGGATGTTTTAACGTCTATATATTTTCGATGGTGAGATGAAGGTCTGGTGAAATACATCTCATCGGCATTTTTTCGTCAGCAAATGATATATATAACTCGTAAAATATTTACCGCATTCATTTTATCCAATACATTGAATATGTGCCCCCCCCCCCCCCCACATACCAAGGAAATTATGCTGATGCCATTTTAATTTAAACATTTATTTGCCGTCAATTCTTCTGCGTCTATCACTTTTCATAGAAAATTATTATATCGCGTACAATTTAGAAAATAACCTAATTTGTGGTGAACGCTTCATATTACGCTACGAAAATTGCATTGTGGAAAGAAAGATATAAATTCATATTGTTTTATATATTTCTCAGCTGAGTGGATGCCGTTAGTGCAACAGTGTCGTTGTGGTTTTATAGAGGTGTGACGTGATTGTAATTTATGTGCATGGAAGTCTTATTCTTATTCGGCTGACCACTGTTTGGATTTTTTAAATTCATAGCTCTAAAGAATATTACGCTGCATTTAGACACTGGTCAATGTTCTTCATGTTCTTTGGCGCATTTTATTTTTCTGTCATTAAGCATAGTGAAACTTTTCTTATGGTCGTTTTACTTTTAAGTTAATATTTTTTTAAATTTTATTATTACCGCGCGTTCAACTACTTTACATCAGGATTGAATTCCTATTTTTAAATTTACATATATTTATCGAACTTTTAAATGGATTACATTTTGAGTATATGATAAATATTGTGGATTAGTTTTTGGCATATTATACGTAATAATTTGATATAAATAGAAGAGCATTTTGATGCGGAAATTTTTTGAAAGTTAATAAAAGTTGTTATCCCTCAAAAAAATTTAAATAAAAAATTATTATAATTTGATTGACAATAATTGTTATATTTTAATTAATAATATTGTTTATACTAATTTTTTTTCTTTATTTATCTAAATATATTTTATAATATTTTAGAAAAATTTAACCTTGGCATTTGTTTGTCGCACAATAAATATAAGTATAATATAAATTACAATGTAATACATGTATTCAAATGCAATGTACAATAATATAATTAAATAGATTTATTGATATTGATTGAGATTGATTTTATAAGCGAGAAAAATCAATATGGAATTTCCACAAAAAAAAAATATATTACACTTACTTTTTTTATTTTTTTGCTGTAAGATTCAATTCAATAGTGTAATTTTTTATTATTATAAAAATAATAATAACAATAATACGAATAATAAAGTGGAAAAAACTTTTAAAAAATTACTAAAGAATAATAAATTAAAAATACATGAATTTATTTGTAATTGCGAGTATTTTATATAAGAAAAAGTACAATTATCTGTTATATCCCTGAATTTACCTAATTGTGCGAAAAAATATTGACAAATTGAATGGAAATTTTTAAATATACTCGTTTAAATGGTTGTAGTTTAGGTGAGAAAATTTGCAAATTATTTAAAAATAACAGATTTTCTTATACACGTAATTTATTTATTATTTAAATTTTACCACACGAATTTCATTTAACACATTGACCGCATCGTCAGTCACCAGTGATGAACACTGAGTACCTACTTTAACTTGCCATTCAGTGCTGTTAGTCACGAGTTCTGTGTTAAACGTTACTGGGATTGCCTGACGCGGCCCTTCCGCAAGTTACCGCAACTTGGTCTCAAAATTCTCATTAAAATGATTGTGGGAACAAGCTCATAAAGTGTAGTAAAATATTGAAATAAAATAAAAATCACAAATATTAAGTTTTTCTTAATTTATCAAAACAGAAATCAAAATATTTAAAAATGTACAAGCCAACAATTTCTACATATGAATAATAATTATAAAAATATTGAAATTTGTGTTATTTTAATATATGTAAGACATCACAATTTACGTGAGAATCATAAAAATATTTCTGTAAAAAAATAATCAAGTCAAGTAATTTATCGGGCACGAGCAGCTTATAACAATTGTTCGGGATTCGAATTACACATAGTAGTTCTCAAACTGTATGGAATCAAACCGGGTGTTTCTGTAAACACTCTGTTGATTGCCTTTTGTTTCCATCCAGTTTTCTGAGGAACGAATATTATCTGATGCAGAAGGTTGATTAATTTCTTCTTCACACTCTGAATCTGATAACATTCGACGACGTTTTTGACCTCGTACTTGAATTATTAATTCGTCGTTTTCCATTTGATGACCTACGCTCTCTAATGTAGTGTGATTCTACCGCCTCCAATTACAGAATATCTTCTTGACTTAAATTAAAATCTTCAAACTCCATTTTAAGTGAGGTTAGTTTTAAAAATTTACTATAAAATAACAAAAAATGCGGTTAGATTATAAATATTTTGGAATAATTTTAGACACACATACAATTATACTTTAGAAACAAATACTTACAATTTAAAAAAATAAATAAATGCAAAAACGTTTTTATTTAATTTTCCACGCTTTCAAATACTCACTAGACTCTCACGAGACACGACATATCAGTCAGGATGACGCTGCGCGACTGTTTTGATGTTGTTAAACTGCTGATACGAGTTCGCTCGTGTGAGACACGTGACTGACACGGCGTGACGCGTAATTTTTTTCCGTTGGTATTATCAATACTATATTTATATTATCAATGGAAAATATCAATGACAATAAATTTTCTCCAGTCCAAATATAAACACCATCACATTAATTAAATTAATATGAAAATAAATACTAAATTAAGACGACAATAATAATAGCAACTAAAATTTGAGATAAATTTTCAAATAAAAATAATATTGTTAGAAATTATGTATTCAAACGAAGAATTTGTTTAAAATATTGTAATTCAATGGGAACATTTTGATCACAACCAGTTTGGATTAAATACAATATTCACACCGTATCTGTATATGAACATTTTTATAACAATACGTTTTCTCTTATTAAACAGTGTAATTATTATACGAATAATGTATAAATTATTACTATTCGACGTCTTTCAATTGTTGTACATATTTATTTATACTATCATTTCTCGCATATAAAACATAAATATTAAATATAAATTAAAATAACAAATAAATTACAGCAGCAACTTTTATTGGGTTTTCCAATAATTTAAAAAATTTTAGTCATAAATTTAATAATCAAATAATGAAATCGACACAAAAATGTTTATATTGTTTTAATATATCAATACGGCGGTGCAGGCGCACACACAGTCATTCAAACAAATTGTTTTATTTCCAGAAATATTTATTATTAAAACGACTGTAACAAAAATATTATTATTATGAAATTAATTAATTTAAATTTTATAGGAAAAGGAGGAGGTTGAAAATGTTTACCATCTTATTTCAATTCAAAAAATTTTCTAAATCTTTGATAATATAAAATTACCACTGAATTGTATCTATTTTAGATAAATTCTATATAGAATTTCTCTATATATAATAACAGTCATACATTTGATTATTTTTTATGTTTGGTACACGCATATATCGATTGTGATTAATGATAAGTTAAACGATGTCTATGCGGGACAGATTCTATCGCAGATGACACACTAGGGTCGTTCAAGGGGTTTTGCGGCAATAGCGTACATAGCAAATTTTGATATAATATATATACTGCAATGGCAACGTAACCAAAGTATACGGAACCGATTTGAAATAACTATAGAAGTGTACTTTATACGGATAGGAAATGTATACTCACCGCAGTAAACACACCCAAATACAATAATTAAAGTTGAAGCCACACATTGCGTAAAGAATATTACAAGTTAGAATTTTCTTGAAAATATTTTTGAGCTCCGCAGGCGGTTGGAAAATTTTCTATAAATTTTCAAACTTTGGAGAAAAGCTGATGCCAAAATGTATGACATATTGAAAAAAAAATTTACGCCCACTACTACATCCCAGTTTCGCTAGAAAGTGGTTTTGCAATCTACTCATTTTTTAAACGGAAAATATTGAAAATATTGGTGTAAATATTTGTATTCGCTCACGGATTAATCGCTGTAGCCGCCTAAAACGATGATTCGGTTTTTGTGAACGTATTCACTTTATATCTTTATCATTCCCAGTTCGTGTTACGAGCTAAAAGCTTAAACAATATATTTTTTTACGTTTGTTGAAATTATCGTGTTTTGTGCCGCAGAAAAATCTGATTTGCGGGGAGGTTTGTTGTTTTATTGTTTCATTGGAAGACTACTGCTGCTGAAAATTATAAAATTTGTGTCGATGCTTATGGTTAACATGTGCTTTACATGAAAATAGTCATTACAGAAAGTGTTTTCAACAACGATTATAAAGTGCAGTGATTTTGATCTGAATGACAACCTATAACTGGTGAGCGCTACAAACAACAATTGATTGAATTGAATCGAGCATTGAAAATAGAAACAACCAGAATGCGCCAACAGACATAGAAAAATGATTCTTTTGCAAGACAATGCTCATGTCGCCTGTAAACTGGTAAAAGAATCATTGGAAGCACTTGGATTGGATGTTTTACCACACCCACTCTTTCATTCAGCAGATGTTTCTCCATCAGATTACCACTTGTTCAGATCGATGGCACATGAACTGTGTACATTCATGCTTTCATAATTATGAAGACGTCCAAACGTGGCTCGATTCTTGGATCGCATCAAAAGATGAGAAATTTTAAAACGATTGTAATTATATTCAATAAAAAAATAAATCAATTAATTTTTAAAAAACGATCAAATCCCTATTAGATTCGATAAAAGATTTGTTGATAGTTTTGTTTGCTCCAATTTCATGTAAATTTAAAAATTGGAAATTATTTTCATAAATTTTAAACTAAAATCTATGTATTTCTTTATAAACTTAACAATTTAAACTATACACGCACACACAGTTGCTATTTTATATCGAAATAGTAATAGTGAGTGGTGAAACCTATATAAGAAATAGTATTAAGTTTTCAAATACTATATATTTTTCTTATATTAGTAGTCGACGGTACTTTTATTAAGTCTGGCTACCCCGAAAAATATAGTGCTGTAAATCGAAAAACATTTTTTTTCATATGCGCATCGTCACCGAGATATTAATCCAAATTGTTTTACACATTTATTTAAAACTTAATCAATTAATTTTTTTATTTAAAACAAACAATGAAAATGTGTCGGTAAAATTGTCAAAAATTAAATCCGGTATATTTAATCTTAAATAGCATTAATGCTCTCTATACGCATGCAGCCAATAATATCACGGTACACTGACAGACGCATGAAATGTGAATCATACAATGGGGTTTTAAGTAAACAATTTTTTTTACAGTAATTTCAAAAACTTTAATTATTATATTTACATATTGTGAAACCAAACTATAATTAAATCGAATAATTTATTTTATTATATGATGATAAATCATATATTTATAAACACCAGCATAAATTCTGTTACTTTATGCGGAATACAATTGAATCATTATTATATTAGTGTTGGGTATTTCCTTAATTATGAAATTAAAATTGAAATTGAAATAAAACGTTTAAAAAACAATACTATAGACGAATGAACGAATTCACTTAAAAATTTATTAATAAAAAAAAATTGTTTCTATTCCGGCATTAAAAATATATTTTATAAATTTTTTTCTTTCATTTGCACATTATGATTAAAAAAAATAAATAAAAATAGGTGTGTGTGCACTCACTATCGTGTCCATAATAATAAATTAAATTATTAATATAAATAAAGGTGATGTGATGATGATGATGATTGTTGCAAAATATATTTAAAAATAATAAGGAAACCTCAATCATAAAGTTAGATCACATCGCATACATGCGGCAGCGGCGCTGTTATTATTATATGCGATTACATTCTTTTTCTTGTTGTTTTTATTACATGCGATCTCGCCCGTCGTCGTACAAACACACACAAAAAAATGTATGTTATTTAATTAATTCTTTTTGTTTATTTATTTATTTATTTATTTATTATTTTTTTTTGCAAGTTATGCAAGAGGTCAAGGTTATTTATTATTATTAGTATTATTATTATTACATAAATAATATGATCACTTTTACTGTTTTATATTTATTTATTATTTTAAAAAATGTTTGTGTATACATAAATTAAATATTCGTGTATGAAATACACATATTATTATACATGCACCCTTCGTCCCAAAAATGATGAGAAAATAATAAGAGATTTGCACGATTTATGTCGACTAATTGAATGTTATTGTTGAGTGTATATATGGCGATCGTTAACTTTTGTGCAGCAGGAGTGGAATCATGTAAGGTGATAAGTGACAGTCACCGTGGTGATATTCAAAAGTGATCACCTATTTTTTTCGGCATCATGTAAGCTGATCACTTTTACACTCACCACACAAGGTGATTGTTATAATGTCAATCGTATCGGTGGTGAAAAAGAAATATTTTTGACATGTTCTTTTCTTTATATTACTGCTAAAAAAAAATAAAATCTACAAATAAATCATAGAAATTATAATAAAAATCGAGATAATAAAATTTCAGAGTTAATAAAAAATATAAATGTTTAGTTCAGTTTCGTTTGAATTTGATTCTTCAGGGCCTAAGGAACACAATCACAATGCTTTAGGATTTGATCGTAATTTTTAATAAAAAATTTTATTTTTTTACAAACAAAAACCATTACAAGTTTACGAATTAAAATAATTTGCAAAACAATTTAGAAAAAATTTAAATTGAATTTTCTTTCGTGAATATAGCTAATATTATATCATTCTTTTTCTTTTAACACACAACTATAGAATATATATCTATTTGGTTATTGCCTTAAGAAAATTGATAAAACATATTGCGCTAAGCCATACTTAAAAACGAAAGTACAAATATTTGGGTAAAATATATTATTTCTTTGGTAATGTTAACAACAAAAAATTGCGAAATATATTCCTTGAATATAATATGAAAACTAAATATTTTCCTTTAATTTATTTTAATATTTTGCGTAGCACACCGATTCTCAGCAAATAACAATGAATGTTTTCGATATTATTACTTTCCGTTAACACCATAAATCTTACTGAAGATTTTTTAGAAATCACACATTTTTCAATATTTTAATTTAGCAATCGCTTCAGATAGTCGACCCGAACGCGTTCGCAACATTACTTATAGCTTCTTCTCTGTCTTCTGTGAATCATTTATGTCATCTACTAAAACAACTTGTGGTTCATACATAAAATTATGACCTGAACGAAATGTTGCCGCCGCAGTGTGTGAAAGTTGGTGGTTGACAATACATAAATCAATTTAGTAGCAATTTTCATTAATTTTTGGACGGACGGTGTATTATATACATTATGCGCATTGTTTTTAAATTACTTGTACTAATATAAATCTAGTTATTAGCAATGAAAATATTTAGATGAAATGTGAACCCTTAGCGAACGAATGCCGCCGTACTCACGACATTACAAATATTATAAAAAAAAATCGAATGCTGCCACACATGCGGCATGACGTAATATAAGTATAAGACAGGTTGGACGAAAAATTTCATGTTATTCGTACAGGTATAAAAAATGATTGTGTTGTTTGCTCGGATAGAAAAACGTGGCGGGAGGAAGGCGGGAAACACGTAATTATTACGATACTTTTACTAAAAAAACCTGGTATTCACATAGGGGGACTGTTGGGAGAAATACCATACTCAAAAAAATTATAAGTAATTTTGTATAAATACATTGTTAATCTATAAAAAATAAATTTATAAATGTGTACAAATAATTCAACTCCCATTATTTTTCTGAAATTTTCACTTCAGTATCCTTTTGTATGGACATTTATCTGTTCATATATAATACTACCTATTATTACTGAAAAGTTTACATAAAATCCAATAAAGTGATATTAATTATGCACCTTTTCTCGGCCTGGAAATTAAACATTTAATTTCTTAAAAATCCGTCGACCTACTGGTCATCGTTCTAGAAAAAATGCGCTCGTTCGTTATGGGTTAAAATTAACAAAAAAAATCTACGCATCTAATAAATATGCTTTATTTTATTATTAAAAATTAATTCAATCTAAATTTTAGTATATATTGAAAAATTAAGAAAAATTTGTGGTTAATGTAAGTTGCTATTTAAAAATTATTTCATGAATCAATAATTATAGGTGCGGGCTGCAATGTGGTGCGGGCGGTATATAGTTTTTTTTTTATAAAAGATATACACAACATTTCGTTAAATTTCTAATTTTAATTACTTTTCCCAATAAAACCCAAAAAAAAAAATATTAATATAGCAGTTTTTAATTTACATGAACGACACGGCGGCAGGCACATTATTGTATAATTTTTTCGAAATCGTATTTAAATGTAATTAAAATATACATTATTTTTTCTAATTATAATTATATTTTTGGAATTTACGTAACATTATATCAACAACATTTATTGACGTATATATACTCGCCTACCACCATCACACACACACGTATCTACTTCCAGATTAAAAATAGAATAATATAATTTACTTTGCACACGCATGTAATTAATAAATAATATCTGAAAATATAATAATGTTTGCATAATTTAAATAAATTACAATTTTTCTAATCTATATAACGAAAAATTTTACTTCAGTTGCTAAGAGTAGTGCATGCGGTCTGACATTTGTCTTTTATTAATAATAATATATGGAATTAAAAAATCATTTATCGTTTGATAATATTGCAGATTAATTGATGAATTGTTATATGGTACTGCCATGCATAGAAATTTAGCAACTTAACTGATGTAATGAATGTTAGGGTATAGACGCTGCATATAACCTCAACATGTAAGATGTAATCCGTCCCATACGTCAAACTATTGATCTTATATAGGATAACACCTGGTTTCTGCAAATCTGATGTTTGAATATTCTTCTTTTTAGTCGTTTTAGAGAAATATTCTATTATGCTTGTGTTCAACTGTGGGAAAATTATCCCAATTTTTTGAATTATGTCACATAGAACTATCGTCGTCGTCGTCGTCGTAAATTGATGTTGTTCCAAACAATTATAGAATGACTCAATATACGCGCCGGCAAATCATTACTAAATAAAATAAACAAAATAGTTCCAAAATGACTATACCACCCTGATGAGGAATACCAGAGAACCAACATCAAGAATATCATAGACAAACAACCCATACGCATACATGAACGATATATTATAATTACCGCATCCTTAATCCATCAAGATACAAAATTATTGTGTAAAATCAAGTCTTTATAATTTAACACGTTAATCGCCATGTCAGTCATATGTGTCTGACGCTAAGAAGTTCTACATGAGCCATGTCCGGCATATATGTCTGACGTACGCGATTTGGTAGAAGGCCCATGGTCCATGTGAAAATTTTTCTGATATTATCGTGGCGATTAACGTGTTAAGAAGCAATATAACGTGAGATAATTTAAAGTCTTGTTAAAATCAGGGAAAATGCAATCTATCATCGACATCAAAATTCTCCGCGTACAACAACTTAAGCAATTTCAACAAATTAGTAATTGTGGGACGTCCATTTACTTTAAACTATATGTTGCTGCGAGGACAATTAATATAACAGGATTTAGTATAATCATTGCTCCAATTTAAAAGTTATAGTTAAAAATATTATTTCGTGTTTTTATAATACTCATATAGTTTTATAGTAAACAAGTGTCCAACCCTTCTAAATATATAATTATGGATATGTTATAAAAATTATTAGTACACCGAGGCCTCTCATTTTACGGCCTAGATACGTGCCGGAAAAGTTGATAACCGCAAAGCGAAAAGTCGTATAACGAATTAAACTTTTTTTTTTTTAAAAATTCGAATGGATCCTATTAAATTTGTATGGGATTGTATCAAAATAATTGATGCGTAATAGGACTTTTCGCTATGCGGTCAACTTTCCCGGAACGTATCTAGCCAGCTTGGTCTATATGATTTCTACAAATAATAATATTGTTAATATTACAATAAAAATCAGCAATTACGATACAATTATTTTTTACATAGTATAAAATGTTATCAATTTTTATATGGAAACTACCAAATTACCAACATATAACAATTAAATTGCAAATTAAAAATATATTTTATTAGTAATAATTTTGAAAAATTTAATATAAATCTGTGAGTGATTAAATATTTTTACTATAAATAATATTGTTTTGTTATTGTATGGCTGTCGCGCCGTGCTAAATATTATTAATAATTTATTCACAAATTTTTATATAGTAAATTTTACATTTTACAAAGACTTGAATAACGACAGTTCACAATAATAATAAATTGTATGTCATTTGCAGTTATACTGTTAATAACGTAAAATCGGATATACCATAATGTCAAAGCATTTCCTGATTTATCATATAACTATACATTTTAACTATATAAAGTATAACTGGCAGTTAATTGTTCACTTTTGTAATTTACCGCAACCATTCCAATACAAAACTTTATTTTTTATATAATAATTTTTTTTTTTGGTGTCTATAAGAAGAATGAATAAATTATAAATGATGTCATGTACCTACATTGAATAAAATTGAATCACTATATTATAATAATCTTTTCTGGTTATTAATATTATTGTATAATGAATATGTTTGTAATATATACAGAGCCATATGTGTATTATACAGTGGCTATGAGTACCCCAGCTAACACAATGGTAAGGTAGTACTTAACATTGTAGTGCATTGAGCAGGTATTCACATATACAGAAAAAAAACACTACAAACTTAACGACCACAAGGAATTCATTGAGAATGCAAATGAAAATCCTCTCAGAAATGTTGTCAAACTATTATTTCTATCGCATTCATTATGAATGAATTCTGTGTAAATAATTGGGATTGAATTAGTTCATGTATTATATTACATTTATAACAATTGGTAAAAATAACTATTTACACTTCTCTTCTTCTTTCACCTCGTTTGCATTTAAAAATTAGTATTAATCGGAGTATTTAATTGACGGGTAAAATCCATTATTTACTATAGTAGATTACCAAATTGTGATTGTAGGATTCATTATAGCACAGGGAACTTATATGCATTCTGGAAAGTGTTCTAGAAGTACTTCTCAAAAACGAATATGTCCGTATACAAAAGTATGTACTTTCAAAAGACTTCAGAATAGCTGCCAGCAGTATGTACTTCTCTTATTCTCTGTATAAATTTTATGAATGATTGGGCCAGTCGTTTTTGGCTAACTGGGTACGATCATAATATATATCGTATAACAAATAATTCGTAACACAAATATTCCATCATTTATATACCGTAAAAAACGTGTGTATAAAAGAATGTTCTTTAGAGAATTTAACAAAACTTTCAAATAAGAATTTGATTAAAAATAATTTAAGAAGCAAATATAACAGACCAATTGAAAAGTCCCCGGTCTACCATAGTAAAACACATTTTTTTTTGCAAAATTTGATTTTATTATTCAACATAGTTGCCTTCGAGAGCGATACAGCGATTATAGCGATCTTCCAACTTTTCGATACCATTTTTGTAGTACGATTTGTCTTTTGCTTCAAAATAGGCCTCAGTTTCGGCGATTACTTCTTTTCAGCGAGCATTCTTTTGAGGTCTGAGAACAGGAAAAAGTCGCTGGGGACCAGATCTGGCGAATACGGTGGATGCGGAAGTAATTCGAAGCCCAATTCATGCAATTTTGCCATTGTTTTCATTGATTTGTGACACGGTGCATTGTCTTGATGAAACAGCACTTTTTTCTTCTTCAAATGGGGCCGTTTTTTAACGATTTCATCCTTTAAACGATCCAATAACGCTATATAATAATCGCTGTTGTTGATCTGGCCCTTTTGGAGGTAATCAATGAATGTTATACCTTGTGCATCCCAGAATACTGATGACATAACCTTGCCAGCTGACTGTTGTGTTTTTCCTCGCTTTGGATTCGGTTCATCGTGTGCAGTCCATTCAGCTGACTGTCGATTCGACTCCGGAATGAAATGATGGAGTCATGTTTCATCCATTGTCACATATCGACGCTAAAATTCAGGTTTATTGCGCTTGAACAGATTCAAACACTGCTCAGAATCATTAACACGTTGTTGCTTTTGATCGATTGTGAGCTCGCGCGGCACCCATTTTGCACACAGCTTTCCCATATACAAATATTCGTGAATGATATGATATACACGTTCAGATGATATCTTTACAATGTCTGCTATCTCGATCAACTTCACAAAATTATTTTGTGAACTTTTTTGATGATTTCGTCGTCAGCCTCTTTTGGGCGTCCACTGTGTTCGCCGTCTTCGCGGCTCATTTCACCACGTTTAAACTTAGCATACCAATCAATGATGGCGGATTTTCCTGGTGCAGACCCCGGCAACTCTTCATCAAGCCAAGATTTTGCTTCAACTGTATTTTTTCCCTTCAAAAAGCAATATTTTATCAGCACACGAAATTCTTTTTTTCCATCTTTTTTCAAATAACAAAAGTAGCTACACTCACAACACAATATCTCACAAACTAATGGTCGGACTGCTGTCAAATTTTGGCACGTATCGTTTGCAGGTTGATACTAACTAAAAATCATATGAATTTAATACTAGCACTGCCATTTGTGTATCAGACTGGGGACTTTTCAATTGGCATGTTAGTGAAAAATTACATCAATTTTAGTAAGTATTTTTATAAGTGAATCAAAAAGTATTAACACCTTACATGGCCAGTATCTCTGATGGTTATATTTATCAAATTCACTGATAAAATGTGGAGGTTTTATTTTTATTGTCACATATTATTAATAACCGAGGGAATGACGCTATATATAGATCTATAATATCTTTATAGTTAATATTGTTAATAGAAATATATTGTAATTTAAAAATGTATAATATTAAAATTATAATAAAATTTCGATATTAATCAATTTCAAGTTTTATATTAATAATAATAGAATGAACCGAATATATATTTAAATAACACGCAAAACATAAAAATACACGCACACACACACAATTGAAAACAATAAATATAAATATTGATGAAATATTTTTTATAGAACCATTATTATTTTTGTCCATATTCGGATATAGAAACTATGATTTAATAATAAAAGAGTAGTGTTTATTTTTGTTAGAGCAAACATAAAACATTTCACGATTTTTTATATATAAATAGGTATACCGATATGAAAGGATCGTTTTTGTTTTTAATTTTGCATACAAACACATTTATTTTAGAATTACTCAAAAGAAGTTTTTATTGAATATAATTATCATCGTTATAGCTACAATGTTTTCCCCACAATGAATGTCATCAAAATAACATTTTTCCTCTTTCGATGCGATTGAGGCATTTTTTTGATTTCTACAAAATTGTAGAAGTGCATGGGTCACAACTGGAACATCTGATGGAGCAATAAATTTGGTGAATAAAGCGAGTGTATAGTATAACACAATCCAAATGTTTCCAACCGCGGTTTTGCGACATCAACAACTCTTTCATATTGGTATACCTATTTCTTTTAACGTTTTAATTTAGCACATTTCAATAAATATATTTTTATTTGTATGTATAAAATCAACCACCCACCCAACCAAACTCACACACTAAATTATTAACATATTACAAATAAAGAAATATTTCTTTGCATAAGTGTTTGAGTTTTGTTATGCGTTCAACAATTATTTTATTATTTTCCATTGCTATATAATTGTTAACTATATTTTATATATTACGTTGTACGGAAATATTATATGGAAAAAAATAATGTATATAAACCCTCTGTCCAAAAAATAACCGAAACAAAATTTGTAATATATTGTGGATCGATTTATGTATTATTGTCAAACGACTTTACCAAATTGGCCAAGACATTACGAACAGTCTAAGACATAATATAGCGCATTAAGTAACAGTAGTTTTTGTGCGTAGGTCTACCGAAACGCTTGAAATGCTTATTCATCCAAAACAACGTTACATCGATTCAGTGTATTTCATTTGAGGAAGAGTCCGAAATATTACTGTTTTGTTATTGTAAAATGTGAAATTAATTTTTTTCATTCCGGCTATTTTTTTTGGATACACATTGTTTAATATAAACTTCCATATCAATTCGTATTATTCGTTTGTATTTTTATTCACATGTTGATTTCTATATTTTTAGAAATTAAATATTGATTTTTATTTATTAATATATTTTCTTCATTTCAAACGGTGACGAAGCGTAAGAAATATCATTCAACAACTCTATATATTTTTCGCTTGGCTAAAAGTAAACTATATCTGTTAAATTTTTCAATTTATTACGGGTCATATTGTTAACCGTTTGAGTGCTATGGGTTTTTGGTAAATTAATTGAAAATTGCTATGAGAAATTGAGAAAAAATATTTTTTTATTCATAAAGACAAAAAAAGTGACATATTTCAATAATTCACACCAAATTCTGACTGACGCAATCGTCGCTAAATTGACGAACCGCAATTTTGGCGTATTACCTATTCGTCGCTATAGCGACGATTCGCACTCAAACGGTTAAAGAAATTAATGTGAGGTACGGAACATAAAAAATACTATTTGAAAGTATTTTTATTTAGCACTCGATTTTCGAGATATGGCCCTAAAAATTTTTCTCCAATGGTTTTATCTTTAAATAGTGTTTTAAAACTTTTAGAAGTTACTTTTTAAAAACGGATTTAAGCATTAATTTCCTATTTTTGTGGTGTCTACAGGAGAATTAAAAGAAATTTGTGATAAACACCCACCCAAATGATACAATACAACAAAACAAACTTTGACAGTATAATTATTTCATATATAAAAAATGCGGCTGACATCAAATGGCAGATCTCGTTCATATATTTATTGAAAAAGTGAAGCAAAATTTTCGAAATATCTTCTATGAAATGTTGACGATTCAATATATTATTTTGAAAATATATTTAAAAAAAATTAGAAATCGCAGTTAAACCTTATTAAGTAAAATAATAAAGTGATATTATAATGTGATTTCTACGCTTCGCCGCCACCATCACACCGACCTATAACTTATTCTTTTTCAGTTTTCTCTTCATACGCATTATATTGAATTTGATGGTTTGTTTTCTCTTCCCAAATTCAAAATAAGTAATATTTTTAAATTTTAATTAATTACATTTATCGATAAATAAATTATAAGTATACGATTAATAAATATTGTCTTTTAGAAATTGGATTAGATAAACAATTAGCTATTGCATTATAAATTGTATATTTAAATATATATTAAAATATGAATTTTGTTATAAATAATAATTTATAAATATGTTATCCAAGGCTTTGTTTAATTAGTTTCATTGTGGTGCGGTGATGAAAAAAGTATATACTCCTTAACTTATAAAAGTGTTAAGTGATATTCAAATATAACACCATGACCGACATCACTTGAAAATTTTTTCTCTTTCAAATAACAATATAAGCAATACAGTTTTTGCTTATTAACACTCCGCTGTGGATTTACCACCGCATATATATGGTCTGACCAAACTAAATTTGAGCTTTACTTCATTTTTTTTTAATTATTTAAGCAGCTATACTTTATGTTTCAATTTATCCAGTAATGTATATTTTTTTCGTACAAATGGTTTTTGTGCGATTTTGATGCTATTTTGGATACCCATATACCCAACCCTTCAACTCTCCGTCATACAATAATGTGTACCGTTTCTGTATTCTGTAAAATGTTTTAACAAGCACAATTTGATGATTTTATTTAAATCAGTGTAGTCAGTAGTTAGAACCAGACGGCTAATTCCTGGATTCTCTAGTACAATTATTCGGCTGTATAACAGCAGCATTTTTGTGCTGCGTTATGCGACAATATAACTGAATATAATTTTTTGGGAGCATACACAAACGACTAACTAAACATATGAAATAATGCGCTGATCTGACTGGACCGCATGGAATATAGTAATATTATATAGAAATGACTGCAGGCGATGTATTCACATCAGGAGTGTTAATACATAATATGTAATACGTTGATAATAAATTATATTAATTTAACATTATTATTATTATTATTATTATTATAATTGTATACGTATTATTCTTATACATATTCCCATTATAATACTAAATTACTACAAAATTTATAACAATATATTGTTATTTATATATTAAATTTATTTTAGAGAGCATCATAGGTATTTCCAGATTACGTATATATATAAATATTACAATACGTTTTTATATTGCAATAATAACAATTTTTAAATAAGAAAACCAAACAAACAAATACAAAAAATTAGCATATATAACTTAATATTTTATATAACAGGCCAATTGAAAAGTCCCCGGTCTGACACACAGATCAGGCAGTGCTAGTATTAAATCCATATGATTTTTAGTTAGTATCAACTTTTAAACGAAACGTGGTAGCAGTCCGACCATTAGTTTGTGAGATATTGCGTTGTGAGTGTAGCTACTTTTGTTATTTGAAAAAAGATGGAAAAAAAAGAATTTCGTGTGCTGATAAAATATTGCTTTTTGAAGGGAAAAAAAACAGTTGAAGTAAAATCTTGTCTGCACCAGGAAAATCCGCCATCATTGATTGGTATGCTAAGTTTAAACGTGGTGAAATGAGCACCGACGACGGCGAACGCAGTGGACGCCCAAAAGAGGCTGTCACCGACGAAAACATCAAAAAAGTTCACAAAATAATTTTGAATGACTGTAAATTGAAGTTGACCGAGATAGCAGACATTGTGAAGTAATCATCTGAACGTGTATATCATATCATTCACGAATATTTGTACATGAGAAAGCTGTGTGCAAAATGTGTGCAACGTGTTAATGATTCCCGAGCAGTGTTTGAAGCTGCTCAAGCGCAATAAACCTGAATTTTTGCGTCGATATGTAACAATGTATGAAACATGGCTCCATCCGTTCACTCCGGAGTCCAATCGACAGTCAGCTGCACACGATGAAGGCCTATTTTGAAGCCAAAGACAAATCGTACTACAAAAATGGTATCGAAAAGTGGGAAGATCGCTATAATCGCTGTATCGCCCTCGAAGGCAACTATGTTGAATAATAAAATCAAATTTTGCCAAAAAAATGTGTTTTACTATGGTAGACCGGGGACTTTTCAATTGGCCTGTTATATAAAAACCAAAAATAATATATGTATTAATATTAGATTTTGTAACAAAAATTTAAATATTATAAATTCATAAAATGATTGAAAAATGTATCATAAATTTGAACTTTTTTTTTTTTATAAATTATTAATTAATATTAAATTATAATACAGTTTTTTTTATTTTATAATTAATGTTTTATCATTTATTTAATTATTTTTACAGGTGAACATTGTATACATAAGGCAACTCAATGTAATAACATAGATATGGTTAGATATTTGGTGTCTTGTGGTGCTGATATAAATGCTAGAGTAAGTGTTAATTTTATTATTTATTTAAAGCTTTTAATATACACGCATTTATTACAAAATTGTGACCATGGAATTGTTCGAGCCACTTATTATTTATATATTGTCCAAAATATTATATATTAAAAAATTTAATTTTCGTTAATATTTTTTTGGATAAAACTGTACAATCTTCAACTTGACACCTTGTCATCCCGGCAGTTTTTTTGATCCGCGCAATAAGATACAATTAGTGTCGTAATACCAACACCTCTGTCCTATTTTCTATGTGACAACCGATCAACGCAGTTTTTTTAACAATTTTGCGGTATTTAATAGCGTGTGTTCTATAATGCGTTTTAGTGCACTTTAATGCAATAGATAAAACTGATTTGTTTGAGTTTGAATTTGAACTAATTTCACACTGTGTTCAAAGGGCTTGATTGATGGTTTTTTAAAAGATGGTTTATGTTTTTATTATGTCGTACGTGACATCAAATGTAATATTATTTCATATTTAAATATCTTAAAAGTACTTGGTACAAAAATTTCAAATGGAATTAATATAAATAAGTGGCCCACTGGACGAAAACAAATAAAATTTGTTGTATTCATATGGTGAAAATTGTGATGATTTGTTTGTACATATTTTATGGAAAGATTTTGGTACAGAGATACTACATAAGGGAATAATTTGTGTGGAATTTAGCAATAATATAGTTCGATCATGGGGTAGATAATGCACAAAAGTATGTCTATGTTCGCTCACAGTGTGCACGGTAATAGAAATTAAATATGGTGCTGAAAGTTTTATCCAATAAACTACAAATCGTGAAGTAAATTTTTTAATATAAAATTTTATAGACAATAATTAACAATTTATTATTGTGTGCTCAACATCGTAATAACATTTTATTTTCACTATTTGTATATGTAACGCAAAAGTATGTGTGTCAATCAATCACTTTAATTAAAGTATTATTATACATTGTTTGCCAGGCGGGTGCCAGCAAAAGAAATATTCCTAATTGTAGTGTATGTGAGAAAGATATTCTTAAAGGCCATATTGTTTAAAAAATAATATATATGGAAAATAATTTGAATGTGCAGCAGCTAAAATTAAAGTTTACGGAAAATCTACATTTATGAATTATGATCTTTTTTTTTAATTACCGAATTTAATTTTAACGGATTTCCATTTTTGCTTACAGCATTGCAAATAAAAATCAATTTCCAATCGTTCATATAGAAGAGATTTTTAAAATCGCTTCACACATTCAAAAAATATGACCGATTTTCTTGATTTGATGGCAGAGAAAATTTAAAGAAATTTATGATACTGTATAAAGTTGACAACCGAATGGTACAAAACATTTATACAGTACCATTATTTCACATAAAATTTCAATGACATCAAATGGAAAATAGATCATATCTTTTGAAAGTGTGCATCGATTTTAAAAATATCTTCAATCTTCAGAGAATGGAAATTGATTATAATTTTACAATTCTGTATACAAAATGCCATATTAAAATAATGGCCCGTAAATCAAAAAGATGATAATTCTTAAAAGTCGATTTTCCGGAAAATTTAGTAAGTAAGAATATTCTAATTGTTTTTCATAATATAGTCTACAACTTCAACTTGGCTATACCAGAAATATATATATATAGTAATATTGCAAGCTGGAAACATTTTTGCACGTTTCACTACTGTTGCCTGCGTACACCCACATTTTTTGTTCTATCTATTATTTATTATACTCACGCGATGCCTTCAAGAATATCTAATCAATTTTATGATATCGATCAGATTTATCACCACACACACGCTACTCCCCCTAATAATATTGTTTCCATATACTCTATTAGAATCGATTACAATGTTAACAATTAGATTTTCTATTTGTATGCAAAATAAATTACACACTAAATTCAATTCAATTATTTATAATTTTAATTTTTATTGTAGGAAGGCAGATGTGGATATACACCATTACATATGGCCATTGAAAATGGTAACGAAGAAATGGTAAATTTACTATTGGAACAATCAACAATAAATATTGAATGTCGAACATATGCCCGTTTAACACCATATCAATTTGCTGTTTTAGAAGCCAATGATAAACTAATGTTAACATTAAAAAAATGTGGTGCTGAACTGTTGGCAGCACCACCATCGGACAGTGATGATGAAAGTTCTGAATCTGAATTTGATGAGTATTAATTATAGAAAAACAATGAAAATAATAATAAAATATCAACAATACAACCACCAACAACCCCAACCACCACACATACACATCCATAAAAATATACATATTCATATACATTAAATGTTTATCATATAACAGAGAGGAGACGGAGAGACGGAGAGACGGAGAGAGAGAGAGAGAGAAAGAAATAGCCACAATATTATTGTTAATTAATAAACGTAAATTTAGTATAAGAAATTATTTATTAATACCTTAAAAATAATTAAAAAAAAAAAACATGTACGCGTGCGCAGCATTTAAAAAAAAAACAAAATATTAAAAACAAAAAGAATTATATATATTATTTAATCTTAGTGCGATAAATTAATAAATATATATATATTTTTAAATAATAATTATTACAAATTGCCAAATTTTTGTTTTTAATAGAAATAATAATAATAATAAATAATAATAAATAATAATAAATAATAATAAATAATAATTAAATAATAAATAAATAATAAATAATAATAATTTAAATATAAAATAATATATTTTCGTCAAATTATTAATTATATCAAACTACTGGCTAACAAATTAACCCCCTTCCCGCCCCGGATATATTTTTGTTTAGGTTTAGTGTTTTAAAAAAAAATGGAGATTAAAACATACGACTTTGTTTTGTAAAAATATATTATTATGGACACCCACCCCCAGTATAGATTCTTAACCACGTAATTAACAATTATTCTAATTAGCCTCAATTACATATGAGCAATGGCAAACCTAAATTCCTTCATATATAGAGAGACAACATGTCTCGATGACAAAAACAACTGAGTGAGGAAACAATTTCTTCAAACTGTCATCGTTGCCTCTCTATGTATAACAAGTAACTCTATGTTGTTTTTATGTCCCTCCATTTTGTGTTCATAAGTTTTTTTTAATTGAAATTAATTGATTTATTATTCAAAATGATTTTTAAACGTCACATATCAAATTTAATGTTTAAAAATGGGAAATACTTTTAATAATAACTTGATGGTGTTTAATTAACTATAAATAATATATTGTTACTCAATTTAATATATTTCTGGGGGAACTGAATTGGAAACATGTCATCTTAATTACGTGTTTAAACATCCAGCAGGTATTGTGTGTGTGTGTATGTGTCCATACTCTATTTTATCATCCATATATTAAATTCATATACAAATTTTTAAATAAAATGAAATTTAAAAAATTTGTTCTCAATGAAATATATATGTGTGTGTGTGTGTGTGTGTGTGTGTGTGTGTGTGTGTGTGTGTGTGTGTGTGTGTGTGTGTGTGTGTGTGTGTGTGTGTGTGTGTGTGTGTAAGAGAAACAAAAATATATCAAATCAAAGAGAAAATTAACAATTTTCTATGTTTTAATAGAAAATTTATATTATTTTATAAAAGTTAAACTGCCATTAAAATTTATCTATTGTTTTGTTTTTTGGAAATTATTACACTCATTCAAAGTTTATGTAAATTATTTTAGTAATTTTAGAAATGAAAATGGAATACATTAAAACATTAATTAAAAAAATATTAAACTTGTGAAAAAAAAAAAAAAAACCAAATGAATTTCAAGTCATTTTTTTTTTTTTATTTCCTTCTTCTTTTAATTACTATTTAAAAAAAAAAAAAATTAATTAAATAATTAATCATATTTCAAATAAAAAAAATAAAAACAAAAATTAAAAATTGCCCAATTATTATTAGGCGCTTTTAAAAGAATAAAAAAAAAAAAAAAAAAAAAGACTGCAAAGAATAAAATAATTAATAATTAAATTATTGAATTTAAATGTGCGTGCGAGTTAAATTTAATTGTATTAATTTTTTATGTTCTGACATTCTCAACTATATATTTTTAATGTTTTTTTTTTTCTTTTTATTTTTACTTACAAAATCCATATTTAATAAAAAAAAAAAAAAAATGAAAATATACGAAGGTGTGTGTGTGTGTGTGTGTTTGGGTGGCTATGGCTAACGTGATAATATGGACGGTGATATAACAATAAAAGAAAATATAAAATGATAAATTTAAAAGGAAAAATTAATATAAAATATTTTATTTATATTATTTTGGCGGCTACCATTTTTAATTTAATTTTTTTTTTATTATATCACATCGTCGCACAACGACACAACACACACACACACACACCCACAAATACGATTTTTCCTTTTTTCCTTATCGATATCCTTATTATAACTCCACACACACACACACACACACACACACACACACACACAAAACCACAACCTTTTATTGCGCATATTTTATGTTGTTCACTGTGTAATAAATTTTCCACTAATATCTTTTGACTAACAACATAAAAACATATTAAAAGAAAATAAAAAATGTGCCTTAACAAAAACAAAAAAAAACCCATTTTACATTTTAATAAATATTTTTCATTAAAAAAAATTAAATTAAATTAAATTAAATTAAATTTTAAATCCAAATATATTACTATAAATTTAACTAATTTAATTAACGGAGAGATATTTATAAAATCATTTTATCATTTTTATTACCGATACTGATTTTTAACTACAAAATGTTGTACAATGTAATATAAAATTATTTATTATTTAATAGTTATTAAATGTCTCTAAATATATAAATAAGAAGTATATAATTAATTTAAAATAAAATAAAAAATAAAATAAAATAAAAAAAAAAATACAATAAAAAAAAAAAAACAAAAAAAAGTTATAAATTGTTGTCTCTTTTTAATTTATATATTATTAATAGAAAAAACAAACAAAAAACTATATCACATAGCTATTAATTTAATTAATCCTTAAATAATAATAAATTAAATTGTATTATTCGATTATAAAATAAAAAAATAATATTAATAATTATTGTAAAAAATATTGATGAAAAATACTAAAAATGTATAAGGAAAAAAAGAAAAGCTAAAGATAAATATAAATTAAAGTGAAATTGTAGATATTTTAAAATAGTATTCCTAAATTTGTTATTATTTTATATGTTCCCACATAACAATTAAAATGTATGTCTGAGGCCGCCGCCTATGCCAACCAGCCTCCATCACCTAGTAATCAGTACGGGTCGTGCGTGTACTAAACTGAATGTAATTGTACAATTTTACTGGCACTACGCGATCACATTCAAGTTAAGTTTTATATGGAAATTTAGCTGGTGAAGTGAAAAACGAAAAAAAATGTCGCTTATGATTTCGTTGAGATAGTCCTACGTTGACGACGATATTGACGCTTAAGCATAATATTTAGATTAACACTAAAACTACCAGAAGCGGTGAAATAACCCCTTTTAAACATTTACTTATTAAATTTCTTTGAAATTAACATTAAAATCAGATTCTTTTTATACTACTTTTATTGAAAACATATATACAAGTTTTCTTCCAAATTGACTTCTCTACTGGCTACTGTTTACTGAGAGACAAAAAAAAAAAATTGACTAAACTACCGCCACGGGTCATTTGACCTCTACGAGAATGAATATTAAACATGAGGATTTATATTTGTCGGATAATTAAATAAATAAATTTTGTTTGTTTTTGCCGTATATTCTTTCTCATTCTTAAAACATTGCTATGTTGACCATAATTTCCTTCCTTGTTAGGTCATTTCCTATGGACAAATATCAAAAATGATCAATCTGTGTACGCATATGTATGTCCACATTATAGATGTAGTAGCATAAGTGGATATGGTCTTATAATTTGAAAATGGAGTATTTTTCCACTATAGTCTAGATTTTAAACATCTCATTTTTATGGAACAAGAAATGGGGTCTAGTATTTTTTTCAAAAACCATGAGCAGGAATATGTTTTGTTGACATTATGCGTTTTATCCAATTTGATACAAAAAAATAAACGAAATCAGTATCTAAAAAACTGATAAATTTGCATTGATATCAGAAGTATGGTACAAATGCATCCATAACAGTCAAAAGTGTTACAAGCCCAAGACCACATGTAACCATCGATGAACAACTTTTTCCAACCAAAGTGAGGTGCAGGTTTACACAATGTGTGCCAAACAAACCTGATAAGTTTGGAATTAAGTTCTGGCTTGCGTCTGATGCCAAACCCCAAATATATTATAAATGGATTCCCATATTTAGGGAAGGATGATATCAGAGATTCATCAGTTCCGCTTGGGGAATTCGTAGTTCCAAAACTATTAGAACCGTTCACAGGTTGTGGAAGAAGTGTTACAACTGATAATTTTTTTACAAGTTTATCTTTGACTACAAAGTTGCTAAAGAAAAAAAACCACAATTGTTGAAACCAAATAAAAAAGAATTGCCAAAAATTTGCGGACCTTACGAAATATAACTCTTGATTACATCGCTCAATTTACGAACAATATTCAATATATAAAGGGAATGGATAATGTTGTAGCAGATTTGTGGGTGGGTTTGAAGAAATCACCGTTTAACCAATTGGCTTGGATTTAATTAAATTGTCACAATTGCAGCGTGCAAGTGACGAACTGGACAACTTACTGAATACTCCAACTAACAACCGTTCACGATATCGAATTGAATTACACGAGGTTCCAGGTATTTCGGATCAAATATATTGCGAAATATCAACTGGAAAAAGTCGTCCTTTTGTAAAATCGAAAATTCAACGATACACGGTATCCAAATATGGACGATTCGATCTACCAGGTTGCAGATTCGAACATATACACATGGATCTTGCTGGTCCATTGCCTCCATCAAATGGTTTTACATACCTCATAACCATATAGTGGATAGATTCACGAGATGGCCTGTAGTCGACCCTGTAACTAATATTTCGGCAACGACGTGCGCGGGGTTATTTGTTCATCAGTATGTTTCAAGATTTGGTGTCCCATTGCGTATAAGCACGGACCAGGGAAATCAATTCGAGTCCAAACTATTCACCGAGTTAACAATGATTCTTGGTGCTCAGCACATTCGCACAACCACGTATCACCAACAATCAAATGGCATGGTGGAACGGTTCCACGGTCGATTAAAATGTGCTCTCAGAGTGGGTTGTGATACACCGCGATGGAGTGACGCGTTACCACTCATCTTGCTTGGAATCCGAAACTCCGTAAAGGAATATCTTGGTTTCACTTCGGCTGAATTGGTCTATGGACAATGTCCCACCCTTAGCCTGGTGAATTGTTTGTTCCTACACCGGAAACTGATCTTTCAAATCCGTCAAACCTAGTCGACCAACTAAGAAAAACAATGCAAAATCTAACTGTAATCCCACCCAAGGAAACAACACATAAAAACACTTTCGTATCAAAGGATCTGAATACTTGAGATTTCGTTTTCATTCGTATTGACCGAATTAGGCCTAGTTTACATCCGCCATATGAGGGTCAATACAAGATCCAGCGTCGTTTCAGAAAATATTTCGTGTTAGATATAAACAGGAAAAATGCATCCATATCAATTGACCGATTAAAACCCACTTTTGGTATACTGGCTGAAACTGGGCTAACTGAAAATGAAACTCCACAAAAAAAGATGGTTAGATTTAAAGTAGTATAGAATTACGAATGCATCAGTGAACATTAATTTTAACTGTACGCAATTGCTGAAGGGGGGTATTGTGGCCGCCCTTACGAAATAAAAGTAATTATTAATATAAAATATAGAATAATTAATAATTACTGTTTGTAAAATAAATTAATTAACTTTTGGAATTTGGAGTTACAACAAGTAATACAAATAGTTACTAAACTTAGAATCAGAAAAATGTTACTTTGGAAATTAGATAGAATAGTTGTTATATAAAATATAAAATATATAGAATATTAATCCTTTATGATAAATAAAATATATTGTGTCTCCTGCCTGTATAGCATTTATTCACCCTTAAAAAAAACCGATATATAATTTAAATTACTATAATTTCTATAAGAATTTAGAATTAATTACACCTTGAAATAATATTTTTCGTAAATTATAAAACTTTAACTAAATAGAGTTGACCGGAAATTATACTATTTTCTTTTATCACCGTGGGTTTTATAAATAGAAATAAATAATGCAAATATACAATGACGAATTCGAATTAACTTGTCACCGGTCAACAACGTTTGGGCATGACATGAAATAAATAAACGAGTAGTTGTAATTCTCTCTAAATATTTTTCGTGATTTTATTGGAATCACATTTTTTTGGCTTTTTTTTCCGCTGTCAAATCATAAGCAGAAATTTAATTTTACGTTTCTCATTTCGCTAGCTAAATTTTCCGTATACAATTTTTTTATTATTATTATTTATTTATTTATAAACGAAAAAATTATGATGGTTCATTAAGCCAATGTGGTGCGTGTCATGACGGTGTATCTACAGTACCCTCATAACTGCTTTGGATATATAAAGGTGAAATGCGTACACCTGTAAATAGCCTACGATTTTATAGTGTATGATCAAGTAATTTGATGCGCAACAGGTTATAACCAAAAAGTTATTAAACACAAGAAGTCGATAATCGAGAAAATTATTGTATTTAACTACGAAGTTGATATATTAGCAAAAAATGTTATTATAATACACAGAAGGTTAAAATCAAGAATGGCTGTAACAACGAAACGAGTACAACTGAAATTAGGAAAAACACAAACAAGGTGCTCTTGGCCCTCCTCTAGCATACCTTATCTTATTGCTGTTTGAATATAAATGAACATTATATTATTTTTGCTGTTGATCAACTATTACTCGATAAATATAAAGAAAATACGGTATGCAGGAATAATTTTTGGTTGTTATAGCCATTGTTGATTCTAACCATTTGCATGAATTAAGCATATGCCGCATTAAAACCAATCGGAACGAACAGCATAACAAGAATAAATACATTTTATTCTGACATATTTTGATTATAATTCGTACGAGTAAAATGTGTTTTAAGATTTGGAGAGAAATAAACAATTGTTTATGTTTTTTTAAATGCAAATATTTGCTAAAAAAAAAACTTCTTAATATTTCCCATTCATTGTTTTTTAAGAAAATATTGTTATTTAGTGTTAAATGCAAATAAATAATAAAGTTATTCTGTTCGTTCGACTTTGATGAGGCATATCTATTAATATCATATTATTATTTTTTATATAGGAATCAAGTTGTGGACCCAGAGCGAAAGTAATATCATCGCTAGAAAAAATAACACCATAGAAATTTCCATTGCATAAATGTTCAAAGTTTTTTTTTTTCCAATTGAGTTTTTATTCATTATAAATATTATTTTTTTAATTTATTAATAAATATAATTTCTTTTTAATATAATTAATTTATTTTTAAGATTATAACAGTCGTGTGAAACTATCATTTACTTCTTTTTTTTTTTTTTTGATCAAAGGCATTTATTTATTTTTATTTTTGATAAGGCAATAAAGTTATGTTTAAACAAAATTCAAAATAATTAAATTAAAGTAAAAATCAATATAATAATTCAAATAAATAATTAGATAATGCTTATTTATAATAGATAACAAATATAATGTATCAGCTCTGTTGCTGAAAAAAAATGTCCGCTATGTAACAGTCAGTGACTTAACAAAACTATAAAGGGGCATAAGCACAACACTTGATAGCCATGCAATGGAACAATTTTTTAGAAGAAAATCAAACGTCGTATAAACTTATGTGAGATTTTTAATAAAAACACTAATGTTTCAAAATGTTGTTAATATGTTTCGGTTTGTTTAAAAAAAAAAATAAATGTTCCATTGCATGCAAAAAATGCCCAATAAAATAAAATAATGATTTCAAAAATAAATACTGTAAAAATAAGCACTTACCTATTATCTAATCCCGTCCTAAAATAGATTCATTAGCCAAATGAATTTACGTCTTTTGTAAATGCATTTAATTGTAAGTAAAAAAAAACCGAAACCGACACGACCGAAACAATATGGAATGGATGGATTCATTTTTATTTTAATAAGAAAAACTATAATGTTATATTGTTTAAGAGTATGATACATTTATAATTGTATTCATAATTTTCATATATTATCCACACACACACACACACGCTCACAATGTAAAATTTTTTTATCACAAGGAAAAACTATATAGTGGCTAATATAAAAAAAATTTGTATTCTTTTATTCAATAGCAAATTAAACACTTTTAATAAATACTTTAATTTACTATAATTTAATAAAACCAAATGAAACATATTAATTTGCTTATTTCACAACGATAGAAAATGGCGTGGACGCCGTGTGCAAAGAAGGAAATAAAATAAAATTACCATACCTTTTAAATTTTAATTTTTTACACACATAAAGACAAGCACTTTTGAAAAATATACGAAATAAATTTACACATAATATTAAATTTTAATAAAACAAGATAATTAAAAGAAAAAAAGATAATTAAACATTTTATAATAATTTTTTTATATAAATTAAATTAAAATTATTTATTTTATGGAATTCCTTCTGTTTTTTTTTTTAATACGAACGAAACAAACCACAACGATACAATGAAACCGATGCAACGTAAGCACTCACACAAAAGAAAGAAAAAAGAACTGAAGAATGATGATGATCGATGAAGTTAGTTACGATTTAATGATATGATGAAAAAATAGTTGCGTTTATACGATACGATTAAAAGAATCGATAATTACCGTATAAAAAATTAGACTAAATTACTAAAATATGCAAAATTAGTCGATTTTGGGAAAAACAATCTTGGTATAAACACACAACTACTGACTGTACCATTGTCGTATTTCATTTCGTTCAACCCAAATAAAGAAAAGTAAAATGTGTAAACCTTTTTTAAAAACAAGAGCATATTCGATTATTATATATTTTAATTTTTTAATAAAATGTTCTTAAGTTTTATTGTATTAATGTTTAATTAATTATTTACTGTCTGTTGTAGAATATATGCAACTAAAGAGGTGTTTGAAATATTAATCAAATATGCAAAAATCTATCGATTCTGTAAACTGCTGGCTGTACACATAAAAAACAAGTAATAAAACAATAATAAAAACAACGAAAAACTATAAAATCTATCGTATTTTGGGGAATCAACAATTCCAATTAATATTAACAATATGTGTACGGAACACTATGGCTTAGACATATTTAAAAGTAGGAGTTTCTAAATGTATATAGTTCAAATGAACATAAATAATCAGCAATATAGCACAACACTTGAAATTGCGAATAATCTTAAGACCTATCAAAAATAAAACACCACACTTAAAGTAATTCATTTCACGTAAACATATTAATATTTGTAATGAAAATTATTCATTTTTGAAACAATATAGATAACATCGATGATGCCAAAAATGTGGATCAACCAAGATGAATAGAAACTCTCTAACAACATCCAATGTTAATTTTCATAAAAAGAAGATTATATATATTATCAATTTGGTGTGTGGTTTCTCATGTGTTATTTACAAATTGTATATTTTAAACTTTTACCACGTAACCGCAAACGATTAATTTAACTCAATTACTAATCAATAGTGGACCGAATGCTAATCAAGAAAATGACCAGAATAACTCGTGAAGGTCAATCAGTTTCACTATGAAAATTTCATACGTTGGCGGGAGTTTGGCATCATTGTCTTACTCAACAATTTTTAATATATTAGATGAGGATACGTTGCTGTTTACATTATCGCCTCATGTTTTCGATTTTGTGTAATATTTTTTGAACTTTGTAAGTCTTTTCCAATTTCGAGTATTATTAAACACTTCATAATTAATTCTTGATGCCACTGCACAACTTATACAACTCGCTGAATGTAATCCTCCACAGTTAATACAATCGATCTGTTGATGATCATTCGCAATATGGTAAGCTTGTTCAAATCTCACATTTAACACAAATAAATTATGTCGTCTGTTCGAAACGTTGACAATTTTAACACTGCACAAACTTTTCTTCTAAATTCCAATTGTCGCTGTTTTAACATTCATTCCCAAAATATTCTTGAGCGCATATATTATATCTGTTTAATGTTTGGATCTGCGGAACGATAAGATATATATATATAAATAATAGTGGTGACAATATCATGTTATTAAATCTTTTTGCCCACATCTCTTACATTCATTTATGTTTTGCATAATGTTTATCGCTTCAAATATTTTGTAGTTTCTTTTTATTAACCAAACGATTATGATGTGTGATGTGGGAACACACTTTAATTTGTATTATGTAATTTTTTTTGCTATGAGCCATTTCAGTTTGGGGTATTTATTTTAATTACTCTATTACTATTATTGATTTTACTGGTTACCTCTTACTTGAACATCATATATCATACAATTCAATATAATTTGTAACAACATTAATTGGGATTGGTGGTCTTTTGTTAATTTATTTTCACGCCTTGGGTTTTAATAAAAAAAATCATTTATCATTTGCATCTGTTCCAACCTTATTTATAAAATGCTGATGTTCTGGTATGGTAATTGCCTAATCATCAGTTCCATATTCTGACTGTTGCAATTATGTACTTCGGTTTTTGGTTCCAGATTTCTTTCTATATATTTATTTTATATGGTCACTTAAATTCTTACGCAACATTCGGTATGGATTTCCATTGTTCCATTAATCAATTAGGTCGTAATGATTAAATTTTGAAAGAAATTGTAATTGTAGCGATGTTCCAGTGCATCTACACCGATGGATTTTCATTTTTCATGTAACATATATATTTGCTATCCAATGGTATCCTTCTCCAATAAGACAGTTATATTTTATTATTAATATATTGTAGAACTGTTAAATACATATTATGGCGATTTGTGTTTCCGACTTTTATAGCTATAAATTGATATTGTTTTTTGCAAATTCTAATAATAAATTTTTAAATACAATAAGTTTATCAATTTTCCTCATTTTCATTCTATAAATTTATGATATCAAATAGTGAATGTGAAGGAGATGGTGGTTATGATGGTGATGGTTATGGTGGTGATTATGTGGTGGTGATGATGATGATGATGATGATGATGATGATGATGATGATGATGGTGGTGGTGATGGTAACGGTGGTGTTGGTGCTGTTGCAAAAAAAGAAACATTTCAATAAATAATTAATTAGAAGAACAATTTTAAATGTTTATTTATTTACCAATTAACTTTCTAAATACAATTTTAAATAATTTTTTTGTATTAATTAAAAATTTCTTTTCATGTGTCATTTTATATTTTTTGTTAATCTCAAAATTGACATAAAATAAAAAGGAACATTTTATATCGATAACAACAACTACAACAACTACAACAATAATAATAATATAATAATTATATAACAAACAATAATAATAAAAATGATATAATATTTATAGAGAGATTTTCATATATTTGTTATTTAGTGCATATTGTGCAATATTAAATTAAATTTTTAAATTCTCTTATATTTAATTTAGAAAAACCAAAAAAAAAAAAAAATTAATAATTTTACGATTATAAAAAAATTAATAAGTATTGGAAAAAACAAATAATGTAATAACTTCATCGATACGATCATTGCAGCGCATTTTCTAATTGTCTAAAATTTCTTTTATCACTATATAAAAAGAGTATCTAAATATATATTTGTATTTTATATTTTCTAATTAATTAATTATCTATATAATTAAATTGAATTTAGTATAAGTGCATTCTTGTGATATAAATAAATAATATTAAGAGTTAAAATTTTGTTCTTATGATCGCGATCACACACAGTTTTTCTAATATTCTCGTCTATTTTTATTACAACGTGAATATGTAACGCATGCACGCACGCACGCACGCACGCACAGTAATAAAGTAGTAAAAAATAATGTATATTATTTATTTAACATTCCAAATATAACAATAAAAGTAATTACAAATTAATAATATAAATTAAATAGTTATGTAATTAAAACAATATAAAAATGACATTAATCATAATATAACATTTAAAGATAGTATTTAAATTTAAGTGTTGATACACAGATAAGAATATAATTCTTATGATAATAATATGCAAATTAATCTCATGAGAATCGTATTGGCATACTTGAGAATGAATTCTCATTTGGATGTAACCGATTTTATGTGTTCTTCGGAGAACAAATCTGCATGCCATGTAATCAAGAAGTCTATAAGAATTATCTAATGTGCTGATTATGAGAATTGCTATGAACCGATTGTGAATTTGAATGTTTTATTTTTTGGTTATTTTAAAAATTGTCATGACAACAAAAAATTACACAACGTTTACATTACACATTAGAATTATTATCTTTGAACACATTTGCAACATTCAGCTTATTGTCTATCACCACTTTTATTATCAATTTAAGAAAATATTCCCCGCGCAAACGAATAAACAAGGAATAAAAAACAAGTGAAAAATAATTAAAAATAAAAAACCACTTTCATGACAACAATTTCAATACGAATTGCTATAATAATAATCAATTAAACTTTATCAACCTATCCGTAAGAAGTTCCGCCGCGTATACAGTATTTTAATAAGGAACATTTTATTTATGAATTTCTATAAATTATAAAAATAAACATTTTTAGTATTACCGATTGATTGATTGACAGTTCTCTGCGTGTAACTAATTTATTAACTATTTATTTTTTTGCGATAAAATTACATTAAATGGCACTGAAAGAATTTTACTTTATTTTTTATTTATATTAATTTGGTTATGCAGAATATTTCCTAATCCGATATCGATTTATTATTTATACTATCTTTAATAATAGTCCAAATTTATAAGAAATTTATAGCTATATTTTAAATTGATATAAAATAGAAGAAGAAGAAGAAGAAGAAGAAGAAGAAGTTATTATTATTTTATAATGAATATTTTATGTATTATTTATTTATTTATTTATTTATTCATCACGTGGTTCAGCGGGTGCCGGTAATTTTTCCCATGTTGGTTCAACACCCCAAATTTCTCTACCATATTCAGCAATTGTTCGATCACTTGAAAATTTACCACTTGATGCAACATTATTTATAGCCATTTCTAACCATTTCGATTGATTCTAAAATAACATATAAAATTTCATATTATAGTAATCATTAAGCACAAGCACAATAATAAAATTAATTACCTGATAAGTAGCTGCAACTAAATCTTGTGCTTTAATGTATGCATCGTAATCGGCCAACAAAAAGTAACCATCCCATTTTAATAAAATATCAGCAATACCTTTGAATTCATCTGGATTACTTGGACTAAAGAAACCACCTTGTATTTGATCAACACATTGTTTAATATCCGGATTACTGTTATAATAATCATATGCATTGTATCCTTTACGTTTTAGTGCTTCAACTTCTTCGACGGTCATGCCAAATATGAAAATATTTTCATTACCCATTTCTTCAGCCATTTCAACATTAGCACCATCCAATGTACCAATTGTTAATGCACCGTTTAACATAAATTTCATGTTACCAGTACCCGATGCTTCAGTGCCGGCCGTTGATATTTGTTCCGATAAATCGGCGGCCGGAATTATACGTTCGGCCAATGTGACACGATAATTTTCCAAAAATATAACCTTTAATTTATCGCCAACAATTGGATCATTATTAACAACATTTCCAACAGCACATATTAATTTTATAATTTGTTTAGCCGTATAATAACCAGGTGCTGCTTTGCCACCAATCATTATTGTACGTGGTGTAAATTTAGCCGTTGGATCACGTTTTATACGATTGTACAACGTAATTATGTGTAAACAATTTAACAATTGTCTTTTATATTCATGGATACGTTTCACATGGATGTCAAACATTGAGGCTGAATTGACCTTAACGCCATAGTCTTTTTCCAATAGTTGGGCTAAACGAAATTTATTTTCTTGTTTAACTGTTGCAAATTTACGTTGAAATATCGGATCTTTGGCCCATTTACGTAATGCACTCAATTGATCCAAATGAACGGGCCATTCATCACCAATTTTTTCACATATAATATCGGATAAACCAGGATTGCATAAGAGTAACCAACGACGTGGCGTTATACCATTGGTTTTATTTTGAAATTTCTCCGGATTCATTTCATAAAAATCACGAAACAGATCGGCTTTTAAAATGTCTGAATGTAATTGGGCCACACCATTTACCGCATGCGAACCAACAATTGATAAATATGCCATATTAACACGTTTTTCACCTTCTTCTTCAACGCACGACATGCGTCGCATACGATCCACATCGCCGGGGAATTTGGATTTTACATTTTCTAAATGTAAGAAATTTATATGATAAATAATTTCTAAATGACGTGGTAAAATCGATTGTAACAATGAAACGGGCCAGCGTTCTAATGCTTCCGGTAAAACGGTATGATTTGTATAGGCACACGTACGTGTTGTAATGTCCCATGCTTCATCCCATGGTAAATGTTCAACATCAAGTAAAATACGCATTAATTCTGGTATGGCCATCGATGGATGCGTATCATTTAATTGAATGGCTACTTTATCCGGAAAATTATGGAAATGTGTACGCACAACTTCACGTGAACCAAATTTCGATGTTTTATAACGACGTATAATGTCTTGTAATGTTGCCGCACACATAAAATATTCCTGTTTCAAACGTAATTCTTTTCCCTCAAAGAAATTATCATTTGGATACAATACACGCGATATATTTTCCGCTAAATTACGATCCAGCACAGCCTGAATATAATCACCGTCGTTAACTACAATTTTATAAATACATAATAATAATATAAATTTAATAATATAAATAAATCTATAATACAATTTATAATAACTTACAGAATTTTAAGTCAAAATCAATTGGACTTTTGGCCGACCATAAACGTAATGTATTTACAACATTATTACCATAACCAGGTATTGGATTATCGTATGGCATAGCAAATACAACTTGTGTATTAACCCATTTTTTACCTTCGGGTGTGTCAATAACATTACCATAAAAATTAACAGGTAACATAAATTCAGGACGTGCTTTTTCCCATGGATTACCAAAACGTAACCAATCATCGGGTTCTTCTTTTTGTTCACCATTCGAAATTTTTTGAGCAAAAATACCATATTCATAACGAATACCATATCCATATGCAGCCATACCTAACGTTGCCATGGAATCCAAAAAACAAGCAGCCAAACGTCCTAAACCACCATTACCTAAACCAGCATCTTCTTCCAATTCTTCAAGTTCTTCAATGTCTAAGCCCAATTGATACATTGCTTCATCACATGCACCTTGTATTCCCAAATTAATCATTGTATTTTGTAGCGAACGTCCCATATAATATTCCAATGATAAATAGTAGACACGCTGTTTAGAGAGACGAAAAAAAATAACAATTAAAAATTATATAATTTAAGGCACCTAAAACTATAAAAGTTTGGGTAATTATGAAATATATGATTATGTTATATTTTTTATCGGGAATGTCTATAGTGGGCGAGAGCATTACATTTTCATAATTAAGAATAAATAAATGTTGAGGTGCAAAAACTATATTTTATTAATAAAAATATAAATTGAATGTTGGTCTGAAAATATTATTTCTCTGAACTTGTGTGTCGACAACAAGCTGCAATTATTTATACTTTCGTAATCCGGTGAACCGTTGTTTGATCCTGCTGAGACAATGAATATGTGCGATTCTTTTCATATGCCTTTAGTTTTAAATCATGTTTTAAATTAAAATAAGCTGATCGGTGCTGAATATGGTACTGTCTATCCGACATTGTAGCATAATTTTCTGCTGGTAGATAGAAAACAATTACTTGGAACTCGTTCATACACAGTCTTAAACACTTTTTTAGTAATAACTGCACGAGTTTGTCTGTCTGTTACACTATTCGTTGTTATGATTGTATTGTTTCGAAAGATCTTCTTCATCCAAACAATTATCTGCTTTTTGGCTAAATTTTGATATTAATTCAATACTTCCTGGTAATGTTTTATACAGTTTTGATTTTTTACATGCAGGTGTTAACAAATTGCATGCCGCAAATTGGATTTATTTAATGTTTTGTAAATGACTATGACTATTAATTTGTTATAATGAGTGTGGCTGTTTTAAAGGAATGTGTTAATGTGTTGGCATTAATTTTATCTACCTCTTTACAAGAAAGGTGATAATAAAAATGATGTCACTAATTATCGACCGGTTATCTACGATCTCCAAAATATTTGAAAGTGTATAATAACATAACTTTTAATGTTAAATCTATTAAATGTCACGACCAACATGGTTTTGTCAGTGGTAGATGGACGAAATCATATTGGCTTGCTTTTGTTACTTATTGTATTGATAAATTTAGCCTTAATTTACAGGTGAATGGTACATTTACTGATTTAAGGATCACATCTGGATTGTTGTCAAAACTACTGGCGATTGATTGGTTTTTTAATATGGGTTGAATCGGATTTGATCGATCGTTCATCTGGGCTGTTGATTGGCAATAAATTGTCAAAAGCTTTTAGTGTCGGCTTTGTGGTGTCCCGCAAGGGCGTTTTTTTGGAGCCAATTTTATTAATTTTGTATATTAATGATGATATCGATGATGTAAAGATTTACATAATAGATCAACGGATGTTGTTATTATTAACTGATCTTAATGCATTTTATGAATGGTATCTTAAAAATGATATGATTTTAAATATTGACAAAGTGCAAAGTTAAGAATTTTTTAAGTAAAAATAATACAATTTTTATTTGTATAAAAATTTAAGGGTATATGTTTGGAATAATACTGATAGATCACTGGATCTGGGTGTTTACGGCCACGTTGATTATTATATGTGGTTGGTAGGGAAACTTCAGATCGTACGTGGATTTGAGACCTTCATTACTCACAACATTTTATTTAATAAATAGCAATAGAATCGTTTAACAACCTCCTCGAACTTATTGTTGGATTTTTGAATAACATCAGTACAGTTTTATACTGTCGGGGTATAATGTGCTAATATTCTCGCCCCACAAAACGACCGATTTTATTATTTTAATTGAATATTTTACTATGGCTGCATATTGCAATTGGAAAATTGTGTCACGACCAAACGTACGGATCTCCACAACCAAACAGCGTTTCATTCACACCGAGATTCAATCTTCCCTGGAAGCGATATGATATATGTTTATTAAAAATGATTCATTGTCTATCTAAATCCGATATTATAACTTCCACAGCTTCTGCTGACAGACATCTCAAAATTTTAGAATATTCATATTCATTTCTAGAATTTCGCTGCAGATTGTTTAGAAAATATTCGAGCAAATAACAAACAGAACCTCAAGCGCAAATGAGAGAGTGGTACGACATAACCCCCCGGGACACATTCACATCAGACAAAGAGTCACATATTTATAATCAACCGAATCTTTCTATATAAAAATAATTGAATTAGTGAAACATAGTTCGATAATTAAAGACACGCGCATCTATCGAAGCTTAAGTAACATATTCCATTATTGTTAAATTTTTACAAACTAAAACTTATAAGAAATTATAACCACAAACATTTCCAACATATCCGCATAAACTAATTATAAATAGAATAAGATTTTATCTTTTTAATTTAACTGCGAAACAGTGCAACGAAAACATAACAAACAAAACAACAATTTTGAGAGAAGTTTAATTTCCATAAATTATATAATTTAATAGTTATTTTCCATTTCATTTAAATCATATGGAGTGAGTGCTTATGTTATTCAGCAAAAAAATAAAATAAAATTAATTTAAAAATAAATGTTGAGAAGCCAGCCAGCTGTTGATTTGGTACAAGGTTAATCAGGTCAATAGATTTTTTATTGTGTATAGTATATTTTTATTTATGAATCAATTCATTTATATAAAAATAATATAAACTTTCGCTTTCGCTTAACTCAACTACAAAATATTATATTTATATAAAAAATATTGCATATAAACAACAACAGATATTAGATTAGAACGACAATTTATAAATAAGACGATTATTATTATATTAAAAAAAAAACACTCACACCACACAGGAATATGTGTAGAGCTGAACCTCATAATTATTTAGAACCATTAAAATTTACTAATTGATCACAATGCAATGTACGAACGACACAGCATCAAAACAAATAACATAACTAAAACGTATGTAATCCATGGACGAACACAATCCATAACCACCTCAACAAACAATGCCAACACACACAATGGATAAAACTGGGACAATCAACAACATTGTAAACATCACATCAATTGATTCGCCAGCCAGAAAAAGGATGAATCCGTTCAAGAAGTTTCAGTTCGCCATACACATTGCAGATTATTCGAAATCCATTACACAAAGCGAATTCGATTGTAATACCGGAATAAAAATACATTCAATTAAATGGAAAAAAAATGGTAGACACCAAAACATGTCCAGTTTTCACACAATATTCAGCTAAGTGCACGAAAACACGACGTGCATTAATTTCCTATGGAAATTCATAGTGATAACGATAAAAAAAAAATAGTATTATAGTCGTAAGTATTTGACACCAACCAATAATTTGGTAGAAACTCAAAATCACCTCAATTTCTGATGCTTTCATAAGAAGTGAATTGCACGTCTTGAAGTTAGCCAACTGCATCACCTGGAATAAGTGAAGTAGTCTGAATTGGTGAATACGATCGTTGCGAAACAGAACTGCCCACTTTTGTCTTTGTAAATAGTTTTTAACGACTTATTTTCAGTATAAGGTTTGGTATGTTGAAAAATTAATTTGATTGTCTCCATTCATCATTTCTGATCGTTTTTTTCATCATCAGCTTGTTTGTAAACACATCATTTTAGTAGTCATCGATAGACATCATCAGTTAAATTGTTTCAAAATGTTTCAGCAATCCACAAAACCTTTTTCATCCCACCAAAAATACTGGGCATAACCTTATCAGCATGAATATTTCGCGTTGCCTGTATGCAGGACCAGCTTCTCCAGGTTGTACCCAAGCTTTTTAAACGCTTAAGATTCTCATAGTAAATCCATTTTCCGTTTTCTCCAGTCACAATTTTAAGTAGCCAATAATTTTATTTAATGAACTCAAAATAATAATGCTTTCCGCATTTATATAATTTCTTTGGCACAACATTTTCCATATTTTCCTGCGAATAAAATAAAAAGTTATTTAAACTTTAACCAAATGTTTTATACTACGTTGTTAAAAGATATTTATATATGGAAACATTTGAAATACACGTAATGCTATACAATCACCAAATATAATACAAAGTATAAATTACACTTCGGTTGGTATGTTGGGTGTATAGCATACTTGCAAAGCCAGTTGAGACCGAACGCGTCCACCGGCTGCGCATAGTGGAACGGCCTATAATATAATGGATTAGCTACGAATAATGAATAAGTAGCCGCGTACACTCGGTCAGCTGCGTGTATTAGAATTACCATGGGGTGTTGTGTGAAAGCAGCATACGATTAAAGTTATGTAATGATTCAATGATAACACAGTAACGGCGAATGCGCGACGCCATTATAACTGCTTTCGGAAGAGGTGATATACCCCTGTAAATTCCCTACGAATTTACAGAATGATTAAGTATGTTGGACTATGGACTAATCACTCATAAAAAGTAATAGTATTTTGAAAACATCTATCTTTCGTTAATTACAGTACAATTGGTAAATTGTTATATATTCCCATGGCGGAGTAATTTACCAACTTGGGTGTAATGAAAGGTTTATTAGATGACATAAAGCTCCATTTGGAGCAAAATATGACTTAATAAAATAAAATAAAAATATGGTTAACTACCCACTGCGGAAAAACAACCAGTTATGATTTCTATAAAACGGTCTCGGATCGGACAGGATAAACGGCAACGACTTACTTACTTACTCCATGGCGTTACAACCCGGGTGCGGTTTTAGCCTTCTCCAACACGCTTTTCCAATCTGACCTATCCGCAGTTAATGTCTTCAAATCCCGAATTTTTAGGATCTTTATATCACATTTTACTGCATCTAGCCATCTCGCCTTACGTCTTCCGGCTCTCCTTCTACCTTCTGGTTTACTATTTAACCGTTTTTTCGGCACACGCTCCTCCTCCATGCGTACTACGTGTCCAAGCCATCTCAATCTATTGTTCTTGATTGTTTTGACAATATTTGGTTGACCGTACAACTTGTCTAATTCAAAATTGTATCTTCGCCTCCAACCATTCCGTTCTTTGACGGGACCAAATATGCCACCGGAGTACCAGTTATGAACTCTACAAACGGCAACGACTTAAGCAACGAAAACTTTAAAACTTTCAACATGGAATGTTAGAACTTTGTTCTATGGTTAGATGGTTAGTTGCAATAAACTGTGATATAAAGATCCTTAAAATTCGGGATTGGAAGACATTGACTACGGATTGGTCAGGTCGGAGAAGTGTGTTGGAGAAGGCGAAAACCACACCTGGTTTATAACGCCATGGAGTAAGTAAGTAAGTAACTAAGTAAGTAAATAAGTAAGTAAGTAAGTAAGTAAGTAAGTAAGTAAGTAAGTAAGTAAGTAAGTAAGTAAGTAAGTAAGTAAGTAAGTAAGTAAGTAAGTAAGTAAGTAAGTAAGTAAGTAAGTAAGTAAATAAGTAAGTAAGTAAGTAAGTAAATAAGCAAGTATAAGTTACACTACCGTCTATTATAAAACGGGTATTTTCAATTTATACACCAAATATTAAAAAAAAAAAACAAACAAACCGATATACATTTTCCGCATGTCTTTTTAAAAGAATATAATCATCATCGGTAGTGCACAGCTATATTATTCCAACTGGCCAATTGTAATGTTAATCAGTCCAAAATAGACGGTTTTCTAAGTGCAAATATCAGAAATCTACTTTAAGATAGTGCTAAATACTTACGTTAAAGTTATTCGCTAATATTCGCTGTTACAAAAAAAGAAGTAGCTACGTAAAATTTTGGGTTTCGAAAATGGCATTTAAATCAATTGCTAAACCTAAACCAGCCGCCGCCTGGTCGTTAAAGAGTAATATAAAAATATGACCACTTAAATTACGAACTAAAAATAATGATGATGGACAAAAGAAGGTTAACTTTATAGACGGTTTTCATGAATAATCAATAGTTGCTCGGTACAACGGACATTAGCAACGGATTTAATTACAATTTGTGATTTAAATAATAATAATAATAATGTGTACGTGTACAAAAAAAAAATTCTTTTCATTCAATGATTTGTTGATTCAATGATATCATATTCATAAAAACATATATTATAAAATGAGAGAAACAATAATTAGATTAAGTTATAATTACAACAACAATAAAAAAAAAACTAAATAAATAAATAAATAGAATATCAACTATTGATAACCTTTTTTCTTTTTCCTCTATATAAAAACAAAATTATTATTATTTGTATTTGATCCAATTTACAATTATATTAATATTTTGCATATTATTTTGCATATTATTATAATTAGATAATAAAATAAGTAATTATTATTATTATTATTATTATCTATAGAATTAAGAATTTAGATGAAGGATTTTATTTTTATTATAATCATATTTGTGTAACATTTTCTTGATGTTATCATTATATTGATTTTCTCCAAACAAACAACAAATTCAATGCATTAAAAATGTGTATATTTTTTTTTTGTTTTAATATGACCTTTAACGACCTTGCGTTAATAAAGATGAATTTTATGCATAAATTATTTTTTCTTTTTTCATTTGTATAATTTATAATATTATAAGTCTACAGTTCTACACCACTATCACTACACACACACACACACACACATGTATGTACGTTTTATGCTATCATGACATTCTATTTTAATAATAAATTAATTTATAAAATGAATTATATGAATATTATGTAATTTGTTTAAGAAAATAATAACAAGAAACAAAGAAAAATTATTTTGTTGGTTAAAAAAATTGCCGGCATTTTGATTTTTGTGTTTGTTCGCTTTTGTTTTTATTGTTTTATATAAAAAAAGTATGATATAATTATAAAAAAAAAAAATAAATAAATAAATAATAACCCACACCGGCTTATAATAATTTATAAGGGGTTTTATAAATCAATAAATTCACACAGCAAAAAAAAATTGTTATCAGTACAATAAAAATTCTTTTCATTAAAATAGCTGAGGTTGCTACGTTGTATAGCATTGTTGTTGGATGAATACGAATGGATGAATGGATGGATATGATGGAAGTTATTTTCTGGTGATATTCATTGCCGCCATTGCCGGTTTATTACACGCATAACACATGGGCTGAAAAGTTTCCAAAAATTCTAAGAAGTGGCGCCACTAGAATTTTTTTTCATATGATTTTTAGTTAGTACCAACCTTCAAATGATACGTGTCAAAATTTGACAGCAGTCCGACTATTAGTTTGTGAGATATTGCGTTGTGAGTGTAGCAACTTTTGTTAATTGAAAAAAAAAATGGAAAAACACGAATTTCGTGCGTTGATTAAACATTATTTTTTGATGGGAAAAAATATTTCTGAAGCTAAAAAACTGCTTGACGAGCATTATCCCGACACTGCTCCAGCTCTTTCAACAGTACATTTGTGGTTTGCAAAATTTAAAACCGGCCATATGAGCACCAAGGACGAGGAACGCAGTGGACGTCCAAAGGAGGCTGTTACTCCAGAAAATATCAAAAAAGTCCACAAAATAATTTTAGATGACCGTAAAGTGATGTTGATCGAGATAGCTGAGGCTCTGAAGATATCAAAAGAGCGTGTTGGACATATCGTGCATGAATATTTGGGCATGCAAAAGTTCTGTGCAAAGTGAGTGCCGCGCGAACTCACAATCGATCAAAAACAACAACGTATCGATGATTCAGAGCAGTGTTTGGGCTTGTTCAACCGCAATAAAACAGAATTTTTGCGTCGATATGCGGCAATCGATGAAACATGGCTCCATCATTACACTCCGGAGTCAAATTGGCAATCAGCATCATGGACAGCAAGCGACGAACCTCATCCACAACGACCAAAAACGCAACAGTCGGCTGGCAAGGTTATGGCATCTGTATTTTGGGATACACATGGAATAATTTTCATCGACTATCTCGAAAATGGAAAAACCACCAATAGTGATTATTATATAGCTTTGTTGGAGCGTTTGAAGCATGAAATCGCTAAGAAACGACCGCATTTGAAGAAGAAAAAAATGCTGTTTCATCAAGACAACGCACCGTGTCATAAATCAATGAAAACGATGGCAAAATTGCATGAATTGGGCTTCGAATTGCTTCTACATCCACCGTATTCTCCAGATCTGGTCACCAGCAACTTTTTCCTGTTTGCAGACCTCAACAGACTGCTCACTGGACAGAAATTTAAGAGCAATGAAGAGTTGATCGCCGAAACAGAAGCCTATTTTGAGGCAAAAACGAAATCGTACTATAAAAATGGTATCGAAAAGTTGGAAGATCGTTGGAATCAGTGTATCGCCCGCGAAGGGATGTATGTTGATGAATAAAGTTTAATTTTGCAAAAAAAAATGTTTTTTTCTTAGAATTTTCGGAAACTTTTCAGCCCATGTGTTATATAAGCAAATAAAATCACATGACATCATCCATATTAAAAAAATAAAAACCGGCATTTTTTTTGTGTGTGCCTAGAGAAAAACATCAATGCAAAGACAACATTTTCATGAGTTTACGTTTTTTTTTTTTGCATTTATAAAATATATCCAAAAAATATATTGATAAAAATTAATACTTAAGTGTGTTGTTTTTTAAAAAAATAAATAAAATAAAATAAAAGGAATAATAAATATTCCACTCATTAAAATTCAAAGAAGCACAATTTATATAGAAACAAAAGTCTATCATCCAAAATGATAGCAAACCAAAATATTACATTATTTTTATGACCATTTAATAAAAATTTAAATTCATTTTAAATTATTTTAAAATTAAATTTTTATCCATATTTAATATTATATGTTTAAAAATTCAAAGGTTATCGTATCGCGTACATTATTATTATTATTATTATTATAATATCTTAATCTATCGGTGGTGTTGTAATTATGTCTATAATATAAATTATAAATTGAAATAACCAAATTAAATCAAGACTTTTAAAATTTAGAAAGAAAATATAATAAATACATTGTTGCTGTGAAAAAATATTTTAATGTACATACAAAATAAATAAGGATTAAGGTCAGAAATAATAAATATATGTTTATTGTAGTATAGAGTGTGTTAGATTGAATTAAATCTAGAATATCGTAGACGATCGTCTTGATGTCATTGTGAAACATATGCTTTTATTTTTATAAAATTTAATTTTAGAAATTATAAACAAAATTAAATGCAATGCAAATAAAAACTGCATATGACGAAATATAATGGTATTATAAAATATTATATAGAGAGATTAAAATTATAATGATAATGATGTGATGACGGATGAACTACTTTTTATATAAAATAAAATAGCATTACAACCTAAAAGATGATCACCAATTTTATTTATCTATCTATCTCTAATAAATATGATGTTGTTAAGCGATATTTTCTTATCAACTTATATTCTATAAATAAATACTTAACAATTATTTAGATTATGTGTGGTGATAACAACAAAGAAAAAAAAAAGTGGAGGAAATTGTGAGTGTATTTATATATAAAATTATCTCTTACCTTTGGATCTTTTTCATAATAATATTGTTGTGTACGTATCCAACGTGATACCATATGATCTTTAACACAATGTGCTAAGGCAAAATAATAATCTCGTGCTGTTGCTACATTACGATCTTTAACTAATGTATAATGTAAATGACGATTAAATCCTTTTTTCACTTCACCAACACTTTCAACTTGAGCAATTCCACGAACACTAATTTGTTTCCTTTTATCAATATCGGATTGTAATGAAGTCATGATGTTGCCTGATGCTCCTGATGATGATGATGATGATGATTATTTAATTTTTAATTTTTTTTTTTTTTTTTATTAATAAAAGATGATTCTTAATTTGAAAGATAATAAAACAGCAACAATTTTACAAGACCCAACACAACAACAACGACAACAACAACAACGAACAAATTGAGACACACAAAATTACGCTAAAAAAATTAACTTCTTATTTTTCTTTTCCGTATATAATTTATATGCAATTTAAGAAAAAAAAAATATTTAACAAAAATTATATTATATATATTTTTTGTTAATTTAATAAAAACTCTGTAATTTATTATTTGACTCCAGCAATAATAATTAATTAATTAAATTATCTGATGTGTACGTTATCACAAAATACTGGCAGCAGAATAAAATAATAAAAATAACATATAATTTTTCGGTCTTTTTCCATCTACTAAAATAATATCGGTCACCTTGTCAGAAGGTCAGACATGCGCGTTTTTTTTTATTATAATAATGTACAAGATTGGCAGAATTGCCAGATATTAATAAAATTAAAATTTATATATTTCTGTAGCATTTCAAGTTGACGGGTTTGTGATGCTGTCGTGTAATGTATATGAAATCTTTTTTGTTTACATAGAATTTTATAAAATATTAAAACCATTGTTAATAAATAATATTAAAATTATTACAAATCGAATAAAATTTTATATAAAATTATGTTTTTTTTTAAATAAAAAACATCTCTGTTTATTTCTTGTTTTTTTTTTCAGATGGTTTGGCACTGCTGTTTATTGTATTGTGTCAGTGACATCTATTTAATAATAGAATATTATCACAATATCGATATTGTAGATTATTTAAAATTATTTCAAAATAATTAAGAGAGGTTTGATGACATTTTCTGAAAAAAAAAAAACGAAAACGTTTATTCAAATAAAGCACCTGTGTGATCTATATTCGAAGGAAAGACTATATTCATGAAATAATAAGAATGTTATTAAATTATGTTCATGTAATGCAAGTCATACTTCCATACTACAGAATGTCTTTAGTCATTTCCAGCATCTGTTTAAAGGTCAATCGAAACATACACCTCTCATTGAGTAGATGAAATCCAGTAATCGTGTTTCCTCTTCTGCCATTCATAGCTTACATGTACTTTCGATAGAATTCCAATCCACTTCTCAACCAACTTTCCACTTCATGCTTATATTTACCGCATGTTTAGAAAATCTAAGAGCTAATTTATTTAGAATTGCCTACATTTTATCATGTGCTCCCAAAACTGTAACGATGTTCCTCGATAAACCATTTCTCAATTCAATAGGTCACCATAGTGCGACAAATGGCGTTGAATGGTTCTGGACAATCCAATGTCAAGATCGACCCCCCTTTTTGCTAATTTGTTTGCCATGTGTCAACTTATACATACATGCAGCAGGTCATTCCGAGTCTTTGAACACATTCTAAAATTAAACAATTTGTACTCATCTTTGTCCGATCCATGCTCTAATCAAATAATAATAATAATATTAATAATAATCTAATCTAATATAATCATTGTATTAAAGCTAACATTTCGACTTGACTTACTATGATAGATGTATTACTTAAGTTTCATATGGATGAACAGGTTGAATTCCTCGGAATAGATTCATAAATATTGTGATCACTCTACTTCCCCTTTAGGTAGAATTTCGCATCGTCAATGACAATTTTATAAAGCCTTTCTCACCCACTAGCGGCATATATTCAGTTATCTGAAACGATTTTACAAAATTCAACAGATTGCTTCAGTTTGATGCCATTGTTCATTCACGTACCGTCTTGTACCAAAACACAAATCCAGCGGTATCGCTACCAGCAGTAGTACCTTTATACTGTTTAGTGCAGTGCCGTTGACATTTTCTTCAATTAAGATTGCTTTGATCACATCAAACAGTATTTACATGAAATCGATGTGTACTTAATATTTGACGAAACGTTTTATTGCAACAACCAACTCCTTAAGTATTCCATTCCATTTGAAATGTTCTCCGAATTTCATCGTATTCAATTATCGCAACGATTCAAGGGAATAGGATTGTTTGACCCATATGTTTATGTAAAACAAAGCAAAAATCTAACTGGAATAAACATATCTTTCGGCATCTCATTGTCTTACGATATCAGATTTCCAATTTTGATAATCCGCAAACTCCATAACGAAATTCTTTGTGATCAGAACATTTTATTTTATTTTTTTCAATCCGATTGTGGATAGCTTCGAAAATAAAAATAATTCATCTGTTGAAATTGAAATCAGTGCAACGATATTTTTTTTTCAAATGGATACTACAAAAGTATCGTATCAATAAATGACATACTTCGAGTATTTCTTAACCATTTTTGTGCACATCTTTGACAACTGAACAAATGGTAAAGTAATTTCTAACCGTGTTTAAATCGTGCGTGTTCCTATTACATATAAACTAAACACAAAAATCATATGTTCAGTGTTGTACTTGTAAGCCTACATCAATAAATCCATCATCAATTAAACCAAAATAGATTCCACCTCGATGATGTCCAAGTCATATATTCATATGTCATTTAATCCGTAATTCAATTCATCGGGTATTTGGATACGAACAAATTTTACAGTATTTTTTATATCGAAACATTACTGCCATTGAATTATTTAATTATATTTTGAAATCCTCCATCACAAAACCGCTATGGTCGATTTGCTTGAATTTTGAATAATTGCATCTATATCAATAAAAGCATCTATCGAAACATATAAAATTGCAGGCCAATTGGTGAATTGTTATAAATACTCGCATACAGAGCAATTTAGAAACGGATTCCTCGACAAGACAACGCAATTATGTATATTGTTGTGGATTTGTTTCTTACCACAATCAACTTAATTTATTGTAACAAGCAAATTTAACATTTCCTTTTAAAAATAACCAAAATACACATTCACTTCAGTCCAAATGAGTACTTTGTCCATTGTTCTCTAACAATATAAGTTTAAAACATTTTTTAAGCTGTTTTTTGTAGAATTATTTAACTTCCGTCGTTAAATTAATTTAACTTCCGTCGTTTTTTATTTAGTTTTTCTTTTTAAATGCAATATTGTTGTAATTAAGGGTTTAGCTGACGTGTATTTTTGTATAATCAACACATGATGTAGACCGCACACTCGTCGACGGACGACCACGAAAAGTGATCCAAATAGTAGTGGTCTGATTCGATATCATATCTGCCGAGCTATTTGACAAGAGAAAAAAAAAAGTAAATATTTATAGTAAAATTATTTGTTTCTTTAATTTTTATATTTATGAGAATTTCTTTTGAAAACATAAAAATTAATTTAAAATTTTTATAACAATTAATAAAAATTAAAATAAAATTTAAAACTGTGCGTAAAATAATCAATTATTTCCATTATTTTTCTATATGAAAAATTGATTTTTATAAAGAAGAATAAAAGCACTATAAAAATTAAAAAAAATTTATAGATATTTTTAATTCCTTAACTTTTGGTCTGAATATATTTCTAAGATATAGTTTTTTTTTTCGATAATAAATTGAAATTAAAATCCCGTTTTTTTTTTCTTTTTTGGTTTTTATAATTATGTTTTCCATATCTTTTTTGTACTAATTTTTATTTCATTTTATTTTATTACTAAAAAAAATAATAATATTTATTTTAATTATTTTTTTATAACAAATTAATTACATTTTGAATGAATCGCACTTTGCTTTGGCTCCTTAATATTATTTTATTACTATTATTTTTGATTAAATTAATAATATAAATATTTTGTTGTGTGTGCGTGTGTGTGTGTGTGATATTAAATTTTAAAAGAAATTAATAAGCTATTTTTTTTTATTTATTTAAAAACAACTGTTTCTATTAAACAAATTAAATTACTATAAAAAATGTGAAATGAAAAATTAATTCATTTACAATAAATTGGTTCTTTTATTTGTAATTTATTTATTTTTGTTTTATTTGTTTTTGGTAAATTATTATTTAAATTTAAATATTTTTTTAAATCTAAAAACAGCAAAACATTATCTAATTATTTACAACTTTTTATTCTCAAAATATATTTTCAATACGAATTTTTAAAATTTTATTTTCACATTAAAGCTCTTTCATTTTTTTCCCCCCTCCCGCCCTTTTATCTAACTAATTTATTTACATTTAATTTAATTAAATTTGTTTTTTTTTACATTTTTAAACAATAAAAATGTGTGAGATGTTCGATAATTTCTTATAATTTTAAAGCACTTCCGTGTCACAATAAAATAAAAACCAGAAACACGTGCGATATTGGCAACAAAAGTTTCTCTAGTGATAATAAATATAAAAAGCATATTTTGCCTATAAGCGCTGCAGCTCAGCACCGCCCCCCCTCCCCCCAAACAAATTAAATCGCTGAAAACGCAAGTGGATAGTTTGTAAATTTTACTTAAATATCGCAACGCAATTATGAATCAGTGCGTACGCAATTTTGACACATAAATCTGTGTCAAAATCGTTGTCTTGGATTCTGTTCTTATTAATTAAAATAAAGTTTTTGAATTATAAAATTCGAGGAATATTTCGTAAAAATCATCCACACCAACATTTTCAACAATTTAATCTATTTCGTCTTGTGTGTTTCAATAGAGAAACATAAAATAATTTCGGGTGAAATAAATTCAACCTACGTTATTATTCTGGCATATTTAATATTTAATATTAATAATAAATAAATATATATAATTTAAAATTTCAATGCAATAATCAAGTAGTATTAATTGGAAACAAACAGATTCGATGTTCAATATTTTAGGAATGTGATTTTATTTGAAAAAAAACTAAATTTTATTACCATTTGATGGTAAAATAAAAAACGAAACAAAAGAACATTTACAGTTTTTTTTTTGTTGTTGTTCGTTGAGATTCATTTTTTTATTATTTTTTAATGAAAACAAAATAAAAGAGGTAGAATGGATTTTAATTAATTAATTAATTAAATTATATAGCAAATTATATTGAAATAATATTAATAAAGTAAGTACATTTAAAAAATAATAATATTTTTGGTTTTACGAGAATGGTATAATAAAGAATGTTTGATTTTAGAAATACCTCACAACGACGATGCCATATAATAATTTAAATATTGTTCATATTTTACAATTTTCTAATAATAATAAAAAAAAAAAATAAAATTAATTATACCCTTGAAACGCGAAAAAAACAACAATAAATAATATTAATTTTCATGTTTTTTCTTTGTTTGTTTGTTTTGTTTAGGCGCAGCGTTTTTATATAAATTTATAATATCATCATCATCATCATTCAGTATTCAATAGGATTTGGATCACGTAGTTTACGAGAATATTTTAAACCCAATGTATCACTTACATCATTAATAACATTTATTGCATAATCAAGTTGTTCTTTTGTGTGTGCAGCTGATAAACAATAACGTATACGGCCAGCCATTAATGGAGTAGCTGGAAAACCAACACCAACAACAGCAATTTTTCGTTTAACCAGAATACGTACAACAGCTCTTGTTTTTTTTAAATTTTTTTAAACAGTTAAAAGCGGTTAAAATTAATATAAATAATTATAATTGATTTATTTAAATGAATGTAACTTACCCAACTTTTGAAAATAAATACACTAACATTGGTACAACGGGAGAATCTTCATGTCCATATGTAATAACACCTATTTGTGCCAATCGACGACGAAAATAACGTGTATTTCTTGCCAATTGATCTGTTCTTTTTTTTCCTTCATCCGTACCATCTAAACCCATAATAATTTTCATAGATGATAAAATTTGTTGGGCAACCGGTGGTGACATAGTCGATGCATAACATTGTGCATGACTATTGATACGTAAAAAATTTATTAATTTCTGTGAATATAATATAAAAAGAGAAATTATTTTTTTGGTTGTCATGCGCCATTTTATGTGTTATTATTAAAATGCCAGAAAATTTAAAATTTACCTGAGACCCTGCAATATATCCACCAGCTGAACCAAAACTTTTCGTAAACGTACCCATCAATATATCAACATCATTTGGATCTACATTAAAATAATCGGTTACACCACGTCCGCGTGGACCCATCGCTCCAATACTGTGCGCTTCATCTAAATACAGATAAGCTTTATATTTCTTTTTTAATGCTATAATTTCTGGTAATTTAACGACAGACCCTTCCATACTGAAAACACCTTCGACAATTATAAATATTTTTTTCCATGGTTTACCGCTTTTATTTTGACCATAATAAATTGCATTTTGTAATACTTTTTCTAAACTTTTCATATTATTATGTTTAAATACTTTTGTGGTGGCGCCCGATAAACGTAAACCCAATATTATTGATGCATGATTTTTTTCATCACTTATACAAAGACAACCGGCTGATAATAGTGATGGTAAATTTAATGAATTCGTTGCAAATCCCATACCGAAAACAATTGCATCTTGTACACCGAAAAAATTGGCTGTCAATTCTTCTAATTCTTGTTGATGTCGATTAAAACCTAATTCACGATTTGCACTACAATATGCTAAACCATATTCATTTATACTGTGAACCGAATGATCGGCACACGGACCAACATTCGATGCAAATCCCAAATAATTATAGGACCCTAAATTTAAACATTTTGTTTGTGTTCCAGTTAATCTATAAAAATAGAAAATAAAATATGAAATTAATCTCTGCCTGCTACATATAAAAGTAATATCAAATATTAGTATATAAATAAAAACCAATTTACTCAAATGTCCAGCCATAATCATTTGTTATACGATCTCTTAATGTAACTTCGGCACCAGGAACACTACACACAGGTCGATTCCAACAATCTCTAATTCTTCGATAAACATATCGATGATAAAATGCTTCAAATGCATCAAATAAAGGCACATAACCCTAAAAATTGAAAATTTTTTTAAATAAACGTATGACAATATTATTTGGATTGTCTGTTAAATAAATAAAATTAATAGATAAAAAAAACTTACATCACGAAATTTTTCAGTTGCAACTTTTGGTACAAAAAATAATGAATTTATATAGCCAAGAAGCATTAATAAATAAAACCCAAAATAAGTAAGACATGCTGTAAACAATGAGATCTCTTCAAATGATTCCTTTGATTTAACAACTGCGTTTTTATCAACAATAAAATTTGAAGAATTTATTTTATTTGTATCCGCAGTAAATCCATTCTATTATAAGCAAAATAAAAAAAATAAATAAAAACAATTACAGAAAATTTACAATAGAAATAAATTTCAATTTCTACAAATTATTTAACAAATCAAAATTGAACACATATTCATATTTCAATTTTACTGCATTAAAATAAATGATGCAGAGAAAAAGGTGGACGGGACGAAGAAGTGCCCCAATTTTATTGTCCAATGTCATTCTTTTTTCTTGTTAATAGTTTTCATCATATTTTATTTCTTTGGTTTTTTTTTTTACCTGCATATGTCCATTTGTATGTACTTTTAAAGAACCATTTAAATGACCATTATTTAATAATCTTTCATTATTTAATACGTTATCACATCCATCATCGATATCCTTAAAATCATTGTTAAATTTATCACCGGTTTTTGCAAATTTTCTTCTTTGAGTTGCCATCGCCATATTATAATTTATACTTTTTTTTTATTAATATTTTTATTGACCTATACTAAAATACACACTCTCTAAATACTATTTTTACTACTATTTCTACTACTACACCCACTACTCAACGCCAAACCTAACGTACCACAAAATACCACAATACTACCAGTACTAATAAAATAAATTAAACATAATTTAGAAAGAATAGAAGAAGAGGATTAGTCTTACTCTGGCTGCTACCAATAATGCGAAAGAGAAGGTTAAAAAATAATACCGTATGCGAATTGAGATGAGGTGTGCTTTTGCAAATGCCAAAAATTGTTTTATCATTATTACCAACTGATTAATAATAAAAAAAAAAGAGATTCGTTTTAAAAATTCTTTTCGACCATTTGCGTAAATGGTGTTATAATTCATAAGTTTTTTTTTTAGTATAAAATTGTTTAATTGCAATAAAAATTGCATTTTTACCGTTTTTAATTATTTTTATAGTTTTATTTAAGATAATCACGAATATATTATTACAAACAATATCAATTTATCTTTACAATAAAGTACATCTATTCTATTTGTAAAATCGTATTAGGATACGGCCTAATAAATTGTTTTTTAAAGTATAATGATATATGCGGAAATGAACTTTTTTTAATAACAAAAATAATCAGTTCTGAAATCATAATTTTTCTTTAATACAAACATAATATAATACAATTAAGAACAACATAAAATTTACATCTTAAAAATTAAATGTAAATAAAATTTCAAATAAATAAAATACTTAATAACCATAAAATACATTTTTATTACTTCTATAGAGAAATATAAAATATTTAAAACGAAAAAATAATAATTGATGTTCATCAGTTTTTGAATGTGTGTGCGCGTTATTAAGCAAACAGCTGTCAAATTTTGATTTATTATTTATCCAAATATCAATTATAATTAATTAATCAATTAATTACGATAAAATTCTAAAGTAATATTTAAAGAAACGCATTTTAGACTATGCAATAATATATAAGAACGCATAAGAGAATAAATGGCAAATAAATAATAAAAGAATTATATTATAATTTCAGTAAAATTTGAACTTCAACACCAAATCGACAATTTAATGAGTTAATCGTCGATCGAGGCGCATAATAAGTTACTGTTCTGTGGAAAAATATAATAATTTATGCAAAGAATAAAACCGATGTGGTAAGACACCGCAAATAAAACGAAATTAATAATGTTTGACTCTTAAGAATAACTAATAAGAAAAAAAAACGATGGTTTAATAAATACTAAATGATTTTCTTTACCTACATTCATATAAATTTAATAAACGATCGCTCGACATATGACATTAATGAAATAATTTATAGATAAATTGTTAAAATGAAAATGATCTTATGATCCCCCCTATAAAAATACGAAAAAAATTACAATTTTATTTAGTATTCAATATTCTCTGGTATAATTGGTTTACGTGAATATTTTAAACCCAAAAAATCACTAGCTTCACGAATAATACTTAATGCATGGTCTAAATGTTCTTTTGTGTGTGCGGCTGATAAACAAAATCGAATACGACTTTCTAACATAGGAGTAGCCGGAAAACCAACACCAACAACAGCTAATTTTTTTTCTGCAAAATATCTTACAACGGCACTGTAAACAATCGAATAGAATAACAAGATTTATAGAAATTGTAAAGCAAACCAATAATTGATTAAAAAAAAGAACTTACCCAACTTTAGCGAAATAATAAACTAAAAGTGGTACCACAGGAGAATCTTCATGTCCATATAAAATAACACCCATTTGTACTAATTTTCTACGAAAATAACGTGTATTTCTGGCCAATTGATCAATACGATGTTTACCATTTGTCGTTCCATCTAAGCCCATAATAATTTTCATAGAAGATAATATTTGTTGAGATACAGGCGGTGACATACTACTCGCATAACAATGTGCATGGCTATTAACACGTAAAAAATTTACTAAAGCCTATAGCCAAAATTAAAGAAACAAAACGGTTAGAAACGCCAATTTTTTTTAGTAATTATTGACACAAGAAATTACTTTTGATCCTGCAATATAACCACCGGATGAACCAAAACTTTTTGTAAATGTTCCCATTAAAATATCAACATCATTTGGATCAATATCAAAATAATCGGTAATACCACGTCCATTTGGTCCCATAGCACCGACGCTATGCGCTTCATCCAAATACACATAGGTTTTATATTTTTTTTTCAACGCTATAATTTCCGGTAACTTGCATACCGAACCTTCCATACTGAAAACACCTTCAACAACAATTACAATTTTTTTCCATGGTTTACCATTTGGTTGTCCGTCACAAATTCCACTTTGTAAAACCATTTCTAAATCCAATGTATCGTTGTGTTTAAATAAACGTACCGTGGCGCCGGACAAACGTAAACCCAAAATTATGGATGCATGATTTTTTTCATCACTAACAACTAAACAACCCGGTGACAATAATGATGGTAAATTTAATGAATTCGTTGCAAAACCCATTCCAAATACTATAGCATCTTCAACGCCCAAAAATTGTGCTGTCAATTTTTCTAATTCCAAATGCAATGCACTCGTACCATATTCACTTCTTGGACTACACGCAGCCAAATTAAATGTTTCTATAGTTTTTACTGAATTCTCTACACATGGACCCGAATTTGCAGCAAATCCTAAATAATTATATGATCCTAAATTAAGATATTTTGTTTGTGTGCCCGTAAATCTATAAAATTTTGTATAATTAAAATAATCGTTTCGTTTCGTTTCGTTTTTTTTTTGTAAAATTTTTAATTTTTCATAAAACTTACTCAAATGTCCAACAATAATCATTTGTTATACGATCTTTTAATGTTATTTCAGCTGCCGGAACACTACAAATTGGACGATTAAAACAATCACGTATCCGTCGATAAATATATCGCATATAAAAACATTCAGCAACGTTAAATAATGGTGCGTAACCCTTTACAAATACGTGTTTTGGTTACATATAAAGCGAATAGAAAAATTACAAACAAAGAACACTTACTTCACGATCGATTTCGGAGGCCACCTTTGGTGTAAAAAATACTTGATTTATAAATCCTAATATCATTAATATATAATATCCTATGTATGATACAATTGGTATATAAAATGGTATACTTTCGTATGATTCTTTTGTATGATCAGAATATGAATATCGTACTTGTTGCTGACATTGTGCTCCACTCTTCTTATAAGTTTCATTGTTTTTTGTATAACCATTTGCCTGAAATATAAATGAAATCAATAGGCAAAGTTAATTTCTTGTTAAATATGTAAATAATTTTGAATATGTAATTTCGATCTGTGCAGATACCAAATTTCTACATTACATAAGAAACTGAAAATGAAGGTGAAACAATTATTAGAACTGATTATCCGAAAAAAGTTGATGCCGCGAGACGGATTGTAGAAATTGTACCAAATGATTCAAAATAAATTAAATTTAATACATATAATTTTTACCTGATTATTATAATTATGGTGATAATAATGTCCGTTTGATTGTTGTTCTAATAAACCATTTAATTGAGATTTATTTGTTTTTAAATTATTTATTTCATTATTTTCTTCATGCAATGGAATGGCATTTTTACGATTATTAATTATATCATTTTCTACAAATAAATTTCGACGGGTTATCATATTTTCCTACTATTTATCTTCTAATTTTGTAAAAAAAATTACGTTTCTCTTAGTTTTATATTACTAATTATATATTGATTTATCTATTTTAAGAAATCTGTAAATATAATAAAATAAATAATAAATTTGCAATGTGTTAAAAATATAAAAATAAATTATATAATAATTAACAGAATTTTAAAATACAAAAGAACATTAATACAACGATTTCAAATCAAAATAAAACCAGAAGAAATGAAATTGTTATTTTATATTTTTATACCATTTAAACAGTGAAAATTCTATTTTAGATGTTGGTATTAAAATTATATAAAAAAATGTTACATAAAAGATGTCAGCATACATAGTTTAGTGAATAAATTTTATGTTAATTTAATTTTTTGACAGTAAAATATGACATTTCAATATATTTTCTTTTCCTACCCCTAAACCGTTTTATACCCTTGGTTTTGGTGTTACCAAAAAATTATTTGTTTATGAAAATAAGAAACATAAAAAAAACAAAAATTGCAGAAAGCAGAAGCAAAAGTAATAGCAAGAACGAAAAAAAGGTAAAAATTAATCATTAAAATAAAAAAAAGTATAAGCAAAACGAAAAGTTTTTAGCAGCAATTTGCAGAAACAATTACAAGTATCGGCTTATTTTAATATTGGTAAATATATATAGTTTTTTATTCTTCCATTTTAATTATTTTATATTAAATTTTATTATAAAAATAAGGATTTTTAATTGTTGAAAAATGATGTCAGACTCAGATGGTATTTTATAATTTAATTCGTCCATGCAATAATGATGGTATGGTAGAGTGTTTGTGTGTGTGTGTGTGTACTTTTTATTTGTTTCTTTTATATACATTTTCAATATTTTCATTATTTATTTCATTTTCGTATTCGTAAATTATAATTATAAAATAAAAAAAACTATGATAGAATACATTTTTTACATAAAAAAAATTAAAATATGACTCATTCAAGGTGGGATTTGGTCATTGGTGTGCATTCGTGTGTTTGTGTTGTCTGGAAAAATACACAAATTCATATTCATGTAGATTTATTTATTAGAAAAAGTAAAGAGACCGGCTACAATTGCGCATGTTTGTGTAATTATAATTTTGTTTCTTGTAGTTTTATTCAAAATTAAACAAAAAACAAGATACAAAAATAATGTGAAAAAAAAAAAAAAAGAAACCATTTGAATTAAAAATATTTTTTGTTTTTAATCTGAAAAAATAAAAGAAACTCTCTTTGCTCTTGCACTTCCTGCTCACATCACAATATTACATTCACCACATATCACACACAAGAAAAGATTTCCATATATTTTTCTTTAACTTCATCCGTTGTTGTCGTCGTCGTCGTCGTCGTCGTCGCCTCCGCCGCAACGTATTTGTTGTTGTTGGACTTTGTTGGTATATATAAATAATTCCGATAACTGTGTGGTAAAATCTCTTTATATTTTCATCTCACAATTAAATAAATAAAAAAAAAAACTGAATTTTTATTATATTATTTAAAAAACGCAACTACTAAACAAATAGTAGACAAAGAGAGAAAAAAAATAAAAGAAAGGAATATAAATATAAAACATAATTCAACGATACAAAACAACGACGTTGAGTATTTCATATTTATTACTTTTATGGATCAGCGTGTTAAAATTGTACCACAGCTGAGATAACAACATTTAAAATAAAATTTTTGTGTGATTTATTTTTTGCATAGCTAAAAAGAATAAAATTATAATTAAAAAAAAAAAAAACGAAGTGCTTTTAATCATTATACAAAAAATATAATACAATTTTTGTTTTTCTTCCAATTTTTTCTTTATATATTATTCATTTATCCGAAAAAACCAACAAAATATTTGTCATCACCATAAAAATAATAATAATAATAATTTTAATAAAATTATAATATTAAATAATTAAAAAAACAAAAACCATGGATTTTGATAAACAATTACCAAATACACAACATTTCGATAACGATGATGATGACATTAATGTACAAAAACCTGTAGTAACATCAACAATGCAATCATCATCATCGGACCACTCCCCAATGTCAAATCAATCAGGTGGTGGAAATTTACCAAAATCAAATGCAAGTTCAGCTGATGGATTTGAACATATTGATGAAAAAATTGATTTAGATTTGGATTTACTTGGTGGTCATGGTGCAGGTGCAGGTGATGTTGGTTTTAACACTGGTCCACCACCACCACTGCAACAACAACAACAACAACAACAACACAAATTTTCTAATGATTTAATCGGTGATTATTTGAATGACGGCGGTGCATATGGAAAATCACAAAATGAAAATATACATACACCATTTGCAGCATCGTTACAAGATCAAGCAAAAGCAACAATGGATTTTATGCATTCTGAACGTTATATAAATGAACCGATAATGCAACCGAAACAACCTAAAGATATTCCTCAACAACCATTAGCTCCAGCTCCAACTGCACCGCCGCCATCAAAACAATTTGATGAATTCAAAAATTCATCATTATTGGATGAAATTGAAGAAGATTATTTAAATCCATATGCTGCTACAGCTGCTACTAAATTAAATGAAAAATTTTCATCGTCTGAGGATTTAATTGGTAACATTAAGGATAATGTTGAAAAATTGGTTGAACCAATATCAACAAAACCAATAATTGATACGACATTAACGCGTGATATTGGTTTTATACAAGAACCAATGCCACCAATGTTACCACCAAAAAATATCCAAGAAAAACCATTTGAAATTCCAAAACCAGCTGTAGCTCCACCAAAAGAAGAAATTATTAAAAAACCAGCACCACCACCACCATCACCACCACCACCAGCACCAACAACAGCAACAACTACATCATCATCATCAACAACTGTAAAACCAACCCATGTTGAAGTGATTAAAGATGATAAAAAGAAATCTGGAACCGGTAAAGGACAACGCATATCAGCTGAAGAAATGTTTTATAAAATTGGACTTGGTAAGTTTTATTTTGATTTATTTTTCATTCGTTAAAAAATGCATGATTTTGTTTTTTTAGAATTTTGTGTAAAAATAGAACATTTATAATTTGATTATTTGTTTTTTACGCGACGACGACTAATTGAAAAATTGTTATTTTATTTTTTATTTTTTTTATGTTGTGCAATCCATAAATTGTTTTAGATTTTGTGTAGGTAAAAATGGTACGAAATAATCAAATAAATACGTGTGTGTATTTTAATACGATATAAAAAATCATTACATTACGTTATTATTGCGAAACAAATTTTAATGATTGCGTTTGGAAAAAAAAAGGTCAAGGTGATAATTGCGATATTTTTTTTTTTGTTTCCCATTGATAAGTAAATAGCAACATTGTGACAAAAAAGGGATCTAAATTATGGGATGAAAAGGTCCTTCCATTTACTATACGATAAATTGTATGAATTTTTCAATATAAATTTAATGGTATTATATTAAAATCTTTTCATATACATTTTTTGTAAAGGTAAATTACTGAAAAATAATGATTATAAAATGTAAATATGAAAGAAACGAACAAATTCTATTGTGTGGCAACGCAATTATATATTTATATTTTTTTTTACTAATTATGAGTCATTTCAATGATTTTTCTATAATATTTTGTGTTTTTTATATTACTTCTTTTATGATATATATATTTATTAATAAGCACACGCAGAGAAGAAGTGAAGAGTAAATGACTAATGAATTCTTCTTGCAATACATTGTGAATTCATTGGTGTATGCATGCGATAATAAAAAAACAACTATATATTTTTTTCGTATTGTCTGTCAGTGGTGAGGTTTGGTTACACACCGTAATTTGTGTTGATACTTTTTTTTTTTTCAATTTCTTTATTTTGAGTGCCAACAGAAGAGCACACAAATAAAAAGTAACCAAGTAGATTGAAATTGAAAAATCAATAATCATTTGAGCTGTTCAAAAAAAAAAAAACAATAGATAAATATAGAATATTAAGCAAATGTTTACAAATGAAAAATTAGTATTCAAATAATAATAATATTAATTAAAAAATATGAATATAAATGTATACAGTGAATATTTTATATAAGCAATATACGATTTATAAGTGAATATTGCATTTAATCCACATTTCACATTCAGTTAATATTAAAATCCAACGTTTAGAGTTAAATTTTCATGTTAAAAATATTGCTGGAAATATTGTATGCAAGCGAATTTGTTCAAAATATTATATTCAATGGAATATTTTTGTCAGCCATGTCCGTCAGTTTGGATTATATATATTCACTGTAATCGAATCTATAGCCAGAGAAAATTTTTATGTTAATTGATATTGCGCAATATTTTTAATTTAGAATTTTATTATTTATTTATAATAATAGAAGAAAAGATTAGATATGATATTAAATTATTTATAATTAACACGAAATCATAATATACGTGCGCAGGCATTCTTATCGTAGTTTTAAATTAAACAAATATTAAAATCTATTCAAATGATAATTTTATAATTATAAACTGAAGATCAATAGAATTGTTTTGGGAAAATTATTTGAAAATAGGTTTTTCCTCTATAATTAATATATTTAGAACATACTCTGTTTTACTACTCTCATTATCTGAGCCGTATTTGCATCGATCTTAACATATAATAACCAGAAGGTGCTATGCCTATAGTGAGTACGCTCGGTGGTGAAAGTGTATCTTTGGAAGCTCTTGCAACGAGCGTTGTCATACTAGACTATGACTTTACCGATTGTCTTTCGTAAAAATTCTCTGTTCAAATGTTTCAATTGATATTTGGGAAACATTAGCAGTAACATTTTTATTAGATTTTATAAACTCGTGGTACACCACTCTGATGTTGATGGTTTTCGTGGCATTAGCTAATGACTTTTTACGTTAAGGAGTGTTAAAGTAGATGTACTTATTATCACCAGTTACAGTAAACCGTAGAAAATTATTTTGCTTTTGCTTCGAAAGCAAAGACGACAATGCGACAATAACATTTGTCGTCAATCAGTGTGCGGTAGCGATTTTCCTTCTTTTTGATGGAAACAGCTGACTCTCCCAACTCATCGCTCGTCGCCAAGTTCGTTCACCCGGTGAGCTTGCAACAATTGTGCAAATCATGAAAAAAGTATTAAACGTTAAGAATTTTATTCAATTTTTCATATTAGAATTCCAGGTATTTTAGTTAACAAATAATGTAATGCGTATTCATTTAATAACTAAGAATTTGACCTTTGATTTTATCGATATATCACCACCATTGATTCTTTGAATGTGTGACACCGGAAATTCGTGCATTGTGAAGTCACTGACGCCTGGAATGTGTTGTGCTCTGCTGGATTTATGGAATTTAATGTATATGGGTTCCAATGCTAGTATTTATATTCGGGAAATCAATATTTATTGTCGATTTTGAATTATCTGCACCATAGATTTCTTTGTACTCATATGTCTGCGTGCCTTCTGATGGTGTTATGAGATGGATCAAATGTTTTTGTTATCTATGCTATTGTTTAATGCTCACGTTTCTATTGGTAATATTTGTCAGGTGTAGTTGTGAATTATTCTTCATTCTGGGTTTTTGGTACGTTTTGGTATAATTAATTGTTATTGTTTGTACAAATTAACCAATGTTAATGTTTCCTGAGATCAGTGGTTGCTGAGATCTTGGATTGCGGCCTTATTTCCCCGTGCTTTATGTATTCATCGTGCTCAATTCTCATATTGTCAATATTATTGCATTTCTTATACGTTGACAGTGTGATTGGATGGTTTGTCATCATTTTAGCTTTTAAATTAAGAATTAATTGTTGAAGAAAATAGAAGGTTAAACAAAACGATGAAGGATTTCTTGAAAGAACCTCTCTATATTAATTTTTTTTATCGATTGTTTAATCAACCATCGTAAAAATAAATTTTTAGTAAAATATTTGGTTCCTACACTTTTCAAATTTTTTTTTCACAATTTAAATTTTTTATCGAAGGACAAAAACAATAATTTTTTTTAAAACGCCTTCTTCAAATGTAATAAATATTATATTACCCAAGAGAATTAAATTAGTTCATTAAATATTACTCATTATGTACACTCTGTCCCATCAATAATCGATACGAAATTGAATCGAAATGAAATGAAATTCTTTCAATCGAATTAAGATATTTGAAATAGTTTTATTTAATCGTACTATTGCCTTTGATTGAGATTTGCGACAAAATACAAAATACGTTCAATAAATACATAAAAATAAATGTTTTTATGTCTTTATGTTCGGTATGTTTTCGAAAATGATGTCCATTTAACTTTGTAATGAAGATATGACAGTAGAATATTATCACAAGATGAAAATTTTTAGACTTTCAATGAATGCATCGAAATGCTATGAAATTTTTACAATAAATATTATTAATTTTTTTAAATAAATTTTTTCACTTAAAATTTATGCCAGTTATTTGTGGGACCAGCAGGTGGGTGCGCGCGTACACTCATTAAGAAATTATATTTCAAAAATATACATGAAAACTCTAAAAGAAAAAAACTAATACAAGTAATAAATATTTAATTATCGATGCGCTGAATAAAAGTGGTGAAAGAATACAACATGTATTAGACCAGTACCGCCGGAAGCCTACATTTGGTTAAAACTTTCCAAAAGAAAATTTCTGTTTAGATAATTGTTTTATAATTATGCTCAAAGTGTTCATTTTCGCCGCATGCATGAATTTTTGGATTGATTTTGCGATTTCATTCAATTTTAGATTCTTTGGCATAAAATGTGGGTCGGCGCATATTAATTGTTTAGAGAAGCATAATATCTCTCTAGTTTGTGGAAATACGCCGCTCAACTTTTATGTGCAGCCTCATAATTAATCCGTTTTTGCCCTTCCAATCATTAGACCATTTTTCCTTCCTCAATTTGTTACATTATTTTAATTTTATTTATTAATTATTAGGTGTGTAGTTTGAAAATACCCGCGTAGGCACGTTTATATATTAACTACAATGTTAATATTAATATTTAAATGAAATTATGATCAATTAAAAGTTAACATCTTCGTCCAGCAAACTTTCACGTAATTGTTGGATTCTTTGTCTGAAGAATTCTTTTGAGCGAATCCATTTATCGAGTTAATTTTTAATGTTTTTATAAGCAGCGAATCTTGACGGGCTAACTTCATTTCAACCGGAATAAGTTGTAGTCTGAAGTAGCTATAGGTTTGGTGAATACAGCATATACGGAATAGAACTTCCCATTGCTTTTATTGTAAATATAGTTTTTAACGACATTTGCAGGTTGTAAGGTTTTAGTTGTCGTCTCCATCGATATTTTAAGAAGAATTCATAGCAATTCATGGTACTCCTTTTTTGATGCCACCAAAAATACACGCAATAACCTTATATCTGCATGAATATTTCGCTTTGACTGTGATGGATTAGATTCACCAGGCTTTTCCTACACTTACGAATATGTTTGTAAATCCATTCAATCATAATTTCAGCCGTTTATACATGAACCAAATGTCATTGCGTCTATATGTTTTAAAGGTTATATAAAGAGACTTTTCAAATACACATAATGCCGATTCACGCACGTAATATACATACAGTATGAGTTACACTAATCTATATTATAAAACGGGTAGAACCATTTAGTATCTCTGTGAAATATTCACGTCATCGTTGCATGTATGTAGCTATAAAATACAATAGTATACACCACTAAAAATTTCACATTCCATACCAGCAAATACAAATAACATTTATAACTTAATTTCTATTAATATTTGTTTGAAACCATTCTATGCCGGTGCTATCAGATAAGCATATTTTTAACGCACCATAAGTTTCCACAAATAATCGAAGACATTCAACGGCACTGTTTTTTTTTTTAATAAAAACAAATCTATAAAATTCGTAATTTTCACTGTGCGTTAAAAAATTGTATTACCAATTCTATCACATTTAGTTGATTATAGTTGAATGTATAGAAAATATTTGAAAGCTCTTCTATCACTTCCACATACAATAGTGGAACAGTTTAGTATTGCACGTAACACGTTACTGTACTGAACTATTTATGACCGGCACACACCATAATAATATTAATATGTGTAACTAAAATTGGATTTAATTTGCAATTATATGATTTACATTAATTTTAAAATGGATATAATTGAGTTGAGTTTAATAAATATTTTCATTAAATACTATGTCTTTAACCAAACCGCGCACCATTTATAGAATAAATCACCAATAAATTAATTATTCTAAAGCTTGAGTATCAAACGACTAAATAATAATTATAAAATGTAGCTACAAAACAGTTGTTACTCATTCAAAATTAATTATCAATATTTTTATATAGAAATAATCATACGATAATAAATACTTTACTTATGATATAATATACAATACCTGTAATTGGTAATTTGTTATAATTCCATAAAAAAATATCCATGAGTAATTTTATGATTGATAAAATTATTGAAACATTTTTAATCTATAAATAAAAGAAACAAGTATGTGTGTGTGTGGCCTATAGTTATATGACGATGTCACAACGTCAACTCTCATCCGATAGGTTAAATGTACATTAAATTATACAATTTATTAAGTAATAATAAGCGATAATTTTCCTATCAAATATATGTGCATTGTGTTCATATGTGTGTTGATAAACAAATAAAGATAAAGTTTATCAATCAGTACAATATCAGAAATTAATAAAATAAATATTGTAAAGTAAAACTTATATGTAAAATAATTTAAATAAGGTCAACCTGTGCAAGAGTATATCCAATAAGTCTTATAAAAAAAATAGTTTATCCACATATATGTTTTCAAAACAGTATATGCATTTTTGTTTCGGCTTCGACTTGACTGCGTACCATACATCAGCGAAATCATAAAGAAATGAGTTTTGATTGCAGTATCTTTATACAATTACGACAAACTAAAATAAAGAAATGGTCGATATCACAAATTCCGATTAGAATTATATGGATCTAAGTAAAATGCATAACTTCAACCTCTTCTTTTCGTTGTTGAAAACTTCGTATAAACAAAGTAATGCTAAACACATACCACCAATACAAAGACTCAGCTTTGACATAAGCGAACACAGTGTCCCAGTCAATATAGTCTATAAATTTTTTTTCGAGTTATTAAACTTCAAAATTAAATGTAAAAACTTAGAAATATTCAGAAAATCACGTTTATTTCCAAAAAATCTTTCTTCCTATAATGCGCACATTTCGACTAATTTGAATTTTAAGAACAATATAATTTGTAAAACAAATTCAATTCTGCTGAACCATTTCACAATACAGAAAGTTGTTCTTCGATTTTTTATGACTTCAAATAAATTGGTACACCTATAATGTGATTCTGATATAGATGGAATTATTACCTTTAGGAATTTGTACCATACAATTTAAAATCCTAAGTATTTCGTATAGATGCTACGATCATTTCAGTGATTGCAGTCGTAAAACAATAAAAATTAAAATTATCAAAAGTGGTTAAATTGGGTCATTGTTAGCCCAGGTACACACACCCAATTCGTTTAGACCACACTGACTACGACCACCTGTATTTACATTTTTGGTTTGATATAATAAAAAGAGCTTAATTTTTGTGATAACAAATGATTAAAAGATTAATTTTAATTTAAAGAAAATTATAAATATAAATATATAATTAAGATAATGTGGACGCCATCATAAAAATAACAAAGGGTCTATTATAGAATATTGTAGGTTAACCTATATATTTTACTATGAAAAATACACACATTTTATAATTTTATAGGAGAAATACCCAAACAGTTTTTCGTTATAATAGAGTGCTGAAACAAAGTCTTGTGAAAGAAGTTAATTTGACAAAATGTTTGGATCCAAAATCTTCGCTCCGCCGCCAGATCGTAAGAATTTCTCATAAAATAATTAAAAATTCAAAAGTTCGATTAATTCATGTCATCTTAACTCATTGATGTTGATTTCCCCATACAATTTTATCTTTATTTTCGCTTCTAACCATTTAATTTTTTAATGGAACCAAATATGCTACGGCAAGGAGTACCTTTTTTTTAAAAATCCACAAAAACTGTTCTTTAAACAATCCTGGAACTGGACGTCTTATGGTATGGTTCAATAGCTTCAAAGTCATTTGAAGATCAAATTTTAATTTTCGAATGGTAACCACGTTTTTTAAATGGTATCGGATAAATGACACTCCGCAGTGATTCTATAGTGGGTAATATTATACTTTTATTTTAATGAGTTAAGTAGTTTTATATACTTCCATCTAACTTTACCAGGTGTTGAAATATGAAATTATCGTTTTTTAAAGAAAATAAAACGCTTATTTTAAAGTGAAAAGATAAAAATATTTTATTCATATTATCGCTGATCATCGTTTTCTACACATTCTGACCACCTTTCTTGCAATTTGTGGATACCGTTTCCAAAAAAAATTGTTACTCTTTTGATGAAAACCATTCAGAGAGCGAATTTTCGACTTCTTCTGATGTTTTGAAGTGCTGGTCAGCCAGAGAGTGTTACATCGATGAAAACAAATGCTAATCAGAAGGAGTTAAGTCTGGAGTGAATACGGCGGGTGAGGTAACAATTCCCTGCCAAGCGTTTTGATTGTATCCTGAACTGGTTTTGGTCTGTGTGACGGTGCATTTGTCATGTTGCAAAATAACTGTACCATGTCTTCTTGCCCATTCTGGTCTTTGTTCGTTTAATGCATAGTTTTCAATTGATCATTTGTTGTCGATAGCGGTCAGTATTAACAGTTTCATAAAATTTTTCAGAAGTTCATAGTACACCACACCATTCTGAGTCCACCAAACACAAAGCATTCTCTTCTTACCGAATCGATTTGGTTTTGCAGTCGATTTTTCTGCGGTTGACCTGGTGTAACCCATGATTGTTTGCATTTAGGATTCTAAAAATAAATCCGCTTTTCATCACCCAGTAACAATTCGATGCAAAAAAACTTTTTCTTTTCTGTTTGGCAAGCAAAATTTTACAGATTGTTTTTCGATTTTCCATTTTTCCATTTCAGTCAATTCATTTCAGGCACCCAATTTTCCACACTATTGAATTTTTCCCATCTTTTTTTTAAAAACGGTTGGAAATTGTTTTTTGTAAAACATTTAACATTTCTGCCATTTGTTTTTGGCATTTTCTTCATTCCAAATTTGTGTTACAAATAATTTCATATTTCTACACCTGATCGAACTTATCGCTAAATATTTTTAGTTCAACATTTCAAATATTATCGAAAAAAATGGTATTCTAACAATCCTTTTCACAATATGCTTAAATTCGATAATATAAGAAAATCAGATTAAATAATATTGCAATAATTCAATTGGAAATATTTGTGTATATTTTATGATAATATCCAGAACTGGTGCTGGGAATTTGGTCCATTTTTTTTTGCTCCATACACGATCAAAATAGTGACCCATTTGAAAAATATTATTATTTAAATAAATACATGTAAATATCAGAAATTGAACCAGCTACTTTACGATTTAATTAGCGTATGAACGCTACGTATAGCACGCGCTACTGAGTGTTTAAAACAAAACCCTCCAACAAAACAATTCACTTAAAGAATGATAGAATTTAAGTCTTTATGGCAAACTTCTTGCTTGTAAAATATTTTCCAAATGGGCTTACGTTAAAAACTACAATATGCGTTGCGTGATCGGTGATTATCTTTTCCAAATTAAAATGTATATATTTACATTTTCCTATCATAAATTTAAATATATTAAAAATTATTGACTCTCCTCGCCCTCTCCCGATCTGATGATAATAATAAATATTATGTATGTGATGGAAAAACATAAGATTGCAAAAATTACATCATATTATTATTTTCATAGTCTGATGTAATAGCTGTTCTATTATTGTGGGTGCGCGTTTATAAATATAAATATTTTATTTTATTGATGTTTTGATGAAGAATTGTATAAATTAAAATTGTGATTAGAAAAATTATTAGCATACAAATATATTTAAATTTAACTTTACCGATAATTAACATAACATTGTATTAGAAGAAAAACACCTAAAAACATGATCTATTTATTAACATCCAATTACCAATTACTCTCTATTTATACTGTACGTAACAAAATAAAAATGAGTCAATTATCAGTCATCATCGGAATCAGTATCAACGGAATATATAATATTATAATTATCATATTCAATTTACTTATCGTTATCTTTATCATTTTATATGTTTATGCAATTTTTTTTAGTGTATGTACATTTAAAATCATCTAAAAACTAACTCTAACAATAATTAATCTAATCTATTATATACGTGTTTTATCTTTATATTGTGCTAATTATGTAGGTTATTATGAACTCTATATTATTAATAGATTTCAATTTTCACCAGAATACCCGCATTAATACCGCAAAAGTATTGTTTATAATATATTGTAGACGGTTGCATTATTGCTGTTCACGTACATCCTGTCACAACACGTTATTCTTCATTCACACTCATCTTTTTTAAAATCGAATAAATATTGGACGTGCGATATTGTAATAATGATTTGTCAGGCAATTGATGATATATTTTTAAATTTAAATAATCATTGTATTTATTGGTACATCAAATTAAAAATTATAATCAAATAAATTGTTTGATTGGGATAATTTGAATTAATATAATGGGTGCTCTGTTAAGAGCGATACAAATGTTGAAGTTAACAAAAATACAGAAACGTTACTAACTGCAAAACTTCCAAACAATCGTTATTTCATTAATGATGCGAATTATATATTGGCCTCCATTGCCTCAAATGTTTTTGCGGTTAATAGCCAACATAGACGCTTCATTATTTCGAAAATAATAAACGGATCGATGATGAACTACAAATAGAATAATTTGCATATATCAAACAGTAACATAAATCTTGAAATATAGCAAATTCAATCCCCACCATTTAAATGGGAAATTTTTGGGTATTTTAATACTGAAATTTTTCAGCTAGTTGATGACCATTTTGTTCGTTTATGGAATAAAAAAAAAACTGACAATCTTTAAAAATATGATTTTGGATGATGCTCAAAGATTAACAATGTCTGCACACATCCATATAAAAATATAGAATTATAGAAGCAGTAATATTTTTTGTTAATTGCAGTACAATTGTTATATATACTCCCATGCGGCGGAGTATAATTTACCAATGTATGTAATGAACGTTTATAGTATAGATACCATAAGCTCCACTTTGAGTAATATGACTTAATGCATATCATCCAGTCAGTACTTGTGGATGTAATTATAGAGACTCAAGTGAAAAAAATATCTATACGAAATGAAGACAATGTTCGATAGTTTTATAATCTACATTTCGTATATATATATTACAATGGTGTATCGCTCTTAAAAGCACACCATCATTTTGATTGATTTAAATTGACCTCGATTTATTATTTACATAAAATTATATTGATGTTTTTTTTTAAGAAATTTTATTGTACAAGTATTAATAAACAATGAGATTGAAGAAACTTGCAGTCATAAAAGCATCTATTTATTTATTGTGCAGATAGAACTCCTCGTCTGTCTTCAATTTATTGGTTTCATATATTTATTTTTACATATATTATTATTGTTTATTCCTATCTACACACACACACACACACACACACACACACACACACACTCTGTCCGATAAAAAAATAACTAAACGTTGATACAGGTTATTTTACGGACCCACGCAGAAAAGAATCTGAATCGGAAAATATGCTCAATCAATTGAAATACTTTGTGTGATCGTCGATATATAGCTTTTAAGCTTAATAACAAATACCATTACTTAATGTATTCTATTTTTGTTTATACACTTAAGAAAATGTCATAAAACATTAGCAAGTTTGTAAAGGTCGGTTACGTAAATCAATCAGCAATCAGCAATCACATGGAATGATCTTGCCAGATCCATATATTTGAAAGTTATTCCAGATTATTTTTCGGACAGATGGTGTGTGGATAATGTATTGTTTATACGATCATTTCAAGATGTTCAAGCGCGAAATGAAACCGAATTAATTTTACGTAAATATTATTTAAAAATTTGATGAATTAAAGCTGAATTCACATTTTTTATACCAAAAATTGGCTTCAATTGACCCGCGCACGATAATTTTTATAGCCGCAGACACTTAACTATAGTAATTATTTTTAAATTATAGACCATTTGTTGTTGACCATTTTTCCATTCATTATAATTTAAACTGGAAAATTATAGTATAAAATAGAATTTCGTATTATTCTGAGAGATGAGCGAAGAATAATAATTTGTATGTCTTTGTAAAAAAACATGATTAAAATAAAAAGGACGGATTCATATTTGTATACCCAATGTATTGCTTAAATCATCATCATGTCAAAATTTTGTTGTTGCATTGTATAGATAAATCAGTCAGTCAATATTTTATAACAATTATTATTTGATGAAATAAATAATAATAATAATAATTATTTATTTTTCTATATTCGGTCATTGATAACATGCAGCTTTTTTGTGGTTGTTGTTGTTGTTATTGTTAATGTATGTTTTTAAATATAGAATAACTCAATGACTTATCACAAACATCATAAATTAATCAATTTTACTAATTTTTAGATGCTGTTTTGTTTTGTAAAAATATCAAATGTATAATTTTTTGTTGTTATATATTTATTGCTACTAAAATTTTAAAATTGGTATTTTTTGTTCTATATACAATATTTAAATCAGTTGTTAAGAAATTGTATAATTAAATTAATTAAATTATAATTGAAAGAATGTCATATTGATTAATTTTTATAAATATTTATACGGTTATCATTATATTTTTTTACCGTTGACATTGATTCCAATAAAGAATAACATCAGCATTTATGTTAACAAAATCTAACATGCATAACTAGCATTAGAACATGTCACATCAATTTTTACAGACGTACTATCGTAATTAGAATATTATGATGTTGTGGTATTGGAAAACTATGACATCAGAGCCTATTATATTATTCCATCAATCTATATGACGGTCTTCCCAATCATTTACAATTTCATGACATGTTTATCAATATTTATTGTGGTATCATCGCACAATGCAATTCACGTAAATATTATACGCTAATGATATGTCAATAACGAAAATTACATTCGGTTTATTACGCACCCATTGAACATGACTTTTTCAATAATAGCAATTAGTATATGAGAACTTTGTATTTATTTAAAAAATTATCATTAACTTTACAAATTGTATTTTTAAATTCAATCAAAATAATATTATGAGCAACGAAAACATTCAATATTTGGAAAATTCTATTTAACAATTTATTTGTTCAAATACAAATATTACAGTCACAACAGGGTGGCTGACAATAGGGCGAGACACTGCCACTACCCTATATGTATCATAATTTCAAAACAATTCTGTTGAAATCTTAATATGTGCGCCGCCGATATTTTGATTGATTGATTCATTCAATTTTTTGTTGTCGGAAAGAAAGAATTTTTTTTATTATAATCATTGAAAAAAATGTTTGTTAAAAACTTATGAAATGAAATATATTATTATTATTATAAATGTCAGTTTACAGTCGGCCAAATATACTACTACTAAAGACTGACAATCGCTGACAGTAATGAATTTACTAGGACTCCTATGGAAAAAATTGCATGTAGTTTACAATAAAAGCAGTAGAACATTTGGTCAGAGTGAAGTGTATAGTCTTGTCGCTGGAGACTGAAGTGATGATAGGTAGAAAGTGTGGGTTAGGGCAGCGTAAACGATACGATTTTGTATTGTCTTGTTATTCTAAGTGGATCCATATGGCATCGATATACCAAATATTTATTACATTATACAGTCCAGGTTGGTAAATTATTCCATTTATTTTAATAAATTTTTGGGATTATTTCAATGATTTTAATGACGTTCCGAGAATATAACACTCATTGTCAGTTATACTTCTACCAGTGTATACAGTGTTTTTGTAACCTGGAAATTTTAAACTAATTCTTTTTTGATTTTGATTTTATTCAAATTTAATGTAATATATATTAGTAATGGATTAAGACATTTCCAGATCGTGATTGTAAATTTAAAGAATTAACGACATGTCAAGGACCTTACAAGGTTATTTTTTGAAATTGTGCATGTGATAAGTCAAATGAAGCGTAATTACATTAGAATTCGAGTATAATTCGGATTGAATAACCTTATTAGGATATTTTTTGAAATTATTATTTGATTGAAGGATTAAGAACATTTCAAGGGCGTTACAAGTGCATTATAACAAATAATTTAAAATATTAAAAATAGTTAATAAATCAATTTGATTAATTTTTTAATATTCCAATCCAATTACTTGTTCAATTCTTTGTTCACATGAGGTGTTCAATGCATAATTTAAAAGAAAATCCTTGTAAGTTCCTCACAAATATCCATTTAATCCTACTCGATTCCTTGTTTAATTCTCTTTCATATGAGCTATCGCAAGAAGAATAATAAAAAAAGAAAAGTATCCTTGTTAGGTCCTTGAATCAGCAATTCTATTCATTGTTTGACATAAAACTACCATAATTATAGCATTATGGATGCCATAAAGTGTCACAAAATTCGAAGTCACTATTTTTTTACAAAATTGGTTCTGAAAGGTGGTGACACTTATAATTATTCATTACTGAGTAGGTAATCCAGTAATTATAGCACTCTTGGATTATGTTTCTAAGTTCTAAATTCATAATTTAAAGAAGTCAACTAAAAATTCACTGGGTTATGCTTGTTATTATTTTATTCAGGATTACATTTGTATGGGAAGCGGTTGAAACGGTGATCAGATTAAATTCATTTTCAAACTGACAAGATCCAAGGTAGGCAATAAGCTTATGCCCAGAATTTCCTCAAAATCGAGTCAATAATATATATAATATATTGATCGGACTGGACTACCTAATGGATCATAAGTTCTATATTTAACTTATTGGATGCCCATAATTACCTGTCCGCTTTTAATTTAACGAATTTATTCAGAAAACAGCAACAAGGATAGTCGGAAACATCAATTTGCTATCTTAAGTAAATAAGAGACGAGAAAGGAGTAAATTTCAAATTGTTCTGACCTCTGACCACGAGATGCGTGTTCACCACTATAGTGTTAAATTAAATTTCCAGTTGTTTCTATAATTAACTCAACAACATTACAAAAACAAGTTTTTTTTTTTCATTTTAACGGAAGTTGAATCTTCTTATTATGTTAATATACATTCGGTATACAATTAATTATTTGTAAATTTTTAACAATTAAATTAGTATACAACAAAATATACATTATGTGATTATTTTTATACAAAACATTTCTTTATATATTTTGATTTATCTTTTCGTGAGAAGAAGCCATAGTTCCTCTATATATTATTAGTGAACTCTATTAAAATACAATAAAAAATCTAGTTGTTTTAATTCATAAATTTATATTTGCTAAAAGAGAAGTGCCACATAATATTTCTCAATATAAAAACGAAACAATTAAATTACATCTGATTCCATATAAAAATAATAATCTGTATACAACGCACACACAGACATGCGAATCTTCTCGACATATGGAACGGAATGAGTACTTCCGTAAGTGAAATTCATTGTTTTTAGTAGTGAAAAATACGAAATAAATCGTAGTACTAATTTTTTTTCATCATAATCTTTTAATATAATTCATAATTGTTAACATTTGCATTTGCATACACATATACGCTACAACTACACTTATGTAAATAAAAATTCTAAACACTAAACGTGCATAGTTTTATATTTTTATTCAAACATTACGTATTTGATATATATAAGATACAAAAATCACGTTGAAACGTTATATTGTGGATTGAGTTGAGTGTACACTCTTTCTTATCTATATAAAATTTATCTGTATCTGCATATTATACGCAACAAATACACACATTCACATATTTAAAAAGGTTTTAAAATTAAAAACACACACATATATAATATATATAGAGGCACAAAAAATAGCGTTGAAACGTTATATGACGGAAGGAGTTGTAAAATTAAATCTTTATTTCTAAGAAATTTGTTTGTTCGGTTTGGTTTAGTGACTTTATTTTTAATTAATAATTATTATTATTATTATTATTTATATTATAAATTAAATTAATCAGTAAAGACAAAAAATACTAAATTTATTAATACACCTTCGAACCGCAGCAATTCTTTATATTAAATTTATTATTCATTCTGCCGTAAGTGGAACGTAGAAAGACATATACAAAAAAAATTACATTCGACTTGATAAATAACTCCGAATGTGAATAAAATAATTCAATATTTATCAAAAGATATTTTCATAAGTTCATGCGTGCAAGAGTCTAACGAACGAACGGTGATGTACCATGAAGCTTAAGTCATAGTCTGGCACTTATATATTTTAATATTATTCGTTTATTAATGAAATGTCAATAAATATACAATTCTCTGAATAAAAAAATCATTGGCACAGAGTTCCGTGATTATCCTTAATTTATTGTAGGATACATATTGGGTATATGCAAAAGTAAGTTCCGTTTTTTATTGGTCAAAATTACATGTTTATTTTACAAGTATATGAAAGTGGTATATTATTTAAAATATGTTCCATCGCAGAAGTTACTTCCCCATCTTTCAGGCAATTTACGGATTCCTTGTCTGAAAAAAATCTTCGATGTTACGTTTTGTAGCGATTCATTTATCAAGCCATATTTTTGATACTTTCATATGATGTAAATCGTTTGAAGGGTCGACTGCATTGACCGAAATAAGTGCTAGTCTGAAGCAACTATAGGTATGGTGAATACTGCAAGTAGAATCGAACTTCTCAGTTTTTCCTTGTAAATAGTTTTTAACCACATTTTCAGTATGACGTTTGACATTGTCAAGTTTAAAAATTAATTTTTTCCGTCTATTGCATCCATTCTGGTTGTTTTTCAATCACTGCTTGGCTTCAAACGTGTTAGTTGTCGTCCACAAACATCACCAGTGATAGTTTTACAAGTTTTCTGCAATTTATATAGGACAACAACACAATTTTGATCCCACACCAAAAAACAGAACATAACCTTATCCGCGGCGCATCGTTTGTGATGAACCAGCTTCATCACCAGGCTGTACCCAAGCTTTTTTTACGCTTAGGATTTTCATTGTAAATCAATTTTTCATATCCAGTCACAAGCGTCAGCATCGAAAACAAATTAATAATACTTCCCGAATATTGTCATTTATTTGGATACAACACCTTCCCATTTACCTACGAATAATAAATATAGTTGCAAACACTTCAATCAAATTTAAAATACTCGTACGTTCTGAAGAGTTTATAAATAGAGTTTTCAAGAGAAATGCATTATAGAAAAATGGAACTTACTTTTGCATAAATCTAGTTGTGGGGATATTTTGGTAAGAAAAACATATTTATTTGAAAGTAACGGTAAATTGTATTTTATTCAAAGTATTTGCCATCTGAAGCTACAACTTTTGACCATTTTTGTGGCAAATTATGAATTCCCTCATAGAATAACTTCTTAGGTTTTGAAGCAATCCATGAATCCAGTCATTTTTTCATATCTTCGTATGAATTGAATCGCTGTGCAGAGAGGGGCTGACGGCATCGATCGGAACAAATGGTAGTCTGTTGGAACAATGTCTGGTGAATATGGTGGGTGGGTAGGACTTCCCAGTCGAGTGCTTCTAACGTTTCTTTGACCGGTCTTGCAACGGGTTGGTCTAGCATTATCATGCTGTAGAATCACACGGTCATGTCTGTTGGCATATTCTGGTCGTTTTTGATGCAATGCTCAGCTCAATTAGATTAATTGCTCGGTAACGTTCAGCAGTGATGGTTTGTCCCGGTTTAAGCAGCTCATAGTACACGAAGGTGGTACCACCAGATGCACAACATAACGTTAGAACCATGAATATTGCGTTTTGGTGTCGATGCACCTGGTTCACCTGTCTTCACCAATGCTTTCAGACGTTTTGGATTATCGTAATGGATTCACTTTCCACATCACCAGTCACAATTCGATGCAAAATTTAATGTCTTTGAAGCAAAATTTTACAACAGTGTTTTTCGATTTTCTTGCTGTCTTTCCGTCAATTCATGTGGTATCCAAAACGATAGCTTTTGGGCCATTGCCATCTTCTTTGGAAACGTTTGGAAACACTTGCTTGGGTAACATCTAATGCCAATGCTAATTCTTCTTCCATTTGACATGGATCTTCGTCTGAGTAAAGCTTCCAATTCTTCGTCTTCAAATTTTTTTGGTGCTCCAACACGTTCTTTATCACTAATATCAAAATCATTATTTTTAACCCGTCAATTGTTGTTTTGTTGGTACAAAATTTTCCATTTTTAATCAACTAAAAAAAAAATACTTGTTTACACTTCAACTGAATGTCATCTACTGAATATGAAAGTTGGATTCAACTACTACAATAGGGAAGTATTGCCACTTCACACTGCGTACAAGCAATACTACTTATCTAATACCTATCAGATTATTCCCAGGACTTAGTTATAGATCATAGCCTGTGTCACTTGTTGTAATAATTCTAAAAACATTTTATACGGGGTTGTTTATACTTAAATTCATTCACATTTCGTTCCTGTAACTGTACTATCTCTAACTAAATATAGTATAAGTATACTATTTTATAACATAAATTAATATCAATTATAAATGTTATCTAATCTATATTTAGAAACAAGAAAAAAACAAAGCAATGATATTACAAATATTTTACTAATTCAATTTAAATCATTTATGTTAATGATGCTGATGACATTTGATTTGATGTATATCTCACGTTTTTTTCATATACGGTCGTTACTATACTATTAACCATTAAAATATTGTAACAAAATTAAATACAATAATTGTGAGATTTAAGTAAAAAAAAAATAAAATAAATAATGTACTTGTTATGCGCGCACAGTTCAGTTCATATACATTTCATTACGCGAGTACAACCGAACTGCGATTTAAAAATGAATTAATATATTTGGTATAGGATAGATATAGGAAGATACAAATAAATATATATTTATGTTATGTGACCTTGATACTTACCAATTAAATCAAATTTAATTTAAATTATATCTAATAAAAATTCCAAATAATTTATTTTAATTGTTATAATTAGATTTAATATTTGTTGTACTCTATCTCACTGACAATATCTGCGTGTAATATAATTTATAAATAAAAATAACTATTTTTGAAATGTTATTTATTTATTTTTATTTGAAATATACAACAACAACACAACAATTGGGTTGTATATCTGGCGGAGCTAGAGCAGATAAAAAAATGTAATCTTCATAGTCACTATCTGTCACTTTGTAATCAATTAAAAATGTACTACTAAATATAGATGATGATGACAAAAAAATCCCATATAATTAATTGTTCACACACTTTTTGTGAAATTAATTGTAATAATATTAAAATACAATTTATGCGTATCAAATGGTGTTGAATTGAATGCACTTTTATTGTTATTTATTTATTTGAGCGTTTATAATCTCGCTAACTAAAACATATAATTAAATAGATTAAATTATTTATTATTATTATATTTATTTATAATCACTTTAGATCAATTTAATTTTTTACAATTAAAATACCTAAATTAAATAATTTAACTTTAAATTTTTTTTAACTATACTTAAATTTTTCTAATTTATTTCATAACAACGGAAAAGATGACAAAATCTTAAGAAATTATAAATTTTATCATTTGTTTTATTTTTATATTACGGAGAACACAAACAGACACTATCACCAGAAAAAAACACAAAAACACAAACAATCAAAATTATTAAAATTAAAACTATGTCACTTTAATTAAATTCCGTATATTTGTTATTGATTGAATTATTAACAACGATGCTGATATTATGCAGAAATTATAACAAAACCAATAAGAAATTTTGCAATTTTTATTAAAAAAAAATTTAAATAAATTGCTCTGCTCTGCTTCTTCTGCACGCGGCACGAATATATTTTACTAAAAAAGGCCTATCGAAAACTAAACTATATTTTTTTCTCACAATTCAAATATACAAAATAACAAAAAAATGTGTGTTATAAAATAACGACGAAAAAATTGTCTTTATGTGGTGTCACGTGGTATATCAATAATTTTTTGTTAAGATAAGATAGTGTTTATATATATTTAGGTGTATTTTAATAGTAAGTAGTACATACAATTATAGTACATACATAACAATATATGTTATATAATAATTTATAGTATTTATATATTTATAGTGTAATGTTTGTGTGTGTGTGTGCGTGTATGTGACCTCTATGTGTTAACCATCCATTGAAGTGATTATGAATTATATGATATAAAAAAATATTGTAATTATGATGTTATGTTTAACACTAAACGTACCGACACTTCGTATATACCTATTCCTACCACAGGGGGTCAAATGACCCCTATAAAAAAAGTTATATTTTCGCAAGTTCGGTGCATGAATTAAACCTTTTTTTTAATAACGATTACAAATTGTTAATTTATTAATTACATAACACAATTCAAATTTCAAACATAATAATTAATTTCGATTTTAATGTTACACGATTCTTTTTTTATTTTGATAGCATTTTTTACAAATTATTGGGTCTTCGATGGCACATTTTCCACACACATATTTTGTACATTTCATACAAATTTTTGTAGTTTTGTTTTCCTTGCAGAAACTTATTTGGCACTTTTTCCTCTTTTCCACACATGAAACTAATCCTGAATCTGTTGAGGTTTCCTGCATAATTTCTTGTTCTTCCTGTTGCTTTTATTGTGAATCTTCTGCAAGTTCTTCTGCTAATTTTAGTAAAAATTGTTGCCTAGAAATTTTATCGCCAGTTGTTTCTGTATATAACACCCATGAATTAATTCCAGAGCAAGGTCAAGAATATTAAAAAAAAATCTGTAGAGGCCATTTTCGGGATTTCGATTTCAAGGAGTACTTTCTTGCCATCTAATCTGCCATGTCTACACCAAATTTAGTGCTATTATAAAATCTAATAGTTTCGGGTAAAAACTTTCCCTCTTTTTCAATGCGTATAGATGAATGTCTTGAGCTAAGTAGAAGTACCGTTTTCGTCGGCTTACTTTTGTAAATTGTAAGTGTACATTGATTAGCTTTATATAATTTCGTTGAGAAGCGTGGCATACCATCTTTCGTTTGTTTGGCAAATTTTGGCAATTCTTTTTTATTTGCTCGAATGGTTCCCACAATAGTGGTTTTTTTCTTTAGTAACTTTGTAGCTAGAGATACACTTGTAAAGAAATTATCAGAGTTGTAACACTTCTTCCACAACCTGTGAACGGTTCTAATAGTTTTAGAACTACGAATTCCCCAAGCGGAACTGAAGAATCTCTGGTATCAACCTTCCCTAAATATGGGAATCCATTTATAATATATTTCGTTTTGACATCAGACGCACGCCAGAACTTAATTCCAAACTTATCAGGTTTGTTTGGCACATATTGTGTAAACCTGCACCTCACTTTGGTTGAAAAAAGTTGTTCATCGATGGCCTTGGTCTTGTAACACTTTTGACTGTTATGGATGAATTTGTACCATACTTCTGATATCAATGCAAATTTATCAGTTTGTAGATGCTGACTTCGTTTATTTTTTTGTATCAAATCGGATAAAACGCACAAAACGTATTCCTGCTCATGGTTTTTAAAAAAAAGTTCTGGACCCCATTTCTTGTTCCATAAAAATGAGCTGTTTAAAATCTAGACTATAGTGGAAAAATACTCAATTTTCAAATTATAAGACCATATCCACTTATACTACTACATCTATTATGTGGACATACATATGCGTACACAGATTGATCATTTTTGATATTTCTCCATAGGAAATGACCTAACAAGGGGAAATTATGGTTAACATAGTTATTGCAACGTGTAAGAATGAGAAAAAATATACGGCAAAAACAAAAAAAATGTATTTATTTAATTATCCGACAAATATAAATCCTCATGTTTTATATTCTTATTTTTTTGTCTCTCAGTAAACAGTAGTCTGTATAGAAGCCAATTTGGAAGAAAACTTGAATATATGTTTTCAATAAAAGTGGTATAAAAAGAATCTGATTTTAATGTTAATTTCAAAGAAATTTAATAAGCAAATGTCTAAAAGGGGTCATTTGACACCTTCTGGTAGTTTTAGTGTTAACCCCTTGTAGTTTTAATTGTTTGAATAAATTGTAAAGTTATCACAAAGTAAATTTATATTTATACGAGTAGTACTCGTGATACTTTCACAAAGTAAAAATAAGTTTACACGAGTCAGACTCGTGATTGATTTACAAAGTAAAAATAAGTTTACACGAGTCAGACTCGTGATTGATTTACAAAGTCAAAATAAGTTTACACGAGTCAGACTCGTGATTAATGCACAACAGGTTAAGCAATTTTATTTGTTGTACGAGAGGGCAACCTCAAAAGTAAGAGGCTCGCCAACAAACGAAATGCAGTTTTTTTTTTTTTGGCAATTGCTAATTTTTCAACATAGTCTTCTTCCAACTAAACTCACTTGCAAGTTTTTGGATTCAGCAACAGCAAGTAACTTTGAAAAATATACTCCAGTTTCTGCAATAACCATACAGCATTTGATGAACATTTTTTTTACTAGCAAAACAATTTTTTAGATTCGAAAACAAGAAATAGTCACTGCAGAAGATAAATCTAGATTGTATGGTGGTTGTGGAACAATTTCGAATCGTATAATTCGTCGTTCAGTTGAAATTGCAAGTGTCTGCTGCGATGATGAAAAAGTACTTTTTTTCCTGTTAAATGTGTTCATTTTTCTAGACTTCGCGCATCACACAATCGATGCAATAATAATGCACTATTAATTAATTTTTCCTTTTCTGAAGATAATCGATGAATATTATATGTCGTGCATACCATAAAAAGAAGTGGTCATAACCTTTCCTGCTGACCCCACAATTTTTGCCTTCATTTGGAGGAGCTGTCCTTAAACCAGCTTTGTTTTGATTGTTGTTTGGTTTCTGATGTGTAATCATCAACAGTGATGAATGAACTTAAAAATTCATTTTTCATCACGTTTATAGATCCTTGAAAGCTCCTCACAAAGTCTATTACGAATAATATCTTTTGTGGCAAATTCAATAAACGCTGTCAACATCAGTCAATTTTTTCATGTGTTTACTTCATCATGTAAAATATTCCATGGACTTTAAAAATATCAGCACGAAGCTTTATACAATTTTTTATCACTTCATGCACAGTATTTCTTTTATGATTTCAATAGCATTGATTTCATTTTCGTCTTCCTGAACGATGTTCCACTTCTGTGTGCTTGTACAACCCATTTTAAATTGTTTTTTTTTCTTTTCCCATGATTTTACGGTGCAGTCTGATGGTGGTGCAATAGAACAAAATCCAACCGCTCTTTGATTAATGTTGGTGTGCAACCTTTGCTCATGGAAGTGTTTTTTAATCGCTGCGCACAAAATTCTTTTTGTTCCATTTAAACAAAAAAAAAACAAAAACCGCAAAAACTACTCAATCTATGTTTCTGAAAATTTACGAGAAGTCTTATAAAAAGGTTTGGGTCTATAGTGATCAAAAGTATACATTGCTTCTTTAGATTACTACAATCAGTCCTATTATATTCAAATGTATAGTCTCAAATGTATTGTTAAATATATGTTAGATATGAACACAATATTTTCAAAGATAATTCACTCAAATCTAGGAAATGATAATTTATAATTGAGTAATTTTTAGTACCGAAAATAGTGGATAATTTTTTTTGTTATCCATTAATAACTCTCGAACTTTGAATTGAAATAAAACCACACAGCTACAATTTGATTAATTTTTTTATATTTAAAGTATAGTAAAGTATGGAATATAACGTCGTTCAGCCACGGCTCCGTTTCGTAGCATGGATTCTTTGGACCCGATTTTCGCTGATTCTCTCACATAAATCAGACTGAATTTCAATTGTTTTGCAATTCATTAAGTGTATTTTGTTGGTATTATATACATACATAACTCCAGGTTCGATAAAGTCCAGTGATGTTAAGTCACATGATCTTGAGGGCCAATTAATTGCTCCATTTCTGGAAATAATGGATACATCAAAATTTTCCTTCAACAAATTGATTAATTCATTAGCTGTATGATATGTGGTTGGTAATACAGTCTTGTTGAAACCATATATGTCTTCCGCATCGGTATCATCATGTTTTGTGAATAAAAATGTATTGAGCATTGCTTTGTAACGAACTGTAACTGTGACATTTTTTTTTTGAAGACAAATAGCCCAAAATGAGGATCAGTTTTAAGTTGGTTTAATATCTGAATATCCCCGATTGGTTGTATTTAATAAACAAGTGGTCATAACCTTTCCTGCTGATTTCACACTTTTCGCCTTCATTTGGAGCACTTAAACTAGCTTTGTTGTGATTGTTGTTTTGTTTCTGGTATGTACTGATTTAAAAATTCATTTTTCATCACACTTATAGTTCCTAAAAAGCTACTCACAACGTCTATATATTGAAAATAGTTTGCAATATTAGGCAAATGCTCGTGATCGTTTTGTATATCAGTGTCACCGTTAAGTGACAGTTTAAAGTGTTTGTGGTGCACTTAAAAATAGTTTTTAAAAAATGAAAAAAACGGTATACGAAAAGTGATTTTATTTAATACAAGCAGTGGTCGGCAATTTGTTAAAATGCACAGAATTTCAATTGGACGTCATCACCACCATCAAACCCTTGTTAATAATATATGGGTATTCTTTTCTTTTTGGTACAGTCACAGTTCCTGGTCATTAAAACGCAGGTACGGTTTTGGCCATCTCCAATACACTTCTCCAACCAGATCTATCCGCAACTAACGTCTTCCAATTCCAAATTTTACGGATATTATTATCACAGTTCACTGCATCTAGATATCTAGCCTTTGGTCTTTCGGTTCTTCTTTCTCCTTCTGAATTACCAATCAACAGTTTATTTTTGGCACACGTTCCCTTTCCATGTGTAATGTGTAAATACAACCGGCTGAACAAGAAATGCCATTGCGGTGAATTTTTATGCAAAACTGTTATACCTAAACTATACATTTAAAAAAGGGTTAAAATTTAGTTTAATGATATTATAATGTGGGACTTTATTCGATGTGGTCATATGGCGGGGGGCATATCAAATTTGTTTTTTTAGCCTAGGCTTGCTTTATTATTTTTGTATTACTACAGTACAAATAAAAAATATAATACATAGACATAAAAATTATTTATCGTTCGCATTAGTAGACGCTTCAATATAGAGATAATATTATGTCAATAATTGTATATTTAATGTTTCCATATGTAATTTTGATTTATACAAAATTATGCGTGCAGGTGGAAAACACCACCTAAGTTTCAATGAATTTCATTTATTATTTATTTATTGATAAAATAATGTTTCATAATTATTTATTATATCTAAAAACATATCTATATCTATAACTTAAACTACATCTATATCAAAAATGTTAATCTATATATTTATTTTATTTTATCATAAGAATTATCTATATTCAATATATTGTAATAATAATTTTTGTAAATGTATTGGAATTGTTATCAAATTGAATGGATAAGAAATAATATTTTATTTTATGAATTTTATATTGAATTGAACATGAGATTATTGTGGTGACTGTGGATGATTAATTTGATTAATAAAATGTAGATTATTTTGTTATATAATATTATTATGTGTGTGTGTGTGTGTGTGTTTAAAGTAAAAGATAATTATTATGAAAGGTATAAATTTTATTAATTGAAAATTAACCAAATTATATCTCTCTGTGTAAACATTTTCTTTAAACAAATTTATTGATTTTTAAAAACACTAATAATTGATATATTTTTGCATTATAGAAATTGAAAATTTTTCTACGCTCTTAACAACAGTGAATCCTAAATATTGTAGGTAATTTATAAATAATTTATTTTTTGCTGATAACATATCACACACACTATACAGAGAAATAAATTTTTTCGAGATCCATTTAAAATCTTTTTGTATGTATATGTAAAAAAAAGGTTATAAAATGATAAGAAGTTTGTTTGAATGTTTGTATAATTTCAAATAATTCATAAATCAATAAATTATTTCTTTAAATTGTATTTTCACATTAAATTAATTTATTTCACAACTCCCCTATACTATTAATATACTTATCTCTAACCGCCTCTGTGGAATGTCTCTATGATTTCAATCTATAATTAAATGGTAGACATATGAACACCGTACATATGTTTGTTGGACGACAACAGTATCAACCGATTAATAAACAAGCGCACATGAAATTCTACTTTCATCATTAATTTTTGAAATGATCTTGTGAAAATAAATATAAAATTAAAATGCGATTTATTTCCAATATACAAAAACATCCTACATATTTGAGGTTTAAATTTAATACAGTCGAAATTCTGTCTGTAATAAACTCTTTAATCCCAATAAATTTTGTTACCTACTTACTACATGCCATTAATACCCAGGTGCCTTCTCCAACCTGACCCATCCGCAGCCAACGCCTTATAATCCCGAATTTTAAGAATCTTAATAATCATACTTTTTCGTTGCCTAAGTCGTTGCCATTTATTCTGTCCGATCCGAGGCCATGTTGTAGAATTCATAACTGGTTGTTTTTTTCGAAATTGTTAGTTAACCATACGTCAAACCTATTTAAGCATTCGTCAAAATTCGTAGAGCATTTACAGAGATATACTTCACCTCTTCCGAAAGCAGTTATAATAATGGCGCTGTTGACACTCGCCGTGACCATGTATTCACTTAATCATTAACTAAGTTTTAATTGGATACTGTTTTCATAAACAGTACCTCTTAGTAATTCTATTGCACTGCTGCCATATTGTCCACGGCTACTTATTTATTATTCGTATAGCTAACCCATTATAAGTCGTTCCACAATCCGTAACCTGTGGACGCGTTCGATTGCAATTGGCTTTGCAAGTATGCTATACCCAACATACAATCGTCAACTCTATCTGTATTAAATGATGTTTTTGATCCCTTGAAAATTCCATGTAAAAAACGGTGCCAAAAGCACCACACTGAAATATTGACATTTTTTAATTAATTTCCAACGAATTTTAAAACAATATAGTTTTAGTGTCATAGGCATTATAATAAAGATCCAATAAAACTGATATTCGGGAGCGGTCTGCGAGTTATATTATATAGAAATTGTGCAACTCTTGGAATTCGATATTCAACAGACACACATCTACTGATAAGAATGCACAACTGGTGGCTGCATGTAAATTTGGATGAAATTGAGTATGTGCGCTTTAAATGGAGTTATGCAGGTAGTTTCAATCAAATAATTCCTTCAAAATTCATACCCCTAACTCTTCTCGTTACTAATCCAATTACACATCTGACTGATCTGCTGGTTTATTTAGATGTAATTTAGTATACGAGTAGTTAAATGACATTATGCAGATTGTTACTGCATGTAAAGTGACTACAAAATTTATATTTTATGAACAATTCTCTACTACTTCAATTGCACATCTGACTGTTTCGCTGCCTTATTTGAATGAAATTTAGTATGCGCGCTTTAAATGGAATTATGCAGGTAGTTTCAATGGAATTACTTCTAAATTCATACGCTGGACACTTCTCCACTGATTCAATTACACATTTGACTGATTTTCTGATATATTTGAATGAAATTTAGTATACGAGTGGTTAAATGACATTATGCACATTGTTACTGTATGTAAAGTGACTACAACATTTATACCCTGAACACTTCTCTACTGATTTAACTACACATCTGGCTAATTTGCGGGCTTATTTGAATGAAATTTAGTATACGAGCGGTTAAATGGGGGTTGTGCATGTTGTTACTGTAAAGTGACTTTATAATTTATACCCTGGACACATCGATACTGATTCAATTGCACATGTGACTGATTCTCTGAATTATTTAAATGACATTTTACCAGCGTTAAATGGAATTATGCATGTTGTTACTGTAAACTAACTTCAAAATTTATAACCCGGACTCTTATCTACTGATTCAATTGCACGCCCGGCTGATTTGCTGATTTATTTGAATGAAATTTAGTTTACGAGCGTTAAATGGAATTATTCGGGTTGTTACTGTAAAGTGACTACAAAATTTGTACTCTATATGTACATTTCCCTACCGATTAATTCAATTACACTTCTGACTGATTTGCAACTTGCATGAAATATAGTATACGACTATTACATGGGTCTATGCAGGAAGTTCCTATATGAGTTTATATTGTTCTACTGATCCAATTACACAACTGGGCGATTGGATCACAGTGTGTCCCGTATGAATTGTGAAGTAAGTGCATATAGGAAAATTCTGCTTAATCCCATTTCACGAAAACCTACCGACTATTTTATTCAAATAAACATCAGCAATTCAGTCAGATGTGCAATTGGAACAGTAGAAGCGATTCTGGATATGAATTTACATGAAATTTCTATAGAAGATATAGACTGCAAATAATTGATGACATATTGATGTCCTGTTGTTGAGTTGCGTGTTATAACTTTAATTGCAATAAAATAACTTGCAAAATATCCAAAATATTTTATTTTACATAAATGTTTTCTCAAAAATCTTCACACTAAACATAGATTTCAGCGTTTCTCCAGTATTGATAATTATTAAATTTTCAAATTATTATTAAGAATATAATCTATATCAGAAGATTCAAAACTTTCAAATTGATTTGATTATTATATGAAAATCAGTGAACAAGTAATAATAGGTACTTTAAAGATGAGACTACCGAAAACTCAGTCCAAAATAAAAAATTATCAATTATAGCATTTCCCTCATTGGCTCCACTAAAAGAAAATCAAACCGTTTGTGGACAACACCCTGTGTGTGTGTGTGTGTCAATCTTTTACGAAATTTTGAAAAATTATTTAATTCAATTTATATTTAAATTATGATCTTCTCTATTTATAATAAATTAGTAGGCAATAACAGAATCAAACCATTGACACATATTTAATTTTATTTTAAATAATACTAAATTGTAATATATTTAAAGGTTATCGCATTATATTCCGATTGTTATAGACATTTTAATTAATATTATATTGTAAATTGTATGTTCCCATAGATACTCTAACTGTTATCGCATTTAATTATTCATTATTAACCTTTTGTCGATTCCTTTCATTTCTTACAATAACTCTGGTGTGAACAGTAGTAATATAACTTTTGTATTGAAATTCATTTTATACATTGTTGCAAAATATTAAATAAAATTTCGATAACGATTATTTTTATTTATTGATTACAGAATGTTTTGTCCTTACATTTTATTATTATTATTATTTATTTTTTATATTTGTTATAATTATTAAACTGATTCATTTATCTATTTCTATTTTTTTAATGACATTTAATGACTAATTTTAAGTCACCGAAGATAATGAGAGAAATACTATATTATAATTGATAATGACCTTACAATTAATTTGTTTATTTTTGTAGATGTAATTAAATAATTAAAATATATCTCTTGCAAACTACAGAAGATTATTAGCTATTTGTTCTAATGACAAATATTTGACGAAAATGCTGTATATGCCAAATATATTTTTTCACCCGATATTATTGTACCGTGTACATTTCTGAAAATAGATGCTTTGAGGATTAACTGACAAGGAGAGCACAATGAACCTTCCTTGGTCTAAGAGCCGGAATTATTTCCCCCATCATCATCATCATCATCATTGGACAGTGGTTCTGTATAAATCGACATTTCATTGGCGATTGTCGAATAATACAAAATATCAATTTATATATGGAGAATTTTTATTATGGAATGGTTAAAATTCGAGTATCTTAATCGAATTTGGTAGGCTGCAGTTTATAATGAAGTCAAATTATAATTAGAGGTTTAAGAGAAAATTACGCCATATATCTTCAATGATTTTGATGAAAACATTTTATGTATAGGTTGCTATAATCAATACAATAATTATATTAACAATTTTAATGTAAATTTCGAGAAACTGATGATCAGATCAGATTTCCTGCCAAAACTTCAAAAAAATCTGGCAAATTTGTTTAATTTATTTATTACAATTTTGATGATTTCCAAGTTTTTGGAATTTACTCGGGAAATCTGTTTGTGATTATCTTTTTGAAGGAACTACGTAAAAATTGTTTATATACAGGTTGCGTGAATAGTTCTAGGCTAGATAGAAATGAAAAACTGTTATTTTTGGCTTAAGGTAGTGTTTTTTATTTAATATAATCTCACGACAATTCAATACATTTACTCCAATAATTTTACCGCGTGGCTGATCCCAGAAGCTCTGCAAAATAGGTGCTATGACCTCTTCATTCGACGAAAAATACTTGTTTGAAATTTCTGAAGAGGTAGTAGTCGCTGCTGTAAGCCAAATCTGGTGAATACGATGGATGCTCAAGCAATCAAAAAATCATGGTCAAAACACTTTTGTTTTGATGAAAAATTATTTTTTTTTTGTGTTGCAAACCGGGTCTTTTCTTATGCGGATTTTTGCCGTCAAAAGGTTACAATAATATACTGAGTTTACTGTTTTACAATTCTAAAGATAATCGATCAATAAAATTCCTTTTGCATCCCAAAAAACTGATACCATAACCTTTTTTGCCATTTCGTTCATGCTTAGTCTGCTTCATTGAAGCCGAACATCCAGCTTTATAGTCTACTGTAAACGTCCTTGTTTTTTAATTTAGGATCATTGTGGTAGATCCAAGTTTCATCCATAGTTATAAAACGACAGTTTTATTCTTCTTAAAACGATCCAAATATCGCTGATAAATTTGTTGAATTGTTAACGTGTGTGCGGCACCATTTTTCCAAACAATTTTTTCATTTGTAATTCATCTTCTAAAATATGACGTACTCGTTCATCTGAGATGTCTATGTAGTATCAGCAATTGCACGTACGTAGTCAAACTTCAGATCTTCACTAACAATTTCATGTATTTTTTCAATATTTTCTGATGTTGATGCAGTTTTTGGACGTGCCTCGCGTGGTTCGTGTTCAAAAGGCTTGGCTACGACCACGTTTAAATTCAACAACTTAATTTTTTACGGTTGCATATGATATGGAGCACTTTCACCTAACAGACATTTGCCATTTACGTTATGAATTTCTTGTCCGGCTAAACATTTTTTAAATAAATATTCAATGACTGCTCGATTTTTTTTATATTTTCATATTAAAAAACAATCACTGACACGTCCACCTCAAATGGCTTGTAAACAAGGAATGAATTGACAGATCAAATTTTCCAGGTATGACAGATGGAATATTCGAATACACTTATTTATTTGCCAGTATTAAAGTCAGTTGTTGTGTAAGACTAGAAACTATTCACGCAACCTGTATTATTTTATATATTATAGAAACTTAAAAACCAAATTTTTATCAAAACTGTTTAATAAATGACCGAAAATTTCCAGGTTTTATATGAACTGTGTCTGCGCGGTATGCTCCAAATATTTTCATATAAGGAATCATTAATTGTTAAGCACGACGTCGTATTAATATTGTTAGCTTATCCCGAATGTTTTCAGTAATTATATCAGTCGTACGTAAACGTGCGTTGATCTGCTTTACTTTGATGGATTATCAACCGAATCACTTTCATTAAATTTTTTCCTTAATTGCGATCGATAAAGTTGTCCAAAATCATCGTACGCAATTTACGGTTTCATAATTTAAAGGCGGTGTGCGTAATGCGATAACGTTTTATTTAAATTATTATTTTTAATATATTTTCTTATTAATTTTTTATTTCTTTCATAATATCTTAAATAAAAAAAATCACTTATATCCGTGTCATATGGTTCATTGAATTTTCTTTCAAATATTAATAAAATATACAATTTCCAATGTATAAGAAATTCGAAACATTTTCTTTATAATAATTTATAAATAAATAAATCATTTCTACTATACATTTTTATTTTATATATTTTCATTTTCATTCAATGTTTTATGAAATTGTTAGCAAAATGATTTTTTTATGTTTAAAAATAAATAACATTTGTATCCATTTTATTGTTTACTTAAGTTAGATATTTTATTTACTGACTGAACTCTAACAACACAAAACGTCGGAGTAATAATAATACTTGAAATAATATGTATTCAAAATATGTATGTTAAATAAATATAAAGAAAATTTTCATGGTCATAGATTTTCATTTCAAGTAGCAATAGCAATTTGAATATTATATATAGACACTCGTATACATACGGCATAGATGATCCTCAGTACATAAGCCATACGCTAATTTCGGCCACACTGTGTTATGTATTTATTTATGAACTTCAAATTGGGTCATCCATTCATATAAAATTATCAATAAACAGTTATTTACGCGTAAAGTGGCCGAAATTAAGATCGAAGCTATTAAAAATTTGCGTACAGAAGAATTCTATTTAGAATCATAACGCCTAAAAAATACGTATATAAAGAAAAGTGGTTAAGAATTAAGAATTGGAATAATAATTGTTACTGGTTATGGATCCGGAACCACCTATAAAAACCATCAATTCTTATTAGAAAAATTAAATAATAGCTATATTTTCTAGAAATTCTTATAATCTATTCTATTTATTAGAAGTCTTAGAAGAAACAACCGATTCTTAAAAAATATCAATTCTAAAATAGCACCATCCAAATTTTTGTTTTACCAATAACGTGAAGTAAATGTTGACAGTCATCACCTTACACCGTGTTTCTATAGAATTTAGTCTTCCGTCAAATTATATCTTGCCTCTGGTTTTTTTTTGTATTCAATTGCATCTTGATTCTTCATTGTCAAAAATATGTCAAGAAAAATACATGAGCACATCCTTAATGAAAAAGTCTTTGTGCTTTCTTATTTGCGTAAAATTAAAAAAGTTACCATTTAATTAAAGAACGATGGTATATATGGTACTAGAATTTCAGTTTGGTCACATGTTTGAGCTTTGTCATTGCCCTATCTATACAGAGTCGTTGCACCAGCTGCTGGAATATATGAATTGAAAGCATAGGCGCCAATAATTGTTTTACTCCGTATAAGGCGTTTATCAAACATTAAAGTCAAGTTGTTAAATTACTTTGGATTGAATGAGGTTCTCACCAATTGTTCACTTACTCACCGATGTATTATTAGAAGAAAACTAACAACAGCATTTAAAATATAAAAGGTAATACTCTGCTTCAATGTGTTAAAATATATTTGCGTGTAACTAATTAATATATTTTAACTTATGGTATAGAATTATAGATATATAAACAACATACTTTTTATTCAACATTTCTTATAAGAAATACGTAAAAATATTTGTTTCAAAACACACCTTTAAATATGTAGATTATTATAACAATATTGAAGGAGTGTTGATACAAGAGTAAAAAATACATTTAAACCTCTGATTTTCAATGTTAATCGTATCATTTGAATTCTTTAACTGTTGCGTTATCTGGTGTATTGAAAAAATGTTATGCCGCAGGCTCCAATCCTTTATCCTGGATCCATAGGTAATTCATAGTTTCGTTACATGTACGCGTATGCAACCTTTTCAATTCTATTTCAGACTCAACTATTAATATGCACTCCACTCCTTAAAAACAGATGACAATCAATCAATTTTTTATTTAATTAAATATAATTTGTTTGCCAAATAAGAATTTTGGAAAATATTTCTGATAACTATTTTTATTATAATCTGTAAATTGAGGAATGTATGTATAAATGCGCATGTATATATGACTTTTGTATTGTAGTGCATGGAAACTGGTTGTTTTATTTTTAACGATAATTATATATAAATAATGATACATTTACAAAGAATTCTATTCCATCGACCGACGACGACCGGATATGTTTTACTCTTTATTACTATACAACAATCCAAAATTAATATTTTGTGGGTTTTAATTTTACAATGTCAATGCATTTATTTTTATTATTATTCAAATTTCACACATTCATTTTCATATGGCGCTCTCTGTCCGAAAAATAACCGAAATTGATTAAGAAATTAATTATAGAATTACAATGTCATCAATTGATGTTAATCGGTTTTCTTTCATCGCATTAAAATTAAGTTAAGGAATAGAATATAATCATATGGAGCTATAAATCGGGTGGATATGGTGAATGTTGGAAAGAAATAAATTAAATTATTGACTTCATCGAAAGTAACTAACTTTGAATTCACATTTTGTAGACCAATTTTTTCAATTAGAATCTTATTGGTATAGCAAGTTCCATTTCCATGAATCCCACTGACTAATTCTTGCTAACTTAACACCTATGGACATTAGTCATCTTCATTAACATCGAAACTTTATTTGTTAATATTGATTAACAATACATAAATCAATTAGCCGCTAATAGACAATGCCAGTAGATCCACATATTATAGAAAGTCTTGTCATGGTTTCTTTTCGGACAGCATACGTGTGCGTATACTATAAAAAAAAACTAATATTATATATTATTTTTACACACTTCAAGAAACTGTTTAAAATCTTAATGAATCATTAAAATGTCGTTTAAATTTCTAATTTTTTTTTACTTTAATATTTTATGTTTTTTTTTTTTTGATACTTTTTGTACCAAATCAATGTTTTCTTTTGACAGGAACACAAACTGAAGAAAAAAATGCCATGTGGTACATTACTATTATTATTCTATTTTTAAAATATCATTCAAATGTTGTAAGGTAACAACAACATTAACCTTCTTATATTTAAATGTTTTAAATTGATAATTATTTTCATATTATACAAATTTAAGTTAATATTATAAAACTGTTGCCGTTTTTGTAAACATTTCCAATCGTATATCCTTTAGAAATAGATTTTTTAATAAAATTTGCTTCCCGAGCTGGAACGATATATAAATATATATAGGGTCAAACTTGTACTGATGGCAGTTCGTTTTTTGATTAGTTATATTTATGCACTGACGGAGGCATCCCTGATTCTATCTCACAGTATATATCACAAATATGCTTAGTATCTTTGGAATAAATGTAAAAATATGTACATTGGTCAATTGCACCAGTTACCTAAACGCAAACTTATGCACCATTTTTTAAAAATAGTTCATCAAAATTTTCACGTAGACATATCAACAATTTTTCTAATTCTATTCTATACCTACATGTGGGACATGTATCACTGAGTATTATAGAAAATATTTTGGGTATCTCATTAATCTGACACATTCAGTTTAAGCATTTCCCACTGTGCCATCAGTTTGCCAAGAAACTTGATTGGGGTAGCTTCCTTATAATCCCATTCTAAACATGTAATTTGATAGATTTCGGTGAAGAAATGAATAAGAATTGACCAAATTTCCAAGTTTTTATAGAAACTCTAAATAAGAATGGTATATTCACCAATATATGGGTATCGATTTTCCAGAATTTCTGCATATAGAAACTATTCCTGTAATATCTTATAATAAAGCGCTATACAAAATTTGAACAATATTCCATCAACATTTGTATAAAGCAAATGTGGAATTTTACTAAATCAACATATTTTCTGAGCATTTAGGACTTGTTTCACCAAAAACTGGCAATAAAAGTACTTGTATTTTACAACTTTTGAAAATTTCAATAAAATTATATTAATTATAAACCGCAATTTGTATCACCTCCACTAAAAACATTTTTTTGCCAGATCAACATAGCAACAATTCTAGAGTAGAGAATTAATTTTTTTATGCTATAATAATAAATAACCCTACGGAAATATAATTTACGTATAGACATCTTCTTCCTAATATCACACAATTCAATTGGAAGTGGTGGTATTTCTAGATCTCATGCGGTTGCAAAAATAATCTGTTTGACTGTGTTAGGTTTCAATTGCTCAATCGATTGCGATAATTAAACACTATAAAAACTGTGTGTTGTTTTAAACATTTCTAGTAATATAATATTAGATCAATTTGTACCACTTCAAATTATTCCAATTGACCTATACAATTATTTATCGACAGATGCATTATTTTAATTTATTTCTTCTTATAAAAATTGGATTAAAAATCCATTCAGCTCTCTTTTTTAGTATTTAGAATAAACAAACAAATGGTAATTAAATTTAGTTGTAAGTTGTAAGTTTCGGTAAGAAAAATACATACTGGAAAAAAAACATCTTGTGTCAATACACAGTTCCGAAGGCAATGGTGTGAGAATTAGTAATCAGATTTTAATATCAATATATTTTTTCGTTTATAACCTGGATTTTAAGTAGACTAGTAATGTTCATGGAATGAAATTTCCCAACCTTTATAAATTATCATATTTTTTTAATTACGAACTGTAGTTTTATTGCTTTTCCATTTTTTATTTATAACAGAATTAACAATTAATTAATCATTTTCCAACGTTTTATGGCAGAGATTTTTGATGTGCGGTGCAAATTCAATAATATTGTAATACCCAAATGGTAAAAAAACAATTTGCAGTAGCATTATTTCGTACAAAATTTCACTGACATCGAACTAAATGATCGCATATCTTTTGAATGCGTGAAGTAATTTCAAAAATCTACTTCCATGATTGGAAATTGTTTATTATTTGTAATTCTGTGTGTATAAAAAAAATGTAAATTCATTATGGCTAATAACGTAATTGATAAAGTTAATAAATCCATAAATATAGATTTTCCGGAAAAAATGGTTTTCCATGAAGTACAGTCTACTTTTAACTATAGTGTACCAGGAAAAATATAGTGATAATGTAGTCTTGTAAACATTGATTCAAACTGCCGAAGGTAAATGACTAACACTCTAATCTAATTGTGCCATTGAATACATACGTGTTCAGTTTTCTTGGAAAATTCATTATAAACACCACCACACACACACCCAAATAACGAAATAATAAAATACGCTACTGTAGCGTACTCTTAATAATCTACAATATTTTAGTTGAAATTATCATGTCGATTATAATAATATTAAATATCTTTGTGCTTTATTTTTTTAATTATATTATTTGTGGCGAATAAATAAATATGGAAAAAGTTTTAGTTCACTTCGCATGCAAATGGAAGATATGTGAAAAACAACAAAATGAAGCTTTTACAATTTTATTAATATTATTATTAATATAAAAATATATAAAAATACCAATAGATGTCAATGTTAATGTTTTTCCATTTTTATCTAAACGTATTTATTTTTCATGAAAATTTTCTATTAATTTTATTGAAATGTTTCCAAGAAAATTTTTTCCTTTCCTTTCCTTTTTTTTTTCCCTTAATGATGTCATCGTGAACTATTAAATGCATTTCCTTTCTTTAATTTTTATATTTATAAATACGAAATGCGTAGTTTGCTAGATTCCGAATATATATTTATTTGATAGAGGGATAGGATAATTTTTTGTCTGGAAAATGATATCATATTGTGTCATTGTGTGTGTGTCATCGTTAATTTTAAATGGTTGCCGATGGAATGGGGTTGAAATGGGTTGTGTGTGGTGCGTATTATATGAACTACGCATGACATTTTGATTTTTTTTGGAAATAAAAATAAATGGTTATTATAATTATTGATCCATTTTATTTTATGGCTCTCTCTTTTACGTTTTTTTTATTTTTTTTTTTTACACTACTCTGAGAGACTGACTAAAAATCAATAATAAAAGGATCTCTATGTATTTGATTTTATCTCGAATATATGATATTATTCTTTTCCCTATCATATATATTTTGTACAATAAATGCACTTGTTATCTCTGTTGTCCATATTTGTATGTAAATATACCTAAAAATATTAAATTGGATAGAGTGCGGCGCGGGCAATTTTACGAAATTTTAGTTGTTTAATTTTTATAAAATGAATTTATTTGTTTCTTAACAAAATAGTATTTGGGCAATGTCCTTATTTATAGACTACAATTTAGAATTATCGTATTTCGTTTATAAGATTTTATTTGGGTGTTAAAAGGGGGAGTATAAGTTCACAAGATTGTCCCAATCAATTTCAAAGTAAATTGTATATAAGATATCCCGTCATAAATGATTTGAAATTAACATAGTTGAAGACGAATTTCGAGTTTTTTGATACAATGTTTAAAGCCCTTCGAATTATGCTTCAGTTTCTCATCATTTAAAGACAATTTATTACCAGCAATTTTGTTTTAGATTCAGAAACAAGAAATAGTCACTGTGGGTTGGATAAATCTGGAGTGTATGGTGGATGTGGAATAATTTTGAATCGTAATATTTTCAATATTTGTTCAGTTAAAAGTGTGCGTGTGTGTTTGTGATAACCTTAGTAACAATTTGCCCGTACTTGGAAAACTGAGGAAAAATTTCCGTGGAAAAATTCACATATTTTCCATATCAAAGATATATTGAAATGTGTCCAAAGAATGTCCATAGATTTTCCACTTAATATAATTGTATTTTATTTGAGTCAAATGGAAATCTTTGGATTGTCAGGGTAATATGTCCAACATATATCCGCTCTGTATTGTATTCATAATTTATTTCACCAATTGTCCAAGACAGTGGATTCAAATTATATATATTTCGCTTATCTATACAAATAATCCTCACTCTTTTTAATTTATTTTCATAATTTTTAAAACAACCAGCAACTCAAATCCGATATATTTCCTATGAATTTTGTAAGACTTTTCATTGATTTTAACCGCTGTCTTTTGTTTTTGTTTATTCCAAATAAAAACAATTCACAATCGATGCGTTTTTGCCATCGTTCAGCATCTTCAATCCACGGTGCTCATAGTACTTCTGGTCTATCAGTAAAAAACTATCAAACCACGATTTGACATCATCGTCATAAGAAAATTTATTCTGCTATTCGGGACAATTCACGGTTATTACTTACCAAAATACATGGACGATCCAAAGATATTTTTGTGAAAATCCGTGGATCTGCGCACAAAAAATATGAATATAAATTCTTCTGTGGAATAATAGGAACGAAAAATACTTTTAAGGAAAATCCGTAGAAATTATTATCGGAAATATACGCGGATAATCCTAGGACATTTTTTATAAAAATCAATGGACAGGGTTGCACTGATCATATAAAATTCCAGCGGACATCAGTAAGAAATCCATAGATATTTCCTCGGATTGAAACTATACGGACTATTACATATAATGTGGATATTTTGCGGACAAACTACGGACAGTGTTACTAGGGGATGCATTATTTTGATGGAAAAGTACTTTTTTATTACTAAATGTGTTCGTTTTTTCTTCGCATCACTCAATCCATCCAATAATACACAATAATATTCATTATTGATTGTTTTTCCTTTTCTGAACATAATCGATGAATATTATACCGTGTGAAAAGCAAAAAAACAGTGGTCATAATATTTCCGGTTGAGTTAACCGTTTTTGACTTTTTTTTGGAGCGCTTCCACTAGTCATTCAATCCATTCATTTGATATTGTTTTTTGGTTTGCTGGTATATACAGCTGGATCTATGTTTCATCAACAGTGATGAATCGGTTTAAAAATTTTTTTGGAACACGTCTTTAAAAGCTCCTCTCAATGTGTATCCCGGAATTATCTTTTGAGACAGCGATGGTATTGAATTAATTTTACAATTCTATTTGAATTCAATTGTGATTTTTATTAATAATTCGTGACAATGCTTGTAACACATTAACCGCACTCTACCCTACACAATATTTTAATATATACTGAAATGAACTCGGTAAAGTCGTAAAAGATAAAATTTCTCTATTTTCAAATGTATAGAATTTTTGTACTCTATTTTTTTTTTTTTTTTAGTTTTTATAGGGAATTGTTAATATTATTTTATTAGATTTTTGTTGCTTATTTTGTTGGTTGTACTATACCGTACTCTTCTGCTTTTGTAGTACGGACACATTGTTTAAAGTTCTTTGCGTTCATTAGTAAGAAAAGAGCCAACACACAATCAGGGCTGATTTTTTAAAACAAACAAACAACAACAACAACAAAAAAATATCTTTTATCAGTCGTTAGTGTTTATATTTTTATTTTTTTTTTTCCAATTGCTAGTGCTATCAGTGAATAAAAAAAAAAATCATAATTTTGATATCAAGAAAAAAAACTGTAAAAACAAATTGATTGAATTGTTTGTGTCCAGTATTTATTTGGTAAAGCAAAAAAAAGAAAGTCATCTTTGTGCGTTGTTTTTTTTATTCTGGTGTTGTTTAAGCAATAAAAAATATTTTTATTTGTTTTTCTCTAATTTTATTAATTAATTTACAACAAACAAACAAAAAAATAAACCACAAAAAAAAAAACAAAAAAACGAAATGGTGGAAACAAATTCTGAAGATATAACTACCACCACTGCCAGTACCACCGCTACCGCCACCGTCACCGCCACCGCCAATGATGGTGGTTGCAAAAGAAAGGCTTTCTTCTGTTCACTATTAGATCCATGTACGTAGTTTATTTTTTCTACATAATTAAATACAATATCAATAATATAAAATTCTTAATTATAATACGTTATATAACTGCAGTATACTAATAAATTTTAGGTTATACGCATTAATTTTAATCTATAACACTAACACATTAACATTACAAATTATATATTAAATAATTCTTTACAAAATTTTAAATTTTACAATTTTATTCATTCGTATTATAATTCATAAAATTCAATTTAATTGTACAACAACTACAACAACAACAATAAGAAAAAAAGCATGCAAAATAATATTGTATAAATAAATTTTAGTTGTTTGAATCCCAGCCAGAGAGCCATACCCACCCCTTCATCACATCCCCATCTTTTTTTTTTTTTTTATTACAAGTAATTGAATTATCAATATTTTTGTGTTCATTATTATTGTGGCCACCACCCGCGGCGACGGCTATTACATCAGAATTATTGTTATTTTATAAAATATTATTTCTTATATAATAATGCATTTTTGTACTTGTTTAACATGTTAAAAATGGGGTGGTTTTTTTCCTTTCTTTTGTACTGTAAAATTGAAAGGGGGGGGGGGGGGGGGGGGGGTTGAAAGAAAATATTTTTATTTTTGGTTGTCATTGCAGTATAATTTTCTTTTGCAGCAGACACATTTATTATTGATTCTTTTATGTACAAAATTTATAAGTACGGAATTTTTATATAACACAATTTTTTTCATTTTTTGTTTTAAACAAAAATTGTTACTCAAAAGAAAATTCATTTTCTTCAAACCACACCTTTAAAATCCATTTTCTTTCTATTTTATTATTATATCGTGTGCAATGAAATGTGATACAGTGGCGATGGGAAAAGGCGTACAATTTTTCATTTGAATCAATTTCCTTTTTTGTTCATATAAAATATACTCGGTACGCGGTAAGAGAAAATTTACAAGTTATTTTTTTTATGTCTTTCAATAGTTCTTTGTTTCCTTTGTGTGTGGTGGGGTATAGCTACGTGTAATATGAACACAATCAGTATTGGCATGAAACGTGTGACAATTTTCTTTACCAAAGCACCATATAAAATGTTTTTAGAATTACAAGTGACTGTGATTTACATACTATATAATATATTGAGGTATATAAGCAAAAGTAAGTTCCGTTTTTCTATAAGATGATTTATCAATCTTCTGATAGTATGTGTAGAATCTTGAAAACTGTTGTTATAAACTCTTCAAAACGTAATATTTTACATAATTGATTGAAGTGTTTGCAACTTGGAAATTTGAAAGTAATATGTTATTTTATTGTCATTTAAAAAAATGCAGTGCTGACGCTTGTGACTGAAGATGAGAAATGGATTTACTATGAGAATCCTATGTGTAAAAAAGGTTGGGTACAGCCTGATGGTGAAGCTGGTTCATCACAACCAATGCGCCGCCGGTAATGTTATGCTCTGTATTTTTGGTGTGGGATCAAAATTGTGTTGTTGTCCTATATTAAATTACTGAAAACTTGTAAAACTATCACTGGTGATTTAATTGATTTATTTAATTCGACGTTTATGATTTGTTAATATGAAATTATATATTCGACTTCTTCGCCATGTTACTGAAAATTATTTTTTGAAAATTGTTTATGCATCATTGTATCACTATATTGGTGCTAGATCTGAATATATCAGAATTCAATAGTCTTTATATAGTGACAATATAATAATTTTCAGTACTATGACGAAGAAGTCGAATACACAATTTTCATATCTTTGCTGATGTTTTACGCGGCAACAACTAATTCGTTTGAAGCTAGCTGTGTTGGAAAAACGATCAGAATGGATGAATGGACAGAACAAATTTTATTTTTCAACATGCGATAATGCCAAACCATATACTGCAAATGTTAGTAAAAACTATTTAAAAGGAAAGAACTGTAAAGTTTGATTCCACTTGCAGTATTCGCCAGACCTATAGCTTCTTTAGACTACCACTTATTTAGGTCGATGCAGTCTCGCTCCTTCAAAATGCACGATTTACATCTTATGAAAGTATCAAAAATTGGCTTAATAAATGAATCGCTACAAAAGACGAAGATTTCTACAGACAAGGAATCCGTAAATTGCCTGAAAGATGGGGAAGTGAATTCTGCGATGGAGCATACTTTAAATAATGTACCACTTTCATATACTTGTAAAATAATCATGTAATTTTAACCAATAAAAAACGGAATTTACTTTTGCATATACCGAATATGTATTCTACAATAAATTAAGGATAATCACGTGCAACTCAGTCCCAATTATTTTTATTCAGAGAATTGTATAGTTATGGATATTTCCTTAATAAACGAATAATATTATAATGTATAAGTGACTTATGCTTCATTGTACATCGCCGTTCGTTCGTTAGACGCATGAACTTATGAAAATATCTTTTGATAAATATTGAATTATTTTATTCACAGTCGGAGTTATTTATCAAGTCGAATGTAATTTCTTTTGTATATGTCTTTCTACGTCCCACTTACGGCAAAATGAATAATAAATTTAATATAAAGAATTGCTGCGGTTCGAAGGTGTATTAAATTTAGTATTTTTTGTCTTTACCGCTATTGATAATAATTAATTAAAAATAAAGTCACCAAACCAAACCAAACCATAAGAAATATACAAAAAAATAAGTTTTATGGAAAATATATAAACGAAAACTTTACTTTACCCGAACAAACAAATTTCTTAGAAATAAAGATTTAATTTTACAACTCATTCCGTCATATAACGTTTCAACGCTATTTTTTGTGCCTCTATATATATATTTGTGTTTTTAATTTTAAAACCTCTTTAAATATGTGAATGTGTGTATTTGTTGCGTATAATATGCAGATACAGATAAATATTATATAGATAAGAATGAGTGAACTTAACTGGAATCAATAATATACCGTTTCAACGTGATTTTTGTATCTATATATATAAAAATATATCTCAAATACGTAATGTACGAATAAATAATATAGAATTTATCTATATAGGTTTTTGTTTGCACGTTTTGTGTTTAGATTTTGCATGTGCAGCAGCGCGGTGTGCAAATTATTAGAATGAAACTAATAATAAGTATATATTTAAATGAAACCTTAAGACAACATATTATTTTTTAAAGTGTACACAAATAACTTTCACAGTTATTGTCTAATTAACGAAAAATTGATCTAATTTCTTTATCTATTTAGAGTCTATACAACTTCACACAATATTACACCAATAACATCTCCTCTTCGAGAAACAGTTCGATTACCAAATTTTGTTTCAATTGCAAATAAAACATAACAAAATATAAAAAATATTTGTATTTTACACAATTGACAAAGTAAAAAAATGTTTTTCATTAGGAACGTGTCCAAACAAAATTCTTGAAATTAATTCACAGTTCTTATATATTGTAAATCCTCAAAAAAATTGTTATCTTAAAATCAATTGACCGCAATTTCGATACTAATCGATCGAGTAAACATTTTTTAAAACTACTTTTTTTCAAATTTTTTACACTACAATCTGCAAACCCATTTTATTGTTGATATGCAGCGGTACATATAATTCTGTATATGTAACTCACAAAATGTCGGAAATTCTTGTGCATCAATTCATCAATATAACTTTGTTGATATTTACCCGGCATCAAACACAATTACCATAACATACCTATATACGGTGTAACGTAACGTGAGTAAATATCGGTAACGCAGTGGTTAAAGTGCCCCATTGTCATTTCAATCTGAATATTGGAAGTTCGATGATCATTTTGAAAAAAAAATATCCAACTGAAATATATCATTTGTTTATGAAATCAAGCAGCGAATATCTTGAACAATATATATATGGTGTTGGACGCTATTCAGAGATTAACAGACATTAATTTCAGATGTGTTTACACAACAGTATATGGGTAATTTATCCATAAGTATAAATGCATCGAGTCAGAATGGCACACCCAATTGTTGAATTGTTGTACACTCACATTAGATAGATGCCCTCGCGTGAGCCACTTTAGTGGTGATGGTTTAAACTATGTCTAATTGTTAGTAATCGAGAAAGTCACTGTTGTGGTATATAAGAAGAGGACAATGGATTTATTGTGGTCGCCCATTTTTAATATATTGTACTAATCAATCAATAATTACTGACAAAATGTAATATTAATTGATAATATGTTTTCATCTTCTGTCGGCGATACACAATTTTATTTTTATAATTAGAATTTATACAATTATAAAATTATATTAAACAATTATTGATTCTCGCAGTAATTTATTTTGTAAACTGGCAAACAGAAATGATATAATTCAGATTTTCTTTCACACACGCACGCACAAAGCAGATGATATTTATTTATATAAAATTTATTAATTTTATCAGTAATTTATTTATTTTTGTTCTACAAATCAAAAGAAAAAACTGACTATAGACTTTGTATAGATTTTGTCACCACACCGACACACCGCGACCCAACAACAAAATTAATAAAATTTTTATATTAATAATTTATTCGCAATATATTATTAACAAAATGGTTTAATATAAAAATTGATTTATTGAAAATTTATAGAAATGCGGTCGGTCTCATTTCATTTCATTTCTTTTTATATATATTTTTTTAAATAATTAAATAATATTTATGTTAGCACAATTTTTATTTAATACTCGATACTATCGGTACGTAATACAAGAAAAAAAAAACATTAATTATTTTATTTTCGCATAAAGTTTTAATTTTGTGCACACACATACAATAAAATTACATAAGTACAAGTTTTATAATATTTACAAGAATATATTTATACGTATTTTATATTTTGACCTAAATTATAAATATTTAATATTGTTTTGTGAAATTACTTATCGATGCAATTGAAATTGTATAAAGGTTAAAATAATAAGGTAAATTTTCATTGTTGGAACACTCACACAAAATTATGTTTTGTCAAAAATAATTAAAATTGTATTCATTGTACTCTGAGTCATTGAAATTAATTTATCTGTTATTTTAGTAGATAGTAGCAGTTGCCGAATATAATAAGATAGTACACCGCATTTTTATCGTGGTAAAATTGGTGGGCTGTTCACCAATTGTGGAATTAACCGAATGGCATTACTTATTTTAAATTATAGACCATATATTTTTAACGGATTTTCAATTTTCTAAATTCAATGTATTGTTACAATGTATTTTGTACAAGAAATTTTGCACTGAATGAAGATTAGGAATTGATAGAATTTAAATCGGTTAAAATAATGCCCCATAAATTATTTGTAAAAGTTAATTTTTCATAGTTCGGTGTTCACCCAGATTGTTTTCCTATACTTTCAAGAATATATACAATTAGTTTTATGATATCGGCCCAATTTCTTACGAGAGCCCACTGATTATACCATAAATATATGTTTGATTTATTGACATATGTGAAGCTTGCATTAATTGTTAATATATTTCTATATAAATAAAATTTAGTTTCAATTAAGCAAAGTTTTTCAAGACTTTTTTTAATAAAATAAATCTGGGTGACCAGGCAACTGCATATTGTTCGTATCCATGAGATTGTTTTAAATGAATTTCATTTGTAATTATTATTTATAATATAATAAATTTATTTCATTGGACAGGTTTACGACAAAAAATCTAATCAATATTGTATATAATTAAACCCATTTCATTCAGTTCCATTTCCATTTCATTAGTGTATACCATAATTCCCAGTATGACCGGTATGTATGATAACATCGATGATTGTCTACTTACTTCTTGTCACCACTACTGCATTCTTGCAATATTTTCTAGATTACTTTTGTACAGAGATGTCATTATAGTGGTAAATACTTCTTCTCTCGATGAGTTGTTCAAAGCTCGGAATGGGTGGGTTTCTCATGTGTACAAGTGAAATTTTCATGGAATCGGAATGCGAACTACTTTTTATGTTCACACATGCCATACACTATCAATCCAGGGTTTCACAACACTTTCTAAAACCTCGTTGTAAGCGACAGCATTAATTCGAAGTGCCTGGGAAAAAAAGTGAGGCAGCATAACATGACCTTCGTTGTAGCTCACAACTCCTAAAACCATAACAGTAGGTGGAAATTTCGTGTGTGCATAACACGGGTAACTTCTGTAGGTTCTGAACATATCCATCTAAAATTTTTCCGATTAATTTTTTGTTCTTGGTTGATCGAAATTTCTATCATCAGCAAAAAATCCATATCATGCTGAGAGCTTCTGGCTGCTTAAGCTTGTTTAAAACACATTTTCCTGAGATAGTTCTTTTCTCAAGAGTTGGTGCCAACATATGCGCATAACGTGGGACTTGTAGCTTAGGTCGTCGTAAACGACTCGACGAACTATTTCCTCAGAGACTTTAAGGTCTCTCTGGCGAATGCTCTTATTGATTTTGAAGGATTTTCGTCAACGATCGCTTGTATTTGTTGAATAAACTGTGTAGTTTTAATAGTGTCCGAATGTTCCTCATGTTTTTTTGCATTTTACAACAGCATGTGTAACACCACCATATGATGCTTTCAATTCAAGGTGACCCTTATGTACAAATGTATTTGTATTTGTTGAATAAATTGTGTAGTTTTATTAGTATTCGAACGTTCCTCATGCTTTTGCCATTTTGCAATAGATTGTGTATCACCCACCATCTGATACTTTCAATTCACGGTACAACTTATGTACGAATGATCGAGGGTCTATACCTATAGAGAAAATTGGAAATTCATCGGTGAATTCTTTGTTGAACTAGTTGATGCATTTATGAAATTAGAACCTCTTATAAATGCACCGATAAATTCTTTGGCGAAAATTTTTTTTACTGATTTAATTGATGAGTTCATTGGTGAATTCGTTCATGAAATTTGCAGTACTTACTTGAATAAAATTGAAATTACTATTCGACAAATATACATAAAAAATTATATTGGCTGCGTGTAAGTATTTAATAAAATGGAAAAAAATTCTGCTATCAGTGTACAAATTTAAGGGGTCATTCACGCGCTTGAACTATGGCTCTATATTGTAAATTTTTTTCTATTTCATTTAATTCGTTCTAAATTATGATCATAATGTTGTCATAGTGTCTAGTTTATTTTGTTTATTTAACTTATTTATATAATAAAATTGAATCATTTATGGAGATAATAATATTTTATTATTCTATATGATCTTTGGACTCCTTTATATTTTTATTATGTATTTAAACGTTCATTATTTGTATTAAGACGTTATTTTTTGTAAATTGTTTTTATTAATAGCAAGTGATAATTATTCATGTTCATCGTTTATTTCTATATTATATACGGTGTCCCGGCACTCTGTATAAGCATAGGATTCTAGGGAACGAGAGAGTTCATATATTTTCTTCTTTTTATTATTCAATGCCGTCCAAATTTTTGCCATATGATCTTAAAATTAGTTTTTTAAGATATAGTTAACGAACTATTTGGAAATCACTTCTAAGTGTAGGTATATATACTGATTGGTTACAAGGAACTATAGTTTAGTATTTGGTTATTTTAATATATATGCGAGAGTATGATACAATTTTGTATGAAATTATAATGTGATGTTATGAACTGAAAATTATGGAATATCATCGATAGACTGTTATTTTGACCCAGCGAACTGAAATTTTGGTTTAATATGATCATTTTTCATCCCAATTTAATGATGAATTTCGTTTGTGGGTTTATTTGAACCATTTCTATATATTGTACAATACATAGGAGAATTTTAGGTAATCATTGATATCCAGGTCAGTTTGTATTGATCGGATTCCATCAGGAGCTTCTCAATCAAATTTGATGAAATTTTGAATGCAAGATTTACGGTGCGGGATTATATGAATAGTTGTTAAGAAATTTTCGGTGATACCAATACCCCAGCTCAGTTTGTCCTCATATATCAACTGCCACTAAGTTTGGTATAGTTTGGTCATTTGTACACTAAATTTGATGAAATTTTGAATGTGAATAGCAATAAATAATGTTTTAGCGCAAAATGGGTTAAACATTTCACTCATTTCACGTTTAAGGAAATCCAACATCTACCTATTTATGTAATAAAATCAACATGACACGCAAAAGCGAGCTAATTTTTCATGTAAAATCGCCAGATTCTTTGCCAAAGAAGAAGAATGTAAATACCACATGGAAAAATGATAAGAGTATGATCTGTTGATTTTATAGACCAAGCTAAAAAAAGACATTATATCAGATTCAATTCGCCTCGTCATTAATTGATTTAAATATTGGTTTACATTGTTGGTATACTTAATTCGAATGACATATCGTGTTAGGTAAGTCATTATAATATAACTGTAAACCTAAATGATAAAATTTTATCAAATTAAGATAGTGATTGGAAGATGGGATCCAGATATTCCAGAAATTACTTATAGAAATTGTTCTTATATAATTCTATACAATAAACTACATACGGAATTTCATTAAATTTGATTGAGAAATGGTTAAATTAAATGGTTACTGGAAATCGATACTGCATAACTGACCTGTGTACGAATTTTGCAGAATTTTTTTTAGGAACTGTTCAAAACATCTCAGTCTGCATACAATATTTTATTAAATATGATAAGAAAAAATGATCTAAGTAGCAAATAAGATACGATTACTGAACTGTTGTCAATATAACAGTTCTGGGTATTGATTTTTCGGAAATAAATTTGCATATAAAATTTGGTAAAAATCGATCAGAAAGCACTAAAAAAAAAACCCTAATCCAATATTACTTGCTTATTGAGAGAATAGGGGTGTGTTGCATATGCATATTTGACATATAATTATTTAAGTTTAGTATTTGTATTATATATTTAACAGTGAATTTAAATTATAGGTACTAATTTGCTTTTTTCTACCAAAATATTTTAGGCTTATAATTTTGCTTTTTTTCTTTTATTTATTTCTACTATTCTATAAATTCTATTCTTAACCTCAAATATCTTAATTAGTAATTATATTAAATTAATTGCACCTTTTTTTTTTATATTAATATTTAACCTACACACACACACACACACACACACACACACAAAATATTATTGTATATATTTATATGTATAGACGTTTATAGGCTATGTACATTTTAAAGCTCTATTTTAACAAATTTATGCAATTAACATATTTTCTTACAGATGCCTGGTTTAAACCCGAACGTTTACATCCAATTGGTAAGTAAATTTAAAAATGTAATACATTTTCTAATTGTATATTATGTTGGTTTTTGTATAATAACTTTAACTAATTTATATGTGCTAGAATGTTTTCTTCTTGCGCAGCACTTTATTGGTGATGGGATACCTTTATATTTTTTTTTAATTATATATTTAAGCAATTTATTATACTTTTGCCTATATTGCATACACTAATCCTATTATTATTCTAATTATGTATTTAAATGATCGATTAGGCGGTTGTTAAATTTGTTTATATATTATGTTGTGCAAACATAAACAAATGCTTGTGCGGGTGTGTATTTAAATTGAAAAAACGAATGTGAAGTAATTATTTATTTATGTGTTATCATAAAATATAAATACTTAAGGAATTAACTACCGATTGGAGAGTAAAGTCTGGAGCGGTATTTTATGTCGTGCGTGTTTGTCTGCATCTGTCTGTTTGTAGTCTATATTGATCATGTTATTGATATTTATAATATGTTAAAATGTTTATTATCAACAATGTTTTTCGTTCGTTTACATTTTAGAATATGCCCATAAACTTTTATTTACGTTTTACGTGTTGTGTTTTTTGTTTTTTTTTTTAATTTTATTTAGGTTTATTTTTACAACTTATTTATTTGTCGAACAATATTTATTATGTGAGTCTGAGAGTTGGTTAAAAGTTGCAACGGATAGATACTTAACAATATAGTATTCGATACTTTACAATATAGTATTCTCAATGAACACTTTACCATTAAAGTTACAATATGTCTTATGGGAATGTTTAGCGAATTTGATATTTCAATTTTTATGAAGTAATTGTTGCTCTTAATTAATTATTTGTGTATTAAAATTCTTCATATTATGAATTCCACATTTTATGAAGTTAACCGTTTTCGATCATCGATCCAATTTTTGAGTACGTCGAAGAAATTAAAGTGTTGTTCAGACAATTAGAATTAATAGGCAGGAAGAAGGTTAAACTCTGGTGAATATGTGAAATGAAGTAAGAGATTTGAATTTATTTTTGCAACATGTATTCTCAAGCATCGTCATCGAGCAAAATCACTTGTTTTCGTATTTTTTGACCTGCAATTCGGTTGTTTTTTCTGCATAGATTGGTATCTATTTTTTATTGTCTTTTATGGCGATAGCGATTGCAACATTAATCGTTTCAATAATTGTTAATAGTTCATAATACACGCACAGTTCTTAACCATTGTCATTGAGCAAAATCATTTGTCCGTATCTTTTGACCCATTCCGGTCGTTTTTTCTACATAGATTGGTTTCTATTTTTTATTATCTGTTAATGCGATATCGAATGCAACATTAACTTGTTTCATTCACTAGTTGTTAATAATTCATAATACACAGCAAAATCATATATTTCCGCATGGATTTTACTTATACGTTGACCAGTTCAATGTTTATAGATCATTTAAGATTGTCAAAAGATAGTATTGTATTGTAGAATCTGAATTTCTCTCAAGAGACGCGTGTAAACGTTTGATATTGGTTGCCTTTCCAATATCTTATGTGTCGGCCAGTTCGTCCCGACTTTTTATATGCAATAAAGTTTACAATTCTGCAGTATCTCCACGGTTTTTTGTTTTTACTGCGATAGAAAAACACAATTTTTCAAACCTATACGTTCACAAATTTTTTGAGCTTGATAAGTTTTCACAGCCGTTTTATTAAAATGAAAGAACATTTAAAAACAAACCACAAATGCACAATATATCGTACAAAACTATTGATAGTTTCGAAGCAATGCAATTATTGACATACTAAATTTTTGTTGACATAGGGTTATCCTTTTTTTTTTTTATTATTGACACAAACCATATGTTTCACCATATATGTTGGTAAAATCTGCATTTCGTATACACATACCATAATTTTAGGTCCCTTAACGTCTCCCCATATATACCGGTTGAACTATACTGGCACATTGTCCAGATAAAAATTGTTCTACATAACTCTGTCTCATCATTCCCGTCATCTATTTGAAAGTCATCGGGAACATGACTTCCGATAAATCACAACCTTTTCCTTATCAAAACCGATCGTCTCACAATCTTCTTGTCTTCCAATATGATGATGAAAATCATCAGTAATTTCGACACATGATAGTAATTGTACTGTTTCCAGATGCTTCCCAACTACATTTAGTGTAACTTTAGGCTAACGTATAACAGAAGCATATGTTAAAATATCATAGTTTAAATCCAGTTTATTGTTGGCTACCATTCGACACTGATGTATATGCTATTTTTATTTTCTCAGCGTGCTTATTCTAGGTTAATTTTGAGTCTATAAGTATAAAATACACTTATTAGATACATGATTCAAATTAGATCAAATTATTCATAATATAGGGAATAGTTTTCATGAACTTTCCTCTCACCGTCATTACTATGTATATGTCAAATGAAGTGCACATTTATCTCTTCAAGACGGTTAAGTATATAAAGTCTATATGTAAGCAGTGATGTTCCGCAAAAAAGAGGTGGATACTACTCCACCAATCCAAAACCGCACATTTGATTTTTCAGCAAAATATCAATTCACCTCACCAACACTTGGTTGTTCTATATACAACTTTTATAAGCAGTTTTCCAAACTGTATTCATGATAAAATCGTATCTGTCGAATTTCCAGCCTAATATACTCATGCTGGTCTTTTTATAAGGTTAAATTCTGTTGGCGGTATAAAAAACATGTACAACACAAAATTTTAATTTACAAATAATTAATTTAGAGCAAAAATTACTTTACTTTAAATGTTTAAGCAATTAGGACCATCATATTTTTTATATATACTAATTAATTATATTAGTATTGATTTTGTAAAATACTCATAACTACGAGTAGACTTTTTTCGCTACAACTAACTATAGGTAATGTTAGTCTATATTTACTCTACTTTATTAATATTGTACTATAATTTATAGATCCGAAACTACATATATGTGTATATGGATAGGGATGTAACATATTATGACTAATAAGGGTATGAAAATATTAATATATTATGTTCACATGATATAGGGTCGGGGTATATATATATTGTAGGTTAATCTATTGTATTTTTTTTTACAAGGGTACAAATTCTTCTACGCAATAGAAATATAAAAAAAACTACGTTTAACTATAGTACTTCTCTTGTAAGTACAAGTAAATATACGTAATCTAAATGCCGTTAAAACATGCAAATTTGCCGATATTCGTTTGCGTATACATAAAAATAGGTTATAGTTTCTTTATAATTCGTCATTGGGTATTATTTAAATATATATTTTTTGTGTATTCTATAGTATTATATTTTCGCACTGATCCAATTACTAATTAACTTGATTTTGTGAGATAATATCGAAATTACATTATACAAATATGTTCGCACTGTGAGTTATATTGATTTTACATAAGCACTCTCAAATCAAAGTTTGCCATACGAAAATTTCATTGCTGTGCAAAAATGTCTGTCATCTCTTTGACATGTGAATGTGTTAATTGATGAAATTTTCCAATACTAAAAAAATGTAAAAATAACATACCAAAATTTATTTGATGAATTTGTCGCATTCATTTACTGCGTTTACATTGCAAATTTTAAGTGATATTGTTTGTGTAATATTGTTATTATGTGGATTGTGACCAGGGCTCGTGAAAATAAATTGAGATTCACATGTAAACATGTATTTTTTCTAAAATTGCACTATTTCAAGTCATATATCGCTCCAAGTATGGAGCTTCTGGCATCTAATAAACCTATCATTATAACCAAGTTGGTAAATTACTTCGCATATAGGAGTATATAGCAATATACCAATTGTACTGCAATTTAACGAAAGATAGATGTTTTAATAATTATATTATTTTTATATCGATTGTTATTAGCCAATAGTGATGTAATTGTGGGCAGGCATTGTTAATCTTTGAGTATCGTCCAACATCATATTTTCAAAGATATCCGTTTTTCTTTTTATTCCATAAACGAACAAATGGTCATCCAACTGAAAAATTTCAGAGTTAAAATAAATACTGAAAAATTTCCTATGAAAAATAGCGGGAATTGAAACCATTTCATGATTAATAAAGTCACTATAGTAATACTAATACATGAATTGTAAAATATTAGCTCGGATGCCAATGGGCCAATTCCTTCGGAAAATTGAATTATCAAATTTTCTAATTACGAGCCACTTTTTATTACATAATTACAAAATTTTATCATCAATTTCCATTCTTTTATAGAAGAAATCTTTACAATTGCATCACGCGTTCAGAAAATACAGTCAATTTCTTCCAATCAATGTCATTGAAATATTGTATGAAATAATTATATTTGGAATACAGTCGATTTTTATTTTAATGTCTCTAACATCCGATGTTAGGAAATTGACTATATTGAACGCGTGATTCAATTTTAAAAATTTCTTCTATAAAAGACTGGCAAATTGATGAAAATATAATAAAAATCCGTTAAAACTATTATATTTAGAAAATTTGATAATTCATAAAAAGTGATTTTCCAGAAAATTTTCCATATTATTGGTCGCCGAGCTAATATTTTACAATTTATGTAATATTATTAGTGACTTTAAGAAAAATATATTTAGAATAGGTTTATTCAAATATTTGTCAGGCGCCACTACTGATTGTGACCAACCAAAATTTATGAGATATTTCTTGATTTTGAAGTTGATTTCGTAACATATATGAAAGCAAGAAAACCACCATATAAATCAAGTAATATTGTAACGCAGTGTGCGAACGAACTATATGCATTCTACGGCTGGCGATATAAATAATATATAGTTTATTTGTAAATATTGTAGTATTATTTCATATAATATTAATTATAATAACATAAGAAAATAAAAAAAATAAATACATTTCGAATGTTTTATAATAGAGGCATAGGCATCCATTCAAATGTTTGCCAAGTTTTATGCTTCATAATATAATATATGTATAAAATATTTAAAAATAATACACATTTATACAATTACGAGTGTGTGTGTGTGTATATACACTAATCTCAACATATCTTTGACTTGATGTATCTTATTTTAGATTTAGTAAACCTCTCAAAATTACAAAAAAAAATTTTGTCTGGGTATAATTTTTTGGCCATATACAAATTAAAATTATTTTTTTTTCTATCTATTTTAATTGTAATAATATAAATGGATATTTATAATAAATTTAAATTAAATTTTAAGTTTCTTTGTGCGTAAATTTAAAATGTTTTAAAGAACGATTTTCATATAAAATTATATTATTTATTTAATTTACAATTCTATATGTTTTATTCTATATTAATATAAAGAAACAATTACAATTTGTTGAAAATACACAATCAAAATTATAATATTTCCAAATTTTCAGTTCATTAAACTTTTAGTGTTGTTTAGTAAAAATTTTTTAGTATTGAATTTGTCATATCCTGTTTTTTTTTTTTCGCATACACGCAATTGCCACATTAAATTATTAAATATTTTGATTGCCATCATTAAATTTTATATTATTTAAAATATAAAATCTATTCGCTTGATTTGAATAATAATTATTATTAAACTATTCATCATTCAAATATGGGTTCCCGGTTTCTTCTCTTGTCTTTGTTGATTTTTTTTTTATTTGGAGGACATTCTTTATAGTACAATAGATAGATATGCATTTAATAAATAATAATAATTCGTAAAAATTTCCTTTATTATAATAAAAATGTGTACACGACGCAGAGAAGAACTCATAAATTATGTTTTAACAAAGAACGTTGTCTTAAAATAATATAAACTATAAAATTATTTATTTGTTTAAAAATATATATAAAATTAACCCATATTATGACGGTTGTTTTCATTTTCATCATATTCATTATATTCCTACAGACGGATTAAGAGGTTTTTTTGAAAATTTATAAGATTCAATTAATCAAAATTTTCTGATTTTCACTTTCTTCACTATACAGATGAGTAAGCAAATGTGATCGAACAACAAAACAACTGGTAAACCGCAGTTGATCTTCCACATTCACTTCTCTGCAAATTTATTCACCAGACACTTCTTTATAATTGATGATAAAAGCAAAGTTGTTGTAAATTCAGAACAAAAATCAATGGTTATGTGTGAATTCGAAACAAACCACTAAATTTACCATATTAGCATTATAACAACACACTAAAAATGGTCACTGCGCTATTATATTTTCCAACGAATTCGATAATTGCGCCTATATGAAATTGTCTGCAATGTAAGCATTATAATTTTTAATAACATTAATATGTTTGAGAAGCTGTCACACACAATGTTTCGATCATAATGTTCTATTTGACGTATCTAAATTCATTCGAATTGTCAAACCATTTTTTTTTATTGATAGAAGGTACTTCAATTTTTAATCTGTAAAAAATTTGGCTATCGATCGGTTGTGTATTTTTTGGATAATGTAAGCATTTTCGTTATATTTTGATTCATTTTTGATTTGATTTGATTGATTTTCGCTTCCGGAAAGGAAAAAACGCATCGCAAGCTTGCAAAAAGTTATGTGCTGTGGTTGTCGACGAATCCTTAATAAAACTACGGTATCATAAATGTTTTGCTCGGTTTCGTTCTGGTACTATTATTTTGGTGTGATTACAAAGGTTTTATATATTTTGAACTGTTACAGTCAAACGAACTATTCAGAGGTATACGCTCAACATCTAACCAAACGACACATTAAAATTCAAAAAAAGTGATCAGAAATCGAAATGTTCCATGATAGAAAATATTTTTGGTTACTCGTCAAAAATTATTGGAACTTGGTTGGGATGTGTTGATACATCCACTATATAGTTCGGACCTTGCATCTTTAGATTACCATTTGTTCCGGTCTCTTCAGAACTCCCTTAATGGTTTAAAATTGAATTCTGTAGAGGCCTGCAAAATGCACTTGTCACAGTTTTTTGCTCAGAAAACCCAAAAGTTCTACGCAGTGATATGTCTTTACCAGAAAAATGGCAAAAAGTCATCGAACAAAATGGACAATACATTATTGAATAAAAGTTATTTAATTCTATCAAATAATTGCCTATGGTTTTCATTAAAAAAACCGCACTTACTTACAACCCAATATAAATTTAGCTAACGCATGTAACGAAATTTACTTGTGATTATAACAAGAAACAAATGACACTGAAATATGGAACAAATTCACCATAAAATATTTAATGAAAAATAAGCGGTTTCCAAACAAACCGGAATGTTACATTTATTGATTGTAATATATTTACGACAGCGGCAAAATATGGGTTAAACGTTAAGCAAACTAAAAAAAGAAACACAATTACAATAATAAAATTAAATCTATATAAGAAATTATTGTATGAATCATTTAAATCTCATACGGTTTATAAAGAAAATTCTATAAATAATATTTTTTAAATTATATATTTTAACAAATATAAATGCAAATTAGTTGAATGATTTCTAAAATATTTAAATTTTTGTATTTGTTATATAGAGCAAAAATTAAATAAAAATATGACTGGCATTCATTTGAAATCAAAAGATCAATTATGCGAAATACACAATTCTCCCATATTTTTAGTTTATTAAATTTCCAAAACTTTTGTATGAAACACAAAGCATTGAGATTTGTATATGGGGGTCAACACATCGACATAGAGGTCCACAAGTGCTTTCATCAATTATATGCTTATCGCATCACCTTTTGAATTCCATCATTGTCGCAGCCTATATAATCAATAATGAAGATTATATGTAGTCAGTAAACTGTGTGATTTTAGAGGAAGAGTCTTAAAATTCGGCATTTGAAGACGTTAGTTGTGTTTGATTTTGGGTCAAAAATCGTAAACAATTGATGATATGACAAACTTTAATTTTATTGTCTTCTGAAATCATGAAATCATTATCTTTTAAAATGCCATTTATATAAATATTGTTATTGCTGATAAACCAAGCCGGTGCGATTCAATATGTATCAATTAATGATAAATATGGTTCAATTTTCTTATTATTATATAACCATCATTTAAATGCCATGAAATTTGCATCTTCTCTAAATAGTTTTTACAGTATAATTTTATCAATTTTACAAAATTTCTGAAAATAAAATATAAACATTTAAGATCAATCTTACAATCTCTTTCCAAATTTTGTCTCAAAGACTTTCCCTGTATACAATTCTATTAGTTTGACATGAGTATATATGCTTTACCCGAAATGGTATATTAAAAAAATATAGTTATAATCTTTGAGTGGCGCGTCCAAAATATAAATTTTTCAAGATATTCGTTTTTTTATTATATATAATTCATTAAATTTTTAAGGACTACTTTGGTCATAACAAAAATTGGTAAAATCCTCAAACTCTGCCTTAAGTTCTATTTAAGTAATTTTATTCGCCATCTAAACGTTTAATCCCCGCCTCTATGCTCGGTCAGTGTGACCTTCAATTTGGCGAGAACAAAATATTGGTAAAAGCGATCCTACTAATGCTTAAATTCAATTTAACGGATGCACCGGTCAACTGCTAATTTTTGTCTTCTGTACAAATAACAAATCTGTGTTTAATACTCTTCACATATAGAAATATATTTCCCCCCCACATACATCTATTTACTTCTATGTGTATATTTATAACCATTTTTAAATTGAACTTGTAATGGAAATATAAATTATTATATGAAATAATAGTTGCTGTAAATAGTTATTGAAAAACCCATACAAAAAAAATATTATTGTATTTTATATTTATACGCGTTGTCAGTGACGAAGTTTTTGTGCCCTCTGAATTTTGATTACATTTTTCTTTCTACAGTAATTGTTAAAAGAAAAAAATTTTTGTCGAATACTTTTGATTTTATTCAATATTTAATTTTGTGTGACACTCGGATCATATTGGTTCATTGATGCGTCCACAATATAGTGTCACTCCGTTTTTAAGACATCAATACCACCAAACATTACAATAATTTACTTGCCGCTTGTATGAGTATTTAATAAATCACCACCAATTGATTTGTAATTATATTTTATTATAATGTTTTATTCACTCAATTATACTTTTGGTTATAGGTGAATATGTACATTTAGTATTTTGTGTGAAGGGACATTGCTAATCGTTGAATATAGCGTCCAATTTCATATTACCTGCGGAAATCATACTAGTCGCATTCGCATAGAATAACATTTGCCATCAAAACCACTCTGCCACTATATTAATTAATCTATTAGATAATTTTCTTCATATTTATATATTTATTTCATTTTCATCATTTATTATCGGACAAATTCATCAAATACATTCTTCGTCACTGATATGGACACTTAGAAAATTTAACCATGCGATGCATAATGATATTTGTATAAATACAATGCCTTTATTATTTAAATTATGGTACATATAATAATAATGAAATAGAATATTATCAATTATTATATAATATGGTATTCTTTTTTCATTGGTATATTATTTTCAAATGGAAAAAATTATTATGGAATACAATTTCAATTTACTAATGTATTTTTGTATAGCCTAAAACGCATATATTACTCGTGGTCATTCAATTAGTGAATAACTATATGGAAATGTGTATGAGAAAATTGAATAATAAGATGCGGATAGAGAATTGCATTTAATTATATGATTTTTCTAAATTGTTTACTTACACAAAGTGTGTGTGCACATATAATATTCATGTGCATGTAAATTCAATATCAATATATATATTGATTAAGAAAAAATGCTATATCCATTGCTGTATAAATAAATATATCCTGTGTCCGAAAAATAACTATAATAGACACGCGGACTTGTAATTATTTAGAAATATTGGGTGTTTGAGGATATTTAAATGATTAAAATTGAGAATGAATATCTAGAATAAAATGTGTCTGAACATTTAGTGATAATTCATACAAAATTTATTGTAAATGATGTTGTATTGCATTCCATAACGTTTTGTTTGGCCAACGAAAATATCAAAATCAATTTGATAATTGATTTGGGAATGGTGTTAAGTTTAACAATTGTGTTGTTATTTACATTTTATTTCTATATAGGATGTGATGACAACTCTCTTACAGTGGCGAAGTCGGAGAAATAGTATTCAGCTTTCAATATCGCTACATTTTTCTTATAACCTGGTTGAAATTAAAATGAAAAAAATCTGAGTGTTCCCGGAATTAAATATTCCGGAAAATCGACATTTATGAAATATCATCTTTTTTAATTACGTGGTATAGTTTTAACGGATTTCTATTTTTGCTTACAGCATTGCAAATTTATAATCACTTTGCAAACTCTGATAGAAAAGATTTTTAGAATCGATTCACGCCCAGTTTTCCAATCGATGGCAGAGAAAATTTAAAGAAATTTGGTTACTGTATAAAGTGAACACACCCAAATGGTTTTAAAAAATTTAAACAATTTAATTATTTCATACAAAATTTCAATGACATCAAATGGAAAAATGGTCATCGCTTTTGAGCGTGTGAATCGATTTTAAAAATTTCTTCTATGACAGATTGAAAATTGATTATAATTTACAATTCTGTATACAAAATTGGAAAGTCGTTAAAACTATGACCCGTAATTCAAAAAGCGGATAATTCTAAAAAGTTGATTTTTGCGCAAAAATTTAGTAAGGGGCTATTCCAAATTTTTTTTCATAATGTAGTCTATACACATTCAACTCGTCTACCAGAAAAATATAGTGATATTACAATCTGAAAACATTTTTTCACGTGTCGCCACTGCTATCAAAATCAAAATTTTATATTTATAAACAATACTATATTTACAAAATGCATTGTGAATTAGCGCTTATACACATGGTGTAAAAGCATTCATGAAAAGTCCTTCAATCAAGAAACATTGAAGGCAAAAGCATAAATCTCTTGGAAAGAAAACATATAATTTGTGTTAGATATAAAACAAATTTTACATAATAGGATTTGTTAGGAGAAATAATTTGCATCTGCAGCAGTTACAATATTAGTCAATCAGTCACATGAAGTCTTTTCGATGGTTAAGGGGGAATAATATACACCTTTGCAACGTACGACTTATACTATTTTGAGACAATCAGCCGTATATAATGTTTTCAATGGTTGAAGAAGATGGGTAATGTTTATGTGGAACACAAAGTCAAATGAACGGTGCTAGGATGGTTTGTGATACTATATTTGGTGTTATCTGTATATTAATCATTCATGAAGTTTTTGTTGAAGTAATAATAATAATATATCTGGCACAGTATGGGTTATTCAATATTGATCAATTTAACCACTTGAAATCTTTTCAATGATTGAAGGGGTAATGTATAGATGTATATGTTACAAATACTCATATGAGTGTGATAAGTAAAATGTATTAGAATAGTAACGAATACGAATATTTAAAGCAGTATAATGAGTACGTAGGGAGTATAATAGGAACGGATAGGAAGACTCATAGGGAAATAATAAGGTATAAAACGTTGTAGTAGTAATTAATGCTAGTACTAATATAAAGAGTATATTGAAAGGATAGGGTCTAATCAGCGGGGAACTGTATTGTCTTAACACGGTATAATTCACACTGAAACTGTAACAGAAGGACAGTTCACAATACACAGAAAACAAATCAGTACGGCTTATAATAGAATTATTCCGTTCCGGTTATTTTTCGAACAAACGATACAAAATAATTTCATAGTATATGGTTATTTTAATAATTATAATTTCATACAATTTAAAATGCGGTTGTAAAAATTAGTATATGTATTATTTTATATTTATATATTACGAGTACCTTTTAAAATATTATTATAAATATATACAACAATTTTTAGATACACAGAGACACGACACATAGAATTAGTCTTGTAAAGAATTTTTCAGAATACAGACACGATTTTACGCAGAGAGTCGCCCAAAATAATAATATACTAAACAAATATAATACAAAGCAAACGGCGCGGCACCGAAAAATTTCTATAAATAATAATTTGTGAAAAGGAAAAAGAAAATTATATGTGAAAATTAGTGAAATATACTTAAAGAAAATTACACACATATGAAAATCCGTATTGGAATTGGTTATACGGTGCTGTAACATAACAATAAATGGCATATATATACAAATAATATCGGAATATTTTTATTGAATTATAGAAATACGGAAAACAAAGTTTTGTATTTCCTCAATAATACCCTTTCGGGACTTATTTTGTTGTTGTTGTTGTTGTGTAATTTATTAAGTGAAAATCAATTTAAAATTGAATTAAATTAAATATGTTATGGTAATTTTTTTAAAAATTACTTCCACGTTAATTACTATAAATAAATAATAAAATTTTGATATTGTGCGGTGGTGGTGGCCGGTGGTGGTTGTGGTGTCCTACGGTGTAAAAAAAATAGTTATATAAATAATTGTGATTTTGAATAATTTAATACGCAAGAAGTGCGTGTGTGGTTTTTTTCTGTTTTATAAAGTGGTTTTTCTTATAAATCATCAAAAATGTCAGCATTAGCTGAAATTTTAGAAATTCGTTATGAATTCAATCGAAAAGAATGTGAGATTTAATAAATTTTATTTTCTAATTATTAATTATATTTAAATTTTCGCTATATACTTTTTTCCATTCCAATAAGAAGAATTGTAAAATCACACTGATTGAATTTAATTCCTTTAAATAGTTCAATTCATTTTGTTATCAGTTGACGAGAAATATTGTTTTGCGCCCCGCCGCCCGTGTATTCGGTTCTAATAATATGACGGAGTATAGTATATATATACCTGTAAAATTTAAAATTATATAATTTTCGAAACTTTTTGGCATCATTATGAATTTTTAATTCTCTGGCAAAGATTACCATACGCATATATAATACATATATAGGATTTGCATATATAATTTGAATAAATTTAATTTCATTGTAATAGATTCTCATACAAAATAATAACAATATAATTAACCCATTGTGTGTCCCGCAGAATAGATATCACGCATATAATGAATTGCGCTATGAAATACACAAATTGCTCATAAAAGATGCGATGCAAAAATATGAATGTGTGTTGAAATAAAACCAATTTTGCCGTTTCCATATTGACACGGTATAGGAGAAAATGGGTTAATGCATTATTATTTTAATTTGTTCACATTATTATGATATTTATACGGCGAGTTTGACCTCTATATGTTGATTGAACTAGAAATAATTGGCCGTATGCGTTATAGTTAAACAAAACTTAATTTTTCTGTTTTCTGTTTTTTTTTTGTACATCTGTTAAATGTTTTTTTAAGTCACTTACTTACTGAAACTTTTAATTTATCATTTAAAAACATAATTGATACATATTGTCAACGTTTTTGTAATTAAATTTAATGATTTTATCTAATTTAAAATTACTTTATTATTATTTATATTTTATATATTTATTGTATTGTTTGTACGTAAATAACGTATAATACTGGTACAGTGGCGTGCATATCATGTTAGTTAAACTTGTACAAATTACCATAGGTTCAATTCACCAAAAATTTACATGTGAAATTTGTTTTAGTATTTATTTTAACATTGAAATTCTTCAGTTTTGTTACTATTTTTACGTAAGAAAAACGAATATATTTGAAAATATATTGTGTTGGACACTATTCAAAGATTTAAAACTGTTGTTTATCACTTAATTTAAAAATAATTAACGTAGGAAAACATCTGCATCTTTCGTTGCAATTGCACATCAATTGGTGAATTGAATTATACACTTGCATGTAAAGTAATTTACAAAATTGGTTGCAATGAATGTTTGGTGCGTAGATTCTATAAGCTCCACTTGGAGTATAACATGCGATTTGCGTTAATAACTTTATTTTTAATTATTGTTATGGAATTTTACGTTAATCTTTGTGAATAATTATCATTACTACAATTACTAACTATTTTCACATATATAATTAACGACAAATATATGTGAAATTTGAGTATGATGATTTTTAATGAGAAGTCACACAAAATCATAGCTCAGTTTTTTATAATAAGAAATAATGTTTGAAATATAGCTTATTATTGAAAAATATATGAAATTTAAATATTTGTAATATGGAAAAGTGTGTATGAACAAAAATATTATGAAAATTATGTGAAAATATGTGGTGTTTTGAGAACTATAAAAATTGGAGCGAGATTCAAAAACATATGTAACACCCTCGAAAGCGCAGTAGTATCGTATAATTATATAAATAGTTCGGGGGATATCCAACCATAAAACTATCGTTTGAAACCCGTTTCGTTCCCCTACCGATTGAACTACATTTACTGGTTGGTTATCGTGATGAAAATCGAGTCATCTTTCCACTACAGTGTCTCTCATCATTTTCAGCATCTGTTTGCAGATCAACGGTAATAAATAGCTCTCTTTGAGTAGATGAATTATCCCAAGCTTGATAAACCGAAACTACCATGTCCCGTAAAAATTGTCATCAACTTCATAAAAGTTTCTAGTTACGAAATGGCTAGAAACCCGTCTGATGTTTGTACTTATAGAAAACCTAAGAGCTAATTTATAGATGCCTACATTGTATCTCAATGTTTTCGATGTTCTTCCATAATCCATTTTTCGATTAGATCCATCATCATACCACTGTCAATTGAAAACATAGGTTAACCAACTTTTGTTAGGTTGTCCTCCTTATCTTTACCATCGATCACCATGTGTCTCCTTAACCACACCACACAGAGGCGAGATCATTCTGAGTCTCATCCCTGTTTAGAACGCATTCTACATAAACCAAAAATATACACATCTTTGTTCGTTCCATATTTCTAATCACCGTCTCCTACTTATTTAACCGTTTGAGTGCGAATCGGCGCTATAGCGACGAATAGGTAATGCGCCAAAATTGCATAGCACTCAAACGGTTAATGCAATAATAATTTTATGTCCCTGCAGTCGACCCACCATATATTAAATCCAACATTGTGGCTCGATAAACTGAGGTGTATTTCATGTGGGTTCAAATAATAGGTATACAGTAAGGAATGATCAAAAAAGATAAACTCAACTGTACAAGATGTATCCGTTGTTGAATCAGAGATATGAACAAAAAAAAAATTCACTCCAAATGTAGTTAGCATTGGAAACTCTTTTTCACTTAAAATGTGTATTCTGGAAATCGAACTGTTTTAATCAGCACCACGATTAAAATTATAAACTAATATTATGCATGCAATTGAATCAGATTGCTGTGAAACTATGGAACCAACCATTTGCTACCGGCAAATTTATTTCACTAAACGATAAATCGAAGATGATCATTGATGCCAATTTTTAAAAACTATCCGTTTTAAAGAAGCTATGGTTTGTTGTCAATCAGTTGTCCAAGAACAGAATATTATATGAAAGTACATGTGTGTCAATTTTCCAACCTACACATCAACCCAAAATGAAAGGAAAGAGTGTTTTCAAGTGCAATTAATGTGTTGTAATAACAAGGCAATAATTGAATTAAACTCCATTGATTTTTTTTAAACAATATAATAATTAACTCTATGTGTAATATTTATTTGGTGCAGAGTGCCAGTCCCAACACTCTGAATTCATAAATTGCATTTAAAAATGTATACTTTTTTCATTGTATTTTTAACAACTAATGTTTATTTTTCATTACAAAAAATTAAACGAGGTTATTAATAGAATCGGAAATGTGTTGTTTGTTAACAAAAATTTTATTGTGTTTACACAACTTATGGTAACACAATCCGTTTTCCTAATATTAGAATGTTATTATTTTATACTGCGTATTCCCATTATAAATTGCGATGTTAAAATTTAACACATGCTTTAATCTAAATATTTCACGCATTGTGACAATTATTACTTCAATAATATAATTTAGAAGCAATGAATTAGATTTCTGTATGTGCGAATCGTGTGAGGTTTTGTATTTACTTTCGAAAAGCTCGGGTATAGCTCGAATTGTTGGAATTGAGAGATAAAGAAATTAGAAAGGTCGTTGTAGGTATCGGCCGCATGCTAATCAATCGTTTAAAGTACCGGGTTACTTGTTAAATTTTTCTATTTTTAATTTAAGACTGAAGTTTTTCAGCTATATATGGGTAACCATTTGTTTGACTCTATCAGAAAATTCGACTGCGAATATATTTCGATCATTAACTCAAAGATGAACACACCGATTTCGACTAAACACTCACATAAAAATAATGGAATTCAAAAAAAAATATCTTTCTTTCGATAATTGCAGATCAATTGTTGAATTGCTATAAAATACTTTTGTGCCGTTCGAGTAATTTATCCACTTGATTATATAATAAATGTTTGTGGTATGGATGCTATAAGTTCCACTGGGCGTAACATGAATTGATGATACAATTCAGATTTTTTTTTTTATAGGAATCGGCCGTTAATAATAAAATTATTTAAAATTTGATATATAAATAGAAACAAAAATAAAATTGTTCATGCACTTGACTCATGACATTGAAATAAATAATTATAATCATTTTTTGATATTATTATTATTATTAGCATTTAGCATATTAATGAGAAATGAATGGATCTGAATGCCTTATGCGAGTACCATACAAACCAACATTTACGTATACATGTTTGAAAACTATATAGCGATGAGTAATAATTACAAATATATAAATGAAATAAAATAAATGATGATGTAATAGACTGAAATTGTTCGTATAAACTTTGTGTGTGCACAACGAAAATATCATATGAAAAGATAATTTGCTGGATATCCAGTAGTGGTAAACTACGAGGTGTGGTTATGAAATAACGATGCTATTTAAAAAAATTTATGTTTAAAATTGTATACGTATATTTATAGTCATTATCCTGTATTCCTACAACGCTAATTGTTCAAAACAGTGGCTGGAAAAGTTCTTCTGCGGGCCGCTTCATGATGCACATCGTTTTTTCTTTCAGAGATTCATGTTTTACAGTTTTCGATCACATGACTTTGGTGCATGTATAGTTCTTATGTATGGAAACATCATAGTCGTTATTCTAACGCCACACCTTGTACACAGTTTTTTTGCGTGTTATTATTGTTGAATTATCTTTATTTATATTATTATTATAATCTAAAATATCAATCATAAGTTGGGAGATATATTCGTGTATAAATTTGGATTTCGTTCAAATTGGAGTATAGTCTACTAGGCATCCTCAACTCTTGTTACTCCAAATGGAACATATGGCATTTATATAGCAATAAGATAATTTGGCAAATTGTTTTTTGTTTATATGCGGGATTATATATATATATATATAACAATTAGCAATTACCTAAAGCAAAATGTTCCCTTAACCACCACTCATTGCTCCACATTTATAAAAATTAAATCTATTAGTTTGAAACAAAACTAGAAAACAATTTCGAGGTATTAAAGTGGTAATTTCTAATGGATGGTATGCGCAATATGGAAAAGATCCTAAAAATAAGAAAATGAAATGTTTTGTACAGAATCATTACTGGAGATGAAAATTTAATTCTATACGAAGAAAATCATGAGTTATCAAGCTCAAATGAACAAATTTAAACGATGCATTAGACGAAAAAAAACCCATTTACGGTCCAAACAATACGATCAGTCAGTCATAGTACGTCTTCAGGCACATTTGAAACCACAAATAGTATATATTTCTTTATATTATTTTAAGAACAATTACGTAACTATACCATACATTTCAATCAATCATTGATTGATGTTTAAATAATATAATTTGTTTAAAAAATTAATATTATAATTGAAATTATAATAAAAATTTCTAAATGCTCTATTAATCACAATTTCATTCATACAATCATATTTTTTGATTTTATATTATATTATTAAGTGTAGTGTTTGTATATCCAAATACAGTAAGTATATTTGTAAATTATATTAATAAGAAAGTGATTATATTAATTAATTATACAATAAATTATAAACTTGTTTTATATATGAAAAAAAAAAAAATTATTACACATTAACTTAATCACTGCATTTCTTTTTAATTATACAAATGTCTGCCTGCGATATAAAAAGTGAATGTAAAATATATAAATACAAAAATAATATATCATACACGGAATTAAAATGCAACACGCTGTTTTTCGCATTAATTAAATTTCATTTAATCCCACATACACACGTTACCAAAACTGAATACGATTTGTATACGTTCAATTGCTTAAGCTGGCCCAGAAAAAATAACACTGTTCACGGCTATGAAAGAACAGCACAGATTTTGTTGAACTGAAACATGTGTCATTTGTTGCTATAGTTTTGTATACTAATTTAACATCATTTAACACGTCCGTCCCGGTTTATAATTAGATAATCAATTATCGCTGTATTTGGCATTATTTGACCGCTATTGATTACAACTTACTTTGGCTTTAAAATTATATTGTTGTAAAAAATTCGTATACACTATGAAATAATTTTCAATCAACTTTGTATTTAAAATTGAAAATTATTCAATCATTAAGACATTATAAATTCAACAGTCAATATATTATTTATAAAGAATATGTAACCAATTAATAAAGGATTGATTATTTGCAGTTCAGTTAATATTGATGGAAATTCACTCAATATATAAATCATTCAATCGACTCAATTGTGGCATAAAATTATATAATTCACTGCAAAGAGTTCAAAATATAGTGAAAATCAATTGAATATAAATAGATTAAAATAGATTCTTCCTGAAAAATTATAAGGACTGTTTGTACTGACTTACCAGCCAATTTTATATAAATTGAGATTGTGATTTTACAATGACATTGCATTGGCACAACTGCGATCTAACTATAAAATGTTCAGGACAAATTGTGTATTTCTTACAATATTGCGGCAACACCGGAATGTTTAATATTGAAATGAACGCAATGCGGTTTCATATTTCTTGTATGTAGAGGTTGTAATTATACGCGAAATGTTTAAGCGAACTTTCTAAAAAATTATTAAAAATACAAGTTTAATTTGTACATTATTTCGTTTGTTGTTGTTGAGAATGGTTTCATAATTTATATTTTTTAGATTAAAAATTGTCATCAAATGCGGGCTAATAACCCATAAAAAAACAATGGAATAAAGGAAACAACCATATCTTTCGTAAATTACAGTACAAATATGGCGAATTGTTGTATGCTCGCATGCAGAGTAATTTATCAACTTGATTGTAATAAATGTTTCGAGTGGATTCCATAAGCTCTGCTTGAGAGTAACATGCGTTACCGTATACTATATTATCGCATATAATTCTATTCTCTTAATAAGCTACTTTCTAAATTTCAACATTAAAATTGAATGAGAAGTAATCCCAAATTGTTTTTCAAGAACTTTATAAAAATACGTAATTTTATTTTCTATTCCTACATTTTTTTCGAAACTTTACCATAAATTAATTGTTCATATATAATTTATTTCTTATAATCAAATCAGATCACACTTTTTCAAAATATAATAACTGGAAAATTATCCATATTATCTCATAATCAACTTGTACATATAAAAGAATTTTAATAATAATTGACGTGAGAAACTATACGAAATTACAAAGATTTCTATTATTATGGCGCCTCCCCCGCAAAAACGATTCATCGATATCGATTATCCAAAAATTTTTTAATATAAATATTTCCAATATTTAATACAATTTATGGATAAGAATTTTGAATCAATTTTGAAAAACTGAATTCTGTGCTGAATCGATATTAACAATTTTTTTTGATTATCAAAGCAGTTCCTCCTATACCCAAATATCAATAACATAAAAATTAAATTAATTAATTAATTTTAATCGTATTTTTTTTAAATTGTGGGCCATAGTTTTTGGGGATTTTCATTTTTGTAAACACAATTTTAAATTATAATTAATTTTCAAAATTTAATAGAAGAGATATTTAACATCAATTTACGTGTTCCGAAAGATATATGGCCGATTTTCCAATCGATGGTAAAGAAAATTTTTAAAAAAAATGTGAGTACTGTATAAAGTGAACTGGGATGGTTTAAAAACTTTAAACAGTATCATTATTTCAGACGACATTTCACAGACAACAAACGGAAAATCGATTATATCTTTTGAACGAGTGAATCGATATGCAAAATCTCTTCAATGAAAGATTGGAAATTGAATATAATTTGAAATTTTGTACACAAAAATGGAAAGCCGTTAAAACGTAATTCAAAAATCGGATAATTCTTAAAAGTTGATTTGCCGGAAAATTTAGTAAGTATAGACATTCAAATTTTTTATCATAAAGCAGTCTACTTTCAAAACGCGGCTACCATAAAAATATAGTGAAATTGCAATCTGGAAATATTTTTTCATGCTTCTGCCCTTGACTAATAATGTTCATACAAAAGTGAATTTGCAAGAAATTGTATAGACTTTTACTCTCAGAAGTTAATTCAATTTTATTTTAATTAATATTCAATTAATCGTTACCCTTTTTAGTTTGTTAACAATTTGGTTCGAAAAACAATCTATTAACCTTCCTACCGGTTACCCCGAAACTGTTTCGCGGTAAATTGATTACGTTTAAATGGTTCACCACAAGACAGTCTCGGCATAACGTTTTTAGTAATATCTCGGGTTGAATAGTTAATATTTTTACATGAAATAAAAAGCAAATGAATGGATGAAGAAATCGAAAAGATGATAATGTATTTATTATTTTGTCACTTTAGTATATTATTAAAATATTAATTATACAATCCGAGATATTACTAGAAACGTTAGCCCGCGACAATCTAAAATCGTAGAAGGATAAGTTTAACGAAGATAAAAAAACCCCCCCTGTATTAGTTACTTTCATTAGTATTTTTTAATCCGGGAAAAATTAAACCATTTTGGGTGTGGATTTATGCCGGAAAATTAAATAGGAGTTAATTAGACCAATATTCAATTAATTAAAAAAGTAATTTCAGCCACTTATAGTCTATATACAGTGAAATTAAATTAATTACGTTCAGTGTAAGTATAATTTACAAATCGTACACATTCACTATCATTTTTAATATCAATATATAATAATTATTTGATGGTTATTTCACTTTTTTGATTAACAATTTGACTTGACTTGAGATCAGAAAATTGTGTATAAAAAAATTAATTAATTAATTAAAATATAAGTTATAATATTATTCGACAAAATCATTTCAGCCCGATTTAATGTATATTTAATGGTTTTTCTATATAAAAGTTAATGCAGATTAAAGTCACCAGATTTATCTCTAAAATTATGTTTTTAACATACATTAAAATGAACAAAAAATTTCATCCGAAGTATAGGTAATAAGGTAGTGGACCCAATCCGTCGGCTATATTAAAAAAACTTTCACTTTGCGTACAATGGTATTAATGATCCCGAATTTAATTACATTTAATTACTTTAATGTTTTTATTTTAATTTCAGTGAAGTTAAAAAAAAAATTTGAGTATTAAATTTTTATAAATTCAGAAAAATAACTGAAAAATATAATATACCAAATGTCCCAAAATCAGTTGGACTAAACAATTGTATGCAAACATGTTGGCGTCATGCTATGTAAAACTATTCTCTGTGTAATTGAGTGGTTTCTAAACTTTGACGAACGACACAATTGGTTTAATTTAAACAATGAAAAAAGTAATTAACATTTATTGTTTTAGATAAATTAGGAAAATTCTATTAAAGTTATAAAATGTTATAATACGTAAGGGAATGGATCGGCCATATTAATGAAAAAATTTTCACTTTGCGGACCACAAATGGTATTAATAATTTAACAATTTTCAATGGGACAGTATTTTTAGTAAATTCAAAATTTATTTCAGCAAAGATAAATAATAATATAAATAATGATTACAGATTATCAATTGGTAAATTGTTATATTCTCGGATGCGCATTGTAGAATGTTTAGTAGATGCCATACAAGCTCCATATTGCAGTAATATATGACCTGTACATATACATACATTCTACACAGATTTCATCGCTGCAAATATACTTACTTACTTACTCCATGGCGTTACAAACCGGGTGCGGTTTTAGCCGTCTCCAACACGCTTTTCCAACCTGACCTATCCTCAGTTAATGTCTTCCAATCCCGAATTTTAAGGATCTTTATATCACAGTTTACTGCATCTAGCCATCTCGCCTTAGATCTTCTGGCTCTCCTTCTACCTTCTGGTTTACCATTTAACAGTTTTTCGTGGCACACGCTCCCCCTCCATGCGTACTACGTGTCCAAGCCATCTCAATCTATTGATTTTGACAATGGTTTGGTTGACCGTACAACTTGTCTAATTCAAAATTGTATCTTCGCCTCAAACCATTCTGTTCTTTGACGGGACCAAATATGCAAATATATGACAGACGTAATTCATTCATCAAAATCGAGCGGGATAAGTTTATAAAAAAAAAAAAAAAATCAATGATGGGACACTGCGACCGAAATTGGTTCCTCTACCTTAACGGTTTTTTTTTTTTTTTTGTTCCACCATATGTGTGTGCCGCAGAGAATATAAGAAAGCCGCAAAATATTGTGTTGTGCGTTTATTGTATAGGTGTGCGTATTCATATGGCATTAAAAAAATATTAAATAAATATATTATTATCGAAAAAAACGAGATCTCCTATAAGAAATATTTATGTTTTTTTTTAATGTATTTGTGTTTTTATACGACACACCATTATTATAAATTTTTTTGTTATTTATTTTACCATTCACATTTGAATCAAACAAAGTCTGTGTTGATCAGACAGTTTTCTTCGTGAATTACTTTACTTTTTAATATACGGATTAAATTAAATCATTAAATAGTATTAAAATTAATTTTAATTATATAAATAAAAATAAAACACAATAATTTAACAAAAACGCCCGTGGTTTATTAGAACTAATTATTTTGTAATTTTATATTTTAATTGTGCGATTTATAAATAATTAAGTGTTTTTTTTTTTAAATTTTATCTCTCTATAATTGATATAAATTTTGGTATTTTTTCTATCGCTAGTTAGTTAGTTAGTTTTTTTTCACGTCAATATAAAATAATAACACCCGACAATAACAAAAAAAAAAAGCAAATATTTATTAGAAAATGGGCAAACGAACAAATATAAGATATCAAAATGGTAATGGCAATAATTCATTACCAGAACGTGGTACAGGTATGTTTTTGTTGTTGTTGTTGTTGTTGTTGTTGTTGTTGTTATTGTAAATTTATTAATTAAAGAAATGAAAAAAAAATTCCATATATACGTTTCAAAAGAATGGAAAAAAAAAAAAATAAACCGTGTAATCGCCAACGTGTCTTATTTTATTTTTTCATATATACATGAAATTTTTATTAAGCCAACGCAGCAACAAAATTTATACTTTCTGATTTGATATTTATTTTTTTTTTGTGGTATCTCCGTACCAATAATATATTTTTTTTAAGAATATACACACATTTTGTATCAACTGCAGATATAACAACAATTAATAACCTTTTAACATATATATATATTTTAATATACGTGTTTTGCCTTATCACCTGATAAGATATTTTTCTTATAATTTGTTTCTCTCTATATATAATTGAAAATGTAAATAATATATTTAAGATGTTTGTTATAAATATTTTTATTTATCTTCCCGTTGTCTTACATTTATATTTATAATAACTTGAAATTGAAATTAACACGTTAATCGGCACGATAATATCAGAAAAATTTTTACATGGGCCATGGGCCTTCTACCAAATCGCATACGTCAGACATATATGCCGGACATAGCTCATGTAGAACTTCTTAGCGTCAGACACATATGATTGACATGGCGATTAACGTGTTAATATATATAAAAATTATATTGTTATAAGAGAAAATAATTTATGTCTTGTGTTATACCTTACCTTTTTCTGAAATATATTTTAAAATATACACACTCACACCAACACACACACACACACACACTGGATTGGTACAAAATGTTTTTATTATGCTAATGTTTTGTAAATAAAATATAGGAAAAGTTAAAAAAGGTAAAACGACGTATTCGTTTTGATATGACTTCAGTTTCAGTGTTTCTTTGTATATTCAGTTGGATTCAGTTGTACATAAATAGTTTATATATTCTTTGTTTATGTATACCATTGTTGTGTGTGTTGTGTGTCTATATTATTTCATATATTTTATAATCTTGTTAGTCTAAAAAAATAAAATAAAATAATAATAATAATACACATCAGTCCCCGGTTACAGGTTTTTTTTTCACATTTCTCTTTTAAAGTTACTCATTGAACAAAAAAAAATAAAAAATAAATATAAAATACGCGCTACCTGATATTTTACATGGTTTACCTATGGATGGATGACACAATATAAAACATATAACATGAAAAAATTTATAACAATCTCGTAATATTAATTTAACACTCCTGTGAACGCCACTACCATATACGCAAACGTTTATAATATTAACTAACCGGGTGTACCGATATCTAATGAACGTTTTTTTGTAAAAATAAAACACTAATTTTAAATGGGAAAGTAAAAAAACATTTTATTCAAAATATTGGCCATTGCTTTCTACACATTTTGACCACCTTTCTGACAATTTGAGGATACCACGTCAATAGAATTGTTCGTCTTTTGAAGCAAACCAATCAGACATCCAATTTTCGATTTTTACATAGGAATCGAAGTGCTGTTCAGCCATCGATGAAAAAAAATGATAGTCGGAAGGAGCCAAATCTGGTGAACATGGCGGGTGGGGTAACAGCTTCTAGCCAAGTTTATTTATTTATTTATTTATTTAAGAAACATTAAATACTAATAAATAAAATAAATAATTATTAAAAAGCAAAAAATTCTTGAATATATCAATTAAATTAGTAATTAAATAATTAATTTACAATATTTAGTTAAAAGGAATATAAAATATATGCAATGATTAAATTTGATTTTTAGAGTCATTGTAAAATATTGATTTAAAAGTCAAATTTCTTGCATTATTGTCTAACAAGCGTTTGCTGTTAGAATTATAAATCATTAGTAAATTATTAAAACGGATTAAACCGACCGTAATTGGTACGATAATTTCCTAGATGAAAATATTCGATTAATCGAAGATTTTTTGTGTTTATCCTAAAATTCAATCTATTCAAAATATTAGCGCAATCGACATTAAAATTCAATAAATTGCAAATAAAAGTTAAGCCTATATATTCCCTATGCATTTATAGTGTCGGCATACTTAAAAGTAATAGTCTATGTTCATAACTTGGAAGCATTAGAAAATCTCTCCATCGAAGTTCCCTCAGTGCAAAACGGAGGAATCTTTTTTGTATAGACTAGCAACATCACAAGCATAATACGGTGACCATTCAGGACACGTATATTCTAGAATGGAACGTACTACTGCAGAAAACAATGCCCTGATACAATAAGGATCAGTAAATTCACTCAAGTTCTTTGATTGTATCCTGAACAGGTTTAGCTTTGTGTGTAGGTGCATTGTCATGGAGCAAAATTACCTTGCCTTGTTTTCTGCCCCATTCTGGTCGTTTTTCGATCAATACATGGTTAAAATTGATCATTTGTTGTCGGTAGCGATTAGCATTAACAGTTTCATCAGGTTTTCAGAAGGTCGTGGTACACCACACCTTTCTGGTCCCACCAGACACACTGCAGCATTGTGTTCTTTTGCCGAAACGATTTGGTTTTGCAATCAATGTTATCCTGGATTAACCAATGACTTTTTCCGTTTAGGATACTTAAAATAAATCAATTTTTCATCGCCAGTATAACAATTCGATGCAAAACTGATTTTTTTTCGTGTCTGACATGCAAAATTTCACAAGTGTTTTTTCGGTTTTCCATCTGTCTTTCATTCAATTCATGTGGCACCCATTTTCCACACACTTTTGGATCTTTGCCATAGCTTTTCACCGGTCAGAAATTGTTTGTTGTGCAACATTTAACATTTGTGCGATTTGCTTTTGATTCAAAGTGTCGTGTTCATCTAATATTGCTTGCAATTCGGCGTCTTCAAACGTTTTTTGGTGGTCTTCCACGTTCATTATTTCTCACATCAAAATCATTATCTCTGAACCGTTGAAACCAACTTTTGCATGTTGCTTCTGATAGAGCATGATCTCCATATGCCTCGACAAGCATTCGATGCCACTCTGCAGCACTTTTCTTCAAATGAAAACAAAAATTCTAATGGTACAAAATTCGATATATTTAACACGATGAAAAAATATGATGTTGTTTGTACATTGACTTGATGTATTATAAATATGTTTGACAGATGTCATAGCAACCAAACAAAAAAAAAATTAAAGCTCTTTCACTACAAATGTTCCCTATCCAGATATTTGTATCTTGACGCTCACTTCATACCGGTACACCTGGTAAGTACATCATATCTGGTTTAGCCCGCATAGACGGACCGATACATATATAATTTCATGTGTTTTTTTTTGGTAGTCGTTTGTGCATAAATTTCAGTAAGTTCCAGTGAAACACTTTGTTATTGTATTTTGTTACTTTCAATGGTTAATTTCTCAATTGATTTTCGATCAAATTTATAGAACATTGCTTTTTTTTTTACGATATTCGATATACAGGGTGTCCACGAACAGTGCAAATTCATTCAACGGGGTGATGGGGGACATAATTCTATGTTGAAATTACTAAATGATATTTTTCGATTTGGGGCTTTGTTTTTGAGATACGGCCCTAAGAATTTTTCTCGGTAGTCTCATCATTAATGGACCAATAACTTCGAAAGTAAGGTAAATACAGAAAATTTATAGTAAACCGAATTTGTAAAGAATTAAATTCTGAATTAAATTGTGTTATACATTTTTTTATAACCTGCTTCAGTTTCGAGTTATTGTACAATAAAATTGAAAAATAACTATCTTTTTTCAAAAAGCGATTTTGAGAATGTCGAACGCAAATAATCATGGGTTATACACTAAGTAAACCAGTAACATCGATTTAGAATAAAGATGATGTTCTGTGTTTGGTGGGATCAGAAACATAATGATATTATATGAACTATTAATACTGATCGCTTCCCACAACAAATGATTAATTTGAACCGCATGATTTGATCGAAAAACGATCAGAATGGGCTGCAAGACAAGCGGTAAGATAATTTTCCTGCAAATGACAACACAACGTTCACACAAATCAAAGCCGATTTGGGAATACATTTAAAATCGCAAGTATTTGTTACTCCAGACGTCACATATTCACCATACTTGACTTTTTCCGATTACCAAAACTATTGTCTCTGAATGCGGTTTTCTGCATAGAAGTAACAATTTTTTTTTACGAAATTTGAAGTAAGTTTTAAGTTTCCAAATAATATACAATTTGTAAATACTGCACTCTATACGCTTACATAAACGGTATAGGACTTCTTGTTGGGCGGTTGGTATAGTAGATGACGCAAATTTGATTTTTGTTCATAAATTCAGGAACTTTTAATTTCTTGTGCGGAGTAGCATGCAATAAAAACAGCAACTGATTTAACTCTCTTTTTCAACTAATTCAATTCGATTTATTAGTTTCTGGACGTTCAGTTCCAGTCGATCGTCATTTAAATCTACAGCACCGTTTTTAAATTTCTTAAACCATGTACTACTTCAACTTCATCTACTTCCTGGGTACGGCGAGACATATGCAACTATCACCATAAACTTTTTCCAACAATTCATACCGGTCGTCACTACTTTTTTTTTCGAAGTTTAATACAAAATTTAATATTTAAAATGCATATCAGTTTCACATCTATATATATCTGATTGTCACGGTGCGTTCGATGGTATAGAGATGTACTTATCTAATGATTATGAACATTTAATAACTTTGCGCTTTGGTTTTTGAAATAGCAGAACCATATACTTTTTCCATCATTAATAAGCGTATGTTTGCCTATACCGAAGAAATCTGATCGATCGACCTATTGAAATGAAATAAAATCTAAATTCAAAGTGAAATATCACCAATTTTATTTTTGGAAGCAACGAATATTACGATTAAATGTCTGACTAATCAGTTTCAATTTATTACAATGAAAAGTTTTTTGTCTTGTCCTCCATAAACACAATTCTACTATAACTTTCTTTGAGAAATTAACTTGCTATCACTCCAGAAATTCAAAAACCAAGTACTCATTGTTAATTTTTGTGTTGGTTTTATAAATTACTAGATTTTTAGCTGTAACCATTTATTTGTTGATTAAAATTAGAGGCAACGCTTAATTAAATATACGTATTAAACTTTATGTTTACATTCCATTTAAATTGTATGCGTCGTTCTGAATTGATGCAGACTTTAAGTAATTTTCCATTTGAACAATAAAAATACGGTGAAAGAAAAATATAAATATTTATAATAAAAATACAATACATTTGCGGAGTAAAATTAAAATTTGATGACGGTTTTTGTTAAATATTTAATACATTAAATTAATTAATTAATTGCTGAAACACGTGTTGTTCATAGAATTTAAGTAAAAATTATAAATCCATATATTGATAGCATAAATATAACAAATTTATAGGTATTTACATTTATTTTGCTAATTAATCAATTTTTAGGTATTTCGTCGTTATTATTATTACAATATAAAATATATGTACTTCTGTCCGAAAAATAATCGATATGAGATTGTTCTGGTGACGTCATATACTACTACTACTACTACTACTACTACTACTACTACTACTACTACTACTGATTGATTTATGTATTGAAAAACGACCTTAACATATTATCAATGTCGGTCGGAAAATAAATTTATAGTACAAAAAACCAACATTGTTAAAATTGATAAAAAATGCTGTTTATTTGTTTCCATCATTCAGTTGTAGCTCAATGTGACAATATTTTCTATTTGCCAAATTTGGCCATGAAAGAAAACGTTTTTTCATCAACTATACAAATATGGAACAGTCGCCGCAATCTCCGTAATCAACTACATTCAAATCAGATGCTAAAAATACATTTTTAGCACTTGCGTTGAACATGGCCAATCTATATGTGATTCAGTTGAGACTGTGATGAATACAGAAAATAATTTTTGTAAAATTAATTGTGTGCTTTTTTCTGGTTATATTTTGGACAGAAGATTTATTATTAAAAAATTTATTCATAAAATATACGTGAAAGCCATACTTTATTATAAAATACATTTGTGTGCACAACTCCAAATCAATACATTAATACTGAAAAAATATCATACTAATTAAAAATGAATAGTTTTTTATATATAAATAGCATTTATTTTTGATTACGTTGCCCATTTAATTAAAAATTTATGTTTAACATTGATGGAATTGCGCGTCAATCGATAGATAATTAATTATTTTGATGATGATAAGTTGATGATATAAAAAATAATTATGTAACAAAAAAATATGAATAGAAAATTTATTATAGATAAAACAAAATTTATTAAATTGAACAATTATTATTTTGAATATTATTGTTAATGAGTAAGTAATTGTTCAAAATTATTATCTTTATTTGACATTTTCAAAAAACGCAATACTAATAAATGCACATTTTTAATGAGAATTTGACGCGACTATAAATATTATCGAAAATATCCAATATGAATTTCTTTATTTTTTTTTCCATTAGTTAATTTTTTTTAGCTAATATTTAGATTTTAATTGACAATTTAGACGATATTGTTGTAGGTGACCAGAGTGACGGCATCCTCCATGAATACAATTTCGAACTTGTAAGCATTTTACAATAAATTCTAAAGATTTAATGGACACTATAGAATAATTTCAATATGGAATAACTGAATAACGCATTTATCTGATTTTCTTGAAATTTTCAATGATAGCATTAGGTTTTAGTATATCTACCGAGATTTTATGGCTGTATAGGTGACGCGTTCACCACATATTCTAGTTATAGATTCCATTAATATTAAAATAAAATTTAATGGTTTTAGAAGTATTGCAACCTAAAAAATCTAGCAATTCCTTGTAATGTTTTGTTTCCCATATCCATAGAGTTCTCACTTAAATCCATTATTTTTATAATCATTTTTACTATATATATGAATTGGATTTATTGATGATGCCTTACCTTTGGTTATCTCTGGTTTTACATCAGATGCGTGCTACTCATTTTTTTCTATAGATATACTGGCGGTTTCTGCTGCAGATTTTTAAAATCTGTATTCATCGTTCGTTTGTATAGTGTTTTTTGTGAGTCTTATATTTTTAGATTGTTTGTTTCTACTAATAAAGTATTCATATCAGAACCCAAAAACTTATTTCTGCTGTTAATTTTTAGATCTCTTTTTGGTTGAACCCCCCCCCCCCCTCTCCCCCTACCAAAAGTTATTCTATTTGCCTTAAGTCTGGATTTATGTATTTTACTATTTCCACCGAAAGATTCCTGCAAACGGTGCGGTTTGCTTATACCTTTATTGCTAGTCATGTACACTTATTCATTTGTCATTAAACCAGCGAACCTTGAAAAACTGTATTCAAATTACAATATCACCATATTTTTCTGGTTGACGAGTTGAAAGTAGATTACATTATGGAAAAAAATTGGAATGTCCACTTTCACTAAATTTCTCGAAAAACCGACTTTTAAAAATTATCCGAATTATGAATTACGCGCAATAAATTTAACGGATTTCTAGTTTTTTTTATACATAATTGCAAATTATAATCAATTTCCAATCTTTCATAGAAGAGATTTTTAAAATCGATGCTCACATTCCGAAGATATGACCAATTTTCCATTTGATGTCATTGAAATTTTGTATGAAATAATGATATTGCTTAAATTTTTGAAACCATTTGGGTATATTCACTCTGTACAGTACCAACAATTTATTTAAATTTTCCATCGGTTGGATAATCGGTTATATCTTTCAGAACGTCTGAATCGATTTTAAAAAGCTCTTCTATGAAGGATTGGAAATTAATTATAATTTGCAATGCTGTAAGCAAAAATGGAAATCCATTAAAACTATGGCCCTCAAATTAAAAAAGATAATAATTCATAAAAGTCGATTTTCCGAAAAATTTAGTAAGTGGACATTCCAATGTTTTTTCCATAATGTAGTCAACTTTACACGCTGGTATAATGAGAAATGAATACGTGGGCATACCTTGGTATAAAGGTATCAGTAAACAACATCCTTCGCAGGAATCTTTCGGGCTTACTGTACCAATGGTTTCATCTGTCATAATTACAATTCATGTCGAGTTTAAATTATGAACATTTTTCGATGCCATACAATATGTCCCAAATATAATTCTAATCTTAAAACTATTTGAAGGATCCTTTTGTTGATTAACTGGAAGTTTTGAAATTTAATTTCTTATATGATTAATTTTTATAATCTGCAACGAGAGATGGGAACATTAGATTATTGACATCTGAAATGTTAAATATGTCTTCAACTTTTTCTAGTATAATTTGTGAATCTATTAGAAGATCTATCAGTGTTTTTGTGTATCGATTGTTTAATTGCTTCAATTCTATACATTATTTCTTTATATTTGTTGCAGCACATACATTGTATTTGGTAACCACGAGCTGCCACCGTAAATGACGTATAATTTATTTCTAAAATTTCAACAAATTCAATGTAATCGCAACGGACTGTGTGTATTTCTATTACATTATCAGAAGAAATTTGATATTGTATTTTAATTATGCTCAATGTCATTGCGATAAATTTACATATAATTTTCAAACGTACTTTAAAAATATTCATTTGAAAGGAACTTTTGCTTAATTGGAGGAGAACTCAATTGAATAGAAATTCTACTGTATATTGTGCAAACCCTTATACTTGGAAATTGAACTGAATATTTAAATTTCAAAAACTCGATAGTCGTTTCGCATTGCAAATTCGCAAAATCGTAAATATTCTTGTGATTACAATTTTGTCAGTGCAATTGATTTACAATTATATGGTATATAATCTCAACTACTTGTAAAATTTAGGTTATTTTCATCTATCGTCATATAATTTTATTATTGAATGTCTATATCATAAAAGAATTATTATAAATTGAATGAAATTCGTCACTGTGGTGTGTAGGCCGGTGTGTGTGTGTCTGTGTTAGTATATGATCTAATCGCATATATATGATTCAATTTTTATTACACATTGTCTTATTCATTAATAATATAATATTCAACAGAGTGAATTGTTGATTTTTGTTTTAATTAAATATTGTATATAGACGTAATTATGTTTCATAAATAATTACAATATGGTTGATTGATCATATATTTTATTTTCATTAATTTCCAATCACTTTTATATAGTAAAAACGTTTATACCATAAATTTATTAGAGATTCACAAAGTCCTTTATATACTTTTTTACAAAATTTTATATTTTTTCTAGCATATTTATTTATTTTTATCTTATAATACAACTGCGAGATACTAAAACAATAAGACACTTTAACTTTTACATTATTATGAACGGACAGACAGACAGACAGACAGGCAGACAGACGACATTTTCCCATAAATTAAAGTTAAAATAAAAGTATAATGAATTTGAAAATATGTGTAGGTGTACATTGTTATATTCCAAACGAATTACATTCATATTCATCAAATACGGTATGAAAAATTCAGTATTTCTAAGTCTTAAAATATATATTTTTAAAATATAATAATAAAAACTTTAATAAATAACTTAACTTAATGGATTTGAAATTGAATTTTACATTTCACAAATTTTCGGTAAAATTTACTTTTACATGTACTCTTTTTGCGTATAGAAAATAAATTTATTGTGAATGATTATCCGCTTTGAATATTGTGGAAATCAAGCCATTCTAAATGATAGCCCGAAGAAGAAACTTCATGATGAATTGTTTTCGTGTTATATAAAAGGCATCGTACGAAAGCTATACTTTTGGAACATAATACGGTACGGATCCTATCGATATATTTCACATTATATCTGGGCATTGTTAAGATGAGCAGAAAATTATGTCGCTGCTTAATTTTATTAATTATTATTATAATATCAATATAAAATGAAAACCAGTGAATTGAGCTGCGCGTACGAAACTATATAAGTGCGCGGTTGCTTAATTTTAACAATTCAAACAGGCAGCAGAGAATACTGAATTGTATAATAAAACATACGTTTTAACAATAACCATGCGCTTTTTTCTGGGAATTTTTATTGGTATTTTTTCAGATACTTTTGTTGATATTAATAGCGGTTCAGATTTATATTACGCAAAGGTACCTTTATATACAATTTCTGAAACGAATACCTATACCGACAATATGGAAATAATTTCCAGAAAATGTTTCAATTGATTTGTATTTATTGAAAACCGCATTAGGCGAATGCAATTTTCTTAAGAACTCTGTTTGAAGTCAAAAAAGCGTTATAAATTTTTCAAACAGATTGGCATTATTTTATAATTATATCTTTTCCGCAATTGTCAATCCGTTGCAATATAAATATACGTATATGGAATGGGAAAATTATAATGTGGAAAATAATATTCGACCTTTTTGGCCCAAAAATATCGCGCATGTATACTATTACAAAATGTGGAAAAGGCACAAACGCACACATTCAAATGATGCCAAGAGTCGTCTTAACGCTCTGCATTCAACTGTTGTACAATTTGCCTATTTTTCATCCGATTTTAATCGCAAATTTCATATGTATAGAATAAAAATAGAATTATAGTTTTTATGAAGGCGCCTAAAAGATATTGATAATAAATTAGAAACAGATATTAAACGTCTGGGCTAATTTGACCATTTTTTTTTATTAAATTTTGATTGAAATTTGGAGTTTTTATAAAATATGATCCATTGAAATGTTATCTATTGAAACCTGTTTAATTTGTACATGGCGTTCTGTTCGGTTTTGATCAATTTTTGTATAACTTTCAAATCATAATACCCCGGAAGAGATTTTCGTGTTAAATTATTAATACCAGAACAATTTGGCAATTTCTCATTCAATTTAATAATTTAAAAAATTAGTATCCCACATATAGTTTAATAATGATATATGAAAAATGTCATAAGAAGTTCATATTTAGAAAATGCGATGCTCGCAGGACAATAGCATCAGGACAATTTAAATATTTCTCATTTAATTTTTGATATGAAATTCCATTTGACATTTCTATGAAATTTACAGAAATTACAATATAATTATGAAAACCTGGACAATTTAATAATTCATTCCATTCAAATTTTATTAAAATTTTATCATAATAATTGGTTGAAAAATGAAATTATATATAAACTATTTTAATCAGTCGATTTATAAAAGATTAAATATAAATAGAAAAGATGTTTTAGAAGCAGAATCTGGATAATAGTGTGTTGGACCGATTTTCATATCAATTAATTAATTAAATTTAATTTATATTAATGAAAAATTTTGTTTCTCTGTATATTCTCAAAGTATTTTGATAAAAATTTAATGTGAAATAACTAAAATTATCTGCAGCTGTTCAATAGCTGCTGTTCCTTAATTGTTTCAGCGCGTTTTATATTATAGCCAAATTGTCCAGATCGCCAAAATAACATGTTAAATATGGTTTTTGTCATATATTCCTTACCTCTCTGTACCATCAGATTTTAACATACTATCGAGGCATCACATTTGAAATTATCATAGAAAAATAAACTCAAATCCAATTCTTGTTCGTTCGTACACCGCATACGCATACGGAATAGGCAAAAAAATGTTTTTAACATCTGCAAATTATATTGAATACCGGATTTAATATACAACATTTGGAATTGAGAATGTATAAAAATCTGCAAATAAATAAAAAAAAAAATACAAACGCAATAGCAAAATAAAAAAATAAATAGAAATAAGAAAATAGTCAAAATATTGCGTTCAGCCCGTTAAGAAGAATGCGCGGAGATAAAAAGTTGCGACTAATTTAATTTTTGTGTGATCATAATTTAAGTGAAATTATAAAATAACAATTTAATTGTTTCGTATTTTTTTTTTTTTGGTTTTATCGTTGTAATTGTTGTGCGAACGACGACTCCTTTTATTTATTTTTTGATTTTGATTATGTGAAAACGTATTGTGAAAATAAATATTTTATTTCAAATTATCAATAAAAATTAAATTTTTATTTATAGTTCGTTGTTTTTATAATTGTATTTTATTTCGATATTTATAAGAAAAAAAGTTTTTTATTTTTTTTTTTAAAGAGTAGGTGTTGAGGAATTTATTATTTGTTAATTGTATAAGGCATTTTTTATTTTTTTTTCTTTTCTCCGATTATAATTGAAAAATCTCAATGAAAATTGCAGTGCGATGATGTTTTTCTGTTATCTTATCCGGCTCACATTCATCAGTGTGAAATATTAACGATGAAAATACTTGTATTTTACGGACACAAAATAAATAAATAGACCCAAAAATTTATTATTTTATTTTTTTGGTATTAATTTTAATTAAATAAACTGCATTTTTGTTGTTGTTTCAAATTTTCATTACACCTCTTTGCACAATTTTCTTTTCATAAAACAAATCTATTTTTGGAAACGTAGAAAAAAAAATCATCATTTTGAAAAAATAAGAAAAATAAATATATAAATTTTTGATTTTTTCAAAATATTTATAAAAATGTTATGCAATCGTCTAATTTTCCAGTGATGATTTTCTCACACTCACACACACACGTACAATTAATTTTCAAATTAAATAAATAAATGAAAATTTGTTTGAATGAATTTTATTATTTTTATTATTTTTATTTTTCGACAAAAATTTATATTTAATTGATGCATTTTTTTTTTTTTTTCATTTATTTACAGTGGAATCGTTAATTTATTGGCGTGATGTAAAAAAATCTGGAATTGCTTTTGGAACGGGTTTCCTATTTTTATTGGCATTAACATATTTTTCTGTACTTAGTGTAATCGCTTATAGTTCTTTATTGATTGTAACCGGCACATTGGCATTCAGAATTTATAAATTGGTAATTGCAGCCGTTCAAAAAACGTCTGATGGACATCCATTCAAGTAATGTGTTTTAATTATAATATATTTTGTGGAATTTCGAATTAAAATGAATTAAAATTTATATATTTTTTTCTAGGGAATATTTGGAAATGGACATTGCATTACCACAAGATAAGGTTCAAGATTTAACAGTCATTGCAACGGCACACATAAATGCTTTTGTACAAGAATTACGTCATATATTTTTGGTTGAAGATTTGGTTGATACAATACGTTTTGTTGTTTTAATGTGGTTTATTACATATTTGGGTTCATGGTTTAATGGAATGACCTTATTTATAATTGGTGAATATTGATTAAATTAAATCACAAACATTACAGTGGCTTGCGTTCGGTATATTTTATATTGATTAAGTTGATGTGCGTGAATAAAACACTTAGCATTATTTCTTTTAATCCACGCATGTCTAACACAAAAGTTTTTATATATTTTTAAAATTATTAGTTCGATATGAGTTCGTGTTAATATAAATCAAATATTTTTGTTTAGAGGATGGCAAAAGCAATAGTGAGTTGTTAGGTTTTGAAAGGATTCAATTCAATAGTAATTAAAACCGTTCAACAAATTGACGATCACTAACAACGCGTATCACGTGAGGAGTGTAAATAAAATATTTAAAAAAATTCTTGCATCTGGTTCTCCAGAAAATATAACGCACAATATGAAGATAGAGAAATTTTAAAGAAATATTGGTAGTGTACAAATTTAACGACACAAATTAAGAGTAAAATTTATGAAGGAAAATTACATATGGAGCAGTTAATCCTAGACAATTTATATCTAACCATATAAATACACCAATTAAATAAAGGTTTGAAACTTTGGAACTCAACTTATTTTTAGTATATAAATTAATTTATAACGAACTAATAATTTTTAAAAAAAATCTATAAACTTGTTATGTGTAATAGAATTTTAAAAGTAATAATTATAAAATTAATAATTATTTGCCAACTTTCTATTTCCGGTCACAACAATTTGCACAAAAAATAATGTGAAATTTTAAGCAAATATTTCAATTGAATGAATAATTCATGTACTGAAGAAATCTAAAGAATTAATTAATGTTGTATCAAAAGACACAGTGTTATAAAAAGAACCATGCGAATTAATGATTACTGCTGTTGTTTTGTTTATTCACACACACACACACACACTCCCACTCCATGGGCATGTCAATTTTAAATACCGACGCAAGTGTTATATGATTTGAAAAAAAAAAAAAAATATTTAATTTTTATTTTATTTTTTATTTATATAGCTTTTGTCGCATTATTTACTTTGCCAAAGGTTTACGAAAATAATAAGCAATCGATCGATACATATTTGGATCTAGTCAAAAGCAAATATGTGGAAATTACAGACAAGTAAGTTTTAATAATATTTTGGTAAATTATATCAATATGATGTGTTTCGTTTTGACTGTGACTGTGAACCAGTTTTATCAGGCTGTGCCCAAGCTTTTTTAACACTTAGGATTCTTGTAGTAAATCCATTTTTCATCTCCAAACACAATTCGATGCAGAAAAACATATCTTTGCTGTCTTAGTCACAGTAATTCATAAGTGATTTTTCGATTTTCTTGCTGTCTTTCGATCAACTCATATGGGTCTCATTTTGTAAGTTTTTGAACCATATGCATCTTAATAAAAACGGTCAGAAACACATTGTTCAGTGACATTTAATGCTGCTGCCAATTGTGATTGTTTTTCACAATTATCTTCAGTAATTATTGCATCTTGCGGTTTTTTTTATGTGCTGGGCGTGCCGCTTGATAAATATTAAAAAGTTGCTTCTTTGAATTGTCTAAACCATCTTCTACTGTATGTACTTTCATCTAGAATATGTTCACCATAAGCTTATTGTAACATTCAATGACTTTCAGCATAGTGGATTTTTTGTCGTTTATTTGGTACAACCAAACGTTTGAAGGTTATAACGGGATTTTTCAAACAACACATAATGACGAAAAAAATTGCTGTGGCTATGTTGCAGAAAAAACTAACGCGCTCCAGTGATATTGGCCAGGAAATTGTCGCACATATATGATCTTATTATGCAAATTGGTTAATAATTGTACAAACCTATTTTATTGTTAATAATATTATTATATTATTATTATTACTTTTTTTGTAATCGTATGTAATTCCAACATATTTGAATTAAAGACAATCAGCAAAGTTTCACATTAATTATAACACAATAATCACATATGAATTAAAAAATAACGACGTTCTTTTTCGTACGACTAAACGTCTTTCAATCCCGAATTTTAAGAATACTAATATTACAGTCAACTGCATCTAGAACATTCCATGATTCGAGTTTAAAATCGTTGTCCTTTTTTCGTGAAGTCGTTGCCGTTTATCCTGTCCGGATCCGACTTAATTCAATACTTCACCTCTACCGAAAGCTGTTATAATGGCGCTGCCACCACATCATGATTGTGTAATCACTGAATGAATTAACTAATTGTTTTCTAAAATGTGTTCACGCAGTACCCATATATTAGTAATTCTTTAATGCACAACAATGCCAGATTGTCTGCGGCTACTTATTTATTATTCGTAGCTAACCCATTACTGGCGGCCACATGTGAACACGTTCGGTTGCAACTGGCTGTGTAAATAGGCTATACCACCCAACATATCACCGAATTTTAAATTTCAACTGCATCTAGAACATTCCATGATCCGAGTTTTAATGCGTTGTTGTCCTTTTTTTCCGCGTTGCTTATGTCGTTGACGTTTATCCTGTCCGATCCGACTTAATCATTCTGTAGGGCATTCAAAGGAGTATACTTTATCTCTACGGAAAGTTGTTATAATGACGCTGCTAACTCATCATGATTGTGTAATTACTGTATCATTAACAAAGTTTTAAGCGGATACTATCTTCACACAGCACCCCTTTGTAATTCTAAAACACAGCCCCCAGATTGTCTGCGGCTACTTATTTATTCTTCGTAGCTACAGGCGGCAACTTATGAACACGTTCGGTTACAACTGGCTTTACAAATAGGCTATACCACCCAACACACCACCGAATTTCAAACATATATTATTATTAATACATTGTAAAACATCTAATTTTTTTTAAAAAATTTTCTTCTATTTTAGAGTCAAAGCTGCAATCCCAATAGGAAAAAAACCAGAAAGTGATAAAGAAAAATAAATTAGTTTTTAATAATATTTTATTATATTGTTTATTATTATTATTATTATTATTATTATTATTATTATTATTTACATAATTATTATTTTATTATTATTATTTTTTAACTTTTAATTTTCAAATTTATTGTTCTCATTTATTATTGACTCTTATCTCTAACTAAATAACTGTAATAATTAATTAATAATAACAAGAAAAAATTTCTATAAGTATAATAATATAAATAAATAATATAATGAATAAATAAATAAAAAAAAAATAATTAAATTAAGCCGATTTATTGAGAAAATAATATCCAAAAAAGAAAAAATTAAAAATACAAAAATGCTAATTTAAAATTTAATTATGAAGAAAATGAATAATTTGTGTATAGAAAAAAAAATGTTCTTTTGTTTTTTGTCTTATCATTTTTGATAATAAAACTTTACAGTATTTATTTAAATTTTGAAATAATATCTTAAATAAAATGAAGAAAAAAAACAGAAACAAAACAAAATTATAATCATAATAAAATAAAATGTAGCTAAAATACTCAAAATAAATGAAAAATATATGAATTTTTAATAGATTTTTAATAGATTTTTAATTTCTCCAAAAAAAAAAAAAAGACCTTTCAAAAATTACAATAGTTTTTCACCATTAACATAAAAAAATTTAAAAATAATGAAATAAAATTAAAAATAAATCATTTATAGTTTTAATTATATATTTTAGATGTTAAGAAAAATTCATATAAAACAAAAAAGCATTAAAAAAAAAAAAATAAATAAAATAAATTTATAATATTAAAAAAAAAAACAAATGAATATTATATCTAAAATCTTTAAAAATATGTTATTTAAAAAAAATATATATATTTAAAAAATATTTGCGTTTTCTCTGTTGGTGTCCATGTCGCGCGCGTCGCGCATCGTTTCCATCATGGCGCCGAGAAAAACCAATATTAAAATTTGAAAACAAAATGAAAATTATTGTTTTGTTTTTGTTTCGTTTCGTTTTAAATTAAATTTTATTTTATTTTATTTTGTTTTGTTTTGTTTTGTTTTGTTTTTATTATTTTTTTTTCATGTATTTTCAAATTTTCATAATTAATCGATAAAACCAAAAAAAAAAAAAAAAACGTAGAGTAAAATAAAAAATGTGTGTTGCTCTTATTATTCCAATACAAATAACAACATTTTATCTAATTTATTAGCAAACAGCATAATTTTAAACTATTGTGAAATAATAAACGCAAAAATAAAATATATATTTAAAATAAATTATAAAATATTTTGTGTTATAGAATAAGCGCCATCTGTAATTTTATATTTTATTACCGGTCAACGTACTTGTGTGTTTGTTTTTTTTGTTCTCGATGATCGCGCTTATTAATTCATTCATTCCGCTTTTAATATAATTATTTAACCAGCCGCTGTTGTTATTTTATTTTCAATTAATAATCGATAAATTTTGGTATAGATTATAAAAAAAATCACTCCCGGTCGTCGCCTGTTCACCACACACACACACACAGATCAATGTTTTTCGGAAATGAAACGATATTTATAATTTTATTAGTGTAATAAAAATTTCATCCAAATTTTAAAGAAATTTGTTAGACGCATTCAGTTTTCAATGTCACAATATTTTTTTTATATAATTGAAATTAAATAAAATTATGGGAAAATATTTGGGTATGTTGCAGGCATTAAATTTTCTGGAAAATCGACTTTTATGAATGATCATCTTTTTTAATTACGGGCTATTATTTTAACGGATTTCCATTTTTTGCTTACAACATTACAAATTATAATCAATTTCCAATGTTTTATCGAATAGATTTTTAAAATTGATTCAAGCGTTCAACACGATATATGGACCGATTTTCCAATCGATGGGAAAGAAAATTTAAAGAAATGTGTGCTACTGAAATAAAGAAACTAATGGTTTAAAAAATTTAAATCATTATTTCATACAAAATTTCAATGACATCAAATGGAAAAATGGTCATCGCGTTTTGAACGTGTCAATCGATTTTAAAAATCTCTTCTATAAAAGATTGGAAATTGATTATAATTTGAAATGATGTACAGAAAAATGGAAATCCGTTAAAACTATGGTCCGTAATCGGATAATTCTTAAGAGTCGACTTTCCGCAAAAATTTTTGTTTGTTGGACACTTCAATTTTTTTTTCTAATAATGTAGTCTACACATTCGTCTACCAGAACAAAATATAATGATATTACAATTTGAAAACATTTTGTCACGCTTTGCCACTGGTAGACGTACATAAATATTATAATAACGGTTCATTAAATTAACCGATGTCCATTTTTGCTGCCATGTAATTAATCATTGGATTTGATCATTTCTGAACTGATTATAATTTAACTTTGTATACAAATTTATTAGATTATAGATTAACCAATTTTGACTCCTACTCTCGTATAAAATGATCTGTTTAAAGCCAAAATTCTAGGATTTTGATTGAATTTATTCTTTTTTGATTATTATACGAATACTTTTGTATGTACAATTATAATGTGAGATTATATCGATTTTCCTATCTATCTAACTGGTCCAACTATGGTTAAAAAATAAATAGTGCACACAAAGCGTGGCTAACGACCATTTGTCATTTTTATTGAACCATATAAATTTTATGTATTTTCAATTATCGCAGCAGACACTGAGACACCGTTTTTCTTTTAATTATTTATTTTAAATTATAAATTATTTTTTAAATGCATTAATATTCATTTACAAAAATCCTAGAATTATAATCGTAATCATTATAAAATTTAATGAAAATTTGTCCATAAACAGAATAAAAAAATAGAATTTGGTGACAACCCAACCGCGTCAATTGTGGGTGCGTGCTTAATGCAAATTTCATGTTCATGAAAATGTACATATACAAAATTTCATTAAAATTGAATAAAAACAATTACCAACAATTTCCTGGTTTTTATACTCGCACTATTCTGCTGAAGCCTGACTCGTTGGCTGATTCAATTCACCAGAATTTTAGCATAATTTCGTCTTAAATTAAATTTCATTTTTAATCTAATTTTATATTAATAGAAATAAATTAAAATAAAAAATGTATTGTTAATCCTTTCCCCTCTCCAATATATGATGACATCGCACAAGAGTTGACCTGCGCGTAATAACATTTTATTATTATGATTGTAAAAAAAAAATTCATTTGTTTTTAGTAGAACCATTTTTGTTTTAAATGTTTTTTTTTCTTAAATTTGTTAAAAAATTTCTTTGATTACTATCTGATAAAAAATGGAAAAAATAAATAAAATAATTAAATATTATTAAATATATATATTTATTATTAATAATTATAATATTTGTCATCGTACCACGCCTTCTTTTATTAATATTATTATATAATTTTTATCATCAATAATTTTATTATATTTTAATAATTATCACTATAAAATTATAAATAAATAAATAAATAAATAAATAAATAAATAAATAAATATAATATTATTACTATTTTATTAGTTTTATATTATTATATTTTTCATAAATTTTAGCATTATTTTAATAATAATATATATAAAAAATAAAAAAATAATCCTAATTATTATTATCAATAAAAAATATATATTATAAATTTAAATAAATAATAAAATTTGTAAAATATTTTATAAATGTTGGGTGGGCTGGCTAGAGGCGCCTGTTTTTTTTTTTTCTATAGCTTATTTGCATGTGAAAAAATGAAAAAAATTCGTATAAATAATAATAAGAATTAAGAAAATTAACATTTTTCAATGGATTGATAATTATTTTTTTGGTTTTTATATTTTTTAATTATTTACTAAATGAAAATTACATTAAAATTTTGAATAATTATTTAATAAAAATTAAAATAACAAACAAAATACACACACACAAAATTTAATAATGTCAAAAACTTATCAAAATTAATTAATTAATTAATTATTTTTTATTTATATAATATTTTTAACCAATAAAATTCCATTAATCATTTTATCGAGACAAAAATATGTTAAAAAAAAACTGTATCCCCGATAATATTAATTATTATATTATTTATAAAATATATTTTGCACTTAATAATTTATGAGAACAAAGCACACCTACTCCTCCACACACAAACACACACACACACACACACACACACCCTCCCCCCCCCCCCCCCCCCTCATCATCAAATAATTAATAATTATATAACTGAAATTATAGTTACACGAAAATATTAATAATTTTTTTATGTTCTTTTGTTTCTCTTTTACAATATAAAAACAAAGAAATTCACAAAAAAATTTAAATTAAAAATTTTTCAATATTAAAATATGCGGCCAAATAATAAATAAAAAAAAAATAAATAAATTTTGTACGCGCATTAATAAACGGTTTTTTTTATTCTTTTTTTTAATTTAATAATTAAATTACAATTTAATTAAGATTTAATAATAATTTTGTAGTGGTACTAAAAAACCACGATGTAATAATAATTAGTTTTCATATATAAGTTTTTAAATTTAAACACACACACACACACACATAAAACATTTAATAAAATTATTAAAAAATGCGCTTAAAAATATTTAATTTTTTTTTATTTTTTTGAATTGGTAATTGCATTGCGCGAATGCGCACACATATTAAAAATATCGTTTAGAATATATAGAGCTGTTCAATTCTATTGTTTGTCATTATCCATTTTGAAATGCATGTGGCGACGGTGTGAATGTGAATGATAGAAATTCATGATACAGTCAATTAACTAAATTCATTGAATGATTTTGAGTTGAAAATATATTATTTTTTAATATTTTTATCGTATCGATCGCATTCGTTATGAAATTGTAAAATTAAATCCATGTTTTACATTCTGCTGAACAGATTTTAAAGTTTTTCACCACACAATAGTTGATTTCTTTTGGTAGTCGTCAGGTACTTACAAGTACTTATATTTAGCAAGGACAAAAACCGGTGCTAAAAAATTACAAAAAGTTGTTAATATTTTTTATAAAATAATTTTTGTTAACTTAAATTAAATTAAATCGTAATTAATTAAAATGAATAATCTTAATAGCAATTAATTTGTCATAAAATTATATTCCCTATGAGATTTGTTACTCATAACTACTTGCATGTGCTCAGAAGATAAAGTGCGAGTTGGTAGAAGTAGAAAAATCATCATTTACTCAAACCAAATTACTTTTATAAGTACTTATGGCGATAACCAAAAGAAAACAACTAATATTAAATACTATAGCATGGATTTATTGCAACCTGACCAAGAATAATAAATAATCATCATCACGCAAATCGTAATTTGGTTACATACACAAGAGTCCAAATTGCCACACAATTGATTGATGTCAAATTAAAAACGACAATATAAATACACTATTTTTTTTTCCTTTTAAATTTCTTTATTAAAGCTATTCTATCGAAAAACCTCGCATGTGAACCCGGTGAATGTCATAAATAGCTTAACACATTAAAGGCGGTAGTCGTAGTACTACGATTTATCTCCACTGTAGCTTAAAGGCGGGTGTCGTAGAAATACGATTTATCTCGACTGTAGCTTAAAGTCGAGAGTCGTATTAGTACGGTTCGCAACGACATTGTGCAATCCATGCGCCACTTTACATTTGTATTTAGTATGTTTTGTGGTTTGAAGCTGTTCGGTTGTTCAAATTCTACTTAAAGTAAATTTTGAAATCCTTCAATATGATTTCACGCGAAAATAAAGATATATATACAGACGATTTGTCTGACTTTGATTGCGATGAAAGAGAGTTAGATATTGATAATAATGATAGTGATATTGACGATAATGATAGTGATAGTTCTATACGACCTGTGAGAAGGACCCGAGTTTTTCAACTACCGATTGGCGATGATGAAAGTAAAGTTCTAGGACGAAAAACGAGGCGAGGCGGTCGCCGCGTTACCTAGCATACTTTCGTCAAGATCACCCGCCTTTAATGTGTTAATATATACTAAAATGTAGTAATTTAAAACCAATTTGAGATTCGCGTTCAAGATTATATTATATTAACTCAATCCTTGTATTGGTAAGCAGACTACAATATGGTTTCTTTGGAAACGCTGACAAAAATTGTCTGTTCAAATGTTTAATAACATCATTAATTTAATGGTGGCGATTTAAAAGCAAAAACATTTACCGATGCACAGTCGGTTGCACTTGAAAGTTTTATCTTGTTCTGTAGAAGGAATCCCCGTAATAATCACATACTTCGTATTTCGAATTTAATCGCCTCTGTGTGGCTATACAACGCTCAATTATTGTGATGGTGGTACAAAAAAAGCACAGGTTGCTGTTAGCGGAACGGCTTGTGTAACGGCGTTTAGCTATGAATATCAAATAAAGTAACCGCGGACAATCTGGCGACAGTGTATAAGAATTACTAAGTGGTACAATGTCTGAAAGCAGTACCCGCTTAAAATTAATTTGATTATATAATGTCATATGCGAATGAGTATTATAACTGGTTTCGGTATAGAGGTGCGAATTATACCCCTGTAAATGACCTACGAATTGATTCAAGTAATATGTTGGACGAATAGTTAGTTCGGATAAATAACAACCAGTTATGAACTATATACAATACGTTCAATATTATACTCTAACTCAGTTCCCCAAAGATGAGTCATTTTGTTCGCCTACACCGAATTCATAGTGTCAAGTGAAGTGTTCATAATAACATACATTTTATTTTAGTCGCACTTAAAGTATTTCGTATTTCCGTTGTATTTCAGAATACTATTTTGTTTTAGTATCACTAGTGAGTGAACTATATATGCGGATTGTTTACTCAGATATATGTACGCCAAGTCATCTGCCATACAATTGAGCTTTACACCATGCAACTATATATGTAACAATGCAGTCCAGTTCAAGTATAAATTACTCCGTATGCTAGCATATAATAATTCATAAAATTGGGTTGTATTTATGTTTCGGTCGATGCTTTTATAATGCAATTATTGAATTATGAGTGAATGGTTCGAATATAGCATATCTGGATACATTTTTAAACTGTTAGTAGCGTTCAATCAACACTATATTTTCAATTAGATATTCGGTTTTATGATTTCGTAAACGATGATAATTCAGTTAAACCAATTATTCTATCAAAAAATGGTGTCAATAAACCGGTGATCTAACTATAGCATTTCCTGATTTAATTGACTGCGTCTCAGAACCATACTCACCGTCAGATAGCTTCTGTTGCAACTGTTTTACCGACCGTTTACTCATAAAAAATGTTTAACATATGCTTTTTAAGTACACCTTGCTTCATTCGACTCAATCGATTGAATATCCCCGGCATCGGAATCAATAGTAAAACATTCATCTTTCTTCATTTTCTTTATTTATTTTGAAAAAGTACTCAGTTATCGGTGAAGTAATGACTGTCGACCAAACAACTATCGGCTAAAATTACATATATATCCCGGAAATATTTGCAAAACGTTTGTTCTCCGTGGTTCAAAGGTTTAATTAATTATTGTTTTGAACTCCTATCCTATAAAGATACAAAAGAAAAAATAATAACGAACTTTTTTTTACATTTTTTCAAATGCAATGCAACCAACTGTAACCGTCAATTGTAATTGATTTGAAATTGAAATCAGTGTTTATGATAAAAATAGAACATGTAAACATAACTATCATTTCATTGCATTTTACTGTATTTGTACTAAATAATATATATAATAACCTTTGTATTTAATTTAAGAATATAAAACGAGACTTTACTGTGCTGTGCGATGGTAATTAATGTTATGTTTATTGTCTGTGCATGTATTAGATGGTTTTGTTCCGTTAATATTTAATTTAAAAATGATTTTGATTTCGATGAACTTGAAATGAATATAATTATATTGTAATTGTTTAGTATAGTTTTTGATGTGTTCAACAAAATAATTCGCTGCTAATAATACAATCATTATTTATTTTCTAATTAACAATATATTAATATTGTACTAAAAACGATCGAATAGTAAATAGTGTTTTAACAAAATTGTATTAAAATAAAACCTAAATATTTATGTAAAATTTAACAAAATGAATGTAAGTATTAAATGCAAATATATTGATCTAGAATAGAATCGTATATAAATTTTCATCTATATAGTTCTAGAAATCAAGAACTTAAAACATTTACCTTCAAGAAAATTCTTAATTTTTATTTATTTATATTTTTTTTCCATCATATTATTTTTAGATCAATCAATTACAACAAGAAGAACAACAACAATATTTACAAACAATTGTAAAATATGAAATTACCATTTTTGATTCTTTATATAATTCGGATGATTCAACGGAAGAACAACAAGTATGAATTTTTAAGTTTTCTTTTAAATTCTATTGTAATCGTATATGGATGAAAATATGTAGTAGCCGTAGTACTGAATGGAATCTCACTTTAATTTGTTTATCTTTTTGTATTAAGATTTTAGGTATTTCAGATACAAAAAATGAATTTACTGATACTACTACTACTACTACTACTACTAATACTTCTACTACTACAATCGGAAATATTAACCATCAGCAGCAGCAGCAGCAGCAGCAGGTAATCAATATCATATATAAAATATATCTTTTAGTATCACAATACGATAATATTTAATATTTATTCTACATGCATGGACATGTCGACGTCTGTTTTTTTTTAGTTTTATACAACTTGTTTGATAAATCAAAAAAATCGAATTTATACCGAATATGAAGAATTACAAATTTCATATTTTAATAATTTTGTAAAGAATATAATTTGGAATATTCAACAATCAAAAACACTTAAACCTTATAAATGTATAAAATGTTTAAAACCATTTAAACAAATATTAAATTTAGAAATATGTCCAAATTGTACAAATAATAAAATATATTCGTGTATATTTTGTACACAAACATTTTTTTACGTTGCATCACTGTTGGTGCACATTAATGAAAAAGAAATTTTTGAAAAAGGTATGATTCTAAAATGTTTTATTTGTTTTAAAAAATTTAAAACATCAATAGCAATTGAACAACATATGAATAAACATACCGGTGAAAATCCATATAAATGTATTTTATGTAACAATATGTATGGCAATTCATTTACATTTCGGCAACACATTAGCGTCGAACACATGACAACCGAGTCACAAAAGCTGAAACTTCAATTTACCAAAGAATTATGTAATTTAAATTTTGATAAAGAAAATTTAGAATTTAATGAATTTTCTTCTTCCATAAAAATTACAAATATAAAAAAAAAATCTACACGAAAACATTTAATAATTAAAAATAAACAAAAATCATAAATCATTGTGTCCATTGTCGGCTACGATGGTATCAATAATAATGTAATTTGTAATTTAAATGAAGTGTATTTACTTATAGATAATTATTTATTTAAGATTTTAATTTTATTTATTTATTTATTTTATTTATTTATTTATTTTGTAAATAGGCGGGACGGTAGATCCAAGTTTAAAAGTTTTGTTATAGAATTTTGTAGAATTTATATTTATAAAAATAAGTGGAGTATAATTGTATAAATTATAAATGAATTTTATGAATAATAAATATGTTATGGATATAGATAGATTTTAATATATATTTTATATTTAAAACAAACCATATTCTAGCTAAATATAATGTATATTGAAATGTTGCGAATCAATTTTTGCACAAAATTATTGAATTCTCACCCACTCAATTTTATTTTATGGTGGTAAAAAAAAAACGGTTGACAATATAAAATATAATATTTAATTGAAATTTAGCTTAAACTGTCACATCAGTGCTTTTTTTATTTAACCTCATCAACAGTACATAAACAACAAATTCATATGTGCACAATGTGCTATGTATAGAGCATCACACTTCAACTTTTCTTTCTCTTTCAACAGTGCACCGAGTTTGTACTGGGTTCTCATGATCATACAACCCTAGGAACTAGCAATGTCTCAATGATATAACAAAGAGGTCATATTGGTAAAAAAATTCAAGCAATCAATCAAGCAAAGATTTTATACGTGCGTGCGTTTCGAATATAAAATTTATTATTATTAATAATATATTAATTTAAAAAATTAAAGAAACAGTTAAGTGCTTAAGTTAAATAGTTTTATTAATAAAACATAAATAGTGACATAAATAAATAAAAAATAAGATTATAATAATAATGTAACTTATATTGCAATAAGGAAAACATTTTTGTTATGAGAGTGTGTGAGTGAAAAAATTCAGTTAGTACATTATCGCCTATGCTGACTCTCTAATTTTATTTCGCTTATTCTCTTATTTATATGTAACCTTCACAAGCATTTAGTCTCTTAACCATCTCATCTCGTGCGTTTTTCCCTTGTGGAATTTCGTTCGACAGCTTACTTTGTCAGATTGTGCAAAGTAAAGTATATAACTAACAAAAAATTATAATAATAAATAAATAAACAACGAGGTAATATGCTTTTAATAATTTTTAAAATTTTGATTTTATTTTTATTGTGAATATATTTATTGTTTAATTTACATAGACATAATTTAATTAAGTATCTTAATTTAAAAAATTGAGTGCGGTAATGAATGGCATTAGCTTTTATATTTGCTTTTGCATAATATTCTATTTGAAAAACGAAAAATGAATGTAGAAAAAATAAAAAGTCCAAATAAAAAAAAAAAAGTGTTTACTGAATTGATGAAAAATGTGGCAAAAAGTTATGGTCTACATAAATGTACAGTTTTTGGAAAAGTAAGAAATGGAAACTACTGGCATAATAACAAATTAATTATTAATAATGAAAATGTAAAACGATATCGAAAGTGTAAATATGATAACATCCAATGAAATTGTGAAAAATTTGGTAAATATTTACTAAATTACGTGTTGAAAAACTTTCTATACATTTTTCGTAGTCCTTGTATCAAACAACCTTAATTCTCGTCTTTCATTTTCACGGATTGTTATATCGTTCACGGATTATTTCTGTGTTGTCAAAAAAAAAAAAAAAAACGGAACCAATAAAAAATTAACTATAATTTCGTATTTTCTAATAGAAATTGATGATGCGTCGAAGGACGTATCAATGTTAATTTAATGTGTAAATAAGCGACGAATCGATATTTTATTAGTACTAAAAGCTTGCATAAAGCTTAAATTTCCTACTGGGAATTGTCAACGTTAAATGTCAATGTCACCGCAACGTTTTCTTTTTCTTATGTGTCTCGCCCCTCGTGTTGTCGCTGTAGTACTCTTGTGTATGCGTTTTATATTTTATTAAAATCAATAAATGTCAAAGTTGAGTTGTTTTTTCAATCGGTTTTTTTTTTAAATTTGTTTTAAAATTTGTAATTAAAAATATACTAACAAAAAATATAACTATAATAAAATTATAAATATTATTACATTTGTGAATAGGTAATTTATTGTCTGTAGGTTACATCTACCACTTCCAGTCGAATGCGTGGTGGAAATTGGTAATTTTATTTTATTTTCTTTTGATTTTGTTGTGATTTTCTGTAAAGTGAAATGTAAATACTTTTATTGTTATCGCATTGGCGTAGCTTTTGTTTTTGTGTAGTTAAGTGACGAAATAATTTTCGGCGCTAATTCGTATAGAAAAGCAACAATCATTAATTTATTAAAATATTGTGCGTCTCTGTTCGTAAATTCATCATCATCATTTTATGTCTAAAATAAAAATGTGTGCTGCATTTACAGATGTATGTGTGTTGTCAGTTATGTACATGCTTATAATATTTATCTTTTCATATTTAGTTTTTGTTTTCCCGGAAATGTTTTCTATTAAAAAATTCAAGATTTATATTTGTTTTTTTTTGTTTTTTTGTTGATATTTGTTGTTTTTTTGGAAAATGTTCAAAGACATCGGTCACTATACTAAAATTATTTTATTTCCAACATACAAGGACGATAATTGAAAGTGTGCATGGGCATTTATTCCAGTAAAGGATATTGCTTCGAGTTCTCGTATTTGTGACAATCATTTTTATTAAAATTTTATTGGCTATAAATTTATGGTAGGACACTACATTTAAATGAACCTATAATGTCGACAAACGGACAAAGATAACTCACAATTACTTTCAGTTCAGCGTACCAGTAATAATAATACCAATACCAATAAAATGGTGATATATTTTTCTCAATTTGTATTTTATATAAAATTTAAATTAATCCAAAATAAAGCATTAAATATCAACTATAATAATAAAAATTGTATAATTATTAAATTTGATATAGTTTGTATAGTGTATAATGCAAAACATATTTTAACTGTTTCGAGTTGCTTGCAAAAAATACTGATTGAATGAATTGAATATTTATGTAGTAATTATTTACTTATCTTTTGTTTCAGACTAATACAATGGATACAAATCATACCGATATAGTAATTAAAGAAGAAGAAGAAGATCCGTTGGGTAATGAGTTTATTGAATATGTATATACAGGCGAATATAATGTAAGTTATTGCATTTAATTTCACAAAAATATATTCTTATCATAGAAGCTTATATTGTGTGTGTGTGTTTGTTTTTTTTTCGTTCTAGCCTATTGAAGAAGAACATAATTTGCAACAAATTGACGATGATTATGATTATGAAGAAACTGATGATTCACCTGTACCGAAAAGATCTGTAAGTAAATCAATATTAATTATTACCCGAACGATTGATAAGAAATTTATAAAATATTTTTTATTCGTCTATTTTATACATAGAAATTGAGTACAGAAGATATGGTCAATAATTCAACAAATGATAATAGTACACAAGAATACAGGCAAACCAATAATTCACCTATAGCAGAAACAGCGAACTTAAAGTCAACGGTGAGTTTTTTTTTTCTCTTGTTTGTAGATATGTAGAATTTTAAAAAGAACAATTTGTGTATCAGTAACTTTCAGTTATTATATGTGTGCATTGAAGAAATGCAAATTAACTTGATTATTATTGATTCTAAAAATACATTCAGATATGCCATTATCTTTCTTTATTGAGTGTATTTTAGTGCAAAAAGCAATAGAGCAGATTGAATTAAGGATCAGCCTTGGTAATGTTAGATATCCACTCTTAGTAAATACTGACCAAATATAAGCATTCAAGATACATTAAATTTAGTAATAATATTTTCATATTGAATTTAAAATAAATTCATTTAATCAATAAATGTAATACTATAATAATCTTACCATGCAACAAATGCGTATGCACAAATATGGAAATTAATATTACTTCACTTTCCGCCACAATTCTCCAAATAGTATTCAATATTACATAAATTTTGAAATGTATTCCTTACATCATTAGACAAACTAAAATCAGCCAAAATGTATTTGGTGATTCTATTCTATTTCGTTCATAAATAAAAATAAAACAACGCTATTTTTAATGAATCGATTGACGAAAGAATTGTTATGTTTATACGAAATGTCTAAACTATGGGCTTAAAACAGACCGGCTGAAAAAAACTTCGGTATATATAATTAAAATAGGTAATACTAGTTTTGACTCTACAAAAAATATAGAAAAAGTTTAAAACTATTGTCGATATAATGAAAAGGCAAAAATAGTCTGCTTACAAAGTCTGCTACCGCAACAGTCTCGAAACACAATTTAAAGTGCTGATAGACGATAAGAATAATTTTTATGAGAATGTCGCCTTTCTGTTGTTAGAATATTCTTATGTGTTGCTTTTTCACATGGTGTAGTTTTTTGATCTCCAAAAATTTTTGAAAATGTGACCAAAAATAATACATTCAAATTCACATCATTTCAGTACACGCACTGATAAGAATAGAAATTCTCATCATTATCAGCACATGGCAATTTTAAGAATAATAAACTGCATAAGGATATTCTTTTTATGACTTGATTACACGGTATGCAGATTTGTTCTCCGAAGAGCACATAAAATGGTTGCATCAGAATGAGAATTCATTGCCAAGTATGTCTGCACGATTCTTATGTAAATAATTTGCTATCCTCATAAGAATTATTTTAATCGTCTGTCAGCAATTTTATGCTTCCTACCTTGATTGCTTTGACTACACACTAGAATTTTAGTTTGAGTCAACAGTGGGTTATTGATTAGCAATATTTTTATAGTTGTTTTCACCTTAAGGCGTAATCCTATTCTTAACATCAACTTAACATCACTAATTATGGTCCTTATATGTGTTAGTTTTCTTTTCCATTTCTTAATGATTCATGTAAAATTGTATTATCGCGGGGTATTTGTTTAGCAAAACCACTAATTTTGTTGTGTGAATTATAGAAAAAAGATGTATGTGGTCGATTATTTCGTCTAAATTAGAATTTAACCGATTTCTGTTCTAGATTAAGTGCAATTTTAATAAGCACGTAAAGAACATTTTTATTATTGTCATAAAATCAGGTTATGAAATGAATGAATGAAACTTAAAATTTAGGGTTTCTGTAAAAACAGATGCAGAAACAACAGTGTAAATGCATGTTATATTGTATAATATAACAAACTAACAAAAACAAGAGAGATGTATCACATTGTTTCTGATTTTTGCAAAAGAAATACACTATAAACATTTGAGGGATTTGACGTTATTTATAATTAAAATGATATATTCTTTAAATAATAATTTGCAATTTTTACATATCCAAATAACAATTTATTAATTTAAATGTTGTCGACTGTTTGACAATATATACAATTATTGTATCGCGTTAGTTCAAAACTCATGAAGTGTAATTGTAAATATTAGAATATGTTTGTAAATTTTTGGCCGGAATTAATAAAGTGACAAGTAAATTATGATATATATAAATATATTAGTTATGGTGAATTTAAATCAATACGTGAGTGTGAGATTAATCAAACATTTAATTAATAATATGTAAGTATATAATGAATCATTCACATAATTGAATAATACAATTTTAAAAAAAAATATATTGTACAAATTTTAATTAGTGAACCATAAATATTAACTGATTAATAGAATTAAAAAAATTTATTTGCATACAAATCTAGTGGAAAGTAGATTATTTTGCGTGGACAGAGCTTTTATGGCATGCGCACACCAAACACAATAATAATTAATATAATTAGAAATATTTTCATATTGAATGATAGACAAAATTAAATATACTCTAATCATATCAACAATAAATAAATGTGTTAAATTACTTCAATACAGTCAATTTGCAGAATAAACCTATTACGGTTTGATGTGAAGGAAAACATTGAATAAAATTGCCAAATAAAAATCAATCCTGACTGCTAAAAAGGTAATCAAATTATTATAATAGTTTTTAATTAATTTATTAAATTTAATCTATAAATTTAAATAGTGTTGACTCGTTTGGTAAATTACACGCTATTTGGGTATATAACAATTATAACCTACTATATATTAAAATGATAAATGATGCAGTGCATATGATGTCATTCAATTCGAAGGTTGGTAATGATGCAAAAAGACAGTAGAAAACATTTTCAGTATTTTCATATATGAAATTAAAATATCGTTCAAAAAGAAATTGTATGGTGTTGGTATTGGCGTTTAAGAGATTAGTAATGTTCCACACACACAACACCATGGTGGATCCACTCAAAAAAATAATTAAATTAATTTAGCGACACAAAATTCAATTAGTTTTTCACTCACATACGCAGTAATTTATCAACTTAACTGCATTGTTAGATAGTTATGCCACAAAGCAGATTGTGGATACCTTGGCGTATGTCTAAGTAATCAATCCATATAGAACAGTCGTTATTGGAACGATAAGAACCCAATCAGTGGTTTGATACTATATACTGAGAAATATTAAAATAAAACAAAAACTTTCAATTGGTTTGCAATTATCGAAAGATAGATGTTTCCATAATTTCATAATTTAGTTATATGAGTGATTTGCCCAAAATAAAGAAATATGTTTAGATGTTAGATGTTATGCTCATGTTAGATGCTTGCAAAACTGCGGCAATAGATGATTGTTTGAATTAGCAACATTTGTTTAATCAATGCTGTAAAATCTCCCATTTCAGCTCATTCAGTTTTTGTAGCATGTTTTGTGGCACGTATGGTTCGTCATTATCATGATGGAAAGCACACCTTTTCGATTGACTTAAATTGGATTTCGTTTGCTGTATAGTGAAACGTTCACAGTACTTATTAAGCGCTGTTATTGTTTCATCATGCCAAAGTAACTCATGGTTAATAATTTCATTGTAATGTAATGTAAGATTTGGCTATTTGTTATTCTCCTTCGCATACATATCCCCCCCCCCCTCCCCCCCAAAATTCTTTTTCGTTGAACGTTGTTGTGTATATGATTCATTTTTCATTGCCTGTTACCATGCGATCCAAAATTGGGCTCATTTCAAAGTAGTCTAAGTTGAGAAATGGCACCCGATATTCTAGTTATTTCTTTCGGTCAATGTATCGAGCTTAGAAGTGAATTTAACCTTATTTAAATTGAGAAATGCGGTTGAATTATCAATGTTTATGGTCTTTAGTAATCGCTTCAGTTGTTATGCGTGTATTATTTTTTACCAGAGTACTCACAATATCGCATCATCAATATCTGAAGGTCTGCTAGAGTCTGGTTGATCATTTGTATTAAAATCACTATTTCAAAATGTACCAAATCATTATGGTTTATGGTTGGGAGAGCAGCGATAGCCTGAATGGTTTTTCTGTGTAATTTCAACACTACTACTTTGCGAAAGTCGTATAACGTGAGATGCACTATTTCATTCTTTTGTTTGACAAATTTTTCGTCATAATTAATTTGTTATTTCAAAATTTTTACGTACTGCCTGACAATGTAGTTTGCATCGATCGAAATAGTTTGTATATGACTTCCTAGTCAAGAGGTTGTACTACGTATCGTAGTCATGAAGCATATTTTGTACGGTCATGATTCAGCAGATCATAGTAGATGACACCTTGTTAGTCTCAGTAAATACATAGCTTAATCTTACTTCCATATATGAATATTTGGTTTTGCAATAACTCCCAATCTTCCTAATTTGTGCCCGTCCTCACATAAACAATCACCATCACTACATTTAAGGGATGCCGAGTTGTTTTTAGGCGTCAAGCATCTTTATTAATTCTGTAGTGTTCACTTCTGCTCCATCGAACATATTGAAAACCATTCGATCCCATTACATTCATCAGATCAAATTATGTTTAGGCAAGAAAAAGAGTTAACAGAGTTAAACAAACCCTTTTTTTTCAGACTAACTATGGTCACAAGCTCAAATGTACGTATATACAACAAATAAAGATAACGATGTACAAGCCATGGTTTTTAATTTATAGTAATGATGTAGAAATAATTTGTTATTTATATTTAATTACCCATTAATAAACTATTTTTTGATTATTAATTAACACTTTGTAGTCTTATTGATCACAATTATCTGTTTCGCTTGCCTGTTGCATATATGGAGCTAACGAACGATGACGAACAAAACAAATACATAAATATTGAAGACATTAAATGTGAAATGAAATATGTGAATTTATCCCAATGCAGATCACTTATATATTTTACTTCTACAAATAATGTGTTGTTGTTTTGTTTTAATATTTGTCGTGCATCTATCTGTTTAAGTAAGTCATGTTAGTTCAATTGGAACTTATGGCATCTGTATACTAAACCTTTATTACAGGCCAGTTGACAAAAATATTACCACGCATTCAAATATATTATATTTCTTACTTACTTACTGCGTATAGTATTACAACCCAGGTGCGGTTTTAGTATTATTCAACATGTTACTCCAACCGGACTTGGATCGGCAGCTAACATATTTCAATCCCGAATTTTAAATATTTGTCCCTTTTTTCTTGCCGTTTGTCCTGTCCGATCCGAGGTCCTGTTGTAGTGTTCATAACGGGTTGTTTTTCCGTAATCATACGTGTAAGGCATTTACAGGGATATACTTCAACTCTACCAAAAGCAGTTTTAATGGCGCTGCTGACTCATGACTGTGCCATGACTGTGTAATTACTGAATCATTAACAAAGTTTTAAGGGGATACTACTTTCACACAGTACCCCTTAGTAATTCTAATGCACAGCCTCCAGATTGTCCACGATTACTTATTTATTATTCATAGCTAACCCATTTCAAACCATTCCACTATCCGCAATCTGTGGTTGCAACTGTCTATGCAAATATACTATACCCAACATACCACTGGTATTTCACCAATTGATCTATTGGTGACCATTATCGACAGGTAGATGTTTCCTTAATTGGATTATTTTTATATGATTTATTAGCCCGTAATCGATTTGTTTAGAGTCCTTTAAATTCTATTCTACCACTTAATGGAGTCTATTGATGTTTTGAAACACGGAAAATTTATATTTTGGTTTGTGAATTGGACGTTACGCTATAGTAAAATTTTGTAATAAGGACGTAAGTCAGTAATGCTGATTTAATTAGATGATTTGTAAATAACGTATGCGAAAGTTTACATAATTTTTACTTAGAAAACATAACAAATGGAAATTGGTTATGTAACAGGTTAACAGTTTGTTAAGGTCACAGTTCAATATACAAAAATCAATCAGCAGCCAAAATTGATAGCGTTAGAGAGTTATTTGGATTGTTTTTCAAACAGTGGTTGCTTACATCAGTGCACAGTGGCATATTGTTTATATATTTTCTTTCAAAAATGGATTGATTCTAGTTTTTTTCCCAAACTTTTCTTGTATCATTTAACTCTTAATTGGGGATCAAACTTTTAAAAGCTGACCATATTTATTATATACTAATTTGCATTTCTATATTTTTGTTAATTAAAAAAGTATACCTATGCGTATAATAATTAATTAATTAATATAAAATCAAATTTCGTAAATTATAAAAAATGAATAACTTACCGAAAACTGTTTTAAATTTTAAAAAATTTAATTTAATGTATTGTAAATTTTAGAGATTGTCAAAAAGTCAAAAGGATACATTAATTGAATTTATGCGGAACCATAAGGATCTAGTTTATTCCAATAAAATGCATGGCAAATTAAATAAATATATTAATAGACATGCATTATGGCTTTTACTAACAAATAAATTAAATAAATTGGGTCCGCCCAAACATCTTCAGAAATGGAAAAAGGTAATGGTATTAGTTTACAATTCAATTAAAAAACTTTTTAAATATGCATTTATTTTCCATTATTATTATTATTATTATTATTATTATTATTTCCATATATAGACATGGTCTGATTTGAGAGGACAAACAAAATCGAAATTAGAACGCATGTATCGTGCTGATGATATAGAACCACTGTTTCGTTTTCTTACAGACGATGATGATAAAATATCAACCATATGTGGATTTGCCGATCATTATAAAGAAATTTTAAATCATCCAGACAGACCAATTGTGAGATCAGCAACAATTTGTACTAATAAAAATTCGGCCGAAATAACAAATCGACAAATAAAACCAACCTCACCACCACCACCATCACCACCGCCAGCAAAATCAGTAGAAATATTTAAACCTATTATACAAAAAATACATCAAACTACGATAACACCAACAACAGCAGCAACGGCAACAGGAGGAGGAGGAGCGAAAAAATTACCCACAATTACATCAAAATTAGAAAAATCTCCTTCAAACATATCGTTGGCATCAGTACTACCACCACTATCATCATCGTCTACGTCAGCATTAGAACTTACGTTAGAAAAATTATTAAAAACACAAACAGAACAAACACAATTGCTTCGTACTATGGTTGAACAAAATTCAAGATTATTAGATCAAAATCGTAAATTTTTAAAAACACTGAAAATAGTTGATGTCTAAATAAATATAATTTTAATAGTAATGTATGCAATTTTGTTGATACTTCTGAAAATGTTCGGGTGCATACATATACAATATACAAATATAGCCTAATTAATTTTGAATTGTATTTTATTTTCGTTAAACAATCACACTGTCGTTGTTGGTACATTAATAGCGATAGCGATCAAATACTATAATATTGAAATTGATAGAAGAAATATTATTGATGGATCACTAAATTCGTTTCGTAACCTATGGATTTTGTTTTCATTTTATTAACAATAGCCTTTTTGTTATTAACACAATTAATCGAATTAAATCGTTATTATTTAAAAAAATATAAAACTAATGCTTTTTATGAAACCACAATTTTATTAATAATATTAAATTTATATTTTTACCACTAAAACATATTTTACAATTAATATTAAAAGCTTAAAAAATGAAATAAAAAATATTATAGTTTTAATTTATCGATTCACGCGTCGATACGTGCAGTAAATTTTAGTGGTTCATCATAATTTCAACATAATAGTATTTCTATAATATACATTTCCTGGTTCAGAATCGTAGCGCGGCTCCTAGTTTTTAACAAGCACATTTAACAGATAATAGTGGTGTGAAGCTTTAGTTGTGCGACAATAATCAGGGTTGGGCTAGGTCAAGCTGCTTGTTGAAATTTTCATTTCCAATTTTTTTTGATCATAATTTGTAATTACAATATTTTTGTAAATCGAAAAGAAAAAATAATATCAAATAAACTTTTTTTGTTTTATTAAAAATTATTTGTTTTATTTAATTATCCATTTTTTATTGTTTCTCCATTTCAGATGAAACGGAAAACAAGAACATCACAAGAACAATTATTAAAATTTATATTAGAGTTGGAAAAAAATGAGTTGTTAAGAACAAATCGTTTTCCATCTAAACAGGCGGCCATTAACACATATAAATTGCTAGCAAACAAACTGAATAATTGTGGTGAGGAGGGTCCACGCTTAACGCCACGAGAATGGCGCGAACGATTTAGATTTTGGAAAGGTTATTTACGTAAAATGACGCCCGGTGTTGATAGTGTTTCACGAAAATCTAATTTTAGTGAATTAGAGATAAGAGCAATGGAAGCTTGGAATATGATACCGTCAATGGCTGCAGCAGATTCGGTAGGTGACGGCGGCAGTGCAATAGCTAAACAAAATATTAAAAAAAACAACAGTACAATGTCAATAAAAAATAATAATTCCATAAAATCTTCGAATATAAAAAACAATAGTGCTGAATTAAGTGATAATATTAGAACGGTTTTAAATGATGCAGCACCAATAAATGTTAAACAAACATCAAATTTACAAATGAATCCGTTCGAAATAGGGAAAAAGACGAACGATGAAGCTACAGATGTTATGCCACTGACAATGGCTTTAAATAATACAGAATCATGTATCACATCATTAGCTAATGTTATACAAAAAAGTATCAGTTTGTATGCAGATATTCAAAAGAAGAAAATGGAATATTGTGCAAAAAAAATTGAAATTGATAACAGACGATTGGCTCTGGAAGAACGAAAGTTACAATTAGAAGAAACAAAATTTCGTTTACAACATCAATAATTTGTGTTTAATTTGTATTCATATGTTTTGTTTTGTTCTATAGAAATTAAACAAATTTTAAACGCTCCATATATATTATTAATCATGAAATATATCGGGTTCAAATCCGCTATTTTTCATAGGAAATTTTTCGATATTTGTTTTAATACTAAAATTTTTCTGCTGGGTGACCATTTATTCGTTTATGGAATAAAAAGAAAAACGAATATATTTGAAAATATGGTGTTGGACGCTATCCAAAGATTAACAATGTCTGCACACACACATCACTATAGGCTGGCTAATCACCCATATAAAACTAACAGTAAACATCTATCTTTCGTTAATTACAGTACATTTGGTAAATTGTTATGTACTCCCATGCGGAGTAGTTTACTAACTTGACTGTAATGAAAGGTTTTTTAGATGACATAAAGCTCCACTTGGAGCAAAATATGACTTAATAATAAACGCTCCAGCAGCCCCAGCCATTGGGTGGCGTATGATTTTATCCATAGATGCAATTTTGTTGTTTAATTTTTAAAATATATATTATCATTTGCGTAAATAAAATATACTACGTTCTTTGTATGCCAACATTTATTCTGAGTTCTGAATATTTGTGATGCATTTTTAAGTCTAATTTCATAGGCAGTAGACAAAATTGGCCACAACTAAATTGACAGGTTATGCTGAAAGATATTGGAAAAACAATTAGCCTACTGTATTTATTTAATAATAATAATAATAAAGAAAAACAAAAGCTATTTCAGCATCGATGCAATCAAAATACATAATCGGATGCACAGCAACAGCGAACTGTTCAGAGAATGAATATTGAAGAATATTGTTTTGGGACTACTAATCGGTATAATCCCATATTCTAAACGCGCTTACCTAATTTCATCCAAATTCTACAAACATCTCATGCTATACTAACACACTCCCCATTCCATCCAAATTGGTGAGAAGATCATGGTGATCTGTAAACTTTCCCCATTGTAGAGCTGCTCTGTGAATAATGAAATTCAAAAAGGAACATTGTTGGAATCCAATTAAATGTACCGAAACCCTTTAAAGTGTTCACAATGTGGTGTTTCAAATATTTCATATGGTTAGCCCATGCAGAGTATAGAATTCGCACTGGCGAATTGTGAAGACAATGTTATTTATAATTTTAGTAAATTTTATTATGTTCAATTTATTACAAATACTTTTTTTTAATTATTTACATATTTATTTGTCTTTATTTTCTATATTTTCAGTGTAACACCGATGATAACGGAGAAATTGAATATTTAATTGAGAATGAAGACTATATTATAAATGATGAATGTCCGCCATTAACATCAATACCATCACTGAATACTGAACAACAGCAGCCTCCAGTATGCGGCGGTGTAAATTATGTGTTGGCTGCTGAGGCTACTGATTCAAACAATTTGACAGAAATTTGTCATACCTTAGCATCATTAAAAATGAATAACAAACAAATAACAATGGATATTATTCTATCAATAATGAATAGACATGATTTTCAATCATTTTTATATAATGAACGACGTATGTTGATAATGATGAAACCACCGAAACCGGATACCTTAACGTTTAAGAAAATGTTCGAACCAAAATTGTTTAATACATATGAATGGTTAACAGGCAGCGCAAAATTACATCGATTATTTTGTTGGCCATGTGTAATATTTTGTAAGAACAATAATAGAAATCGATGGAATTATTTTGGTATGACAAGTTCATCACATAAAATGTTAATAATCCATCAATTAAGTCGTATGCATATTTCAATTGTGTCAAAATTTAATGCTATCCGTGATACTGTAAATAGTGGTGTAAGTGTAAATACATATATTTTATTTTTTCACTACACTTCACAGTGAACTACATTTGGTTGGTTGTTGTGCAATGAAAATCAAGTCATCGTACCACAGCGCAGTGTCTTTCGTCATGTCCTACATCTCTGTTTGAAGTTCAACTGTCGCTCTTTAAGTAGGTATACCCGCAACTATTTGTTTGCCAAAACCGTACATTGATATACGATCAAATCGTATCATCTTCCATGCATATAGTCTACTTGTATCTACCGATAGAATCCGTCTTAGACGATGTCCGTAAACTACCATATACTGTAACAATTGACACGTGTCACGTCTAGGTGGGTGTATATATTAAATTCTCTGCTTGATATGCAGAGGATGACTATTTTCCCAGCCTCATAGGGACACGACAGATTGAGTTCATGGGAGTAAATTCCTGCACTTGCCCTGTCCCCTCTATCCGTAAAGATTGTGATCCCAAAACAAACAATCCCCGGAGGTGTGATTATGGTATTGTGGGAAAACTAATTAAGTTTTTTTCATACACGCCACTCTTTGTGCTTTTAGAAGTTTCACGTACTACCTTCTACGGGACCTTTTGCCACAACACAACAGAAGCATACATGTATATACCAATTCATACTTGTTGCCATTCGGTTCGAAATTTGGCTTGTTGCGAAAATGCACTTTCAACGGGTGCTTATTTGTGTTTCTGTCATTTTCCCATTCCCATCACGTATAAGTTAAATACTAGTTTATCTTTTAAATTTAAGTTTTTTAACTTCCAATATATTGAATAATTTACGTCGGACTTCACTTCTAGTATACGGATTTGTTCAACGCCTCATTACAATTCTAATAATTAAATCGAGTTTATCATTTGATGTATCTTGTCCGGTGTTTTAGCTATAGTAAATGCATTTTTTTTGCTTGTATTGGTGCCGTTTTTGACTGTTTGTGTTTCTATTAATTTGTTCGATTTATGTAGATCGCATTTAAATTGCCAGTGTTCTAGATTATTATACGTTATTATAGCCACGAATTATTGTTTTGTTGTTATTTGTATGTCTTATTTGATAATTGGTTCTTGCTGTTGCACTGCGAGGATTAAGCTCTTTAATTGGAAATGGTTGGCGGCGGGTTGCTGGCATTTCTTCCAAGTGATCAATTCAATTGTTTGCACCGGAATAATGTGATTTCAACTTTTGTATGGTAGTGTGTGTGGTTCTGAGTTGAATGAGTATATTTGTATCGTTGAGTGAAGGCCATTGACGGATAATTTTTTGTTGTACAATTTTCTAAAAACTGTTTGTATACGGACGGATCTCTTTTGGGTTCGTTATCGGGCATAATAATTTGCAGTGCGGATACTTTTGGTCGTCTGTCTGTGTCTATGGGTAAATGAGCTTTAGTTTTCCAATTGGAAGTGGCAGCAATAATAAAATGTCCGGTTGTAATTTGCGAATCGGACTGTTTGCGGAGTGTTATTAATTAATGCTTTCATTTATCCTGAGGCTGGTTCCATAAATTGGACAAAATGAGGTATTTATGGCTAATGTTGTCAGGCAAAAATGTTCGGTTCATGCCGAGATCAGTGGGTTACTTCTGTGTTGCTAGGAATGATATTATAATTTAAGACTGGTTTTTTTTGTAATACAATAATTAATTATCGTCGAGGTAAAGAAATTCTCTAAAATAATTCACCCGGATATAAGAGGGTTTAATATAAAACACTACATGATATATAACATCCATATCACAAGTGTGAAGTTAATATTCTATAAAGAAATTTAATACTCTATAATTCCCCAAAACAATTATTCTACAAATATATATTGTAATATATATACAATGATTTCAAGTATTTATCATGTGTCTAATATTCAGACACTCAAGTTGAACATACTGGTCGCTATATGAGATGACCAACGCAATTCATGAATAATCAATCAGATCGAAACCAGCTATGATCGTACAATAAACATTAATTAGTAACTATTCAAAGGTTTACAATAAATATTAGAAGTACCCTGTACATAATATAATACAGTCGTAAAAATTAATTAAATATTTATTTATTATATTTGTATTATAAAAATTAAAAATTCTGAAATTAACAATAACAACATATTTTCAATTGTTAGAAGTATAGGCATGGGTATTGCCAATCTATTCATTTCATAAAAATAATTATCGTCGAGGTAAAGAAATTCTCTAAAATCATTGACATTAATCAATGTAAAATTTTGTTTTGTTTTGTAATTGTTAACAATTTTTAAATATTTTTCTTTTTCTATTTATTGTAGATAATAGCAAAACCACCAGAACACAATAAAATGAGAAGATTAAAATCGACACCCGATGAAATTCACTATACATTATTATTACAAACACAAAATATAGCAATTACAACGGATACAATACTATCGATAATGCAAAAAAATGATTTTCAAACATTTTCAACAATTGATCAAAGATTTTTGGTTACATGCAATAAACCAAAACCGGAATTGTTGAAATTCAATGATGTAAATGGCAGCAGTATTTCAGAATTTTTAACCACCAAATTTAATAGGAAATATTATGATGATTTCGATTGGTTAACGGGCAGTGTATTATTAAAAAAATTATTTTGCTGGCCATGTTTAATATTTCATCATAAAAAAAATTCGATACAAAATTCTTGGAATGATAATGGTGTTTCGTGGCGTAAACTAACCGATAAAGCTACCGTTCATGAAACAAATATACACCACATTGTAAATGTACTAAAATTTAAAACTATGACCACAACAAATGCAATCCCATCGGCGTGTGCTATTAATAATATTAGTGGCACCATAACGGATGGCACCCAACACATCGATACCCTTATATATAATCGTATTGTGGCACGAAATCATGACATAATAAAATTATTAATAAATATAATTGATTATCTGACACAAATGAATATAAAAAATGTAATTGAAAACTATTCGAATGTATTTAAACAAACGTTAATAAATAATTCAAAATATAATGGAATTTTAAATGAATTATTTAATGAAAATAATAAATTGAATTGGAAAATAAAAGATTACGATAAAATATTAGTTCAATCGGTGTCCCATGTGTTACGTGAATACATTCGAGACGAAATTAAAGATGCACACTTTGTTGTCATAATGGTCGACGATACCATTAATGTTTTACAAAAGACTTTAATTTCGGTTGTCATCCGTTTTGTTTGCAAGCACAATTTTAATGTTAACGAAAGATTTTTTAAATTTAAAAATATCAATAATGCCGATAGTTTTAATAACATACAAACAATAAATATAATTTATGATTTTATCAATGAAATTGTACATACTTTAAATTGTTCGGATAAATTAATTGGTATTATTTATGAAGGTGCATCCATAACACATTCCAAACATATAAATAGCATACAAAATAAATTCAATTTAAAATATCCACATTTATTATCAAATTTACATTCAACATCGTATGATTTAAATATCATTTTGTCACGTGGTTGTTCATACTTTAAATTGGTACAAGATTTTTTTACAAATATATGTGCATTACAAACATTTTTTTCACATTCATCCGAACGTTTAAAATATTTAGAATATATTATTAATATAAATGGACCGAATGATGGCGATGAAGATGTTGATGATGATGATGTGGATACCGAACTGCATCCGGGCGAAACGAAATTGTGTCGCTTAAATTCAATAGATTATTTTTTAAAAATAGTAAATAAACATTTTATTGATATAAAAAATTTATTTAAAAATATGATTAAAAAACCGCATAATTTTGAGTCGGACATTATTGTGTTGGCCAATGGATTTATGAATTTTTTTATTAACATTGATATGATATTATTGTTGAAAATATTTACGAATATATTCCGTATCACAAAACCATTGGAAAACGATTTAAAATTATATAATGATACGGAGGTGTGCAAAACGAGTGCAATCGAAACAATAAAAAAATTAAAACTATTGGATTTTGAAGTTATATTTAATGAACTATTGGTTACGATAAAATTAATGAATAACGATGTGTCAAAAGTATTGAATTTAAAAGTAACATACCAAAGTTTATTTCTTGAATTAATCGGTCGAATTATTGAAATGATTGAAGAACGATTTTTAAATTGTTTATATTTAGATTTTATGAATGTATTACATAATTCGCATGCATCCAATTATGAATTGATATGTGGTCAAGTAATGAATTCAACCGTACAATTACCATTTAATTATGCGAAATTATTAAACGAAATAATTGTGTATCATAATTCGGAAATGTTAAATGGTAAACAACAACAAGATTTATGTAAATTCATTGGCGACCATAATTTATCGCATAATTTTTCTGAATTACTTAAATTAAATTGTTTAATTTTAACGCTGCCATTTACGAAAGTGAAAAATAAATCATTTTTTAATACATGTAAAAATTATTTTAAAAATTACATTGAAAATAATATCAATAGTTTTAATATCAATAATAATTTACACATTGATTTCGGCAATGTTTTTATCGAACGCGATTTATTTAAATATTTAATCGAACATGATGGATCATTTTATAAAAAGGTTATTGATGATTTTGCCAAAAGAATAAAAGTTGCTGAATTATTCTTTTTATAATTAATTGTTTTTCTATTTAAATGTTTTTTTGTTTTTTGAATTACGTGTGTGTGTGTGTAATTCAATAATTGTAAAATGATAAATAAATATACATAAACTACTCCAGCTACGTCAATATGCAGCGGCTATAGTTAATAAAAAAGAAATTTTGTGGGCAATAAATCTGGACTGCTAGATTACATCGATTGATTGGTATTATGATACCTTTCAACTGCATTAATGATATTTTGGATGTACGTAACCATCCTGTTGGAAAATATATGAACCGTTTGTATGTTAAATTTGTGGTATCGATGGCAGCGGTGACACTTTAAGTATATGTCGATAATATTATATACCGTTTAAAAAGCGTACACATTTTTTTCGGAAGAGATTAGAGGCTATACATAAAAGACAACCTGCTGGATACATTTCGTTTTTATTAACTAGACGTTATGCATCGACGTATACACATAGTAGAGGCCTTAATTCTTAATCAAATTTTTTTGGGGATACATATAACGCCGACGTCTTATAAATTATATACTATTTCATAAAGAGTAATTTTAAAATTAAAAAATTATTTATGAAATTCATTGTACCTTTTATTATTATGTCGATGCAAGAGATAAATATTTAATGATTTGTTTGTTATTAATTAATCATACGCCAGGGTATTTATGCGTATGCTCCAAAAATGATTAAGAATTACAGAGGTCACATATTTATAAAAGATTTGTTTTTTTTTTTTAACTTAATATGCGATATGTTAATTTATATTTAAATATTATTTTGTAGTACTGTATAATTAAGTTATTGCGATAAGAAACAAAAATATTATGTTATATGATATTGGTTCAATGACACAATGTACATATTTTAATTGATTTTATTGTGGTAGTCAATTAAAACTTAAATTTGATAAAATTTAAAAATAATTTAAAATGTAATTGATAAGTGTCAAATTATAATTTAAATCCAAACACATCTAAAGCTTTATTGTTATCATAATTTTATGATAAACATTTGCATAAAGATAAATTTTTATATCAGTGTGCGCGACAAATTTGATTCTTAAATAATATCATAGTCATAACAGTCCAGTAATTACGGAAACATTGCATTCGATAACATAAACAATGATTTATGAATATCAACACAAATCAATAAACAACGATAAAATAAAACACATATAACCATAAACAAAGTATACAAGGACGAATATTTTCTAATAGCATGGTACAATATTTTATTAGTTGAACAGTATAGTGCAAGCAATTGGCCTTTGAAACACTATTCTCCGTTTCGAGGTTGAAATTATTTCTAAACACGCGAATCATAATGCGTTGCGATAATCAAATTACTACAATTTTCGAAAACAACATTCGCAAAATAGTTGATTGCATAATGGAAGAGTTCTGTTTTTTTCAAGCGAAATCTTCAACCTCAGTGGTAAGGTAACAAGTGATGGTGGTGCGGAAAGGAATAAATAGAATATGTAAAGCTTCGAGTAACATTACAGCATTTTGCTAAATAAGATCTGGAAATAGTGCAAAGTAAATATTAATATACGAATTTTTAATTTAACCTCGTCAAAAATGTGTTATTTGCATGCAGAACTTGTACATTTAAAATAAAAGATGTTGCTCATTTGTGTATGAGAATAGAAAGCACATTTTATGCTTACGTTTATGTGCATGAGCATTGTTATATAAATTTAAACGAGTGATTGGAATAGAGAAGCGTTTTTTAAAGAAAGGATCGTCGTCTGTATTTTTCTTATGGTTGTATTTTAAAGTTGTTAAATATACACGCGCAATTGGCACAAACATAAAATACTAAATTTTAATGTCATTTTGCAGTGATAGCAAAACGATCACTTTGGTTCACCGGAAACTTACGGAAAACTGTTAATTTTTTCGCACAATGGTCGTTGTATGTGTTAAAATAAGTGTTTTTTTCCTAGTGCAAGCTATTGTTAGAAAAGTTTGGATATATTGAATACTTATGAAATTCCAATTTGCCAAATAATAAGAACAAAATTTTTTCAATCAAAAAAAATCACAATAAAATATAAATAAAATAAAATTTTTAAAATTAGAAATTCATTAAATTATAAATAAAAAAAAAATAATAATTAATAATAATATTCAATTTTTCAATTTTAAAAAATATTTGAATTAGAATTTTAAATTTGCCAGAAATAAATTCAATCCGTTATTTTTTTTTTTTTTATTGACACATTTGACATTTAACAATTTTTGTTTTTTTTTCTATCAAATTCCAGTTTTTGTTTTGTCTGGTTTTTGTCGTAGAGTAAAAAGTAAATGGAAAACAAGAAACAAATAGGATTTTAATCTTTTAATTATTTTATATTTAATTTAATTTAAGTAAAGTACAAATTTTTTTTTTTTTAATTTAATTTATAAACATTTACAATATTATTTAGTTTTATTTTCTATATTTTTAATTATAGTGTTTAAATATTACAGTGTGGGGGTGTCTGTATAAAATAAACACATTGTATTTTAACTTTTTTTTTTCCCTCTTGTGGTTAATTTGTACAGGTTTTTTTTTTTGTTAAAATAAATTAAATATATTCCTAATTGTTTTAATTATTTTTATTATATTTGTTTGTTTCACGATAATTATCTATTCGTTAAATAAATAATTTGATTGGAAAAGATGGTATAGATTTTTAGTTTTTTTTTTAATAATATAATTTTAACATTTTCCTTATGCTAAAAAAAACAAAAATATCATCGTCACACAGACATGACACAGACCGAAATTTTTATAAAGCATTAATTTTTATTAAATAATCATTTTCTTAATAATATTAAAATTAATTAATTTCTTTTTGTTTTTTTTTTTTTTTATTACTTATAATAAGTGTCGGTTTTGGTTTTGTACAAGGAAAGTTTTGTTAATTGTGAAATGTAATTGCATATATAAAATAATAAAAAAAAACGCACACACACATATATATGTAAAAACATTGTTGTTCTATAACTATAGTAATGTAAAGTGCAAAGAATGAATACCAGCTACCACCAACACCACCGACCACACTTCTTTACATTTTACGATGCGTATATAGAAATAACAATAATTTAAAGTGCACATGGATGCGCAGAACATTGAGTCATTTGTTACCGGCATTACGGCTATTGCGGCTAGTACGAGGAAACGTGAGTACACTTATTTTTTATTATATTATATTAAATTATATTAACAATATTTATTTATTTATTTATTTATTTATTTTAATAAAACATATTAAATTCAATAATGTATTACACAACAATAAATCGAGGCATGAGCAATATGTAAGTTCTCAATGCAATAAGTAAATAAATGCTATAAGAACAATTGATAACAATTTATAATTGTATAAAAAAGTCTGATTATTATCGCATTATATTTTGTCTACCAAATATTCAATTTTAAAGCATTAATAAAATGTTAAAAGGATTAAAATGATTGCGGTACTATATAAATTCACTCATACGAAAATATTCCATAGAATGCAGATTTACAGTATATTTATCTTATAATATTCGGGACAATTCACGCGTAAAGTATGAACTTATTTTAATTAATTTATGCACAATTTCTTATTTAAATGTTTTTATTATATTGTGATAGTTAAGTTGGCATAGTTAAGAGTGAGAGCCTATGTTCATATACCTATAGGAAGCATTAAGGCATTAGATCAAGGAAGTTGTTAGAAAATTGAATATCGCTGTGGACCGAGTGTATTATGGTGTTACGACACGAGAGAGTTCATTAAAAAATAAAATTGTTTTTGTCGCTATACATAAGTTTAAGTTTAAGGTTTAAATTTCAGATCCGAAAAATTTTTAAACAGGCCTCGTAATATTGTACTAAAAGATATGCCTCATCAGAACCGAACGAAGGAACAGAATAACTTTACTTATGCAATTAACTCTAATTAATAACAATATTTTGGTAAAAAACAATGAATGAGAAATATTGAGAAACTTTTTTTTAGCAAATATTTACATTTACAATACAAACAATTACTTACCCTAGTAACATTGTCGGCAAAATGTCCGCATTATATGTAGTAGTCCGTAGTTTCAATCCGAGGGAATATCTATGGATTTCTTACGGATATTCACTGAAATTTTTAATGATGAATGAAACCCTGTCCATGGATTTTTATAAAAAATGTCCTTGGATTTTTCGCGTATATTTCCTATGATAATTTCTACGCATTCTCCTTAGAAGTATTTCTCGTTGCTATTATTCCACAGAATATCTATAGAATTTATATTCATATTTTATGTGAACAGATCCATACAAATATCAGAGCACAAAAATATCTTTGGATCATCCATATGTTTTGGTAAGTAATACCCGTGAATTGTCCGTATATTAGCAGCATAAATTTTCTTATGACAAAGATGCCAAATCGCGGTTTTATTCAATTTTTTTACCGATAGACCAGAAGTTCTATTAGCACGGAATGAAGATGCTGAACGATGGCAAAAATTCATCGATTGCTTTTGTAATAAACAAGAAAAAAAAATCGCCCTGGATAAAATCCATGAAAATTCTTACAAAATTCCTCGGAAATATATTGATTTGAATTGCTGGTTGTTTTAAAAATTATGAAAATAAATTAAATAGAGTGAGGATTATATATATAGATAAGCGAAATATACAAAATTTGAACCCATCGGTCTTGGATAATTGGTGAAATAAATTATGAATACAATATATGTTGGAAATATTATCTTGACAATCCAAAGATTTCCATTTGACTCAAATAAAATAGTATTATATTAAGTGGAAAATCTACGGACATTCTTTGGACAAATTCCAATTTATATCTTTTCCATGTGGATTTTTTCCACGAGAATTTTCGTAATTTTTCAAAGTACGGACAAATTGTTATTAGAGTATTTCTCTTCAAATTTAAGAAAACATTTTACTCGTACGAACATAAACAGAATATGTGAGAATAAAATATGTTTTAAAATTTGAAGAGAAATAAACAATATTGTTTATGTTTTTTTTAAATGTAACTATTTGCTGAAAATGCTTCTTAATAGTTCCCATTCATTGTCTTGTTAACAAAATATTGTTATTTAATGTTAATTTCAAAAAGTAAATTTATTCTTTGCGTTCGTTCGGTTTTGATGCAAGGCATCTGCTTAATTGTAAATAAAAAGAAAGCATTATTAATATACAATTGAGTATTAATATTGAATTGTGTTAAAACTCACCACATTTTTTTTACCATATTTAAATTGATATTTAAAACAAATATTATATTTTGTAATTGTTACACAGTTTTTATAAGTAAATGTGTAATAATAAAACTGAAGATCTGACCATGAGACAAATGGAATGCATTGTGCGTGTTGTATTACCCTATGAAATAAAATATATTTTATTATTCACTTGTTTTGAGATAAATTTCATGTTTTATCTATAAAAATCGTAATTATCTATATTATTACAACGACGACATATACCTTTTCACATTTCACTTCATTTATACAATGTTTGTTTGGAAAACCAGTACAAAATAAATTTGATGAAATAAAATTGTATAACATAAAACAACGTTTGGTCCGTATAAAATACCATTTCGTCGTATATATTGTAATATATTTTTTATATTATAATCGTTATAATATATTTTGGGTACAGATAGCAGAAAAAAATATGATAAATTAACTTCTTCAACGACAAACAAAATAAAGACAGAAGAGTTGTTGTGACACGAGACACAAAAACCGCACAAATAAATTAACTTCTATTTAGAGAAAGACAACAGAAAAAAAATCCCAAATCATCGGCAGACACATAATGAGAAAAAAGTTTTTAACGTTTTTTTCTTATATTGGTTTCAATTATTGTACGTTTTTATGTTGAAGAAAATAATACTTTTTGTATAGACAATTATTTACACACAAATATAAATGTTACAATTTTCTCTTCTTGATTTGTATTAATTTTTTAGCAATAGTAAATAAGACAAGAATTTAAATTGAAAAATAAGTTGTTTAAGAACTTATTTCCACTTAAAAATATTGTGAAAAAATAGACAGAAATTATATATATTTTGGACAAATTAATTAGTTAACAAATCATTATTTAATTAACACATTATTCAAATAATATGAAATATGCTGCTAATGTTATGTTATACATTATTGTGGAAATTATAAAAATGTGAATTAGAAGCTTGGAGCTTTTAGCATTTTTATTTATCAAAAACCTATACTATTGCGAGGAATTACACAGCATTAACATTGAATTTAAAGGGCTAAGTCGACATAGCGCTTGTATGTATCTAGTTGCTGTATGTGAATGATCACCAATATGACGGAATTCAATACTAGGATAAATTCATATAGTATTAGGTAATATAGTCTTAAAAACTAATTTACATAAAATGTTAGGACAGATATAGTCTTGCCTTATAAAATATTGCAAACGAAATAAAGCCTAATTTATAGTCTCTATTTATGTACGCATTAAATAAGTGATCATATTAAAACGTTACAGTTAATCTTTATATATTGCAGAAGTATCAATCGATTCGATCAAATTATAGATTTCTTAGAGTAAATCTAAGGAATCTTCTTTGGATTTATGGTATGTAATTTTTGATCTATTCAATTTATAAGCGACAAAAAAGAATATTCCAGAATAGGCCTAATAATAAGTAACACTGTCCGTAGTTTGTCCGTAAAATTTCCGTATTATATGTAGTAGTCCTTAATTTCAATCCGAGGAAATATCTGTGGATTTCTTACGGATATCCACTGGAATTTTATTTGATGAATGTAACCCTGGATTTGGATTTTTATAAAATATGTCCGTGGATTATCCGCGTATATTTCCGATGATAATTTCTTCGGATTCTTTCTCCTTAGAAGTATTTCTCGTTGCTATTATTCCACAGAATAGCCATAGAATTTATATTCAAATTGTTTGTGAACAATCCAAAGATTTTAATTGACCTAAATAAAATACTATTATATTACGTGGAAAATCTACGGACATTCTTTGGACAAATTCCATTATATCTTTTCCATGGAAAATATGTAGATTTTTTCCTCGGGAATTTTCCTCATTTTTCAAAGTACGGACAAATTGTTACTAAGGAAAAGAATAAAATAATGCTCGCGTACACAACAGGGGTCAGTAAATTCACAACCTCTTCAAAAATGATAAAACCCATTATTGCGTTTGCTTTATTTATGGTCAATATGTGGTATTTAAATTTTTTTTATTAACTTAAACACCGCGACCGCGACATCTATAGTGTTTGTGTTTACATTATTTTATTATAGCTTAATTAAAATGTAGTACGAATTAAATAAATTGGAGAAAAATATCATTATTAACCTTATAACAATTGAGAATCACATAATCATTAATCGTCTTGTAAATTTAAACCTAAATTTTATATTCAGAATTTTTAATGACAAATAACAGATCATTAATATATAAATTCAATGTAGAATTGAACCCAAATGGATACCATAAGGTACACCAGATGTTAGAATAATTTCAACCGATCCGAATCATTGAATTATTAGCTGGCCATAGCGACATAAGTCAAATAATAATTTCTATATAAAAATTATTGCAATAAAAAAGCTGGTGTTTGGAGGGTTATTCTATAAAATATTTTCAACCATACCGAATCTTTCGAAAACCAATAAATTAATTAAATAAATTAACAACGACCGACATTTTTTGCTTTTTGGAGATAAGAACTTATAATTTTCATACAACACTGATTTTGCAAGAAATTGTTTATCGTTTTACACTAAAGCGGTTCGATTCAATCCATGTGACACATTTTATCAAAAGCCTTACTAGAAAATCCGTATAAATGCAATCATACCTGGGATCGCAAATTAAAATTGGTTAACCTCTTATAAACTCCTATTGATTTTGTACAATTAATGAAACTATTCTCTATAGAAATACAGTTTACAATTTCAGAAATTATTACTTCTAAAATCTTCAGTATATACGCACGATAATTTATGTCGATCAGTTTATAATTCGAAAAACCTCCCTTCTTATAAAACGAAATTATGAAGAAATTTTTCCAAAATAATTTCCAAGAACATCGTTGTTTAGAGATTTATTAAATAGAATCTTAAGTGTCAAAGGTTATCTCAATATAGCCAGAGCACAATACCATTATTAGGACCACAGGAGTAATCATTATAGCATTATATCTATGAACAACGTGTCGCTATACCAATAGAAAAGTTTATAGTATTTAAAAAATCAAATGATTAAATTTCGTTAATGTATAAGCTTCTAAAATTCAAATTAGTATTAGTCTCAAATGAGGAACCAAAAACAAAACCAACCACCAACCGTGCACTTATCGTTACAAAACATATGATCAGCAAAACCATGAATATTTCCTTTAATATTAATAAATTTCCAAAATCTTTTTGGCGATTTCTAATATAAAGTCCAATTATTTAATTCATAATCATAACGCGATTTTACTACTTGGAATAAAAATTCTTTGTGCAGATAATGAATTACATCTTTGGAATCGTAAAACAAATGAGCATTATTTTGATATTTGAATTCAAATCAAACGAAATTTTTACTGAATGTCATTCATCTATGCTGACTGCACTTTGGCACTTATAATTATTAGTTTCGGGTTCGTGTTGAAAATTTCGTATGTTTTATCACCATTTTAAAAATTGTTTCTAAGAAATTACCATCACTTACAGTATTTGTTAATGATGTCTTTGGAATAATTTGGTGGAATTTTGTATCATCAGTCAAATGATGTGGTGCATAATCTTTGAATGCATCTTTCGTATAAATCAATTTTTTCGGTTAAAATACATTGAATTGTGGTTTTTGTTCTATTGCTATGTATGAATCTCACTGAATACTTGCTAATTTTCATACGAAATTATGCACATTTTCGGATGATTTCTTTGGGAATCGTTGTTAATATGGTTTACCGTTAAGTTTATCATTATCAATATATTTTCGGCCGTCTTTGCATCACCGATGCCACTCAAAAACTAAACCAATTATCATAAAAGAATATATCAGATATAAAATTCAGTGCAAAAAATTTCTATTAAAAATAAATTGCGAGTCGCATTATCCTCCACAATGCGAATGTGGGATTATAGCTCGAATTTTATTTTTAATACAATTTTTTTACAAATACAGAAGTTATTCATTTATCTGTGGTATTTGAATATGAGGTTAATGAACATAAATAAAAACTATATGCTTCAATAATATGCAAATAATAAGAAATAATAAAGAAAACGGAAGCAACTGTGACTATACAAAATCTTATAGTACAATTGAATGATCGTTGTTTTACTTATATGAGTACACTATAATATAATTTCTAAATGTATGATCATAAAACATACACAAAAACACACGCATTAATATCAAATTTCAATTTTTTATTGTTATTTCATAATCCTTTTTTTTTATGATTCCATTTCAGCCTATATGGGGAACAAATTTATGATGAAAGATTTATTTTACAACATAATGAATTACCATTTTTTTCTTATTATTTGTAAAGGACTTCAGGCAAATTGCATATATAAATTAATTCTCGCTTGTTTATATGCTTCTGTTTTGTACATATGCAAATAAATCTTAATGTTATATGAAAATGTGATACCGAGGGTAGAGCGATAAGTTGCTACGTGAATGAATGGCAAGAAAACACAAGTGTTGATTTCGATATAGTTGACAAAGTGTGCTCTGGTCAATCGAAAAAGAACGAAGATGAGGAATTAGAAACATTAATCGATCAAGATTCATGGGTTAAATGCTAGATGAAACTGCTGAATCATTGAATGTTGATCGTAAAATAGTTTCCAGACATTTGATTGCATTCGGTACGATTAACAAAAGCAAGGAAATTGGGTGCCATACGAATTGAATCCGAGCGATGTTGAAAGGCGGTATTTTATGTGCTATAAATTAAAAAAAAAAGAAAGGTTTTTTTGCATCGCATCGTCACTGGCCATGAAAAATAGCATTACAATAACCCGAAGGGTAAAAAATCGGCGGGTTTATCTGATCATGCATCATCAACATCGACTGCAAGAAGTAATATTCATGGTTCGAAGCTCATGATCAATATGTGATGGGACCGCAACTTGTAGATTGTCTACTACATTTTGACTATGTCAAAAGCAACTTCGAAACGCGCTTAAATGGAATGTTTTACCCCACCAAATAATGCTTCATCGGATTACGGTCTGCATAAAAAGATGATAGCATTTCTTTCGACGCGGAATTCATATGCTGCCAGAAAAATGGGAAAAAATTTTGTTCACTTCCTTAGAAAGAGTTAACTTGACTGGATAAAACGGAAAAATGTTTATGACTACTAAATAGGGTGGCTACTTCAAGGTACTTATCATTCTATCCTCGTATAGTATTGCACGTATGCAGTTCTTTAGTGTTATCGCATTATATATTGTAGCATGATTTATTCATGTTTAAATACATTATTAAATTTAAAATGATTAATTAATTATAATTATAATAATTTGAATTTGTGTATAATTAAATATAATTTTTAAGCCGGTTGTGTGGTACAGTCACCGAATTGTTAAAGTTACAGTTGAAAGAGGAGTAATTTTTTTAAGTATATCTAATAGCTATTATTTTTATTGTAATAATCGAAATCAAGACTCAAGACATTTTGTTTCATGTTAATATAATTTACGAACACTTAAACAGAAATTGCACTTATCGCTCATTTGGGAAATATTTCATAAAGATGTAATCCAGATACATATATAAGCTAGATTGCATGGACAGAATCAACGTTGATTGGGTACCTTCTCATTATATGGGCTATATCTCAATTATATACTGCCTGGTTCCGAGAATATAGCGCTCAAGACACTAGAAATTCAAAATCTTCAAGTGAACGCTCTGCAGAAAATATATCTTACAATTAGTATTTAAACGTTTGTTTTGCGATCTCATTCTAAAGTCTACATTATTATTATCCTTTTTTAACTATACTGAAACTCTTTATTTACAGTCACCATAATAAGTAACGATGCAGTCAGTATCTTTGATTCCCTGAATAAATTGATCAATATGTTGTATTATTTGTAGCAGGTTAATTAAGGTTAATGTTTTTTTACTTGAACCCTATGTTACAAATTTTTTTGTATTCCACTTACTTCATTGGTGTGAAAACAACAACTTGCACAATACATCGGGATTGCATTTTGTTTCATGTGTAAGGTATACATAGAGAATTGGTTCAATTATACTAACGTGTGTGTGTGTTTCGAATTTTATATCAAAGGTCTATGAACATTCGTCACGATGTAGTTTGAATATCTATCTATTATAGCATAGGTTAACATTACTGATTATGACGCTAAGCTCGATTAACAATATTTAATTTAATGCAATCTATAACGTCGATTACAAATTAAACAATTCATCACGATGTTTTACCATAAATTTAACAACATTTAATTGTAGCACACTGCTTTCTGAATCCAAATTGGTGGTTTGAAATTAATTTTCGTTTCAACGATGATAGCGGATTCTATATTTTAATATTAGTAATTTTTCGAAAACTGTTGACATATTGAAAGTAAATTAATTATGGACTGTAAAAATGTTCTGTTCTACCAAGTTTGGATACTTACCTCGTTTTGGTAACATTGTTATCTATTGGTTTTTCCATTATGGACCGGAAAATGGTGTGGTAATCAAAATAGCAATAAAATATAAAGTTAGTAATAATTCTTGGTAATTCTTGGTTTTTTTTACTATTATTTTACTATATTAAATGCTTCATTACTGAGAGTGTATAGCTTACTTACATTAAATCTTACCAACAATCATAGCATAGCCTGCGGTGTTTCCTTTTGATTGGTTTTTTACAGACTGTGTTTTGGTATTTACTAACTAACCACTTTTTTTTCTAAGCAGATACATTGAGTAACCATTTATATTTCAAAGATGATGGACGTACAAGGCGTATACGACGACGTTCGTCTCCGTGTATAAATATTTAAATGTTTTGGCTTCGGGATACAGAGTGACGGTAGTTGCTTAGAACAATGGACCAAGTGCCGTAATTAATTCCCCCTATATTAAATCGACATCATTATCATCAAGCAGATCCATTTGTATCGACGATTGCAGATAATTAATTATTTCATTATTTTATTCATTATAATAATTTTTGCGGATGAAAAACGGTTTTGCGTACTGTGAATTGCTGAAACCTACTGAAGCTATAACCTCTTCGGCGATATCTGGCAACTACGACTAATGCGTTTGCAGCAATCAGTGATGGAAAAAAAGACCAGAATGGGTGAAAAACAAATTAATTTTTCAACTTAACAATGCCCAACTTCATATTGCTGCAAATGTCGTTAAAGACTCTTTGCAAGGACAGAACTAAGAATTTATATGCCACCCGCTATATATTCGCCAGACATTGCTCCTTCGGATTATTATTTATTCCAATCGATGCAGTCAGTCCTTCAAGAAAGTATCAAAAACTACCTTTACGAATGGACCGGCTTCAAAAGAGTTGGAATTCCTCAGACATTGAATCCGTGAATTGCCTAAAAGATGGTCGAAGGTTGTGGCCTTTGATGGAGCATACTTTGAATAATGTGCCACTTTTATATATTTGCTAAATAAACATATAATATAATTTAAAAAAAAAAACGGAACTTACTTTTGCATATATCCAATTTAACCTTTATTATTAATAGGTTCATACTACGTTCCGTGTGGTAGTATTATCAAATATCGATCTGTATACTGATTAGTAATATATATTAGGATCTTGTTTTTGTCAGTCTGTTCAAATATGTAAATAGAACGTGCTGTCTATACCTGACTTTCCATTATTATTTAAAACGCAATCAAAATACCGCTAAAGACTTTTTATATTGAAAAAAAGGTAAAAATGATAATTGCTGCATATCTTATTTGCAGCATATGCTTAAATAGGCAATTTTTAATTGGAACCATTTTTGATGAGAAAGCCAAAACCAAAAGAAAAGAAAAAAGAAGCTCAATTTAATAAATATGGAAAAAATTAAGCAATAAAAATCATGTGGAATAGCAAATATAATATTGTAAGTATAAGAAACAATAATCCGCAAACCAACCAAACCAAACAATAATGTAAAACAATGCACATTGTTTACCTTATACATACACATGTTTGTGTTTGTTGTTTTGTATAATACACAAGAACTTCTCACAAACATTTTTCTTAATTTATTTTCATTTATAATATAGTTTCCCTGAAGATTGTGTGTACACGAGCGGGCAGTTTGGGAAGTTTCTGGTATTCGCATGATTTCATTGTGAATGTGTAAATTGGTTGTTGTTATATTGCTGAATGATTTCTATTATGGAAAATAAATTGTGTCAGAAATTGGTATTAACAATTTCCCAATAAAGAAAATATCATACAATCCAAATTCGTATACTGTACCTTAATTACATCTTTATTTGAAAAGTTTGTCATCAACTAATCGATTAAATTTCTGTTAACTTAACTTAACTACATAACCGTTTACGAAGTACTAAATTTAAGAGTGGTCTCAAAATGACTGCAACTGAAAAAAAACACTAAAAGTATAAGAGTATTCCATTGAACAAATTTGTTAGGCCATCTGCAGCTAATGCTACATATCAACGCAATATTTCGCGCAATGAAGGTGTCTGTCAGAGGGTGTGACAATCGTAGACATTATATAGGATTTCAATAAATAAAATAGAATTATTTGTAATAAACAATACGAAATTTAATAAACAAATCGAAATCGGACGTTTCTGTGGTGAGGACTGTGATGCCTGATGGCATTCAACAAGACGCAGCAATAAGATCATACGGTTGTTAAAAATTATATTAAATAAAATATCACTGTGAGACGATGTTATACTTTGGTGGATATCGGCTCACAGTCATGACAATATGTGTGGCAAAAAAAATGGTTGTGGTCCAACAATTATTCCATACAAAATTTCACTAACATCAAACGCAAAATCGATTATATTTTTTGAACACCTGAATCGATTTTAAAAATCCCTTCCAGGAAAGATTGGAAATTGATTATAATTTATAATTCTGCAGTATACAAAACTGGAAATTCGTTAAAACTATGGTCGCCCGTTCGTAATTTAAAAAGATGGTAATTTTTAATAATAATAAGAAAAATATGGTAATATTGTAATCTGAAAACATTTCTGCTCGTTCGTCACTGGGTTTACTGGGCATGTCCGTATATGTGTGGGCTATCAACCCGTATGGCCCACTTGATATAGTGCGACGAAAAGTGATATGAACTATAGTATGTTTTCATTGTATTCCGGGGGGAATTGGGTAATTGAAATTTTGTTGAGTTTATAAATATGAAGTAATCTGCATCGGAATTCCCGATTACCAAAGCATATATTTAATAGGTGTATATAATCAGCGTGATAATCAAAAAGATAGAATATTTTCAGAATAACCACCAGATTCTAATAAAATATGTACATAAAATTTGCGTTTGATTAAACAATTAATTATTATCCTTGCACACTTCGACCGTCAAGTCAAGAACCTTTTCCGAATGCCATCTTATTTGTATAAATTGTTTGTGTATATAGATATATTCTGTATTTGGTATAATACGAAGCGAGTACTAACTGCTCCCATAAATGGTATATAGAAATATTTTTTCTCTTTTTATAATATCCACGCAGAAAATAAATTTTTGTGCAATACATTTTTAGACGTGACGCCTGTGTATTTTGATGATTTTTTAACCAAATATAAAATGCAACTTTCCTTTTATTGAATCATATATACTATGCGATAAAGTGGATATGTTTATTATTATACTATTCTGATCTAACGTAACCCAAACTAATATTGTTTTGTATTCTAATGAATTCATTAAATGCTTTGAAAACCGTTTATGTTTTATCCAATTATCGGCTAAACAATAACAATAGATTGATACTAAAAAATATTGTATGTTAAAACATTTCTGTGTGTAACAAACTAAAAATTCTCAAAAAAATAGGATTGCAATTTGTATTTTGTTTTCAATATTTAGAAATGTATTTAAAAAATTGTGGGGTAAATAATGTATCAATATGAAAAAAAAAGTGACTTGTAGACGAGATATGATCGCAGAAGTCAACCTCCAAGTTTCACATGACTTTAATAATACTATTTTAACGTTTGAATGAAAATTTGGTTATAACAATACCACAATCAGTTGTTACCTTTGTACCCGAGGTTGCAGAACCCATCGACCTCATCAATTATCGATTTTACCACCAAAGAATTGTGTTCGTGTTCGATGACCTGATACAATTGGTAATGAAGCGGGCTTTAAACGAAGGGTAAACAAATACGAATTTATATTCAATGAAAATGGTGATAGATCGCGATCATACTTTGAGCAGGAGTTTAGATGATATTAAAAAGGAATGCTTGGAGTGTAATCTACAGTCGAAGTTCGCAGGGTAAAATCTGTCGAAAAGTGAAAACTTTGAATCGAAATATAGAACTGGTGCACTATTATGCACAAACTTACCTAACAGAGTAACCGAAACGAATGATGATGATATTCAAACGAATATTTTCAATTGGGTAACTATGAAACCAATTTTTATGGACGCTTAATCCATTACAGGTTTGGCTAATGATTTATAATTCTTGTACCGATTTTTTATTGGATGACACAATGCTTTTAAATTTATATTTTATGATAATGTTGATGTGTCAATTTTTGAAATTTCGTCTGGCTAAGTAGATACTTTTTCTGGCATTGGTAGTTGGTGGCAAATGATTAATGTTTATCTTTTGTAAAATATTAGCGTTATCGCACTATGAATTTACTATATGCGGATTAGTTGATGTGTTGCATTGTGTTCGCGTGCAGTGCTGTTGTGTGTTCGTTCAATTGTACGAATGCTTAACACTTATGTTTTGACCTTTACCATTTGGCATTTTTTTTGGTGTATTTGCATTCCGGTACTTCGTTGGAATTCATTAGGTGGATCTTGAATTGTTGAATTGTCCGAAATTTCATTTCAACTGTGAAATTATTGGTCAACTGAATTCGGTCCAGTTTGATGGCGTTGCGGTTGTGGGTCAAGTGGCCCAATGCTTGTAATGTTGATGCTGGTCAATGTTGGTGTGTTGACATCAATGGTATTGCTTGTCGGATGTGGTTATGAACCATTAGTGCTTGGGAATGATATGAGTTTTGATCCTCTTATGTTATTTGTCCTGTTGTATGTGTGTGTGTGTGTGTGTGTGATTTTGATGGATTGTGCATTGCATTATGAACAGCATAGGATAGTTATTGTAAATGGCATTTCCCTTATGTGGTGATTTTTGGGAAGCATATTCTGCTGTGCTTTTTATTCGTTTATCGGTTGCTCAGTTCTGAATCTGTCGTTGTTACTGTTCCATGCATAACACGTGACAATGGTTTGTTTGACTGTCAATCAGCCAATAAGCTTTTTGGTTATCTTTATATATTAATATTTTTTATTAAAAAACGATATTGTAACACACATTAGCTTTTAATGTTCCTCTTCTAAATAGTAATTAAAGAAGTGTACGATGTTATTGTTCAATTTTATTGCATTGGTTCAGAACTAATTTTTTGGATCAGAGTAGTATATTAACTACACATATTCCATCAGCCAGCCAATAGTATTTCTATATGCGTTTAATAAATTAGTGCATTCTTTCTGTTTTGTTTTTTCTTAAAATGGAAAAAATATATTATTATTATTTTTGCTTTTAACAATATGCCAATCAAATATAAATAATTATTAATAAGCGCAGCCAGTATATTTATAATATGGCGAAAATCGTACGTACAAATGTTTTAGTCATATTTATTTATAGGAAATTCACTTAATTGATTTATAATTTATTTATAATAATTTTATATGTTAATTAAAATACTCGTATATTTTTAAAACAACTATGGAAAAAAAATTTTTGATTTAAAAAGGACTCCTTTTTTTTATTGTAATTTTTATTTATTATTGTTCTTTTTTTTCATAACCAAAACACTTTCAAATTGTGTTCTTTTTTGTGTATAACGAAAATATTTCCATGTAAGAATTTTTGTATTATTCTGAAAATTATATTTACGTTCAATCATATACTTCATTTATTCCTTATGGTTTCTATTGGAAAACATAAACCAGCATCAAAACGTATAACATCATCAAATGAAATGTCGGCACTATACGGCCCAACAACTATTATTTTATTTCTTTACAATACAATTTTTTTATATGGTGATTGAATACATATTATACTCTCGCATTAGTTTAGTATACAAACTATGTTAACTATAGCTAACTATATAACTAATATTATTTTATTTATTACTAACTATTTTGTATAAATGTATGTTTACTTCTTATATGTTCAATATTATATTATTATATGTATAGCCAAAGTCCCAAACATATAGAACTCACATATACCATAATTACAATATAAACTAAAATATATAAAATATGTTATCATGTCAATTCACGTATTATTTTACATGTCCGATTTAACAATATAACACCTTTTTCAATTTCTTATGTCCACATATACACACATTTATTAAAAGGAATATGCGGTGCGTAAAGATGTAGGAAGTTTTACTGGGTGGAATTTTCGTAATGTATCCACTAGATGTGATTCCACTGTGCGTGTAAATTACTAATACGGGTTTTTATTTGTTTTGACATGTGCCAAAAATACAATAACCTAAGATTTTTATCTTATCAAAATTGTTCAATTGTCATTGGCGGTTTTCGTAACGTTTTCGTTTCGCTTTTTTCAAAGAAAAACGCATCTGAAGCTCATCAAAAATGCTTGTAAAAGTTTATGCTATATTCACGTAAATGAATGCTATGAGTGGTTTCAACGATTCAATAACGATGATTTTGATGTGGAAAATAATGAGCGTGGATGTAGAGCACCGAAAAAGTTTGAAGACACCGAATTACAAGCATTGCCGGACGAAAATAACTCAGAAACTCAAAAACAAATGGCAGAAGTTTTGAATGTTGATCACAAACCACAATTTCTAGACGTTTTTCTAAGTTATGGGAAAAATCTAAAAGTGTCGAAAAATGGGTGCCACACGAATGGATAGGAAATCGCAAAAATGGACTAGAACTTTGCTTCAAAAGCACGAAATCTGGAAATCTGGTAAGGAAAAGTGGATTTATTTTGAGAATCATAGAAGCACATTAAGTCATGGGTTATAGCAGGTCAACCGCAGCAATATCGACTGCAAAACCAAATCCAAATTGGAAAGTAGAGAATGCTCTGTGCTTGGTAGGTTCGAAAAGGTATGATATAGAACTATTAAATCCTATTGAAACTGTTTAATAATAACCGCTATATGGCTATAAAAATTATTAATTTGAACCATATGCTCTGATCGAAAAGTCATCAGAATGGGCCACAATGAGACACGATGTAAGGTAATTTTGTTCCATAACAACGCACCGCCACATAAAGTACAGTCGGTTTCGGATATATTGAAATCGCTTAGCCAGTAATTGTTACCCCAACCTCCATATTCACCAGACTTGGCTCCTTCCGATTACCATTTATTTTTATCGATAGGACACGCATTTAAAGAGCAGCATTTAAAAACAATTGAATAACTGGAAAATTGAGTCTCTGAATTCAGTTATCATCAAAAGAATAACAGTTTTTGGCGTGGTATCCACAAATTGCCAAAGGGATGACAACAAAATGTGTCTTGTGATGGCAAATATGTTCAATCCTTTTTAATTTAAAACTTGCGGTTTTTATGATAAAAATGAAGTTCTCTTGGCTCCCACCTGTCCAAGCACAATTTTTTTCTTATTATTTATCTCTTCTTATTAATAAAAAACAGCCACCCTTAATTTATTGCGGTAAACTGCCTATTAATTTGTTGATGAATGATCTGAGGGAACACATTATCGCAATTTATAAAATTTTATTCATATAAAAATAAATTCTTAAGATTTTTAAACACCAATTAAATGATGGTCTGTCTATTGATGGAATAATCGATTACCAATTCACTGTTTGCTATCTTAGTTTCGCTCGTTTAACCGCTTTCCTATACACATTTTGTCTCCATAGAGACTGAAATGAGCAGCTTGTTTTTGCTTTGTTTACCATAACCGGTAATCACATTAATCCGTTTAGTTGATAAATTTAGATTAAATTTAAATTCATTAATGTGTTCATCTAAAAACTAATCTAAGTAAACCGTTGCTTCGACTTTCCGAATATAATTGTAGGTCAATCTTATATTCACCGTATGTGGCTTGGCGATAATGTTAATTATGCTACTGATAGCCATAACAGTGGGTAGTTATTTTTTTACTTCCAACAATGACCATTGTTTGATTAATCAACCATTTGAATATGTTATCCATTTATGATTATAATAAACAGTACAATGGGTTTTTAGTGAAAGATAAATGTAAACCAATTGCATATCCTCACTGTTTTGCTCGCTACTATTTTTTGATTATACTGCCGATGACAGTAGTAATAGTGTACAATTCATTTCGACAACGAGCATATGGTCATACTATCAACAACAATGATTTTAAAAATTTCTTTGTGGAAGCTATGCTAAAAAGAACGGAAAAACGATTGGTGTGCAAATTTTTTTTATTCTATCACATTAGAAAATGCAAATTCAGATATAAATTGGAAGCAAAGAAAATTGGTAATGTTTCAAACAAATTCAAATATTTTAAATAATATAAAATCTGATTTTTATTGTGAAAACAATATAGAAATAATATTAAAAAGTTTTGACACAATCGCATTGCACGGAATGTATACAGAATAGATTGTAATTCTTGCCCTAATGCTAAACGAAGAGGTTCGACTGTCTTCCCCATTGTAATCTTTCTGAGTCGCCAGACGTTCTGTTCGCAGATTGACCCTCAAATTGTTTTGAGTATCTTACTCTCGAAACATATATTTTAATGTATTTTTTTTGATTAGGAGAATAATAGTTGTTTTAAAGAGTCGTAGTTTTGTTTGTCTGATGAGTAGAGAGCTTTTGAATAGATGAATAGATATTATATATATTAAGTCAATAACATATGAAATTGTATGGAGTGATGATGATTTAATAATTATTGAAAATTACTTTTTTTATACCCTTTCTCTGCATCACCTATCATAATTTTATATCATATTCTGTGAAATCTTTCGATAAAAAGCATTGACTTAATAAATGCAGCCTGTTATTATCCGAAGCTTAAGTCGAGCATTTTTAATTGTCGTCTTTCCTAAATCATATCCCAAGTAACTTTAGAAATCCACTCCTTCCTTTCATTTTGATTTTGCAACCAGAATGTATGTTCACCAAACTCCGCAAATTCTTCGTTTTCATCAACTGTAGATTAATTTGTTGGCAAAAAATGAACATGCTGATTTTGATTTTAGTTTTAAATCGAATCGTCTACGTTTCTCTCTGAAACGGACGAACCATTCAATTACCACCACGTCTAGCGGCTACAGGAGTACTATATAAAATCACATTACCTTAGCAACCAGTTCGTGTTCACCAAACCATATATAATTTCCCTTACAATAAGATTATTTCCAATTTATATCCTTGAAATTTTTGAGTAATTTTCCCAAGTTTATGTGTTGATAGCATCAATATTCGAATGTTTAAGTATAAAATCGTGTGCCAATCGTCGCAGATCATTCAAATCCTATCCATTATATCCGCAAGAGTTTTGTATTGATGTTTCGTTAATAAATTTTTGGTTTCAATATATGGAAAGCCGACAGCTGTCTATTATTTGTGGAAGAGGCTATGCCAGCAATACTTTACATAAACATATAGAATCTTTCGTTCACAATTATACTGAAACCAAATCGATGCGATATACCGAAACTGTTGTTAAAAATATAGGAATATATTGTTGTATAAATTATACGTGAATTGATGAGGTTATTATTATACTCTATATCAGATACCTATTGCGTTATTGCGTATACATCCAAATATAAGAGTTCTTTATACTTATTCTTTTATTATTTGTTGTTATTCTTATATTAAATATATGTTCTTTTTCTTAATATTTATATCTTCTTACGTACAATTTCTATATACAGACAGGGTGTCCAGGAGCACGGTATGTCATCCTTTAAACCATAAATTTGAACAATAAGCATCGATTCTAAAACGAAACATTCATATGGAAGTATAATTTTTATGTTGTGGATTTGGTGGGATCAGGAAGGAGTGATGTGCTATATGAGATGCTAAAACCAAATGAAATAATTACTGCTTTACGTTACCAACAACAATTGATCGATTTATGTTCTGATCGGTGCAAATCATATGATGAAATCAAAAAATGACTCTAAAAGATGGTCTGCTTCGATATCAATATCGTTTTATTAACCACAAAATTCACAAATTACCAGAAAGATGATCAAAAGGAGTAGCTTAAGCGAGGGGAAATATTTTGATGGAAATAAAATTGACTATTTACGACTTAGAATTATGTTCCCAACCCCCATATCATCTTGACGGATGGCACATCGTATCGTGCGGACACCCTGCATAATATGTTATATACACACACTGAGAGTTATATTCTTTTTATTATATACTTGTTCATCCTCTCTTCTATATAGACGTATATACCATACAATAGATAGAGGTATTGTGTATTGGGTATATACTAGATTTATATAAATATATTCTTACTTATATGTTTATAGTTATTTAAAAATTTATATAAATATATACCTAAACAACCTCTGTCCCATAATAATCCGGAAAGGATTAAAAAATTACAAAAACTAATTCATTATTCAAAATAATCTCCATCAACTGAATACATACATCGATTTGCACACATTCAACAAGTAAATCAAATGACTTGTTTTATGTGGGTGCTGTTGAGAACGGTGCTATCGTCGCCTGATTGAATGCCTGTAACTGATGCTAAAAACGTTACATAGTCAAATGAAGTTTTTAGGGACTATAGGAATTAGTTGAAGGGAGTTAAATCATGGTAATATGCGAATAAGCATAAAATTTTGATTATTAATTCAATTTGGTGTAATTTTTGATCATCATTTAATTTTTGAATTCACCTATCGTAGACCAGTTAAAATTCGATAAATTATTGTTTTCGTTATTCCATGGCTCCATTTCGATGAATTTCACTGAAGATTTCTTAGAAATTTTCACAAAATAACTCACTTTTTCAATGTTTTCTTCAATCAATAAATTGCTTCAGATGGTCGAACTCTGGACGTTCATCATCACTTATAAATAGATTCTAGCTGCCGTCTGTAAATCAATTATGTCATTTAACACACAATTATCACCATCACCGCGATTTTATACAAATCATATACGTTTGAGTAGAATTTGGTGCAAATTTTAACACAAACAATTTAATGTTGGTTTCCTTATTTTTATATTCATTTTTCGGCCGAAGCACACAAAGTGCTGTAACATTATGTACATTGTATTTTCGTGACTGTACTGAATGTACAGTTTGTTGAGCAACGTTCACAGAACATAATCACAAAATCGGTATGAATTAGCGCTATGTCTTATTTGGTTTATACATACCCGTTCCGGTTTCTTATGGGACAGAATGTTGTGAATTTGTAGTAAATTTTAATACATAAGAATGCATTTCATTTCAATTTTTGTTAACTTAAAAAATACATTATGAAAATCAGTTAGTTGTCGGTTTGCATTTAAATGAGTCGAATGCGTGCGTGTATTTTGTTTTATATTTAATTTTGCTTAAATATAATTTTGTTCGGCTGATAATTAAATATTCAATTAATTTCATTTTATAATTATTTGTTTTCTTAATTATAGTTTAATTTTTTTACGATATGGTTTTTTGTACATTATAAAAGTGCGCCTATTTTTTTATTCTTATATGCACTTACAACACCCAAATAATAGCATAGAAATTTAAATTAAAATATTTTACTACTAATAATATTCATATTTTGTATATGTAAATTATTTTAATTAATTTAATTTAATTATTATAACAAAATAAATAGAAATATATGTGCGGTGTCTGTGCTGCGTGCAACCCAACAATATGCAAATTAAAGTGTTATGTACAACATTTTATTATTTTATTTATTATGTTGTTCCTGTGCGTTAAATTGACTATGATTTTAAATTCTTTAATATAATTATTATTTTATATGTGTAAAAATATCCACAAGTGAAACATGTGTACGGTTGTGTGTGTGTGTGTGTTTTTTATGTGTGTGGCTAGTGTCAATTTCTTTTAAAACGTTATATTTAAAATACTATAATTAATGAATTTCCTCGTGGAGAAATTATTTTTATGTCCGTTTATAATAATACGAATAATAATAAATTTAAATTTTTATAATAATAATTATAATAATAATAATAGTTATTTTAATAAAAAATAATCGAAAAAAAAACTTTAAAAATATGTTTGGTGTTTTAAATATTCTATCAATAATATTTATGTGTTGTGTTACTGTGACAATATGTGATGATTCTTTTATTAGACATTCAAAAAATCTGCGTCATCAACTGCAACAAGAACACCAACACCAACAACAACAACAACAACAACAAGATGATCAACAAGTAAAGGGATTTGAAATTAATAATAATAATTATCGGAATACTAAAAGAAATAATGTAAAAAATACATTTTATAAAAGAGATCATCGACTGAAAAATAGCAAAAATGGTAACTTACTTTTCAAGACAACATTTATACAATAATTTCCTTATAAGAATTATAGAGTTGTTTATATTTTTTTTTTTTTGTTCATTTCTATATAACTTTTAAGAAGTTACTAACTTTTTTGCATTATCAATACTTATAATAAAATTCTGTTTTGCTTATAAAATGTACAGGTTGCGTGAATAGTTTCTAGCCTGCAAATGAGAGACTGTTATTTGTTTGGCTGGAGGTAGTGTGTTATTTATTTAATATAATCTTCCGACAATTCATTACATTTACTCCAGTGCTCCTTCAATAATTTTATCCCGTGCGGCTGAAGAACGATTCCGGCAGCTTTGCAAAATACTATATGGCCTCTTCATCAGATGAAAAATACTATTCTCGAAGAAATTGTTTAAGATATCTGAAGAGGACTCTAGTAACACTGTCCGTAGTTTGTCCGCAAAATTTCCGCATGATCCGTAGTTTCGATCCGAAGAAATATCTATGGATTTCTTACGGATGTCCGCTGGAATTTTATATGATGAGTGCAACCCTGTCCATGGATTTTTATAACAAATGTCCTTGGATTATCCGTATATTTCCAATGTTAATTTCTAAGTATTTCTCCTTGCTATTATTTCACATAATCATAGAATTTATGTTCATATTTTTTGTGAGCAGATCCACGGATTTTGATAAAAATATCTTTGGATTGCACATGTATTTTGGCAAGTAATACCGGTGAATTGTCCGCATTATAGCAGAATAAATTTTCTTATGACGATGATGTCAAATCGCGGTTTGATTCAGTGTTTTACCGATAGACCAGAAGTTCTATGAGCACGGAATGAAGATGCTGAACGATGGCAAAAATTCATCGATTGTGCATTTTTTTTTTGTAATAAACAAGCAACAAAAATCGCGGATAAAATCCATGAAAATTTTTACAAAATTCTTCGGAAATATATAGATTTGAGTTGATGGTTGTTTTAAAAATTATGAAAATAAATTAAAAGGAGTGAGGATTAAATCTTTAGGATAATATATATAAGCAAAATATACAATATTTCAACCACTGTCTTGGATAATTGGTGAAATAAATTATGAATGCAATACCGCGGATATCTGTTGGACATATTACCCTGACAATCCAAAAATTTTAATTGATCTAAATAAAATACTATTATTTTAATTGGAAAATCTATGGACACTCTTTGGACAAATTCCAATATATCTTTTCCAAGGACAATATGTGGATTTTTTCCACGGAAATTTTCCTCAATTTTCAAAGTACGGACAAATTGTTGCCAGGGTAGTCGCTGCTGGGAGCCAAATCTGGTGAATACGGTGGATGTTCAAGCAATTCGTATTTTAAATCATTGAATTTAGTCATGATGAAAACGCTTTTGTGAACATGGTGACAGATCCAAGTCTCTTCCATAGTTATAAAACGACGCACAAAATCGGTTTTATAATTCTTAAAAAACGATCCAAATACCGCTGACAAATTTGTTTTTCAATTGAATTGAAATTTCACATTTCCAAACAATTTTTCATTTGTAATTCTTCATGTAAAATATGACGTATTCGTTTATCTGAGATGCATATTTAGTATCAGCGTAATCAAACTTGGACGATCACTAACAATTTCATGTATCTTTTCAATATTTTCTTATGTTGATGCAGTTTTTGGACGTGCCTTGCGTGGTTCGTCTTCAAAAGGCTTGTACGACTATGTTTAAATTCAGCAACCCAATTTTTGACTGTTGCATTATGATATGGAGCACTTTCACCTAACACACATTTACCATTTACGTTATGAATTTTTTGTTCGGCTAAACATTTTTTAAATAAATATTCAATGACTGGTCGATTTTTTTTAATTTTTCCATGTTAAAAAGATTCACTGACACGGTAACTTCAAATGGCTTGTAGACAAGGAATGAATTGACAGATCGAATTGAAATTTTCCAGGTATTCATATGATTGATAGAATATTGCAATAAACTTATTTGTTTGCCAGTAAGGTTAAAAACTTTTCACGCAACCTGTATATATTTCGTTAAAAACAGAAGAAGACGTTTTTAATTGTTAATGAATAAATTGAAATGTCAATGAATTGTGTATTTTATCCTTTGCCTACTGAAAATACGAGTAAATAATATATTTTTATGTGAAATTGATTTAGTTAATTGGGTTAGTGTCATTGTTTTATATGTTAACCTATAGATAGATAACAGATAACATATTCCCCATATTCCAAGTTCAAAAATATTTGGCTTGTTCATATAGAGGCATATGAACAATGTCCAAACAAACGTGTGTATTCATTTATAGAATAATTTATAAGAATAACCGTTGTTTTTACAAATGATAATGAGTATTATAACAATAGGTCACACCAGGTTCTCGTAAGTGTGTGGCTGTACTCTTGATTTATTTAACCTGAAAATTATTTATTATTAGATCATACATTAGTTGCGATCTGTTATGATATAATTCATTAATTGTATATCAAATTATTTCAAGTAGCTAGCAAACTCAACCTAGCCACGATCAACTTTTCAGTGTCCTGGAAAGCGAATATTAATAATTAATTTTCTTGTTAAATAAATCAAGTACGCAAACATCAAAAATGTAAGCCCATAGTGTGTCCTATTGTTATACGTTATATATTGTCTTATAAATTTAACGGTTATCCTTATCAATTATTCCATAAGAATACACACAATTGTTGACCATATTTTTCATACACATCTATAGGAATCCGAATAACTCTATGGCATAGGTTAACATAAAACTAATTCGATTAATTAAATCAATTTCATACAACTTAAGCCTTCGATTAAAAAAATATTACCATACTTGACAATATTTATTTACTGCCTCCTATTGGTCCATATATAAAAAGGGACTTATGTTATTAGAATTGTTGTAGAATAAATTTGTATGAATTGATAATTAATTAATATTAATTTTTGTATAGTACTTGTTTCCAACATAGTCACAAGATGATACATAGATCATATATGCAATCATCACCATAAACTATTTCAACAATTTGTACGTTTTAACCAATTTGTTTTCCAAATTTAAAACAAAACTTAATTCTTTGTTCTATTGTGTGTTTACTTACTTATTTACTCCATGGCATTATAACCCGGTTTTAGCTTTCTCCAACCTGACCAATCCGCAGTCAATGGTTTCCAATTCCGAATTTTAAGGACCTTCCAGCGTAATATTAAATAGTAGTGTTGATAATGGGTTGCCTTGTCGTAGTCCATCAACCGTCTCAAATGGATCAGTTAATTTACCACGGAGTCGAAATTGTGACTTTACAATATCCAACGTCATGACCACCAAATCTATCAGTTTTATTGGAATTCCAAATTTTTCCATAAATATCCATAATTTTCACCTATCGACAATATCATATGGCGCTTTGAAATTAACAAACAAATTGGTGTGTATCAACATTGAACTGCCTACACTTTTCCAAGATCTGCCGTATACTAAATATTTGAACATATGTAAATGGATTTGGTGCACAAACCACTCTGGTATTCTCCGATAATTTCATTGGCATATGGAATAAGTCTATGGTATGGTATATTAATTATACCTTATAGGTAATGTTTAATAAAGTTATTCCTCCGTAGTTGATACAATCTAATTTGACATTATTGAAGCTGCAAATTTGAGATGAAACATGGCGATCGATAACAATCCATTTGGATAATACTATTTTGTGGCAACGCGAAACTTACGTTCAACTATATGCAAGAAGTATAATCACGCGATGTACCCGCATCCTCATACCTAAATACTAGATAATTTTTGTCAAATATTTCTGAATCTTATATTAGCTAAGTTTCAGACACAACGCACATGCATCCACAACATTTGCATTTGTAAGCATAAACGAAATTAGTAGAAAATCGCATTTAAAAATGTTTGCGATTTGATAGCGAAAAGTATTAGTACACGTACTAATATTTTTATGTTTACACTGCAGCTCGCATACATCTCTATAAAATACTTACTATCATCAATAGTATATCGTATCATATATAATAAATATAATATTTCAACTACTACTGCAATGCAATACACTTATTACTAACAATCAATATTATAATATAAGGTACAAACAAAAAGACAATATATGGGTAAAAATGTTGGTGGAGTACACAGATATTAAAAATGCAAAACCGTAAAATGATAATAAGAAAAATAAGAAACCATTAAAAAGAATCACTTCCTTTTAACAGTAAATTTTTGGACTTCTTCCAATATTTTTATAAAAAATTAAGAAGTTTTTTTTTCCATTTCTTTTGGTTTCAAAACATTACTGCATATTTTTTTTATGTTGTTTAGGTATGTACGTACGTGTCTATTCAATGTTGTGTATACAACACATTGTATTTTAAATATTGTATATAAATATGCGCATATTATATAAACAAACTCTGTCCGAGAAATAACCGGTAATGGATTAAGAAAAAAGTAAAAAAATTCCAAAATAAATTTTATTTACTCGAAATATTGTCAACTCAAATGGAAATATACACCGAATTGTTGTCAAAAAAGTTACTTAAAAATTAAATGTATAATTAAATGTATAATAACGTATTATTACTTCTTCGCTATAAACGAATTGGTTTTTCATAGGTTCGAAATTGGTGGGGTCACTTTCATGGATTTCTAAATGACTGTGTGTTTTTCATGTGTTCAGAAGAAGTATATTTTTTTTTCCTATTATGATAAAGTCTCTGTTTTGTAAAAATTGCAGATGTGGTATTAAAAGACAATGTCGGATGAACCTATCATAAAATATAATTATATTTGAAATTTAAATCTGTGGTATTTTGCAAAATCAGGAGATAAATAAGCGGAGAGCTATTTATTGTTGAATTTATTTATCAAATTTGATCAACTTTCTAATTAACTTAAAATGGACTAATAGTAATTAGTTAAATCATAGTTGAATTCATTTAACTGCCTTATTCTTCACTTACTTACTTACTTACCCCATGGTGTTATAACACAGGTGCGGTTTCAGCTTTCTCCAACCTGACCTATCCGCAGTCAATGTTTTCCAATCCCAATGCCTTTCTAACAATTCCAAGATGCAAGTTTTATATAATGGTCCTTAAATTTTCGTTGTATGAGTCGTTGTCGTTCATCCTGTCCGGTCCGAGACCGTGTTGTAGAATTCATAACTGGTTGTTCTTCCGAAGTTGGTCGTTAACCATACGTTCAACTTACATAATCATTCTGTAAATTCGTGGGGCATTTACAAGGGTATATCACCTCTTCCGAAAGCAGTTATAATGGCGTCGATGATTCGCCGTAACTGTGTAATCATTGAATCATTGACTAAGTTTTAATCGGAGGCTGCTTTCACACAACACCTCTTTGTAATTCTCATACACAGCAGCCAGATTGTCCGCGGCTACTTATTCTTTATTCGCAGTTAACCTCCATTATACTATAGGTCGTTCCAATATCTGCAACCTGTGAACGCGTTCGGTCGCAACTTCTTTTGCAAGTATGCTGTATACCCAACATACTTTCCGAAATTCAATGTTGAATTAATTGTTAAATTCATGCGTATGAAATTATAACTGCTTTCTAAAAATTCACAGATGAATCCAATGATAAATTTTAAAGAAAAACTTCAACTTTTGGCCGACTTCAATTTTTACAGCATATACTCAAAGTTTCCATTCTGTTATGAGCAACTTTATTTTATAGCTGTTTTGAAGTTGAGATTGATATTTTGAAGTTGAAACTCTTATTCTGTTTCACGCAAAAATTGCACATGCGATTAATTTTTCGCGTTATCGAAATATGCGACCATTCATTTGAAAAGTTAAATCGATTATTGCGAAGAGTTTTCACAATTGAAATTCATATATTTGAATGACCAATTTATAACAATAATTCATTTACCTACGGATAAATGCAAACGATTCAGGTATAAAGTCCCTGTTCAATGTTATCATATTGATGCAAATAACCACATGATTTCCTTTCATTGCCCAATTGTAGTTTAGAGTATAGAATATAATCACACGGGGGGTATAAATCGGGCCAATAAGGTTGAAGCAAATATTTTTGATTTTCAGCAATAATGACAATTGTGGCACGCGATGAGAATGTATAATAATCGACAACCGCTTGGCTTTCAAGATGCCAGGACGAATACTGTATTCAATTTAGTAATCGCTTTCATGCACCAATAGGTAATGATTCGTGTTTAATACTCGTAAATAGAACTGATAATTGTTTTAATTATTGGCTTCTATCATCAAACGAGATTTTAACAATCGCTGCATTTTGTCGCTCAGTTTCTTTTTCGTATTATTGAAAACATAATGTTTCATTACAAGTTGCTATACAATAACCTTTAAGCATGTGTCTCATTAAAACCGAACAAATGAACCGAATAACTTTACAATTAGTGCAATTAACACTAAATAACAATATTTTGTTAACAAAATAATGAATGGGAAATATTAAGAAGTATTTTTAGCAAATATTTACATCACAAAAAAACTTAATTGTTTATTTCTCTTCAAATTTTAAAACACATTTTATTCTGACACATTTTGCGATTATATCCGTACGAGTAAAATGTGTTCTTAAAATTAACGTTTATAATCAATTCTATATGGGGGGAATGATAAGTTCGGTTCGATTTTTGGTCATCTGTTAATTGATGTGGACCAAAATTTATTAATTTTTTCACCTTTCGTAGACAAAATTTTTTCGGTTAAAATCTCATGAATTAATTGAAAATTCCATTTCCATGAATCTCACTGAATATTTCTTTCTATTACTTTCTCGATTTCTGCCATATAATCGGTTATTGATATTAGTTCTAAGCATTCATCAGCACCATCATTCACATATTTTCTGCACCGTCTTTGAATCGGTAAAGCCACTCAAAATTTTTGTTTTCAATATACAATTATCGTCATAAGTAATTTTAAGCATTTCAATGGTATCGAAGTTTTACCAATTTCCGAAAAATAATTTAATATTGGTTTTTTATTCCTGGTACATTTTTGGAGCAACCCCAGAACTGTTACTATAAATTGGTGCGCTGTATTTTGGTTTACACCGAAGCACAGGTCATAAAACGTTGATAGCGTTTGTTAAAACCATTTCACAACACAAAAATTATTGATCAGACGGATGGATTGCGTATATTAGCTATAGAATCATTCTGGTTATTTGTCGGACATTGAGTGTATATTCGTATTTTTATAATGGAATGGAAACAACAATTTGCTGGTAATGAAAAATATACATTTATTTATAGTTTTTTTTTCTTCTGTATTTATATACCTCTGCCTACTATAATTAATTTACTTTTGTACAAAATGATGAAGAATTGTACCTACTATTGGATTTTTTTTTTCCTCAATTGACTGTTACGTACATGTACATATTTTAGTAGATTAAATATACAAATACATATTTACATATGGTTTATTATGCTACCATTTATATCTATTTAGCAAGTGTCTGTGAAATTTTGACCATTATAATATCATGTTTGAGAAAAGACCTAATTTTCTATTTGTTAGTAAATGTTTTTTAAATATATTTATAAATATTCAAATGCATTCATTACACAAATGCATATTTATGACTGCACGTATTAAATGAAATTATAATAAAACTGATAAAATGCATTAGTTTAATATTATAAACTACTCGTAATACGTATACTATAATATATAGACCCATACTAACACAATATAAAGATCTCATAATATTAAAAAAATATTAGTATAAATATAATTCGTTTCACATTCATTTAACTTTATAATGTGAAATAATTGATTGGACGAGAGTCTATAATAATTTTTGTATATATTTACATTAACAATAATATTATTTACTATAGAACGATGTAATTAAGGAAGTAAAATACTTAATTATTTTACAAAATTTGTCTATACTAAATTATTATAATGTTTTGTATAAATTCGGCAGTGTATGATTTTATAACTTTATTGACTTTGCTTGACCCATGTCATAGCACTTCTTGACTGTACTTGTATTGTATTTCTTGAATACATACGAATGATTTGAATGATCATTCTAAAAAATTATAAAATTCAAAACATATTTATTTTAAATGATATTTATGTATTTTTGATATCCTTTCCCTAACATTAACACATACAAACCCTCACTCAGGTAACAAAAAATTTTTGAAAATAATGTTATATGTATCCCTTTGGACGATAAGTTTTGATACGGAAAAATGTATACGCATTGCTGGTGTTTAATTTAAACTTTGCGGGAATTGTGAAATCAAATAATGATATAGTAAGTATCCTTGGCATATGTGTCAAATTTCAATTTAAAAAGTACATTTTTCGATTTTTATAATATATAGCTGATTTTGTTGAGCAAAGAATTTGCATTAAATTTTCTGTCGCAGATACGTTAAAGATGGTATGCAGAAGGCCATTGCCAAACAGGTTATATCAAAAGTAGTGTTACAAATCGTCTCAAGACGCCATAGAAGACGCGTTGAAAACGAACAGCGACCGGCTTCAACTGATGACTCGCACTTCAAGAAAATTAAAGATCTGTTGCTGCAAAATCGTTGCGAAACAATTAGAAACCTTACTTATACACTGTTGGAATTTCAAAAGCTTAATATTTTTAAAAGAATACTATTGTGAATACTATGTTAAAAGATGTCTGAGATGAGTTATAGTACTCGTTTTATTCCAAAAAAGACTTAATTTGTTTGAAAAATAGCATCGTGTTTTAATGTCTGTAAAGAGATTTTTTTTTGACTATCAAATAATAATGAAACGCATTATTATAGGAGATGGGATTTGAATATATATGCAGAAACAGCTGACCAATAATTGATGGAATGTTGTGCCAAAGGTGAACCAAGACTGAAGAATTCGTTTAAAAATCAAAGTCAAGTTAATAATTTTGTTTCCATTTAGGCGGTATTGTACTTTAAGAATTTATTCCGTCGGACCAATCTGTTAAAAGGGGAATATTTATTATTGGCATACATAGTTTGCGCGAACCTATTCGCCTAAAGAGGTCGAAATTGTTGAAAAACAATTCTGCGGTTTTTGCAACATGATGATAATACGATGCATTGATTATTCGACACTATTTCGACAAAAAATTCAACCCGTATCCTTCCACAACCACTATATTCGCCTGATTTAACACCATTTGTGACTTCTGGCTACTGAACAAAGTTGAAAGACTGTTACGGGGATACCGTTTTGACACGATCGAAGAGATACAAGCCGCAACGAATCGTGCTTTGAGGACCATTGAGATAAAATCAATATTTTAAGGTATGGGCGTCTGATCGCACTGACAATAAAATTCGATTTATTCGAAGTACACGCATATGCTCCATCAACCTTCACCCATATATTTCAAGTAATTTATAGACGCACTCTCTAGAAAAGTTTGGTACGTGGGAGACGCTCCAATTGGTCAACCATATATCGATATGTATATTATCAATCCTTTAAAAATGGTATCATTTTAGTATAGAAAAAATCGAGATTATTTTGATATAGGTCGAGAATATCTGCGCAATACTACGTATTGCACGATGATGATCCGCATTGCTTTGATTTGGTTATTCATCGTCTGCAATTTTGAACTACCTGAACTTTGTATTTTGTATTTTTCGACTTAACCTTTTGATCTGATGTCTTACGATTTTTCGTTAATTTCCCAATGATTGTGATAATACCACAATTATCCGTTTCACAGAACTATTATGACTAAAAAAACTGTTGATTATTTTTTTACAAAAAGTGTGCAGCCTTTCTTTGTAATGCTATTCATTTCTGTTATAATATTATCAATCGGAACATCTCCTCCTTCCTATATGCAATGAATCAATCAGCTTTATTATTATTAATACTTGAGTTAAAGTATCAGTAACAAAAATATATAAACCGATTTTATAATTTTAAGACGAAAAATATTATATTGTGTTTAAGTGTGTATTGTTTATATCTCAAATTATATTCATTATGTCGAAAATCAATGAAATATAAACTTAAAATTCAAAGTAATAAATTTTTTTTCTTCCACTTTTTTATTTCCAAGAGTAGTAATTTTCAAATTATTTATAAAATTATATAATCTACTTAAGTATAATAATAGTTCTATGCTGGACCAATTTACTAAATCAACATATACACAAACACACACACACACAGACACACACACGCAAGTCGCAGATTGATTGTTTTATTTCTTAACGAATAAGCCATAAAAACATCATTGTACAATATTATTAATAAGCACTTTCCATTGACTATAATATATGAATTTTCGTGATGTTATTCATAAATTAAATTTAAATTATACATTTTCATACATATAAGAAGAAGAAGTTATGTGTTAAAATTATCCATATGTCATTCAGGAGCGAATTAGGATAAGATATTCATATGTATAACATATGATAAAATAAAATAACATTGCCTATCGTTGAGCTTTCATTGCTCCGAAGTCATATTTATATCGGTTTCAAGTAATTGCGGATAATTATTATTATAAATTAATTTTGGTCACATTTGTGCTAATATTGCTTTTCGGTGTGGGAAGAATCGACATGGAATTTTTTATGTGAATGCGTTCTACAACTAATGCTTTATCTATATAAGAAATCTATCTGCCATAGACTCTTCTAGAACTAAGTCGAGATTGTGGGCTACAACGGACCTTCAATGAGCGGGTCTAATTGTCGGAAATTAAATCAATCAATCATTAAACAAAAATAATTCAAAGCTGCTCCATCCTCAGGCATTTGCTCTTGCAATTGTATAAAGTTAAAACTACATTTCAAAATTCTTATATATAAGGAATACTCTGTAAAGCATTTAAAAAATTAACAAAATTCGTCCAATATTCTTCCGGGTGTAACAGCCCATTTTTGAATGGAGGCAAAAATTTTTTTAGTTTGCAAAATAAAATTGTATCATTTGTAATTTTTATTATTATTTTAAATATATTTTTACAATTTGCTCTCAGTATCACTACAATTTTTCTCGTAAACTTGCGTTATTTCTTTCTTTGCGAGGGGTTCAAACTTGCGCCGTTTTATAAATTGAATACAATTAAATTAATTAATTAATTACTATTGCATTCAAAAACAGGAAGCAATAAAATCGCTAATAAATTTTGTTTTAATATTAATATCTTATTGTTTCAAATCATAAGTACCAATTTATTGTTTGTGGATTTTTATGATATTTGTGCTGTGACTCTAAACAATAGATTGTTCTTCGCTCGAACATGAATAATTCGTTGAATTAACTTATTCGAACGTTTAGGTTTTTGAACGTGTTACAGGCATACAAAGATTTCATAGGTTTAAATCGGGTGCGTTTATACAAAATGTAATAAATACTTTGGATAATTTATATGTAAGAGCCTTGGTGGTGCGAACGTATGTTTATTGTCTGAATTTGTTAAATGCATTGAATACAAATAATCGTCTATATACGTTGATGACGAATTAATATATACCATTCCTTGTGATTTTAATTTTCCACCTATAACTTGGGAGCGAGTTGGGTATAGATATTCTGAGATAATTGATTTAATTATAGTAGTACAGAATGTGTTAAGTTACATTTAAGAACGCATTATATGTTAGCTGGTCTGTCAGCATCGTCAATAATAACAGATATATCGATTCAATTTGTTCAAAAATTTCTACTCTACACTATGTCTATGTTCTTTGGGTACATATTTACTAAAACTTTGTTATTTAATATATAAGATCTCTTATTTACCCTTAACATCGTACGGTGGTCATTCAACAACGACTACTAATTTTCAAGTTGGACTATTTTTAATGGGATGTTTGTCTAATATTTTTTGATGTCAGTTCTGAGCTTCTTCGGGGTAGCAATTTTATTTATTAATTATTTTACGTGGCTTGATAAAACATTTAAATTGTTTAATGTATACAGCGAACGATGTAAAACTATATTTAAATCAATATTAATATTGTAGGCGATTGTAATGTAATGAATAGTCTGTAATCTGTTATAATATGCCATTATATGATGATTGGTACAAAATCAACAGAAAAACCCATATTAAATCTCATTTATCTTAAATATGAAAATATCCTCATGTATCAATATTAATGCATGCAAAATGTTTCGTTATTTAAAATTCTTAATGGGAACTAATTGTGCCCCATATGGTTCTGCCACTGTCACCGCTACATTATATATTTTAATATTAACTATAAATATATATAATAAAAATGAACGGATGGAACAACTTAACGCACTATAATACAAAAATGTGGTAATAAAAATTTATTATCAGATTAAACTTTTTCTCATTGGTATATAATTTAGTGCTATTTATTAGGTGTTGGCATTAATTCCATACAGCCCGCTCCACATGTCTATGTCTAAAAATTTCATATTACGAAGGTAAATCGAAGTACTTAGTTCACAATAATTACTTATCCCTGACAGGAGGGAATTTGTGAAACATTTAGGTATATCTATTATTTATTATGTCGCCACATATCTGTTTCGCAGAGGTGCGGAGCAGGTATCGACTAAACCATTCTGGTCATGTATATGTCTCATTGAAAATATTTTGGAACAACACTTTACAAATCTTTATAATATAGTAATTAAATCACAAACAAAATTTCAATCCTATATGAAATTTATTTAATTTATTATTGGAAAATGATAAGTGATTTAAATATAGTGTCGCATTTACTCAAACGAAATATTTACAATTTAAATGCTTAAGTTTAAAATGGAAATCAAAAATATAATGAATATATTTGTTCCGATTACTATAACTTATCTGACACATACGGTGAGAATAAAGAATTAGAAAAATACTTTCCTGTAATTTACTGTCAAATGTACACTCCAATCTAAATAATAGTACCTTATTTGAAAACAAATAAAGGAATATATACTTAAGGTTGCGAATTGCCTCACGGTAAAGTATGAACGGAAAATAATTTCAACTAATAATTAAAAATGACAAAAAATGCCGAAAAAAGTTGATAATTAAATATTTATTTTGAACATTAATGGAAGCGTAACATTATGATGCAAACACACGCACATTGTTGTCATGGAACAGAGCCAAAAAAAAAGGATAACTGGCCATGCCACTGCAATACCATCTGCTTACGCATTGTAGAAATTATATTTTGTGATAAATTTGTAATCAGAAAATGCTGTGAAGAGACTATAATGTGATTCTCGAGTAATTATGAATGGCGTATATAAACATTAATAATATCAGTTATGCGGATGACACAGTGATTTCACAGCTACAATTGTGAACGATATACTATTAAATGCAAATAAGTTTTACACATCAATGAACCTAAAACTAAAACATGTAAATAAAATTAAAGAGGTTAGTTTGTTTTAGGCATAATCCATACACATTATTTAACATACCATTCAAATTGGCAGCGATATATCAGAGTAGCGAGACGCATAGAGATTGCGGTAGCATTAAAATATTTTGGATTCTATTTAAATATCGAGGCCGAGCGAAAATGATCGCATCAAATTCAATGTATAGGATAGAACAAGCAAAATCTGGATTAATAAAAATAAACCGAGAAGTATATAGATTTCAGCATAGCGCATCCCATACTCTTGTACGGTATATGGACAGATGGATGTTTAGTAAGGTATCTTTTGAAATATGAACGTATATAGAAGAATGCTAAAGATCTTAAATGCAATGTTGAGGAGCTATATCAGTTGGCACTTTCTACAATCAAGACGTGAAATTTGGAATAGTTTGTACATATATTGCTTTATAAATTCTTCTTATTATTATCGAAGATAAAATCGAGGGCCGTTGTAGTCAACGAGGACATAATGGCTAATCGTTGTTTTTACACTGCTGCGTATACAAGATTAAGCTACAATCACGGATTGCCAACGTATAATCGGATTAGATGGCACATAAAAACGAATGATTTATGGACGAGCAGTAGTTTGATGTGAATTTTTAGGCTAAAAAGCGGCAATAATTAATACAATCACCTATAAATAATAAAATTTATACTAAAAATATACAAGAGAATTTATACGATTGTGTGCGAGGAGGTAAAATTATTTATTTACCTTTTTTTATTTGTGTTTTGTCCTTAAACAATTCTTTTCAAATTTTGTTTTGTATTTATGTGAATTATATTTAACCCAAAAATAAACTTATAACACTTTGTTCTTCACCTCAAAAACAAAGAAACAAAAATATATAAAATAAAAAATTGTTAATGTTATTTTACAAAGAAAAAAACGCATGTCTTTCATCTTATAAAAATAAATAAATAAATAAATACATGTGCGAGGAGCACTGCGGTGCGGTTATAAATATGCGTGCGATGTACTTAAATCTTGTTGGTGCATTTATGCATATTTTTATATAATGTAAATTTGCAATAATTATAGCACAAGTACCTTTTATATTAGTGGTAGTTGGTAATATAAAGCTGATGTAAAAACATTCTTATTATGGTTTGTTTTTTTATTTTCAACTGCAATTTTATTATTATTTTACACACGCAGCTATGATGTGCATGCTTATTATTAATTCTTTCACATCCATACAATTATATGGCTATTATAAAAATGTATATTTGTATTTCATTTAATCTCTTATACGTTTAGACTATAATGAACTAATAATATGTGACTTTTTCTTCTATGGTATCTGAATTTCCGCTTCAATTTATGTCCATGACTTAAGATTTACGGTACACACCTATGCACTATGGTGCACTGTACACATACATGTGTGTCACTTTTAATAGAATATATATATACTTAATGGTTTAGTGACTTTATTTAGAATATAGTTAGAATGCTATTAAATTCTGGGATATTGATGAGATGATAGAAAATTTTCTATGGAATTCTATGTAAACCTCTATAATATAAGTAAAAATGGTCTGTACCTTTTATTTTTCATATCAAACAAACTCTATCATACGAATATTTGTTATATATACACTTGGATATTTTAAGTTTTAAAGCTACCGACTTGAACTTAACCTTCTGAAATAAATATTTAGTTTTCTCTCTAATCCTCTCACAATTTTTTTAAAATATTTTATTATAATTACGAGTAGATTAATGTACACCTATACCTAAAGTTAAATTCACAAAATAATACAATAGAAACAAATCCTTCATCTCTAATTACTTCACTTCCGCATTTGAAATATAGAACACTTATTATGGCGAATTATCCTTAGAATGTCCTGTAAATATCATTGATCTATATAGATTAATCGTCAGATACATATTTTTTCTCTTTTATTGGACGTGTACAACAAATGTGTATATATTAGCTAGCATTATCCTTGTGTGTACACTTATTATTATTGAGAATTATCCTTAACAGGCCCTGGAAACGTTTATCGTTGATACTTAAATAGACAGTTCCATCCAGAAATCTTCTATTGATTTAGTATAAAACTTCTGCGCCGTTAGCAGTGCACTGTCACTGTATCAGCGGAACTACTACTGATATATGACCAGTATAAGATTCTGCTAATTTAGCAGTAGTTCTTCACTCAAACATAAATGTTGAATATTTTGCTGATTTAACACAATGTAATAGTTATTGAAAAAAATATACTTCTGCGCCATTGGCAGAAATCCAATCTTAAATTATCGATCAGTATAATTTTCTGCTAAAATAGTAATATAATGCTTTTGCAAATGTGGAAGAAGAATGTTAATACTGTTTTTATAGAACTCTACGCAGAGAGCATGTTTCCACTTTATAGATAAGAAGAGATCTACTACTAAATTAATATAAGTTATGCTTCCATATTGATTAAATAAGTGTTGCGTTATGTTAGCAGAAATTCGAAACTATATCGGCAGATCTGCTGAATATTATGTCTAGTAAAAATATCTGCTAAACAACAAAGATGCTATCAATGAATGACTTCTGCAAATATAGTAACTGTATAATCATTTTTTCTGCAGAATTATCTTCTAAATTTCAGAACAGCTAACAGTGGATTTTGTTAAATTATAGCAGATCCATGTTTAGTATACACACAAAAATTTCTATCGTAATACGTAAGTAATTCTGGAAATATTTTAACAGTATTACTTCTACGATGTTTGTATAAATTTTCTGCTATAGAGACTATAAATGTTTCTGTAGAACTTTCTTCATTGTACAAAGAAGTTTCTGTCAATGTGTCAGTACTTCTGTAAATATAGTCAAATAAGTTTGGTAAAATAAAATTATTCGCAGCAGAAGGAGTTCTGCCATGTCAGGAGAAATTTTCTTATTTAATATTAGTTATTCTGCGGTATTAGATAGATTAGGTACATTTGCATCTGCTAAATGTGATGCAGTTTTTTTTTCCAGTGAGATTGCATTATATGAGATACAATACGCCGATTTACTTGTAAGACGGTAAAAATATTCTTGATCATTCAATCGTTATTTTGACTGAATCTTGTTATTTAATTCCCTTTCATATACAAAATGCTTACTTTCAAGAATTGTCGCTGGGAAGTTCTGGAAATATTCTTGTGATTCTTCAAGTTTTAAGTTCTATGTATAGTTTCCTTTCACAAGATGTATCGCATGATTATTTTCTATATATGTTTATCTTTACAAGAGGTACTGGAAATAATGTTCTTATAGCCTTTTATTCTTAATTTTCATTAAATTCCTTTCATAACAGATATACATGATCATTTTTAAGAATTTACCCTCAGACGTCTTAGAAATGTCTTTAATCGTTTTTAATTTTTAGTTTTATTTAATTTCTTTGTTTGATTTACTTTATTTCGAGAATTATCTTTAGAATGTTTTACATATATGTCCTTGAAATCTAACAGATATTCTGATCCTTATGTAACTATTGCCCGAAGAACAGAAACAATTATTTTAAAATGGTTTTTTTTGGCAATAATTTATTTGCCTTTTATTTTATATTGATTCTTAATAAAATTGTGTTAATCGTTTCATAAATTGAAACAGATAATGCAAGTTGCAATGACGAGTAAACTGGTCACCGGTCAATCAATATATCGAATTTTTGGTTCATCAAAAAGTAATTACAAGAAATAATTTCGTTCGTATATGAACAGCACTTAATCCGCAGAACCAACAACGATAATTTTTATAAATTTTGTTCAAATGAACAAGTGAACAATTCTTCACAATATATTTCTGTTATACTCGACTTGCTATGTATATTTCAGATATAATGTTTTATATTGAAGTAAATAAGTGATTGCATTTACGCATGTGTTGAAGATTCAAGCAGAACAAAATTAAGCAGGTTTATAGTGTAAGAGAAATGGGCAAGTGGGAATAAGTGATTATATTGTAATAATAAAGGGAAAGGAACAAATATGCCTTTCTCTATGATTAACACTGATTGCTTTCTGATTTTTGTACATTATAGCAGAAAATTCCGAGTTTTCTGGAACACCTGGAACGATAATGGAGTAATCGCCGTTGCTATTTTGATAATTTACCTTTATATATATATCAACTGTTTCCATTTACCTCGTTTTCCATTTAATTCTTCCCATACACTTCTCGGTGATATCCAATATGGTGTTAAATGTATGCATAATTAATAGTTATTATAAAAATACATATAGCAGTAAAATGTCATTGAACTTTTATAATATTGAAAATTAATAACTTTACATGTATTTTTGATTTTGATATACGATACCTTTCCGTGTTGTGCATCAAACTCAAAGATAAACATTTAATTTAAATGTGGATGTAAATATTTATTTTTCTGTAAAACTGATTTTTTTCTTATCGATAAACTGTTATCATATACTCGTATACCAAATTGTGTATATGCCTTTTATAGTTTACTGTTGATTGAAGTTCATTGGTGAGTTGTGCTAGATATATCAATGTCATTTATATCGTGATTTTTGATATTAGAACGTATGTCTTGATATACCTATGTTTTATTTGAAATTTTATAAATTTCGATTATAAGATTTATTTAATAAAATAGTGGAGATACTTGGAAAAACAATTCTTGAGTGTTTATAAATAGAGTACGACGGCGATAAATAATCATCAACATTAAGTACAGGATTTGTATGGAAACATTTGGGCCCATCTATACCAATCCATCTTTGATAAAAGTTTGCGTCCAGTCAGCATCTAACATTCCCTATATAGTGCGCTGGGCCACCATCATGTTGAAACCACATCTGCACTCGTTCAAAGATGGATTGGCAGAGATGGGCCCATAAGATGGTCGCCACGTTCTCCAGACATAAATCCGTTGGATTTCTATTTATAGGGTTGCTTTGAAGAAAAAGTCTATGCAACTGTGATTAATAATACACTTGAAGAGTTAATTCAGCGTATTGAAGACGGTATTCATCAAGACCAACGCCACAAGTATCTGGATAACCACATGTCCGAATTGCCTTATCTTAACGTCAAATTAAAGATCTCGGTATGCTAATGCTAATAGTGTATCAAAAATTTAAAATCGGTTAATTAGTTATTGAGATATTGATCCCAGAAGAGTGCAAAACCCGGTCTGATTGAAAATTTGGTTATTAGCGTGTAACTTCGTACCGAAGTCGAATCGGCCAAAAGGTTATATAATATTTTTTACGCAAAATTACCCAGAGAACCTAATGTTTTTGTATTGCCGTTGAAATTTGGGACACCCTGTATAAAAATCGTTTTTATTCATATTAATATTAAATCGCATGTGGGAGTATAAACAATTCACCAATTGGTCTACAATTATTGAAAGTTATAGGTGTTTCTATAATTCCATTATTTTTATATGATTGATTAGCCCATAATATAGTGCGTCCCGATATATAGTTAATCTTTGAGTCCAACCGCATATTTTCAAAGATATATATGTATTTTTATTCCATAAACGAATAAATGGTACTCCACTTGAAAAATCTCAGTATTAAAAGAATTGTTGAAAAATTTCACATTTGATATTTTTTTCGAATTGAACGCACACGGTATCCGTATTTCACGATTGATTGTTGATGATGAACGCCCCTTGGTTGACCATCTTAAGTTATTTCTGTATACATTGCAAAAGTAGGTGACTTCCTAGTAATTTATACGAAATTTTCATCAGCGAGATTCATGGAAATGGAACTTGTAAAATTGAAAATAAAAATTCATCGGATTTTAAGTGAAAAAATTGGTTTGCAAAATGTGAATTCAAAGTTTGTTTCGCACATCAATTAAATGATAATCTAAAAATTGCACTGCGACCGCACATGAACATTATGTAAAAATATTATTAATAAACATGTTCCAAGTGAAGAAAACCTTCTAAAAACTATTGTAACTGCGGTCACGAAACATGGTGTGTTACATACGAATCTGAAATTAAGCGTTAAAGTGCCAATCACCAGACGAAGGAAATTCAACAAAAATCACGTTCGATGAAGTCAAAAATCAAAACAATATGTTCATTTCTTTTTACGATTTTTTAAGATTCACATAAAATTTATTCCGAGTGGCTTTACGGTTACCTTGGTGCGAATTAAAGTGTTTTGTAAGTCGTAGCTGTTGTGCTCGTTATGAATATCGTTCACCAAGCAGGTAATACATGCGAATGCACCTTAACATCGTTCAACATTAATTATTGATTTTTTGATGAAAAAGAAACTCGTTTTGCATTAGTTTTAAGGACTCTAAAAAGGCAACGACATCCATCGCTCAACAACAATCCCATAATCAGCATATAAAAAGTAATTTGATGTCCACTTGTTGAATGTGTCCAAATTGATAAATTAAAATTAATTAATGATTTGTGTTTTTCTTTTCTTTTTTTATTAATTTTGAAACGGAGGGTATTTTAAATTGGCGAGCAATTGGCTAAATATTTATATTTATTTACATAATTTTGCTTTGTACAGGCTTATATGCGTTCCTGTTTTCTCAATTTTCAATACAATATACCAATAAGTATACCACGATAATATTATATAGTATTTCCCATCAACTGCTATACACCTATTCCAGCGTTTTTAATCCAGCTTTTGAAACTCTTTCGGGGTACTCCCTCTTTGGTATATAAACTTTAAAGATTCCAGCGATTTTTGTTGTTTGACTTCAGTGTTCTTATAACGCATGTTCTTCAAAGTGGTTTTTTTATCTTATATCGAATAGAAAGAAGTTACACGGTGCCATATTTAATTTGTATTTGGTGTTTGTTGAATGACTCTTATGTCAAAATATACAAATAACCTGTGCATTTTGCGATAGAGCATTATCATGAATTGTTTTTCCATAACTCTGGCTTTTTTTTACGGATTGATTCACTCTAACGTTTCCTAAGTAGTATTCGTTATCAAAGGATAAATTCAGTCAAAATATTTCTTATTCTTTCAACGCTTTCTTTGGTTTTCGATGTAGATGGGTTTGCCGTATGAGGATAACTTTCAACATATTATCACAATCACTTTGGAAGCGTTCTAACCACTTGTATGATGCTGCTGTATTCTTCAAAGCATCGTCACTAAACCACTTTTCTATCATTTTTAAATGTATCTGACTATTTAAATTCGTTTTTAACAAAAAATTAATAATTCGAAAATTCGTTGTTCAATATTTTTATCCATATTAAAAATCGCCAAGAAACAAAATTTTGATGTAAACAATCATATCAACAACTGACTAGTATTCAAGCTACAAATTGGTGCCAAAGGCCAATTGTGGGGTTTGGCAAAGAAAAACAAACCAACATTTTTACATTATATCTTGAATGAGCGAAATTTAAATGAGGAATTCAGCTTCAAATTTGAACACGGTGTAGTAGATGCACATGTAAGCTCTGTAGAGTTAAGTGGATAGAAAGTGATGACAAATCTATAATAGAAAAATAAGATATTGTAGAAATAAATATAAAATACTGCGACATGCACAAAATATTAGCAATATATTGTAATTGAATAAATAATAAAACAATTCCTTATTAGTAAAATTTATTTATTTATTTAATTGTTTCTTTTCAAACAATATGCACAGCGTTTGCATGTTTTTCTTTCATAATAGTAATTATTATAATAAAATAGAACGCTTATTTTACAATAAATATTGTAATATTTATGTAATAATATAAAATAAATTCACTTATGGTATTGAACTATGGACAGAGAGTAAACAGCAGCATTTGTATTAATTATTTTAATACATTTATTTGTAATGGTTTTTAATGATTGATGTAATGTCTTTTTAAGTTTTGAATTGTCTTATGATGTGCTAGTAATTTATATTTGTAATTTAATTGAACTGGTAATAATGTTAATGTTACAGATAACTCATTATTCAACGACTTGTCAAGGGAATGCAAAAAAAAAAACCCAATGATACATAGAAAATCGTTGAATCGATGTTTTTTTTGTATTAAAGGATTTTCATAGCTTAGAATTCTTACCATATTCAATTTTAATAAAATCTACAGTCTACAGCTTCACAAACAGATCTAAGAAAAATTCAAAAAACCGATTTTTTTGTAATCGATACTCAGTTTTATGGACAAAATTCTTATAATTTCTAACACAAAAGTTGTTAAAAAATTGAATAAGAATTGGTCAAATTTCAAAGTTTCAAGAAGCTGCGTTTCCAGGAACACGGTTTCGCGAATAAATTGTCGATTATTACCTGTAATTACGTACGATATATAATGACGCACCTTGTTTGAAATTTACATATAAATGAATAAATTACGAATCTATATTGATGAAAAATTAGAGGATTTCCAGCTTTAAAACAGATTTTATGTCATATAATTCTATCGCATCTAGTTCGATACGTATTTTAAAAAAACGCATGTACGTATAACTATCGTCTTATTCAAGGTATACCTCTATTATAAATCATTTTCATGGAGTTCCTATTAAATCAAAAAACCATAAAAATCGTACCACCTTTCATCCAATTTTTAACAAAATTTTTGGTATTTAATATAGCAGGTGAATAGGATTTTATAAACAATTTTCATGATGTTCCAGGAAATTGATACCCACAGTAGAGCGTGTCATATGAATATATAAACCTATACTATACTGCTCTCTTTATATAGTGACCACTTATAGGAATATTCTTTATACGAGATTTTTTGTAATTAAAAAAGCGTTTCAACACAGAAATTAATTGAAGGGCAAAAAATCTCGATACATGCAGAAAGGCTGTGAAATTGGAGCTCGGTGAATAATACTCCTCGCCGTGAATTTAGTTGCTCTACAAAAATAGTATAAAACACTAAAATATTAATTTGTAATTTCATATTAAGAAATCAATCTAACTCTGATGTCTGTAGCTAACCATTTCCTATATGTTAGGAAAAATTCATAATATTAAAAAGTTTATATAAATTACAATATTCTGCAGAAGAAATTTAGTAGGATTAGACAATGTATAAACGTAATGAACATATAATTTATTTAATTGCACGTATTTTGTTGTTAACTTTAGTTTTTGTTTTATTTTACATTTAAAAAACGATCTTATTGGATTCTTTGACGGCCAGTCACAGGTCAACTAGCTTTTTGACACTACTGTGTATGAATATATGCATTTAATTTAATATGTATTATTAAATTAATACCAATGCTTACGTAATACGAGGGCTGTTCGATATATTTCCTGTATTCATATTAAAAAACAGTTTTTTTTTTTGGAAAAATGTTTCTTTATTTTTCAACATATTCCCCGTCCAACTCAATACAATTCATCAAGTTTTTTTAATTCCGTCTGTAAAATACAATGTTTCAAATCCTTCAAAATATGATGTTTCAGTTTCACCGATAACAATTTCATCTGACGTGCGAATCTCTTTCTAGCAATTCATTTTTTTAGATTTGGAAACTGGAAAAAATCAGTACAGGATCTAAATCCGGACTGTATGGTTGATGTGAAGCAATTTTGTAGCGCAATTCATATTCAATTTTGCTGTTGTTAAACATGTTCTGTGTGTGATGGTTCGTTAACTTGATGAAAAAGCATAAATTTTGTTTGCTAAATGTGGTCGTTTTATTTTAATTTCATTATCCAATCGCGGCGCCAATAATGCACAATAATATTCAATATTTATTATATTTTCTTTGTAAGATAATCAATAAATAATATACCATGTGCATCCCAAAAAAAAACAGTGTCCATAACCTTTCCTGCTGATTTTTCCGTTGTTGCCTTCTTTGGTTCACTTCCATCAGTTTCTATCTATCATTTCTATTGATTTTTTTTTCTGGTATGAACTGATGGATCCATTTCTCATCAACAGTTATGAATTGCTGCAAAAAATCTTTTGGATTACATTGATTAATAGCCAAAAGCTTCTTACAATGTGTCCAATGTGAATTATCTTTTGTGGTATGGCTAACAAACGCGCGGCCGCAGCCATCTTGCACATATAGCTTTTTCATAATTAATTTCTCATGTAATATCCTATACTAACTAGCTATCATTTGATATTTTGAACATCTCAGCCAGTTCTCGAACTTTTTTTCGACGACCGTTTGTCACTGCTGCATGTGACTAAATTACCATTTCAATGGATGTTGCTGTTTTTGGCCTTCCACATTCTTCTTCTTTATTTACGGTCATACGATCACATTTAAATTCAGCTACCCAATAACGAATGGTTTCGTATGATGGAGATGAACTATACGCAAAGTATTATCCATATCCTTTTTGATATTTGTCGTTGATAAGCCTTTCTCTAAAATGTAATGACTTGCACCGTAAACTCGTAATTTATCCATTTTTTAACACATTCTCTGCCAACAAGTTTTTTCATAAAATGTATAAAAAAAAATTCTTTGTTTTTAAGTTTATTTTATTTAAATATTTTACTTCACTTTATGAGCTTGTTCCCACAATCGTTTTAATGAGAATTTTGAGGACAAGTTGCGGTAACATGTTAAAGTAGGTACTCAGTGTCCATAACTGGTGACTGACATAGCCCCATTAGAGTATTCCAGTGTCAGTCTCGGGTGACTGACAAGTCGGTCAATGTGTTAAAAAATACAAAAATGAACTTATTAAATTGCTTGTAAATTAGTTTATTATTTACTATTTATTTTTTAGTTATATTATTTATTATTTATTTTGATCGATTGGTTTGAAAATTTGTATCATGCCTTTTGAAAAAGAATGTTGTTTCCAATGGCAACTGCTTAAAAATTTAAAAAATGGTAATTAGGTTGTGTCGATGTAGTATTACTTAATATATGTGTTACGTAATGAACATATAATTTATTTAATTCCACGTATTTTGTTGTTAATTTTAGTTTTTGTTTTATTATACATTTAAGAAACAATCTAATTGGATTCTTTGACGGTGTGCCACCAGCCAACTAGCTTTTTGACAGTACTGTGTATTTAATGCATTATTAAATTAATACTAATACCAATACAAATATAAATTTACACATAATCAATATGGAAAAGAAACAAAAAATATATTCTTTTTCTTTATTTATGGTATTAATATTATTATATTGTTTCTTATAATATGTATTTATTTCTTTTGAAATCATAAAAGGAATAGACGTGACATAACATGGGAAAGAAAGTTTAAAACAATTACCAATGTGTTGTAATGGGTACGGTACGGGGGAATTTAACAATACGGTTTTTTTTTTCTTATTAAAATTTAATGATTTATAAATATATACCTCAAATTTGTGAGAAAAACAATACTTTTTGTAGGTACTCTGGAATTATGTGATTCAAATTTTCATGAATATCTACCTACAAAGATGAATGTATATGCTACGCACCTTTATATATTCAATTGCATGTTTAAATTACTTTATGATGACAACAAATAGCATGTCATTTACAAAATAGAATAAGTAAATAAAAACGAAATAGCTTCTAATTCTATATTTATCAAATATTAAGATAAGAACGTTTTTTTTTCATATAGGAAATGTAATTTATGTTGTGATTATAGATATGAGATTATATAATATATGTAGATATAAAGGTGTTATAATAGGTGCGAGGTTACATTAAAAATATCTCATTTTTAATGCATGTGGGCGCATATTTACATATTTTGTGCGGGATATTTCGTATATGCTTCAGTACTGCGTTCATAGCCGCATTCTGAAAGTATGAAAAAGGTATTCTCAAAATTTGAATCGGAAAATTTCAATCAAAAAAGTATTTATTTATTATTTAAATATGGTATTTTTTATTAATACATTCCATAATTCAACGAAATTCTATCTGTGGTAGCGAATATACATGTTTGAAAATAAATCTATATTTGCATATGAATGAACGGACTGATCAATGCTTACGAAAGTTCAGCTGGTCTTATTGCTATACTTTACATTCATATCATTAACTATTACTTTGAAATTAGAATGTGAATATGATAAATCAAAAATCTTTTCATTATACGGCATTTGCAATAATTACGCGGGATCGTTGTAGTTATTTGACTACAAATTTAAAATGACGGCAGTTTTATAGTTTTAGTTTTAAAATTATCCAATATTTGCATTCAAATGTTGTGAGCGTAATTTTTATTATCTATATGCAATTTTAATAACTGAACGATCGAAACTAAATTCAATGAATTGTTTTTCAAAATATACTCGCGATTTTCCAATTTCAGCAAATGATCATCCCACTTATCTGAAATATTTTACTTTCGCTATAACCTTGCGTTGCATTATTTTTATTAATGTCATTGGAATCGTATTGCTCACCTTTAGAAAGATCTCTCCTCACATAGACTTTTATAAAATATAAGAAAGTCGTATGCAATAAATTTTTACATTTCATTAGCAGCATTTTATAAGCTCCTTCATGACGTGCGCCGCTTTTTACCAATTCTTGTATCGACGATTAGTTTCTAGATTTTAAGTGAAAAAACCATGATTCTTATCTTATGTCACCGCTTTCCTAAAAGAAATTTTCGTCACAAAAAACGAGCTTCTTTTTGTTCGATTGCCAGAATTTTAGTACACACTTTTTGCATACTAAAAATGTTGTAAACAATTTGTCAATTACTATACAGTTTCACCAATCGCACGAATATAATATATCCCTCTCCGCTGCTATATTACTTCAAAATAACCAGTCCATGATTTCCTCGTCCTGGTGTGCTCTAAATGGTAGGTACCTGAACGTGGATAAATGCAATTGTATTTCTTTCCATGTCGAAAGTTAATTCCAGTAGTTTTTAATTACAAGAGTTGATTCCATATAACATCTAGCACTTCTATGATGCTGGTATTTATAAAAAGGCAAGTTATCGGAAATTTGTTGATACGAGTTGAGAAGCTTATACTGTGTGATTTTGTCAGATGTCAATTGGAATATGCTTCAGTAGTATGGAACCCATAGTACGATGAACACTCTAATTGAATTGAGTCTGTACAAATACGATATGTTTATAGTATGCTCTAAGGTAACTGGGATGGACGGCTATGGTTTTCGGTTTCCACCTTATATGTATAGATGCGTCAACTGAACAATTTAGAATCTTGACTATGTTTTGCGTGTGAAATCTAGGCTAGTGTTTTATTTATTTTTGATCTATTGTCTAATAGGATCGTTGCGCCAAATTTGCTGTCACTTATTGATTTTAGCGTATCGAATGGGTAAGTCGGAACTTTTTCATACATTATATTCGGCGAATCAGACGAAATAGAAACTTAAAATTCAACCTGTGACTGGAAGGTTGAAGCCTCTACTTCATATTGTAACTATTTCAATAATCTGAATATTTTGGAAGTTCTGGAATATTAAGTAACCAACCATTGTTCTACGCAATGTATTAATAATTGAGAAGATTTCTATAGAAAAACCATTCGTATTTCTTGTGTGTTCAGGCTGAACAAATCTTGCAACAGCTTGAAAATTTAATTAACTACACAGTTGGAATATAATTATTTGATTTGATCATACATGGGCAGCTTCACCTAAATGTGATTCCAAAAAATTTGTAATTTGGCTAAATCTCCTTTTGCTGAAACGTATTGCGTTTCGTGTAAAATGGGATTATATATTAACAGTTCGTTAGGTAGTTCTGGATACTCGATACTCAAAACAGTTTTACTGATCTTATGGTAGGGTTGACCCTGATTAATTTGGAGATTCCTTTACCGATTTTTGTAAGTCGAAAAAGTTACGTTTTCTGTGAGACAGACCATATGTGCAACAATTGTAATTTTTACCGTCAATAATTTTTAATGTTAATACATTGTTAATTGCCAAGCCATGCGGCTATTGATGTAGATACTTCTGCATAATAAACAACAATGAATTGAAATGAAATGAATTCGCATAAGGCATATACAGGGTGTACACGAGCGGTGCACATTCTTTCAAGGGGGTTTGGGTTGTTCATCACTAAAGTACCAATAACTTCGAAAGTAAGGTAAATACAGAAAATTTATAGTAGACCGAATTTATAGAGAATTAAATTCTGAATCAAATTGTGTTATAAACTTTTTTTATGACTTACTTCAGTTTCGACGAGTTATTGAACAACATAATTTATAATTTATTATATCTTCTTTTGTTCGAAATAGTTAAAATTTTTGTTTATTTTTTATATTTCTACATTTACACCCACTTTTTTAAACATTTATAACTTTTAAACCGATAGTCATAGTTAAATGAAATATGTTACAAAATTGTAGCGAAATAAATTCGTTTTACTCTTTTGACAAAAAAATAATATGTTGCGCCGTTAGATTTTTAAAAAAATTCATTTTAATTTTAGTATGAAATTTTTGAGAAAAGATAGTTATTTTTCAATTATTTTGTTCAACAACTCAAAACTGAAGCAAGTTATAAAAAAATTTATAACACAATTCAATTCAGAATTTAATTATCTACAAATTCGGTTTATTATAAATTTTCTGTATTTACCTTACTTTTGAAGTTATTGGTGCTTTAATGATGGACAACCAAAAAAAATTCTTATAGCCGTATCTCGAAAACAGAGCTCCAAATCGAAAAATGTTATATAGTAATTTCGACTTAGAATTATGTCCACATCACCCGCCTTGAACGAATGGGCACCGCTCGTGGACACCCTGTATATTGTAAGAACAAAAAGATAATATATGGTACATTATGAGAAGGAAATTGCGGCTTTTCTTGCTTTTTAAAATATTGCAATATATTATATATAAATATTATCTCGTTTGCTATTATATCTATCTATTAAGGATACGTGTGTTGAGCATATGCAGACTATTTTAACTATATGTTATATGCATTATACGGCTGTATGAAATTCTATAAACACTCTCATATATACCTATACTTAAATTATTGTATTGATATAGTGTATTATAGTTTAGTATATCAGTTTTATAAATTTATGTACGAGATGTTCGCGAGAATTTAGACTTAATATAACACATTACGTTAAGAATTGATCGGCGCTTTTACTTTTCAGTCTTGTTTTTCAATATTCCTTTTATTTAACCCTATACCATACACTTCTATATGTGGACTATATATACCATATTTATATTACCCAGTGTATTATTTATTATCAACATTAATATTATTAGAATTTTTACGAGTATATCGCGTTACAAAACCGCACACATATATTTTTTTCTTCAATATTTGAATACAAATAATACCTATATCGTTCGTTACAGTATAATTTCTCGTTGACTAAAGTCTTTAATTATTTATGCTTGCGGGTTTTCTTATTATTTATTTATTTTTTTTTATTTCATCTTCATTCATATGAACACATTGTCTACCATCAATATATAATATTATACATAGAATATGTGCTTGTAATATTAAAATGCATATTGTATATGAGCTGAGTATACCTCACTATAATATAAAATTTCATAACAATTTGAAAATGTCTATTCTGTACTTATATTGCATATGTTTTATAAAATGTAAATCTTATATGCGGACATTGGCTACCTCTGTCTCTATAATATGTGTACTGTTTTCAACGAACATGAACATATGTTATCTCATAAAAATATATATATGCATTCCATACACAAAGAATATTTTAGAAATAATAGTTACAACATTTTTCAATATATTATTTTAATAACAAATTTATGTACATGTTTACATAATAACATAAAATGTAAAAATATTGAATTATATAATTTAGCATATTTAGTATTTAGTATTTAGTATTTAGTACAGCGTAGTAGTTACATATAAATGGTATACTTTTTGATTTTATCTTTTGAAGTATCATTATGATTACATGATCATGATGTGTATACGTATATATTCTGTTGGGATAAGTTTCTTATTATGTATAGCGCCATATTATATTAACAATATGAAATATATATAGAATATGTGTATTGTTGTATTATAATATGGCTTTGTTCTTCATAAAAGTTGTATAAAACAATATAAAAGTTTGAGTCGCCTTTGTTGACCAGAAGACCAAAGAATAGTGTGTGATGAATAATTGCTATTATATTAGAAAAATTCAAATAATTTTACTATCCCCACATGGATTAATTGAACACCGTAGCCGTCACTTTTGAAAAATTATATATTCTAATACAGATTATATGACTTACTTACTTACACCATGACGTTAGAACCCAGGTGTGGTTTTAACCTTCTGCAACACGCTTCTCTAACCGGAACTGTCTTCCAATCCCAAATTTTAAGGATCTTTATATCACAGTTTACTGCATCTAGCCATCTTTCTAACATTCCAAGATGTAAGTCATTGTCCTTAAATTTTCGCTGCTTGAGTCGTTGCCGTTTATCCTGTCCGATCCGAGGCCTTATTGTAGAATTCATAACTGGTTGTTTTTCCGAAGTTGGTCGTTAAGCATACGTTCAACTTACTTCATCATTCTGTAAATTCGTAGGGAATGAACAAGGTTGTATCACCTCTTCCGAAAGTAGTTGTAATAGTGCCACTGATTCGCTGTTACTGTGTAATCACTGAAACATTAAATAAGTTTTGATCGGATGCTGCTTTCACACAACACGTCTTTGTAATTTGCATACAAAGCTGTCAGATTGTCCGCGGCTACTTATTCTTTATTCGTAACTAATCTATTTATTATAGATCGTTCCACTATCCGCAACCTGTGAACGCTTTGGAAGTATGCTATACCCAACCCATACCATCCGAAAATTATATTGGTATTAGTATGCAAAAGTAAGTTCCATTTTTCTAATACATGGTTTAAGTCTTCTGAAGTGTATTTAGAATCTGATAATCATGCTCTTGAAAACTCTATTTATATACTTTTAAACGTAGTATCCCAGCTAACACAATATGTGGTAAGGTACTTATAATGCCAATGCATTGAGAAGCTATTCACACACACACACACACACAAAAACAACAACAAACTTAACTGCTATACAAGGAATTTATTCAGAATGAAATTGGAAAGGCTTTCAGAAATGTTGTCAAACTATTATTTCTATGGAATTCATTCTGGATGAATTCTGTGTAAATCACTGCGGAATGACTTATTTTCGTGTATATAGATCCATAACAATTTATAAAAATAACGATTTACACTTCTCTTCTTCTTTCACACCTCGTTTTCATTATCGGAGTATAACCTCGACTAAAGTCTGTCATTTACTAGAGTAGATTACCGTATTGCGTAAGCGATACTGGATTAATTCTATATAAGGGAGCTTGTATGCATTCTACATAAACGACTTCGGATGACTTCCATGGAAGCATTTCAGGGAAGTGTTCTAAAAGTGCTTCTCATAAATAGCCATATCCGTACAAAAGTATGCGTATTTTTAAAAGACTTTAGAATAGATTTCAGTCTGTATTTCTCTTATTCTCGGTAAGTATTTCATGAATGAATTCGGAAGTCATTTTTGACTAATTGTAATATAACATTTGATTGAAATAAACAACAACTTTTCTTTGCATGAAAATTGAAAGTGTTGAAAAAAATAAATGGCATTTGCGGGAAGCATTATTATTTTTTTTTTTTCATATAAAAATATCCGCTGCTGAAATTGTGACTCGAGATTAAAAATTGATTTGATTTTTATATTATAAGAATTCTAAGCATTAAAAAGATTGGATACAGTCTGTGGTGAAGCTGGCCCATCACAGCCAATGCGCTGATATGGTTATGCTTTGAATTTGGTATGATCAAAAAGGTGTTGTTTACTATGAATTAATGAAAACTTCAGAAACTATCACTGGATGATATCTACCGACGGCGACTAATGCGTTTGAAGCATGCAGTGATGAAAAAACGACCAGAATGAGTGAATAGACAACAAATTAATTTTTCAACCAAACCTTACAACAAAAATGTCGTTAAAAATTATTTACTAGGATAGAACTGGGCATTTCTTGGCCACCCACATATTCGCCAGACATTGCTTTTTCAGATTAATATTTATTCTGGTAGATGCAGTTAGCACTTCAAGTTTCACATCTTATGGAATAATCAAAAATTGACTTGACGAATGGATCGCCTCAAAAGAGGAGGGATTCTTCAGACAAGGAATCCAACAATTAATTGAAAGATCAGCGAAGGTTGTGGCTTCTACGATGGAGCATTCTTTGAATAATGTATCACTTTATATTTGCTAAATAAACGCGTAATTTTTATCAAAAAACGGAACTTACTTTTGCATAAATATCCAACATTTTGAACAAAATGGTATTTAATTTTATTTACACGGAACTTGTGGATATACAATAGAAGTTTAACCAATGAAAAACATTACACCTCCCTTGTTGTTGTTGCGTTTTGTTGCAAGGGTCTTCATTTCATTTAGAATTTAGAATAACAAATTTGATATTTCATTTGCATTCGGCTCGTTTCCAATGAAAAAATATTTAATCTTACTTTTTCCATTGTTCTAACAATAAATTTAAATATTTTTACGGTTTTTGCAATGCAACTCTTTTATCTTCCATCGGTATTTTGTAAATATTGTATAATTTTTAGTAATTTAATGTTGTAAAGTTTTTAATTTTGCGATTCAAATTACACACTTTATATTAGGGGCTCCTGTGTTCCGCTCCATAGATTGTTGACAATGAAAAAGCAAAATGCAATTTGAGGTTATATAAAAAAAAAAAAATTCTTTCCAGACCACGTGTTATGCTAAACTTTCAATTTATCAAACACTCACGTATTTTATGCATAATATGTTTACAATACTGGATTTATACGCACGCCGTATCGTATATTACGCAATTATAGTTAATTAACTAATTTGTCTTGTTTAAGATGAGATATAAATCTTATTTTACATTTAAATAATATATAATTAAATATAATTAATACGCGGTAATAATATACGGAAATACAATTAAAAAGATTATCGTTTATAAAATGTTATATATAATTTATTTTAATTTTATAATTATATATTTTTAAGTACGCGAGTTTATTTGTAGGGTAAACTTATGTATTTGCGAACCCCGATGTCATGGTATCGCATGTGGTTTATCCCCAAAATCGATGCACTGTTCGTATATGGTGGTCTTTTATGGTTAATGATACGCTATATGGATACATTGTTTGGTGGCCTAGGTTGCGTTTAAATCCGGTAAAACAAAAAACATACATTCAAACACAAATATGCTGGGCATCAATTACGGTTGTTGTTCGAATAACACTCCATCCGATTGATTTAGAAATTATTTTGCATGGATATATTTGATAGAGAATCTATAGAGAATAATGAATGACTGCATGATTTTCTATCAAAATAAATAATAAATAAATTTCGGCGTCCGCTAAATTAAAACATTCTCGGAATCTATGTAGAATTTTGAATTTTGATGTAGATGTAGAATTAATCTTTTGGAAAGATTATGGTATCATATTGACATAATATCTGATTTCGATACAACTTGTATTCATTATTTTTAATAAAAAATTCATATACCATCCTCCCCATAAAAACAAGTATACAATATCCAGGTATCCAGTTTTGCTATTTATTTGATGGGATCATTGATATAATTTCACTAATTATTGAAGTAAAATACACCGGAATGTGCCAGTACACACGGAAATGCGATTTTGCTCTATGACAATGCTCGAAAATGTTTGTTTGCAAAACCAATTCAAATATATTTGCTTGGGATGCCATAACCCACTGCTCGCATTCATCAGACCCGAACTTATTTAGATCGATGTAGTAAATAATCGGTATTTCATATCCGCATATAACATAAATCTATTAATATTGAAATAAAAAAAAATTGTTAAAATAATTGAATTGGTCGGTGTATTGAATTCCACGTGGTCGTGGTGGGTCCATATTAAGAAATTCAAACGTTTTTTCGGAACTCAATTTTTACAGATTTCCTTTGATTGTACGCGAACTTGAAATATCTGCTTTCTTTTAAATTTAAAACACAATTTTTCTACAAGAATATTTTCATTTTCGGTTTAAAAGTAAAAAGTGATCCGCAATACATAGTTTTACCCCATATAGTTATTGTTATATAAAAATTAATAAATATTATAAGAATATCGTATACCACGGGTTCAACGTAATTCACCTAACACGTTATTGGTATTCTGTTAATTTCATATATTTACGCGAATTTTTGGCAATACTTAGTTTTTATAATTCTTTTTGTGGTTTCTTGGCATGGCTCGGTTATCATGTGTAATGATGACATCCGTACAATAGCAACACAAACAATTTTTATGTTTATATTAGGTTGTCAACTATCTCCCTTCCGCCTTTTTGCTCTTTATTCAATGCTTTATAAAAAGTGTTACAGTAATCGGATTTAGTTCAAATATGCGCCGTTTTGTTCGATAATCTGTTTCCATCTAGACTGCAACTTCATAATACCTCCCTCGTAGAAGCCCCCCTCCTTATTTGCGAAGAACTCGGACAGCCACTTTTCACAAGCCTCTTTTGAGATCAACTTTACACCACCAAGGGCGTTCGCCATGGACAGGAACAGGTGGTAATCACTTGGCGCTATGTCCGGGCTATATGGTGGATGCGATAAAACCTCCCATCCGAGCTCCCGTAGCTTCTGACGAGTCATCAACGAAGTGTGTGGTCTGGCGTTGTCCTGGTGGAACACTACACCCTTCCTTTTGGCCAATTCTGGACGCTTCTGGTCGATCGCCTGCTTCAAGCGGTCCAGTTGTTCGCAGTAGATGGTAGAATTAAGCGTCTGGCCATATGGGAGCAGCTCATAGTGGATGATTCCCTTCCAATCCCACCAAACACACAGCAAAACCTTCCTGGCCGTCAATCCCGGCTTGGCCACTGTTTGGGACGATTCACCGGCCTGCGACCACGACCGTTTTCGCTTGATATTGTCGTATGTGATCCATTTTTCATCGCCAGTCACCATCCGCTTCAAGAATGGGTCGAGTTCGTTCCGTTTCAGCAGCATTTCGCAAATGGAAATTCGGTCCATTAGATTTTTCACTGTTAATTCATGTGGCACCCAAACATCAAGCTTTTTTTTGTATCCAGCCTTCTGCAGATGGTTTAAAATGGTTTGGTGACTAACTCCCATCTCCTGGGCGATGTCACGAGATGCCACATGCCGGTCTAACTCGATGTATTCCATGGTTTGATCGGTATTTGTCGTCACAGGTCTTCCGCCGGCTGGCTTATCCATGGTGTCGTTTTCACCGGCTCTGAATCGTCGAAACCATTCCTCCGCGGTTCGAAGTGATAGAGTACCATCCCCCAAAACACCATTAATTTCACGGAACGTTTCTCTAGCGGATTTGCCTTTAACGAAGGAAAACTTTAAAATAGCGCGAATTTCGGCGTTAGTGAACTCCATGTTTACACGTCTATAACTGTTGAACGCAATATCCAAACTAATCATACATAGCGTCGTTTTGTTTGTTATGTCAAGAGCTTTCAAATTATGTACAGTGTTGCCAGATACGAGCTCTGTAGCGCTTTGTACATAGCCGCGAAATTAAAAAGACAAAAAGGCGGAAGGGAGATATTTGACAACCTTATATATATATTAATTACTTGAATACCGCAATTAACATTACCATGCGTTGATGATAATAATAATTATCATATGAGGTGTTTTTTGTTGAGGCAGCAAAAAGTACCCGCATTACTTATGATCAAAGATCAACCATATATTTTTATAAACGTTAATTTATATGATTATGTTTAAATGTACAAAAAAAATGAGAAGACAAAATAATTCTTTTATCTGCGTAAAATTTATCCAATTTACTGAACTAAACCTGCAGTGGTATATATTTTTTTCACGTGCCATACCACTTAAATACATTCACATAATCTCAAGTATATAATTTATTATCGTTTTCCTTAACTTTATTGTTTTTATAACATAATTCATTTTATCTTATACATTTTTATTGTGCATAAATAATTATAAAATATTATTACATGAAGCTTTTTATATGCGCGATTGTATAATAATAAAAAATATTATAAGAAAGAAATTGAAGTCAATGATTCCTTGGTTCTTTTTTATTATTATTATTATTTTAAAATCTTTTAAACATCATAAGATTCTATATAGTTTAACTAAAAAATAGTACTCTAGTCCACAGTATATACCAATTAACGACAGTATCACTATTTAACAATAAGTGTCTTATGCAAACTGTGACTTGTGAATGATTTGCAATAAATTGGTTTTTTAACAAATAAATCTTTATAATTATTATTCTTTAATACAAAAAAATTATGCAGCAAATGGAAAATTAACTATTCTTACAATCTGTGTATAAGTTAAACAATAAGTAATTTTGAATTTAAATAATCCATCTCCTTAAAGATGGTTTGCCGGGTTTGAGTAATACTATAATGGTTACATTTTTAGATTGTGAGAAAAATATCTGAATCCAAAACATGGTATTAAATATCATTGTGATAAGTCTTATTCATTCCAGATATTTCTATTAGTAATATTTCAATAATTAATATACACGTATCCTGGAAGCCTCTATGCGGCATTGATTGTTTATAGTTATGGTCGTAATTTCCCCTGTATTTTCTGTATTGGTTTAGACATTAGATATGATGTTTCGAAATATTCGGTGATTTTCTTTTCGTTTTCATCCAATATTGTTGGAAAACGTTTGGAAGATGTGCGCTAAAGCTACTGCGCCTCTTCCACATCACTTCTTGTCCAATCGCCATTTTATTTGCGTCAAATTGATCTTTTGTACTCTTATATATTGTTCCAAGTGGAGCTTTATGTCATCTAATAAACTTTTCACATTACAGCCAAGTTGGTTAATTACTCCGCATGGGAGTATATAACAATTTACCAATTGAACTGCAATTAATGAAAGCTAGATGTTTTCATAATTCTATTCTATTTTATATGGGTGATTAGTCCACACATTGTTAATCTTTGAGTAGAGCGTTCAACACCATATTTTCAAAGATATCCGTTTTCTTATTTATTCCATAAACGAACAAGCCCCAGCAGAAAAACTTCAATATTAAAATAAATACCGAAAATGTTCCTATGACAAATAGCGGAAATTGAACCCTTTATATTTCATGATTATGAATATATATTTCGAGGCTATACCACTGCGTTATTTATCCTTTAAAATCTGAAATATCGAACAAAAAAAACACGTGTTCATTATTTTATTGAGTTCTACAACATATCCAAAATTCACAAAAATCGGAGCAAAACTGTTCGAATGGTTTGGTAACTCCGGAAATGCAACTTTTTTTTTTAAGCATGGTGTGATTGTCGGCCATGTTGAACAAAATCGCCATTTTTAATTTGTGGAAAAAAGTTTCTTCTACAAAACATAGGAAATGGATCAATGGAACCACGATTAAAATTCGGTTCATAATTGGAAAAGTTACGGCGAATTTTCGTTTTCGGCGCCATCTTGAATTTCACCGTTAAGAACCAAAATTGGGCAGCTAAAAATGTTACGTCTAGTATATAGTTTTCCGAGTTCTTCAACATATCCAAATCGGCGTGTGACACCTGGGACGGTTCCCTTGTGAGTGTTACTAATTAATCTTATATTGGTCGTCTAATTCTCTTGGTTACATTCCATATAGCGAGTAATCTGTTACCTCCGTATCGTCGTGAGGAAAGGTTTTGAAAGGATTCATCATTTTGCAGAGAAGTTCTTGTTGTTCCTAGTTTCCATATTTGATTTATTTTTATTAGATTTTTGCCAGATTTTTCTTAATTTTCGGGTTGCCCACATTTTTGCTCTTATAATTCCAACACTACGTTATTTTTACTTCCAATTATGAAACATAGTTTGGTAAACCTCTGATGATAATATTTTCACTAATGGTTATTATACCATTTGTTTTACCGAAACCAATAAAATCTGGTATTTTATTTCTATTGAGGTCGGTTCATTTTCATATGTGCTAATGGTAATAAGTGTTTACCTGCGTTGATTCGAAATTTTACAAGATAATATATCGTTCAGAGCCTGCCCAAGTACAACATGCAATATACAATAACCATTGTTTTTAAAAAATAGATTTGAATCGAATTCGAAAATATATTTCTTTGAGCGATTAATTTAAAAATATTTTCCCTATATATAAAATTGTTTTAAGACATATTTCTTAAAGTTTAAATCAATGGCTATCGCAGATAAAGGCTAAAGGTCCATTGAAGACATTGTACTGACCGCCATAATCAACAACACTCAAGACAGCTCCATTAAAAAGTCATATTTATTTGCTGGTTTTTTTGAATGTTTTGAAAATTTCATTTCTCACTTACATTCTCATATCGATATGGCTCGCTATTATTATTATCATGCCATAGTAAACCTTATACAGTGTGTATACAATCGCTTATATGTAAATTGCAATAATCATTATATGCCATAAGTTTATTGATGTAAATACCATACAATCTATAGACACATAAGATTATAATAATTATATGCAACATTCAGGTTCATAAATTAAAGTATAAAATAAATATTTATAATTATATGTATTTATTTATTTATAAGTCGTTATTCTCATTATTAAGAGTTAAATAAAAATAATAATATAAATATAATTTGCTAAATAATGACCCGTATTCACAGTATTTTAAAAAAACGCTTGTAAACTATGTTAATAAAATACAAATATATCCGATACAAGTACCACTACTTTTCCTGTTACTTGTTACATGTATGTGTAAAACTGTTTCAATATTAATATAACGTCGTCGTTTTGTGCAGAAAATAACCCATAGTGTGTTAAGGAACTCTGAATACAGGTGTTTTGCAAATATAAACATATTTTAACATAACTAAAACTACACCATAATAAAAACAATAAAATTAATAAATTATGAAATTGTATAAATTTTAAATTAGAAAATGATATAAAATATAAAATTTAGTTAAATGAATAATTAAATTAACAGAATATATAAATTAATAAGTTTATTATATGATATTTAATTATAAAAAAATATATAAGGTTGTCAAATATCTCCCTTCCGCCTTTTTGTCTTTTTAATTTCGCGGCTATGTACAAAGCGCTACAGAGCTCGTATCTGGCAACACTGTACATAATTTGAAAGCTCTTGACATAACAAACAAAACGACGCTATGTATGATTAGTTTGGATATTGCGTTCAACAGTTATAGACGTGTAAACATGGAGTTCACTAACGCCGAAATTCGCGCTATTTTAAAGTTTTCCTTCGTTAAAGGCAAATCCGCTAGAGAAACGTTCCGTGAGATTAATGGTGTTTTGGGGGATGGTACTCTATCACTTCGAACCGCGGAGGAATGGTTTCGACGATTCAGAGCCGGTGAAAACGACACCATGGATAAGCCAGCCGGCGGAAGACCTGTGACGACAAATACCGATCAAATCATGGAATACATCGAGTTAGACCGGCATGTGGCATCTCGTGACATCGCCCAGGAGATGGGAGTTAGTCACCAAACCATTTTAAACCATCTGCAGAAGGCTGGATACAAAAAAAAGCTTGATGTTTGGGTGCCACATGAATTAACAGTGAAAAATCTAATGGACCGAATTTCCATTTGCGAAATGCTGCTGAAACGGAACGAACTCGACCCATTCTTGAAGCGGATGGTGACTGGCGACGAAAAATGGATCACATACGACAATATCAAGCGAAAACGGTCGTGGTCGCAGGCCGGTGAATCGTCCCAAACAGTGGCCAAGCCGGGATTGACGGCCAGGAAGGTTTTGCTGTGTGTTTGGTGGGATTGGAAGGGAATCATCCACTATGAGCTGCTCCCATATGGCCAGACGCTTAATTCTACCATCTACTGCGAACAACTGGACCGCTTGAAGCAGGCGATCGACCAGAAGCGTCCAGAATTGGCCAAAAGGAAGGGCGTAGTGTTCCACCAGGACAACGCCAGACCACACACTTCGTTGATGACTCGTCAGAAGCTACGGGAGCTCGGATGGGAGGTTTTATCGCATTCACCATATAGCCCGGACATAGCGCCAAGTGATTACCACCTGTTCCTGTCCATGGCGAACGCCCTTGGTGGTGTAAAGTTGATCTCAAAAGAGGCTTGTGAAAAGTGGCTGTCCGAGTTCTTCGCAAATAAGGAGGGGGGCTTCTACGAGGGAGGTATTATGAAGTTGCAGTCTAGATGGAAACAGATTATCGAACAAAACGGCGCATATTTGAACTAAATCCGATTACTGTAACACTTTTTATAAAGCATTGAATAAAGAGCAAAAAGGCGGAAGGGAGATAGTTGACAACCTAATATTATATTGTTTTGTAGGTTATATTATATTTTATAATTGAGCAGGTATTGAATTGTTAAAGTTTATCTAAAATTTCTTTCGTATGTGCCGTAAAATTTAATGCGACTATAAATAAAACGAAGTTAATGGACAAATAAAATAATAATATGTATAAGAAAGTTCCTAGTTCAAAAAGTAATAACAAACTTAAGTAATTGGATAGATATTCTGCGAAATTTAGTTGGAAATTCGGCTATACAGAAATCGTCTTCTATCAAAACCTAAACCATTGGATTTTATTTATTCCATGAATTGCTTGTTATGAATTTTTGATGAAAGCTCTGATAATGAAATTAAAATTACATTACAAATTGGAAATTCGGCTATACAGAAATCGTCTTCTATCAAAACCTAAACCATTGGATTTTATTTATTTCATGAATTGCTTGTTATGAATTTTTGATGAAAGTTCTGATAATGAAATTAGAATTACTTTACAAAGAATTAATTCACAGTTGCGAGTTACACATAAATAAAAATTTTAATTTTATGGTGATGTATTACAAAACATTTTAGCTTGAAGACAAGTTAAAATTACATTTTAAGAATGCCAACTGAAAATGCAGTTGGTAAAAGATAATTTATAATGTTTTTAATTTAAAGTGTTCAAAACTACCTATAAGCATTGCGAATTTACACATCGATAACACAAATAAACTCTTATCACTCCATAATTTATGGTTGTTCCATAACTAAATCCAGCAAAAACATATACGTAATTCCTTTTTTCCTGATACCAAAGAAATATTGTAGGGTTCAGTAGATTGATCCATATAAAAAATTCTTTGGTATTTAGGTAGGGTATATTGAATTGTATTACTGGTTATATACCATTAATTTCAATCGAAGATCTATTATGATTGGTCTATATAGCCGTCCCTACCATAGAGTGAACTTTATATTACTTCATAGACAGTCTAAAAACATCTATAAAACATTAAGTAGTAATGAATTAAAATATTGTCTGTCACTGATTGTAATCGAAATTAATGAATCAAAGATTAAGGACATTTCAATTAAAAGGATTTTTGTTTAAATTATACATTCGATACGTAATATGAAAGTGAATTAAATAATATAGAATATAGAATTAGAGTTTTAAGGATGAAGGACATTATGCAGTACTATTTTTTAAAATTAAATACAAGTACAATTTATGTATTCTGGATCAAGGACATTTCAAGATCTTTTTAATAAGATAGTTTTCAACATGAAATACATATCAAGGAAACAAGGAATTGAGTAAAATTGGTATTACCAGAATCAATGAGATTTACATCGTCTTATAAGAGGAAAATTTTTACAAATTAGGACTCCTGTAATGGATCACACTTTTAAACTTTAAATGTTCTTAAAATATTCATAAACCGTAAATCATAAGTTTTATTAATTGTGAAAGGTATTGCAAGCACAATTAAAAAAAACATCATTTTATGGTCTTTGAAAGGTCTTTAATCTTTTAGCAATTAGCAATTCATCTACTCCTTGTTTGAGTTAAAATTACAATAAATCTCAGTAATTTGCTTGCACAAAATTTGTTCCAAATTGGTTTAAAAATGAAAATTCTGTATTTCTATATATTTACAATAATCCGATAAGTGTCACTATTTTTTACAAAATTGACGTGACACTTATCAGATCTTTATTGTAATTGTATAACTCAAATAGACTGTCTAAACTGACCTCCAACTACCTAATTTCAATTATATACGATATTATTATATATGATTCCATAAATATGAAGAAATAAATGTGAGTTGAGTAATTTTTAATATGAAAATACTGATAATTTATATTGTTATGTAAATGCACGCATGAGTAACGTTGCTATCTAATTCGCTTTTATTTACCATAAAAATAAAAAAAGGTAACAATTTATTCAAGTACCCAATATATATAATATAATATGCGGTACAACAAATATTGCTGGAACCCATCATTATTCTAACGATAAAATTTTTTATTATTTATAGAATAAATATTGCAAAATAAATAAAAATATCCTTTTTACTCATTTTCATTATCTTAAATATTTTTAACAGATAATATAAATTCATAATAATGTGTTAAACTGATATCCCTTCAATTATGCGGTTTTGCTTTGATGCTATGGATCATAAATTTACGCCACTCTCTTCAATCATGGTTTTGGATTTATGTGCTCCACCAAATACAAAGGAATATTTTAGAAAAGATAAATTCATGAAGTAAACGCCTGTTTCAAAGCTTTATTTCTTTAGTAAATTCTAAATTCTTTATATCTTGGAAGCTCTGGAGGGGAGCAATACATGGACAAAATATTGTAACTTTAATTAAAACTCTCATAAAATATTGTAATTTATTTATTTACACATTAATGCAAAATTTAAGGACACCATTGAAATTTGATAATCTTAACTGTCATTCAAAGAAATATGTGGAAATATGTACAACTACCTCAAAATAATTTTCCTGGAGAACTTCTAGAAATATTGATCACTTCTTAACCAATTTTGATTAAAGTTTGTACACAGATGTATATAATGGGATTATGTAGGAATAATTCCTATGGCACTTCTGTGAAATCGACACTCTCTGTATAGTTTTATGGACTAGATTCTGGAAACATTTAGGACTTGGTCAATTCTTATTCAATTTTGATTAAATTTGGTATGCGGATTTATAATGGGATTATACAGATAGTTCCCGCACTGAACTTCTATGAAAATGATTCCAAATCTGGCTCATAAAACTGCCCAAATTATCGATTTCATAGAAGTTCAGTTTGCGAACATCCAATATATTAATGAAAAAGATTGTAAATAATATTTATCACCAAAGTTAATTAAAGAACTTAAGCTTTCCCTAGTAACACTGTCCGTAGTTTGTCGGCAAAATTTTCGCATTATATGTAGTAGTCCGTATAGTTTCAATCCGAGGAAATATCTATGGATTTCTTACGGATGTCCGTTGAAATTTTATATGATGAGTGCAACCCTGTCCATGGATTTTTATAAAAAATGTCCTTGGATTATCCGCGTATATTTCCGATGATAATTTCTACGGTTTCTCCTTAGAAGTATTTCTCGTTACTATTATTCCACAGAATATCCATAGAATTTATATTCATATTTTTTGTGTGCATATTCACGCATTTTGATAAAAATATCTTTGTATATCGTCCATGTATTTTGGCAAGTAATACCCGTGAATTGTCCGTATTAGCGGAACAAATTTTCTTATGAAGATGATGCCAAATCGCGGTTTGATTTAGTTTTTTACCGATAGACCAGAAGTTCTATGAGCACCGCGGATTGAAAATGCTGAACGATGGCAAAAACTCATTGATTATGCATTTTTTTTGTAATAAACAAGAAAAAAAAACTGCGGATAAAATCCATGAGAAGTCTCACAAAATTCCTAGGAAATATATTGATTTGAGTTGCTGGTTGTTTTAAACATTATGAAAATAAACTAAAAAGAGTGAGGATTATATCTATATAGATAAGCGAAATATGCAAAATTTAAATCACTCATTTTTTTAAGTACGGACAAATTGTTACTAGAGTTGATACAAACTTTTATTTCATTTTTTATCTCATCGCTGGCTCGATAGATATTTACAAAAAATTTTAAATTGTTTAAATTTTCCCATCGATTTATGTGGTTTTTGTTTAGTGCGGTATGTATATATTAAGTCATATTACTCCAAGTGGTGCTTATGACATCTACTAAACATTCATTACAGCCATTACTCCGCAGTGGTGTCTATAAAAATTCACCAATTGTACTACAATTAACGAAATATACATATTTCCATAATTATATTATTTTTCATATGCAGGTGATTAGCCCATAGTGATGTGTTTGTGGGTGCAGATATTGTTATTCTTTGAGTAGCGTCCAACACCATATTCCCAAAGATATCCATAAAGACTTTCATAAACCAAGAAATAGTCAGCCAACCGAAAAATGTAAGTATTAAAATTTCGAAAAATTTAAATAGCGGGAATTGAACGCGCTATATTTCCAGATTTATTAACGTTGACGCTATACCGCTACAGAGTGATTATAGTGCGGTACGTAACTATCGTATAATTCAATTGGGGTACCTGTACATTGTATATATATAATTATAGGTGATGTGTATGATGTACTCACATTTATATAATAATAATCTTATCTTAAGTATTAGAAATTAGATCCATTTCTTTTCGATTTGATTACAATCGGTTTGTTACAACAATTTCTTTGTATACACGTTTTATTTCTATTTGGAATATATCCGTTTAAGTATTTGTTTTAAATATACTCGTTCGTTCATTCTCCATATACAAACCCATGATGAAATGTTGTAATATATATCCTCCTCATAGTCAGCCGTATTACATTTGTACAATATTGAATATTCTAATATCTACAACAACAAATTGAATTTTATTGTGTTTTGAAGTCTATATATTTTTATGGATATAAAAAGGATGTTATTTATTCTTCTTCTTCTTCTTATTATTATGTAATAAATAATTAATTTCAATAGTTATCGTTAGAATTCTTTTGATTGAAAACTGGTTTTATTTGAATAATGCATATGAGAGACACTGACACACATACAAAATATATGTTTATGGACTATGTATGGACGATCGATGTATGCGGAAAACATAAAAATTATTTAAATAATATAAGTATTATTTGTTGAATAAAAATAAAAATATAAATTTATGTGTAGAAAAAAGGAAAAAGGAATGTTGAGAGTCCAATTTGTTTGAATAACGCATTTGTATAATATAATATATATTGATTAATAATAGGCATGAATTGAATTGGTCGGCGGCAGCGGCGCTAAGAAAATATATCTGTAGGATGGAAAAAAAGTTGGTGTTATTTATTTATTTAATTTTTTTTTTCCATTTTTGAGACCTCCTATGGTTTTTAAATTACAATATAAAGATATGAAAGGACTAACACTTTTGTGGGTTTGTGAAGTTCTGCGGTGTTTATAATAATAATAATAATAATAATAATAAATGTACCTTTTAAATATAATTAACTGCACGCAAGGTATATTTGGATTTAAATTTATGTGCGGTTTATTTGTTTCATGAGTGTGATAAAAAAATATTTCTTAACATATAATTTATGACCTCTCTCTATTGCGTTAAGTTGATCATCTTTTTATACTTAACTCGAGAATAAATCTGTGCGGTTATGAAACTTTGAACTGTTATAAGCTCCTGCGTTGGTGCATAGATATGTTAATCGTTGTCTATATACTTACTTACTTACTCCATGGAGTTATAACCCAGGTGCGGTTTTTTCCAACACGCTTTTCCAACCTGACCTATCCGCAGTCAATGTTTTCCAATCCCGAATTTTAAGGATCTTTATATCACAGTTTACTGCATCTAGCCATCTTGCCTTAGGTCTTCCGGCTCTCCTTCTACCTTCTGGTTTACTTTTTTAACCGTTTTTTCTACACACGCTCCTCTTCCATGCGTACTACGTGTCCAAGCCATCTCAATCTATTTTGATTGTTTTGACAATATTGGGTAAAACTTGTCAAATTCAAAATTGTATCTTCGCCTCCAACCATTCTGTTCTTTGACGGGACCAAATCGTTGTCTATATAACGATTACCAATTTGTATTTTTATAAATTATAAATTTCATTGGCGATAACATATTGATTTGCCGAATATCCTACAAAAAGGATGGCACTTTTCCTGTAAGTCACAAAATTTGTTTACCCATATTTTGTTTTCTTTAATTCTACTGTGCGATCAGTATAATAAAAAGTAAATTCGACGCATTTATTGAAAGGAATTTGTTTTCTCGGTCTTGTTCTGGGTAAAACGCGAATTTTTCCACACAGCTCTAATATATAATATTAAACCTGCCTTATTCTCTTCCATTCATCATCATCAAGTTGTGTTACTCGAGCAAATGGCATCTACCAACATTATTAATCTTTATGGCTAGCTTTTATCACCATATTTTAAAAATTATCGTTTTTATTATTTCTATTCGATAAAGATACAAAAGGTGAATTTAGTCGAAAAATTTCTTGAAATTGAATTTCGAGAATTGTACTTCTAAATTTCAAGTTAAGCTTTTGAGATGAAACGAATTTACCAAAATTTTTCTCACTATTTCCAACCCCTTCCATAAAATATTCCCATTGAAATAATTATAATGAAACGCTTATTCGATTATCTTGAAATTTGTCAATTGAAGTGTTTAATGGTTAGTGAAAGTAGATGCCGGTACATCCACTGCTCACGGGGACGGGTGCTTCAATAGATTTCAAATATTCCAAACAAAATTTCGCGAGTATAGTTTTACTAAGTGTTTAATAATAAGTTCTAAAAATTTTTGGAAACAGATGGCACAGATTTAATTGTTTAATTTTAATTATCATCATGAGTGGATTATAATTTAATTATAAGTGTTTGGACAGTATATTTTGCCAGAATTATGTTATAGTCTCATAACAACATTAAAATTAAAATTAATTGAATCCATAATAATAGAAAAACAAATTCTTTAAATATTTCCCTGTCATAAAAGATATATGGCACGCACTTATTATATGGACCAATTATCCTTAGAAGATCCTACAAATATCATTGTTGATCCTTTTTAATCGGCAGATATATTTGATATATTATTCTCTTTTATAATAGATACGACATATTTTCGAGAATTATCCATGGAAGGTTCTGGAAAGCGTACATTTATTATTGAGAATTATCCTTAGGAGATCCTGGAAATATCTTTGATTCTTTAATCGCTAGTTCTATTCAACTTCTATTTCCTGTTTAATTTTCTTTCCGTCAAAATACAAAATGATTGCTTTCGAGAATTAGGTCTGGGAATATTGTTGATCCTTCCAGCTTTACCTTCTATTTAATTTCCGGTTATACAATATATCGCATGATTATTTTCTAGTTTTATCAGTGTATGGTCTTGGAAATGGGCTTGATTCGCTATTCTCATTGAAAATATTGTTCAATTTCCATTCATAAGAGATACGATCGAATTATTTCTTAGAATTATCTTTGAGACGTCTTTGATCCTTTAATTTTTAGTTTTCTTAAAATTTTCTGTTTCATTACCTTAATCATACACATTTTATTTTCAGAGTTATCCTCAGAAGATCCTAAAAATTTCGTTTTGACAACTAAATAATATTCTGATTCTTTTAAGAATCTTCTTACAAAGACATGATAATTCTCTTCAATTGTGGTACAAATTTTATGATAAACTCACTTATTATTTACTTACTGCATAGAATCAAATTCGATTTTAGCCTTCTTCAATACTCGTCTCTAACCGGATCTATATCTTCAGCTAATGTCTTCCGATCCCGAATTTTAAGGATCTTATATAAATACATTAAACATTAACACATGAATAAAACGTTATATTATCACTGAAAATGAAATAAAAAAGACTATAATTTGGAAAATTACGCCGCACTCCCATTAAAGTTTCACACTGATTTTCTTATAATAAACTGCATCAGTCTTGATTTAATAAATGATTGTATTAAGATTTTGCGAGAACCGCTATCATACTTACCCGTCGTGAGATTATGTATAATTATAGAAGTTTCATATTAGAAATTTGTTTGTAATTTCAGTTACATACGATTAAAGAATTATTATTTTCCAAGAGTTACGTTTTCCGAAGAACAAGTATTCAAGCCATAACGTTTCACAACTTTCAGTAGATCTGTTGTGATTGATAACATTGATATGGAATTTAATAAACAGTTTCTGGTTTAATACAGAAAAGATAATTTCATGAAATCAACTCCAATTGAAAGCTTTATTTTATTTATTAGTTGATTCAACGATAACAAATTCTTGAAAGTTATGGAACTAACCATAGTTAATTAATAATTAGTAATTTCTTCATTTACAAATTAATACAAAATTTGAGCACAGCTTTGAAATTTGATAATATTAACTGTGACAATAGAATATGTGGAAAACTATTGGGTCGACAACAAAAATATTGTCGTTTTTTTTAATGAAAACAAAAGACAATTATATGATTGAATTAAATAACTTTATTCAATAATGCGTTGTCCAGTTTGTTCGATGATCTTTTGTTGCCATCTTTTTGCTGACTTCATGATTCCAGGAATCAATAAACTTTTCTAGTACTCATTATCGTGTTGTTTTAACTAATGGAAAACACTAGTACATTTTTGTTTAATATCTGCGTAAGTCTTTTATGATTATAGATAATTTGTTGACAAAGTTTAAAATTGTGTTATTTCTTAATTCACAGCAATTAAGGACATTTGAAATGTATGACTCTCAATCGATAGAGTGCTGCGCTAGTTTATTAGTAATTAATATTATGAACAAAATATAATTAGTATGTGGTGCAGTACTTATCGCTTGAATATGCGATTCGTCATCAGTGTAGAGTGTAGTTTGTCTCTTAGAATTACCTTCAGAGTGATGTATTTTATTATAAAAATATTATTCGTAGAATGATTTAACAAAAAGAATATGACATAAATAATAGTGGTTTATTTTTTTCCTTTTGTAATATATTATGTTCCTTTCTTTTAGCTGCATGTTATTGTATTGTATTATATTTCTTTTGTAAAATTCACTTTTATTATCATTCTATTCTACATATGTATATTATTTTTAGTTGTTAATACACACTGTAAGCAGTAGATGGACGATATACATATGCATACCGCTTAAGAGGATACTCAAGTTTCTTTTTGCCGTACACACAATAAATATAATAATTATAAAAAGTTAAAATATATTTCGTTGAATTTCATTAAATTTTAAATGTATTTTGTAATATCCATATATTGTACGTACAACTCAACAATTATGTACGGTTTTTCATATAAATAAAAAAAAATATGACAACAACAAAATGAATAGAATATTAAAATACCGCATACACACAACATAACTTTTACATATATGTATAAATATGTCTGAATTGAATGTCTTTTGTCTATATTATGAAATGTATCTTAATTATAAAATGAAAGATTTAAATTAAAATCATTTACAATATTTTTTAACTTTTATGCATGAGAATTTAATAATCTTACAAAAGCATATTTTTTAAACTTATATATTAAATCTAAGTCTTTGTCTCTATACAGAGTGGCCCAAATTTCGACGGCAATACGAAAACATTAGGTTCTCTGGGTCATTTTGCGTCGAAAATTTTATATAACATTTTGGCCGATTCGACTTCAGTACGAAGTTACCCGCAAACAACCAAATTTTCAATCGGACTGTGTTTTGCACTCTTCTGGCATCAATATCTCAATAACTAATTAACCGATTTAAAATTTTTTTTTGATACACTATTAGCATTAGCATACCGAGATATTTAATTTGACGTTAAGATAAGGCAATTCGGGCATGTGGTTATCCAGATACTTACAGGAATGTTGACAATTAGCTGAACGCTCAATTTTCTTTTTGAAAGTTTGTTCATGCATATGATGGATGGTAGAGATGGGCTCATAAGATGGTCGCGAAGTTGTCCAGACTTAAATCCGTTGGATTTCTATTTATGGGGTTGCCTTGAAGAAAAAATCTATACAACTGTGATTAATTCACTTGAAGATTTAATTCAGCGCATTGAAGACGGTATTCATCAAGACCTTCGCCACAAACAACAGCAAACATTTAGATTGGTTCGGTCTATTGAAAAGCATTGTTGTCTATGTATTCGAGCTAAAGGAGCACATTTTCAGCAATTACTTTAGTCTTTGTTTGTTTAAAACTGAGGTGATATGCGTGCGTGTGCTTTTGTGGGATTATGGGTGTAGGCTTTTGTATGTGAAAACGTTTGTGTGTGTGTGTGTGAAGGTTTGTGTGAATGCATATGAGTGTATGGAATCAATTATCTCTCACGTCCATATTGTTGGTTCTGGATATAGCTAAAAAAAGATAAAAATTTTCCATAGCGGAAATCAATTTTATGACTACATCGTTGTAGTCATTTGTGAATATCTTTGGAACCAGTTGAGACCTATCGCAATGTTATAGATTATTTGAAAGCTTATGAATGTGACAAGCTTTTAAACTTATACCGAAACAAAATTTTCATCATGATTTTACGACTTATGCTCTGAACAAACTTTCAAAAAGATAAATGGCGTTCAGCTAATTGTCAACATTCCTGTAAGTATCTGGACAACCACATGTCCGAATTGTCTTATCTTAACGTCAAATTAAAGATCTCGGTATGCTAATGCTAATAGTGTATCAAAAAAAATTTAAAATCGCTTAATTAGTTATTGAGATATTGATCCCAGAAAAGTGCAAAACACAGTCTGATTGAAAATTTGGTTATTTGCGTGTAACTTCGTACTGAAGTCGAATCGGCCAAAATGTTATATTATATTTTCGACGTAAAATGACCCAGAGAACCTAATGTTTTTGTATTGCCGTCGAAATTTGGGACACTCTGTATATGTTGTAATTTGAATTTGAAGTATGTGCGTGGAATTAAATAGAATCTATTTATTTATTTTTTCTATTAATATTAATCAAATAATTTAACTGAAGAAACACACAAAAATTAAAAATTTTATATATATTTAATCTTAATCAGCAAGTGAATCTTAGTGTATGTATCATAATATGGTACACACCCGCACATCGTAAATGTTTACATATATAATTTTCAATTGAGTTATAATATTAAATTATATCTAACTTAGATAAGTTTATGATATTAACTCTAATTAAACAATCCACCAAATAGTTGGAATGTGAAAATTTTAACTCAAATACAACATATGAAAAATCTACATTGTTTGAATGTTATTGCGGTTGTGTATTCTATAATTTAAATGCAAAATAATTAACACTTCAATTTTCATAAAATTACCATTTTTTTGTCTATCAAATTTGGATGGTCGGACGCCTGTAATATTGTATTTTATAAAATGTTACAAATATAGTTATGTAAGAACTGTTTGGCTTGTAAGGGTTATTTTATAGTATATATACGTAGGATCTGTAGTAGTATAATAACATATAATTAATTATATTGTGTATGCTATGCACTATTCAAATAATGAGTTCATAAATTTAATTGTTTCAAAAATTGAGTTATAATCTTTAATAGACTAATAAGGAAAATAATGATACAAAAATTCTATATAAATTATAATCTTTTGCTTCATGTTATTTATATCGATCCGGATGCAGCGCGTATATTATAACATCGCATCAAGTCATGTTACTTCAAGTGGTCCATACATATCATCTCTACGAAACATTCATTATAATGTAATCATTTTGATCCATCAGTACATTTGTTTGAAAATATTTTTCTTTAAATTACTTATTTTTTTTTATTGGGATAATAATTATATTTTTATCGTATTTAATTTAATGTATATAATTTAGTATAAATCAATAGAAAATTCGAATTTCTATATTTTGTTTTCAAAACAAAAACTTATTCAAGTTCATTGATTAATTAAATTAATTTAAAAGAGAGTCTCATCATTTATAAATAAGAGGTTTAATTAAATAGTATATAAAGTAGAGAATTGTTAAAATTTGGACAATAGTATAAAATGTAAGGAGTTTCTACTGGTCGTGGTCCAATTCATGTTAATAAAATTACAATTATTGTTAAATTTCAAAATAAAATTTGATTAATTGGGTAAAATGTTGATCCTTGAAATTGTATAGATTTATAAAATGGTAAAATAAATAGGATTGCGATTGATAAAACTAATGCAATTACTCTTCCTATTTTATTAGGAATTGAGCGTAAAATTGCATAAGCAAATAAAAAATATCATTCTGGTTGAATATGAATATGGGTAACTAATGGATTGGCAGGAATAAAAGTATCAGGGTCTCTTAATATATAGGGATTATTGAGCGTTAATATTGTTAATATAAAGAATATAATAATAATACCAATAATGTCTTTAAATGAAAAAAATGGATGAAAAGGGATTTTATCAATATTTCTATTTCTATAAAGGGTTATTTGATTCAGTTTGATGAAGGAATAATATATGAATTGTAGTTAGAGCTGCAATAATAAAAGGTAATAAAAAATGAAAGGAATAAAATCGTATTAATGTTGTATTATTGTCGATTGCGAATCCTCCTCAAATTCATTGGACAAGGTCGATTCCTAGGTAAGGAATCGCTGATAATTGGTTAGTAATTACATTTGCTCCTCAAAAAGATATTTGTCCTCAAGGTAAAACATATCCTATAAATGTAGTTATTATAACTAGGAATAATAAAATAACTCGGATTATTCATGTTTGGATTAAGTTAAAGGATCCGTAGTATATTCCTCGTCCAATATGTATGTAAAGGCATATAAAAAAATGAGGCTCCATTAGCATGTAGTGGCCGAATTAATAAACCATAGTTGATGTCTCGGCAGATATGGTTAACTCTATTAAACGCTAATGATACATCTGCTGTGTAATGTATTGTTAGGAATAACACAGTAATAATTTGGATTTCAAAATTTCATCACATTGAGATATTTGACGGAATTGGTAATCAGTGACATTTTCATGATATTGTAATGATATATTTGGTAATTAAATTTGTGACACTGCATGTGAATTGTGAAGTGTTGCGCACCCAAATTCAAATTATATCTTTGTAAATTCTTTGATATGCCCTGGATCCGTAAACCATAAGTTGATGTACTCAACTTCTTGTTTAATTCTCTTTTACACCTCATGAAATATCAATTCTACTCAGATCCCAGTTCAATTATGCATAAAATTTAAAAAGATATCTTTGTTATGTAATGGAAAGATCATTGTTACTGTATTCAGTAATTCTACTCTAAATTGAAATAAAATTATATCAATTTTGTGCAAGTTAGCAAGAAGTTGTCAGTGAGATTCATGGAAATGGAACTTTGTATGACCAAAACAATAATTCATGGCGCTTCTGAAATAATGGATCTACGAATTGTGATCCATCTAAGTTTGTTCGCTATTAATTTAATTGATGATCAAAAATTGCACCGAATTGATCATTACGAAGACATCATTATGATGATAATTTCTTAAACACTGATGGATGAAGTAACAATTGTGTTTTCAATACGAACCAAAAACTGAGCGTCATAAATGCTGAGATAAAATCTCGTTTGATTAAGTCATAAATAAAAACATTGCTCATTCGTTTTTTCCAAAGGAATTATACACAAATAATTTGTTCCAATTAAAATGTTTTGTATTACCTTCTTGTTGTGTATAGAAGCGTTTGCTAATCCGTATCGTTCGTGTTTGTCCTGAATGTCGATAGCAGTTGACGTCAATGTTATGTTTATCTAAAAACCAAATTTATTTACTTTAACATTTTAAAATGATAATTTATTTTTTTTTTTTACAAAAATTCGATGTGCTATACAATTCTGCCGCTACTTCTATGATTCTTATAATTGATTCGTGACAGAAGAATGGACATTTTCTACATATACCAACGAAGTGAATATAAAATCTGATTTTCATGCTACTATGGAATATATGATAGCTTAAACCAACGATATATTTTAGCATATTGACTTTTTACCATGTATTCAACAACTGATTCAGAATATACTCACAAAATGAATCAATGAATAATGAAGCTGATACAGCAGTTGTTAATGAAGAAATCGTTGATATCGACCAAAGAAATTAACAGATAATGAACCATTACCATTAAGTACAAGATATATATATAACCAGTCAAGTTATGATCAGATAGTTATTTCAAAATATCAGATTATGATTCAGATGATTATTTAGACAAAAGATATTAATTTTATTTCAACTATATCAATTTAACATTGATTTCTTTAATATTTTTTCTCATTTCCAATAATTGCAATCTAAAAATTTCAAATAAATCATAGAATTCAATTAAAATGATAAAAAAACAGTTGATTTTGATTTTTAAAATATTTCCCTTTCCTATTTACTATCAAAGGTGAAAAAATGTGTACTGTTGTTCCACTTTGCACCACTATTTTTGAAAATCACAATACAAGGAAAAAGTGGTAAGAGGTAAATCAAATGTTTGTTTAGACAAAAAGAAGCTATAAGATTAATGCTCTTTAAAAACTAAACTAAACTATGGATTGATTCAACATTTTATACTGAAGTTATTTGAGTTAAACAGGATTCCTAAAATGTATGATAATTTTAAAGTATAATATATTTAGCGTCAAGAAACTGTTAATAAAAATTTCCATATGTACTTAAACCTATTTTTCCAATTTATAAATAAAATACATAAATTATAAGAATTTATTTCTATAAATATGAATAATCCATATAATTAACACTTAAATTTACGAATATATGCGTGTATAAATAACATTAAATTTTAATATGTTAATACGTATATTAATCCAATCGCACTTAAATAGAATATGATCATTTATAATACGATAGATAGTACAAATCAACACGATCACGAAGAATTATGTATTATAATTTCTCTTGTGTTGATTTATAATAGCAATAATATTAAAAAATGTCTATAAAAATTATTGATCACAATTATTTGTAGTTTATTATCGGTTAAATAAATAAATGTTAATTTTCAATAATTGATTATATATTCCAATGTATTTTATTGAGAGTTTTAAATGTACCTATTTAATCTTAAAATTAATTATACAATTATATTTCTTTTCAATGAATTAGACAAAAAAATGTATATATAATTTCTAAAGACATTTATGTTTTTGTGATCATATATACCATATTTTGGATAAAATAAGTTGAAACATTGAAATAATATTTAAATATAGAAAAAATGTGTATAAATAACATAGAAATTATTTATATTATAATCGTTTTTTCATTGATCATTAAAAAAGAATTTATCTTAAAAATAGTGAAATAGATGACATTAATCCTATTAAAATTACATTTTGACTGACTGTTTATATACCCATACCAAATGCATATGCGCTAAGCGCTTACTTTAATAAGTGAATATTTAAAATAAAGTATAGATAAATCTTTTGAATGTTTTTACGTTCATTTAATTTTATATATTAATATTATAAGAACGGTTATGGTAAAGTCGATCTCTTATTTATACATTTATAGAATATTACCAGGCTATTACACATAAATATAGATTTATATACATTTAATACAAGCTCTGTCCCATAATCATCCGGATTGGATTTAAAAAATCACAAAAATAAATATTAAATTTTCACAAAAATTATTTTATTTATTCAAAATAATCGCCATCAACTGAATCAAATGACTTTTTTGTGTCTGTGCGATCGGAATGATTTGTTGAGAACGGTGTTCGTCACCTTTTGATTGCCTTCTATTGATGCAAAACGGTTTACTTTTCATAGCCAAATGCAGTTTATCGGATAGAAATTGTTGTCACAGGGAGTTAAATTAAGTGAATATGGTGAATGACTAATAAAAAAAATAATGTGATTATTAGTTCAATTCGGTGCAATTTTTGCTCATCATGTAATTGATGCGTGGAACAAATTTAACCTATCGTAGACCAGTTGAAATTCGATAAATTATTGTTTTTGGTATTCCGTGGCTCCATTTCTATGAATTTCTCTAAAGATTTCTTAGAAATTTTCTCGAAATCACTCACTTTTCCAATGTTTTCTTCAGTAGATTACTTGAGATGGTGGACCTGGACCATTTATCATATCTTTATAGCTTCTCGCTGTCTTCTGTGAATCATTTATGCTATTTAAAAAATTGTAAGTTTAACACACAATATCACCGCGATTTAAAAACAAATCATCCGTTGGAGTAGTATTTTTACCAATTTTAAAACAAAATGTTGGTTCTTTAGTTTTATATTCATTTTTCGACCAACACCCAAAAAACAGCTGTAACTTTATGTGTTGTATTTTCGTTTCTACTGAATGTAGTGTCATGAAAGTTTAGCAGTTTGTTGAGGAACGTTCACAGAACCTAATCACAATATAGCTAAGAGTTGGCGCTACGTGTTCTATGGTTTTTCATAGCCATTCCGGTTTATAATGGGACAGACGGTGTATATATTCAAAAACATTCAGATATTGTATATTTAAAAAATATTTTACATATGTTATTTGAAAGAGGTATAGATTAATGATAAGTATAATGTCAGCACGCATATTGTATGATTTCATATATATGATGCTTATTTATTAACATGTACTTTGATGGGGAGGCTTCATTAATTATTTTTAACGTAATTAACCGGAAAGAATTGTTGTCAAAACTTTATTATTTTTACTATCTATAGATAAATACAAGACATGACCACCTGAAATATTATAGATATAGTCGTTAGAGAGAGTAATATTGTATTTGAAGTAAAGAACCGATGACATAATTTTTTTCCTATTATGAAATGGTCGCAATATTTATTTAACTTTTCTTATGAATTTTCCTAATAAAGTTGTACTAGTAATCCACGATATGCACAGGAAGTTTTGCTGAAGCTATTACAATTTTGTTTTATTTAATTTTAGTTCGAGAATGATATTTTATGTTTAATTTTTATGTAGTTCCTAGAAAATTATACAAGTACAAATGCGCAAAACAGATTTGTGAAATAGATTTTGGAAATCTGAACAAGTTATCCATTTCACAAACAATTTTTTTCAAATTTGCTACCTATTTAAGATATAATTTCCAAGGCAGATTACGTAATCATGTTTACGATTTCTCTGCTTCCCAATCAACTTGGAGAAATATGGCATTTTCATATGTAATTATGTTTAAATATAGTTGATTATCCAGAGTTAACCTATAAAATAATGAGATTGATGCTTCTACGATGATCTATGCACCAAAGTCGTACAACCGAAAGTTGTGTAGTGGAAAGTCTTCTCTTTTGATTGCTCCCGTATCTTGATTGATCCCGTATCTGTAGACGTATTTGTCTGGCCGTGCGGCCTTCGTTTTTAATAAGCTCTGTTTTTTTGTGTTGTCGAATTGTTTTTTAATTTTAAACTTGGAAAAACCGGTACTAAAACTTATCTCTTATCGAAAGCAGTTTGTATGACAATGAATATTTATCAATTGTACAGTTTAAGCGTTTCTTGTATGACCGAGAAAATATTGTAGATGATGCACGTCCTTCCATGTCAAAAAAGGATAGAAATATTTAAAGAATCTGATCTAATATTTTACTGAACAGGTTAAGTATTCGTACGATTGCTGAATCTGTAGAGGTTGAAAAAGGATTCGTAAGCCAAGAATAACATACCATGCCATCCGCTTTATTACCATGACCTGACACCATGTAAATTTTGTCTGTTTTTCAAGGCCAAATCTGGATTAAAAAGAACAAAATTTCAGACCGTTGAAAATATGAAAGAAAAAAAGTCGTGCATCATGAAGGAGCTCGTCGAAGAAGACTATTTTGAACAATGAAAATTTCGCATGGAGCATTGTAGCGATAGAGGAGCGTTGTATACCATACTGAAGGTGATATGATTTGGAACAGAGAAAGAGTGTACTTTCTGTAATCTATTACAATCGATATTTGCGACCAAATTTCTTCTATTAAAACTTTTTTATTCCTTAATAGTCTGAGGAGCCCTTGCTGCTATAAATGATGAGTTTTAAGCAAATTCCAAATATTTTCAATGGGCGATAGGTTCGGAATTTACGGAGGTCATACTAAAACATCAATTTTATTTTTAAATAAATATTCTGAAACGATTTTAGCCTTAGGAACCGTATCTTGTTGTAAGATATAATCCTCACCTTTTATTATTTTTTCTTTTCCTTTCTGGATATCAATGACTTCATTTAACATTTTTAGGTAAAGTTGTATAATTATATTTTCCGTCAAGAATTACGATTTTGTCGGCTCCATGTGATGAGATACAGCCCCATATATATCATTACTCCTTTTTCAGTAGATTTTAATGTTTGTTTTGTGCACTTATAACGGAGTAATTCTCCTTTTTTTCGCTATGCGTAATCAAAGATTCGTCGGTCGATTTTGTATGTAGCAGCCGGCGCTTTTCCAAAAACTTCAAATATTGCGGTATTGGGGTCCATCATTCTTTAATTTTGTTATTAATGTATGCTCTTTGTTGGATAATTGTTTAATTTTCGCCATTTATAACTGGAAAAAGGTTGATAAACTTCACTTTTTAATAACACGGTGGGAATTTGTAACATATGTGGCAGTTATAAATCAAATCATATTAGAATACGAAAATTGTGTACATATTTCATTCTACACTAATTATGCATTTCAGCTCCATCCCCAGCATATCCGCATATATGGGATATACGATTTACGTACGGTATAGTGTCTATATAGTGTTTATCTCAGAACATTGCGTATGCATCCCATAACGTGTTGTTACTAATATTATTTATTTTTAACTATATAGATTATAACTATAACAATCTCCGAAAATAAAACAGTGGCATTAAAAACAGATTTAGAAAACATTTATTTAAAAATGCATCGCTGGGTGTGTGTGTGTGTGTGTGTTTTGTAATAATAATAAAAATGATAATTATAATAATAATAAAAATAGTTCATTATGATAAAAATTTATTGAAATAATAATGAATGTTATAGAAAAGAAATATAGACTTCTTAACCAAAAAACGAAAGAAATGAATTGATGTTGCGGGTACACGCATAAGATGTTTTCCATCTAAAATACATCGTAAATATTCTTATGTGTATTTTCTATTTATTTTTTAATTTAATTTATAAATATGTCAAAGAATAATTTATGAATCTTATTAGTTATAGAGTTGTTATTTATTTATACTTTTAATATATTTTTTTATTTCTTTATTTTTAATATTGATACCTTTTTTCGTTTCTTTTTTATTGCTTTAGGTTTACGATATTTGTCGGGACTATCAAAGAATAATCATAATAATTTAAATAATAATAATAATAATAATAATAATAATAATTATAATATTAATAATAATAATAATAATAACGAAGATATTAATAATAATAAAAATATTAACAATAGAAAAGATAGTGGATTATGGCCACCACTCATTAATGTTGCCCTTAAAGCTATTGTTAGCACAAATGCTACTTGCGGTCAACATGGTAGAGAAGAATATTGTAAAATGTTTGATGCTCATCCGCACAGGTAATTTAATTAATATTTTTTGAATTGGTGTTTTGTATTTGTTTGTAAATAAGATAAAGCATAAGCGCATAAATAATAAATTTATCTTATTGTAAATCTAAATTTATTCATATTAAAAATTATGTCTACCGTCGTTAGAGCTCGTATATTTTGAAATTTATTGAGATCTAGTGTGATTTTTGTTTTTTTTTTTTGTAATTAAATAGCCGGAAAAGTCGCGGAGACAAATGGTTTTTATAAAGTCCAAGCAATTCCGCAATTTTCAGTCAAACACTTGTTTTTAAAATAGTAATAAAAATATGAAATGTGATAGAAGTTATATTTCCGATGTGTACACAGCTACGCTCTTTCGATTTGAAAAAAAAATACAAACTGAAACCCGTCGATTGCTTGCGAGAACGTCGATTACTATTGTTCCAACAAAAATATACACTTATAAAGTTATCGACGACTCTTATTGATTCATTCGAATGATAATTTAATGTAAAAACAATCATTAAATGCATCGAATCACCGAATAATGGTTCATCTTTACATTTAATAATGGTCAGTCGTTTACGCGTGTATAGAGATAGCCATCAAACAAATGTTTATATAGCTTAAGTGGTCAGTTCTTCCGTACGCAACATGTTCTCCGTACTTGGTTCTAAGTTATTGCCACCTCCATATGCGTTGATTGATATATCGTCATTCATTTCTGTTACTCCTTCGTCAAATATATGCGTATTTGGTGTGCACATTAGTATATATAAGATTGGGATGTTCATTAAACTTCAGTATTTGTTTTCGATCGGAGTCCTGTTGAACTATATAATAATTATACTTACTTACTTCTTCATCATAATTCATGGATCATATTATAGGTTTAGGTGTTCCAATTTAAGGTATTCTAAGATATAGAACCATGATTTTTTTACTTGCTTCATTCGGGATATTTTCAATGGTTCGAATAGATTTTCTATCAACGCACCTAATGAAGAATTTTTATCTAATAATACCTGCAATCCTTCCTTAGTATATAATTAATTTTTTTTCCAAATAGTATTGCTTCGCAGCAAACATTCCATTCCGCGTGTATAATGACATAAAGCATGGTTATGCAGTATTTCTCCACTATGATGTCACATCGTTGTCGATTGTATTGTAAATATATATAAGAAGATCCGTTAATACAACTTCGCGTGGTATTAACTTGGGATCATTCAATCGATTTGAGGATCTCGATTTTATCCATGATATTTACTTGCTGTTTTGCACATTAACAAGGAAGTAATGCATTTGCGGATCATCAGCGTGTCAAAAACCAAATTGCTATAGTTGGAAATAATGTATCAGGCGCTGATTCATTTTGAGCAAAATTGAGGAGGTCTATGTATTCTACTACTTATAGGTAGTAAGTGCAAAAAGTTATCTATACAAAATAGAATATACAAATCACGTGTTTAACATTCTGCATAACATCTAGAGGTTTTCCAAAGTAACTTGCTTAACACCAAATTTCTAATTTGTGAATTAAAAGTCAAAAGTGTTTTAAAAAGTTCGCATACATTTAACATTCTGAATAACTTCTGGAGGTTATCCAAAGTAACTCGCTTAATACCAAATTGCTAATTTGTTAACCAAAAGTCAAAAATCTACGCATGCAAAACATACGGAGTATCACGTCTGTAATCACATCTCTCCTATTCAAGATTTTGTAAATAAATGCTACTGAAGAATCCTTTTCCATATTCGATGGTCTATAAAACATTTGGTAATGAGAAGCTACAGGCAATGTGCAAAAAAAGAACTAAAATTATTATTCAAATCAAACGGTGAAAATGTGAATGATTCGGCTACACCTTGAGGATATGTGCTGTGGTGAATATTAGTAGGAACCAAGGGTTACATGGCTCAGAACTGTAATTGGTGAAATTGAGGTCCATGGATAAATCTAACTTTAAAAAAATTTGACCATATAAATTTCTAACAGTAATAGTTGAGATTCAGGTATGCAGAATTTACGGATATCATTTGATAAAAAAATAATATTAACGGATTTTAATTTTGATTTTGAAACTCCACTCCATTGAAAATGTTGATGCATATAGTAAAGACCAGATAAGTGTCAGCCGCCCACAATCAATTTTGTTATTTGTAAATAATATATAGTGACACTTATCGGATTATTTGGTATAGAAATTCAGAATTATTGCAAAAGGAATCTAGTAGAATTGCTGATTCAAGGATTAAGGATATTTTAAGGACCTGTTGCATGGATATCTAGTTAACATATGCATGAGATACGCCTCTTGTGAAATATAATTAAACAACGATTCGAGTGAAATTGGTTATTCAAGGATTAAGAACATTTCAATAACCCCATATAAGAGTCTTTTTTGGCAATTATGCATGCGACACCTAATGGAAAAGAGATTTAGACGAAAAATCTATAGTTCAAGTTATATTTTAAAGATCATGTACATTTCGAATACCTTATAGAAAAAAATTTTGTTGAATTTGGACAGGTGATACCTCAAATGAAAGAAAAACAAACAAATAATTTGGTGTGCTAAGGATCAAAGACAATTTTTGTTATATTTATATAACCAAATCCATAAATATGTAGTTCATATGCTCTCTATACCAGAAGACTCCTCCAAACGCTCAAACCATTACCTAATTCCAACTCAACCATATATTAATAAATATAAAATGATATAATTAAATATAATTAAATTAAAATAAATATATTCATATATAAATTTTTAGAAAATCACGTTCAGCACAATGTGGAATTTGTGATTCAACTAGTCCCGATCTAGATAAAAGGCATCCAATTATTAATGTATTAGATGATACAAATAAATGGTGGCAAAGTTCAACATTACATTATGGAAAAAAATATGAATATGTAACGATTACGTTGGATTTAAGACAGGTGAGTAAATAATATTTATAATATTTAAATTAAAATTTATGATTAAATTTAATAATAATGATCCTAATTCAACTATAAAAAAAAACTGTTTGCATATAACATTTACACCACAATAAAAGTGAATAGTGAGTTATTATTTGTATTCATTCTGTTCTGTTGTGGAACTCCATATATTTCATTCAAATAAGAAAATTTAAAATGGGACTATCATGTGACAACGCTAAAATAAAATAAAACTAAACTATTGTCAAAACTTGTACATTTTAAATTTACCAAAATAACAATATAAAGGCATTTTTTTTTAAATTTATGGTATGAGTAAATGACCACTTGCTTTTAATCTGAATTATACCCGCACTATAAATGCAATATTTTATAATTTTATTAAATATATTCGATGATTGCCAAACGCGAATAACAAAGTGTCAGACTTAAACGAACGAATGGAAAAAAAAACCAATAACAAATAAACAATAAATTTTTTTCTGTAAACATTTCCTCCTCCTACTAGAATTTTTGCCACGCGTTTGCATATATTAAATCTGAAATCGTTTGCTAATTAATGAGGTTGTAAAATATTGTATATTCATTCTTTTTGTGTATTTATTTTTGCGTGTTTGTATATGTTTTTTTGCATTTTTATTTCATGATTTAATTTTATTATTTTTTATTAAAAAAATATATGTTTAAATAAATAAAAGCAGATAATACAGTCACTGGCGTGGTCGATAATAATGTAAAATGTTTATACAATAATTAAAAACAGCAAATACCAAATGCAAATACAAAATAATTTTAATAAAATAAAATTAAATAAAGAAATTACAACAACAAAATATTGTGTTGTGTCGTTAACATTTTTTTTTATTTTAATTGGAAAAATAATAAATTCATTTTCTTTTAAGTAAGATTAACGATGCGTTGTTCAGCGACAATGTGTTTACATAAAAGTGTACATAAATAATATATTTAAAAAATAATTAATTACTTAAATATTATATTATTTTCTTATACCACTCGTACACCCATCGAAGAAATTCAAATTAATTATAAAAAATACTTATTGCAATAATAATAAATAATAAATAATTCCTGCAATCTAAAAACTTATAAGAATATTCAATAATAATTTGATACACATAGACATTTGTTCGCTTCATTAATTTAAATTTACTGTTTTTTTAAAATTTCTGTGCCATAAAAATTCGGGAATGAATTAAAAAAATACGTAAATAAATAATAAATTCTTCCAAAAACTATTTTATTTATTCAAAATTATCTCCATCAACTATAAAATACATCGCGATTTGCACGCTCGTTCAACAAGTGAATCAAATGATTTTTTTATGTCTGTGCGATTGGAATGCTAAGTGCGAGAACGGTGTGGTCGTCGCCTTTTAAATGTCTTCAACTGAAACTGTTTATACGGTTTCCTTTCATAGCCAAATGAATTTTTTATGGAATAGAAAATATTCACAAGGAGCTAAATTTGGCGAATACGGTGCTAATATTGAAGCAAAAAAATTTGATTTTTAGTTAAAAAATCAGTGATTATTGTATTGAACGATGTGGTGGTGCATTATAATACAGTAATCACCAACTGCTTGGTTCTTGAAATTTAGGACGAATACGATGAACTTATTGAAAATTTCTTGTTAACTTTTACGAAATCATGTACTTTTTCAATGTATTTTTCAGTAATCACTTCACATGGCCAACCAAAATGTTCATTATCATCATTAACATCTTATCTACCATCTTTGAATTTTCGAAATCACTCAAAAACTTGTATTTTGGATACACAATTATCGAACCATAAGGGATTTTAAGAATTTGAAGCGTTTCCGTATATCTATTTTACCATTCTTAGAATAAAATTTATTATTAAATCTTTATTAATTTTTAAGAATTAATTTGAAATTTGAAACTTGTTACTAAAGATTGTTCTGCTGATGTTTTTAGATCAAATTTTAATATTTGAGTTTGGATTGGTTTATAATACTCGATCATATATAACAAATTCTTAATAAATTCATATAGTTAGAACATTTCTAATGTCCAGTTCTGAGAAGTTGCTGATTTCGGGGATATAATGTTGCTTCCTAACAAAGTATTTCTAATTTATATGTCATGATTCGAATTTTCTATGTACTACTTCATAAAAATTCTCCATACCAATTATTTGTATAAATAAAGTTTTATAGAAATCGATTGACAAATATTCAAATTATCTATATATATTGGAAGCTGATCTGGCAGTCTAACTGCGATATGATGGATATTATTAATTTGATCATGTTATTTATTACTCATTACATAATAAATGTTTGCAAACTAAATTTCAAAATCAAAATTGAATCATATACTGACAATAAAATTGGTATATGTGCCAGAATGAGGTTAAATAAATAATTTTTATGGAGTCTCTAGAAAATAATAAGGAGGGAGTATACAATTTTATCAAAATTGTATAAGAATTGGTCCATAAAACGTCCCGGATTATCGATTATTAATAAATTCAGTAGTTATTCATATAATCACATTATATTGTTGTGTACACCGCATTGCACACCAAATTTGAACAAAATTGTTTAATAATTGGTCGCGGTTCAAAGTTTCTATAGAACTTATATGCAGAAAAACTATTTTTTGGAAATAATTTTGTCCATTTTTTACTTTATCATTGTTCAAATTATCAAATTATAAAGTTGTTTTTGAAATTGACATTAATATATTATTAAAAGGGTGTCCCAAAATTCAAAAAAGATTTGAATTTTGTGAGATAAAGTGTTGTCAACGAAAAAAAACAACAAGTGGATGCTGATTTTTCGAGCAAATTTTCAGCGATTAGACTCATTTTCAATTTAATGCGACTTCGTGAATCGATAAAATTGTCCCATTTGGGGTTCAGAAAATCCACTATAGTGATTGTCGAGAAACAACATGCCACCCTTTGAAAATGCGATTAGCTAATACATTATAATTCAGGTTTTTTGTGCAAGATCATATATAGATATGTTTTCAACAAGGCGGGCTTCACAAGTCATATACAGCCTGAGAAACAATTCAATTACTGCATTAGTCATTTACTGCTGGTCTCGTTTTGGTGATCGCAATTTGCCTCTTTCATACAGATCATATGTGATTTAACGCCGTTGGGCTTTTTTCTTTGAAATCTAAAGTTTATGCCAACAACTCCACGATCGCCCACGCTTTGAAGGAAAAAATTGAGCTCTAAATGACTGAAATTCAGCCACATTTATGCAAAAAGCTCATAGAAAATTTCGACATAAAAGTGCATATGTACCAGCAAAGCCGTGGAAGCCATTTATCTGATATTCCATTTCTCATTTATAAGCCTATACTGTCTATACTGTAATCAAAATCAAAAAGAAGAACATTTTTTAATTAAAAACTTGTGTTTTCTATCTAAATAATTTCATGAGTCAATTTTGAGGGTATCCTCTATAAATGAAGAAATTACGATATAATTGGAATTTTATTTATTAAATTAATGAATTATAATTTGACCATAAATACATAACTTAAAGTTCCAGAACTTCCAAGGTGTAAAAACAATTTTCCAAGAAGGTGTTGTTGAAATTCAACTTTCAAATATTGTTTATGAATTTCACTTTTTTCTATATAGTTTCTTTATATAGAGAGTGATCGCATAAATTCCATATTGCATATATATTTCAATGGATTGGCGCAAATATATGATCCTATATAAACTCTAACCGCCGAATATTTCAAGAGTCAGGCTTGTGTACTTTTCATAATGTGCACATATTTTATTTTTCCAAAATTTATACAAATAACATTCATTCTTAAAGAAATATGGTACTACCTCACCACATTTTATATTTTATAGTTTCACATAAGCACTAACTGCACGTTTCTTAGTTAGTTGCACATTTATTTATGTATTAATAATTATATCAGGATCGTTATTTACACTAAAAATATAAATATCCATATATATTTTGTATATGTTATATTATTATTAGTATTTTTAATTATGTATAAATACAATCGCTGTCCCATAATAAACCGGCATGGCTCAGTAAATCATTGAACATGTAGCGTCAACACTTTGTTTTTTTTGTGTGATTATGTTCTGTGAACGCTACTCAACAAACTGTTCAAATTTCATGACATTATATTCAGTACAGAAACGAAAATACGACACATAAAGTTTCTGTTGTTTTTGTGCATTAAAAAATGAATGTAAAAGCAAAGAACCAACATTAAAATTGGTTTTAAAATTGGTAAAAATGCTACTCAAACGTTTGATTTGTTTAAAATCGCGGTGATGATGATAATTGTGTGTTAAAATCATAAGTCTTTAAATAAAATAAATAATACACAGAAGGCAGCGAGAAGTTGTAATGATGAAGTATTGATGAAGTAATGATGAACGTCCTGGTCGACAATCTGTAGAAATTTACTGAAATGAAACCATTGAAAGAGTGCGTGATTTTGGGAAAATTTCTAAGAAATCTTCAGAGAGATTCATCGTAATGGATCTTGGTATACCGAAAACAATAATTCAACGAATTTTAACTTGTTTAGAATAGGTGAATTAAAAGTTTGTTCCTCACATCAATTAAATGGTGATCACAAATTGCTAATTATCAAATTATTCACCATTTTCACTTAACTTTAACTCCCTCTGCGACTAATTTCTTTTCCGGAAACCGTTTTGCATCAGTTGAAGACATTCAAAAGGCGACGACCGCACCGTTTGCAAGAGCATTCAAATCGCACAGATATAAAAAAGTCATTTGATGTCGTACGTGCGTGCAAATCGAGATGCATTTCCAGTTGATGGACATTATTTTGAATAAATAAAATGGTTTTAATGTTAATTTTTATATTTTTTTTAATCCATTCCGGTGTACTCCGGGACAGACGGTGTATATAGATGGAATACATTATAATTTATAAAATAATAACGTACATTATATGTTCACCGGAAAGAAGCATAGAGTATTTAATTTTGTTAAAATTGTAATTATAACTTTGGAGAAATTTTTGTATACGTATAATTTTTCCTAAAAAAAATATCAATCTATTCTAAATATCTTTTCTTCTTATACTATTTAAAAACGCTATATAACCAAATGCGCATGTGGATTGTATTTATAAACTATCTATCCGTGATCTAACATACATTTATATTTGTACAGAATAAAACAACAACAATCAGTTGTGTGTATACATTTTAAATAACATAAATAAATGACTCAGAACAACTACATCCAGTCGTCCAGACAACCTAAATATAAACCATGTTGTGGTGTGTGCGATGCATTTGACGATTTATTTCTATATGGTTAATATTTAAGTTGCATACGGCGTTACGTATACAATTTTCAATTTGTGTGTATATAGAGAACTATATTATAATATCCTATACCATTAATAACATATACCGAAAAAAGATACAGCATATCAACTCAACATCATCAGATAAAAAAAAATGACTTGCTCTTGTACCAAAAATAAACAAAAAACGAAAGAAAAAACTAAATTTATATTGGATGTGATGAGATGTGCGATGACATTCAACTTCAAGGTGAATATATATTATATAAAATCTGATCAATATCATATCATATGGTGTCTGTTGAAGTGTTATATTACGAACTCAACTCAAAAAAAAAAACCAAAAACGACCAATACCTGAGATGTATTTCAATTAATATACATGGATAGGAGTCATATGCATAAGAATAAAGCGATAATTCATAATTATAATAATAATACTATAATAACTCGAAACGATGATTTCTTGGATATTGTCAACGCATTTTTTTTCTAATTGGGATATAATGAAATATATTGTTTATTTATAGGGTGTTATAAGTTGCACCGGCGTCCCCGTATTGGAATATATAATCTTCATCGAAAAGTATTTTACTAGAAAAAATATAAAGATGTTTCTGAAAATGCGGTATATTTGTCGATACAATAAGATACAGTTCTTTGGAATAATAATTGCGATTTGTCTTACTATATTTCTCGTAAAAAAATCGTATGACAATCGTTGACTGTTCAATATGTCTTCAATTGAAGCAAAACGCAGTATACTTTCATTGCCAAATGAAGTTTATGGCAATAGAAAATAGTTACATGAAGTAAAATCGGGGTTGAAAAAGGCGAATGTTGAAGCAAATATAAATTTAATTTTTAGTAAAAGAAAAAGTCCGTAATAAGTCCGTCGTCAACTGCCCGACTCTCGATATTTACATGAATCTCAATGAATTGAGGCGGTTTGGCCAGACCCACAGATTAGAAAGTATCGGACAAAGTGTATATGTTAATAATAATATTGGGTCTATTACTAAGTCCTGGGAATAATCTGATAGGTGTCGTAATTAGTATTGCTTGTACGCATAGTGAAGTGGCAATACTTCGCTATTGTAGTAGTTGAATCCGCCCTTTCATATTCAGTATATAACATTCAGTTGAAGAGTAAACAAGTTTGGAAAATGGAAAATTTTGTACCAACAAAACAGCATTTGCGAGAAGTTATGTTAAATAATTTTATTCAGAAGAAAACAGCAGCAGAAACTTATCGCTTTTTGTTACAAATTTATGGTGAACACTCCCCATCACAAAACAATTGTGAGTATTGGTTTAGACGGTTTAAAAATAATGATTTTGATGTTAGTGATAAAGAACGCGTTGGAGCACCACAAAAATTTGAAGACGAAGAATTGGAAGCTTTACTCACTGACGATGCATGTCAAACAGAAGAAGAATTAGCATTGGCATTAGATGCTACCCAAGCAAGTGTTTCCAAACGTTTAAAGAAGATGGGAATGGTCCAAAAGCTATCGCATTGGGTACCACACGAATTGACGGAAAGACAACAAGAAAATCGAAAAACAATGTGTGAAATATTTTGCTTCAAAGACATTCAATTTTACATCGAATTGTGACTGGTGATGAAAAGTGGAGCCGTTACAATAATCCAAAACGTATGAAAGCATGGGTGAAGACAGGTGAACCAGGTCCATCGACACCAAAACGCAATATTCATGGTTCTAAGGTTATGTTGTATATCTGGTGGGACCAGCTTGGTGTAGTGTACTATGAGCTGCTTAAATCGAGACAAACTTTACTGCTGAACGTTACCGTGAGCAATTAAACCAATTGACCAAGCATTTCGTCAAAAACGACCAGAATATGCCAACAGGCATGACCGTGTGATTCTGTAGCATGATAATGCATAGTAATCGCTTTATTTCAATAAAAATCAAATTGGCATTACTTTCAAATATTCACAACATCCACAACATACCTTAAATTCCTGTGGTTGTACGGGCGTCTCATTTTTATTGCATATATACGACAATTTTAGTTTTAGGACGAGTAACCGTTTAATCGTAACAAGAAATAACTTAATAAAATTTTTTTACTAAAAAAGTCAGTCGATTTGCAATTATTCATAGATTAATTACCACAAATTTCTTCAATTCTTTTACCAATTGGACATTGTCTGGATGATGAGTAAACGCATATTAAATAATTCTATTATATTTACGAATAATTGTCGACACACGGATAATTGCATGGACACAATACAATCCAAATTATTGGGAACGATGACATTTCTGTACATCTTCACTTACACATTTGTTAACCGAAGATACCTATAATCGCATGTAATGAATAAGTTGTAATCGTTCACAGTATTTTTTATAAATACTTCAATAAATCATCTTATTAAAGAATAAAATTATATTCAATTAAATTAAATGTATTTTATATCCTGTGTGCTGTTGTTTGTACCAAACAGACGCAGACACAATTTTAATGCATGGTCGTAAATAAATAATTTTAATGTGTAATTTTACGCTATTATTACGCTATAATAAATTAATGTAAAACAATATGCGTTTAAAATTGTATTTTAAAACATTTTTTTTTAGGTTGTCTTTAATTTAAAAGTAAAGTGAGTTTATACTTAAATTTTGTATGCAAATTAATTTCCGAAATATTTCCATTCAAGTTATTAATTTAAACGGAATTATTACAAAATATATTATAATTATGCCAACGAATTGACAGTTGTTTGTTTTTACGTTCGTCTATTTTTCTAGCAAAATATTGATACCGTGTTTTTTATAGTGCAATTAGAGTGTTAATTTACCGCATAAGTTTCGAAGTGCAAATGATGACTATTAGCAGCAATTTTCTTTGACTAAAGGAGGCCTAATGGTATAAAACATCTGGTAAATGCTGATTTTCTCTACAATTTTAAGAATTTTCTATTTTTGGATTAATATATGGTATAATGTGCACAAGATAAATAATATTGTTTCATTACGATTCAGTGGCGAAGTGGTTTCTGGTAGCCGAGTTGAAAGGAGGCTACATTACGAAAAAAAATTGGTATATATTCATACTAAATTCTCCGAATAATCGGCCTATAATATAATGATCATCTTTTTGAAATACAAACGGAAAATCGGTCAAATCTTTTGAACGAGCGCATCGATTTTAAAAATCTCTTCTACGAAATATTGGAAATTTATTATAATTTGCAATTATGTATATGCAAAAATGGATATCCGTTAAAACTATGGGCCGTATAATAAAAAAAGATAATAATTCATAAAAGTTGATTTGCCGGACAAAATAATTTCCCAATTCAAATTTCGGATTTTAAATATCAAATTCAGAATTTCCCAAATCAAATTCCAAATATTTCAAATGAAATTCAAAATTTCCCAAATCAAATTCAAAGGATTTATTAATAAATAATTGAAAAAATAGAAGAAAAAAGCTATAATTAACATAATGAATTGTATTAATAAAAAATAACATAAGTTATTAATTTAATGCAAAGATTGTTCAGAAACACCTGATGGAAATTTGCATACCGTCATATCCGGGAAATGATTACAACAATCAACAGCAGAGTTGATGGTTATTTCACGCAATTCTTCAATTATTGTATTAACTAAATTCTATAGTAATTTGGTGGATCCGCCAACAATTCTTTCGTTTTGGATTTAGTCTTAGAAAAAACCTTTTCAATTGGATACGAAGTATTGGAGAATATCGTGAAAGAATGCGTAAAGTATGATTTGTCTCATTCTTAAATATCCAGCACTTTTTGTGTCTTGTGTATTGTTGCGCGTTGTTCAAAATTAACCAAAAGCATTAATTATATTTTCTTCGTGAAGCATATTATTTAATTCTTTGAGAAATCCACAAAAAATATTGCTGTTTCCGCAGATTATGTGAAATTGTGCGAAGAATTAAAAATGGATAGCAAAAATTTAAAAAACATATATGAAAATTGTATTTTAGGAAAATAGGTAATTCTATATACGAATGATTTTATTGAAATCCTGCATTTGATTTGGAAAATCTGGAATTTGAATTGAAAAATTCTGAATTTGAATTGAAAACTGATTGACGTTGGCAATTCCTGTAAATTCTACGTGTATAGCGAAAAAGTTATTCTTTTGAGAGTTAAACAATCAGTCGGAAAAGTTATTGATATCCCTAATAAGACTGTCCATAGTTTGTCCGCAAAATGCCCGCATTATATGTAGTAGTCAGTTAATATTTCAATCCGAGGAAATATCTATAGATTTCTTACGGATGTCCGCTTGAATTTTATATGACGAGTGCAACCCTATCGATGGATTTTTATAAAAAATGTCCTTGGATTACCCGTATATTTCCGATCATAATTTCTACGGATTCTCCTTAGAAGTATTTCCCGTTGCTATTCTTCCACAGAATATCCATAGAATTTATATTCATATTTTTTGTTAGCAGATCCACGGATTTTGACAAAAATATCTTTGGATCGTCCATATATTTTGGCAAGTAATACCCGTGAATTGTCCGTATTAGCAGAATAAATTTTCTCATGACGATGATGCCAAATCTCTATTTGATTCAGTTTTTTATCGATAGACCAAAAGTTCAATGAGCCCGGCGTGAAGATACTGAACGATGGCAAAAATTTATCGATTGTGCATTTTTTTGTAATAAACATGAATAAAAATACTGCGGATAAAATCCATCAAAAGTCTTACAAAATTCCTAGGAAATATATGGATTTGAGTTGCTGGATGTTTTAAAAATTATTAAAATATATTAAACAGAGTGAGGATTATATCTATAGATAAGCGAAATATACAAAATTTGAACCCACCGGTCTTGGATAATTGGTGAAATAAATTCAAAGTTTTCAATTGACATAAATAAAATACTATTAAGACACCGAATTGCAAGCAATATTGGATGAAGATGACACTTTGAATCAAAGGCATATGGCAGAAATGTTAATTGTTGCATAACAAACAATTTCTAACCGTTTAACTGCTATGGGAAAGACAGATGGAAAACCGAAAAAACACTTGTGAAATTTTGCTTGCCATACACGAAAGAAAATTAGTTTTACATCGAATTGTTACTGGCGATTAAAAATGCATTTATTTTAAGAATCCTAAATGGAAAAAATCATGAGTTAATGCAGGACAACCATCAACATCGACTGCAAAACCAAATCGTTTCGGCAAGAAGACAATTCTGTGTGTCTGCTGGGACCAGAAAGAGTGGGGTGTACCACGAGCTCCTAAAACCTAGTGAAACTGTTAATGCTGATCGCTACCGAAAACAAATGATCAATTTGGACCATGCATTGATCGAAAAACGATCAGATGTGAGCCAGAAGACACGGAGCAAAACCGGTTCAGGATATAATCAAAGCACTTGGCTGCGAACTGCAACCCCACCGGCTGTATTCACCAGACTTGGCTCCTTCCGACTACCATTTGTTTTCATCGATGGGACACACATTGGCTGAGCAGCATTTCGATTTCTATGAAGAAGTCGAAAATTGGGTGGTGTCTGATTGGTTTGTTTCAAAAGACGAACAATTCTATTGGCGTTGTGTCTACAAATTACAAGAAAGATTGTCAAAACGTGTTGAAAGCAATGGCCAATATTTTGACGCAAATGTTTTTTACTTTCCCATTTAAAATTAGTGTTTTATTTTCAGAAAGAAACGCTCATTTAATACCGGTACATCTAGTATATTTTCCATATAAAATATGTGGGTTTTTTTCAAGGAAAAATTTTCCTCATTTTTCAAAGTACGGACAAATTGTTACTAGGAATAATATTAATTAAAAAACTTATTGCGAAGGTGTAAACAGCCCAATCGCAAACAAACTATAGCTGTTATATTTTGCTATCGCTGTAAATCCACTTTATCCAGTAAAAGTTATTTATTAATTTCATCACAAATATATATAGTATTTTTTTTTAAAAAGGTCATTCAACAATTTGTTACAAATTCATATAAAATTCTGTGTTCATTGAATATTTAATTCCGAAAAAAACAACAAAATATACATTCAATTAACTTTTACACAAACTAATATTTTAATCATTGAATTCAAATATAAAACAATTTTTTGTACTTATTAAAATTATTTATGATTGTTAAAAAATCTCTGATTTTAAATTGTATATTTAATTGTTTATTTACGCACTTAAGCTATAAATTTTTTTAAATTATTTAATTTTAATTTTATTAATAACATTTTTTTTTTTTTTCTTACTTTCAAAATTTTTTCTTAATAAAATCTATAAAATTTATTACATTTTCCCATCATATAATTTCTATGTGGTATAGTACCGCTACTAGAGTACCGACACACATATCACAATGCATCATAAAAAATCATAGTCTCTAACCTTAAATAATATGTTCAAATGTACATTGTACATAAAAAATAGTCTACCAATAGTTTGTGTAGTACCTACGAGATTTACGAAGTCTAAAATATTAGGTATTATTTATATGAACTTAAATTTAATTGTATTTATTTAATACTAGTCTATGTGTGTATTTCAGAAAAATAAAGATAAGTGATCTTATATTATGCATATCAAAATCCATATATACAATATAATATTCGTATACTCGTACATTTAATACAACATTTATTATTGGTATTCCATTGCGTTTTCTCGTTAAAAATGTAAACTATATAATATTATTCATATGAAAATATTCGTATATGTTATATCTTTTTCTTCTTATTATTATTACTATTGCTATAAGGCATAAATTAAATAGAACTTTATGTTAACTATAAATAACATTTTTTCTCATAATATAAAATAAAGCAATACCTATATAACGTAACTCTATATATATATATGGAACCGCTCTGTCCCATAGCTATCCGGAATGGATTAAGAAAAACAGACAAAAATAAATATTAAAACCTTTCCAAATAATCTCCATCAACTGATACATATTAGGTTGTCAACTATCTCCCTTCCGCCTTTTTGCTCTTTATTCAATGCTTTATAAAAAGTGTTACAGTAATCGGATTTAGTTCAAATATGCGCCGTTTTGTTCGATAATCTGTTTCCATCTAGACTGCAACTTCATAATACCTCCCTCGTAGAAGCCCCCCTCCTTATTTGCGAAGAACTCGGACAGCCACTTTTCACAAGCCTCTTTTGAGATCAACTTTACACCACCAAGGGCGTTCGCCATGGACAGGAACAGGTGGTAATCACTTGGCGCTATGTCCGGGCTATATGGTGGATGCGATAAAACCTCCCTTCCGAGCTCCCGTAGCTTCTGACGAGTCATCAACGAAGTGTGTGGTCTGGCGTTGTCCTGGTGGAACACTACACCCTTCCTTTTGGCCAATTCTGGACGCTTCTGGTCGATCGCCTGCTTCAAGCGGTCCATTTGTTCGCAGTAGATGGTAGAATTAAGCGTCTGGCCATATGGGAGCAGCTCATAGTGGATGATTCCCTTCCAATCCCACCAAACACACAGCAAAACCTTCCTGGCCGTCAATCCCGGCTTGGCCACTGTTTGGGACGATTCACCGGCCTGCGACCACGACCGTTTTCGCTTGATATTGTCGTATGTGATCCATTTTTCGTCGCCAGTCACCATCCGCTTCAAGAATGGGTCTAGTTCGTTCCGTTTCAGCAGCATTTCGCAAATGGAAATTCGGTCCATTAGATTTTTCACTGTTAATTCATGTGGCACCCAAACATCAAGCTTTTTTTTGTATCCAGCCTTCTGCAGATGGTTTAAAATGGTTTGGTGACTAACTCCCATCTCCTGGGCGATGTCACGAGATGCCACATGCCGGTCTAACTCGATGTATTCCATGATTTGATCGGTATTTGTCGTCACAGGTCTTCCGCCGGCTGGCTTATCCATGGTGTCGTTTTCACCGGCTCTGAATCGTCGAAACCATTCCTCCGCGGTTCGAAGTGATAGAGTACCATCCCCCAAAACACCATTAATCTCACGGAACGTTTCTCTAGCGGATTTGCCTTTAACGAAGGAAAACTTTAAAATAGCGCGAATTTCGGCGTTAGTGAACTCCATGTTTACACGTCTATAACTGTTGAACGCAATATCCAAACTAATCATACATAGCGTCGTTTTGTTTGTTATGTCAAGAGCTTTCAAATTATGTACAGTGTTGCCAGATACGAGCTCTGTAGCGCTTTGTACATAGCCGCGAAATTAAAAAGACAAAAAGGCGGAAGGGAGATATTTGACAACCTTATATATGCATTGGAATGCTGTTGGAAACGGCAGTATGGTTGTCGCCTTTTGAATGCCTTTAACTGATGCATAGCGGTTTTATTTCCGTAGCCAAATGAAATTTTTCGGAAATAGAAATTGTAGTTGCATAGAGTTTAATTAAGTGAATATGCTGCGGTGAATTATATAGCAAAAAAATGTGATTATTAGTTCTATTCGTTACAATTTTTAATCATCATTTAATTGATGTGGAAAAAACTTTGAATATTCACTTAACGTAGACCAGTTAAAATTCGATGAATTATTGTTTTGCGGTATTCTAAGCTCTATTTCGTTGAATCTCGCTAAAGATTTCTTAGAAATTTTCAATGTTTTCATTTCAGTAAATTGCTTCAGATTGTCGACCAGGACGTTCATTTTCATTTATATAGCTTCTCGATGCCTTCTGTGTATTATTTATTTTATTTAAAAACTTGTGATTTTAACACACAATTATCACCATCACAGCTTTGTTTAAAAACAAAGCATACGTTTGAGTAGAATTTTTACCAATTTTAAAACTAAATGTTGGTTCTTTATTTTTTTTATTAATTTTTCGACCGAAGCATAAAAGCAGCAGTAACTTTATGTGTTATATTTTCATTTTTACTGAATGTAATGTCATGAAATTTTGACATTTTGTTGAGGAACGTTCACATAATGTAATTACAAAAAAATAAGAGTTGGTTCTACGTTTTCTATGGTTTTGCATAACCATTCCCGTTTATTGTGGGACAGACGGTGTATATATTGTAGTTATATACCATAGCCGATGTACATATATTAAAAATGTTTTCAATTGTATATTATGTGTACGTGTGCGATATTTATCTTTAAATAATAATTATTTTCATTTATTTATTGAAATCCTTTAAATTTTTTAATTTAAATATAATACATTTTGTGAGATGATGCGAAGAAAATGATAATTGATTTATTTAATGTTGTTGGTGGGGTGGTATAGTATTTATATACTCGTATATATTTGGTTGCACACTAATCGATTGCGCTTTTTTTTTTAACGAAAACAATAGGCATTTTTTTGATATAAAATGAAATAACTTTAGGAACTAGAATTCTTAGAGACGGCATTATAATTCCCGCGCTCGTAAAACTTCTGCGGGGTCCATATATCGCCAAAAAACTGAATTGAGTACGTTTTTACATCAACATCATAATAGAAATCTTTATATGTAGCATTCTGGAAATTTTGCAAACTTATTATAATTATGATTCGTTAATTATTTATTAAAAATAATCCGTAGAAAGCAAATTTCTTGAAATAAAGTGTAATTTCGGAAGTAAATCAGGGAAATCTACTCGTATCATTTAATAAATTATTTTAAAACCATATAATTTCAAAGAGTCACTCAACACGCCTTTGAAGAGTTGGCATATACTAAACACACTTTTTTTATTTTCATAAGAAAGCAACCGAAAAGGATCAATATACACAAGGAAGATTTCTTAGCGCAAACATAAGAAATAGATTTATGATTATTGTAATATGTATACCACAATGTGGAGACGAAAACTGGCAGACATATTCAGTTATGTATATGGACATAACAAGAGCAATAAATAATGTTTAAGCATCAATACGAGTCAGACAGTTCACTCAATTCACGCTTAATGAAACCCAACTAACACGGAATTTGATTCTATTTACTATATATTGACAAAATCAACAATCAGTGATTGTGTGGCAAAAGTAAGGAATTTTAACAAAGTATGGCAAAATTATATATCATCAAAATGGTACGAGTAAGCCAATTCCGAGTTTTTGCGGTTATAAAGCTCATAACTTTACATTTTTCAATACAGTTCTCAACTCTATTAATTGTAAATAAGATTCTATCCTGAACACTACATTTTTATAGTCAAACCTGTAGCTTTGATAATTTTAAAGGTATAACATTTCACGCTAAAATCCTACTAAAATCATTAAAAACACAATTCACTTCACACTCGTTCGTTATATTTCCGCATGCAAAGAGTAACAAAATGTAATAAATTAGTGCAGTTGTTGATCGTCCATTCATATTAAAACCGCCCAATAATCCTCTCGATTTGCATTCAAATTAATTTGAATCTTGATTAAATAAGAGGTATGTTATTTGATAAAGTATCGCAAAATTTGTTAATAAAAGTCTGATAAATTGACAAATCTGAATCCAACCGAGTATCGCAATACACTTTCCTCCATGTACTATTTTTACGATATATCTCATATTATTTTCGTACCCAGAGAATGGCGAACAATTGATTTCCATGTTTACAATGAAATCGAACAAATTTAATAAAACAATCAAACAAAAAGTTATAGCAAATAATTAAAGCTTCATTAAAATGGTAACATTTCATTAAAACTTAATTTTCTAAAGGAAAATTAATTTTATCAAAATCTACTCCTCTAAAATTAAAACAATAAATAATAATAACATCATTTATTTTGTCAAAACTATTAAAATAATTTAAAATTAAGATTCGTGGTAAAAACCAAAGCAATGGATGATGAGGAGGAAAGTAAGCGTCATATATATGGTCCGCATAAAATTCTACACAAACGCACAATTATTGAAATTGCAAGTCCCATTGAAATTTAGTATAATCACAATCGCACTCCAGTTACACTAATCAGATTGCATTGCAGATTGGTAAGGGGATTATAAAAGGGGTTATTCACGAGGTTCAAAATTGATTAGCTGGACATATTTCAATACAATGAATAAATTTTTTTATTAAAAAAAGGCCAAATTTGGCATACACAAGTTTTTGGCAGTTTTGACATCATAAATTATAATTATATTAGAATAAATTTCAATTTTAAAATTTTATATAATACACCTTCTGTTCGAAAAATGACCGGAATGACTTGAGAACATATATGGATTATGGATGTGGTAGCTCTATTCATTGACACATGGCGGCCTGCATTAATTTATGTATTGTAAACCGAAATTAATAAACTGACAAAGTCTCATGATATTTTCTTAAGCGTAAGCCAAAATACAACGCATAAAGTGACTGTATACTTTTTGTCCGTCGATCGAAAAATAAGTATAAAGAATAAAAAATCCATTATTAAATTGTGTTTTAAAATTGATAAACATCCTACAGACGGGACGCATCAAATGCTTCAAATCGTTTTTAATCTTTTATCCAAAACACAACTTTTGTCATGTGACATCGACGATTTAAAGACGACTGCACGCACAGATAGAAGATATATGTGGATGGTGACGAACTTTTAGGCTGACCAATAACAATGATGACCGAAGAAAACATCCAATAAATGCGTGATTACTCCAAAGTTATAGCAGTTATACCAAATGCAATAATTCTTGAGATTTTAACTGACGTCTTCGAAAGGGTAATCCAAAGTTCGTTCCACGCATCAATTGCAACTGATGTTAAAAAATTGTATTGATCATTCCAAAGAGATCAGTAAAAACCAAGAGAGAAATGACAATCATTTCTTTAAAATTGTTGTAACTGAATGAATGAAACATATTGTTTTCAATACAAACCAGCCAAAATATGTGTCATTCGTTCTGGAAATTGGAACACCTATTCTATATCTATTATTGCAAGACAATGAACCTTCTCACACAATTCTGCGACAATTATCATTGATTTTTGTTTTTTTTTTAATAACATCCAATTTTATTTGCTTCAACATTCACCTTATCTACCCTAATTTGCTCGATGTTTCCCATTTTCTAAACTTCATTGGACGACGAAAGAAAAGATGTTTATACATCAATCGAAGACATTTAACAGTCAACGGCGTCCTCATACATGCCAACAACTGAACAACATTCCAATTAACAACATTAAAAAGTCATTTGCAGGTCGATGAATTGCAACAGTTGTGGAAAAATATTTCGAATAAATAAAATTATAAAAGTTGTAAAAATTAATTTAATTATTTATCTTTTTTTACTTATTCCATTCCGGTCAGACATATCTGCCAGACAGAGGGATTATTATTTGACTGTAACATTGTAACATTTACGTTTTTTTTCGCTAATAATAAATATTATCTTAATTTTGAATTTATTTTAGAATATATTTATTGTATATTTATTACATAATTTATTATCTATTTATAATTTCTCAGTAGTAGTCAAAGTTATGTAATTCATATTAACAAACAAAAATTAATAGCCTATTTATAAAGTCATTAAACAAATATAATAAAATAATTAATTCATTAAATTTGAATTTTGAACATAAATAAATTCATTATATTATATCTCTTAATATTCAATTGTTAAATAAACCAATAATAAATCACTTTAATAACATCTAAATTCTAAGCATATAAAAGAAATAAAGAAATAATAATAATAATAATAATAATAATAATAATAATAATAATAATAATAATAATAATAATAAAATTAAAATACGCCTGCTGATGTTGATTTTTATTATGGTGCTAGTGTTTTTACCATTTCAATTATAAAAATGTATAGAGTAAATTGCACCGCAGTCTGTTAAAGTAGAGACTTAAAAAGTAAAATAATAGATTATTAAATTTTAACGTTCATTATAAAAGTTACTTCAATCAAGTGATTAATATGTTAACCTTAGAATGCATTTGGCTTCTTATTGCTGTGTGTGGTATGACCGAACTACAATAAAACCTTACAAATTGAACTAACGGTGTCTATAGTATTTTTTTTTTCCATATGGAAGTGTTAAGAATCAAGGAATAATGCAGATGATGTTGTTATGTATTTAATAATACTTTGTACTATATTAAATTAGCGGCAGCGTGCACAAAATTTTGCATATTTGTTCCTTTTTTATGGCATCAAAACGTGAATATTTTTGAAAATGAAATGTCAATTAATTGTGCGGGCTATATGTGCACTCATATAAAAATAATGGAATTAAGAAAGCAACTGTTTTTATCGATAATTGCAGATACCAATTGCGATCAATTGTTACATACTCCATGTTAACTGTAATAAATGTTTGGTTGATGGCCATCCATCTCCACTTGGAATAATATAACTTTCGTAATACAATCCATAAATCATGTTAATTCAAAAAAAACTATTCACGTGTAACACAAGATTTTTAAATGTCCTACTTGCCGGCGACAGTAATGAAACCACAGAGATGTTCTTATATAAATGATCCGTTCATTATGACAAGATTCATTGTGTATTTGCCAAAAAATATACCTATATAGATTTTACAAATTTCGGACATTCACATAAATAATTCAATGCCGATTTTTGCGGCAAGAAACATATAGCAGAAAATGAATTTGGAAAACCAAGTAATTTTATGAATGTGATAGTTTAATTTGCATTTCTCTGTATAAGCACTTCAACAACCAATTTTAATTTGAGAATGAGCAACCCCAGCAACGTAGTAGTAACCACTCACGCCACATATTTTTTACTTACGTTTTTACAGTTGTCACATAGTTTGCATACACGATTAAATTCTATTCATTTATACGCAGTCAACAATGTACTACTTTATCCAATTGCTGGTGACCGGCAGGCATGATTGAGGCGAAATGTGTACCAGTTCGTGTGGCAGTTAATCAGCTTCTTCATTACCCACAATAGCATTCTACCATTACACAGTCATATTTTATTTAATATGTTAAAAAGTAATACATTCGTGTTTAACAACATCGAACTTATTGTTGTTTTGTTGAATGCCATCAAATCTGTCGGATTTTCGAACCATATGTTGAAACGCTCAATTTAATAACATTAATCGCACAATTTACACGCGCTAGAACCTCCAATTGGAAACCTGGTGGTACACGAACCCATAGGCAAGGCCAAACGAACAGACATATCCACCCAGTAAATACCATTACATACAACGAACCGTCTGTGTATACAAACAGTTTCCCGATGTAGACAATGTTTTATTCACTATAGGTGTGCCGAAGCCCGATATCACATTTCGATATGACTTCCAAACCCTCTGAGACACACACCTCTCAATTTTCGATTGCCCATAATCATTGGAAGAATTTTCCCACATACACAATTCGCGTATAATATCGATAAACTATAGCATTTGCCGAAAATTGTCCAGTAAAAATGGATCCAAAGTAGTGGCGAAGACTGAGAAATTGCATTCAGTTTTCAATATCGCTATATTTTTCTTATAACGTGGGTGAAATTGAATTATATTATGAAAAATAATCTCGGTGTTCACCGAATTAAGTTTTCCGGAAAATCGATTTTTATAAATTATCATCTTTTGTTTTGTGTTTTCAATATCATCATATTTTTGTGGTAGACGAGTTGAAAGTAGATTACATACAAGAAAAATTCGAATGTCCACTTAGTAAATTTTCCGGAAAATCGGCTTTTAAGGATTATCATCTTTTTGGATTACGGGCTATAGTTTTAACGGATTTCCATTTTTGCTTACAGCATTGCAAATTATATTCAATTTCCAATCTTTTATAGAAGAGATTTTTAAAATCGATTCACTCGTTCAAAAGATATGATCGATTTTCCAATCGATGGTAGAGAAAATTTACACAAAACAGACGTCATATTTTTGTCAGCTGTTTTTAAACTAATAATTAAGTTTAACTTTGTCCGCACCATAGCTATGCAACGTTGAATTAAATTAAAAAGTTACGTTCGCAAAACACACTAGAAGATATCATCTGCCTCTAAATATCTGTTATGTTCTAATTTTTCCAATTGATAACAGCATACACAATTTTTATAAAATAAATGTACATACACAATACTCACAAAAATGTATTTATCTCAAAATTATGAAAATGGATGCATTCTGCTATTTGTTTCGTAAATTCATGTGTGAGACTTGTACACGAATTGGTATTAATATATTTTGAAGTATCTGAAAACAAATTGTATATAATTATTTAGTTTTTTTTTTTTTAAAGTAAGATGATGATGAACTTCCTTCTTTACAAAAAAATAAAAAAATATATACCAATTTGTCTATAATAATCAAAATGGGAAATAAAGACTGCTGGGTTTATTTTATATAATTATAAAGAGTGTTTCAAAATTCACGCAATGAAAGAAAAATCCAGGATTTTACCACGTATACCGGTTAATTTCCGCCGCTCACACATATATGGCGCTATAAGCGATAGTAGTAAACCAAAATGGCTGAATTTTTGCTTGTTTAAAAGCTGTGACATTTCTCTCCAAAAATTAGTTGACAGCAGACCTCTTATCGAGCAACAACATTGTTAAAAAAATAATTGAAAATGTCGAATTTAGTGTCAGTAAAACGCGAACTGCGGACATCATTGTTTTTTTGTTTCCGATTGAAGAAATCTGCGGCAGAATCACATCGAATGCTTGTAGAAGCTTATGGCGATAACATTTTATCAGAAAGAACATGCAGAGCATGGTTTCACCGATTCAAAAGTAATGATTTTGATGTGGAAGACAAAGATCGCCCTGGTCAGCCTGAAAAGTTTGAGGACACCGAATTGCAGTCTCTATTGAATGAAAACGACACTCAAACACAACAACAACTTGCAGAACAACTAGGAGTTGCTCAACAAACCGTTGCCGATCGCTTGAAAGCAATGGGAAAGATCCAAAAGGAAGATAAGTGGGTGCCACATGAATTGACTGAAAGGCAACAAGAAAATCGAAAAGCCATCTGTGAAATGCACCTTCAACGATACAAAAGGAAGTCTTTTTTGCATCGAATCGTGACTGGTGATGAAAAGTGGATTTATTTTAAGAATCCTAAATGGAAAACATCATGGATTAATCCAGGGCAACCATCGACTGCAAAGCCAAATCGCTTTGGTAAGAAAATAATGCTTTGTGTTTGGTGGGATCAGAAAGGTGTGGTGTACCACGAGCTTCTAAAACCTGGTGAAACTGTTAATGTAGATCGCTACCGACAAAAAGAGACAACACAAGGTAATTTTCCTACATGACAATGCACCATCACACAAAGCAATACCGGGCCAGGAAGCGTTAGAGGCGCTTAACTGGGAAGTTTTATCGCATGCGGCTTATTCACCAGACTTGGCTCCTTCAGACTACCATTGGTTTTAATCGATGGGTCACGCCCTCCTTAATGACCAGCACTTCAAAACGTCTGAAGAACTCGAAAATTGGGTCTCTGACTGGTTTTCATCAAAGGAACAACAATTTTTTTGATGTGGTATCCACAAATTGACTGAAAGGTAAACAAAATGTGTAACTAGTGATGAAAAATATTTTTAATAAAGAATATTTAGGTTTTCTCCCACAAAAAATATGTTTTTTCACTTTAAAAAACGACGAAATTTAACCTCATATTTAAATATTGTAAATTTTTTTATTAACTCATAAAATATATGTTATTTTGGGTTATGTATGACGATGACATAGCATATCGGGTATTTACCACTGCCACAACTTTCCTGGTACATAAATACACACTCGAAATTTCCCATGACCGTTCTGCATAAATTTGGCTAAATTTCGTTTATACTGACCTCAATTTTAGCCTTCAAGTAGTGTGGGGTGGTTGTGAATTGCTGTTAATTCGCATAAGAGTTTACACTTTATAAAAAACCCCAAAGAAAAAAGTCCAACGGCGTTAAGTCTCATCATCTGGTCGGCCAATTGTGATCCCTAAATTGCATTTCATTCAAATCTATAATGTGAATTTTGGGACACCCTTTACATAATAGAAGTCTTTAATAGTTTCGGATATATCTGTAAAAAAAAAAATTAAGTCTATACTTTCAAAATCTAACAAAAAAAATATTTTTAAAAAACGTCACTTCAATTCAAAATACAATTTACTTGTCAATTTTTTTTTTTTTAGTCCCTTTATTTAAGGTAAATGTTATAGCTTTTATAATGATTATTTTAAATACAATATATTACGTTGTTGTAGAAGACAAGAAGAAAAAAAAATTCTTTATGTAAATTTTCTCAAGTGTGTTGCGTCGTCGTCGTACATATTTTATATTATTTTATTATACCAACATTTCAAACAGTAGCGTATATATTTCGATACATGAAACTGCGTATCATTTAGATGAAATAAGTACTCGGATACATGTGTATAATATGATATAAAATAATATGTAAAACGCATCTGCCTAAGTCGGATAATTGTAATTTTAAATCTTTATGGTACGGCAACGCATACATATTTCACATAAATATTATTATTATAGTTTTTCTTCATACAATTATGATTCATCGTCATCATCCATAAACTCTTCATATGTCGGACATATATTATTACATTATTGCATGCATGGTTTAATCATGTACATAAATATATATTACTATTGTAAATACTCGTGTAAGAGAGTAAATATTTACATATGATATTATTATCGTATTTATCAAATAATATACACATATTTATAATATGCGGCTCCGTCCGGCTACGTGTACAATGAATATACTAAATATAAATAGTTCATATATCTCTATGGTCAATTGTTGGGATATACTCGTTTATATTTTTTTTTTTATATAATAATAATGCCAGCAGACCAGTTTCCCATATCAACAGAAAGTCACTATATATTTGTATAGAGAATAATTGCGTCTTCAATACCGCGGTTCCATTTTTGGGAGTAATCACATTGTCTTTTTTTATTGTTCCCGTTTTGTTTGTCTTCTCAATGTAAAATTAAAAATTAAAAATCTTATGCGGTATTGTATTATACGGTACCGCATATCGCAAGATCATATATTGGTTTTGGTACATTGCATGCTGCTGCATACCTTTATTTATTTATTTTAAAAATACAAAACAATATATAAATTTTTGTAATATTTCTTATTAATTACTAAAATTAAAAGTCAACCTACACCATAATTTTTTGTTCAATTGAATGTTTTATATTATATTAGAAAAATTTATATTTAAAATATACACATTTTACTCGCTGCTAATGCTGCTGCTACTTTAAACTAACAGTGGGACCGGTATGTATCATAACATCGATGATTGTTTATACTTACTTCTTCTCAGCACTACTCCATTCTTGCATTACTTTCTAGATTACTTTTGGACAGAGATGTCATTATGATGGTAAGTACTTCTTCTCTAAATGAGTTGTTCATGGGTTCGGAATTAGTGGGTTTGTCATGTGTACAGAACAAGTGTATTTTTCATGGAATCGGATTGGGTGAGTTTTTCTTGGGTTCGGGATGCGATGAACTCTTCATGGACTACTTTTTATGTTCACACATATAATACATTATCAATCCAGGGGTCTTACAAGTTACAACACTTTCTAAAACCTCGATGTAAGCATTAACTCGAAGCTCCTGGGAAAAGAAGTGAGGTATTGACTTTTGAGGATTTTCGTCAACGATCCCATGTTGAATAAATTGTTTAGTTTTCACAGATAAATTCATCGCTAAATTCTTTATTGAACTAGTTGATGAATTCGCTGGTGATAATTCATTTATGAAATTAGAACTAGTTATAAATTCACAGATAAATTCACCAATACATTCTTTATGTATGCATTCTTTAAAGAAACTTGAACTACATACAAAAAGTTCCACTGGAAGCTGAATCAAAATGCAACATTTACATATAATGGTGATTATTTCAACCGCATTATGAATTTATCTCATATTTTATTATTATTAATAATACACCAAAAATTTTCCGATTTCTATATTTAATTTAAACCACAAAACCTGCATTGGCATCTGCCATTTCATGACTCAACAGCTGAAATAAACATATAATTCGACTATTTACAGTTATATCAATGTCAATATTAATTCAGTAACAGTGATAAGAGGCAGCGAAAAACATTTATTAAAAACGAATAATCCACGGATTACAAATATGAATAAGAGGTAAACCTATATACTTACTATAGTACACGAACCCACACAAAACCCATACAGGATCACAATACAAATAACATAATAAAACTCCAATAATTGCTCACAATGGAATTCATACGACTGATTTTACAAATTCCGTCGAAGCAATACAATACAAAAATACTCAATTAAACAAATGCTATAAAATATGTTCAGTATTCATTCAATGCCGCAGTCCACAATGACGCACAATACTGTGTGGCGATCTTACAGCAAATTAATTACATTCGAAAACTGAAACCTGCTCATTCATATTAGATGAAATTTCATTACATTGTGTCATTCAACAAAATGCATAACTATTACAAATCATTAGCAAAAAAGCTGCAATAGATTAAAACGACCATAATAATCGGTATGATATACGTATACCCATAATTGAAAGTATTCGCAGTATAGAACGAAGACGCCTATTATTTAATTTTAAATGTAATCTATATTAAGCGGACAAATCAATCGAAGCATTTCAACAAATTACAAATGAAAGACATAAACCAATAGATAGTCTCTACGTATATGTCAATCAAAAGTATAGGCATATTTATTGTATTGGAAGTGTTTGTGATTATAACTTGATAATCTTGGATGGATCAAGGAAGGAACTTCTAAAATTGCAAATCTCAGAAATCTTATTTGAATCGATTCGAATTTAGCTGCGTAGTTAAAAGGTATTATTGCGACCAAACAATGATCGAATACAATACGAACTATAGATAGTTTATGAGACTTATGAACAGAAGCGCCTATTAGCACGAATAATTACGTATAATTCAATGTGTGATTTAAAATTTAGTTTACTATATACATCAATGTATTCAACTCCTATATCAAGTGTCCTGCCATTATTATTTAAAATTTTACCATTGAATTGGTAAAAACAATTTTTAAATTAGAATATTAAGTGTAAAGTTTATAACTTTATATTCGATATAATTTGAAAAGATGTTGTTAACAGTACACCATTCATGCGGAATGCAATAATCGTTTTTTGTAAATATAGAATATGTTCATCATATAAGATTTTACAGCGACACGAAAACACTTTTAGATCAATATTTTTTTATGAATTGACTAGAATAAGGCAATCGCAACAAATTCTAGAAATCTGCTGCACTCAATTTTGACAGCTACTCCGATTGATATTTTTTGTATATAGTTCTTATAATAGTTTGCATTCCAAATATGCGAGTACAAATTGAATTATTATAGAACTATCCAAAATTTCAAGCTATACACTTATAGACGTATTCATCCAGAGTACAAATAACATAAACATATTTTTTGTGGGAGAAAACCCAAAAATTCTTTATTCAAAATATTTTCCATCACTAGTTACACATTTTGTCCACCTTTCATGCAATTTGTGGATACCACGCCAAAAAAATTTTTGTACCTTTGATGAAAACCAGTCAGAGACCCAATTTTCGAGTTCTTCAGACGTTTTGAAGTGCTGGTCATTAAGGGCGTGGCGCATCGATGAAAACAAATGGTAGTCTGAAGAAGCCAAGTCTGGTGAATAAGCCGCATGCGATAAAACTTCCCAGTTAAGCGCCTCTAACGTTTCCTTGACCGGTATTGCTTTGTGTGATGGTGCATTGTCATGTAGGAAAATTACCTTGTGTTGTCTCTTTTGATATTCTTGTCGTTTTTGCAGCAAAGCACGGTTCAAATTGTCATTTGTCGGCAGCGATCAACATTAACAGTTTCACCAGTTTTTAGAAGCTCGTGGTACACCACACCTTTTTGATCCCACCAAACACAAAGCATTCTTTTCTTACCAAAGCGATTTGGCTTTGCAGTCGATGTTGATGGTTGACCTGGATTAATCCATGATTTTTTCCATTTAGGATTCTTAAAATAAATCCACTTTTCATCACCAGTCACGATTCGATCCAAAAAAGACTTCCTTTTGTATCGTTGAAGGTGCATTTGACAGATGGTTTTTCGATTTTCTTGTTGCTTTTCAGTCTAATCATGTGGCACCCACTTATATATATAATGATAAGGAAACATATACCATATATCCTTCGATATTTCCATACTGGTGAGTTTTTGTATGCTCCAGTTCGCAATAATTTACCAACTTGACCGTATAATGATGTTTCTTTCAATTGATTGTTGAAATCTATATTAACATTTTTGAACCCAGCTTTCATATTAAATAAAGGACATTTAATTGAAGTGTAAACATCATTTTTTGTTATTGCGCATACATAACATATATGCGAAAAATGTTACTATACTATATTAGTATTATGCAAACAGAAGAAAAGCACTGCGGAAACACATTGTTTGTTTGTAAAATTTTTAGAGGAAACGTATTCCAAATATAGATAATATATGACTTGAAAAAAGTGTGGCTTCTAAAAATAATAAAACATTTGGGCAAAGTGGTATGAAACCATCACAACAACAATCATTACGAAGAACGCAAGTAATCCAATCGATGCACAGACTACTGAAATAATACGAATATCCCGAAAGACACGATATATAGTATATTCTGTAGAATTTTCAAGGGTAAAAAATATATGTTACAAATATCTTACCAAACTCTGCGCTGTGTATTCACCAGATAATTCTTTTATATTGGGTTGGAATCCATTCCTAATCCGAAATTTATGTTCAAAGGTTTTAAATGCGAAAAATGCTTTAACTATTATATTTTAATTTAATTTGTATAACATTGAAATATCTTTGATTTACTCAAAAAATGATGGCGTCACATTTGTACATCCAATTATGGAACCAATAGCCGAATGCATAAATGATGTATCAAAAGTGACTTTATTAGTATTTATTTTCATTGATTTAAAATATTCGCAACTGTAATCTGTATCGGATTGCATCGTTGTACAAACCGTTACTGATTTTTTTGTGAATAATTTTACACGTTCACGTAATATACGTTCTTCATAGGATGGATATACATCAACATTTCAATTCAATTACATCAATAATTCAATTAGGTATTTAAAATTATTTAATCTAAAGTGAAAAATAATGTTGTTCTAACTATACATTAATAAATGAACTATAATAATAATATACACTTACACAGCCATATCGGCGGCGTATTGTTTTAATGTGAATAATATCAATAATATGCTATAAGGCATCGGCATGATATATAGAAAACTAGCAATGGTACATATATAATACAGCATCTGTGCAGCGAGGAGGACATGACGGTGATGAACAATAAAAACTATAATATACGTTAGTACTAAATAATTCTGTGTTTATGCATAAACAAATACATATTCACTACATTATTACATTAAGTCTTAGACATTTTGTAGTACATAACTTACCAATATATAGAGGCATTGTTTATTTTACATTTAGATAGACACATGCATTCATTCTCATGGTAAATATCAAAAAAGATCAAACATTTTTGGGATTCCATCATCCATTTAAGAATAAAAAAAAATGTGTATTTTTTTTCTCTTAGAGTCTATTTATTTATTTTCCTTTCAAATATTTGTTCCATATACATAAATATCGTATTAATACGTTACACGTACTATATAGAGGTTTTTAGGGCAAAAGCGCCGTCGATCCTGTCCTACCATAATTGTATAACACAACTCCTATAATAGTGACAGATTTTTGATGATTTTTGTGATATTTTATGGCATTACATGTTTAAATTAATCTGTTTCATCGATTGGATTAAGACTAAAAAGCATACACCTTTTTATTTGGACGGATTTATTCTCCGTAAAAAATACATTCGATGCAATACTCAAAAGCATCTGTTTTGGATAAACAAATAATTTCAAGTGTTTGCGGATATAGAATTTTATGCTTTCTAAATTAAGCGACTTACTGAGTGTTGTGTTTTGGGTTACACGGAAGGAAATATCATGAAACTGTAGACATTTTTTAAAAATCGGTTCACAATACCAAATCCATATATTAGAAAGTCAGTCAGGTTAGCTTTCGAACAGGTGGTGTACGCTCTTTGAAGATATAAAATTCTATCGATTCTTAAACATTTAAAATTTAAATTTACAGACATAATTTCATAGTTAACAGTGGTGCATTTTAGAAGTGTATGTGTATTTTGAGTGCGACGAATATCACAACCATGCTGGATTATTTACCCGATATCGCAGTGTCCCGCTGCTAAGTGCCGCACTAGTTTCAGATGTGTTGCTTGTTTGATTTACCTAAAATCCTTCTATTGTCTAAATAGGTGCAGAAAGTACAAGAACTAGTCTAGACTGTCTATACAGTTTGTCATGTTGTCATGGCGTCTCATCGTTTCTGATGTTCCCTACTGAACCCATATTTTGATTAGTTCCATAGTGTGAGAGTTCTCGCATTTCATTCAACACCATTTGGTATAGTAGCACTTTTCTCTATATGACAGTTTAATCTTGAATACATAACTAAATATGCTTAAATACTTATGATAGACCTCCTGAAAACGCTCAATTCGTATCAACGATTCTTCAAAGGCCCAAACTGCATTCATTTTGTCTTTTTAGTGAATGGAAAAACAAACACAATTCAAAAGTGTAGATTTTTGTGTCAACATAAAATACAAAATTTAAATTAAAATCAAATAAACTCTACCTTTTATAGAGATATTTATTTTTATTAAAATTTGTATAACTTTGGTAAGTAATGTAAGGATCAGAAACGACATAAAATTTATATATTATTACAAATTTACGCTGTACTGCCAAGGTCTTATATAGCGTTATCCATAATTTATCACCGTTTTACGATTGAATTTATACCACACTCACAACTCAATTATATGCATTTTTGTTATAAAATGCAAATGAATCAATCCAAATTCAAATATTTAAACAAGCTATTTTTAGATATAAAACAAGGAAATTTCCAGGACCATAAGGATACTTTTTAGATTTCTGCATATAACAGAGAATTTAAATGGCATAATTGAGTTGAACCGATGTAACAAAGTTCAAGGACATTTCAAGGACCTTATATACATATTATTTTTGCTTTGCTTCACATCATGTTTTTAGGAGAATTAAACATATGCAATTTTTTTACAAACTAACATCTCTTATAGTAAACATTATTAAAGGAACCTATTAAGAAATGATTCCATAATAATACAATATATACCATTTCAAACCAACATGCAAAATTTATTCACAAAATTCATTAGAAACATTAAAATTACCACGTTTATAATTATAAAAACACTGTTCTCCTCCTAAATTGAACTTTATACTTATACCAATTGATTGTATGTCTTGAAATTTATTTGATCCGCATACCGCATTTTTTAGTTGAATATCACTTAAAAAACCGACAGCATTTGTAAATTTATTTCCTGCATTTCTATGGTTATTTTTCACTTTTAATATGAACATTATTGCGAGCATCCATTATTGAAATTGATTTCGACCATATCAAAGCAATAATCAATGGCGGGTTGTGACAAAGCACAACTCTTGACTTTGCAGAAAAATCAACAATGTATTGAAAATTTTTTAAAACAATATTGTGACTACGTAAGAAAAAAAAACTCGATTTATTGGTACCTCATGAACGTAAAGAAATTTGTTGAAAACATCGCATCTTCGACAGCCTTATGAAATGCAATTTGTAAATTGAAAATGATGCTGCGGCGCAATCACCACGTTGAACCAGCTCAAGAAAACATATCGAAATCTGTTATAAACATCAAAAGAAGTATATATTTTATCAGTTTGATGGCATTATCCGGAGGATTTATTTATTTTGAATTATTATACCTTGCAATTAAACGAACAATTCAGATGAATAATGTAATTTCAGAAAAGTGACCAGAATTATGGTCGAATTGAAAAGGTATTGTGTGTTACATGAGCAGACCACCACTCATACATCTTTGGGCACTCGGCAAAAATTATTATATGTTGACACTTCCATCATCAGATTACCAAAATTTATTGAATTGTAAGAATTTCAATAACGATGTTGATAAAACTTATATTTATTTCAGTTTTTTGCTGATTGCAAAAGCTCATTGGTCAAATTTGAACGATACGAACGAATAAAGTTATGTCGTTTTATGAAAAAATTACTGCAATTACTTTGTGTTAAAGGCAATATTTTATATAAAAACAATTCGATGTTTATTTATAAAAAATATCTTAGACTTAAGTATTTCCGAGCTAAAATAATTATAAATATTGCGCAACATATTCCATTCAATTTAACTGATCCGTTATCAATTCAATTGATGTTGTATATAACATTGTGGCTTTTACCCTATATGCAATGCGTAAGTTTTCGTGTATTTTTTTTCTAAAAATATTTTTCCTTTTGTTGTATACTGACGATATAATGTATTATTATTTTAATTGAATAAATGCCGAAATATTTAAGTTACTCATCCGATGGCCATCACAATTATATGCGGATGAATTGGAGTTATATAGCATTTGTTGATTATGTTGAAATTACCGCAAGTTACACTACAATACCTACCTACAAACTAGCAACGAATTGCTGAAATTGTAATTTCTGCTTTCCTCGCTTAATTTTGAACTAACTACGATCGCATGGTTGTGAATATTTCATAAATTATTTTTCTGATAAGTCATATTTTTCACAAATTAATAGTGAAAGTAAATATCATTCACGACCATTTTAAGATATATTCATTGTGAGCGACTTACTCATTATTTGTCATTATTTTTTAATAGTACTACAATATTATAATCATTGAAAATATATTGTTAGCTGCTATCTACGCACTATTTCCTATTTATATTTTCTAAATGTACATAAATATAAAATAAACAAACAAATAAACATTTGTTACTTCCTCTTAATACATATAACGAAGATATTTATTCAAATACTTGACAAATCTATCAGCCAAAGGAGTTGTTTACATTTAAAATTCTTAAAACTCACAGCACAAACACTCCCCACACAATTCATTGAATTTTATAATCTTCATTTTATTGTAAATTATATATGTATTTTGGTTTAAGGACAATTATATTTCTGTAATTGTACAAATAAAACTTGCGTACAAACAGAGATAGACGCATCCAATACACGATTTATCTTTCCAGATGTCCAAATCATTATCATAAATATTATTTAATAATTTGTTTATTATTCTTAATCTGTTTTTTTAGTTTGAATATATTTTCGATAAATACATTTAAAAATAAAACTTATTATACAAATTATTTGTGCGTTGAGTGTGGAAGTTATCAAAATATATTAATATTAAAATTTAGTATACATATTTATTACGCGTATATTTTGTGACAAAAACAATAAAGGGACTGGTTATTTTTAACTTATTTGGCCAAAAATATTGTACAAAATTTTATTTACTGACAATGAGATATGTAATTCTATTTCAAACAAGCAATCATTTTGTATATTGAAATGCTAATTGAAGGATGAAGGACCTAAGAAGAGTGTTTCTTTAAATTATGCACGCTATACTTGGTGGTATATATGAAACCGAATTTAATTTGATGTTTTAAGGATCAAAGAGATTTTTTGAAATTTTGCATCCGACACTTCATGCGAAAAAGAATTAAACAAGAAATTTTGTACATTTTAAGCACTTTATAAAGATCTCTTATAGATATAATAGAGAAACAAACAAGTAATTGAGTAGAAATGGTGTTCCAAGGATCAATGACATTTCCATGTACTTATAAGGATAATTTTTTAAATTAGGAATGCGATCTATTAAAACAACATAAGTTTACTCAATCAATCTTGTCTAATTCAATTTCATATGTGTTTTTGTATGCATAATATCAAAAATATCAGTTTGGGATAATTGAAATATTATTATAATCTTTGAAACAGTAATTTCATTTCCAACCGTACGTTAATTCTCTTTACAATGAGGTCTCGCATATATAATTTGAAAAGGAATATCCTTGTATGATCCTTGAAATGTTCTTGATCCTTGAAATACTATTTCTACACGGATTTTTATTTATAATTCTATTACATATGAGTTATCGCATACATATTTTGAAAAAAATATCGTCACAATCAGTTACAGGAAATGTCTTAATCAGTTACCATTGGTATTCAAATTTTTAAAAAGCTAATGCATACTCAAATAATATGCATTTTTAGAATATGCAATATGTTTATGCAAAAGTGACACTTATCAGAGATCATAAAAATATGATTTGTGACACTAATTTGGGATGACACTTATCTAATTATGACACTTATCAGACGTGACATTTGTTGGATATACACTAATAATTAGTGTCTATTGCAAATTTTTTACAACTACATTTAAACATAAAAATCTAAAGGTACTTTAATCACTTCAAAGTATTTTAAATACTTTATGTATGTGAAATGAATGTCAAAATCAAGGTGCTCGGTAATTGTCACTCTTCAAATTTTCTTCAGAAATATATTGTAATAAAATAATCACCGCACTAACAAATGCTTCGATTCAATAAATTAAATTGAAATATTGTATTGTATTAAACTGAAATAAAATTCAAATACAAATCGTCAAATATTTTCCATCAGGTTTATAAGATATAGTACTGTTTGAGTTCTTCGGAGTAAATTCCAGCACCCGATATGTTTTCCATCAAGAATTCATAGTAAATATTGTGATCGCCGCCGATTCGCTTTCAGTGAGTGTCCCATTTTCAATGAAAGTTTTACGACACCATTTCTCATACCCCATTCTTTTGAGGACATCAATTGACATTTACCAAATTTGTGATAATCAATTTTTACAAGATTCAGAACTCTTCTATACCCATAGAATGGTTCAGTTTGATGAGGAAAACAGGGACGTGACACTATTTGTGCTGATAATAATAGACTTTTTATTTATAAATAATTATGAAAAAGCATTACAACAACCGTGCCGTTATGCGAACACCAGCTAATCCGCAGCTGTTTTAAATCCAACACTAAAGTAATTACGTTTTCAAAAGTCAAGTATCAACACTCTGCTGATAACTTTCTACGATTTCACAAGGTATTGCTTACAAGGAAGGTTGAACCCAGACTGTTAATGAAGAATACTATTTATGTGTTTTGTATCGTTTATGGTGGATAATTGTTCGACTTAGATCAGAATATCTAGAGGATGAACTGCTGTTATTATTGCAACTTAGAAGACCAAAAGAGTAAATAATTTTTTTATGAAAAAAAAAACGGATATCACTATTCGGCCACCCTCCTCGTATTCGCCTGAACTATCACGGTATGATTATTTTCTGTACCCAAAACTGAAAACCGCCATGTAAGAAACCTTTTAAACGATGAAGTTCCAACAGCCATTCAAGCGGGCGTGAACCTACTGATGAAGAACAATGCTATAACTGACACAAAAAATCTTTGCATTAGTTTCAAAATGTGCCAAACGCTGTATTAAGTCAAATGTAACCTATTTTCCTTCAAAAATTATTATATTTTCTGTGTATTTTCTATTCATTTCCACAAATTTATAAATTTTATTTAGCTTTCAACAATTTAATTTTGTAATTTCTATTTTTAAGATTTAAGTACTTATAAAATGAAAACAAAAAAATATTATTACATTAATAAGTATTTTAATTTATGTAAATTATATCAATGTGTGTATGTGTATCAAGGACGAAGCGTTACAATATCACTATGCATTTTTCTGTTATAGTCGAGTTGAAAGTTGGCGATACATTATGAAAAAAAATTGGTATGTTTCGTTTCTAAATTTTCGGATAATTGGCTTTTAAGAATTATCATCTTTTTGAAATACGGACCATAGTTTTGTGTATACAGAATTTCAAATTTTATTCAATTTCCAATCTTTCATAAAAGAGATTTTGAAAACCGATTCCCGCGTTCAAAAGATATGACCGATTTGCCATTTTTGGTCAGTAAAATTTTGTATGAAATATTGATACTGTTAATACAATATTTATACCATTTGGGTGTTCACTTTATACAGCACCCATAAAATTCTTTAAATTTTATCTGTCATCGGTTGAAAAACCAGGACATATCTTTTGAATGCGTGAATCGATTTTCTAAAATCTCATTTCTATAGAAAATTGAAAATTGATTATAATTTGAAATTCTGTATACAAACATTTAAATCCATTATAACTATGGCTCGTATTAATTATTTAAAATGATGATAATTTGTAAAAACTCATTTGCCCACGCAGTAGTACTTTTTGATATTATTTCTGGTGTAGTTAAGCGTTTAAAATTCATTGTTTAAGACAATTCATTAAGAATTTGTACAAGATGTGTATAATCTCCAGGCAGAGTAGTACTTCTTGCATTTCTTTCTGGTGTATTTAAGCAGTTAAAATTCAGTGTTTGAGACAATTTATTAAGCGTTTGTACGAGTTGTGTATAATCTCCAGGCAGACTAGTACTTCGTGAATTTCTTTCTGGTGTATCCAAGAAGTTAAAATCCATCTGTCTTCGCCACTGAATTTGTGTATGATGCAATGTATATTAGAGTGATATTTTGTAAAGCATAAAACTAAATACCCATAATAAGGAAGTTTATAAAAACATTTACAAGTTGTATAAGTTTTGTACATTTAAAAATGTTATTGTAAAAAATTTGTTTCTATATTTTCATTATTAATAATATGTTTATTTAACAAATTTTGTATTATTATTTCTATATAATATTATAAATACGAAGAAGTACGCGTACTATATTAAGAATATGTACACCGTCTGTCCCATAATAAACCGGAATGGATTATAAAAATAAAAATAAAAATAAATATAAAATTTTCACAAAAATCATTTTATTTCTATCAAAATAATCGCCATCAACGGAACAACATCACGATTTGCATGCACGTTCAACAAGTGAATCAAATGTCTTTTTTATGACGTCGCCTTCTGAATGTCTTCAACTAACGCAAATGCTATCCGTAGCCAAATGAAGTTTTGGGAATAGAAATTAGTCGCAGGGAGTGGAATTAAGTGAATATGATGATTATGATTAAACAAAAAAAAGATTATTAGTTCAATTAGATGCAATTTTTAATCGTACATTTAATTGATGCGTGGAACAAACTTTGAATTCACCTATCGTATCGACCACTTAAAATTCGATGAATTATTGTTTTCGGTATTCCAAGATCCATTTCGATGAATTTCGCTAAAGATTTTTTAGAAATTTTCACGAAATCATTCACTTTTTCAGTGGAATTTGTTTAGTGAATTGCTTCAGATGGTCGATCTAGATGTTCATCATCATCATCATCATCATATGGTTTCTTTGCTCTCTGAGAATCACATATCCTATTTAAAAACTTGTGCTTTTAACAAACAATTATTACCGCCTTCGCGATTTTAAACAAATCATACGTTTGATTAGCATTTTAACAATTTTAACACACAAAATTGAATTTTGATTCATTGATTTAATATTTATTTTACAAACGACACACAAAAACAGCTATAATTTTATATGTTGTATTTTCGTTTCTGTACTGAATGTAATGTCATGAAATTTTGACAGGTTGTTGAAGAACGTTCAGAGAACACAATCACATTAAAATTTAGCGGTGGCGATACGTGAGATCTATGGTTTACATAACCATTCCGGTTTATTATGGGACATAGGTTGTATGTATATTGCTTAGCTTATGTATTATTATAGGTTATATAATAATCCGTTTAAATACAAACTACAAAATATATATAACATATGAAACACCGCATTTATCTTGAATTTATATTATGTATATGTACATAGGAATCGTGATGAAGTGTCAACTGAATAAATTTTAAAAGGCAACATTAATAGCAACTACAACAACAACAATTACAATTATAATACAAAACTATTTAAGAATACTGACAAATTTCTTATAACATACAATTGTACACACTTATTCTATATAGACTTATTTTAGTATTTAAAACATACGAGTACCTAACATATCATGCACATAGCCAATAGCCATGGGTGTACATATATATATGCGACAAGTAAATATACGACGACGCTGCCGTATGAAATAAATCTATTATAAAAATTTATTATATAATCTATTCTCTATTCAATGAATTTTATCACATACTTAAATGGATATAAAATAAGAAGTAACTATGGACATAAATTTAATTTATGTTGTTAATGTGCCTATATAAAAGTGACACGTGGAATATAGTTTTTTGTTATTGTATGTGTCTCTCTGTACAATTGCATTTATTTATTTATTTATTTATACAATATTTAATTTAATGCATATCTTTTTAAATTATTAATATATTCATCCATACTTTTATAAACGAATAAATTACAATAATATACTGCTCTCGTATACATTTAAATATAAATAAATATAATTTATTAATTCAATTAAATATTCGAACAAAAATTTGTAAAATGTAAAATGTGTACGTGAAAAGTATTTCATTTTTGTCACATTGTTAAATTGGAATAATTTTTTAAAATTTAATCTAACGTGAATGCACCTATTTCTGTCCTATTGTTACTATTTTCAATCTTAGTACATTGTTGATTGTTTACTATTAGCGACTTATTTTCGTATATGTTTTTTTGTGGGCAAAAGAATAATAACTTTATTGCGGTTGAGGCAGCGTAGTACAAAAATTACAATCAAAATCAAAAAGTTATATATAGCGAAATGTTAGGTGTACCGGAAAATTCTATCCATTTCGGTTACAACTATAAGTTCCACAAGTATGCTCAAATTCATTTGACCCATATTTGGCTCTCTCCATTTAATACTGCGAATGCATACATATACTGACCTTTCCAATGAACTAAAACGAAGATGATTCATGTTAGAATATTAATTGCGCGAGATGCGATCGTGTAACCATTGTACTAATTCCAACAAGGAAGAAATGCTACAGAAGCGTTTAGAAATTTACTGAAAGTGTAAAGATAAATAATATTTAAATAATGATTCATAAGTCACGATCTATATGGGCTACCATCTTTGATCGACGCGACTGATTCAGCTCAACAAACCATTTTGGACCAAAACTATAGGATTGGTGTGGAAATATTCGAGATGGGTGCCACGCATGAGTTAAGTGAGAATAATTTAAATGATTGAGTCTTCAATTTTTACATGTCTGTTTACACGGAGCAAAATTGTACCCTTCTTGGACCGGATGATAATTGCGCGGATTACTTAAAAAAAAACATCGTAAGGAAAAGGACATATTGTGAATCCGGAAAAAACCGACCCTCCTCCAAGTCTAAACCGAAGTTGAACCTGAATAAGAGAATCTTGTGTATATCGTGGGACATTCGAAGACCAATACATTTTGATCTTTTGTAACCGAACGAAAAGCTAAAGTAGGAGAGGTACTGTCAGAATGTTGGATGATAATAAAAACAGCACTCCAACGAAAGAGGACGACGATGTTCAATAGAAAGGACAACATGCTGCTTCATTATAATGCCTGGCCACATATTGATTTGGCGACTAGTCAGAAACTCGCAGTGCTAGACTAGGAAAATTCTGTCGTATCCATCAAACTCCGGAGAGCAGTAACACCCTCCGATTATCATTTGCCCACATAATGATAAATAAAAAACAATTAACGCAGATATTAATAAATTGTATTACACTTTGTATATATATAGTTGACATTTGGTGAGAATATAATCCATGTGATTAAAATCCCAGGATATTTTTATTTGATACAATTTATACTAATACTGCACTCATCATACTCTAATATTTCTTAAATATTGCATGCAATAATATTGAAGTCTATAGTGCCTTAAATGTTACGTGGAACAGTTTTAATTTCATTGGTCGTGGCGTGATGCGCCATTTTTGTAAACACTTGTCTAAATCAGTCTGAACTTTAGTTTATCATAGAAGCTCAGTATTGTATGTAAAAGCGTAAAGTAAAGCATTAATATGGCACACCGAGTCAGTTGTGTACATTCGTTTGACCATATACAATTTCTTAATTTCGAGATTTGACTTCAAGACATTTGATAGAAATGATGAGTCATAAACTTACGAAGTAAACCCTAATGCCTTATGCTTTATCGAAAGTCTGCCGGTAATAATATTCAATGTCGAATAATATAATTTGTTTTGCAAGTCACCACTTGTCTTAATAACCACACACGCTGTGAACTTAGTTCAGTTGTTGAAGGCAGTTGTATAAACTGAAATTGGTTAGATTTGGAATTAGTTTTCTTTGAATGGGAATTCTAATTGATTTTAATATTTTGATGAGCAATTTTTTTCGAAATAACTTGAGATAATTGATACTGTATCATTTATGGTTAGGTTTTGGTATAACATAAGTATTTGTGTCAACTTCCATTATTATCCGGGAATATCTTTTTAATTGTTTCTTAATATATTGATATGTAATGGATCTATCTTTTTCTAATAACTTCTGTAACAGTTTACCTACCACCGATTTCATATTGTAACCAGATGTTTTCTTTGGTGTATGTTCTACTTTTCGAATTGTGTTTGAATTTTAATTGGTTGATTGTTTTCCTGATCTCTAATTTCTTATGGATGTGTTGTGTTTAAACGAGTATTGACGAATTATAAATATTCTTTATGTTATAAATTAGTTTAATAAATAATAATTGAAATTTAATAATTTCAGCCTGAAAATGACTATTTTTAACATTTCGTATAGGTGCTTAAAGGGGTATTAAAATCTATACACGGGCCTGATTCTAAATAACAAAAAAAAATGTGATCATTCACAGCTCAGAACGGTTTTATCGAAAAGCATATGTTGCTGACTATACTTTATCATCATCACTGCTGCTAGCCCATTTTCCATTTGACATTTTTTGTGCAATAGGCACGAAGAATGTGTTTTTTTTCGGGCCCGCTTTAAGTTCTTTGTGTGTTAAATTTGGCAGGTAATCTTTAATTTAATTAATTGTTGATACTGCGTTTAAAGAAACGATCACGAAGTGCATATGAATAATTTTTGTTTAGTTCCTTTTAATGCGTATTCATTTTTGAATTTCATATATGCATTTAATTCATTATTAATTATTATTAGATCCTGAAATTAGAGAAAATAGGATTGGACTCAAAAAATATCTAAATACAAAAATTAAATCATATTTAACTGCGATATGGCAGTTATTTATGGCATTTAATTTCATTTAAAAGTCGTTTATAGTTTCTTAAAATTTAAATTCAATCAAATTTTCTATTCGATCGTTTATAGGAGTGGATGAGTCCAATCCAATGTATAGGTGCTTTCACATTATAAGTATTTAAATTTTTATGACATATCATTTTTTAATAACAGAAAACTATGCATTTTCACATTCTTGTGTCCAATTTTGTACATAATATTATGCATATAAGAAGTATAACAGGTTGGCCCAATTTAAATCTGGACACAGTCTATCTTATATAGTATGGTCCGTTAATCGATTGTCTACATAGTTATATTATCAATGACTTTGACTATATTGAATTTGCTTACTTTTGGAAGTCATAATGGAATTGCCGTTTTCGAAACCAAAATTTCACTTAGCAACTTCATTAGCAGCTTCGTTTTTCACAGTAAATACGGACGAATAAAGTATTCAGCCGTAGCACAATCTAAAGGTGACTAAAGAAGCAGCTTCATTAAGAAATCGTCAAATGAAATGAAATTGTTATATAGTTTTTATATAATTCGTGTTGGTTTTCTTGACGCTCATCTTCATCTTCTCATCCGTCTTTGCATTAAATTAATTGCAAATATTTCTTTCTTGTTCTTGTATCCATATTAAATGAATTTCTCGATAAATATAAGTCTGGAAAATGTAAAAATCCAACACGAGCAGTACAGCTTTGTTAGCTAAACATCAAATGAAATTTCGTAAATTTAAAATAAACGTAATGGCAACGTAAGATGAAGTGTAGCGTCTAATGAATCTGCTACGTGTCCGTGTCTTTCATTTATAAATTGTTAAAGTTTAATTAAAAATATTGATTTGTCATATGTTGTCTACTTTCGTTTTGAAATTTTATACCATACCAAATATGGATTGTTTTAATCCAATGGATGGAATTCACTCATGATTATATAATTCTTGTATATAGCGCAATAAGTTGTTGTGTTAAATGCCAATTAAATAATATTAAAATTCAAAATTTATATCAACACGCCAGGAAATGGCATCCACTTAAATTGATCTAACTTTTGATCTAACATATTATTTGTACGTGTACGTTAGAATTTTTTATGTTTCTCATATGAATGAATAAATAAATAAATAATTAGATTTATATGAACATTTAATAAATGTATTGATTAAACTGTTAGTGCAGCCGCTGACTCAAATACCACTCAATAATGTTCTTTTATGGATCACCTGTGATAGATCATATAGCAGAAGTTTTACTATATGAATATTTCTTTATATTTACACTTAAATGTATTGCAAATACAATAGAGATGTGTCTACCCACTGAACTTTCCCGTCTTCCAGCACAGTTAACTATTACCGTTGATTGACCAGACATGTGTCAAGACAACTTCGCACAACTCAGCCGCATTACAGTCAAGTTAGTAAATTACTCTTTACGTGAGTGAATTTAACAATTCATCAATTGATCTGTAATCTGTAATTATATTTTTAATTATACGATTAATTAAGTCATTTAATTATTGTGTAGTGTTACTGAATGATTCGTTGGAATCAAAGTTTGCATTAGATGAAAATGGCTAGTAATTTAACCACATCTACAATGAAATATGTTAAGAATAATTTGTTAATGTTCCCATATTTTCTTAATATAGCTATAAATAATATTTAACCGGCTATTATTGTCGGCGGTGCAGCTCAAATATAATGTTTGCGTATCCAAATCGTGAAGCAGGATCACCCTGTTACCAAATAGTATATAAAAAATATTAACTAAATTAAATCAAATTATATTCATTTTTGAATACAGAATATTTAGATAAATTATTCTTATCCTATCTATAAATTTCGTCTTATAAATAAATAGAATATAATATACGTGTGTACGAACGGTTTTCTACGATATCAATATATATGCGCACCACACTTATTTCTGTCAATATTTATTTATTTGTATTTACATGTTCATATTATATATATTATTTTTAAAAGTATTGTATTTGTAATACTTGCTTGCCTATAATATTGTGTAGAAAGGAACATAATATTTACTTATTAGAAATTTTGAATATTTGTATAACAACACGATTAGAACAACAACAAAACCAAACCAAAATATTACATATATATTTTTAGTATTATAAAGAATGTGTAATATTCAGAAAAAATATTCTAAAATCTAAACTTTGACTCATTCATACATTTTTATTATAAATATTATTATATTGTATGTAATTATAGATATAAGCTACAGTAGCTCACAATACTATTCACAAACAACATATTCATTTGAGTGTATCCAATAAAATATATAAATTAGAATATTTTTATAGGGACTTTCATTAATTAAGAGCTTGCAAGTATATTGAAAACAACTGCAAAATTGAAAGAGTGATTACAGTAACAATAAAATTTCACATTTACAGTGCGCTATATTTCTATTTTTATAATAATATAGGTATACATGTATGAAACTGTCGCTTAAAGTATATAATAATATCGGCTAAACTAATTTTATGAGCTAACAATGTAAACAACACATTTGCTTTTCGTTTGTTGACCACGTCTTGTTTTGTACCAGAAAAAAGTGATGTTTGAAGGAAGGTTTGTTGTTATTATTTCATTTGAAGAAAACTATGCGGTGCCGAAAATCTTTGAAAACTTTATCTGAAAGATGGTACAGAGAGTGGTTTCAATGTTTCAAAAGTAATGGATTGGATATCTTAGTATTTGGTGTATTTTTATGTCCGTTGACACCGCGAACGAAACTGTCAATATTAATCAATATCTGTTGTAAAAAAACTAATCAATTTGTAACCATGATTACAATAAGAGAAGTAATCAAAATTTTCCAAAGTCACCATAACAGGTCACAAATCCGGTCATATAGTAACGTTCATTACTACACCGCATTTCGTCTCCAAATGTAGCTCAGATCACCACTGGTTCAGATCGATGACACCTGGACTAACTGTAGTGCTTCCACAATTATGAGGACTGTATAAAAATTACTTCGATTCTTCGGTATATACAGCATTTTTAAAGAGGAGAAATTTTATTTGCATGTTTTTCATATAAAAATTGTCAAAAAAAAATGGACAGTTGGTTGCATCTAACAATTGCAATTATATTAAACCAAAAATTATTTCTAGTATTACCCAAAATTAACGTGTAACAAAACGAAGAAGAAAGTCATTTCATTTAAAATTAAAGTTCAGTTTAATTAAAAATAGTTTGATTTCTCTACTATACACACACACATCCTCGTATAAAGGTTCTGCCGTATTCTCGTCTATTATTTCATAGGGTATGGGCTACATAACTGAGAATAATTGTTCTATAAAAACTGAACGATGAAGAGATGAATGAATTACTTCTTTCCAACTATTTGCCAGATTGTGTAATATAGATCTACTATGACTGTACGTGTATCCATTTTCATAAAAAGCGACATTCATAAGCTAATTCAGACTTTCCACACACTATTTCTTGTTTCCCTGTACGTTTCTTGTGTGTGCGGAGTTTATAGAAAAATATGATTTGGAATTATAAGGAACAATTCAGCATCTACACGGGTACACGGTTAAAATTCGTATAATTGTGAATGTATTATATACCTGATCAGGTTATGTTATCTTAACATTAGAGCAATCAATGATTCCATCTATATGTTCGGCAAGCAGTTCACTTCGAAAAATACTCCAGAAATTGTGTGTCTTCTTCTATTTTATATATTTAATAAATAATTTAAATACAATTCAGTCAGTAGATTTTTAATACCCGTTTTATAATTCTGTAAACAATTGATTCGCCGATATCAAAAATTTCAGCTGTACTTTTGGGTATAATGATACCGCATTCGTTGCCAAAAAACTTAAAAATATTATAAGCTGGTTTAGTTGTGGCATTAAATTGTTCCTATAATAATGAATATATGTTTATTTTCATCAAGTCAACGGCATTATACTTAACCGATCACATAACAATTTCTATACAAAAATTAAATTTGCCTCTTTAAGTCTAAATTAATAAAGTAAATTCATCGCTATCAATTGGCCATTTAATAATTAATTATATTTATGTGTATTAAAGCATGAATTTGGTTAAACCTTAAATTTATTTAAATCATACTCCATATCAATCAACGCTTACAACCATAATTCTCTTCCACTTTCCACATAAATATACTGATGCTCTAGCTGCCGCCGGAGTTGCTTTAGTATTCTTGATTAGTTTTTTTTCTCTAGCAAAATTATGGCGATGTTGGCGAAGTATTTTCTTATACAAATTACTATCAATGATTAAGATTTGAGATTCACTGTATAGGTAGACTTATTTATGTTGATGAAATTCATCACATGTATAGATAAAACAACATAATTTAATGTTTAAATCAAAAACATGAATCTTTACATAAAAATATTAATAATAATTAATGATATCTTCAATTAATTATTATATTTACGAAGATTCATTTGTATTCATTTCTCAGACTAAAAAAACAAACTGCATTTTATTATTAATAATTTAACTGAAATTTATTGACACAAAAATATGATTTATTTTATGTTAATGTTTTAGTTGCGATATGTTTTGTTTTGTCATAAATTATATTATGAAATTAATCTGTTGCCTATTTTAAGTCATATATAAAAAAATGTTTATTTAATATTTTAATTATAATCATCTTATGATTTACCAACGACGAAATATATCTATTTTTATATGAAGAAATTATTTAAAATGCTTTTTTCCAGCTAATTTATGCGCATCATATCATTAATTAATGCTATGTTATACCTTAATGTCTGGCCAAATGTATTTATATATTGTTAATCTGTATTGGCTAATGAGACGATGTGTATAAAATAATTGCTTCAAAACACAGATTATAATGTACCCCACTATCCAATTCCTCGTAATGTTGTGATTCCTCTAAGAATAGTTCCCACTACAGTCGCAGCAAGAGGAAGTATAGTGTATTTGTTATATTTTGCCATCACACAAACAATAAGAGCCCAGAGGTAATCTTTTCTTTTGTACATACCTGCTCGATAATTTTTAAGTAGATGTTCTGGCGTTTCCTCTACAGATTCGCAAAATCTAATTTCATCATGTTTTGTAGATGTTTAATTTTTCTGCAGTGACCAATATAAGTATTCGCCATGTCAGAATTTTACGCCCGTTAATTTTTAGATAAATTTTTGGCCATTTTGGGTTGAATCCTGTCCCCCAATAATTATTTTCTTAAAGCTATATGTTTGTTCCATAGCATGGTCCATCTTAGTTTGTGCGTGCAGCAGCTATTCCCATATATAGTTAATTTTTCTACTCCACAGAATGGTATCGGTCATATGAAGAGTGTTGCTGATCTGTTCCATTTTGCTAGCGTGACTATGCGCAGCCATAGTATAATAATGCTATACTTTATTGTACCTACCAAGTTCATTTAGTCTATTCACGCAGTCGTAGAATAGCAGGGTATTCTGAAATTGACAATGTACCTCGTACTTACTGCTGCAATGGCTATCTGTCGTAATTGAAATGGTTTTGTTGGTATAATTTCTATGACGAAGTCAAATTGAGCATATCCATCGATGGCAAACATCCCAGCTGGGAAGAAACTTGCGAATATATCGCCATGCATCATGAGTATTTGGTTCTTGTATCAAATGATACATAATTTATATTATAAAACATAATAAAACGGATGCGGCAATGAAATTGTTTGTATGTTATTTTAATTTATTGTACATTTGCATGATGCAAAGTTTATATGATAATGTGCACAACAGTTCAAATTCATTTATATTATCATAATTATTTATTTATAGGTTTAAGAAATATATTAATGTAATCATTAAAAATGTTTATATTATAAAACACATAAACTCTCCAGATTCCTGACTCATGTGAAGAATCGTATATAATTATCTTAAACAAATGAGTATAATGATTATGACAAAATCATAATCGGAACAACAATTTGTTATGAGTATTATATAGCACTTATTGGACAAGATAAACGGCAACGGAAAAGAGACGACGATTTAAAATTTAGATTATGAAATGTTTGAACTTTTGAATATGCTTTAAGAACTGATACACTAAACAAATGCCAAACTGTTTAAAACAAATATCCAAGAACCTGGGTGGCCCGAAAAACATTTCCTCAAAGAGGAAAGCGACACACATTTTATATTACAGCGACAACGATTGTATTAAATTAATAGAGTTTGGAACCGGTTTTGTAGTTTTTGGTAACGTATCTGAATCACTTGCTTTTAATCCAATTTATGCACGAATTTTTGCACTACGTGTAAGAACGAAATTTTTCAATTTATTGACCCTCATCAAAATGTACATGCATCCAATGAGGAAAAACTGATGAGTCGAATGATGTGTTTTATGAAAAACTTATATTTACATATTGAGCTGCTACCGGCCACGATATTAAAATGTTTTTAGTGCCAAGGTAGAACAGCAAGCAATATATCAACAACTATTGGTCTTCTACAACGAATGAAAATGGACCGCGATTGATTGATTTCGCCATGTCTAAAAACATAGTTATTTATGGTACATATAATTCCCACATAATAATATTCATAAAATGACATGGAGGTCTCCAGTTGTGGTAGAACCAATAATCAAATTAATCATTTATTAATTGATTGGACGTAACTATTCAAATATAATGGAAGCTGTCCGAAGCTTTCGCCTTGTTTGAATATCGATGCGGATAATTTTTTAGTTAGGATATTGTTACGATCCATAGTTTTACCTATTAATAACACACAAATTGTAAGGATGAAATGGGCAATCGAAAGATTTAAATAGACGTCGGCAAAATAACAATTGTGCTTGGCTGCAATAGAACAACGGATAATTTTACAGATTTGTAGGAATCATGCTATGAAGGCGCCGCAGCAGAAGCAATTAAAACGACGCGGTGATGGATATAAATGATTTGTTCGAGATGATTGTAAAACTGCTCGGGATACAAGTAATGCACCCAGGTTAAAAATGCTAAAAGTGAATCACATAAACCGTTATTGAAGACTATCGCTATTATTAAAAAGGATGACAAATTGGATTGGAAATGGAATAACTGTAGAGGAATAATTTTATCTTTATTAAACATATTACCTTATAAAATGTTAGCTAGTATTCTGTAGCATAGACTTATTCCATATGCCAATAAATTGGCGAATATCATTGTGGTTTCTGCTCAGAACGATTTTGGAAAATTAAAGGTCACTGTTGATACACACCATTTCTTTTTTAACGTCAATAGCGCAAAGTTATGGAAAATTATGGATGCATTCGGAAAAACTGGTAGAATATGTGGCTACTACAACAGGCCAATTATCAACATTAATTTCTAATATTACGATAAGGAGCGGAAATATTGATAATCATTAAACGATTTTTACAAAATCGTGTCAATAATTTGCTGATGATATAGTTTTAATGGGTTTTGTCAATCCAGCTTTCGAATTGTTAAACAAAAAGCCATCGCTTGCCGATCTCAACGTAGAAATACAATCTAAACAAAATATATTTATAATGCATCGGGAATTTGAACTATTTGGGAATATAAATTAGACATTGTTATTAATTTCGATGATATATACTTGGTATCGCTAATAAATGTGGAAAATTATATTACATATGATATCAAAATACGAACCAAAAACTAAGCGTTATAAAATCGTCATCAGATAAAGGAAATACAAATTTAATGAATTCAAAAATCAAAACAATTCTCATGCTTATGCTTTCAGTCGATTCCAAGAGTAATATCCAAAAAGAATTTATTCCAAATGGTACAATGGTGAATGAATTGCCATACCCTTTTGTATTGAAATGTTTTGCTAGTTCTTATTCGTCTGCTGACACTGAAGATCCACAGCAGTAGTCGATTATTACATCAATGCAATGCACCTTCTAATTGTACGACAATTATCACTAATATTTAATTTATACATTGTTTTTGGTAAAAGAATGTGTACCACAAAAATGGAGATTTGAATTTTGAATGTGTAATATTTGCGAAACTTTTGCAGTAACCATCGTTTTCTTGTTTCCATTTATAATAGTACAAATATAAAATGTTTGTGCGCTAATGTCGAATAAATTATTATCGATACATAAAACTCTTATTATAAATTTACATACGTTACGTATATTTATATTCCTATATCATATTGCACTATTGAATTGTGTATTTAAGTATTCATTGAATCGATACGAATCGGTTAAACAAATAAAAATACAATATAATAATTTAATAACATTTTGTTCTTCATATTGTATAAGAATATACATATGCTATTAATGTTCACATATATGTATGTAGTATACCTATGTATCCGTGTACATTATTGTTTTGTACATACATACAATAAATAACAAATAATAAATTATTAATCCAATATAAAAGTTGTTTGTATAAAGGTAAAAAAATGTCTTGTTATATATTTTATTTATTATTTATATAAAAATTATAAGTTGAAATCTGATGTATTATTATTATGCGATAATACAATGACATTTTTCGGTCTATGCATAAAACATAATAAGTTATGTTAACTTTGAGTGCACTAACACAGATAATTGAATGAGAAAATAAAATATATACGAGTACCGAATACAAAATACAGTATCACCAATTGTGTTAAAGACATCCGCTTATTCCTTAAAAAATTCTATACAAAATCTCTATAATTAGTTTTTCTTGTTTGCATATTCATAATTTTCATATAGAATATTGGCAAATTGATAATAAATGTAGCCCAAATTGTTCAGATGTTCAGTAATAGTTTTCCTGTATATATATAGACCATATGTTTTTCGATACAATACCATTCCAATATATGAAAGTTATATCGCGATTTAATTTAAATTAATTTTAATTTGTATTTAATATATGTATTACTTGACATAGGTATATTTGTAATTATTGGAAAACTGTCTCCGGTCAAATTATTACTTTTGTATTTCAGGGACTATAGAAAAGCGTTGTGCAAAACCTTATTTAATTAACTGTAGAATAATCCAAAATAATAAGTTAAGAATGTGTCCCTTGATGTGGATAGATATCCCATATATAGAACATTAAGATAATATTGTTATTGAATTGTTGAATAATTTGTATTTACTGAAAGATATTCTTCTTTTTCAACTACGGCATGACAACATTTTGGCGGCAGTGTCTATTCCATCTTTTGTGTGAATTGTGTTGTATTACGAAACAATTTCTTCGGGTCATCTCATTCCGATTTATTTGGTTTATTATGCGTAATGTACTGCTGAGTGAATTTGTTTTTGTGACTAACGCCGAACGCGTACCAAATCCAAGAGGTATTTTCAGTTAAAACGAATGTTGATTGGTTCAGAAGAACATTTTTACATTTTCAACGCTTCTTTGTTGGAATACTTCTCTTCTTTTTATACTCATAACATATATAGTTTCAACCATTGTTAAAACTTTGACTTATATAAAAATGTATTGTCAAGTTCATGTGAAGCAAAAACATTATCTATTATATATAGGAATATTATGGACTTTCATTTTATCAATCAAATCAAGCACAAACTGTTTGTTTTTTTCTGCCACACCTCCATGGAGATTTACCGAAGATTGTTGCCTAAATTTTCCATATAACATACAAATTTTAAAACATTTACACAGCCCTATTTTTCAGGATTGTCTGGCATTTATTATACCTAATTTAATGTAAACTGAAAAAAAAGTACGTGGAGTCAATTAAAAAGTAACGTCAAAACAATAAAATATTAATTAATTTTGCTCCAAGGAACATGGGGTTGATTGTTAAAATGAAATAACATTTATTAAATCAACGAATAATTCATTAAAATATAATACCGAAAATGAATGGTTTTCAATGAATCACTTCGTTGGTTTAAATAAAATTGTATAATTGTTTTGATGAATATTATTTATTTTTTCAACGTGTTCTGTTTTATTAACCTATTAATCTGTACATTAGTTAATTAATGATGGCGAATTCTTTCATTCAATGAACAGGTACATAAAGATAATTTTTAAAAATGTCAGTATAATGTCAAAAACTATATAAACTTTGTACTTTGTGTAACCGGTCCTTAACTTTTAATACCACTTTAATTTTGTTTGGCATATGCTACTTATGTTATAAGTTTTCGGTTGCAAACATTCTGCTATTTTTATCCACAAACTTTTAAGTGTTTTTCATCTGCGTACAAATTATTTGTATGTTACATGTTAAGACCGCAATGTTTTCCATATCACTTCTAAGCAAATGTTTATTTAATATATTTCCGGAAAATATCAATTTCGATCAATTGTGGATAAAGCTAAATAGCTTGGTTACACGTAAAGTACAAAGCTCTTGCTTACATAAATGTATTCGGTTGCAATTTGCCGACTATTGACAATAAATTATAATTATATTTTGAAGTTTATTATTGCTGTTTTGTTTTTGGTATCCTTGCGTTATTAATGGCATTATCGCAAAAGGTAATTTTATATTAATTTCTTGTTTTCTGAATAGAATAAAATTTTAGGAAGTAGGCGAACAACGCTTATGTGCCAGCTACTGTAATAATATGTAACATCACTTCTTTTATAAATAAAAATCGAAGAATTAAATCAGAATAATATTTGAAAAAAATGTAATAAATAAATAAATAAATAAGATCGGAAAATGTAATGGAAAAATAAAGAAGGTATAAAAACTTCTTCTTCCGCTTGACTTTTATATCAGTAATATTTCTAATAATAAATCATTGTGTGACTCATATAAAGTTCTACTTTTTATTAAATCCAATATATAACATTTTTATGCATTTTAAACAGATCCATATATTTTATTTGTATATGCTCATATTGCTCATATGATGATGTTCATATAGACATATAATTTTTATATGATTAAATACCTTCTTCAGACTTCCGTCTGTCCCACAATAAACCGGAACTAAATATTACATTTTCACAAACATCATTTTATTTATGCAAAATAATATCCATCAACTCAAATAATACTTCGATTTGCACACGTTCAACAAGTGAATCAAATGATTTTTTTAATGTTTGTGATTGGAATGCTGTTGAGAACGGTGCGATCGTCGTCTTTTGAATGTATTCAACTGATGCATAACGGCTTCCTTTACAAATAAAGTTTTTTCAATAGAAATTATCTATTACAATTGCATGGAGTTTAAAGTGAATTTGGTGAATGATTAACCAAAAAAATGGTGATTATTATTTCAATTCGGTGAAATTTTTGATCATAATTTAATTGATGTGGAACAAATTTTGAATATTCACTTATCGTAGACCAGTTAATTTTCGTTGAATTATTATTGTATTCCAAACTCCATTTCGATGAATCTCTCTGAAGATTTTTTTAGAAATTTTTACTCACTTTTTCAATGTTTTCTTCAGTAAATATGCTTCAGATGGCCGATCTGAACGTTCATCATCACTTTTATAGCTTCTATGCCTTCTGTGAATCATTTATGCCATTTAAAAATTTTGTGATTTTAACACACAATTATCACCGCATACTCGATTTTAAACAAATCATACGTTTGAGTAGCATTTTTACAAATTTTAAAACAAAATTGAATGTTGATTCTTTCTTTTATATTCATTTTTCGGCCGGAGTACAACAGCTGTAACTTTATGTGTTGTATTTTCGTGTCTGTACTAAGTGTAATGGCATGAAATTTTTAACAGTTTGTTAAACGTTCACAGAACATAATCACAAACAAACTAAGCGTTGGCGATACGTGCGGTCCATGGTTTACATAACCATTTCAGCATGGGACAGAGGTTGTATATATTTAGTTAATGTCCATATATAAATATATACCAGTTTTCGCCGTACATCCATTTTAAAATTTACTCACATTTAGTTACGTCTTTTACTATGAATATATAAAATAGAAAACCAGATAATATAAATAAATTGTAGTAAAAGAAAAATTTATAAGAAATGTTCATAAACAAAAGGATAAAAAGAAAAAAATAAGAATTAAATTATAAGAAAAAAATTAATTCAATGTTGCGTTGCTTTGCGTTGTGTTGAATAACACATTTTCTTTAAAGGTTTTAACATTGTACTTATAAATATATTGTATAGTGTATAGATGGTTATATTAAATTAAGTAACAGGGTGTTCTCGAATGACACACTGCAGTGAATTAATTGAACGTTGAATAGATTTCATAGATTTTTTTTTGATTTAGAATTCTGTTTCCAATAAACAGCGGTCCCATAGACAATAAAGTAGCCGCCATAACTTTGAACTCTATAACGGAAATACCGAAAATACAGATATCAAATCAAAAATATTAAATCAAATTCAATTATGAGAGATTTATAATACGCAAAGGTTGCAAATTTTTGGATACATGTTGTCTTATTTTCATATGTTTTAGACACATGTTAGACCTGTTACTGTGTCATGTCAGATATGGTTGCGCCATTTTATGACTTTGAAATAACAAATAATTGAATGTATTTAAAGGAAATTTTTAGAAATATTTCCATAGTAATCTGACTTGAAATGATCGTTTGTATCTGTACCGCAGATACATTTACTAACGCAATTACTCGCTCAAATCTGATATCGAACGAAATATATTTACAAACTTGAGATCTATTACGATTACGATATAAAATGATACAATTTTTACAAAACAAAATCTTTGAACTTTATTAGAATGTAATCTGTGGCCACAATGTGGGGCCCACCCTTTACACGTATTTATATGAAAATTTTATACTTTTATAATGATGGCACACGATGCACTTTTATATATAAATAATATAATATAAAAATGTAAATAATAATATTAATAGCGCACAAAGCGGGTACATATACACGCCGGCTTGTCCGAAAATTAACCGGAATGGATTAAGAAAATTGCAATAACACATAATTTTATATTTACAAAAACGTATTTTAGTTATTCGAACACATTCTCCGTGAACTACGAATCGATTTGTTCACGTTCAATAATAAATATAATAATTGTGTCGCTGATTGGAATGTTGTTCATTATGACAAGGAATAGAATGTCAGCTAATTCGATTGAATATAAAGGCGAATGTTTTTAATTAAAAAAATAAACTTTCATCTCTGGGGCTTTGAATATGTAGCGGGGCGAATACGTGTTAGTCACCACTTCATTATATGAAGGTGCGGTGATATACAAATCATTAACTGTTGTAACAATTGTAACGAATTCTTCTTTTTTTTGGATAATACCTTTGCATTCGTAAAAGCAATATTAAGCATAATTTTGGACTTCATCTACGGTGACTGTCTGTTCACCACATTGACTCAACTTAATTCTGAATTCATATTGAAAATACCATATATTTCGTCACTATAGTTTTTAAAATAATTATAGTCACTTATGTCTTTGAAATGATAAATTCGGTACAATTTCTGGTCATCTAAATAATCAATTACAAACTTTGAATTCATCTTTAGCGAACCAATTTAATTACCCCCCCTATCACGAATTGTTGTTTTTTGTATTAAGATTATGATGAAGATTAAATATTGGTGGTGGTTTTATAAAAGTAACTGTAACCCGAGAGATCTATTGTGGCTCATCCTGTAAACTTCTTACAGGATAAAACACAGAGGTAAGGTTTTAGTCGTCTCCAACACGATTCTACAACCTGACCCAGCCGCAGTCAACGGAGTCTTCAAATCCCGAATTTTAAGAATCTTCATATCACAGTTCACTGCATCTAGCTTTAGATATTTCTGTTCTCCTAATCTACCTTCTGGATTACCATTCAACAGTTTTTTTGGCACACACTCCTCCTCCATCCGTAACATGTGTCCAAGCTATCTTAATCTATTGATTTTGATTGTATATAGACAATATTTGGGTAACTTATCTAATTTAAAATTGTATCTTCGCCTCCTCCAACCATTATGTTCTTTGACGGGACCAAATATGTCACGGAGTATCTTTCGTTCAAAAATCCGAGGTAATATTGTTCCTGGTTTTGTGTCAAGCACCAAGCCTCCGATCCATATATTAATATTGGACGCAATAAATTTTTATACAGCTTAACACTTAAGATCCCCATGTTAGCTTAACACTTAAGATCCCGTTGTTAGCTTAACACTTAAGATCGACATGTTAGCTTTTGCAGTTGTAGTTAAAGTCTCAAAATACATAAATCAATAACGTTACCATAGATCCGTTTATATATTACAAAATTATTTCGGTTATTTCTCTTACACAGGGTGTATACAATATACAAATACATACATCATCATTACATGTATTTACAATTTATAAAACAGAAAGTATCTTTCATTGCGCGTTGTTTGCATTGACTTTTATGTTTATAAGAAGAAAACATCAAAAGATGTTATAATAATAATAATAATAATAATAATAAATAACGCATAAATATGATATTGATATTAATAAATAAATCAAACTTCTAATATAATCATTATCACTCTTTGTAGAAATTTAAACGTGCATTAATTCCATATGCATCGCATAATATTAATATTCATAATTGTTGGATGCTCACTCACTCATTGACTTGACAGACAATTTCATGATTGATTTAATTTATAATAATTTAAATTCTTTCCATTACCACAGATTTAAATCCACTTTAACTATATCACATTTATAATGCTAATCTTTCTGTCTCGTGCTATGTTTCAATGTTTAATCTCAGTAACATTGAAGCTACATATCATTATTAAATAATAATTGGTTTGAAATGTTATATAATATAAATATGCGGAAATGAAAAGATAATTTCTATAATGAAATTTCGTTGTAGTTTTAAAATTTTCTATAATAGGTATAGCAGTATGATTTGATCGTTGACAGTCGCCTAAAACGATGACGGTTTCAACTGAAAATTTTTTTGTGAACATAGTCACTTTAGATCTTTATCATTCAGTTTGTGTTGGTAGCTAAAAGTGTAAACAACATATTTTTTTCGTTTATTGAAAATGTCGTCTTTTGTATCAGAAAAATCTGATTTGCAGTTTGTTGTTTTATTTTTTCATTGGAAGAACACTGCTGCTGAAAGTCATAAAATTCTTGTCGAAGCTTATGGTGAACATGCTTTACATTAAAGTCATTGCAGAAAGTGGTTGCAACGATTCAAAAGTGGTGATTTTGGTCAGAATGACAAAGTACGTGAAAAACCACCTAAAAAATTTGAAGATACGGAATTGCAATCATTATTGGATGAAGACGATGCACAATCGCAACACATAACTGGCAGATCCATTAAATGTATATCAAATAACTATTTCTAATCGCTTAAACACAATAGCGGGTAAAAGATGCAAAAGGAAGGAAAATGGGTTACATATGAATTGATTGAAAGAAGCAGAAAGTAAATCGTAAAACAACATGTGAAATTTTGATTGGAAGACAGCTAAGGAAGTCGTTTTTGTGTCGTATTGTCACTGTGGTGATGAAAAATGGATTTATTTTAATAATCTTAAACGAACTAAATATTGGACTGATCCAGGTGAACCAGTAAAATATCCATGAAAAGACGGTTTTTATTTGTATTTGTTGGGACCAGAAGGGCATGCGGTGTATAATGGATTGTTGAAACCTGGTCAAACTATTACTGGTGAACGCTACTAACAACAATTGATTCAATTGATTCGATCAAATCATATTGCTATACCTATTATTTTGTCATTTTAGTATGTAATAATTGTATTGACTATAATTATTTTAGTTTATATATGAACAGATTATTTGAGAATGTACTGAATGTAGATTATAAATTAGTGCCATTATCCTGTTACCCAACTACAGGAATTTAGTCTTCGATAAGTGTTGAGTTTATTTGACTTGCCAGTCACTTTGTTGATGGAATTCTGAGGATTTGAAAAATTTTCCAATTTGTGTACGATCACTTATTACGCAACTTGTTATAATCTAATCGTTTTTAAAATCATTATGATTTCTTTTCGCCTTGCAAACCCGTTGTATTAATGGCAGCAATATATTGATCAAATGATGCAAATATAATTGTATACCATTTTTACTATTGCAATTTTTCACATTTTAAGGGTTTTCATTTTCATCGCGTCTAGAATTAACTGTATTTTGATAAATATTAAAGCAAAATGTTATATTTTTAATAACAAAAATTACAATTAGTATAGGTGCTATTATTAGAGTACCATTCAGTATCCCATAACAGCGCCAGCACTCGATGTGATCTATTTAGTTTTTATGTATTGGTTGAATGGACTGCGGGAGAAATAATTTAAAAAGACAATTCAATATATTATTTGAGCAAATCAAATAAATTCCTGTATGTATACAATTCCATGCGGCGAACGTATCCTTATATTGATATTTATAATAATATTCAAATGTTTCCGTTTCTAATCCTTATGCTACCGCATTCAATTTACGTGAAAGTTGTTGGGTTCTTTTCATCAGCATCTTCTGTGGATTATACTAATAATATAAGTCAACGTTTCCAAGTGTAACGCTAACTTCAGTTGGCGATCTGTTTGAAGAAATCACAAATTCATCCTTACTATAGTGATTTTGTGTGTGCACTAATATAATTTCAATGGTGCAACTTGTCCAATGCAAATAGATGTCACAGTTCTATGTTTTGCAAACATTTAAATAAGATAAAATCGTTTAATCTTGCAATTCCCGTAATTTAAAATATAATTTCTTGTCGTAAATATCCATAAATGCTATATTGTTATGTAATTGGAACATAATATTGTTAATAAATTGGTATTCATACATATTTATATTATGTATCCAATTTTATAAACACACATGACGACACATGTATTTAAGCGTTGACAAAGCCGATATGTTGTTGCGCGGTTATATTTATAAATATCGATTATGTAATCGTAATACTAAATAAAATAAAAGATATAAAAGTTTATCCATTTTTAAAATCTTTCCATTGTTTAAAAATTTTTAATGTATTTCTATGTCCCATATTGTTAATCTGTATTTTATATTTAAATTTAATGTGTATTAAAATTATGTAGTTGTAGTTATTATTTTATGTAAACTATGGCTATTGATATACGCGATCATATTATAATTAACTATTTTAATATATAAAATGTAGTTTTTATAGACGATCGGATCGGTAATGTACATTTCTTATATAATTATAATTAATAAAATGATCAATTATATTTTAGAAAACAATAGAAAACCCGCATAATGTATTAACAACGATATTAATATGGAACATTGTACAGACATTTTTGCTTTACTTATTGTTATAGTGAATTATGGATTATATTGTTTTTAAACTATGCACAATATTTAATTTAACAATATATTATTTAATATTTCTAAAGTATTGTTTCACATAATGCATGATTACCCAAAGTTATTTGGAACACCAATTGTTGTTGCGGGTTTCATTTTATATTAAATATTATATATTCGATTTATGCAAAAGTAACTTCCGTTTTTCTGGTATAAATCTTCTGATAGTAAGTGTAGAACCTGGTAATACATGAACTTGAAAACTCTCTTGTATTTATAATTTATTTCACCAATTATCCAAGACCGATGGGTTCAAATTTTGTATATTTCGCTTATCTTGACATAATCCTCACTCTTTTTAGTTTATTTTCATAATTTTTAAAACAACCAGCAATTCAAATCCATATATTTCCTAAGAATTTTGTAATACTTTTCATAGATTTTATCCGCGGTTTTTTGTTCTTGTTTAATACAAAAGAAAAATGCACAATCGATGAATTTTTGCCATCGTTCAGCATCTTCAATAATAAATAATCTAATCTAATATAACTTCTGGTCTATCGGTAAAATGAAACCGCGATTTGGCATCATCTTCATAAGAAAATTTATTCTGCTAAAACGGACAATTCGCGAGTATTATTTGCCAGAATACAAGGACGATCCAAAGATATTTTTTTCAAATTCGGTGGATCTGCTCACAAAAAATATGAATATAAATTCTATGGATATTCTGTGGAATAATAGCAACGGGAAATACTTCTAAGGAGAATCCGTAGAAATTATCATCGGAAATATACGCGAATAATCCAAGGACATTTTTTATAAAAATCCATGGACAGGGTTGCACTCATCATATAAAATTCCTACGGACATCCGTAGGAAATCCATAGATATTTCCTCGGATTGAAACTACGGACTACTACATGTAATGCGGACATCAGACTTCATCAGACATGAAAGCCGTAAATTGCCTGATAGATACATAATGCACCACTTTTTTATACGCTTGCTAAATAAAAATGTAATTTTAATCAATAAACGAAACTTACTTTTGCATATCTAAATTAATTGAACTACACGTACGCATTTAGAATTTTAGATTGACTTGATAAAATTAATTTCATGATTAATAAAATTTAAGGTATTAAGATATCACGATATTTCTATATACAAAGAATTGGAATTTAATGGAAATAAATACGTAATTTTTTCATTGATTTCCTTGTAATCACAAGTTCTAACTTATTTACGTGTACATTAATCGTCTGTCCGTAAAACAACGCGGATTAGAATAAAAATCAGTTATAATTGTCACACGGTGAGGTGGTGCGTGCATTAATTATTAACAATGTTTGATGGCTCTTGAGTAATATATACCTTTTAACCACTAATAGAACTAAATTCTTTGTGCTTTGGATTCTTATAAAATAAAAACAAATAAGCATTATTTTTATCTTCATCAATTGAATTTTATTTCTTCTGGTGATAGCTTACAATTATCGATTCTGGTACGTATTGAAAATGCATTAATCACCTCAGTTACAATATAGAAAATTATTTTCAATTCCAACGTTTCTATTATAATGATGTCTTGTTATTGTTTTTGAAATAATCAATTGGTGCAATATTTGTATTCCTCTTTCGTAGACCTAATTTTTCAGTTAAAATTTCATTCGTTAATGTTTTTCGTATTAAGATTAAGATTAAATTTTGTGATTTTTTGAAAAATTATTTTAATAATTCATTTCAGATTCATTGGCAAATTATCACTCTGAACATTTAAATTCTTCTGATGATCATTTAGCCAACATTAATCTTTACGGTGCGTCTGAAGAAGTTTATGCGGCTTATTTTGGGTTGTAAAATTGATTATTATTATTATGGGTGGTCGATCGATAACTATACTATAATTTGTGATAATTTGTTAGTTTTTGTATGGTGAATTTTGTTGATCGGCGATGGATTGTATTTTCAATGAATTTAGACAAATTATCATACATTATATTGGTTTTTAAATTATGAAATCTCGACAATTTCGTATCTTGGAACGGATATTATTTACAACATCGTTGACGCAGGGTTATTTTTCATTGATGTTTGTCCAATGTTTTTGATGTTGGTTTAGCAGGAATTCCTCAGCGTAGTAATTGTGGACCTATTTTTGTTTATTTTATTTATTAACTATTAATTGTTTAATTTAATGTATGCGACGACGATTGATTAATACTGTTATGGATTGTTATGAACTTCAATCTGATTTAAATACTTTTATTTTTGGAGCAAAATTAATAGTTTGACCAATGTCAAATGAAAAATAATTTGCTTTCTTCTTGTCCAATAAAGGATTTAGGCGTACTCCTTGATAAAAAGCTTATTTTTTCCAATCATATTGTGACTGTTGGCTAATTCAATGTTGGATTTCATAAACCGTGAAATATTGGGTTTGTGCTAAAACATTATTTATTGCACTTGTTATAGATCCCTTAATTACGGAATATGCGTACCAGGTTTGGCATCCAACCATATTGCAGTATACGCATATAGCTATAGAATCGAATCTATATGCAGAAAAGTTTTTTGAGATATGTGACAGGTTTTCCTTGGGCAGAGGCACAGAGATTATTTAAGACTCTCATTTTTACTGAATTTGTTAAATGTTAAAATTGATTGTCCTGTAGTTTGCTTGCATAATGAAATTTAAGGATAAATTATGGACGTTTTAGTTCACTAAACTCTATATGTTGTCGATATTTACAGTGAAATTAAAGTGACAAATTCACTTTTAATGATGTGTAAATAGTTTAAACTTTAAATTGAATTTTTAATTTAATGTTTATTGTAATTATTATTGTATTGAACATTATGGTACTGAATCGGTCTTGAATAACTAAATTAATAAAAAAATAAATTAATTGATATACTGCACCCTAAAGCTTTATTAGAACTCACCCGCTAAATTCCTAAAATGGTGCATTTCCCATCATATTTAGAGTACCCTCACTCCTGTTACACTTTTTTAATGAATTTTACTATATATGAAGTGACTGGAATGGTGATACTTTTTCGTCACACAAGCAATGAGATCTCCCCATATTTATCTCTTCTTTTACAGATAATGTTATGTGGTATATCAAGTTCCATTTCGATGAATCTCTCACTCAATATTATTTCTTGTTAACTTTAAGGAAATCACACATAAGGTGTTTTCTTTGGTAATCAGTGGTTAATGGTTTGGTCTCAACGTTCATGATCATTTACATGCTGTAGGCCGTCTTTGAATCGCTAATGCCACTTAAAAACTATTGTGACAATATGATCATAAGAATTTAGGTTTTTCAAGCGTTTTTGTAGCATTTTCGTCCTCGACGTATACAAAAACTATTTCCACTTAATACTTTGTGTATTTTTGCTTACACTGAAAGAAATGTGTTACGCTAAACTTTTACAGCTCGATTCACAATATCAATCCGTAGCGAATAGATAACGCCGACACCATAATCTTTATATTAGAAAATCATGACGGTTAATTTTTCGGTCTCCCTCAGACGTGCATTTTTACTTATAAAGCGCCTACATATTATTATTAAAATGTTTTATATGTTGTATTTTATAGTGAATGTTTATAGTTTTTAGTTATTTCAGGCTTACATATATTTAATATAAATATTTATACTTGCGTGCTATTACTATACAATAAATAAAATATAGAGTTGAAGTATAAATGTATCGAATAGTTGTCGATAATTTAAATTAAATTTTCATTAACGTCTATAACAACGATTCCATTTCAATTGAATGCAAAGTTAAATTTAATTTCATTAATTTCATATATTTTCCCATATTTTGCATTTTGTGTGTACTGTTTGTTTAATAAATAGATAAATGTTGTGGTAGGTAACTCTAACTATTTATATTAAATTGTAAAATATTTAAATTAAAATATAAATGAAGATAAAATATACATTTTTTTTTTACTTCTCACATCCAACATACAACAATTTTAAACCATAATTTTATTTACGGATGCAACAACAAAACTTTATATTTTTAATTTATATACTAGTGATACTAGTCTCTGTAGTCTCTAGTACTAATATACGTGTGTATAAAATACTATAATATTATATGCGTTACGTGCAATAGACAGACTTTTATCGAAAGATTCACATTTACAAATACAGAAATGAATATATTATTAAATGCCATTAAATTATTCCTATCTATGCAATACATTATTATATTATTACTTCCATTCATATTACGTAAATATATATGTTCATGTAATAATGATTAGAGATGTATATGTACGCGCGCGGCACCTGTATCACCATACTTTTCCTAATAAAATTAACATATTATATTACTTTAAGGTGTAATAAATTTAATAAAACTATCACATTAAGTTATCATTTTATTAATTTGTTGAAAAACTCTGTGCTCGCATATAAAATATACGTTTTACTCATCGTATACTCCTCTATGTGAGTATAAAATAAATGGTATATAAATAACTATACAGGCATACCTCATGTAACACGATCATTTGTATTAATTGCGGAAATGTTTGATGAAGAAAAAAATTGAAGATGAGCCAGATTCTCCCTGCCATTTAAAAATAGTCTAGATTGACACACAATGAAGTAAATGTCTTCCATATAAATTTATATCTTTATATAGTGATAAGTAACACCTCATGATAATAACGATATGAGAACGATAATGTCGTACCAAGGAAAGGTTATATCCTAAGGATAATTTTCACTTATACATATAGGGCACCTCAGTTGAATTAAAATTGAATGCGGAGTCTAACGATCTTATGTTGTTCCAATGATCTAAATTAAATCAATTTGTCTTTATAATTTCAACGTCTGTTATGAATTTAAAATTTAAATAATAACGATAAATTCATATCGGTGACATGTAATTATTTCGAATCACAGCTTGTTACTACAATTTTGTCAACGCAAAACTGACTGCAGATAATCTCAACTGATTTCAAACTTAAAAAATAAAAATTATTTGTAAGAATTTATGCTCGGCTTGAAGACGTCGAAGGTAAATTATTCAAACAGAAATATTTCGCATTTTGATTTATTTTATTGTGTATATTTATACGTTGAGGCTATATGTTTTAATTGTCGATTTAGAAAACTATTGTGAAAAATCGTACGAAGCATTGCAAAGACATTTCCTACTTATGTGACAGGAGAATGTATAGATATTTTTTCAAAAAAAAGTAACTAATATTAAAATGTTTCAAGTGTCAGCGGTGTTTCGTAAACTATCTCCAACATTAGCTTGATATTTGCGACATTCATTACATTAACAATGATGAATTTGTGATTGCTATAATAGAGGATTTAGATTTCACGGTTGCTAATATACAAACAGCAAGTCAAAAATTTATGCAGTTGGCTAGCTTACGATATGATCGAAGATGTGATCCAACCTGATATTCAACTTCAATTTACGTAATTTACAGTCGTTACAATTTTCATAATGTTAAATTATCAATAGCGAATAATAATAGCTGTCGTAAATAGTTCATTTTTCGTCCGATTTTATTTTAACCAAAAATTTTTCATTAAATTTTGTTTGCAGAAACAATTTTCTGCTGCAGATTTTTAAAAAGTTGGTGCATTAAAAACCGCAGAAAATGCGTTGAAGATGAATAGCGACCCGGCCGACCATCAATGTGAATGGAATGAATAATACGTCAAGAAAATGAAAGATTTGGTATTTGAAAAGCGTCGGTTAACAATTAGTAAATGCTCGTTTGGTTTCTCCAAAAATACTCAATTTGTATGAAAAAGAAAGTCGGGTTAACGTGTCTCTGCAAAGATATGATTTTTTAATATACCAAACGGTCATGAATCACATCATTAACGTTAGATTAGACTAGGATCTAGGAGCAAGACCGAAAAAAATCATTGTCAAAGTCGCTGAAAATTTTAAGTTAAATTGCCGGTGTTCTTTGATTATCGTTGTATTGTATATTTTGAATTTCTTTGGTCGGGTTGTTGACAGGCGAATATTATTTGGGTGTTATATATGCGTCATTGCACACTGATCATTCGAGACCATTTCGCCACAAATTCAACCCATATATAGTTCCACATACACCGCATATATTCACAATTCATCAAAGCAAATAAAAAGTAGTGATCAATTTAGTTAAAAACTTAATTTTGTTTGTATATCGCCAATATTATGGAATAGTTGTATTTCGCGAAATAGTATAATGTCAATCAACTCCTTATATCCATTTTCCTATCATATTTCTTTGTTGGAATATCAGTTTATAATTCGATTTCTTATTAAATTCTCGCACATTCACATCAGTGTCATCATAAGCACTTAATAATGGAAGTGTTAAAGGACACAAATCTAACTCAAATATTCACAGTCACATATTACTTCAATTCCAGAATCATAGGAAAACACAATTCTTATTGATTTTCATTATTTGTTGTACATATTGCAATAACTGGAAAAAACTTCTAATAAATATTTCTTTTATTGTGCTCATCTTGAAACCCAAACAAAATATCCCCTGCAAATTTTAAAATCCAACGGACTGAACGTAACTATACCTACCGATTCATAATGAGGACTATCTGTATCATATATTCTCAGCCTTTACATCGATACCAATATTATTAATTTATATAAGACAAATGCACGTTATACATTTAATTAATAATGACTCTGATAAAATTTATATATGGTGTTCTTCATCACCATCGCATATCCCATTCCATAATCATAATAATAATAATAAATAATAATAGTCATTATATTATTATTATTATTATAATTTGATAAAAGAAATTATTTAAATAATATTCAGTTGAAATTTTTGTTCTGCATTTAGAATTCTGTATCCCATTTATTGTTTGTATGTACATCTTCTGTCCTAGAATAAGCCGGAATGGTTACGTAAACCATTGAAAACGTAGCGCCACTACTTAGTTTTTTTGTCATTATGTTCTCTGATAATTCTTCAACAAACTGTCGTCGGTTGAAAAATCTCTAAAGAACAAAGATAAAATAGTAAATTTTGCTTTAAGAATGGTAAAAATGCTGTCATGCAAACGTATGATTTGTTTAAAATTGCTTATGGTGCGATAATTGTTTATCCAAAACACAAGTTTTTCAGTGTTTTCGGATTTTCATATTTTCTATATTCCCTAAACTCCATTTGGCTATGAAAGAAAGTAGTCATGCATCAGTTGAAGACATTCAAGAGGCGGCGACTTCACCATTCTCAACAGCGCAGTCCAATCGCACAGACATAAAAAAGTAATTTGATTCACTTGTTGCACGTGCGTGCAAATTGATGCGTATTTCAGTTTTCCGAGACATTATTTTGAGTAATGTTTTTGTAAAAAATTTAATATTTATTTTTGTGTTTTTTTAATCCATTCCGGTTTGTTATTGGACAGAGGGTACTGCGTGTATATTATTATTGACAATCAATTCTTTGTATTAAATTCATGTTAAATATTTTCGATTACAATAATAAAAAAATATGTTTAGAGCTATTTTTTTCTTTAATAAATTAACATAAATTTACAGATTATTTTATAATTTATTTAAATTGAATTGAAATTCAATTCTATATAAATCTTGCGCAACAGGTTCTTATATTATAATAAATATAGTTAAGTCAACTGTGAACTCATATCTGTGTATACACTTTGGGCAAAAAATAATAAGACATGATCTATTCTAGTAGATCTATAGATCTAGTTAATATTAAAGTACTATTATTCAATAAACCCCGTTGAATTCAATCCAAAAACAAGGTGATCTTGACTCATTTTGTCGATTATCAGTGCGGTATTTCATTATGCATTACATTCTATATTGTCAAAATATAGGGAATCTTAAAGGATATTATTAGCAAGCTTTATGAGTCATATATACGAGAATCTAACATTATACAATACATTAATCCATTGAAACTTCCAATTTAAACGTTAGCATTTCGCGTAATGATATACAATTGAAGGTCACATAAAAATAGATATAGATGAGTAGATAAATACTTTTGTACACCACTAACTTCCTTGATTGCACTACCTATATTGCTTTGACAAATTCAATGATCGTATTCAAGTAACTTTTGATAAACGCTATTGAATGTATGGCATACTGCTGGCTAAATTGATAAAAAGTAGTTTCGTTAACAATTTCGTTCCATGGAATTGGAATTAATCATATCTAAAAATGCGATCCTGCGTTCATGTTGTGTGTTATTTGAAAATGTATTGTCTTTTTTTTTTGCGCCACATCTGGTGTTCCTCACGATGGCCAATTGTTTGGGATCCAGTTTTGTTCATATTATTTATTAATAACTTGTATACTATTTTTAAGCATTCTGAAGGTGTAAAATATATTGTGACAATTTTTGTATGTGTCCTAAAAAGGTGTAAAAGTGCATGGATCTGTTGTGATTATGCAAAGATTCTAAGTGTTTTTAAATATTGACCATTTTAATTTATTCTTATAATTTTGATGTTTGATGTTTTAAAGAGCATTGACGAAACTCTTGATTTGGGTGTTTATACATTTATTGAAATTTAAATTTTAAATCCCATATTAATTATACACGTTATCAAATAGGGTAATGCGGGTTTTATATTCAGTGAATCGCATCAGTTTTCTGATACATTTTGTATTCATACTTTATTTTTGCGATGGTTCGATCTATCCTTGCAAATATGTGTTATTCCGCTCTGAACTTCATATATTGCTCAAAGGCTAAGACATGCGGTCGAAATCGGATCAAAGTAGATTTTTGCGATTTGTGCTTAGAAGTCTACCTTGAACTGGTCGATTTAATTGTTAATGTTATATAATTCTTGAGCTCTAGTTATTTATTCAATGAAAATGTAAATAGTATTAGGTTCTAAATTTAAATTGTATAATAACTCTGGATGAGCCAATTTGTGAACTATCATTCAATGCGTAGATTCTGGTTTTCTGGCATTATTGGGCATATGAATTATGTATCTAATATCCATAATGAACTGTAATCGATATCACATTGCACATATCGCACCAGTTGATTCTTTGAATGCGTGACGACACCGTATATAAATTCGTGCATTGCGGAGTTGCTGGTATATAAACATTTAAAATGTATCAAACTCTGCTATTTCATGGAATTGAATGTAATGTATATGAATTCCAATAGTTGTTCAATCTAGATTGTCATTTTGAATTAGCTTGCAATGTGAATTACGTATGCAAATCGATGTACAATATTTTCTGTTTTAATCCAATCTGTTTATTTTTTGAACATGGGATGTATATTGTAACACAATAGAAAAATTTCATGTGGCATATTATTATGTATTTTTTATGTCTCATCATAAATTTATGTAAATGTATTTTAGAAGAAAGATCTATTTGGTACAACCCTTTATTTTTATTGATTGCCTATCTGTCAAATCTTCTATGGTTCGTTACATAAATAAATTTTAATCATTAATCAATAAATAAATTTTCGATAGTACGTTGCATTCATTTATCCATGACATTGAATTAAAAGCCAAATGAATTAATTATGTTTTGAAAGGACAGTGAAATTGAGAGTTAATTTTACGATTATATTTTCAATGTACTAATAACTATTCAATTATAAAAAATGTCCACCCCATAAGGTGCAAATGAATGATTTCCGATTACTATTCGCTCTTTTAGGAGGCGTTGTCGTCTATATCTATTCGAGCTGAAGGAGTACATTTTCAGCATTTACTTTATAGGCTTTGTTTCTGTTGAATGCGCTAAGCGTTTGTGGGTTTGTGTGTGGAGGTTTGTGTGAATGTGTAGGAGTGTGTATGGGACCAGTTATCCGGTACGTCCTCGTTGTTGGTTCTGGATAAAGCAAAAAACAAATAAAATTTATCCATAGCGAAAATCAATTTTATGCCAACATCGTTGTATTTATTTGTCAATATCTCTAGAACCAGTAAAGCCGCAGCTTGATGTTATAGTTTAAATGCGCAAGCTTATGAATGCGGTAAGGTTTTAAACTTATACTGAGAACATTTTTTCATCATTATTTTTCGACTTATGCTTGAACAAACTTTCAAAAAGGGCAATTAGACTATTTGTTAATATTCCTATATATATTATTATCTAGATAACCTCCACAGACCCGATAATTGTCTTATCTTAATTTGTCAAATTAAAAATCTCGGTATGCTAATGCCAATACTGCGTTAAAATTTTAAAATCAATTAATTAGTTATTGAAATATTGAACCCAGTAGTGTGCAAAACACGATTTCATTGAAAATTTGGTTATTTACACGTGTAACTTCGTACCGAAGTCGAATCGATCAAAAATGTTATTGAATATTTTAGACTCAAAATGACCCAGAGAATCTAGCATTTTAATATTGTCGTCGCTATACTATGTATTTTATATTATTGTACAAATGTCGCCACTTGTCGAAATTATATCAATTAATTATAGTTGGGATGATACGGGTCTCTGAAATATATGGAAATGATTGACAATATTGTTAGTATATGCAGCACTAATGCTAACTTTTAAATCTTACTGATGATTTATACCACTATAAAGCGCATAAAACAGAACTGATAAATTCTCTTAGAATATGTTCTCGTTTTCCATCGACCTACATAAAGTCACTGCGAGTGAGTTGCATATACAAAGTTGTTAATTGGGAACGAAATATTTGGCATTAAATATTTTATAGTACGGACATCATTGTCCATATAATCATATCACTATATATATTTACAATGAAATTCCAACCAAATTATTATTGTATTTTGGAATTGTGGTTTTTATTTTATTTGCATTTTGTCTATGGTTTTCTTGAATGAAGACGTCTGTTGTTGAACACAAATACAGACTATACACAAACATTATATACACACACACACACACACAAGCCACCAAATAACTCGAAATATTCACTGGTCTGACTGGATCTCTTGTGTACCACCGTCACCATATACCATATATGCAAATACATGACAATTGAACGTACTGCGGTGCGTACACATTAGGGTTAATAGAAAATGATGTATAAATAAAACTTTAGAATAATAATAATAATAATAATAAATTAACTTTATCGCACTTTTTTGATGTATGCATATTTTTATTACAATATTCTTGCGTTCACTGCGTATTTAGAGATGTGCTATTAATACAAAATCTTGATGTTATACATATTTAGCTGTTGCAAATAAAATAAAATGAAAATACATAAACACAATCACGTTTAGAGATATATTAAAATTTATCTAAATCTGCGATTTAATGGCATGTTAAAAGACTACATTTTTTAAAACTATTATAATATTATTCGCTGTGTAGTCTTCAGAGCTACAACAACGAAAGAATATGCACAAATCTCGATAATCTGTCATATTACCATATACAGTTTTGTAAGAGCATATCAATTACTCAAAGGCGCCGCGTCATAATAAATGGTTTTTTAAAGTTTTTATTAATTCATTATAATTTGTATGTTCTTGTTATAATATTTACAAATATATTTTTATTATAAGAATTATCGTTCACACACAAAACCATGCATAAAGTTGAGTTTTATAAAAAGTTAAATAAACCGAATTACACACAGACCGTCAAATTATTACAACAAATTAAATAATAATTCGAAATAATATAATCGTCCTCCGTATATGGATAAATAAAAGTAATGTCAAATACCGTGTGTTATAAGAGAACAGGTTAATGTCTGAAGTGATGTTGAATTCCTTTCAATACACATTAATATATTTGCAATGCGGTAGTGTGCTCTTGGTATTACATCGATTTTAAGCGGTAAGAAATAAAAGGATATTGACACGAACTGAAGTTACCGAAGCGTATATGTGTTTGTTGCTTAGTATATGGTTTAATTGTAATTATTATTAGTCAGACCGAGAATTTATAGGGCAACCCACGTACGTATACAACTTATGGTATATAAAATTTAATATGTAATTGATAAATGGATAGGATGAAACTATAATAAAAAATACAAAGATCCACTAAATTGTGCTGTGTATAGAATTTTAGGTAGAAAGAGGAAACATATGGATTTTATGAATACAATACTACCGAAGTAGAAATTATAATGGAATATAGTAAAAATAAATAATAATAAACCGATTATATGAATGAAACCAATTTAATTTCAAATTAATATCGTATTATATTTATGTGCGATGATGCTTAACGTATACATTTTAATCTTAATATGTTCAGGCACACATATCAAACCACGTAAAATATAAATATAGTTATTTATAAATGTCAGAAAATTAATATATGTAATAATATTAACTTAACCTAACCATACAAGAATAGCCTGCTATTTCATTATCCTCCAATAATAATATCGCTAATATTTACTTACAACTGGTTCTAAAATTGCTGGTAATCCTTCACAACGGTTTTTCAGTTTACAAACAAGCAGTTCTCGGGTTCTACACAATTCTACCATCTCCTCTTTGGCCTTCCTGAACTCCGTGTCCAGTCCATGTTTGTGTCGAGTTTTCTCTTTAGTCATCGTTCATTCTTGTACCATATGTCAGGCCCATTGAAATATGCCAGATTTGATCACTTCTATATGATTGTTTCATTGCCGAATATTTCGATTAATTATTTCTTATTTCCCGTCGATATTCTGTTCGCAGATTGGCACACAAATTGTTCTGAGTATCTATAAGGAATAGTTGTTTTATATAAAATCGGAATTTTGTTGATCTGTTGTGTGGTGTTTCAATGCATACAAATATTTATGACATTTTCTCATTTTAATTTACTCTGCCAGATCCTCTCCGACACATTGACAATTGACGCCAAGTATATAGTTAAATGTCTGCACTATTACAAAATTGTATTCATCCCAGATGATGTTTTGTTTGATACGCGAGATTAATCCTTACTGTGTAATATTAGAAAATATACGTCTTACTTTCGTTGACATTTTTTTAGCTTCCGTATCAATTTCCATGAAAATTTCCTTGACCAACGGCATTCCTCTTTTCAATAGGTCATCTGCGAAAGCGCAGCTATTTGCATTGATGCCTTGAATACTATGTTCCCTTCCACAGATTATTGACAATTATTACTGACTAGATAATTATTTTTTATAAAGCAAATTTAAAGATCAATAGTCCCGTTACTATATATGAAGAATCTATCCGAAAACATATGTTTTTGGATTAATAGTAACACTTTTAATACCCTAGTAACACTGTCTATAGTTTGTCCGCAATATTTCCGCATTACATCCGAGGAAATATTTATGGGTTTCTTACGGATGTCTGCTGGAATTTTATATGATGAGTGCAACCCTGTCCATGGATTTTTATAAAAAATGTCCTTGCATTATTCGCGTATATTTCCGATGATAATTTCTACTGATTCTCCTTAGAAGTATTTCCCGTTGCTATTATTCCACATAATATCCATAGAACATTGTGAGCAGATCCACGGTTTTCGACAAAAATATCTTTGTATCGTCCTTGTATTTTGGCAAGTAATACCCGTGAATTATCCGTATTAGCAGAATAAATTTTCTTATGACGATGATGCTAAATCGCGATTTGACTAAATTTTTTACCGATAGACCAGCAGTTCTATGAGCAGGGAATGAATATGCTGCTCGAACGATAAGAAAAATTTTTCAATTGTTCATTTTTTTTTTGTAGTAAGCAAGAAAAAAAACCGCGAATAAAATCCATGAAAAGTCTTACAAAATTCCTCGGAAATATATTGGTTTGAGTTACTGGTTGTTTTAAAAATTATGAAAATAAATTAAAAAGAGTGAGGATTATATCTTGATAAGCGAAATATACAAAATTTGAAGCATAGCCTTGAATAATTGGTGAAATAAATTATGAATACAATATCGCAGACATATGTTGGAAATATTATCCTGACAATCCAAAGATTTCAATTGATTTAAATAAAATACTATTATATTAAGTGGAAAATCTATGGACATTCTTTGGACAAATTCCAATATATCTTTTATGTGGAAAATATGTAGATATTTTCCTCATTTTTCAAAGTACAGACAAATTGTTACTAGGGTATATTGTGTATAGATTGTCTGCTGATATTGAATCGTAAATACTTATTTGAATTCGTCCAAAATTCGATGTTATACTCTCTTTCCATATTTTTCTTGATTATAAATATTATATTGGTCCAAAAACCAAATTAATCTTGACTATCTAAAATGTTTAACACGTCTTTTACACGTTATTAGAGAAGAGATAGTTATGATAACTTTATATCAACTGTAAGAAGTTAAATCGTCTACGCTTTACTCATTCATGGCAAACAAAATTGATGAAAATTAGTGTTGCACTTCATTACAATTTGGTATAATTTATTCGTGACCTGTGTATGGAAATTCGTACAACTAAAGACAAAATTATTGTTATATATTTCAATTTGGCCTAAGTGAACTTAATTCATTCTAATTATTGTGATTATATGATTCATTGTATGGTGTCTCTGTCAACTCATAATTCACCTATTGACTTTTGACTTCAAGAAATCTGATTATAACAAATTAAAATAATAAATTTCATTTAATTGATTCGGATTTTCTATACAATTGTAATTCATTGATAAATTTAACCATATTGGACACAGATCGATTCTGTCTTTACGGAATTTGAGTAAGTGAGATATGTCACAAAAATTGTCTAACGAATGTCAAAAAGCTATTATACGTTGTGGTTTTGGAGTTGATTTATTTTCATACATATTGAGTCCTATTATACTTCACTGATTGTTCTTGTAGTGTACTGATGGATAATGGGATATTGCTTAATTCTATTGCAATCTGGTGTTGCCTGAGGGAAGACATTTAGTACAGTTCCATTATTTTATATATATTAATATGACAATTGCATTCTGTTCTGAAACACTCTCTGAATGTAAAATATATGCAAATGATGTTAAAATTAACAGATCTTTAAATAATGTGAAATTACTTTAGAGTTTCGACGGAACCAATGCAGTCCAGGAATGATATAGTGGTATTTTCTTGATCAATATATAGACAAGACACTTTTATATATTGAGTGCAATCTTAATTTGAAGGCCCACATATTGAATATATTGTTAAAAGGGCTAATGCTGCCATTGGCTTTATTATAAGTGAGTTGCGTGTGAAATTTCCCTTCCATGTTGTGTTCGTACATCATTGGTTCGTTGACTCTCTGAATATGCATTTCCGGTTTTATAATCTTTTCACACAATTGAAAGGATAGTATAGGTTTGAGTCAGTTTAAATAAGATTTCTATTGGATTTGCTTTGAGAAGTCTTTCTTTTGGACTGAACCATTATAATTCTTGCCTAGCTGCAGACACAGACATGAACTATTGAATATAAATTATGTAATTGATGAAAGACGTATAGAGAACTTATTGGTATTCTTTGGTATGTAATATGTCGGTCGAAGCTTAAATATAATGTGAATTCCCCATAAACATTTTAAATAGATTGTAAACATCTTCGATCTGTTCAATTCTTTCACTAATAAATGTCTCAGTCTCAGATCGAACAATTCTGCTGTGCGTTTGTAATATTGATATCACAAATTAATGCTGAGTCAGTGCTAACAATAGCATAATTTTTAATTATAAGAAACTAAATATAATCCTTTAATAAATAAATAAATAAAAAAATTAGCATGAAATTAATTTATATCTTTTATTAATTTATGAATAGATGTATGAAGTGGTTTACATTGGCATACAATCGGCCATATCTCCACGACCAGCCTCGTGGATTTTAGAACGATCATTGGACGGTAAAGATTTTTATCCATGGCAATATTTTAGTACAAGCAATAAAGAATGCCGTAATCGTTATGATTTACCGGGTTATAATGGAATGTATAATTTTGCAAGTGATACCGAAATAATATGTTCAACACAATTTTCAAAAATTATGCCATTAGAAAATGGAGAGGTAATTATTATATAGAATTTAAATAAAATAAAAACCATTTTGTATATAATAAAACTTTTTTTCCCCATCATTTCACATTTAGATGCATTTATCCTTATTAAAAAATCGCCCTGGTTCTAAAATTTCATCACCTGAATTATTAGATTTTACAACGGCAAGATATGTTCGCTTAAGAATACAAGGTATGCACACCACCATTGATTCGGTGGACAAAAGTATTCAATGGCTGGTCGATCAAGATGCATTAGATAAAAGAAGTTTTTATTCAATACGTTCAATTAAAATTATTGGACGCTTATATTGTTCTGGGCATGCTGATAACATAGTTGATGTTTTAGTTGATAATGTTTGTATTATACAATTATGATTTTAATAATAAATTCAAATATTTCAATAATTTATGATAAATGTTTCTGTTTTCAATTTCAGAGTAGTGAATGCCATTGTTTACACAATACATGTGATCAAAATTGTGAAAAATGTTGTCCATTATATAATCAACGAAAATATCGCTTAGGTACTTTAACAAATGCAAATCATTGTGAAAAATGTGAGGTAAATATAATTGTTTGTTTTATAATAATAATATAATATTCACAAAATAAATTAAATAACACAGTAAGTAAATGATCGTGAATTATATAGCCGGTGTAATTCTCTAGAGGTTGTATTTATATGATACCATCCCTTTTTTGAGTAAATAATGACATCACGAACGGACATGTTACAGTACTTAATTGATTTGGTAACGATTAGATGTAATGTTTTTTGTTGTCATCAGCTTCAGCAGCTTATAGTACATTAAACCTTGCTCTGTATCGAAATCAGCACAGTAAACATTATTCTTTGGAAGTTGCATTCAAAGGAACATGGTCAATATTTTCGCTACATTTTTATTTATAATAAAATAATGAATGCATTTTTCTTTCTCTGCCCACAAATGACCGAATTCTGAAAACCAGAGAGTAGTGAGTCTGTTGATAGAATATACAATAGGCGGTGGTATAATGATTGCGGTATTGCAAATATTATAATTTTCAAATGTTAAGACACACCGTTCTATTACTATGTCTCTATCTACGATTACGACAAAATTCGACAAAAAACTGGAAAAAGTAATTATAGCTAACTTCATAATAGATGCAAGTGACAATTATGAGATAACGATACTCATTTGCCTATTATTTTTTGTTTTTTCATATTGATTGTGGTTGTGATATTGTGAAATATATAAAAGTTAAATTAATTTTTCCAATAAAATATTAGGTTGTCAAATATCTCCCTTCCGCCTTTTTGTCTTTTTAATTTCGCGGCTATGTACACAGCGCTACAGAGCTCGTATCTGGCAACACTGTACATAATTTGAAAGCTCTTGACATAACAAACAAAACGACGCTATGTATGATTAGTTTGGATATTGCGTTCAACAGTTATAGACGTGTAAACATGGAGTTCACTAACGCCGAAATTCGCGCTATTTTAAAGTTTTCCTTCGTTAAAGGCAAATCCGCTAGAGAAACGTTCCGTGAGATTAATGGTGTTTTGGGGGATGGTACTCTATCACTTCGAACCGCGGAGGAATGGTTTCGACGATTCAGAGCCGGTGAAAACGACACCATGGATAAGCCAGCCGGCGGAAGACCTGTGACGACAAATACCGATCAAATCATGGAATACATCGAGTTAGACCGGCATGTGGCATCTCGTGACATCGCCCAGGAGATGGGAGTTAGTCACCAAACCATTTTAAACCATCTGCAGAAGGCTGGATACAAAAAAAAGCTTGATGTTTGGGTGCCACATGAATTAACAGTGAAAAATCTAATGGACCGAATTTCCATTTGCGAAATGCTGCTGAAACGGAACGAACTCGACCCATTCTTGAAGCGGATGGTGACTGGCGACGAAAAATGGATCACATACGACAATATCAAGCGAAAACGGTCGTGGTCGCAGGCCGGTGAATCGTCCCAAACAGTGGCCAAGCCGGGATTGACGGCCAGGAAGGTTTTGCTGTGTGTTTGGTGGGATTGGAAGGGAATCATCCACTATGAGCTGCTCCCATATGGCCAGACGCTTAATTCTACCATCTACTGCGAACAACTGGACCGCTTGAAGCAGGCGATCGACCAGAAGCGTCCAGAATTGGCCAAAAGGAAGGGTGTAGTGTTCCACCAGGACAACGCCAGACCACACACTTCGTTGATGACTCGTCAGAAGCTACGGGAGCTCGGATGGGAGGTTTTATCGCATCCACCATATAGCCCGGACATAGCGCCAAGTGATTACCACCTGTTCCTGTCCATGGCGAACGCCCTTGGTGGTGTAAAGTTGATCTCAAAAGAGGCTTGTGAAAAGTGGCTGTCCGAGTTCTTCGCAAATAAGGAGGGGGGCTTCTACGAGGGAGGTATTATGAAGTTGCAGTCTAGATGGAAACAGATTATCGAACAAAACGGCGCATATTTGAACTAAATCCGATTACTGTAACACTTTTTATAAAGCATTGAATAAAGAGCAAAAAGGCGGAAGGGAGATAGTTGACAACCTTATATTATTCATATAAAAATCATCTATAATCTTATGCAAGTTTATTTCAACAACAACGGATCATCTATTTAGTTACTTTAAATATAAGATAAGACAAGAACAAAGACGATAATATAAAATACTAAATAGGTCACTCAAGCATAATGAATGTTTGGTTGAGATGCCACACTCCACTTGGAATCCTAACACCTAATATTAACATACATTTATTATTAATTCATATTATTTTTTATTTAGTGTTATGGTCATTCAACAGAATGTTATTATAGTACCGAAATTGATGAGAAAAATTTAAGTATAAATACTGATGGATTGTTTAGTGGCGGTGGTGTCTGTTTAAATTGCACAGATTTTACGGCCGGAATAAATTGTGAAAAATGTATTGAAAATTATTTTCGTCCAATTGGCATATCACCGTATTCAAAAAATCCATGTGTACCCTGTGATTGTCATGCAAATGGTTCGAATGGCATATGTAATCCAATTGGTGGAGATTGTCAATGTGCCGAAGGTTTTACTGGACCAAAATGTGCATTATGTTTGCCTGGTTATAAGGGGGAAAAATGTACAAGATGTGATTGTGATGCAAGGGGAACAATGCCCGGTGGACAATGTGAATCGCATTGTCAATGCAAGGTAATTAATTAATTACGTACATTTTATAATATAATAATGGGAATGGGCAAGTTAAATTGAACAATAATTAACTCTATTATACTTTATATCCACAAGTTACATGTTGAAGGACGTTATTGTAACAAATGTATAGCTGGTTATTTTGCATTACGTGCTGAAAATTCAGAAGGATGTATGAAATGTTATTGTTCTGGTGTTGGAATATCATGTAAAAGTAGTGAAATTAAAACTCATGTTGTAAGTATTTTATATATTTAAAATTTTATATTGTATCTCTCAATTTGGCTTTTTTTTTCCAATTCATATCAGTATGAAAGTATCGATGGTTGGAAAGTAACAGACATTTCAAAAAGTCTATTTGCATATCCAACACGTGATAATGAAACAGGTCATTTAATATTTGGTATGTATGAATTACCAGATACAGAATCTGTTTATTGGTTAGCACCCAGAGGTTATACAGGCAATTTATTAAATAGTTATGGATCAGGCATTGCATACAGTTTAGCATGGGTAAATTTTTTATACATAAATTTTCTATAGTTTTATAATTAGTTAATTAATAATAAATACAAAAAAATAGGTGATCGTTCGTGGCGATACAAGCGGTAAACCAACAACAGGACCAAGTATAATTTTAATCGGACGTAATGGTATGAAAATTGCCTATGGTGATCGTACATTTTCGAATTCAAATGCAACTATAAATATTGTTTTATCGGAAGAGTCATGGTATCATGTACCAAGAACGGTAAAAGATATAGTAACACGTTTACGTCGCACAGAATATCGTGGCGATCCAGTAACTCGTGTACAATTTATGTCTGTTTTAAGTGATGTTGAAAGTATATTAATACGTGGTACATTTCATACGGATCAGGTATGAAATTATATACCTATAATTATTACATAATAGAATTACTAATATGCGTCTTCTTATAAATACATGTACGCATTTATTGTAAAAAAAAAATGTGTTATTATTATAGGTCGAAAGTGTATTTATACGTTCAACACTTTTCTCTGGTGAAAATGATGTTAACGAAGATAATTTAAGTTTAGTTGAACAATGTGATTGTCCAAATGGTTACACTGGAGCGTCTTGTGAATCATGTAGTTTTGGTTATGTACGAATCTATGAAAATTCTACAACACATGAACGTATAGGAAAATGTTTACCGTGTACTTGTAATGGTCATGCGGCCACCTGCGATTTAGAAATGGATGTGTGTGGTGAATGTCAACATAATACATTTGGCGATAGGTATTTAATATAAATTATAATGTTTTTTGCATTTTTTTTTTCGTATAGAAATTTAATAAAAGAATATCAACACATCTTTTTTCTTAACAGATGTGAACGTTGTGCGGTTGGATATTATGGTAATGCTATGTATGGAAATTCAAATGATTGTAAACGGTGTGCATGCCCTCTATTGGAAAGTAGCAATAATTTTTCCCCAAGTTGCCAATTAAAAGAATTAAGCTTAAACATTAACCAATTGACTAACGAATTAAATCATGGATTAAACCAAAGTAATGATTATGTGTGTACCCAATGTCCTGAAGGTTATACTGGAGATCATTGTGAAGTGTATGTATTTTTTCATATTTAATTTTTTTTATAACCATACAAATGCAACTTTTGTCAACAAATTTTCAATAGATTTTGTAATGTCTCACAGTTAGAAAAAGAAATTAATTATTTTATTTTTTGTATTGGTACGCACAAACTCAAGTCAATAAACGAAATACATAATATTTTTTTTATATGTTTCAATAATTTATAATAACTTCATTGAAAAAAAAGACTATACGCGATAACTGTTATTTTATATTTTGTATGAGATTGATTAGTAAAAAAAGGGATAAGAAAAGGAGAAAAAATATTTGTTTTAAATTAAATAAATGAATAAAGAAAACATACAGTAAATGAGTACAAACACAGACACAAAAGCAGTGGACGGAGACGGAGGCACGCAGGTGTGTTTATTGGCTCGACTCATGAGGATTGTGCGTACATTTATTTTCACAAAAATTTTGTTTTATATTTTTTACGTGTGACTTTTTATATTTTATTTGTTTTATTTGGTATTAATTTTATTATTATTTTTTATTATAATGTTCCACAATTTATAATTTTATATTGATTCCTTTTTATTTTGTGTATATTATAATTTACTTCTTCATATTTTATAGATGTGATGATGGTTATTATGGTACGCCAACAATAAGTGGTTCAAAATGTTTAGCGTGTCCATGTAATGGTGATCCATGTGATCCGATTTCAGGAAGATGTATAACATGTCTGTAAGTTTATATTTTTGTGCTTATAAATACAGTTTAATTATTAAAATTACGTATTAATATATTATTGCATTAATTTTAATTGGAAAAACAAAAATTATTTCTCTTATTTGTAGTGGTAATACAGAAGGATGGCGATGTGAAAGATGTAAATTAGGTTATTGGGGCAATCCATTAATGGGTTGTGAATTATGTAATTGTCTTGAAAACGGTTCAATTAGTAATATTTGTGATATATTAACGGGAAAATGTGATTGTAAACTACAATACAGTGGACAAATGTGTAATGAATGTGAGGTAAATATCCAAGAAAATATGTATATAATTTATTTAATAGTATAAATTCAAACAATGAAGTACATCTAATTGGAAAATACAATCCCAACAACAAACTTTCTTAATTTATAATTCGATTTCATCGCATTATATGGTAAAGAATTCATTTTCTAGTGATTATTCATACCTTTTATGGTTTTCTGTCAACACAAATGTTAATTTTTTTTCTTAAATTCTATAATTATATTTACGAACGCAATAGAAATTAGTTTCATATCACTCAATTATATTACATGATTCCTCATTATATATTGAAAACTATAATCAATTGATTTGAATTTTTATAAAAACTATGTTATTAACAATTATATATTTAATCTACATTCATTTCTGTTATATTTTCTCAATGTTCTATTAAATTTTTGATTCCTAATTGATAGAATGACAACGCGTTTCCATCAAAGACGTTGTAGAGGTGGTTTTTCGACATTTTCTACTTATCTGTTTGTTTGTGCCATTCTAACTATATTCTACAGTGGTCGGAATGGATGTTAGTATGAAGGAAGATGAGTAGATGGATGTTGCGAAATTTTCCATTCCAGTTCATTCAGTTTTTTCAGTGTCTTTTGTACAACATGTATGGTCTAGTGTTATCATACTGGAAAATCATAGCTTTTTGGATCACAAAAAATTGACGTTTCTTCTTTATTGTTCTATCCAGTCTAGTGAGTTTTTCACACAGTATTTGTCTGCTGTTATCATGTTGCACCACACCGGATTTACTCGTAGTGTATATAATTCAACTACACACAACAACAACACACAGTAACACTTTCCTTGGAAGGCAGCTATAGTCTACTTTTTCGTTGAACGTTGTTACCATGCGATCTAAAATTGGTTCATTATGGCTTAAGAAGAGAAATAGCAGCCGATATTTTATTTAGGCTTTCTTCTTTCAGTATATTCATCCCATGTATCGATTTTAAATGTGAATTTATTCATTGTGTAAATGTTGGAATGTATTTGCATTATCAATTTTTATCTTCTGAGCAATCTTATCAGTGATTATATTAGAATTATTTTCCACCAGATCACTCAGAATATCATCAGCAATACCTGATAAGGTTTGCCATAGCATTGTTGATCATTTACATAAAAATCGCTACATTCCGAAATCCACCAAACCATTCTTTGTTTGGTATTCGAACAGCAGGAGCACTACTAAAATAATTCAGTCGTATTGCACCCAATATAACACCAATTCGTTTGAGAATACATATACAAGAATATGTTCATAAACCTGCTTTTATATTGCACTAATGTACCATAACACTGCACCAATTGACGTTACAGTAATACTCTGATGTTGAGATAATGATAATGTTTGTAATAATTAGGTTAAATATGAAATCCAGCAGATAATTTATAAATTTTATTTAAATTGTGTTTGTTACAAATAATGGAATAACATTTTATAATTCATGCTGGCATGCGTTGCGTGTTAACCAACCACAACCGATTATCATTATAGTCCCATAAATTTCAACTTGTGTGTGTGGTCAAATTTTGTACAATGACACCGTGACAACATAAACTTAATGCATTATTTAATTTCTTTAAATTCATTTGACCGCACAGTTTAAAGTGGGACCAGGTACATTACTGGCGATAGCAATGTATTTCTTATACCTTTCTTTTAGTATAAAATAATAATCTATTTTACAAATTTACATATTGTTTGATTAAAAATACAATAATATATATTTTATGTTTAAATTATTTCATAGGCTGGTTATGGTGATTTATCATTAGATTGTCCACCATGTGATTGTAATGCAAATGGTTCATTAAATAATATTTGTGATAAATATACCGGACAATGTTTATGCAAATCAACTACGGAAGGACTAAAATGTAAAGATTGTATTGACAATTTTTATGATCTTTCAATAAATGGATGTGATGGTAAGTTTATATTTTCATTACAAAACAATAAATTTGTTGATTATATATTTTTAAATATAAGGATTTTTATATACGCTGAATGGTCTTGTATATTACGCGCGGCAGTCACGGTTCCTTGTTATACTCTATAATACGTGTCGAATGAAATAATATAAAATTATGGATCACACATCGCGTTTTACACAAATACCGTCCTGTTATACAAGGCCTAACTATAAACTTATTTTTTATTTTATCGTATTTATTAGATAAATTTGTGTTAATATTACCTTTTTTTTATAAATGTGAAATATGTTGATTGATTATGACCCTACACCGAAAAAATATTACGATCATATACTTGACCCATTAATAAATGCGTATGAGTATTTTTAAGTGTGCTATAGAACTTCCAATTGTATTTAGACATTGTCGTTATGTTTATTGTTTGTTGTGAAGTACTGCTTTGTATACTGTGCTACTCTTAACTGCCACGATATACTCCAGACAAGTCAATGACAACAAAAGAAAAATTTCGACAACGTATAGTAACCCGTTTTTAAATGTAGATTTATAGTGTAGCTGCAGTCAATACAAATCCTAATGTTTCCATATTTCTTTGGTACTATATAACAATGCGTGTCGAGCATAGTCAGTATATACTGCACTGTGGACAAGATCCTCTAATTAATCAACCCTCACGAAATATTATTTGTGGAATATGGGTTTGTTTACTTTTGTATATTGTAATTCTGATACATGATTTTTTATAGAAATTATGTGGTCGGTTGATGAAACTCTTGGAAACATTGACGATACTTTTTGTTTCTTCAAAATTGATTTATTAATACTTGCATTTAATAAGTGCAGTTTTGTATTGATGTAGTTGCTGGGTAACCAAAATATTTTGTGGCCAAAATTCTGGTTGATGGCATTAAATCAATTAACTTTTTCCTAATAATAATGAATTAAATAGTTGATTTGTGACTACTAAAAGAAGATCTTAACGTAAAGTAGTTTCTTCGCTATCTTCGCTTTTACATTTTTCATAAGCTGTTTAGTTTTGACCTGACCAAACACTTTTTTAAATTCTACAAAACTTTAATTTAATTGATACTTATTAGTTTACTTATTGTTGATACCTAGAGATTCCCGTATACCTCAATACTCATACTAACATCGCCAACCTCAACATTGCAATATATGACAGAATTCACTGTTTTCACAACCTCTGATTTTTGAATTTGCTGCCTCTTATAGGGTTAGAATTCTTAACCAAATACAGTTGTCTCAAGTCTACTATGCAAACAAAAACAAAACAAAACAACCACTTTGAAAATATTTCCATGTTTTTACACGATAATTTGCAAATGTGTGTTATGCCATAAGATAACAACGTCAGAAGTAAAAGGGTTGTATATTTGGTTAGGAGACCTACGTTGGTTATAGTGTTGTGACATAATTGATAGATTCTGAGCTACGGGTATTATGTGTGCTTATGACTGGTGAATAAAAGTTAGCCAAAACTACAATTCGTTTTCGTGGAGGTGGTAGCATCATTTTAAAACTAAATAATATACAATAATATAAATACAATTTAATTCTTCTATATAGGAGAAAGACCTACAGTAGAAATTATGATAGAAAAATTAATTTAATTTATATTCAAAATAGGTCAGTGCCCGGTGAGTTATTCAGGAATTTGCAGTGTCTCTGCAGTCAACATGGTCTATTCATACACGAAGTCATTCCAGTGGTCGCACTCCTCCGGCTATTCCATCTTCATTACAATAGAGTTGATAAGATACTCCGTATGTGAGTATTTATATAATAATTCACCAGTTGGACTGCAATTATGTTTCTAAATAAATGTTTTAGTAATTCAGTTTTTCCGATGGGGGGATCGCCCATATTGTAGAATGGAGGAGACTATTGCTAATCTCTTATTTTGTTGCTGCGAATGTTGTTGTAAACTCTAATTTTACATGGAGTTTTGTTGCTACAGTGATTTAGTTGTAAAAAAAATTGTCTGTGGTTGCGTTTCTGCCGCTTCCAGTAAATGGTTCAATGTGAGCTTGAGCACATCGTATTCAGAGAGTGATGTTGACGATACGATATTATCTATTATTAGAAAAATATGTCTAAATATGGAAATTTACAATTATAACATTTTTACTACCGACGTCCGACGGCAACCAAAATTTATTGATTCCGAACTTATCGGACTTGTATAAGGCACATATTACGTCTACCTTTAATTACATTTTTAACAATTCTGGTTATAGTTTCAATAACTTTGAGAAAGTATTTCAGCTCACGGTTTATGAAAACAATTGGAATCTATACATGTAAAATTACATTTACTAAATGCATTAAATTTTGCTTGAGTTAAAGGACAAGCGAATTGCCGAAATGCTCGAATTGCTTCTAATTCTGTATATTAACAGATATACCGTCAATTATCATATTGAAAATGCAGTTCTTATACCATCATAATATTGCTCAATTGTAAGGACGTAGGGTAAAACTTATTCCTATCAAAAATTGAATGTAGGTTTTATAAATAGTGATCGCAGATGTACGGAGAAGTAAGATCAACAATAACAACAACAACACCCATCTGTGAAATATGAAAACTGTTGTTTTCATATGAACTTCAGTGCGAGCATATTTGAAGATAGTTAGTAAATAAATAAATTTATTAAGCGGTCAAACGACCGCTTGCGGAATATTAGGAATATTAGATATTAGAAGAAAATGACAAATCAAGACAGATACGTGTAGTTAATGTGTAATTAATTATCTGTATAGTATGGGAAAAGTCTTGCAGTAACAGCCAGGAAAAAGGGGAAGCTTTCATTTCTATATTTGTGATTAAAGTTAAACTAGTAATTTTATGACCGCTGCCATTGGTACTTTTAGTGTTAATAGCGAATAATCCCAAATATGCATATTGTGCCTACAAGCTTCTTTAATCTTATTATTTTTATGCAATTATACCATACGCATATATTTCTATTAGTTAGTTACTTATTATACGTATAATGTATCGTCGGTCGATATGGATACGCTTGATTATTAAAATGATTTATTTCCTATATCATAAATTATAATTTATTAATAGACAAATATGAATGTATTTTTGATAAATATTATGATATATTTTCTTGTTATATGCAAATAAAGAATATCTAAACAAAATTATTTTTATTATATAACTCACAATCAGTTAAAATTTTACATATACATCCACTTTTAATACTATTAAAATATCATAAACGAAATTTCTGTAAAGACGAATATTTTCTAGTAAACATTTTTACACCCATAGACTGACGTCAAGATGAAAGATATACTACTGTACCGCCGATAACAAATTTTTCATAAACATTTTAGATTGTTATCTGCAATTATTCTCAAATTTCTTTCGATCTGGTGTTTGATTTGTGAATAGGATTTGTTATTTTATTAATATGTGTCGTATATTCCAATGTGCGGGAATTATATTTTGTATATTAAAATTTTATTTTATTTCTCGCATTTCCTGTATCAAATGAATAAAGACTTTTTTCGTCCATGTATTTATCATTTTGGCTACAATATTATTATAATAAATATATACTCGTACGTACATGATATTTGTATCCATTTTACATACAATAATATAGTAAGTAAATTTATATTTATATTATTTTCATTCATTCATAATCTATACAAACATCTTACATTCTATATGTCTCATATAATATGTGTAAAAGTATATTACATTATTTTTATTGTAAATACAGAGTGTTCATCGGGAAGATTTACTACTTTTGTCACTACATTTTGGTGTAAACATAACAGTCCATATATTTGGCAGACGTGAAGTATAGAGACGTGGAGAATTATTCGTTGAACCAACTTATTTTAAGGGCACAAACAGTTTATCATAATAATCTATCTTCAATTATTGAAAATTATTTGAAATAATGTTCCATCAAAACTGTTAGGCTATTTATCGTTTAGTGAAAGATTTTTGAAGAAAGTAACATTGTACGAGAAGATCAGCCGAAAACATTGCTGCTGTACTATAAAATGTGTTCAAAACAATCTCTATTCGACACCGTGTTTAAGAAATTGGATTTAAGGAATAAGGATTTGTGGGAAATTATGCATTATAATTTTCATTTTTATCCATATAAAATTTAGATGACACAAGAACTATTGCCACAAGACCATTTACAACGCCGTGTACATATATGATGTTGCGCAGCTTGCTCATGATAACTAGTGCGTGGTATAATTAACAAGGTGAATATTGTATTTAACAACGAAATTTATAATCAAGAATGTTATTAATACAAAAGACTATATAATCAAGGATGGCTATAACAACGAAAATAGATTTGGGGACACACTTGAATCTAACAAATACACCCACAGCATATAATTTTCACTCTAGATCCACAATGTTACGTCTATACATAGAAAATAGTATGATGTTAATTATTGCAGAAGGCAGGACTATAACAACGAAAAATGATTCCGTCTTGGTTTTATAACCTATTCCGCATATGATTCATAAAAAGAATCATAATGAGTGATGAGAGACATATTTCCATTTAAACGTTAATAAACAAAATAGTTCATTTTGGTCAACAAAAATCCTCGAGCAGTCCATTAAAAGCATACGGTATATAGTGGGATAGGTGTTACTGAGGTATCATTGGTTCATAATTTTTTGAAGATGAACTTGGCGTTATACCATGTGTACCGGTAAAAAGTGAGCGTCAAGATACAAATCTCTCGATAGGGAACATTTGTAGCGAACGAGCCTTAATTTTTTTTTTGTTTTGTGGAAGACCACCAACAAAGGGTGAAAATGGCAGAAATGTTAAATGTTGCACAACTAACAATTTCTGACCGTTTAAAAGGTATGGGATAGATCCAAAAGTGTGTAAAATGGGTGCCACATGAATTGAATGAAAGACAGATGGAAAACCGAAAAAAACACTTGTGAAATTTTGCTTGCCAGACACGAAAGAAAGTCAGTTTTGCATCGAATTGTTACTGGCGATGAAAAATGGATTTATTTTAAGAATTCTAAACGGAAAAAATCATGAGTTAATGCAGAACAACCATCAACATCAACTGCAAAACCAAATCGTTTCGGTAAGAAGGCCGGTTCAGGATACAATCAAAGCACTTGGCTGGGAGCTGTTACCCCACCCGCCGTATTCACCAGATTTGGCTCCTTCCGACTACCATTTGTTTTCATCGATGGGGACACGCATTGGCTGAGCAGCACTTCGATCCCTACAAAGAAGTCTAAAATTGGGTGGTATCTGATTGGTTTGCTTCAAAAGACGAACAATTCTATTGACGTGATATCCACAAATTGCCAGAAAAGTGGTCAAAATGTGTAAAAAGCAATGGCCAATATTTTGAATAAAATGTTTTTTACTTTCCCATTTAAAATTAGTGTTTTATTTTCACAAAAAAAACGCTCAATTGATACCGGTACACCTGATAAATGGATGCGTTAATAAATAAAATAGTTGGTTCTGTTCAACAGAAAATTCTCGAATTATTTAGCAGTCCATTAAAAGCGAACGGTATATGTTGCGCGGTGCGCGATACATGGTATTGAGGAATCATAGGCCAATAATTTTTTGAAGATGAACTTGGAATTATACGGTTACTGTTGTTTTACTGCAAACGTTATCGTAACATAATTACTTACTACTTTTTGCCACCAAAATTGGATGCTTTGATGTTGATTAATACGTATATGGTTCCAACAAGCCGGCGTAACTTCATACACATACAGCCAATCTTAAAATGGAATTACTGAGAGATTTGTTTCTACAACAAATTATCTCAAGAAAAGGTGATGTCGATGGGTGTCTGTGTTTACGCAGTCGCCAAATTTAACAGCCCCCAAATTCCATTTGTATGGATATCTAAAGTACAATGTTTATGCTCAACCAAACCGCAGAAACAAACCATTAGTGGCATTGTTGTACCGGTTGAAATTTGTGAAAATGTGATGAAAAATGTTACAAAAAAAGAGGCGGATATTTAGCTGATATTTAATAAATTAATTTCTCAGCATAAAAACCATTTTGTGTTCATTTGCCATAAACTTATATTGAAAATATGGTAGTAAACCTTCCCGACGACGATCACCCTGTAACTACATATTTATAAATAATAAAATATATGTGAATATTTTTGCGTTACATTCAAAAATATCTATTTATGAAATCATCTATCTTCTGTGTCTTCTTGAATATTTTTTAAATTTATGATTATTATATGGTGGATGTACAAGAGGTCGCATTTAAATATAAAATATATATGAGAATATCAGTTTTCTTCATACATAAATATGGCATAGGAACGGTTATATATTGTATTATAATATGGTGTAGGTAATGTGTGTTTTTCATAAAATTTATACAAATTGCAAGCAACTTATATTGTACATAAAACATATAACATCATATTATAAATATACATAAAATAAATAATCACAATAGCATAATTTATATTGCCTATGTCTGTGTGACATTAAAGATTGAAAAGTTAAATGTATGACCTATCCTAATTTTTAATTATTTGAGATAATACAGATATGATATAAGCACATAATCACATCGTTTAATGCGCTATGCGCTAACACATTTTAATATTTATGTTATTTGTTTGTACTTACTATATATTAGCTATAGGTTAAGTACTGCAAATTAAATTCTTGGTATATGTTTTAGGATACAAATTAATGTCATTTAAAAAAAAAACAGATACAATTTATTTGTACATCGTTAAAATTTAATTGGTCACTATACGTTTATTATGATGAATTATTATAGAATTTAACTATATAATTACAACGATATACTGTAATTGACATTGAGAATTTTCACTCTATAAGTATATTTTACCAACGTATTCTAAGTCAATGGAATATGTAATGAATAATCAAAATTGTTGCTACATACATGAATGTTGAGTGGTTACTATCATCTGTTTAAACCGGATTCCAATGAAAACATAGCACATCTAATTCTCTTCTAAAAGATTTACGAATGGATGAAAATTTGATGGTTCTGTGATGGTTCTCTTGAAAGTTATTGTTATACTAAGACATTCGACACGATCAACCACAGCATTATGTGTGGTAAAGTTGCTCAATTTGATCGTGATACAAAATTGATCAACGCAACGGTTATCTTATTGCCGTAGTTCTCAATAATGGTTTCGGTGAATGCAAATTTACCAGTTATACTGTTTCTGTATTATCTGGTGTTTCTCAGGCTTCAGGTTTCTTGATCCTCTATTGTTTTATCTATGGTATATTCATCAATGATTTGCCTACCTCGACTTTGCCACATATAAAATTCATATGTTTACCGATGATGTTCGCAACGTTATCGCGTTACTGTACACTTTCGCGAAATTGCTTTGTGTATTTCGATGGTTAACGATGATTTGAAATCTATTTCCGAATGGGTCAGTGACGAAGACAGAGATGTAACATTCAGTTTTCAATATCATTATATTTTTCCTGGGTGAAATTAAAATAAATTATGAAAAAAAAATTTGGGTGTATCATTTTTAATTACGGGCCATACGGGTTTTAACGGATTTCCATTTTTGCTTATAGCATTGCAAATTATAATCAATTTCCAATCTTTCATGGAAGAGATTTTTAAAATCGATTCATGCGTTCAAAAGATATATCACCGATTTTCCAATCGATGGCAGAGAAAATTTAAAGAACTTTGTCGTACTGTTTAAAGTGAACACACACAAAATTTATATTTCATATAAAATTTCTATGTCATCAAATGGAAAATAGGTCATATCTTTTGAAAGTGTCAAATTCCACATTATAATTTGAAATTCTTTGTATACAGAGAACTGGAAATCCGTTAAAACTATGGCCCATGGGGGCTGTAATTCCTCCTATGAAACACGATTACTGTTCTGTTGGTAAGCTTTTACTTACTCCCCAAACTTTTTGTATTATCAAAAATTGTTGAGATACTTTTTTGATTTTGCTTAGTGGTCGTATTAAATTAATATAATAAAAGATCATGTGTCAACCTATTTTTTTTAATTCCAATTTTTGGTCGTCTATTAATTGATTTTTACAATTTTTTTCTTTTCAAATTGCTTATTGTCATGTGGTTCACTTAATGCGATTTGGTACCGCCAAATTAGTAGAACTAAACAATTATTAATTCCTATAGGTACGCTTCTCGTCGTGGTTTGTCAATGTCATTTTTCGTATATGTTGTTAATTTTTTGGAACGCGTTACCACTTTCTGCTAGGTTTGCGACTACTATTTCAATGTTTATAGCTGAGTACGGTTTAATTGTTTGTATAATTTACTGCACCTGATATTCTTCAGTTATTCTACTCCTATCATGCATTTATTCTATCACAAAATAACAAATAATCCATATAAAATGTCTTAGGGTTTTTCAAAAAATTGTCGCTATATGGGGTAGTTATTTTATAGCTATTTCCAATAAAAATTTTTATTTGTTCAGCTACTTACATTAAACACTTTTTATATGCAATATTTAATGTAAAGTTCATACTAACGATAAGTTATGTTCTTGTGATTAATGGTGATAACATAATACATACACCGTCTGTCCCAAAAATAATGAGAATTGCTTTATAATATAATATATAGAACCGCATTGCGGTAGATATTAATTGATTTATACATAGTGTGAACCGATCTTAACAAATTGTCAAGAGTTTATGACATTTCCGTCACTGTAAACCAAAATATATAGCGCATTAAGTGGCTGTAGTTTTTGTGCTGCGATGAAAAAATGTATTCCGCTTTAGCAGACCAATTTTTTTTACTTCAATTTCGATGATTTGTTGTTTCCGGTAATTTAAACTCCATTTTCAAGAATCTCACTGAAGATTGCATAGAAATTTCATTGATTTCATAGAAATCATACAATTTTTCAATGTTTTCTTCAGCAATTTTCTTCAGATGATCGATTTGGACGACGTTTATCATCACTTTAGTTTATCTATGCTTTCTGTGATAATCATTTATACCACCTAAAAGCTTATGCTTTTCACATACAATCATCACCATACGCGATTCTAATTAAACCTTACGGTTTGAGTACCAATTTTATATACCAATTTTAAAACAAAATTTAATGTTCATTTTTTTTATATTCACTGAAGGAAATGTTTTGCAAATCGTTGACAATTTGTTAAAGTCGGCTCTCACATGACATAAATCAATTAGTAGCTAAGACATGGCCGCTATAGGTTCTATATATTATAAAAACATTCTTATTATTTATGGGACAGAGGGTGTCCAATATATGGAATATACACATTTAACGAATATACAAAAACGGTGAAGAAAATATTAAAATTAGCATAAAATAAATTTAAATAAATACACACACTCGTTAACTATTTAATTAAATTATTTAATTGGTGCGGGAAATTATTTAAATTATTCAATAAATGAAGATGTTGAAATTATTCTTTGATCACATTTATATTTATTTATTCAAATTGTTCAATTATTTATTTAATATATAAATAATATGCGGTGGTAAATATAATGCAATTAAAACACGATATTGACTTAATTTTTATTCATTTATAAAAGAAGAGATAATGTTATTTTATATAATCTTTATTTTTTCTTTCGTTTTACATAACCAAAATATACAAAATATATTTTCCGAAAAAAATTATTATTTTAAAATTAATTGAATTGCATATACCAATTTCGATTTTTATATATTGTTGATAAAACAGAAAAAAAATAATGAATATAATAATAAATTAGTAAAAAAATAAATAATGAGAAACACCACTTGTGAATATGATCAATGTTTTTCGGAATTTTTAATTGATAAATTATGTTATTTTAAAAAAGTTACGTTATATGTGCGACGAGATATTACATAAGAAATTAATATTTTTTGTAGTGTATACCATTACGAGACGAGTATACATTTCATTTATAATAGAAACATCAAATTGTATAAAACGAATAAAATATTTTCTAAATTTAATGAAAATATTACGAAATATAGATTATAAAACTATAAATATCGACGAGAATTTAAATATGTTATGGGCTAAAAAGTTTTCGCCGATTTTTACCTTTTATTATACGCACATTTTCCATATTATTTTTAATGAACTTTATTAACCACTTAATGCGAGGGTTTTTCTTTGAAATAAGATCAAAAAAAAAAAATCAGTCAGGGCAATAATACCGACTTTCACGCCGAATTTTCTTCCCCTTCTCATTTTGTTTACTGCAACAGACGGCACATCTTTTTGTTGGAGTCGATTTTTTTTCGGTACTTGGAATTGGTTCCAAGAAGTGACGTTCTGTCAATCTTAATGGCTTGCTCTTGCTTGGACGACCACCTTTTGATGAATATTGTAAATCATGGTACATTTCTACATATTCATCGATTAGTAGTAATCGAAAATTTAAGTTACTCGTAGAGCCCATTTGTTTGGTGTACAAAACAAAATCATTCCACAATGCTTGCTCCAATAAATGGAAAAACATTTTTTTATAATACTTCTTCCCCCCTTTTGCGACCAACAGGATAATGAGAGAGGTGTTGATCTACTCTATCAACACCTCCCATGGTGAAATTATAGTCCATAACTACTTGTGGTTTTGCTCTTTCTAATATTTTTCTTTAAATATTCTATGGAGTGGCTGCCATGTATGGTGGAGAGAAAAATACATATCCCTCTTATCCTTCCATCTTATCACCATTATTTTTCTTTTTCTATATGCTGATAAGAATCCTGGCCTTGCTTTTTTTGGAACCGTTAAATTTTTAGGGTTTCCTTTTCTATTTGATTTTATGGTTCCATAGGTATCGGTGGTATGTAATACTAGAAGATTTGCTAATTCATGAAGTGCATCGACGGTCTTCTAGTCCAGTACAATTTTTCTTCTGGTTTTTGGACAATACTCATGATAACGGTAAAAAAAAATCCTCATTTCTAAAATGTTGGTAGACCATGTATTTTCAACATTGGCGGAAGAAGTTGATGGTCTTTCTCTTATAGTTTGTACATAGTACAAATTTGTTTGGTCTACAATATTTTGTACTAATTTGTCATCGAAAAAGTAGTTGAAAAATTGACTCGGTTTTGTAAACGATGAAATTTCCTCATCTATCTGCAAATTTGCAATAAAGTCAAAAGATGTTGATGCTGCGGGTATATCGGTTCCAATATTTATTTCCGATAAAATAAATGAAAATTGTTGAATATTGAAATTGTTATATAAATATAAAGTAAAAATTGAATATCCATATGATTTAGATTCATATTTTTTGTGAGCAGATCCACTGGTTTAGACAAAAATATCTTTGGATCGTTCATGTATTTTGGCAAGTAATACCTGTGAATTGGATGTATTAACAGAATAAATTTTCTTATGACGATGATGCCAAATCGCGGTTTGATTCAATTTTTTACCGATAGACCAGAAGTTCTATGAGCACCGCCGATTGAAGATGCTGAACGATGGCAAAAACTCATCGATTGTGCATTCTTTTGTTTAATAAACAAGAAAAAAAAACCGTGGATAAAATCCATGAAAGTCTTACAAAATTTTTAGAAAATATATCGATTTGAGTTGTTGGTTGTTTTAAAAATTATGAAAATAAATTACGAAAAGTGAGGATTATATCGCTAGAAAAGCGAAATGTACAAAACTTGAACCCATCTGTCTTGGATAATTGGTGAAATAAATTATGATTACAATACCACGGATATATGTTGGACATATTACTCTGACAATCCAAAGATTTCAATTGACCTAAATAAAATACAGCAAATTTTCCATAATGAAAATCGAAGTGCAACCGAATAGGTTCCGTTCTATATTTTGCAATAACATTTCACAATGGGTTTCAAATTTCTTCTTTCATTTTCAAGATGCGTTTAACTTTTGCATGACTGCCTTTATTTAAAATTATATGCGTATATTGGAATCGACCGAAACTATTTAGAGCGCATCCAATATATTGATAATTTTTCGGATATACTATAATTTTGTTAATGTTTATGATAATGAAATAATATTTATATAAATATGAAATGGTACACACTTACACAATTACACATACAAATATTTGCTCGTGATTTTAGGCGCTTGAACTTATCACATTTTTAATTTATTATCATTTCGTAATTTTGCTATCAATCAATCATTTATTTATTTATAATATTTGTATGGGTATAAATGAGGTTTATCGTAAATATTTTACTATACGCATAATTCTTTTGTTTTTACACTTATACCCGAATCAATATTTTTGGTATTTTTATACTATACCCAGTCTGGGCCAAAAATATTAAGACTATATCGCAGTGCATATGAACCATAGTTTAAATTTTATTATAGAAAAACTATTGGACATTACATTCGAATTCCATTAAAGTCTATTTGTTTATACAAAATACTTTTTGTCTTATGATGAATTTTAGTACATGTCTCAAAATCATACGAATAAAATTGTGCATAATATTTTTGTGATAACATTGAATTCAATGCCACACGCAGTAATGTTAAGAATGCCAATGTTTTGGTTTGACATCAGTATATTTTGAAGGAGTTCGTGAAACCGTTTTAAATGATTATCTTTATTAATACCCGTCAGTGACATTATACACTATAGAAAATGCTAAATGTGTTGATGGGTTTCCATTATCTGACTGTTAGAACACATTGGATTGCCGTATATATAAAGGAGGTTTAGTGAAAAACATTTTAATTTAAGTTTTGGGGCTTGCGGACTGTTTCAAAACAATATAGAATAGGACCTTAACACCCGTTTTCGTTCAATAATGCTTGTAAGTCGTTTGCATTGACATCAAAATCACGACTATTTAATCTTCTAAACCAGTCTTTACCAGCGATATTGTATATCATCAATGAGCAACTTACTCGCTTCTTCTAAAATCAAAGTAATTTGCAAAAGGACAATCCGAAAAAAAACGTTTTATTATTTTTAGTATTGACATGTTAAAAACGCAATAATCAATTGAAGGGAAAGAGAAATTAGTCGACATTGAAGAAATTACGTTAAATTTAATCTACAATAAAAATATGATAAGGTTTTGACTATTTTAAAGGTTGCGTGAGTAGTTTCTAGCCTAGAAATTGTTATTTTTGGGTGGAGGCAGTGGTTTTTATTCAATATAATCTCCTGACAATTCAATACATATACTCTAGTGCTCCACCAATAATTTTATTGCGTGCGGCTGATGAACGATTCCCGAAGCTCTGCAAAATACCCGTCTTCGGCTGCTATATGGCTTCTTCATTCGACGAAATATACTTTCCTCGGCGAAATTGTTTGAGATTTCTGAAGAGGTAGTAGTCGCTGCTGGGAGTCAAATCTGGTGAATTCGGTGGATGCTCAAGCAATTTGTACTTTAAATTTCTTGAATTTAGTCATGTTCAAAACACTTCTGTGAACTGATGCCATTGTTTTGATGACAAAATGATTTTTTTGTGTTGCAAACCGGATCTTTTCTTATACGGATTTTTGCGTAATCCTCATGGTGGTAGATCCAAATCTAATCCAAAGTTATAAAACGACGATTTTATTCTTCTTAAAACGATCCAAATACAGTTGACAAATTTGTTTTTCGATTGAATTTTTGTTGAATTGTTAACGGCACCACTTTTCCAAACAACTTTTACATTTGTAATTCTTCATGTAAAATATGACGTATTCGTTCATCGGAGATGCCTATAGATCGGTAATTTCATGCGTAGTCAAACTTGGATCTTGGCACTAACAATTTCAATGTATTTTTTCAATATTTTCTGATGTTGATACAGTTTTTGGACGTCCATCGCTTGGTTCGTCTTCAAGGCTTGTACGATCGCGTTTAAATTCAGCAACCCAATTGTTTACTGTTGCATATGATGGAGGACTTTCACCTAACACACATTTACCATATCGTTATGAATTTCTTGTCCGGCTAAATATTTTTTGAATAAATATTCAATGACTACTCTATTTTTCTTATTTTTCCATGTTAAAAAAAATCAATGACACCTCAACTTCAAATGGCTTGTAAACAAGGAATGAATTGACAGATCTAATTGAAATTTTTCAGGTATTCATATGATAGATGGAATATTCCAATATATATTTATTTGGCCAGTTATAACGTCAGAAAGAAAGAAAAGAAACTTTTAGAAACTTTTCACGCAATCTGTGTTAATTATCATGGCGTTTATAGATTATCTGTGTATAATTTCTAGCCAAGCTCAAAAACGCAGTCAATAATTAATTAAATGTATATAGGAAAATTTCTGAGTTAAGGATTAGATAGAAGATAAGAATAATTTTTATGAGAATACCGATAAGAATAGAAATTCTCTGCGTCAGCACATGATAATTGTGTAAGAATTGATTACCATTCTTAGACGATTTATTCTTATCGTTCATTATTGAATCTTTGAATATGGACCGACAACTCATACGGTTTTTGCAGCATATGATACTATGGATAAAAAATTCAACAAATTACCTCATCAATTCTAAAATTGTGCTTCCATAGATTTTATGGATTAAACGTTTACATTTGGAAATACTTTGAAGTGGACAAATAAATGTAAATATTTATGTTTTATTTACATACAATCTTAGTATTTTTTGTCCATTGTTCTTTGTTTTATGCGTATTCGAGATTATTGAAATAAAATTTATATATTTTATAAAATTTTTCATTGTTTTAAAATATTTATTGTAAATTTCGCAATAAGATTACGTCAATCACTTTTGCAATTAAATTGGTTTTTAATTTCTGCTATATAATTTTATGAAAATGTCATTAATTTTTTGTGGAACATATGTCTGTGTGGATAACAAGAAGTCATAATAATATTAAATTATTTTATACTCTCTCCATCAACTATACCTACTATACTTTTATAAATAAATATTTTCAGATTAATTTATTATTTTTGTAACAAAAGAGTTTATTTTTTATAATAATTATATGGAAGAAATATTATTTATATTATTTACTTAATTTTTATTATAATAAATAATACTCTAAATGGCTATTGGGGCTCAATTTTTAAGAGTAAAAAAGTATTATTATTATTATAATTATAATAATATTTAAACAATGTTAACAAAAGGGAATTTTATATTTGATATATTGACGTTAATTTCATAACACAAATAATAACAAATAAAATTAATGTACCCATACATTATTTACTTTATTTATATGGTAAAGAATCATATTTTCATCATAAATATCATAATTTTATGATGATAAACATACAAATTTATGTAATAAATTATCATATATAAAAACATAAGAGACATATGTAAAACAGAGACTGTCAATATTATTATTTTTATTTTTATATCTTATGTAACCTTTTTTTTTAAATAATTCCAATTATTAAATTGACCGCACAGACATTCTCAAAACTAGACTATTTTAAAGCACTCGTTGAAAATAGTTTTATCGATAAAATACGTTTGATGACGCTATAAAACCAATTTCTAATTTATGCTGAAACCACCCCGCATCAAGGTATAAATAAGTGAACGGTGTAGTGTGTGGTAATTTTTTTGGTTTGTCGATTTTTAACGCTAACGTTTGAGACAATCCAATGGTATTAAGAATGAGTATGCTAGAAAAAATCTGGTTATAATTATAAGAATATATTGTAGCCTGCTAACATGTGGTATAAATTAAGTATGTATACCACCTTGGGTCTGAAAAGTATCAGGACTGATTAAATAAAATACACATTTTTCATTTATTCATCAAAATTTATTTCATCACCTTCAAAATAATCGCCTCCCACTGCAATACAATTTATGCCAACGTTTTTTCCACTCATCAAAACATTTTTTTATACTCGATTTCTGGCATATATAGTCATCCGTTCACGCGTAGCGAATTCGGTTGTTTCTCTTCTATAACTACTTCAAAACGATGTCCACGATATGGTAATTTGAAGCGTGGAAACAGGAAAAACCCACATAGTTTTGATTAAAAAATGGTTAACAAAATTAATGATGAATTATCAGCAGGATCATTGTAGTGGTGCAAAAACCACTAATTGTTTTGTCATAATTCAGCTCGTTTTCTATGAATAGAAATCCCACACGTAAGCGATGCATAACACTTAGATAATATTCTTTATTTATTACAGTTTGACCAGTTGATAGAAATTCTTGATGCATACAACACCGCAAGGTAATCATAGAAAACTGTTTTTGAAAATGATTTTTTTTTTGTTTTCCTTCACCTTAGAAACGATATTCACTGTAAATTGTTGAGCTGTTTCAATATCATATGTATAAATCCATGTTTTTATCACCCGTAATTATATGCATTTCATAAATGATTCATCGATAGCAAGCGTGTCTTTTAGCAACTTCAACACAACGTTGTTTTTGTAACAAAGACGTGCCACTGCAACTCCTTTCAAACTCAAATAATTTTTTAAAATATTATTGACTGAATCTGATTGATATGCGAATGGCCTCTGCAATATCTCTCCCTTTGAAAATCACTAAATCTTTATTGATGTGGATGGTCTACCAGGCCCAGTATTTTCTTTTTCAACATTTTCTCTACCCTCTTTGAACATTTTATATACCAATCAAATCAATTCTTTGTCTCGATAAACATTCACTATACCATATACTTTTGCAACATTTCAAAACTTTTCGTACAGCAGAAACCTCGCATCTGTTAAAGAAAATTTAATGCTCAAATTCTTTGCTCAATAAAATTTATAGACATTATAAAAATCGTGAAAATATAAAATTAACACAGTTATAAAGCAAGCGTTTATTTCTAAATCAAAGAAGTAAATATATTGAAATAACTTATTATATAGGAACTAACGTTAAAATTCCATCCAAATATTGAACAGCAGTTCATTTACCTCTGCATTCTGATTAGTGGAACTATTGTACCATGGGACATATAATCGCCCGTTATAAGCCTCCCTATACTAAATTTTAATAAAAAATTGGTAATGGAATGATGAAATTGTCAGGTTTTTGTAGAAATTGTTAATGTCATAAAATTGCTTGGGTATAATGATTGACCACAGAACTTATATATATTTATATAGAAACAATTCACATAATCCCATTGTATAAGCTTTTCTTGCAAAATTTCAACAAAATTTAGCAAAATTTACATTTTTTTATAGAAAACAATGCACAACCAACAGAAGCTAAAATCATAGTATCGATCTATCAGAATTTTCTTAGCAATTATTCAAATAATTCTTTCGCAAGATTTTAAATTAAATAACATCAAAATTGGATAAGTCCAAATTGTAATTTAGAAAATTGTCGTCAAAACTACTCCCAAGATTTACCGCAACAACTGCTAGTATAGCGGATAATTTAATATGACAGTGGATAGAAGAACAGGGGTATTAACTAATTTCTAAAATTCATCCATTGTATATGTATTAGTTACTTTCGGGTGTAAATAACCGTGGATATCCTAATAATATGTCTAGTTACTGTATAAAACATTTTTATTTGTAAAAAAAAATAAATCATTAAATGAAATATTACTTTTGCAATTATCTTGTTTTAAAATTGTAATTTTTAACTCTACATATTCAACAGTTTATTTATAGTTACAAGCACAAAAAAACGTTCATATTTTCATAATAAATTTTAAATTCAAATTTATGAACGAAACAGTTTTTCACTTTTTAGTTATATAATTTCACTCGCACTTGCAATAATATATTGGTAATAAAGGCAAAATTGTTGACGACAAAATTTCATCTGTATATTAAATGCTGCGCTATTGGTAAGTAAAAGCATATGGTTATAAGAAATACAAGGAAAATCAATTAATCTTGTTAAATATATATAAATGTCTTTGGCGATTACATTTATAATTCTTATGTCATGTTTTTCATACATAAAAGAAAATGTTATATTATATATTTGCCACAGCATCGTATGCATCGTATGAAAAGTACAAAATTATAAACGCGGGCACGAGTACAATTATAAATAAATGATATTTAGTACGCGCCGCATAGTCATTCTGTAATAATAAAATGTGTTTATATTTATAGAATTTGCAACAAAACCGCATATAAAAATATATAAATACAAAATATATCCACGCGGCCAGATGTAAAATTGAGCATATATAGCACTTAGTGTATTGTGTGTGTGTGTATATACGCTGTGTAATTGCCGGGAGATGATGAGGTCCGCATTTGCCATAACGATATTAATATTCACAATTGATTTTGCAACAAAACTTAGGATTTTATTGATGGTTTTGCAGCTACACACAATTAAATTTGAAAGTGAAGAGATAGATATTTATAGACTCATAATTTACAATCACAATTATGTCAAATTAATCCTGCGTTTAACTATATTCCATCTAATTAAATAATAGCTATAGATAGATATATTTCACTTCCATTTGCAATGAAATCCATTTATTTCTAACTTGATTCAATCAATGATAAGAAAATTTCTTGATATGATTTGAGTTTCGTATACATTTTTTCAGGTTATTTAATATGATTCTCCAAAACGAGATCGGAAAATGTATCGTGCTTGTATTTATGATATAAAACATTTGCATGCAGCCCACAAATAAGTCGTGTTTCGTCCAAAAAAAACCATTTTAATTAGTCGATTAATAAATAATAACGACTCAACACAACATGCAACGAAAATTTTGTGTTCGTAATGTGTCGTATGTTTTGCGGTTCATTGGAAACACTAATCCGTTTGTGTTAACCTGCTGAAATTAGTGGAATGGAAACGTGCGGGTATATAAAAAGTAAATCATGCAAACATTTTTTTGGGCCCGTAACTTAATAATTGAGTAACCTTTAAAGAAAAAGTGATCCATCTTTGCCAGACTTACCCTATTTGAATACTTGTTTTTTTTTGGCAAAATTTCCATTATAACTTTTAATGCATTTAAATTTATTGTTCCTATTTAATTTTTTTTCCTACTTTAAAAATTTGGAATATGTACAAAATTATATTATGAACCAATTTTGTCATTATTGCATATATTTATTATTTATAAATAACATTGCGGCTATAATAATAACAACATAATGGTGCTGTATTATCAATTATCTCTATCATTAAGTCATTATTAAATTTATTTAATAATCTAATAAATTCGTAACCTATCCGACTGAATAGTGTATTCCTTAGAACTCGCATAATAATGGATTCAAGAAAAATGGCCATTAAATTTGCACAAAAACACTCATTGTCAGTGTTTATTTTCGTGTAAAGTATGGAGTGGGTGGAAGAAAATTAACCCCAGAAACGTGAGTTAATAGCAAAAAAGTGAACAAGTTAGTTTAAGTCTGTATATCGTTTTCCTAACTTTGTATAAATGGAAATCAGTTGGTATGAAAGATCAAGGCAATATATATATATATATTGTAAGTGGCAACATGTCGCAACCAAACTCCAATCATTATTGCTGAGAGTGACCAAATATTTATGTAAACCTTGCATTGTCATATGCTATGGAACACATTATGATTTGGCAACTATTTGACTATATTTCTTTAACATGACAGTAAATATCTGATTCAAAATACACATCAACTTTGTAATCCCACGCCAAATTGACAGAATGAATCAATCTGCATATGAGCATTGATCATAATTTTATAAGAAATTACCAAATTATCCAGAAGTAATTGATCATTATTCGTTCGTCAACCGTGTCCTGGATATTGTTTTCTAGTTCACTAATTCATCACTATCAATCTACATATGAAATTACATCAAAATTGGATGAGATAAATAGTTCGGTTATTCAGTTTACTGATATCTGATTCTAAAACCAATCCGAATGCTAATTATTTTTATAAAAACGTTGCACATGGAAATTTCATAAAAATTCAATAACGCATAGCGAAATTTTTTTCCACGAATTGGGTATCTGCGTTGTGCCAGAAAATGTAACGTAATCTTATTTTGGTGCAGTATATATAAAAAAATAATGTATCCTAATCTACTAGTTGTTGGAAGCGAATGTATGTGTGTTCCAGTGCTGCAATATCATATTCGGGAAAACAATCTTGATAATTTTGAATTATCGGCAATTTGAATTCCACCACTCTAATTTCTTGTTTTTTGTATGTCTGTCTCGCCTGCGACTGTGTGTGTTGGGATGGATTGGTTACTTTGGTATCTACGATATTGTTTAATGAATGGAATCAGTAAGCTAATATATAAGGTTGTCAAATATCTCCCTTCCGCCTTTTTGTCTTTTTAATTTCGCGGCTATGTACAAAGCGCTACAGAGCTCGTATCTGGCAACACTGTACATAATTTGAAAGCTCTTGACATAACAAACAAAACGACGCTATGTATGATTAGTTTGGATATTGCGTTCAACAGTTATAGACGTGTAAACATGGAGTTCACTAACGCCGAAATTCGCGCTATTTTAAAGTTTTCCTTCGTTAAAGGCAAATCCGCTAGAGAAACGTTCCGTGAGATTAATGGTGTTTTGGGGGATGGTACTCTATCACTTCGAACCGCGGAGGAATGGTTTCGACGATTCAGAGCCGGTGAAAACGACACCATGGATAAGCCAGCCGGCGGAAGACCTGTGACGACAAATACCGATCAAATCATGGAATACATCGAGTTAGACCGGCATGTGGCATCTCGTGACATCGCCCAGGAGATGGGAGTTAGTCACCAAACCATTTTAAACCATCTGCAGAAGGCTGGATACAAAAAAAAGCTTGATGTTTGGGTGCCACATGAATTAACAGTGAAAAATCTAATGGACCGAATTTCCATTTGCGAAATGCTGCTGAAACGGAACGAACTCGACCCATTCTTGAAGCGGATGGTGACTGGCGACGAAAAATGGATCACATACGACAATATCAAGCGAAAACGGTCGTGGTCGCAGGCCGGTGAATCGTCCCAAACAGTGGCCAAGCCGGGATTGACGGCCAGGAAGGTTTTGCTGTGTGTTTGGTGGGATTGGAAGGGAATCATCCACTATGAGCTGCTCCCATATGGCCAGACGCTTAATTCTACCATCTACTGCGAACAACTGGACCGCTTGAAGCAGGCGATCGACCAGAAGCGTCCAGAATTGGCCAAAAGGAAGGGTGTAGTGTTCCACCAGGACAACGCCAGACCACACACTTCGTTGATGACTCGTCAGAAGCTACGGGAGCTCGGATGGGAGGTTTTATCGCATCCACCATATAGCCCGGACATAGCGCCAAGTGATTACCACCTGTTCCTGTCCATGGCGAACGCCCTTGGTGGTGTAAAGTTGATCTCAAAAGAGGCTTGTGAAAAGTGGCTGTCCGAGTTCTTCGCAAATAAGGAGGGGGGCTTCTACGAGGGAGGTATTATGAAGTTGCAGTCTAGATGGAAACAGATTATCGAACAAAACGGCGCATATTTGAACTAAATCCGATTACTGTAACACTTTTTATAAAGCATTGAATAAAGAGCAAAAAGGCGGAAGGGAGATAGTTGACAACCTAATATTTGAAATTATGGTGTTGCGACACTATTCAAAGATTAACAATTGAATTTGTGAAATCAGACGTGAGTGTTGGAATTTGTATTGTCTGTAATGTGATTTCCATTATCAAAATATTAAGCTCATTTGTGTCATGCCGTGGTGGTGGTGGTGGTGATCGTAGGAAGTATTGTCTACTATGCTGTTTATGGTTCTATTGGTTAACTGTACCTACAGACTATGGTCCATCCTGTAAATTTCATACGTTTTGTTCTCCTTTGATTTTACTGATTATATTATTAGTTCTAGATTTTGATACAGACACTGTTGTTGAATTGTAAGACACTAATAATAGTTCGACTTTTGGGTTTTGGTGTGATACGGATGTAAAGGCAGGTTTGCGTTGTTGTGTAGCCCGTCGTGTTATAAATTACTATTAAAATAAAATAAAACAAAATAAATAAAATTTTTACATTTAATATTCCAATTTCGATATTGGTTAGTTGTTCACCATCATCTCATTCATCGTCAATAAAAAAAAACGATAAATACGATAACAATCTAACGGAGCCGCGCAAATATAGCTTCAGTTATATGAAGTTGAAAGTGAATCAGCTTCAGTGTTGAAAAATAATTTATACGGAACGGTCGCACTTCTTCATCATAATTTTAATGGCTGCTTTTTTTTTTGTTCTTTATCAATTATAAAATTAATTTAAATATATAGAAAGTGAATTTATCTAATTGATTTAATATTTTCTATAGAATTTAGTCTATTTAGTGTTAAAATTGTAGTGTTTTTTCTTTTATTTATAGTAAAAAAGTGTTAAATTATTACAAAACGAAAGTTATAATTTTTTTTTTTCTTAATTTGCAATTATAAAAATTCTTTGTTTGTCGCGTTCGTGCCGTAGTGTGAGTTAAATGTAGTTTATTGAAACACAACTACCAATATAATCACACAAGCGCAAAACATCGTCGTCGCGAGTTCTTGGTCCGTCGCGATCGTGTTGTTGTATTGAAGAAGATAGTATGGTAAAAATGGTTGATGGCTGTGCGCGCGTTGAGTTATGTGTAAACACTCATACAAATAAACTCATACAATTACAAAGGTTTGATTTTTTTGTTCTGTGTATTGTATTGTATTGTGTATTTGTATGTACTCGAATATTTTTAATTCAATTATGTTCAATATTTGTGAATTATACAAACTTTGTTTTACTGTTACAATTTTTATAAATTTTTGTTTTACACTCTCACAATTTTAATGTTAAAAATAAAACATTTAGGTTTTTTTTTAAATAACATTTAGAAGGAGAAGGAGTTTATACTATGAAATAGAATATTTATTTAATTGGTGGGGTGATATTGTTATATGGTAAAATTATTAAAATGATTTTTCCACCACATCATATTTTATTAGACTATATCCATTAACAATAATATTAATACAATGGTGTCCCACAATACAGAATTATGCTAATTATTTTAACTGTGGAGAAGAAATTCCATTTGGATTTTTATTGATACACCCTGAAAATGGAAATTCTGGTTCTCGCTTGTTTCTGTACTTCTTCAGATCGATAACAAGCTGTGTATTAAACATCATGGCTAAATGGAGATCAAATTTTACTAATTTTTTTCTCTCAAACACATTGAATTCAAAATCAAAATTTTAAGAAGCGCTACATATCATAAAAAAATAAATATTCTCGTATTTAATTTATGATATAGGGTATAAAAACACCAGTATCCTCTGGATAGGTACTAGTACTAGTAGTGGGACACTTAATATTAAAGTAATAATATTATGAATTAACCTATCGTCTGCTAAAAATATCAATCGCATTTAGCGCACAGAATACCAATAATATTAATATTTTCAACATTAAATACACTGATTGATATTATGGTTCCAAAACTTTCATAATATCTGGTTTTTCTAAACATTCATATTGAAGTGAGCATATAACTCAAAGGTAAATTGATTATGATTTTAAAACCTTGTACATGTTATTTTATTCAATGAGAAATTCTACATCCGCCACTCCAAAACGTCACAAAAATGTAATTATAATTGTATTTGTGCGTATTTATTTGACTACTTTGTTATATATATATCTTGTTCCACTTACAAACAACCTAATGGCTATATTGACGGACAAGAAACGTTTATGATTTTCCAATTATAATTTTCTGTATAAATATAAAATTGATTGCTTTATATAAAAAAATTATTTGTATATTATCAAGATATTTAACATTATACAAATTATTTATTGACTTCAGATGCTGAGGGAGGCATATCATGTTATTATTGAATATTATTATTACAGAACAATATGAATAATGAATGTGTTCTTTATTTTATTTTTCATATTACAACTTAATAAAAATAGGCTATAATAAATTATGTTGTTTCAGAGTTATTTATAACAATAATATTTAATATTATGTATTCATTTACGATATACATCGCAATATCGTACGGAATCTGTAATAGAACAGAAAACTATTTAATTTTTAAAATTATACAAAGATTTATATTAATATAAATTCTTTGAAATTGAATTGTTGTTTGTTCACTGCATCTAGCACAAAATTGAATGTGATAACCCCAAATTGTTCAGGTTTTCAACTGTAGCCTTGTCTATAATTTTCTAGGAATTTCTTTAAAATTGTTCATATAATGCCATTCGCATATACTACATTTGATTGAAATTGTTTGTGAAGCCACGAAATTGTCCATATTTCCATAATCTGGCTACTGCTTAAATATACCAACTTACAATGGAAGTAGCTTTAACTGCTAAATTTTAGTTGTCGTAACTTTTGCAAGTTATACGAGTTCTATACAACATATTCAAATTTCATCAACATCTAATGGTACATCTCGCAAGTTTTTTTTTATTATTATCGTATTATTTTGGAGGAACTTCATAAAATTTGCTCAGCTAATTCTATTCTCAAACTATATATCTTATTTGATGCAAATTGGCTGATAAATGGCCATGTTGTCCAGGCTTCTAGAGTTTCTTCTGGCTATTATCCTTTTGTTAAAGTGTTCTATTAAGCGTTAAAAATATCCATATATTACCTATACTGAGGATTGTTTTGAAGGAACTTATCATATAATTCAATTTTAAATTTATCCATACCAAATTTAATTCAAATTAGTTGATGCATGACCATTCATAATTTTAGAGTTTAATCGCAGTAATCCTGATCATATCGTATCCGTTTCATTCATAATTTATTAAACAATAAGTGTGATTTTTTAAATTGCGTTTTCGATTCAAAACCATTGCAAAATCCGTTGAAATTTATTTTCAAATTAAAATTCGTAACTCTACGCTTGTCTTGTATTCAAAAATAAAAAATTTACTCGACAACAATTTTCAAAGGATAAATCAGATCATCTCACAATTTCTCACATTCCGAAATATATCTAAAAGTATTAACGCATCATATGCAAACGGCATACTGTCGGTATACATTTTATTACATTTGAATTGTTTTAAAATAGTTGACAAATCATTTGCATATAGAATAAATATTGAATAGGTTCAAAGTGGGTAGCGCACGATTTTATAAAATATATTACTGAGCAGCATCCAGTACTTTGTAAGATTTTCCATAGGAATTTCATAAACATTGTTCATATATACATAGTGAATATTGTATACAAGCGAATATTACATTCAATCTAATATAATCTCGTCACCACATTCAATTAATATGAAAATCGATATATAGCAGCGGTTTGAATAATATTTTCATATCAAAAATGATGTTGAAAATATTGTGTTCAAGCGAATTTATTCAAAATATTGTATTCAATGGAATATTTTTATCACCGTCAGTTTGGACTAAATACAATATTCAATGTAATATCCATTATCGGCCTAATATCGTTGCAAACGATGTGTTGTGGGATATTGTGTTAGGATATATATAATTACTAAAATAACTATTTATTCCACTTTTTCTAATATTTATTTATAATTACAATTATTTTTAACAGCTTTTATTTGTATTTATTTAACTTTTTATATTTTAATTACTATTTATTTAATTTATTTTTATTATTTAATTATATTTTATTTATTATAATTTTATATTTATATATTACTTGTTAGTTGTTACGTCCCGTCGGCGTGGCTGTTTGTAATCGTCTATTTGTCCACGTCTCGTTCAACCGTCAATTTAATGTCATTGTCGATGCGAACCGTTATCTGCTTGTGTTCCTTGCTGAACACAAACCTATGACGGGTTCACACCGATGTCGTCTTGACGTGTCGCCACAGTACTCCCCCCCCAGTGGGCGCGCATAGCCCACGATAATGAAGCACGCGGGATGGAGAAACAGTTCGTGGCAGGTTTTCCATGACCATTGTACCATTGCCAAAGATGATGGCAATAGTATTTTTTTATAGAGAAAAAAAAAATGAAGCATTTATACAAAAAAAATTTTGTTGGGTCATGAAAAACCATCTCGACAGTTCGCGCTTACACAGTGCGATACCTTGAAGGAGGACGAACAATCCTTCCGGAGCGGGTTTTTGTTTCCGGCAGTGCTGAAAATTTAACACCAGGTGTGAAAACTACTGCTCGATGTGGCTCCGCTGGTATCGCCGAAGAAGTTGTCAGGGGTACATTTTGTACCGAGATTGGCTCAGAAGTTTCAGAGCGGTCGACGTAACATGGCTTCAATCTGTCGATTGAGATGTTAGTCTTTTTTCCATTTATTACAAGAGAATAATATTTTTCCGAACATCTCATGACCGGGAATGGACCCTCATAAGGAGGTTGAAGAGACCTACGTACCGCGTCGGTACGAACGAATACATCCAACAGATGTTTGAAGTACCTGACGGCTGAATACGCGGCCAGGAGTTCACGATCGTAAGTGCTATAGCTCTTTTGAGCGGTATTTAATTTTGCTGAATAAAATCCAAGCGGACGCATGTCGCGATCACCGACTTGGTGAAGAGCTGCACCGATTGCTGTTTCAGACGCATCCACAACCAGACATAATTTTGAATTGGGCGACGGAAATGCTAACGTCGCCGCACGACACAATAAAGCCTTACACGTTTCAAATGCGGCAAGAGATTCCGTGGACCATTTAATAGCACGTTTATCATTTTTCTTTTTGCTGCCAATGAGGAAGTCATTCAAGAGAGCCTGACTTTCCGCAGCACCCGCAATGAAACGTCGATAAAAATTCAAAAGATCTAGAACTTGAACGTGAACGGCGTTGATTTGGACGATTTGAATTGAATGTGGAACGCGGTCGCCTTGAAGAATTATTAATATTGAGGCGTTCCACCTGTTTCGAAAGTTGTTCCACTTGATTTCTTAGTTCGCGTATTTCGATCGGCCATTTCGGCCACATTGTCCAAACCTTCAGAGCTGCTGGCCAGGATCGCACGAACCTGGACAGGCAGTCTCTGGATCCAGAGCTCTTTTAGAGCTGATTCCTGAATGGAATCACCAGCCAACGATTTAAGAAGCGCAAGTAATTGTGTCGGGGTCCGATCACCCAACTCTTCGCCAGCGAGGGCACGCTGAATCCGCGATCGGTCGCTTTCACCAAGTCGTTTCGTTATATTGTTCTTAAAAAATGTATATGCGTCCTCCTGTGGTACCGATTCGATAATATCGATGCACTTACAAATTGTGTCCTGGTCCATCGCACTCAGGACGTGCAGGTACCGTTGGTTTTCCGAGCGTAAGCCGAGCCCTTCAAACTGTCTCTCCATCACCTTGAACCAGGCAGAGGGATTCGCAACCCAAAAACCAATTGGTTTGAAGGTTGTCGAATTCACCTGCCCGGCTCCGGATGTGCCAGGTTTCGCATTATCACTGGGCTGCATATTATGTGATGGGTTTTTTTTAAAAAAAATTTAAACAAACAAAAAAAATTTTTCAAACGCAAAATAAAAAAAAAATGTTAAGACCAGGTGGGCAATACCGTGACGCACTGTACGTGTAATGTTTTGTGTAAAAATATATATAATATATAAGTTTTAAATAAAATTTTAAAAATATAATTTATAAAAATAAAAATAAATTAAAAATTTAAAAATTAACTGTATTTTTGCAAGCTGTATGTAAATGCTGTTGTTGTATTGTACTTGTTGTTGCTGTTGCAGCTGCTCCTGTTGTTGTTGTTGTTGTTGTTGTTGCTGCTGGTCCTGTTGTTGTTTTTGTTGTTGTTGTTGTTGTTACTGTTGTTGTTGTTGTTGTTGGGACTCTTGTCCTCTGTCGGGGTCACCAATTGTGGGATATTGTGTTAGGATATATATAATTACTAAACTAACTATTTATTCCACTTTTTCTAATATTTATTTATAATTACAATTATTTTTAACAGCTTTTATTTGTATTTATTTAACTTTTTATATTTTAATTACTATTTATTTAATTTATTTTTATTATTTAATTATATTTTATTTATTATAATTTTATATTTATATATTACTTGTTAGTTGTTACGTCCCGTCGGCGTGGCTGTTTGTAATCGGCTATTTGTCCACGTCTCGTTCAACCGTCAATTTAATGTCATTGTCGATGCGAACCGTTATCTGCTTGTGTTCCTTGCTGAACACAAACCTATGACGGGTTCACACCGATGTCGTCTTGACGTGTCGCCACAGTGTGACAACAAGACGGTTCCACATGACATACAGTCATACAGCTAATGAAAAAATTAATGTGCCGAAGGAAAAGTTTTGCTTATCCTTTATTTCGAGAAATGAACCAGTAAATTCCCAAAAAGATCGTGCAATTTAACACTACTGGACTTTTATCTATGCGGTTATGTAAATGCACAATGTACTCTTTGCCAACAAACCACTCACTCTTATATGCTAGACACACAGAAGATTTAACTAATTAGTTTGCTCACAAACTAATTCAGTAACTAAACTGGTGACACACTGGCAAACCATTAGTTTACTATTGTTTTGATATTTATTGTTGTACGAGAGTGAGAAAATTACAAATAGTTTAGTTTGTTTACATATGATTTTTTTTAATATTTAATATATTTATTGTAATTTATAAATCCGATGGTTCATTTTATTTACAATTAAACAAACTAATTAGTTTCTCTCAAATATAGGAAATTCGAACTGGAATTCCGTGTCGAATGTCAAAATTAATTGCCAAAATAAATTAACAAATAAAAAAAATAGGTTATATTTATCAAATAATAACAATAACAAAGAATTGAAACTCTATATTGACAAGTATAAAATAATAAATAATAATAATAATAATAATAATATAAATAAAGTTGATTTAAATTGTATGACAAAAGTTTGTGAGTATTTAATTTAATTTACAATAATTAAAAATGAAAATTTGAACCATCGTAATCGATTTATTTTTTGGAATGTGTAAACTGTGAAATTAAACTATAATTTTATATTATTATTATTAAAAATATTTAACTAAATGTTTAATTGTATATATTGTAATATATTAAATATTAAAAAAAATCATATGTAAACAAACTAAACTATTTGTAATTTTCTCACTCTCGTACAACAATAAATATCAAAACAATAGTAAACTAATGGTTTGCCAGTGTGTCACCAGTTTAGTTACTGAATTAGTTTGTGAGCAAACTAATTAGTTAAATCTTCTGTGTGTCTAGCATATTACAAGACAACATTGAACGCTTGTTATCTCTGAAATACAGTCTAATTTATGTTAGAGAAAGTCATTGATAATTGGGTCCAAGGAATTCATGCTACGAAACTGAGCCGTGGCGGTCATCTGAATGATGTTAAATATATTCCATATTTAGTTAATGGTTTCAAGCAGCATACTTTACTATATGAATAAAAGAAATCATTCAAATTATATACAAAACTAATGCTTTATTTCAATTCAAAATTTTAGCGCTCTTAATGGAAAACCCTTTATTTGTATGCAGAAAATCATTGAAATAAAATGGGATAAATAAAAATTTCGTATTTGTTGTGAAATTATATCATCAACAGATGTTCATGAAAGCGTTCGCTCGTAAATTCCATTATTGCACATCATTGTAGTTTAATACCACACTTTTAATTCCCATGAATTAAAGCGGCACGATCGCTATTATATACAATTTAAAAATTACCCATTTTATATATTTTTAATAAAATTGAAAAGTTTAATCACCTTATTTACTTTTGTTGTTGCGTATAATTGTTTTACTTTTATTTATCTGATGTCACGTTATTTTATCATTTTATACTGACTCCATTGTGTCTGTCGCATAACATAAATTATTTATAAAATATATATAAGAGTATAGGAATTTCGCATAATGTGAAGAATATATACAAATAAAATTTTCATGACATTGAAATTCTTTTCATATTACAATATATAATGTTATTAAATCACTTATAAATGCTTTATATACGAGCTACATTTAGTATAATGTACCAGTAATACCCAATACATATACATTTGAAATGCATATTACAATAAAGATAATGTTTTTTTTTTATTTCTATATATAAACTGTATAAAGAAAAATCATTTTAAATTGCACTAAAATAAAACAGAACATTCGCACAGATTCATATAAAATTATCCATCTTATAAATAACTATATAAATGTTTGTACACAGCCCAGTCAGACAATGTATAATTGTATAATTATCCACTGCGACTGACTGAGTGTATGTTCATATAATGAAATATTGATTCGAATACATGTAATTTAATAGTATCAAGATATGGTTTTGTATTTAAATATTATAATTTGAAATAGCTGTGTGCGTATACGATTAGCGTGTAACAGGGCTATTATATATACCTATGGACGAACAGTGTTAAATTTAAAATTCAATAGCAATAGATTGGACAGAAATTATGCGGAAAATAACAATAAAATGTATATAATTTATTTGTTAATTGATTAAATTCGATATATGGTATTTATGATACTTTCCATCAAATATTCAAGGATCAACGAAATATGTTTTCTGTTGATTTGATTTTTTTAATAATTTATATTCTAAGCACTGTCAATGTATGGTAACCTTACAATTTTTTCGATATTATAAGTATAAAATTGAAGTATATTTGAAAATTATCTGGATGGTGATAATTTTGTGAAAAATTTGCGTTTGAAGTGAACTAAATTTTTTGGGAAATTTACATTTACGCACATATTAGTAATTTGGATGAAACTGAGTAGGTGAGGACATGAGGTTAAAATGGGGTTATACAAGTATTTTCTTAACAATTTTCTTCAATACCGATACTCTAGTAAGTTCCGCTGATCACATTGCTTGATGATGTTATGCCCCGAATTTAGATTAGCAATTTGTTAAGGGAGCATAAAATGTAAATCATTCAGATGATTCCTAATAAGTTAATTCAAAATTCGTTCTCTGTGCAGTTCCTTTTACCAAATTGTGTAACTGGATGTTTTCTCTTCAACAATTTTAATCAAAATTTGATATACGTGGTTAGAATGGGATTGCACATATAGTCTCTGATAAGATCCTCCAAAAGTTATATTCAGTTCTACAGACATTACTATACAGAATTGTAATGATGATTTTCTGATTAATTTCAATGAAATTTGGTATGCGAACTTAGAATGGAATTATATACAGGAATTTTTCAATAAATTTCTCCAAAATTGTTAACCCGAGACCTTTTACAATAATGAATCTCACCAATTTGGATGAAATTCCGATTTTGCAGTTTAGAATTGACCTATCCTATACACTCAACTCTTTGCAAGTGTTCTTCAAACATTTATTCTAATGTAATTTTACACATATCATATTTGTTTTGATGAAATTATAGGTATGTGTGTTTTGAATGCGTAGGCAATAAGTTCCTCCAAAATTTATATCCAAATGGAAATTTCATGAAAATTAGATGTGAAAAATATTTAAGTGTAATAGAACTGTTTTTCGAAGTTTACCTGCGATTACAAAAATTTTTGGTTTTTGCTATAGTAAATTCTCACAAATTTGTAAACAAATTGTTGGTATATTAAAACTGGGTTTTAAGGTGTTGGTATAATCGATTTTTGTCGTTCAAATTATAGCAAGTATACCGGATTAGCGAGAATCTATATCATATTGAATTATATACTTGTATAATTAACATCTAAGCGCAAAGTAATTTTCAAAATACCTTCATACTCGATTCAAAAAAATACGCCATAGAATTTTAAATAAAAAATACCATAAGAATTGATCAAATTAACAATCTTAAACAAACAAAAATATCAGTTAATCGAGATAAACCATAAACTTCTATTACAAAACCCCGAATGTACTGACATAGTGTTATATTTTGTTTTTGCTGGGGTCATCTGCTAAACAGTCTCTTAAATCTGAAGAAACTAAATTCTTATCGTTATCTAGTTATCCGAAAACTGATGTTTCCCTTCCCGGTATATGACCCGCTAAATGGCGAAAGACCATCATCATAGACAATTATGTGGAATATTTTTTAAAATTAACTTTATAGTTTCTATTGTGTATTTAAAATAAATTTCAGTGTGAACTAATAATAAATTTGTTGAAATAATATGTAGATGTAAAGGTAGTAGAAAATATTGCTTAACAGAAACCACATAAAATTTTTATAATATGATTTAATTAAAGAAATAATTAATATTTTTATGGCATTATGACGATGATCTTAAATGAATTCTTCAACTGTGTATATTATAAATATTGTAGTTTGTATAACGAAAGGCTCTCGATTTGGTATAGGTCAATTTATCAGACCAGACAAATTTCACACAATACGAACAAAAACTATGTATGGAGGAAAATATCTTACATTTCTTATTTCGAATTGAATGCTGGAATACTGCCAAGTGAAAAGACAATTCTGAAAAATTATAATCTTTGGGAACCACTACCAATCGAATTGAAAGAAAGTTTAAATATATTGATGTCATCTAATTTAACAACGGTTGTAGAGTGATTCCTTTTTGAGAATATCTAGGGCAGTTGGAGAAGGCGAAAATTAGGGTTGTAGAGAAAACATGGGAAACATAAATATTGTCTTGAATTTCCGTAATGATTGGGATATTGTCACCTACTTCCACAAATCTATCATGACTTCAGTTAAATATTTTAATATTAAGCGAATACATTATTATTTATAGTTATTCTAATGGCTAATGGGTATATATTGAAGTAAAATCGAGGGGGTGAGAATTAGATTGCTTAAAATAATATCGTTTCTATAAAGATATTTATTGCAAATGTTGTAGTTAACTTTAAATTTACAAGCAAATATTTTTAAAATACGTTGAGTTAATCAAATATACCACAATTACAGTAAGAAGAGTACTTTTTATATTCGTGGAGGTCGAAGGAGGGATATTTACTCATCCTCCAACCTATTATGCAGCTAGCTAGACAACAGTAGCTTAATTCGAAATATTACATAGTTTAGACTTTCAATTTTTTGTGGAAAAAATTCAGCTGAATTTAATTTTAACGCAGAACGCAGAACGTTAATGGGGCGAGAATGTCATTCAAAGTGTAAACAACTTTTCAATTTATTCAGATTCAATTTTCTTTCAACCGAAAATTTAAAGTTTAAACTCTGCCTATAACAATAGATGTAATCTTGGATTACTAAATAGTTTGATCGGATGGAATGAATAAATACAATACAATAAATTATCCACAGTATGTATATTATACGCTCGTGTGGTTAATAATAATACGAAAATAAATAAAAATAATTCTTTTATTTGCAGCATTAAATCTTAATGCATTTCAAGATTTTTATTTCCTTGTAATCATGTTTATTTTTTTCCCTTTATACATTTCAAAATGACAAATAATATTGTTGAACTTAAATCATGTACTTTTATATCGATCGCATTCGCAGCATTGCATTGCATTACTTGCATACTCGATCGTATGGAATATATTTTGTACAGCTAAATGATGATTTCTGTTTTTCATTAAATTTTAATTATTTCCACACCTTATAATGTTCATTTTTATTTGTATCATAATTATTTTTTAATATATTTTATACAGCGAAGAAATGAATAAATCGATTGAATTTTGTTAATTAATCCGTAATATAAAAATATATGTATTTCAATATATTATATGGATAAATCAATAGAGTAAAATGAAAAACTTGCGACGACAACTAAATGGGACTTTTGATATTCATTTAAATTTAAAATTTATTGTTACATTTTGTCTTTTGTCCTTTGATTTTACCATAGAAGGAAAAATACATTATGCTTAACATTTTAAAAGTACTGAAGCTTTCATTCGGAAAGATTCCTTTTACATTTTTCTCACATATTTATTTGTATTTATTTATTTAACATTTGTTTAACATTAACCGCGATGGATAAGTTTACGGAACCTTTTCTATTTTGACAAATTCAGTATTAGGAAATTAGTATATGAAGTTGAGTCCATAATATTCATAGAAATAAGGAATAAATCCATGAAATGAGTAAATTATCTTGTTTTAATAATCTAACAACAATAATTTATTATTATCAATAACTCAAGCGTTATTTTAAGACTATATTGACTTGAAATTTAGAAATTAATGATTTGAAAATTCACTCGTCTTTCATTTAGAATTGTCCATTACTAGCCAAAGGATCAGTGATTCTGATGTAGAAAAATAACCGGATTCTATTAACAAAAAAAAAACATAGCGGCTATGGTTCAGACAAATTTATTTTCCCATAACTGGAATACATAAGTGCATTGATTTAATTGAGATTATAAAAATACTAAAATATTAAAACTTTGTCTGTGTCGAAAGCTCCTAGTTCTACGCTATACACAAATAGAAATAGACATATTATCGCTATTATGTACGTGTAGTATTCATATAGAGACATATAGTTGAAATAAGTTTATATCTAAATTCTAAGGCGTGTGCGTGTTACCACATTTTTCAAAGAAGAAAATATAATAAATTAATGAAATTAAAATGTTACACAGTTGGATGTTATTATTGTATTATGGTATAAAAAATCTTTTTGATTTCATTACGTACAAATGTATCTCTGGGCACCCTTATACAGTTATTTTATAAATAAAATAAAAATGATGAATTGAAAAGTTTCTGTCGAAACAACATTTACACGGCGGGAACGAAACATTTTCAATGTAATGTATCCAATTTTTAATTGCTTCAAAATTTATTGGAATTGTTTATTGAGTAAACGATTGTGATAAAGATATATAGTAACAACAAGTGAGGTAATTTATTAGAGCCACATCTGGGTGCGGATACAACGGTTGATATATAGCACTTTCCAAGCAAGTGTATCTAAAGTTTTTCTTAGTGAATTTATAACAATTTGTGACCGAGAATTATCGTTTTGAAAAACCGCACACAATCAAGTTTTTGGCATATTTGCTGCAAGTTGATTAGATGTTTATAGTAGAATACAATATTAAATTGATTCGAATTCAACAAACATAGTACAACCCAATTTTCTGATCCCACCAATAACCTGTTTTCCAAAGTACAACTTTTGAATAGTTGAAACTATAATTCGTAAGATTTTTTGAATGGAGCAAGCATCAGTTTTCCTCATTCGATAATTAATAAAAAGTATTGTTGCTGGCAAATGATGGTTTTTCGGCTTGAAAATATTGCTTGTACACTTGGAATGCAATGGTGATTTTTGAGGCTAACTTTGGCTAACTGAAAAATTTGTCAGCTCAGTTTATAATCAGTTTAAAAATGTATCTAGAAATTCATATATTTGTGATTGGCAGAAACTTTTCAATACAATTAGTACAATTATACACATTAATATATTAAATTTATAGTTTCATTCAATTCGTACATCTATTTTTAAAATTAATCTTCTAATACATGCGCAGTATTAATCATGACTAGTTATATTTTAAATACTAAAATTATTATTACATATTGAAAATATACATAAAAAAAATCATTACGGAAAAATTCTAATTTTATTAAATTAAAGGTCATCAATATACAATATTAATATCTTGTGAATTGTAACATTTAAAATTAATTAAATTATGCGACTCAAAAGAAGAAAGGTACAAATGTATTCCAATTTATAGGCTAATTATTTGTAATGGTGCGTTTGTTACATGTCCTTAAAATGAGCGACACTATATATTATGGAGGATTTCCTTGCGAGGAAGGACAGTCAAATCGACATAGTTTAGTCGGCAAGAAGACGGATGGTGAAGTAAATGATCAACTACTTTTGTTGGTTGCGAAGTTCTAAAATGTGTTTTACTTTACATAACACATAAATACAATTTCGGAGTATAGTACATTCTGATTATTATATTTATAGTTACCTTTGAATAGTCCCATAATGTCAAAAACCATACATATGGTTACTACCAAAAGGCCATTATAAAGACCTTTACATTTTAAATATTTTAATACCTGTGAAGGAACATCACTGTTGACTCTTTACTTAACCTTCTTGCAGAAATAAATGTGCACTCAATTATGGAAAGGGCAAGGTTCATGTGAGAACAGTTACCGATGTCATGAGTAATGCACTCCGTGTATCAGTAATGTAATGGTTGTGCGGAATACGATATTTCTATAAATGCCGTGAGAAAGTTAAACACTAAAATCTTCTCTAAAAAGATTATAGGGATGTGTAGATGAAGTGGAGTGGAGTTTAAATGAGACTTTGGGAATTAATTTGCTGACGTTTCCAGCAGTAACAATTACCTGGGTCATCTAGATATATATATGGATTCCAGATTAATCTGCGGAGGACATATTTTAAAGGAAAATTCAACACAAGAGTGTGGAAGGGTATAAGTGGATTTTCTCTAAAGTCAATGCACTGGATGTACAATATTAATGGAACGTCAATTTACATGACATCAACACGTATATAGATCTTAAATGGGGGACAAAGCGGATGGTGGCTTTTACTCCTACAATCTCAATCTCAATGATTCAAAATCCCCGAACTATTTACATATAGTATATATCTAGACCAGGGGTGGGCAAAAGCCGGCCCGCGGGCCGGATCCGGCCCTTTTGCTAATTTTATCCGGCCCGTTGAAAAATTCCGCACATAAATTTTTTTAAACTCTTTTATGAGATTTTGTTGACATCAGCATTATTAGTGTGCGTACTGTATATATAATAGTCTTAATAAAATGGGCGGTCGGCTAACTACACTAGTGTGGAAGATGTCGTGAGCTTGAAACAATCCTCGTGTGTTTCACACGGGTCGCTCGCGACGATCGCTCTCAGGGCGGTTTTTTCGTCAAACACAAAGGAGATCGCGCTAGGTTCGAAATGCCTGTGAGTACGGCATATGCTGCACTCCTCTCACTTTTCGAGGGACGACAGGTCGCACCACGTGTATTGTCAATTTTGATTTAGTACTGATCGCATACTCTTTTTTGTTCGAGTCTAATATTAGTTTGCAAATATAAAGTTGAAAAAGTGGACGCTTGTGCAAAGCATATGCGGTATAGTCCTCCGGCCCGGGAGACATTTTGAAAATTTCATTTTGGCCCGCGCTTTAAAGTATTTGCCCACCCCTGATCTAGACACTACGCAGATATACAGACGCATTAAAATATCTATAAGTATACGTAAGGACACTTAACAACGCACCGATAGTAATGTTTAAATGGCGCGCATATAGTTTAGCTGAATTGAACCGATATATATGTCAATGATGCGCACTAATGCACAACAGTGAGTTAACATCACACTTAAGACAACGTATAATAGAATTAACGTAAAATAGACTTGAATCCGTTCCATTTATGGTGGCGCTATATTGATTTGCATGATTAATGTATTTATATGCTTAAAAACGGGAACAATTTCGCCCGCAATACATATAAATGCTGATTCACCGAATAATGATATATTCACCTGCATATGAATATAATAATAAATTAATACATAAATCAATATTTACGTAATAATTCTTTGCATAAGATAAATATTTTGATACATTTTACACACGTTAAAAAAACAATTTTTTTGATGTGTCTTTCGTTTTGTTTTTTTCTCCAAATCTTCTTTGGAAATTGTGAAATATTATTATTTTTTGGTATAGTTTGTTTTTTTTCTATCATAAAATACACATGTTCATATATGTGAGTATGTGAGCATGTATGCATTATTTTTTCCCAAAACAAGTGTATCGTATTTTTTGTGTCTGACCATATATACGATACAAATCCTCCTAAATATACTTTGTTGGTTGTATGTTCTATACGAGGTGTGTATATAAATAAAATAACAAGTTTGATGCTATACAAACAACTACACATTTGTTTCTTAGCGTTGAAGTCTTCTCTTTCGGTATTTTTGCCTCTTCCATGTCTGTATAGAACTATTAATCTTGTCGTGTCCTTCGTTTGTAAAAGATCAGTTTTTTTTTTGTTTTACCGTAAAAATGATAAGTGTTTTAATTTAGAATTGTCTTCTACGTCAAAAATGATTTAAAAATATTCCAGCCGCGGCTCCTGGGAAATATTTGAATAAGCTTATTGCAATGTTTTTCTTAACACGTTAATCGCCACGATAATATTCAAAAAATTTTCACATGGGCCATGGTAACTTTATTAGATAATTTAGTTAAAAAAGTATCAAGGAAACTTAATGTATCACAGAAAACATTTTTTTTTGTCAAAATTCCCGGAAAAACACTATTTTTTATGTCACACATATATGACTGACATGGCCCTATATTAAAACTTTTTTTCTCGACAAAAATTTCTTCTACCAAATCGCTTACTTCAGACATATATGTCTGACATTGCTCATGTAGAACTTCTTAGCGTTAGACACATATGACTGACATGGCGATTAACGTGTTAAAGTCACTACTAACACCTAATAAATTGTAAAATACTAGATCGGAGGCCAATGTAAAATTTTTCGGCAAATCGCTTTTCATGACTTATCAAATTTTCTAATTACTAGCCATAGTTTTAACGGATTTCCAATTTTTATTACATAAATACAAAATTTAATCAATTTCCAGTCTTTCATAGAAGAAATTTTTAAAATTGCTTCACGCATTCAGAAAATATAGTTAGTAATGTATATGTAATGTATTACACGCGTCATAAAGGAGTTGTTGAAAAATGGAAAATTCGCATGGAGCGTTGTAGAATAGGAACAGGCATACCGGTATGAAGTGAGCGCCAAGATACAAATGTCTCGATAGGGAACATTTGCTATGAACGAATCTTAATTTATTTTTTGTTTGGTTTCTATGACATTTGTCAAACATATTAAGTATACAAACAACATCATATTTTTTCAACGTGTTAAAAATGTCGAATTTTGTACCAGAAAATGATGATTTGCGGAAAGCATTAAATTTTTGTTTTTATTTGAAGAAAAATGCTGCATAATGATTTTGATGTGAAAAATAAACAAACAATTTCTGACCGTTTAAAAGGTATGGGAAAGATCCAAAAGTGTGGAAAATGGTTGCCGCATGATTGGCGATGAAAAATGTATTTATTTTAAGAATCCTAAACGAAAAAAATCATGGGTTAATCCTGAGCAAACATCAACATCGACTGCAAAGTCTGATCGTTTCGGCAAGAAGACAATGCTGTGTGTCTGGTGGGACCAGAAAGGTGTGGTGTACTATGAGCTTCTGAAATCTGGTGAAACTGTTAATCCTGATCGCTAGCTACAACAAATGATCAATTTGAACCGTGCTTTGCTACAAAAACGACAAGAATATCAAAAGAGACAACACAAGGTAATTTTCCTATATGGCAATGCACCATCACATAAAGCAATACCGGAAACGTTAGAGGCGCTTAACTGGGAATTTTTATCGCATGAGGCTTATTCACCAGACTTGGCTCCTTCAGACTACCATTTGTTTTCATCGATGGGCCACGCTCTTAATGACCAGCACTTCAAAACGTCTGAAGAACTCGAAAATTGGGTCTCTGGTCTTAAAAACGGCGCACATTAACCGGTACACCTGATATAAATATGTTATACAAATTTAAAATAAAATGTTTTATACATTTACAGCATTAGTCTCGTTATTTTTGGGCCACACCTCGTGTACAACAATATAACATTACATTTATTGTATTTATATTCTTTTTTTCCGAATATTTTGATCTTATGTAACATCTTTTAGAAAAGTAAATATTATTATTTATAAAATTCAGACAATTTTATTTAGTACATAATTCATCCGTCCATCCAGTTTTTTGCTTTTTTTCCAGTTTATGTTAATCAAATAAATGGTATTTTTATATTGTTGATATGGTATCTTCTGTACGTATCTTATACGGAATACGTATATGTTTAATGTTCTCTCGTATCATATAAATATATAAAATTTAAAAAGATATTATTGTTTCGTTTTTTTGTTATTTTATGATTTCACAATTATTTGGTTTGTTCATTTGTGTTGTATAAATGGAATGGTATAAAGTTGTGTTCGTTTACACAAAATTTTATTCTTTATCGCAGGGTAAAAGTAAAACAACTTTATGTCACACATAAACTAAAACTAAAACGAAAACATAATTTATACTCAAATACTAATACCCGTGTATATTTTTACCTTTTTATTTATAAAATTTAAGATAAAAACAAGTTTCATATTTATTTTACGTTAGTATTTCGTATATATTTATTTATTTATTATTTGTCTTCGCATATAATTTATTTTATTCCGCGTATAGCGGTATATCGTATATATTTTTGCGACATTGACAATGATTTTCAAACTGGCTGTATATATTTTACAAATATTCGTAGTGTTATATATTTATTGCAAAATAATTAACTTTTATTTGCATTAACTTGTTTTTTATATGCATATTGTTATTTTATTATACAAATTTTTAATATCTACATATTTATATTCTGTATAGAACTCATTTAACAACATTGTAGCAGAGTAGATTACCGACGATATAAAATATGAACTCTCACTTCCAAACCACCGGGGTTCATTAAAAAATTATTTTAAAATACTATTTCAAATCATTATTATCATATTATTATCAAGTTACAATTGGAATATTTATATCTATCGGACATTTCCAGTTAAGTTTCGTAAATTACTCGTCATGGGAGTATATACAAGAATTTAACACATTTTGTTCATTTTCAATTATCGAAAGATTAGATGCGTTACCTTAATTTCATTTCTATATACGCAGGTAATACACTACTCAGTGTACATATTTAATAGTGCAATTTTTTGTATTCGTTACATCGGATCGGAAAAGAGAAATTTAATTTTTTGTCCCGTCACTTTTATGATGAAGATGAAGAACTTGAGGTATTGTAGGAATTAATTAATTTCTGTTGTCCAATATAACACATGGGCTAAAAAGTTTCCGAAAATTAATAAGTGGTGGCGCCACTAGAATTTTTTTCATATGATTTTTAGTTAGTACCAACCTTCAAACGATACGTGTCAAAATTTGATAGCAGTCCGATCATCAGTTTGTGAGATATTGCGTTGTGAGTGTAGCTACTTTTGTTATTCGAAAAAAAATGATTGATTAAACATTATTTTTTGATTGGAAAAAATATTTCTGAAGCAAAAAAACTGCTTGACGAGTATTATCCCGACACTGCTCCAGTTCTTTCAACAGTACATTTGTGGTTTGCAAAATTTAAAACCGGCCATATGAGCACCAAGGACGATGAACGCAGTGGACGTCCAAAGGAGGCTGTTACTCCAGAAAATATCAAAAAAGTCCACAAAATCGGCAGTCAGCATCATGGACAGCAAGCGACGAACCTCGTCCACAACGACCAAAAACGCAACAATCGGCTGGCACCATCAATAGTGACTATTATATAGCCTTGTTGGAGCGTTTGAAGCATGAAATCGCTAAGAAACGACCGCATTTGAAGAAGAAAAAAGTGCTGTTTCATCAAGACAACGCACCGTGTCATAAATCAATGAAAATGATGGCAAAATTGCATGAATTGGGCTTCGAATTACTTCCACATCCACCGTATTCTCCAGATCGGGCCACCAGCGACTTTTTCCTGTTTGCAGACCTCAAGAGAATGCTCACTGGAAAGCAATTTAAGAGAAATGAAGAGGTGATCGCCGAAACAGAAGCCTATTTTGAGAAAAAAACGAAATCGTACTATAAAAATGGTATCGAAAAGGTGGAAGATCGTTGGAATCAATGTATCGCCCGCGAAGGGATGTATTGTATGTTGATGAATAAAGTTTAATTTTGCAAAAAAAATGTTTTTTTCTTAGAATTTTCGGAAACTTTTCAGCCCTTGTGTTATACGTGACTCATGCGTAAAGTTTAAGAACTAAATATTCCAAAGAGAATTAGTATATTATTTATTTCATTTTCTTTAAATTACAAATTTTGTTTCGTTACATTTACAGGTAGGTGACATCAAAATTTGTCAGTGTTCCTACATATATTGAATCTTTTAATATTTCCAATAGAATTACTCTATAATTAGTAGTACCGTTAAACCCATAATTTGAACTAAATGTTATTATATCCAGATTTACAATACATACAGTCAAAACTCTAAATAGTCACAATTGGACTTTTCCAGCGAGATGAGGTTTGAATATTCACTTGTACTTAAAAAGAGGATATAATGAGTACAATTATACCTATCATGCGATTTACTATAAAGAAGATGTTCATATGTGACTAAAAAGAGGTTTAGCTGTATGGGGTCCTCCATATTATCCTATATGTACACCCACTATTCTCACCCCCATATATCATATGTACCGTATTTTGTATTCCCATTGTATAACGACTCTTTAAGAACTGCATTTACTGTTAATTTAAATACACTTTATTACTTATGTATTTTAATATTATTAATATATATTTAATATATACTCAAGAATTCATTGGTTCCCATTTGCCAGGGACTTCAAGGACATTTCCTTTTAGAGAACTCAATTATAGACAAAAGAACTATACATTATTTTTCTTTCCCAATCTTGAAAGAGTGTATAGTTTGTTTTTATTATTGGTTTGTTCTACTACATTTAGTGGTTGACTACTTGACTGACATTCTTTTTCTTTAATACTCTTAAGAACATCGCCTGGTCTAAACAATTTGAAAGCAACACAATTTTTTCTTACCTTATTTACTTAATCAGCAACTTGATGTGTTATGATATCCTCTTCTTTATACATTTCGGAATAAAAACGAATTTTAATTTTATTAAAAGTGGATGGCTTATTAGGCATCCAACAAGTTACATAGATGCTATGTAGCTCATTGGTTCGGTTCAGCCAGAGTTATATATTTCTCAAAAATGGTTTAATCGATTTTGATGAAATTTTAGATGATGATTGCCAAACCTGGATATTCTGTAAAATAATAGCTAATTTTTGATTTATAAATTAGAATCATATTCCATCAGGTTAATGTCTAAATTCCATAGTCATTAATGACCCGAGAAATATCACTCATCACAATCAATTATGTAACAAATATGGGCATCGGATATTGTGACACATTCCAAGGAAATATGAAGGATATTTTTTTAAATTATTTATGCAACACGTCATATATTAAAGAGAATTAATCAAAGATTTAAATTGATGTTTAAATGATCTAGGACATTTCAAGTTAAACCACAAGGATAATTTTGCAAATTATCCATGCGATACGTCATATGAAAGAGAATTGAATAAAGATTCAAGTAGAATTGATATTTAATTGATCTAGGACATTTCAACGACTCCACAAGGATGTTTTTTAAATTATTAGTGCGATACGTCATATGAAAGAGAAATAAACAAAGATTCTAGTAGAATTGTTGTTTAAATGATCTAAGACTTTTCAAGAACCCCAGACAAGGATATTTTTTTATAATTGTGCATGCGATATGAAAGGTTATCAAACACCAGAATTAATTGGAATTGCTAATTTAAGAATTAAAAACACTTCATCGAATACCTTAAATTCTTTTACGTTATTCATGCGATGTGTTTTAACGGTCCAGGACATTACACGAATATTTTATTGTAAATTAAGTGAATAAGAATTAAACAAGTAATTGAATTGTAATTAAAAAAAATATACTGCTGAATTATTATCTTGTGCATAAACTGTGCTTTTCCACAGATACATCATTGATGTTAAACAAAAGGCAAAAAAAATTAATGAAATACCAAATTTGTTGATCATTTTTCTTTATTTAAATATTTAAAACATTGAGTTACATTTGAAAATATTTACTTACCATATTTACTTACTGCATGTCATTAAAACCCAGAAGCGGTTTTAGCTTTCTCCAACACGCTTGTCCAATCAAAACTATCTGCAGCTGACGCATTCTAATCCCAAATTTAAAGTAACTTAAAATTAGTAATATCTAGTAAATGTACCCACAGCCAGCTGTTACATTTAGTGCATTTATAGATTAGTTTAATTTTGACCAAGCTTTACCAACAGTATGATGGGATTTTTGTATTATTAATCATGCAAATTTGGATATGAACCTGCAATATATGAATCTATATAATGCTGTTAGTTTTTCACTGCATACACCAATATGGTTTTAATGTATGCCGAAATAAAATAATCGTAAATATAATCTAATTACAAAATCTTAGGGACAAATTCACATAGTTTACATTTATCGAAATAATTGGATCGTTAAATTTGGTTTTCAATTAATCAATTATTATGCAGTTGAAGTATGCAATGTGGCACATGTGGCACAGATCTGGCATGAGCTCTTTTATTGTATTCATATTAAGATATATATGATTCCAAAAGTGCTATAGTTATCGCACTAATGTAAAATTTACCATCACTTTAGCATTTGTGTGCAGTATACGCACATAAATAATTATATATGATTCGATTACACTTTAATATTTATTTTTATCATTTGAATATTAGAATACAAAATTGAAACCATATAATTAATATAAATAAATAACTTTTATAAATAAATATTGAGAGATGAATTAAAAATAAAAAAAAAAAAGATTCGAAATTACTGCCTTCTAGCGGCTATTTTTTTTCATAAATATAGAGAAATACCTATAATGCATACAGGGTGCGTACAGCGGTATAGTTGAGGACAAATTGAGATTAAAAACTAATTTGATTATAGTGTTTTTTTTACAAGATTTATTATATAATTCAATAAAAAATTTTAAACAATCTTAAATGACTATAAAATTATTCAATAAAATCTCCATTATCGACAATAACTTCCTCTGCCTACCCGAATCAAATGCGCTCCTTATTCATGTTAACCATATGATGGTAGTTATATAGCATTCTTCAGCGAAGAAATGGTGTTATGATGATGTTTATAAATTTTTACGTTCAACTACGCTCCAACTACATTAGAATCCAGAGGAGATAGTAGGTGGCCCTAAGTTCTGAATGATGTGATTGTAGAAATTCTCGGTCATGCAATCTTATAATCGCTTAGTGTAAAGGAGCAAAGTCTTGTTGGAATATGTATGAACTGTTCCCACATACACTATAAATCTAGGGTTTCACAAACACTTTTTAAATCCTCAATGTAAGCGGCGCAGCATTAACCCACCGAAACCTCTGGGAAAAGAAGGAGAGGTGACCTTCGTTGTTCACAACTTCTAAAACCATAACAGTATAGCTGAAAATTTCGTGCGTGCATAACACAGGGAACTAAATCTGTGTATTTTCCACATATAGTGACGATAACAGCATGTCACTTCATGTGCTTGTATTAGAATACATAGTCCTCCGCCATCAATGATCTGAAAAGAAAAAATAATGAAACTAATTATGTTGAGAAATTACAGCCATATTACAATATATGGATGTCCTCAAATACCGTACGCACCCTGTTCCTGTACTTAAATACAAAACATATTGATTATACACATATTTTAATTCTATATTTTATAGATATATATATTGTATAGGAAGATTAATGTATTGATGAATATATAATAAATATTTGAGATCTAACTTCATGTATTCATATCTCTTAAATATATAGTATATGTATGCACCTATAAATACAATCGATTATGTAGCTGTTCCGTATACATCCCCTGTAGTAAATGTTGAAACTAGTTCCGTATAAAAACTAATTCTTCAACTAGTGTAAAACGAACTAGTTACAGAACTAATACTAAAGTAATGCAGATAGGAACCATTTTAAAAACGCAATAATATAAAAATATGACGAAACGAAGGCAAACAAAAACATTTTTGAGCTGTTATAGTAATTTATAGAAATATATGTGCTGTTTTTAGACACTGTGTTGATTTTATTTTTAATTGTGTAATGAATTTCATGTTAAAAACACGTATTGTGATTGTGAAGTGAAAAAGAATTATTATAAAAGTTTATTAGAAGTTGAGTAAATTACCATCCAAAATATCCAACAATTTTAGTGCAGCAGAAGAAGATATGCACATTGTATCTAACGAGAACTTTGTGGCGGAAGATTGTTCCAACAATATGGATATTTCTTTTGAAGAGAAATTAATCGATTGGTATATTAGGAATAAACCATCCCGTAAATGATTCGAAGAATTGCTTTTTAGTTTACAGAAGGAAAACTTAGTAGAATTAAAATGGAGCTGATGTAATTTAAGAAAAGGATAAACTATATGAAGCACCAGTTGCAATAATTTATATCAAATATTTTTTAAATATGAAGTAAATTATTATTTTGTATTAAAAACATAATAAATATTAAATTATATTAAAACATATTGTCTACGTTTTTTTTTAAATTAAATACAATCTTTTTTTTTTAAAGAACTAGTTAAAGTACTGGTGAAAGAATACATAATCGAATTCAAATTAAAATTAACTAGTTCAGTAACTAGTTGCAGAAGAACTAGTACTAGTGTTTAAGTGTTTACATTTGAACAAGATCAGTAATTGATTACAAATTAACTAGTTCTTCAACTAGTTGAAAAGTAATGCACAAGACGACAATTGTCTTTTAGTCGGACATCTCAATGTTAAAAGAAACAGTTCGCAACATGTAAAAGGAGTTTAGCGTGGAACCAGTACTATTTACTTTGTAACTAGTTGTTCTACTAGTAGTAGACCAAGTTCTCTTTCCTGCAGGGTTATATAAAACATATATGTAATTTATATGACACGAATAAACTACAAAATAATAAATATGTACTATTCAATTTACATTTTATACATTATCAAATGTGAGGACTGGTTTGTTTTATATTTCATATAACGTCTCTATATAATATAATAAATGTTTACCTTTTCACATATGCATACGACATTAATTATATAACGTACTTGCAGCGAATATTTTCCTTTAGTTTCTAGTCTAGTAGTTTTCATTTTTTTTTTATATTCCTATACGATACCCATAAAAATAATAAATATATTCATGTTCAAACTGCGATATTTTGATATATCGAAAGATATTAGGATTCGAGTTATATAAATATATATTACCTATATAATATATTGTTTAAAATGCATAAAGTTAAAATGAACATTTCAATTGACTTAATAATTTGATTGATTATAGTGGGATATTTCATTTCATTCTGTTTTATCTATTATGTATTATTTTATGTAGAGAGGTTATAATTTATGTACGTATTTCACATAAAGATTGTGAAAATTGTGAATAATTGTAAGCATTCACACACACACACACTCTGTCTCAAAAATAAGCAAAATTACTTTCTAATGGTGTGTTCCATGTCGACAGTCTAATCAATCAGTCTGATCTAAATTTAGATTTTTGTCGTTCCATAACTCACTTTCAGATCAATCTGACTCATTTGAAAATATTGTTCCTTATGTTTCGTTCTGATTGATCTGTTTATTTTTGCAGATTTTTTCGATTGATTTTTATTGTAACCAATTTAAAAATCTATTTTCTTGTAATTTGACTAGAGTGAATAAGTGTCAGTGTGGGGAGAAAATCATCATCATATGCTTTAGAAAATAAAGTAATAACAAATACACAGATTAACCAACAAAAAAATCTTTGAAAAAATCAGTTTGACAAATATGTTAATGATCTGAAAAATCTATAAAATACGATTAATTTTTAAATCTGAACATGATCTGCTAAATCTATAGATCGAGATAACAAATACACAATAATATATGGATCTGTTAACGTCATTTATATTGGCTAGTTATTGATTTATCTATTGTGAACCGAACAATTTCATGACATTTCCTTCATTGTCGGTCAAAATACAACGTATTTAGTAACAATAGTTTTTGTGCGGTGTCGATCGAAAAAATGTATATTAAAGAATAAGGAACTAACATTAAATTTTTGTTTTAGAATTGATAAACATGCAACCAAAACGCTGGAATGGCTTTGAAATGGGGTGATAATTACATATCCAAAACAAAAATATATGTGCGTAATTTTGTGATATTTGCAAAATTTAATTTAAGTCGAATTTGAGGTTTCATTTAATTGTGTTGCCATTGTTTTTATTTCTTCCGCATATCTGCAGTGCTATATATGGAGACTATGTCGTCTGCGTATCGTAGATGGCTTGAGTATATGTTCGATTTGCATTAATGTATCTCGCTACACTGCAATTCTTTGAAGACATTTTTTCCAAAGCCAATGTATACCGATTTTATTATATTGTGTAACACTTCTTCCAATTTTCTATGTATTCTACATTTACGTCTAATGAATCCAGTGTGTCTTTCCATATATATTTCGACTTATTCGTATATTCAATAAAGGCAAAAAAAAAACAACAATTTTTATCATATATTCATTTTAATTTAATACATATTAAACTCTTATGAATTGTAAATGTACAGAATTCAGAACTGAGTCCAACTTGTTCTACTGCACTGTTGATAGAAGTCTATAATTTTTTTTTTTTCTTGATCCTTTTTGTTATTATTTTTATGAGCATCTAAATTTTCGCCTGTTTTTTGCCACACTTCTGGTATACATTTACTTGTTCTCTAGGCATTTATTAAACAAAAATGCTACTATGCGCCACGTTGTTTTTCATCTAGTATTACTTCAATGAATTTTGATTTTTGTATCAATTCTTCAGTTACATTTTGTTTTCAGATACAATTTTATTGCGTCTACTAATTTTGCATTACATTTTTGTTCTTTAAGCTTTTGTTGATCATTTTTGGACTTTAAATTTATGTGTTTATAACAACTTTTGTGATCATTTCTTGTTGCGAAGTTGATGCGAACCGTAATGTTGTGAATGGTTGAAGCGCTTGCTAAGTTGTACTACTATTTTACTAAAAATTAAATTTATTTGTTTCCATCAGCCAACATTCGCTAGATTCAAGCGATTTAGCTCCATGTGAACATTTTCTATTCTTTAAACATTTCATTTAGCGATAAATGTCAACCGGTTTGCATCAATAGAAAATATTGAACAGTCTACGTTCAACCATCTCACACGCAACAACATTACAATCAGCGACATAAAAAGTAATTTGAGATGCATACCAATTGAAATAAATACAATTAATAGTTTCCACCTTCTCTTCTGAATCCATTTCGTGGTTATTTTTCGGACAGAGGGTGCGAGCACATTCAAATGTACAAACTTAAAGTGAATGCAGATATATATATGCAATCAATGGTATATATTATCTCTATATTTGAATATATGTACTTAATTGATGATATAAATATACATATCACAAAGTGTAGGTAGTTTTGAAAATTTGCAACAGAAATTTATATTTATAGCTATATATTGTAATATAGCAATATAAGCAATAACAAATGATAGCTTGCAATTAATTTATTTGCACTACCCATTTTAATTTATTAAAGTATACAAATACACGCATACATATACAATTATTAAATATTTTAATAATATTTTGCAATATGTAATAATATAATCAATTTATCATTGGGGCTTGCAAAATAAAAATTTCCCATAAAAAAATTAACTATATTTATTATAAAATATTATGCCATTGTTGTTGTAGTAGTATAAAATAACATTTAAACTCGCTACATATATTTTTGCCACAATTTTAGTAAGTATCTTATCTTTATTTCTCGTCTTTACATTACTGAAATTGAACAATTTCTCATTGGAATAATTTAAGAATCAATTTTTTGATCATCTAGAAAATTTTATTAAAAGTGTTCAATCAAATGAGTAGTAGTTCTTTACTCCCATTTTTACTGAGACTACCAAATGAACTAAATATTTCCAATACAATTGCTAGAGTGTCATTTATACGGTTATCTTGAAATTTTGGGTTTAAGCATTTACTGATCAGCTGCGTCTTTATATAGTTGCATATTATACACAACGCTTTACATTTATATATAAAATATTTCTCAAAATTATATCAGGAACTTGAAAAAATTCTCGTTGTTTGTTTAAGAAAATTAGTATAAAGGTCATATCTCATCGAAAGTATTGTCCCCTGCTAGCAACTACTTTTTCCAATTTTTCTGCTGGCAATATACCTTATCGGAAGAATGAAACATCCACGAATCGTGTCATTTTTTGACATCTTATTCATAATAATGGAAGTGCTGCTAAGCCAGGCCATGAGTAATCGATCAGAACAAATTGTAATTGGCAAGAGTAATGTTCGGTTTTGCAGCATTTGACCGAGTGCTGTCATGCTTCAAAATTAATATATGTATGTCGTATTTCTCCGAATGATACGGCAATTACCCACTTAATGTTCGACTCAAGCGCTTGTAGTTGCTAGCGATTTTCGTGATGGTATAGTTGGATTTGAATTATTCAACACACTATGTTTAATTGACTTCACCAAACACAGAGCACAAGTGTAGAACTATGGATTTGTCGTCAATGTTGATTCGTTGTCGGGTTTGTCCCACGTGATTTTCTCGATTATCTTAGTGTACCCACTTTTGATCGCCATCTCATCTATACGAAGCCAAAAACCTTTTCCTTTTTTTTTGCCGTTGGAGCAGCTGTTCGCACGAAAATATAACGCCGTTCAATCCGTACGGCAACCCAATTATCTCGCATTTAAATTTTTCCTACAGCTTATATAAGTTAGACAATAGCGTTGTGGGAACAACTTCTTATGATTCTGTAAATTCATTTTGTGTCTGACATACCATGTGTACCGGCATGAAGTGAGCGTCAAGATACAAATGTCTCGATAGGGAACATTTGTTGTGAACGTGCTTTAATTTTTGTTTGTTTGGTTGCTATGACATCTGTCAAACAAATTTAGTATAAATCAAGTCAATGTACAAACAACATCATATTTTTTCAACGTGTAAAAAATGTCGAATTTTGTACCAGAAAATGATGATTTGCGGAAAGCATTAAATTTTTGTTTCCATTTGAAGAAAAGTGCTGCAGAGCCGCATCGAATGCTTGTCGAGGCATATGGTGATCATACTCTATCAGAAACAACATGCAAAAAATGGTTTCAACGATTCAAAGATGACGATTTTGATGTGAGAAATAATGAATGTGGAAGATCGCCAAAAAAGTTTGAAGACGCCGAATTGCAACCAATATTGGATGAAGTTAACACTTTGGATCAAAAGCAAATGGCAGAAATGTTAAATGTTGCACAACTAACAATTTCTGACCGTTTAAAAGCTATGGGAAAGATCCAAAAGTGTGGAAAATGGGTGCCATATGAATCGAATGAAAGACAGATGGAAAACCGAAAAAACACTTGTGAAATTTTGCTTGCCAGACACGAAAGAAAATCAGTTTTGCATCGAATTGTTACTGGCAATGAAAAATGAATTTATTTTAAGAATTCTAAACGGAAAAAATTATGGGTTAATTCAGGACAACCATCAACATCGACTGCAAAACCAAATCGTTTCGGCAAGAAGACAATGCTGTGTGTCTGGTGGGACCAGAAAGATGTGGTATACCACGACCTTCTAAAACCTGGTGAAACTGTTAATATTGATCGCTATCGACAACAAATGATCATTTTGAACCATGCGCATTGATCGAAAAATGACCAGAATGGGCCAGAAGACACGACAAGATAATTTTGCTTCATGACAATTCACCTGCACACAAAGCAAAACCGGTTCAAGGTACAATAAAAGCACTTGGCTGGAAGCTGCTACCCCACCCGCCGTATTCACAAGACTTGGCTCCTTCCGACTACCATTTGTTTTCATCGATGGGGACACGCATTGGCTGAGCAGCACTTCGATTCCTACGAAGAAATCGTAAATTGGGTGGTATCTGATTGGTTTGCTTCAAAAGACGAACAATTCTATTGACGTGATATCCACAAATTGCCAGAAAAGTGGTCAAAATGTGTAGAAAGCAATGACCAATATTTTGAATAAAATGTTTTTTACTTTCCCATTTAAAATTAGTGTTTTATTTTCATTTGATACCGGTACACCTGATATACGGGTCCTCATCGAATAACGCTTACAATTATTCTACTTCAAACTGTTTTCGGTGCGATTCAAACCGTTTTTTATCTTCAACAAAATCATTTTATTTAAATTGTATGGAAATTTCTGCACAATAATTTAATGTACTTCTGCTGCAGATTGTTTTGAAAATTGTAATAAAGTAAAATCCCCGTAAGTACTCTTTTTTTTTCTTTTATTTGGCACGACAGACGACATGTTTAACGCTTTGTTGTTAACACTTTGGCGGAATAACATGTACCCCTGTCATTTTAAGCCGATAGTGGTGGAGCCATACCAACAAGTATTTTCCAATTCAAAAAGACTAAGATAATAACATTTGTTGGGAAACAGCGAGAACTTATTCAAATTCCAGATACATTATTATTATAATTTCTCATTCAATCATTCCAATATATGTATTACAATAAAAATATTCATTAAGTAGCGTAAAATATTACAATATGCGTATGTGTACACAAACTTTATATGAATGTGATATATAAGATTAGCTAAAAATCACGGTCAATAAAATAAACACACATTATATTCTATTCACTGAAATTTAATAAGAAAGATATTTAATCAGTTTATAATTTGTATAAAATGTTATGGTTGTCTAATATACATTTAACATTTCTGTAATTAATGAATAAATTCTCAATTTCTCATAAATATACAATATATTATTTTATTATTATTATTATTACATATCCCAATACCATATGAAATGCAATATAAAAATATAATACAAAATAGATGGTAAAACTTTTATTATAAATAACAAATACGATATTTTATAAATTTCTTATTTCAATATGTGCCTCTCTAACTATAATATAATGTATAAAATTGTATTTTAATTTATAATAAGGCTTCATCAGCTGTGGCTAATTTTTTTTTCCCGTCCATGTTATAATGTTATATTATATTTTCACATTGAAATGAATTTTTAATGGATATAATAAAAGTAAACGATCATTTGCAATAATCTTTAAATATAGTAGGTTTTTTTTCGCACAGCATGAGGAAATATTTTATATATATATTATTGCTGAAATATGTTAAATTATCATTAAATCTATTAAATTGCACTTTATAAATAACCATATAATATTACAGCACATACATTTATAATTCATATACAATTTCCATCTATTACAATATAATAATAAGTGCAGAGAAATAGATAGACTATACTGTTTAGATTTTTTTTCATACATTATGCGAAGAAATTTCACATATTTTAGTTAAATTATAATTGATAACCAAATAATTTGCTAGTTTTTATATTTTTAACAAATGCGAATAGCATTGCTAAAAGTTATAGCACGACGATACAAACAATTTACGTATAACGTATAATAGAATTTACTAATATTATTAAATGATAGCAAAAGCAACGTTAAATTTCAATGTTTCTTATATTATAATTTCTAACAAATATCCACTGTAAATATAACTTTTGTCATAAAGATTATGTATCAATTGGATAGGACTAGGAGTTGTCTCTTTTTTACTTTTAAAGCGTTTCATTTACAAGGCCGGTTGTAATTTAAAATGATTTTTGTATATCAAAATTCTTCCGTTTTAGTCTTCTCCAACACGCTTCTCCAACCTAACCTATCCGCAGTTAATGTCTTCCAATCCCGAATTATAAAGATCTTTATATCACAGTTTACTGCATCAAGCCATCTCGCCTTAGATCTTCCGGTTTTCCTACTACCTTATGGATTACCATACCAACAGTTTTTTCGGAACACGCTCCTCCTCCATGCGTAACACGTGTCCAAAACATCTCAATCTATTGATTTTAATTGTTTTGACAATATTTGGTTGACCGTACAACTTGTCTAATTCAAAATTGTATCTTCGCCGCCAACCATTCTGTTCTTTGACAGGACCAAATATGTCACGGCCAAGCCAAGCCTCCGACCCATACGTTAACATTGATATGGCAATCAAATGGTAAGTGTTAAATTGACATCCATTTTAATAATAGACTGATTTTGATGCAAAAAACACAAACGAGCAAATATTAAATTTTGTTTTAATCTATAGAATAAAATGTCTTGAGATGTACGAATTATGGAAAAAAGTATATTGTGATGTCTCATATCTACAAATTTATACGTGGTTTAAAAATTTTTAAAATGATTAAATTACGATCTATAGGAAACATTTGTTGCGAACAAATCAAAGTCATTGTACAAACAACATCATATTTTTGCAACGTGGAAGACCACCAAAAAAAGTTTGAAGACGCCGAATTGCAAGCAATATTAGATGAAGGTGACACTTTGGATCAAAAGCAAATGGCAGAAATGTTAAATGTTGCACAACTAACAATTTCTGACCGTTTAAAAGCTATGGGAAAGATCCAAAAGTGTGGAAAATGGGTGCCATATGAATCGAATGAAAGACAGATGGAAAACCGAAAAAACACTTGTGAAATTTTGAGACACGAAAGAAAATCAGAAAATGGATTTATTTTAAGAATCCTAAACGGAAAAAATCATGGGTTAATTCAGGACAACCATCAACATCGACTGCAAAAGCAAATCGTTTCGGCAAGAAGGCAATGCTGTGTGTCTGGTGGGACCAGAAAGTTGTGGTGTACTATGAGCTTCTGAAATCTGGCGAAACTGTTAATGCTGATTGCTATCGATAACAAATGATCAATTTGGACCATGCATTGAACAAATCTACTGGTATGGTATCCACAAATTTTCAGAAAGGTGGTCAAAATGTGTAAAAAGCAATGGCCAATATTTTCAATAAAATGTTGTTTACTGTCCCATTTAAAATTAGTGTATTATTTTCACAAAAAATCGCTCACTTGATACCGGTACACCTGGTTAAGAAATGTTATCGGTGCCGCGACAATGTCGAAACATAACTATTATATTGATTACATTTCGTGAACAGCACGATTTTCTAATTACAACCGCACAATTTACTATCGCCGTCACTTTTAATTGATAAACTGTGGCACACTTATATCCATTGGCACAGCCAGACATCAAGCATACAGTACAATTTCCAAATTTTAATCAATTTATTATATGTACAATAGTATTTAAATGTCATATAAAATTACAGTGACATCGAATGAAAAGTCGGCAATGTATAATGATATTGAATATTTCAATTTCAATATGTGTAACAAACTAAAGTAAGTTATGGACCAACCATGCCATGTACAACAATCTTAACATTAAATGCAACAAAATCAGTAATTTTGCATTGAAAAATTTTATGAATTCAGGAAAGTTTTGCCACTGTGAAATAATTTTCTAAATTATATTTTCGTAGTCCTTTCTGCATACAAATTAATATGTCCTATTCCGAACATTTTCTCATTGTATTAAATATATACACAGACACGAAACACATAGATATTATAATAGTTAAAAATAGATACAATGACAATATATAAACAATACATTTCATTCATAAATATAATACGATATTACATTTGATTACCTCAATGCCATTGCATCCTCCTTCCTATACGACGATGACATATCATTTTTGAACTTATAATAATTATTATTATTTATTTTTTTTTATCTTTACATTGACATTTATAAGTAATTGCACACAAATATAATATATAATAATAAGAATCATCGAAAACACGTTAAGTTACGTGTTACATTAAATTTATTTGATTGAAACTATTACATATATTTATATAAATTGTTAGTTAGTTAATAAAATCACATAATAATATACCTGTACTAAAAAAATCAAATTTCTATTATATAGAGATCGTAATTGAATTGAATAATAAACAACTTTTGCCCCCATCTAACCTATGAGCAGTAGGTGTGTGTGTGGTTTATACCACGAATTAACCGGAAACTCGAAAAAGATTTATGTAGATCTATACTTCATCTCACATATATTATATAGTTTTTTCTTATTATATTAGTACCCATACCCATATAATATTTATGTTATATGTTCTTATTATAAATGCCAATTGCCATACACACCATATATTGTATATTATGATGTTATATATATATTGTTTGGGGCCGCGTATGATCGTATGATCGTATGATCGTATGAATGAATACTTGAATATATATATATATATGGATGCGATGATGCAGTGTTGTGTGCATAATATATGTATATGCAATTTTAAAGAGTAGGTCTAATAATACAACACTATTTACCTATCTATAACAACAAATGTATCATAATATAAATAAAATAAACATGTTATTTATAAAAAATGCATATATACGCGTTCGGTATATATACTTAAATACTATGTATTTATATATAGATAGAAAGACACAGTATTCTTATATACAAAATATGTATATTATATATTAAATTGTGTATACAGGGTGTCCCAATTTTCGACGGCAATACAATGTTTTGCACTCTACTGGGATCAATATCTCAATAACAAATTAACCGATTTTGAATTTTTGATACACTATTAACATTAGCATACCGAGATCTTTAATTTGACGTTAAGATAAGGCAATTCGGGCATGTGGTTATCCAGATACTTACGGGAATGTTGACAATTTGATGAACGCCATTTTTCTTCTTGAAAGTTTGTTCAAGCATAAGTCGAAAAATCATGATGAAAAATTTTTTTCGGTATAAGTTTAAAAACTTGCCACATTCATAAGCTTTCGTTTATGAAATTCAAAATCGGTTAATTAGTTATTGAGATATTGATCCCAGTAGAGTGCAAAACACGGTCTGATTGAAAATTTGGTTATTTGCGTGTAACTTCGGGCCGAAGTCGAATCGGTCAAAATGTTATATTATATTTTCGACGCAAAATGACCCAGAGAACCTAGTGTTTTCTTATTGCCGTCGAAATTTGGGACACCGTGTATATAACAAAATTATAAAATGTTTTGCAATTTATGTGTTGTTCATTTATTTAGTATTCACCTCATCTCATATATGTAAGGTACGGTGATACCTCTATAATGCGTAAAAATGGTTGCTCCCATGCCTCTATCATACGAAATCTCTATCGTACACACTTCAAAGTGTAAATTTCTCATATAAAAAAACCTTTATACCTCACCCATATAAAAATAATAGAATTATGGAAACATTTATCTTTCGTTAATTGCATTGAGTACTGTATGAGTGAATTGTTATATACTCCTAATTTACCAACTTGGCTGTAATGAATGTTTAGGTGAAGGTAAAGGTAGAAAATGATTATTGAAATAATTCGAGTAGTTTTAAAACTTATTCTATTAAATAAAATTTTAAATTTAAGCTTTTTTATTCAATCTAGGAACCGATTTTACCAACATTTTCATAACCTCACTATTTCTAACTCTTCTCGCATAGAAACCAAAATACTGATTTGATTATATTGAAATTTAAAATTCACGCGTGTTTAATTATAAGTTCTAAAGATTTTTTAAATAGGTGCAACTACTTTCGAGTGCTGCTCGATCTAAAATAGCCCCCAATAAAACTGCATAACTATTGCCTTTATCAGCAATCATCTTGAAATTTTAGACTGAAATGTTTTAAGATATTGGGTATATATATATGCAAAAGTAAGTTCCGTTTATTGGTTAAAATTACATTTTTATTTAGCAAGTTAATAAAAGTGGTACATTATTCAATGTATACTCTATCATAAGTCACAACCTTCGCCCACCTTTCAGGAAATTTACGGATTCCCTGTTGGTAGAATCGTCGTTTCTTCGATCCATTTGACAAGTCCATTTTTGATACTCTCATAAGATGTAAATCGTATAAGACTTGAAGGGCTAATTACATATACCGGAATAAGTGGCAGTCTGAAGGGGCTAGTGAATATACTGTGGGTGAAATAGAATTTCCCAGTTCTGTCCTTGTAAATAGTTTTTTTTTACAAAACATTAACAGTTCAGTTTTGGCATTGTCATGTTAAAAAATTAAATTGTTGTATCTATTCATCCATTCTGGCCGGTTTTTCCTTTCGGTAGCCTTCAACAGCAAAAGGTTTCAGCAATTCATAGTACACAACAGATTTTTGATTGCACCAAATACTGAGCATAACCTTATCAACATTGATTGTGATGGACCAGCTTCACCAATCTTTGCTCAAGCATTTTTACGCTTAGGATTTTGATACTAAATCCTTTTTTCATCTTCAGCGAACAATTTTAACACCGTATTTTTTTAAATGAAAACAAAATAATAATGCTTCCTGTAAATGTCTTTTGGTCGGTACAGCACTTTACATTTTCAACTACGGTTAGAACTTCCTACTGTTCCCGTATAGGATTCGAGTATAACAATTGAATTACTTATTCGGCAAAATATTTTACCATTGATATTCTTCTCATAAGAACATTTATATTACAATTAAAGAATTAAATCCAGAATAATTGCCACAAATATTTCGATTGTCAGTTATAATTATTTCAATCCCATAAGAGTAAGGGTACACATATTATGTGTATGGAGTATTATCCTTAGAAGGCTTATTATGATTGATCAGTGGTCAGATCCTATTTGATTCGAGTTTATATCAGATACTACATGCGTATATTTTCAAGTATTAATCTTGGGAGGACCTGGAAAGTATGCACTTATTATTGAGAATTATCCTTACAAAATTGTGGAAATGTCATTGATCCTTTATTCGTTCCCATATACAATTCTTATTCATTATAAGAGATTCTACATATGTCTATTTTCAATAATTTTATACTTGTAACATAGTATGAAAATATCCTTGAACAATCAATATGGTTAAGCTCAATTTCCGGTTTTACTTTCTATTTAATCTCTGGTGTAATTTCTTTTCATAAGATATATCGCATTATTATTTTCTACATTTATCTTGTTTCAAGGTCCTATATAGAAATGTTCTTGATCCTTGATGCGTCAGTTCCGTTCAATTTTCTGTGCAATTCCCATTCATAAGAGATTATTTTTGAGAATTATCTTTGATCATGATAATTATTAGTTTTATTTGATTTTCTGTTTTATATCCTTTCACATACGAATCATTCACAAAAGGCGCTTCAAATGTCCTTGAAACATGACTACAATATTCGGATCCGTTCTATTTACAGCCAACATATTTTTAATTCTCTTCGCAGTTGTGGTATAAATTTTTTTATGATTTTAGAATTAATTATGCTTTGCAAGAACCTCTATTATAAGAACAATGTGAGATTATACGTACTACACCTTGAGACTACATGTAATAGTGGTTTTGCTGTGCAATGCACATACGTTAGTTTTTTCACTTTTTCTATTCATTCTATTACATTTTAACATGTAAATACGTGCATATGCATATAGTTATATTTAACTGTTCGTATACACAACAAAAGTCACAAAAGGCTAAATTAAAGATCGCACGAGGTACAAATAAATATTTTCGAAATGCATAGGCATATAAATTAACCGATTATTTTTTTATACTTATCATAAAAGAGATTTAACATTTTAGATTTTGAACATTAAGGAAATTTTTTTCTAAAAATTCTTTTTAATTTATTAATATTAATATTTATGAATTTAACGTTACGAATATGATGTAAGAAATTCAATTACAAGATATTTAATAATAATAATAATAATAATTTGATAAAGAAGATTTGTACGAGTATATTAATTTCTCGATTCTATCTTCAGGTATTTGTATAATTATTACAAAATATAAATCTATACATTCTTCAGAATATATCGTAAAAATATAGGTGTATACAATATATAAAATGTACAACTTATAAGAGGATTAACGAGATTTTATACAATTTTCAATTACTATTTACTCAAAGACTATCTTTTTCGCACAAATAAACTTATTTTTAAATCTTAATTTTTATGTACGATAATATTTGTAACATATTGACATTTCGCATATTTATTTATAAATATAGCTATAAATATTTTCTTCAGAAATTGTACGATGCACATAATTTTCTGCATACGACAGTTTTATATAATTAATATTAATTTATCACTTTGTTAGTTTATAAATTATATTTTTCATTGATTTTTCAATATATGTTTCTATGTATAGAATGACAATTATTTACTATTGCTACGTATGACCTATTTTTTAGTGAAAATTTAATAAAATAATTTATTGTTTACTGCTATATAATAAAATTGTTGAGTTTGAAAATAATATCGAATTAGACTAAAATTATATTATATTATATTTATTTCTAGCGCAACAATATTCTATTTCCTATGTATCTTGTAGTTGTATTAAAAAATTTGATTTCTGTCAAAAATTTGTATTTTCTCATTGTGAGAGAAAAAAGATTTAAATATTTCGTTGGGATACCATTCGGCCCCATTTTCATTCCTACAGTGATTGAGGCATACGTGTTGATTACTCAAACATAGCCAAACCATGCAAACCAGGCCATAGTACGTATCTAATATATTGCACTTAAGTTGGTAAATTACTCCTTATTTGTGAGTATGTAACAATTCATCAATTATTCTGTAATTTTCGATGCTTTATTAATTCAATTGTTCTTATAAGAGTTAATCGCCTTTGTCTGTTGTTGTGTCTGAATTCATTGTTAACCCCAATTACCCGACTGCTCTCGCAGAAGGAAATATTTTCATGATGCTTTTAGTTGTGACTCCTCTTCCTTTCAGAAATCAAAAGGCGAAACATTGTATTCATAACATGTTTTCTGTTGACATAACGAATATTTGATGTGTGAAAATCCAAATATAAATGAAAATGTTAAAAGAAATTATAAAAATATTCTATTTTGTTGAAAATTGCATTGATATCATAAATTTATATTGAACGTTTGTGTTGTTCAAAGTATATTGTGCGCAAATAAACACTACATCGAGTTTACACCAAAAATTTGTATAATTAATGCAAATACTAAGCCGACGATATGCTACTTGTCCGGACCATGAGTAATGAAATTCAATTGAACATAAAGAGGAGGTAAACCAGCATTTGATTGTTCTGTTTCTTCCATATCCATTTTTGAATCTTCAACTTGTTCAGCAGAAACTTCTTTATAATTGAATTAGAAGCAATGCTGTTGCATTTCCCGAACGAAAATTAGTTTGTTTGGAAAAATAATGAATTTACCACACAACTATCAATAGCATTACTGAACAATGGTCACCGCACCATTTTTTTTGCTCGATAATTTTATATGTCATTGTCTAGACCTTATCTAGACCTCCGTTGTAAGCAATTCAATTTTTTTTTTATTCCGATCATTGTGGTGGCGTGCGCATGTAAACAATTTTAATGATAGAATTAGATAGAAGATGACATAAGTGATGTGAAAATTTGTGAGAATGTCGAAAAATTCAATTTCTAAGAAAATGAAATAGGCGATTTGAGACAAACTAAATAGCGTCGTATGCAAGATAAAGTTTTCAAAGACGTAGGCTTTTTGATTTTGACTACTTCGGTAGTTGCTGCGATGTGTGATAAATTTCCAAATTTTAATCTTATTCCTCAGTCAAATGACGTACTCTGATCTATGTCCTATTAGTATTCTTTCCTCGTTATCTGAGACTCTGGCAAAATTAATTAAGAAACAAATTTATTTATTTTTTTATTTAGCAGGCAATGATTGTTTTTTATATAGGTTCCATTCGAGATACCGTTGGCTTCGTTAAGGATTTTTGATGATATTACGAGTACAATGTGATCTATTTTAACTGTTTGGAATTTGTTCAACGTCGCTGATACGCGGCATCCCACATTCTACTCTGTTATAAGCTGCATCGTTATTTTTTAATTTTTAAAAATAGTGCTGTTCGTCTGATTTACAATTATCTTTTTATGGTCGTCGGCAATACTTTTTCCTTGAGGGAGAATAAACATCTTCTTCTCTTCGTGTGTGGTCTGGATTTCTTGCTGGTTTTATACAATTGGTTTTTTATTCTCTTTATTTTAGTTATTAATGATTTGTCACGGCTTGTCAATAATTAGTTTTTGTTGAATTATGATATTCAGTTCATTTATTCATTACGGTTTGGATCCCCATTCGCTTTCTATTGATTTAATAAATGATGATTTGGATTCTTTACAGTAATTGGAGTGTTTCTCGTATCTCTCCATAGGCAATCGTATTGTAATTGTCGTGACATGCCTGCTTCCACTTTGTCTTGTTTGAGGATGGATGTTGAAGTTCGTCATCTTATATAATCATGATATGATAATTTTAATTATCTTACCGTTTTATTTTGTCCTTTATTTGACCAATTGTTCTATACTGTAATGCAGAGTAATTCCACGACTTGACTGTAATAAATGTTGGATTATATATGATGCTCCATACCTGATGCAACATATGCCTTGATGTGGATAAAGCACAATGTATAATTAAAGCAATGTAAATAATTTATTGTTAATTATAATAATTTCTATAGTGGGTTTTATATACAAATTGTTAGTTTGTTTTTCAAAGATCACATTATAAATTTTCTTTACCATTCGTTTATAATATCACTATAACATATTTATACCGCATCTATACAAATTTAATGCCTTTTATCATTACCACCACACCACCACTAACGATGTTATTTTTGCTGTGTATATATTGCGGTTTTTATTTTTAAAAATTACAATATTATTATTTTATTATACAATAATATTTGTTTTAATTTAATTATACCTCGAATTATAACCATCATATGCAGCATTTATAAATATATATTATGATTTTGGTATACTAAAAATATCGGACATTACATTTTTTAATTTTTTATTTATTATTTTTAAATATCTTGTTTCCTGTATACTATAAAAACCAGTAAATAATATACATTTTAATATATAAAAATTATTGTAGAAATACAAAAATACTTAATTTTTTTGTAAAGGTTTTATTGGTATGTTCATCTTATGGATATATTAATGCTATACCTATCGATAGTCAATATCTATACCTATACAATGAATAATTATATAACACAACATATCTGAAAATAAATATAAAAAAACATGTATGAAAATTGAAAAATATTAACTTTAATGTAAAATAATTGAAAAGTTATTCTAAAAGTTTTACAATTTACAATACCGATCGATGGTTAATTGTTTTTGTGCGTAATACATATAAAAAATAGTCTCAAAAATCAGCGCACACCTTATACATTTAATAAATAAAATTAACAAATCAAAATTTCAGCCCACAAAATTCATTGTCATCAAAAATAAAACGATTGTTATGCATTCGCGAAATGTCCGTGATCCTTTTTTAAAATATAAAGTGTATTCAATTTCTTGTTTCATTCTCTTTCGCATGATGGTAGCGCATGCATAACTTAAAAAAAGTATGGTTACAGTATTCTTGAAATTTGCTTTGATCCTAACAGCACAAATTCTATTCGAATTCTTTTTACATTTTCTTTTCGTATGAGATGCCACATACATCAAAACATATCCTTGTAATTTTTTTAAAAAGTCCTTGAACTTTGAAACACAAATTCTACTCGAATACTTGTTTCATATGATGTCGAATCGCATTGCATGAACAATTAAAAAAAAATATCCTTGTAATATATCCCTATCCGATTTTTACTATATTTATAAATTAAATATTTTAAATTTATCCTAATTGACCAATATTTTAACGCAGGTGGTGAATTGACTTGTGAGCCACAAACGACAATGATTATATCAATTAATTATCACTTTACATAACGCCCACGACTGTCTGCTGTATTTTTTATATGTATTATAAATTTATCCATAAATTAAAACCTAGCCAAAGTAAATTTTCTTAATTATTGCCAAAATATTTTAGGGTTGAAAAATAAAATAATAATAAAAATTGGAACCTTCTAATCTGTTACCAATTGTTGTATAACACGAAAATCAAATAATACATATTATTATGTTGCCGAAGTTTTGGGATATTTAAAGCCTACTTTGACACACATTTATTGATTTATTTTTCACATGCGTTTCCGTGTAACAATGTAACTTTTATAGCGGCGTTATTAGGCACTCACCCAAAGTTGTCTTGTTGCGTTAATGACATAAAACAGCTAATTTGAATCGATTTAAAAGAAGATTTTGTTAAATAGATTTGAAATGACTGGCAGTAGTGAAAATGGCCCATAAAATTTAACTTCATTTGGCATTTCCTCTTTTTTTTTAGCATAATAATTTTAGAAATTTTCCAGCAACTCGGAATATGTTTCAGTGTATAAATGCGGCATTCATTAATTTATTAATTAAACTTTTTTGGTATATTCGATTTTAAAATCTAATTTGTAATAATGAATGAGATCATATACTCTGAAGCATTTCTTAATTTTAACACTTTAATTTTAATTCACTACTTCACTACTTTTTGTGTAATTAGTATTAATTCATTTCACGTCATTATCGGATCTCATCGCGGCATCTATTTGTTTATCAGACTCAATATTATTTGTTTTATATTTTTTATTATTTTATATTATTAATTGTAATGTCTAGTCCATTTCTTAATAAACAACGTATGTAGACCATACTATTTTACACACTCTGTCGTAAAAATACGACTAATTGATATATATGTAGTGTAAACCGATCTTAACAAATTGCCAAAATTTCATTAGATTTCATTCCATGTAAGCCAAAATACAATGCATTAAGTGACAGTAGTTTTTGTGCGTTAGTCGAAAAATTAATATAAAAACAAAGAATTAAACTTCTAAATTTTGTTTTAAAATTGGTAATCAAATGTATCATTTCAGTGAAATTCATGGAAATGCGATTAGGAATACCGAAAATAACAATTCTACGAAATTTAACCGGAAAAATTGGTATACAAAAGGTGATTTCAAAGTTTGTGTTACGCATCAATTAAATGATGATCAAAAATTGCACCGAATTGAATAATGTAAAATCATTAATAAACATGCTATAAGTGAAGAAAACTTCCTACGAAAAACACACAAACTACGATCACTTAATGCTTTGTATTTTGCTTTACACTTAAGGCAATAAATATAATTATAAAACCATTCTAATTATTTTTGGGACAGAGGGTGCATAACACATACAATTTATATGAAAAATTAAATTAAATTATGATAACATTCTTTAATTGCAAAACTTTTGGCGTCACCTACTTGTTGATATTATTTTAAATATCCGCATTAGAGTTAATTTTGTAACATTTCGTCATTAGAATACTGTTGTTGTATATTCTAGCAAAACTGAATATATGCTAATATTTTCTATCTAATATTATTTGATCTGGAACATTTCATTTCATATAGTACTACTCTGTACAATCAGTCGTATATATAGCGAAAAAAGTACAAAAATATATATATATAAAATTAATTTATGAATTATATGCAACGGATTTTTAAGCCCAGTGTATGTTTTAAACATATTTTAATTTCTCGCAAAACAACGCATATTTGCAAAGTAAATTATATTACACAGAACATTTTCATATTTTATTATTTCATATGCATAAAATGATACATAACAAAATTACAATATATTTAGAATAGACTGAAAAAAACAGTATACAATTTCATTGTTCAAAAATTTTCTTCTACACACATTTATATTTCATAGTTTATAAATAACAGAATTGTAACATTTTGTATTGTATGTGAGCGAGCATAACAATGCGACAAACAATAACATTAATAATAAAAAATAAGAACATTGTAATGATAATAATATTTTAGCCATCAGTTGTTTTTGGACTTTCCTTTTATCCAGTTTTATTTGTAATTTCATATACGAGTATTCAGTGGTCATAACGAATTTGATCAGTCGCGGCTCCTAAGAAATATTTGTAAAATATTTGCGCCGGAGGTTTATGGACAATTTTCTGGAAAGAAAGACACCTTTTGTCAATTATCAATGCTAGCGCACATACAGTCTCAAAGGATTTTCGGAGATTTTATTATAAAATTATATAATTACCAATTTTTCATTGAAGAATTTTTTTTGAATTGTGTTCAGAAAATTTAGCCAATTTTTCATTCAGCATGTATTTAGAGAGTATTTAAAATAAAAATAATAATACTGTGATAAAAATGTCTTCTATTGTTCAATTTATTGAAAAGTGATTAAATTTTATAATTCTTGTTGGAAAAAATTGGAAATCCGATGGAGCTATTGTCTGTAATTGAAAGTATTGTGTGTTTACAAATGGCTTTCGGGATAATATTTTACAATTACAATAAAGTATTTGTGTACGTATCCTGTATGCAGCCGCCACTGAATTTATAATAATAAGAAAATAATATAGAAATATGAAAAATTAGACAGTAAAACAGAAATGTGTATCATAAATTTTTATGTATTTTATCCGCATATGTATTTCTTTCTATATTAAATATGTATCTAACAAAGGTGAAATGCACATATGAACAATGTTTTATCAGAACAGTCTCTGAACTGTTTGGAATGTCTCGTTTAAATATATGTATTTTGTTGTATAATGTATATCTGAAATAGTTGTTTAACTAACAATAAGTAGCATTTATTTATTTTTTAACTTACATTATTTTAAATATTTAGGTAGATATACTCTCTGCGTATAATAAATAACAGACATGCAACGCATTTGGAGGTATATTTCATTTATTCGAAGAGAATTAATTGAGTCATAAAGAAAGTGATATGTCTTGGAACATTATTTTATAACCAAATAATTTTAACATTGCTTTGTGCTTTAAGAAAAGTAAATGAATCACAATTTCTATTTTTCTTTGTATGTATTTCTCATTTTTCACATCTAAGAATTTAATGCATTTTCCCTGTAGGGAAAATTGTACGATATTGCATAAACGCATCTATGCGTCATCAACATATAAAAATCAAATTGCTTTTCTTCTGAAATTATTAACAGAAAAAAAATATTCATTTGTGTGTAAACAAATGGAACCTAATTTTTTGTTGAAGTGAAGTATTTTTTATTTTTCGTTAATATCTCTTGAACTCTTCGTTAAAGTGCGATTACAAAAGGTCTGCAAAATATCCATTCACTGCTACTGCAATAGCTCATCATTTGCCGTAACAATATTTTCAGCCAGGAAACAGATAATAGTCCGAGGAAACCAAATCTGATGAAGACGCTGCGGTTGTTCGAATAATCCGTATTTTTATTCCTTAAATTTTGCCATTATAATATTTAATGCTAATTCTTTTAATTGTTTTTTTGAAAATAAACTATCAACAACAATGCTTTTCATTTCCAAAAAAATGGGTACCATGAATTGGTTTGCTTTTGTGTACCCATTGGATTCAATCCATATTGTTTTTTTTTTTCTGCTCTTTTCGTTCTGTATTCAAATTTTGTCAACTTTTGAGATGCGTATTTTTGTAACAATGAAAACTATGTGCATCCTTATAAAATTTTAACAATTTAAATTAAACAGAAAGATGTGATCGCATGTGTGTTAAACGACAACAATTTAATTTAATGAATTTCTGTTGGTGTTTTACCAACCAAAACAGATTTAATCAATTTGTACGATATTCAATTTATTTCCGTTTTAAAAAATTTATGGATAACTTGAAAAATGGCATCAACAAATGATTCAAAACTTATCAATTTTTATATTTATTTATGTAAATTAAGATGTCACATGTTAATAATGTAACTAACATATATTCTATATAGAAAAGGAGAGTTAAGAGTCGTTCAACTAAACGGTGATACATTCATTCCATTCGAAATATGAAGTACACATGGGGTGGGGTCATGGGGTGAGAATTAGAATTTTTGGATTATTTTGGAAACTTGGAGAAATAAAAAAGTAATGTTGAAATATATATAGTTTCATCTGCTTCCACAATTCTTTAGAATTTATTATTTCAAACATATAATTTGAAAATTTCAAAAAAATGGTTTTTGCAGAAATTTAGAACATCCAAATATCCAAATCATAACGCATGAATAACGCATTCGTTATGTACACCATGTCATGCAGTCAGATGATCACTATACCATATATATTTCTTGATCGATTTTGAAGAAATGTTGAATGAATAAAATTTTATTTATCCTGGGCCATATCATTTCGAAAATAAATCTGATCCGATCACCCATTCAACCGTAGTTTTAGTTACAAATGTTCTCTAAACTCTTTATTCTGTAAAATAATAAAAAGCGTGAATTACTTTAAATTTTGTATTTAGAAGTTAGAACTATATGTTACCGAAGGTTAATACCCGAATACTCTAACGCAATTGTCCTCCATATAACAATGGTACTTCACGACGTTATATGGGAATATGAAATATACTGATAACTGGTTCTCGTAACGTCATTTTCCGTAAACATCATAAAATTCGTTCATATAGTCCCATTTTAGGTTAATGTAGCATTATTTGATTAAAATCAGTTGAGAAATGAAAATTGTTTAATGTTATTACTGTGTTTCGACTTTCGAGTGCTGATAATGTACGGGCAAATGCACATAACCAAATTAAATTAAGTTGACATGAAATATTTATATGTATTGGTATGGCGAGACCATGTAACTACAATATTACAAACGATTTTGCGGTACATAGGAGTTATAGTGTATATTGCGTGTAGTTAATATTATGTTCTAATTCCCAACAAATTTTAATTTGTCTAATCTGCTAGGTTTCACTGTTGCAAATACGAATTTTAGTATTTTTTCGAAAAAATTGGTACGGAAAAGAAATTATTATTTTGTTAATAGCCAATTTTATGAGTTTAAAGGTGAAAAATTTTCTTCCAATTAAAAGTTATCCAAAACAGAGTAATGAGTTTTGATTCAATTGAAAACAGTGTAACCTTCGAAAATAACTCTGTTAGCGAAAAACAATTAATTGATTAGTTTAGTCGTCCGTATGGTTGCAATAGAAGTAAAACTATTCGAAAAAAAAACGTATTTACCAGACAATTTCATCGCACATGCAAAAGAAAGAATAAATCCTCGCAGTCCCGCATACAATTCGATTTAATTTAATTAAAATTATATTAGTTTTGTATTGTTTATAAAATGAGCTTGAGTTAATGTTACGAATTACATAATATTTGGTTAACAATCTTGTTTATTTAATCTTGTAATTAATTTTTCAATGCATCAATATAAAATTTCATATAGACTCTAATTTTATTTTATACTACTTTTTTGAATACAGATTCTTAAATGAATATTTTATAATAAGTCGGCAAATTGTATTTATTTTTATTTCATTTTTGATAAAAATTACGAAAAATATATTTATGAATATTATAAAGGTTATAAAAAAACTAAATGTAATGCTTTATACGAATTCTTCCAATAAAAACAACAATGAAATTTTTATGTTTTTCAAAATCCGGAAATGTATGTTCCCATAAACATTTATTAATTTGAAATTAAATTAAATATTTATAATGTATCTTATACATATACAGTGATGTTCAAAAGTAAGTGAACAAAGTTTGTTTAGTATATATCGACTGAAATAATATTAGTGTATAATGAAATGAAGCCTTAACGGGGAATAATTTTCAATATATTTCACGTAAAATGTCCTTAATAACTTTTGATTACAATTTTCTACTTCCGAAGTTATATTGTCGAAATAATGACAAATTATACAAATTTTCTTCTGTGTAAAATTCTAGTTCCATTAAATGACAATTGTCTACGAATCTTTTGTAACTAAAATACTCATAAATAATTTTTCTGTTGATACACTGATACCGATGTATGTCTTTGGAAGTATTAAATTTCATCTATTGTCGTTTACAAATCCCTTTCAATATATAATTAAAAATTTCATATGCTAAAATAACTTGTGATTTTTTTTCATTTGAACATGACTGTATTTATTTATTAATAGAAGAAAAAATAAAATATAAAAGGAAACATTTTTATAATCATATTCACGCACTTATTTTAATATAATATCGTACTTTATTGTTGAAATCGGAAAAAAACATCGCATATCGCATAATTTAAAAATAATATTAATGAAACCACATGGCTTTTTATACGGCTTTCGTTCGCGCATATATACAAACAAACTTTCTTTTACGACTTCTAAAAATTGTGAAGGGTGATTAAAAATTACCGATTACTAATAATTACGATATTTTTTATTGCCAAACTGTTTTTTCTTTTCGGCCTCTTTATATAATCTCTCTAGCCCTATGTTATTACGATCTATAGCTCAATAATTGTTTCTGTGGTTTTAGCGCAGTTTCAAACTATTGCTGTTGTCAAACGGTTTACGACAGTTTGTTAAAAGTAGACATTAAAAAAATTGATCATTCGTAACAATGATATCAAGAAGCAGTTAAAAATGTATTATTCTAATTGTGCAAAATTCACATATTTATAATGAGGTAAACAATTTTGTATGGGAACAAAACGTTTGTGTATCGACCCATAAAGAGTTACAAAGTGTTACTAGTGCCTGATAACAGAATTAAAAAAAAAGCTGAAAAGCTGTGGTGTTCCATCAGTAAAAACAAAAAGCAATTGCAACTTCTTCAGAAATAATCTAAGGACAAGTTTGCTTTAAAATTCACAAAGAAGATCGAAATGAATAGGAATAAAGAAACTTAATTTCAAGTCATAAAAAATTCAAATAAAATAAAGTTCATTTTTGTATTCACTGACAGATAAAACAAAAAGGAATGTTAAACTTGATAGAGCAAGTTGAAGTGATGTTCGTAATAGAAAATGTTTCCATTATTAATCTTCGATGAGAAAATTTTCACTAATTATCAAATATGTATAGACTTGACTAGGTAGAAAAATTGCCTGATGTTTACATGTTTTATGAATGATTCAAAAAGTATAGAAAAATGGGTGCCCAGTGAATTGAAAGGGAGACACATCGAAGGGTGAAAAATCACTTGCAGAATTTTTCTTCAACTACACAATAGAGTATTTTTTGAGTCAAATTTTTACTGGCCATGAAAAATGGATGTATTTTGACAATCATAATCCGTGTGAACCTGATCACAAACATAGTACGCTATGTCCTTGGAAATACGGGTTTTTGCTGTGTATTTGGTGGGATAAGAAAGATCTGTATATTATGAAATACTAAAACATGGTGAAACGTTTTGTTGTTGATCACTACGGTACTTACAATTAATGAAATTGAACCGAGGATTCAAACATTGAAAACGACCTAAATTAACCGGCAGACACTGAAAAGTGATTTTGCTCTATGACAATACGCGATGTTGCAAAAAGAGATAGCTGTCCTATCCCGCGCCTCGTATCCACTAGATCACCTATATCACTACTTATTTCGATCGATACATTATACGAAAAGCACTTCAATTCCTTCAAAAAAATCAAAATTTGAATCGATGAATGGATGGCCTCAAAAACGAAGAGTTCCATCGATGAGGCGATAATTCATCATTTGATGAAAAATATGAGAAAAACTCATAGCTACAATATAACGCGATGGTCAATGCTTTGATTAAAGTCATTCAATTTGTTATTCATGCTGAAAAATCGACATGTTAAATAAAAACTATTTAGTTGTTTATAACAATAAAAGAATAAAAATAAAATTAAAAGGGTAAAAGGACACTCATAATACTGAGTACCGCATAAAGCCAATCCAGTGTAATGGACAATTAAATACGTTTTTTAGTCCTTTGTTTATGTTTTTATATATGTTCTCTCCTCTGTGTGTTAAAATTATTGCATTTTTCTTTTAAATTAAAATTAGCATAGAAATAATTAATAATAATTAATAAATTTAAAAATTTTCTTTCTTTTTAGGTGAGTACATTTACAAAATTTACATCATTTTATCAATTTTTAAAATTTAAGGTAAGACGTTCCATTGTATTAAAAAAATAAATGTAGTAGGCAAAATTGTTGAAAGTTGAATAGCAATTTTTTTATAATTAAAGTATAACTTATACTAAAAACAATTTAATAACTTCTGTCCAGGCGAATTTTACACTTCACCATAGTAAGTCTAAACTTGTTCATACATTATCTGAGGAAACAGGCGATATAAAAACATGAATCCAAAAATGACTGAAAGGTTGAAAGCTCGCTAGTTCATATTATGATATAGAATATTTGTCGAATTTAGATATTTGGGAAGTTCTGGGATTATAAATAACCAAGGTACGGTTGTTCTGCCGAATAGTAAAACTTGTGTGTGTGTGTGTGACTAAATCCAAGAATTTCGTAGAGAACTTTTTATATAATTCCATTTTCTAGTTACATATACAAAATTTGTTTAACATATGACACAAGAAATACCATATTATTGAACAAATTGGTGCTTAAAATTCCAGAACGGCCAAAATATCCAGATTTTTAAATATTCTATATCATAATATGAACTAGAGCTGTCAACTTTTCATTTACTGTTGCATTCTAGTTTCTATTTCGTCTGGATCTTGAGATAATGTATGAACAATTACAGAGCTATACACATGTAAGACTGGCGGTATTGACTGGAGGGTCTAAAAAATAAAATCGAAGCTGGGGCAACCTTTAAATCAATTAATATTTTATTTTTTTATTTTAAATATGGTTGTTTCCTATTTTTAAGAAGCTACTGAAAAATGCATGTCAATTCGTTTTCATAGCAGTTTTTAAATTTTAAAAGTGAATATTTACACATGTTACACGGTACATGTTTTCATGCACATTGACAGAAGGGTTAAAAATGATAGTGAGTATATTATGTATATGTTGTTTAGGTAATTGTGCTACGGATTGAATGGGACGATAAACCCAAGGTAGGCCTTGCTCTATTACACAATACGACAATCAAAAGCAATCGTTTTTGTTTGCTTAAAAGAAGCATCAAAATAGAATATTCATTATTTTTAAATAAAAGTTATTTCGATTTAATATCGTGACATTTGTAAGATTTCCTATTAAAATCGTTGTAGTTAAAAGTGATTTATATTTTGTCTGTTTTTAGAATTACTCTGCCTACTATTTCCGATTTTACTACAACTATTAACTATCATATGTTTCCAAAACTTTCCTACACTCCATAATGTTCATCGCTTAAGTGTACTTTAACTTTATTATATACATACAATTTCTTTCAAGCTAATTGTTGCTTCCACTGCTTCTTCACATGAAATCGTTTCAGAACTTAATATAAACATGTGGTTTGTATTTTCTTCTATATATAGTATTCCTTCGTATAGCTGATAATTTCTGCACATACGACTGGCTGCAATGACTGGGCAATCCTTTTTGCCGCATGAAATAAATATATTGAAAATAAAAATTTTTTTTTTTCAAATGATAACACTTCATTCCATACACCCTGTACATTGTACAGATATTTAATGTTTTACAGTTTGCACAAAAGTTAAACATATATACATTTTTATTAATAAAACCATATAATATATTTTACTTATTTGATTGGCAATACTAAAAAGTATACAATGAGAGAGTATGTAATGTAAAAAAATTAATACCACTATCAATAAAATCGTGTTATATAAAATCAATCGTTACCTGTGCGCGATTTAATTTTCCAAACGAATATATTGAATATCATGAATGCTCATTGTATACATATCTACCTACAAATTGTATAGAATCATATATGTTACTAGATAGATATTTTTTCTGATCATAGCATTGCATTTAGCATATAAAATATAAAATTTATTCAGATATATCCTCGTGCACGTATTCAATCAATCATCTTGTGGCGGATGATAAAACATTTATATGTTTATAAGAAGTAAACGTAATAAAATAGTCGAATATATTATTATATAATATATGTGTGTGTGTGTAGGTACATCAAATGTATACTCATATATTCATATTTTCATAAATTGAATGAAACTGCCCACCATCGAATGTGTACAAACAAGTACCTACAATATAAAGTATAGTATTTCAAATATAAAATATGAAAATATATATTTTTATAATTTCATACAGTAATATGGAAAATTATGGGTACAATAAAGCTTTGGTTGATGCCAAGAACTTCAGTCTATCTACTGAATCGCACGTATCCAATCGGAATTCTATATTTTACAAATTCAAATTTAATTTTTATATAAAATGAATTAAATTTTTTTCTGCCATCTTAAGTAAAAAGTGGATATACTAGGACTGTGAATTATTTTTGAAGTTTCCACTGTGCTGTGGAATAGATACAATGAATATTTATAAGGTTCTTCCCGCAATTCAGTTATCGTTCGCTATACGTTCACCACAAATTAGGCTATTTTCCTGGTTTACGCTGTTGACACTGAGTGTACGTGATATTTCTCTGATAAGTGATGAGAAGAGAAATGAATGCGAAATTGAAGTTTTAATTTAAAATGAAAATGTCAACAAAGAAGGGAAAATGTTTAATTATCTAACGTAAAACTTGTGCTAATTATATAAATATACTATTTTTTAATTAGTAAATAATTATGTTGACTTAATTACAAAATTATATTTGAATTTTGGTGAGAGATTTTGTAATAGATTCAATGTGAGAGGTCTTCGTCACCAGTTCCAGTGAACACAACGGTATTGTGGTTCTACCATGTATTGTGAAAAATTGTGTGCATAATTATTTTTCAAAATCCATCGCTAGCCATTACAACTTTTTCCTATCTTTCTGGTAGTATTTACATATTCCGCGTCGAAAAAACAACTCATTTTTTAATACCATTCACCAATCGATTCAATTTTTCGTATCTAAGCCTGCTAAGCCAGGCCGTGCTCCATGGATCTGAACAAGTAGTAATCCGATGGAGTACCATCTGGAGAATATGGTGGATGGGGTAAAACATTCCATTTCACCTTTTCCAATTAAGTTTTGACCGGTCTTGCAATACTTTACCGAGCGTTGTAATGCTGAATAAATATGTTATCATGCCTTTGCTCGAATTGCAGTCATTTTTCCCTTAATGCGCACGGCTCAAACGCATCAATTGTATTAGGTTGTGTTCGTCAGTAATGATTCACCAAACGTGAACCTAGAACTATGAATATTCGGTCTTGCCGTCAATGTTGATGCATGACTAGGAAAATCTAACGATTTTTTACACTTCTCATCTTAGTGTCTCCAATTTTCATGATATTTTTACGATACGATGCAAAATACACACTTTCTTTTTTGACGTTGAAGCAATTGTTCACACGTGAAAAATCGTCTTTCAACATCGCTCGACTTCAATTCGTATGGCACCCAACTTCCTTGCGGAGCGGGGTTGTCAAAGATATTTTCTCAGATTTTATAGAACAACCAGAATCATTCTTTATAAACGGTTTAAAATTATAATGCCTTCAATGGATTGCTGACGGACGGCTCCTTCACACGTTATCATCGGTGTTTATATAGTGCAGACTCGTTGGTTAGGCTGTCTATATAGGTTGGTATACTATGGTTTTCCAATTGTGTCGGTTCCAGCAATTATAAACTGATCACGTAAAAAGATAATCAGAGCAGATCGAGAGTGTTTTGTAAAACTAACAATAAATCAAATTGCATTGAACTATGTGTTTGGTCTATTTTGTGTATACGATAAGACCACAACGATATTGTGTGGGAAACGAATAGATCGATAAGCACAGCACGATCTGCCTCTGGCTCTTGGTTTTGACCGAGTATCAGTGGCGACTGCTGGGAAATATTTCAATAATCTTATTCCATATATATTTTTCTTAAAATCACCACTAACACCTAATAATTTGAAAAATATTAGCTCGGGTGCCAATGGAAAATTTTCGGGAAAATAGCTTTTCATGAATTGTCAAATTTTCTAATTACGAACCATAGTTTAAACGGCTTTCCAATTTTTATTACATACTTACAAAATTTAATCAATTTCCAGTCTTTCATAGAATTTCATTTCATTTCATTTTTAAAATTGCTTCACGCGTTCAGAAAATATAGTCTATTTTTCATCCTCGCCGGCCGAGTATCTTCAAAACTGTTTGTGGTGAGAAAAACTGATGTAAGTAAAAGTATATAGTCTTTGGTATTGGGGTAATAGAATTTTACTAACTAAAAAAATTTGATATGAATAAATAAAAATTGGTGTGGAAGTGTTATGGTCACTCCATGCGGAAACTATAATTTTCCTAAATTACTGTTGGTTACACGTTCCAGTTGTGGTAATTGTTGCTCGTCGAATGAATACGCATGACACTTTTTATGTGACTGTCAGACGGTGTACGCATAGAGTGTTTGAAGAATCCAGTAATGTATCGCCTACCACTCTGTTATTGGATCATTTATAATTTATATAAGAAATGTTTTTGCTTGCATATTCGAAACCAGAAGCTTCAAGAAACAACTCGGACTCCGCACGATGGATCTTTTTTCGTCTAACAATAAGTATAGGAAATTAATTTTTCCTCGTTTGTATTACATTGGAGGCAATCATCATCATAATTTTGCACCGAACTTTACATACATTAGGAAGTTTTATTAATATCGTATACTACAAATGTAGTTTATATTACTTTTACATATATTTCCTACATACCACGATAACCTAAGGCATATACGTCGTCATCGGCATCTATCGAACATTTATTTTGTTTGTTATTATTAATATAGTTATTTATAAAAGATATATGAACTGTAACTATTATTACATAAATTCAAAAGTCTTTTCTTTCGGTTTTCTGATTTTCTTTGTATTTTAATTTTTGTTTGTTTTTGTAATAAATACAATTTTATTCATAATTTTTTTTGTGATTTTCAAATTTTTTTTCAATTTTATTGTTACATTATAAACGCGCGTATATGTTTGAATTGTATTTTTATATGCATTATAAAGTATGGTATATATTTGGTATATGTGAGCGCGATTAAGAAGAAGATGAAGTTATGGAATCCCTCCCGGCATACTTTCAAATGAAAACTTGTTCTTTTTTATTTATTTAAATTCTTCTGTTTGGTTGTTTTTTTTGATTTCTTCTGGATTATTTACACGGAAAGAACAACAAAAATAGCGTATACAGAGAGAAAATAATTATAATATCTTTATAATAATATATATAATTGTGAAAAATATTAATTGAATCATTATTAAAATGTCTTGGGTTTTATTTTAATATAATTTTTAGTATTTTTGTTTGATATGCGTCTTTGAAAAATACAAATTAAGATTTTTTTCTAATGGAAATAGATTAATGATTGTGCATCATAAGATATATTTATTTTTTTAATTGATGATATAATTTTTTTTTATAATATCTGGAATATTTCAAAACGATTTTTTTATTCCCGCAGTCAAACGCAATGCCATCGATAGCACATTGATGTTTTAGTGTCTGTGTATACATAAATTAATTTTAGTTATTGAATGTGATCGATGTTTAATGAATTTTAGATTAATCGTTTTGCATCGCGTACATAATCGATGATACATTAATATTACATTCATGTTTAATACACACACTGGTCATATCAATATGTCACTATGTTTTGTATTGTACTTTGTCCTAAATCTGCATAATTTCATGAAATATTATTTTAGTTTTATATAAGTTTTTACGGTTCCGAAAAAACATGGAATTTAATATCGAAATTATATCCATATAAATTGAAATTGAAAATAACACCAGAATTAAAATCGGAATACTTGCGATATTAATTCCGTTTGTAATTCGAAATTACACAGAAAAAAAATCGAATTATTATAAATTGAAAATGAATATTAAAATGGAAATCAATTTTTTTTAGCGGCGTTAATACCACGTTTTACCATATCACAAAATTTTGTAAAGTTTACACTTACACAATATACTTTTCATACTTTGTGGAATAACCTAAATTTTTAACCAAAGTGGTGTTTTAACAATAAAGTTTTAACTTTTAAATTAACATAAACTGAATAATATTTCTATACTTACGTACTATACATGCCATTAAAACCCAGGTGAGGTTTTAGCTTTCTCCAGCCTGACCTATCTGCAGCTAACGTCTTCCAATCCCGGATTTTATCGATATTAATATCACAGTTCACTGTATCTAATCATCTAGTCTTAGATCTTCCGGTTCTCTGAATCGTTGTCGTTTTTTCATTGCTTGAGTCGTTTTCGTGTGTACTGTCCGAGCCGAGGCCGTGTTGTAGATTTCATAACTGGTTGTTTTTCCGAAGTTGGTATAGTTAACCATATACGACCAACATACTTAATCTGACTGCTGCTGACTCACCTGTACTGTTTAATCACTTAATCATTATTAACCAATTAATATTGTGATTATAATTAGAATAAGTAAGGAATAGTCATCAATAAGTTGTCATCGGATACTGCGTTCACACAGTACCCAATAGTAATGCTAACAAACAGTTGCCAGATTGTCCGCGGCTACTTATTTATTATTCTTAGCTAACCCATTACTGGTCGTCTCACTATCCACAACCTGTGGACGCGTTCGGCGGTAACTGGCTTTTGTAAGTATGCAATATCCAACATACCATCCGATCTTGCTATATAAGCATTTATTCTTGAAGATGTTTTAAGTAAATAAGAAGACACTTATGTTTTTTTGTTCCAGTCACAAAATAATCACTAAAAATTTCAAAGTAAATCACAACCACCAATTTCATTAAAAAAAACTGAGCTGAATTGATGAACTGCATTGGAAAAAACATTATTCACTAATTTGCACACTGTTCCATTTATGCATAATTGACATAGTATTAAATTAATTAATGTAATTAAATAACAATATCTTCAAATTATGAACTAGTTTCAATGATTACTTCAATACAGATCTTCTTTCATATATTTAGTAATTCATGCGTATGCGACCATAACTTCCACACACCATAAATACTCACCACTCTTTCGTGTATCTTTTCAATGTTCAATGGACGATCTGTCTGTATGCACGATTTAATGATGTAAATTCGATTAATATACTTTCTTATGGTGATAAGATAAGTTGTTTAACACCTATGGGTACGTTCCGTAAAAGAAATATTTTCATATAACCTTTGTTAGAGCAAGATATTCTTTAACGTACACTTTTAATTGGGTAGTCAGCGTAGATAAATGTCTTCATTTAAAAAAAAAATTAATATTTTACTAACTGTAGAAATTTTACTACTTACTTACATACTCCATGGCGTTATAACCACGCTTTTCTAACCTGACCTATTCGCAGTCAATGTCTTCCAATTCCGAATTTTAATGAACTTTATATCACAGTTTACTGCATCTAGCCATCTCGCCTTAGGTCTTCCGGCTCTCCTTCTACCTTCTGGGTTACCATTTAACAGTTTTTTCGGCACACGCTCCTCCTCCATGCGTACTACGTGTCCAAGCCATCTCAATCTATTGATTTTTATTGTTTTGACAATATTTGGTTGACCGTACAACTTGTCTAATTCAAAATTGTATCTTCTCCTCCAACCATTCTGTTCTTTGACGGGACCAAATTTTACTACTATCGAATTGAAATTATAAAGTGAAGGTTTCGTTTATCCAACATTTCCATAATCTTTCTAATTCCCACCCCTTCCCCGCAATCTTTGACTACTTCCAATAGAATTGTTAAGAAACCGAATTTATCCGAATTTTTTTTAAATTTGGCACATAATCATTAAAAAATTAATTTCAACGTTTAGCGAAAGTCGCTGAGGTATTACTCCCACGTCTTCTGGGTGCTCTTATGATATCTGGATGGCTCTAGTGAAACCATTGATCCGTTTTTTTTCGAAATTGGAGAATTTATCATATATTGTAGTAATAATAACTTTGTGCTAATCACCCATATAACTCTGTGGACTAATCACCCATATAAAAATAATGGAATTATGAAAACATCTATCTTTCGTTAAATTGCAATACAATTAGTAAATTGTTATATACTCCCATCCGAAGTAATTTACCAACTTTGCTGTTATGAATGTGTATAAGATGCTTTAAGCTTTGAGCTCATGCTTACTCATTTTTCCTTTCTTACTGCATGCCACATGAAGCGTCTTGCCTTTTCCCTATTTCCTTACATAACATGCATAGCTTCTATTGTATATATTGCAGTTTGACCAATTATATTCTGGCCGGCCTTTTATTTATGAGCTTACATTTTTATCTTTATCGTAGGAAAATTTTCAAAATTTAACGAATTTATCCAGAAATGAAATCGGTACAATTTTTAATCATGTGATAATTGATGTGCAACTAATTTAGAATTCATCTGTCATAGACCAATTTTTGTCGGTTAAAAACAAATGAATTAATGGTTTTTGTTGAATATGAATATTTCTTAGAAATTATCATGAAATCATGTACTATTTGAGTGTTTTTTTCAGCAATTGCTCCAAAGCTGCGGACGTTTATCATCACTTATAGCTTCTCACTGCCTTCTGTGAATCGTGTATATGCAATCTTAATAATTGTGCTTTCGACATAAAATTATCATCATATGTAATTTTAAACAAATCATACACGTTTGAATAGTTTTTAAAATAAGATTTAATGTTGTTTTTAAAATAATTTTTCTACTGACGCATAAAAATCTATTGTCACTTAATTACCTTGTATTTTGACTTGCACTGAAGTAAATGTCATGAAACTATAACAGTTTGTTATAATAATAACCATAATAATAACCATTCACATTATTTTTGGGACAGTATATTATAAGAAATGAAGAAATTTTACATAAGTAATATTGGTATTAACAAATTGTTCGGTAAATCTTTTTAATAATTATTGGTTATTTTTTTTCTATATATTGTAATTATAAATTAAATTTTTGTTAAAACCTTTCTTTTATAAATACATTTTTAAATCATTGAAATATACGCTAAAAATTGTAGCATATTATTTATAATTATATAATTATTTATCCAATCTTTTCATAATAATATGCATATAAAAATAATAAATAAACACGATTAACATCAATATCATAAATATCTGTCTGTCCGTCTGTCTGTCTGTCTTTTCTGTCTGTCTGTCTCTTTATTGTACATTTTTAAAATAATATAATTAATATATTGTAATGTGACGAAATTTTCTCATGGGAAAATTAATATAACATTAAATATTTGAAAACTGAATATGAATAGCATAGGTGTATTATGTATATTTGTATGTAAAATATGTATACAATTAATGTTGACAAAGTTGTTACCATATCAATTAATATAGTTTGTATTTATATGTACTGTATTTTTTTTTAAATGTAAAATGCATAGGAAAATTATTGATTCACAATAAAATTTCACTTATTATTAACATATAATGCGTGTTTTAACCAATGCAACTTTCTTTTAGCTACTATAAATGCAATGTGCATTAGATAGATGTTGTCAAATTTAATACGTATATAAATAATTGTATGCAAATAACATTACAACAAGTACCTTCATTTATTTTAACTTTATACATATTTTATCTATTACAATTTAATAAAATGTATCAATTGTGGTATAAAATCGATATATATAAAATGTTATAAAATTAAATAATTATTTACGTGAAATGAATATTTATTCTTTTTCAAATAACAGAAAAACACTTTTTCCTCTATTCATTCATTCATAGTGTTTTTTTGTTTGAATAAATATACAAAAACTACATTTTATGTATACATAAAAATGTTTCTTTTAATTTTTTTTTGTTTTGTAAGTAACTAAACTAACTAAATACAACAACAAAAATATTTCTCTTTTCCCATTTCCGTGTAATGCTATTGCATATTGCATATATTGTATAAATATACCATTCTTAAAGATCATGAATGAAGAAAGGTGTGAATTATATTCTTATATGTTTTAGTATAATTTAAGTAGGATTTTTGTAAATTACTAAATATCTATTTAATATAATAATAATAATAATAATAATAATAATAATAATAATAATAATAATAATAATACAATGTAATAATAAAATATTAACGTTTATAATATGATGTTATTGACGCGAACATATAAAAAACACGCAATATAATATTTCTTTAATGTTGTGAATATTATGGCTGTGACGATATGACCCATATCTTTAGTGATTTGCTTAACATTTTTTTTTGAAGCGTGTATTACACGTATAGTAGGATCCTAAAGGTTCTTTGTTGTGTGTATTTTGAGTTAAAATCTGAACCGCCGTCCATGTACTATGTGTTTTCAAATGTGTGGTCTGTAATTTTACAACATTATTTCTAATCTTTAATCTTTAATTCATATTTACCTTTTGTTGAACTATTATTTTATAATTTCTGCAAGAGAGATTCAATTATTTGTATCCCCGTAATAAATATTGGCGATGATGGTCTATAAGTATACCTTTTACAGACCAGTTGTAGGTATCGCTGGACCCAATGTGTATTTAATTGGTTTCCCAATGAGTTTTTAAAATCAGGTGTTGGATATTATTGTAAGGGTGGTATTTGTTGTCACATTACTTGTATCTCTTGTTAAGGAATTGATTGTATTTTTTGTGTTGTTGGAGTATTTGATGTTGTTATAAATGCTGTTGGTTAAATAAATACCGATTGTAATTGTTGGCAATCACCTGGTTATTGTTCACCATATACTGGCTGGTTGAGATAGTAAAATGTTGATTGAACATTTGCTTGAATTTGCACAATATTTGTTGGATTCAATAGATCAGGATAATTTTATTACAAATTTATTTATCACAGCAAAATACACTCATTTTTTTCAATATATTGGGTCTATAACTAAGTCCTGGGGATAATCTGAAAGGTGTCGTAAGTAGAATTGCTTGTACGCATAGTGAAGTGGCAATACTTCGCTATTGCAGTAGTTGAATTCACCTTTCATATTCAGTATATGACATTCAGTTGAAGTGTAAACAAGTTTGGAAAATGGAAAATTTTGTATCAACAAAACAGCATTTGCGGGAAGTTATGTTAAGTAATTATATTCAGAAGAAAACAGCAGCAGAAACTTATTAAGCTTTTTGTTACAAATTTATGGTGAACATTCCCCATCACAAAACAATTGCGAGTGTTGGTTTAGACAGTTTAAAAATAATGATTTTGATGTTAGTGAGAACGCGTTGGAGCACCACAAAAATTTGAAGACGAAGAATTGGACGTTTTACTCAGTGAAGATCCATGTCAAGCGGAAGAAGAATTAGCATTGGCATTAGATTTTACCCAAGCAAGTGTTTCCAAATGTTTAAAGAAAATGGGAATGGTCCAAAACCTATCGTATTGGGTACCACATGAATTGACGGAAAGACAACAAGAAAATCGAAAAACAATGTGTGAAATTTTGCTTCAAAGACAGTCAATTTTGCATCGAATTGTGACTGCTGATGAAAAGTGGATCCATTACGATAATCCAAAATGTCTGAAAGCATGGGTGAAGACAGTTTAACCAGGTCCATCGACACCAAAACGCAATATTCATGGTTCTAAGGTTATGCTGTGTATCTGGTGGGACCAGTTTGTTTAGTGCACTATGAGCTGCTTAAACCGGGACAAACCATCACTGCTGAACGTTACCGAGAGAAATTAGTTCCATTGAGCCGAGCATTGCATCAAAAACTAATATGCCAACAGACATAACAGTGTGATTCTGCAACATGATAATGATAGACCACACGTTGCAAGACCAGTCAAAGAAACGTTAGAAGCACTTGGCTGGGAAGTCCTACCCCGCCGGCCATATTCACCAGACATTGATCCATCAGACTACCATTTGTTCCGGTCGATACAGTCAGGTCTTTCTGCACAGCGGTTCAATTCATACGACGATATTAAAAATGGCTGGATTCATGGATTGATTCAAAACCTAAGAAGTTCCTCTATGAGGGAATCCATAATTTGTCACAAAGATGGTCAAAATTTGTAGCTTCAGATGGCAAATACTTTGAATAAAATATAATTTACCGTTACTTTCAAATAAATGTGTTTTTCTTACCAAAATATCCCCAAACTTAGTTATAGACCCTGTCTATAACATTTTGTTTCTGTCGATATACGTATATTATATATCGTTTATAATCTATAAATAATTTGGTTGGACTTATGTTTTCTCGAATTTTTATTTATAAATAAAATAAATAACTGACGTTAATACGGTGACGTTAAACACAAATACTACGTCTAACTCAATAACCGGGTTTCCAACTGCAATCACGAAAGATTACGTGCAATTTTGCAAACTTTTAAACAGATATAAATATTTTTTAAATTATTAACATTATTGCTTTGATTTTACTAATTTTACATCTATTTTTCAATTACACATACGTGTAGAATCTGGTAATAAATGCTCTAGAAAACTCTCTTTATCAACTTCAAAACGTAGTATTAATAACATTTGATAGAAAGTCTGAACAACATATTTTTTATTCGCATGAAAATGGTAGGTGTTGTACCAAATAATCGTTAATTGCAGCAAGTTTTATGGAGAATATGCTGCTTCAAAGACAACAAAGAAAATGATATTGCATGAGAATGCCAAACACAAAAACTCTTGGTTGAAGTCTGGTGAAGCTGATCCATCACAGCCAAAGCGAAATGTTCATGTTGATAGGATTGTGTTCTGTATTAGGAGGATCAAAAAGTTGTTGTGTACTATGAATTGCTGGTGATGTCTACCGGCCACAACTAATGCGGTTGAAGCAAGCAGTGATGAAAAAACCGGCCAGAATTGGTGAATGGATACAACAAATTAATTTTTCAACATGACAATGCTAAACCTCAAACTGCAAATGTTTTGTAAAAAAATTATTTACAAGGACAGAACTGGGAAATTCTATTCTACCTGAAGTATATTCACTATATAACTCCTTCAGACTCCCACTTATTCCGGTTGATGCAGTTAGTCCTTTCAAGACCCACGATTCCCATCTTATGAAAGCATCAAAAATATGGCTAACTAAAGACGACGACTTCTTTGGACAGGGAATCCGTAAATTCTCTGAAAGATGTGTAAAGGTTGTGGCTTCTGTGCAATGGAGCATACTTTGAATTATGTACCACTTTTTTATACTAGCTAAAAAAAAAACATGTAATTTTAACAAAAAAATGGAACTTATATTTGCATATATTCAATAATTTATTCTTAAAATTGTATACAAGGCAAATATTCGCTTGAATACAAAACCCAATGCAATCGTTTACGCTATAAAAATACTACAAGACTGCGATCACAACACTTATGCTTAAATTATATAACGATTTGGTTCATTCGGATACCTTCATTAATCGTCATTTATTTTTTCTTAAAATATTATTAATTTTTTATAATTAATATTGTACTATTGCAAGTAGAAAATATGTGTGCGTACTTTGAATATATTAATATTTAAAAGTAGTGTAAGTAATTATGTTGAAATTTTAGTTAATATAATCACCGTTTATCGATTTTTTTTTCTGAGGCTTGTATATTTTCTTACAATTAGATTAGATATATGCTTTTTGTTTTCTTTGTGGCTATTAAAGCCTTACATATAACTAAGAATAATTTTGTAGGTAAACGATAAATTATCTGTAATGTAAGACTTTCACGAATATTGTACTATATAGTTGGGGTTTTTACTTACTTATTTACTCCATGACATTAAAACGCAAGTGTGGTTCTAGCCTCCACCAACATTAGCTTCTCCCACCTGAACTATCATCTGCAACTAACGTTTTCCAATGACGAATTTTTTTTCCTAACCATATATTACTGCAAGTGGTGCTTATGACATATGATAAACATTCATTACCAGTTATGTTGGTAAATTATTTCGCATTTCCAATTATATAACAATTTACCAATTGTACTGCAATTAAGATATATGTTTTTTATAATTCTATTATTTTTATATTTGGTGACTAGTCCATATTGTTGATGTGTGTGCGTACATTGTTAATCTTTTAGTATTGTATATTTTCAAAGATATCAATTTTTTTTTTATTCCATAAACGAAGCGGCTGAAAAAAATTCAGTATTAAAATAAATACCGAAAAATCTCTTATGGAAATAGCGGCAATTAAATTCGCTATATTTCATGATTTAATAATATTAGGTTGTCAACTATCTCCCTTCCGCCTTTTTGCTCTTTATTCAATGCTTTATAAAAAGTGTTACAGTAATCGGATTTAGTTCAAATATGCGCCGTTTTGTTCGATAATCTGTTTCCAACTAGACTGCAACTTCATAATACCTCCCTCGTAGAAGCCCCCCTCCTTATTTGCGAAGAACTCGGACAGCCACTTTTCACAAGCCTCTTTTGAGATCAACTTTACACCACCAAGGGCGTTCACCATGGACAGGAACAGGTGGTAATCACTTGGCGCTATGTCCGGGCTATATGGTGGATGCGATAAAACCTCCCATCCGAGCTCCCGTAGCTTCTGACGAGTCATCAACGAAGTGTGTGGTCTGGCGTTGTCCTGGTGGAACACTACACCCTTCCTTTTGGCCAATTCTGGACGCTTCTGGTCGATCGCCTGCTTCAAGCGGTCCAGTTGTTCGCAGTAGATGGTAGAATTAAGCGTCTGGCCATATGGGAGCAGCTCATAGTGGATGATTCCCTTCCAATCCCACCAAACACACAGCAAAACCTTCCTGGCCGTCAATCCCGGCTTGGCCACTGTTTGGGACGATTCACCGGCCTGCGACCACGACCGTTTTCGCTTGATATTGTCGTATGTGATCCATTTTTCGTCGCCAGTCACCATTCGCTTCAAGAATGGGTCGAGTTCGTTCCGTTTCAGCAGCATTTCGCAAATGGAAATTCGGTCCATTAGATTTTTCACTGTTAATTCATGTGGCACCCAAACATCAAGCTTTTTTTTGTATCCAGCCTTCTGCAGATGGTTTAAAATGGTTTGGTGACTAACTCCCATCTCCTGGGCGATGTCACGAGATGCCACATGCCGGTCTAACTCGATGTATTCCATGATTTGATCGGTATTTGTCGTCACAGGTCTTCCGCCGGCTGGCTTATCCATGGTGTCGTTTTCACCGGCTCTGAATCGTCGAAACCATTCCTCCGCGGTTCGAAGTGATAGAGTACCATCCCCCAAAACACCATTAATCTCACGGAACGTTTCTCTAGCGGATTTGCCTTTAACGAAGGAAAACTTTAAAATAGCGCGAATTTCGGCGTTAGTGAACTCCATGTTTACACGTCTATAACTGTTGAACGCAATATCCAAACTAATCATACATAGCGTCGTTTTGTTTGTTATGTCAAGAGCTTTCAAATTATGTACAGTGTTGCCAGATACGAGCTCTGTAGCGCTTTGTACATAGCCGCGAAATTAAAAAGACAAAAAGGCGGAAGGGAGATATTTGACAACCTTATATATATTTCGGCGCTATACCACTGCGCTACAGGTTGTTTCGAATTTTAAGGATCTTAATATCACAGTTCATTGAATCTAGCCATCTAGCCTTATATCTTCCGGCTCTTCTTCTTCCTTCTGGATTACTATTCAACAGTTTTTTCGACACACGCTCCTCCTCCATGCGTAATACGTGTCCAAACCATCTTAATTTATTGATTTTGATTGTTTTGACAATATTTTGTTTACCGTACACTAATTTGTCTACTTCAAAATTGTATCTTCGTCTCTTGCAACCATATTATGTTCTTTGGACGGCACCCAATTGATGTTTTAATCATAGTTTAAAATGCAAACATATGATATTACCATATTTCGTGAATCAATGCATTCGAATTATCTCATATCGTTTTAGCTGTAAATGTAATATATAAATATGAGTGTATTTAAATACATTTTTATATAGAAACATCGATTATGTAATATTATTTAGAAAATAACATTTTAATATAGTATCGATATCACACAGTTAACGCGCTACATATAATTATTATTATCGCAGTATAGTTAATGTATTTGGTAAAATATATAAATAAATATTAAAATGATCAATTAAAAAATGTATATAAAAGTACTTAAAAGCACATATAACAGCAAATACTTTTGCAAATAACTTAATCTTAAATTTTTTATATATACTTATTTTCTGTATCTGTATTATTATATACAAATAAATAAGTAGATGTGTGTTGGTGTGTGTGTGTGTGTGTGTGAAATAGTTTGTATTTTATTTTAAACTGTACCCTGCAGTAAATGTTGAAACTAATTCCGTATAAAAACTAATTCTTCAACTAGTGTAAAACGAACTAGTTACAGAACTATTACTAAAGTAATGCAGATAGGAACCATTTTAAATACGCAATAATACAAAAATATGACGAAACGAAGGCAAACAAAAACATTTTTGAGCTGTTATAGTAATTTATAGAAATATATGTGCTGTTTTTAGACACTGGTTTGATTTTATTTTTAATAGTGTAATGAATTTCATGTTAAAAACACGTATTGTGATTGTGAAGTGAAAAAGAAGTTTATTTGAGTAAATTACCATCCAAAATATCCAACAATTTTATTGCAGTAGAAGAGGATATGCACATTGTATCTAACGAGAACTTTGTGGCGGAAGATTGTTCCAACAATATGGATATTTTGGAAAATGAATCGCTACCAAAAATATCTTTTGAAGAGAAATTAATCGATTAATATATTAATGTTTCGAAGAATTGCGTTTTATTTTATGCGAGGAATACTTAGATGTAGCACGTAAAATTAAAATGGAGCTGATGTAATTTAAGAAAAGGTGATAAACTATGAAGCACCAGTTGCAATAATTTATAATATTTTTTAAATATGAAGTAAATTATTATTTTGAATTAAAAACATAATTAATATTAAATTATATTAAAACATATTGTCTACGATTTTTTTTAAATTTAATATAACCTTTTTTTTTTTAAAGAACTAGTTAAAGTACTGGTGGAAGAATACATAATCGAATTCAAATTAAAATTAACCAGTTCAGTAACTAGTTGCAAAAGAACTAGCACTAGCACTTTATTGTTTACAGTTGAACTAGATCAGTAATTGGTTACAAATTAAGTCCCAAGTAGAAATGAAAGCTGAATTTAAAATGTAGCAACTCTGCCACAGCCAATTTGTTCAGCATTTTAGTTCCGCCAGCATTATCCAACCCCTCATATAAAATGTTTGTAACAAAGCGGTTTCAGTCAAATAGAAGTCTGTTTTGTTTCTGCGACAACGTTATAAAATTAACTTTAGTTGAGGTTGCGGTTGCACAAAAATCAGTCAATTTTCAGCAATTTAGTTATCGCTATATTTTAGCTGCACATAGATCTAAGCAGTCATTTAACTGAGTTGGCAGCAATTTTGTTAAAAGTTTTACAAAAATAGATAATATTTTTTTCAATTTTTCTGTTTTTCTTTTTTATGTTTATTTCAAAATTTGTTCTGAAAATTATTTATTTACTAATTTTTTATATATTTTAAAACTTACAATTTTTATTAAAGGTGGATTTGATCTCAGGTCCTCAGATTTGAAAAACCAATACGCTAGCCACTACTCTAACAGGCCAATTGAAAAGTCCCCGGTCTACCATAGTAAAACACATTTTTTTTTTGGCAAAATTTGATTTTATTATTCAACATAGTTGCCTTTGAGGGCGATACAGCGATTATAAAGCGATCTTCCAACTTTTCGATACCATTTTTGTAGTACGATTTGTATTTTGCTTCAAAATAGGCCTCAGTTTCGGCGATTATTTCTTCATTAGCGCTAAATTTCTATCCAGCGAGCAATCTTTTGAGGTATGAGAACAGGAAAAAGTCGCTGGGGGCCAGATCTGGCGAATACGGTGGATGCGGAAGCAATTCGAAGCCCAATTCATACAATTTTGCCATTGTTTTCATTGATTTGTGACACGGTGCATTGTCTTGATGAAACAGCACTTTTTTCTTCTTCAAATGGGGTCGTTTTTTTAACGATTTCATCCTTTAAACGATACAATAATAATCGCTGTTGATGGTCTGGCCCTTTTGGAGGTAATCAATGAATATTATACCTTACGCATCCCAGAATACTGATGCCATAACCTTGCCAGTTGACTGTTGTGTTTTCCTTGCTTTGGATTCGGTTCATCGTGTGCAATCCACTCAGCTGACTGTCGATTGGACTCCGGACTGAAATGATGGAGCCATGTTTCATCCATTGTCACATATCGACACAAAAATTCAGGTTTATTGCGCTTGAACAGCTTCAAACACTGCTCAGAATCATTAACACGTTGTTGTTTTTGATCGATGTGTGAGCTCGCGCGGCACCCATTTTGCACACAACTTTCTCATGCACAAATATTCGTGAATGATATGATATACACGTTCAGATGATATCTTCACAATGTCTGCTATCTCGATCAATTTCACTTTACGGTCATTCAAAATTATTTTGTGAACTTTTTTGATGTTTTCTTCGGTGACAGCCTCTTTTGGGCGTCCAATGCGTTCGCCAGCTTCACGGCTCATTTCACCACGTTTAAACTTAGCATACCAATCAGACCCCGGAAACTCTTCATCAAGCCAAGATTTTGCTTCAACTGTATTTTTTCCCTTCAAAAAGCAATATTTTATCAGCACACGAAATTCGTGTTTTTACATCTTTTTTCAAATAACAAAAGTAGCTACACTCACAACGCAACATCTCACAAACTAATGGTCAGACTTCTGTCAAATTTTGACACGTATCGTTTGAAGGTTAGTACTAACTAAAAATCATATGGATTTAATACTAGCACTGCCTGATCTGTGTGTGTCATATCGGGGACTTTTCAATTGGCCTGTTATATGTCTTCTTGTAGAAATTATATATGAAAGCATTGATATTGTTTTGATATTACTGGACTCAATAACCACTAAATTTCAACTATTATTTATGAAAAAAACTCAAAAATTCAGTCATATAGTTACAACAGCAACAACCAAAATGTGTTAGCGGCAGCAAAGATGACTACTATGGACTGCAATTCAGTCAAATGGCTGACTAAGCAAAATAGCTGAATATTGTATTATTTATAGTATAGGTTGCCATCAATAAAATATCAGCAATATGACTGTGTAAGCGAAATATCTGAAATTCAAGTTGTTAAAACTTTCCTGCAGACAAAATAAATTTCCACATTTCGCAGATTAAAAATAGATACTAAAATTCAATTAAAGTCAGGTTGCTACAACACTCTGTCAGTCATTTTTTATCTGCAAGAACTAAATGGTTTATAGAGTTCTAGTTGGGATGTAGTTCTTCAACTAGTTAAAAAGTAATGCAGAAGAGAACAATTGTCTATTCGTAGGACATCTAAATGTCAAGAACTAAATGGTTTATAGAGTTCAACTTGGGACGTAGTTGTTCAACAAGTTAAAAATATTGCAGAAGAGGACAATTGTCTTTTCGTAGGACATCTCAATGTTAAAAGAAACAGTTCATGTAACATGCAAAAGGGGTTTAGCGTGGAACCAGTACTATATACTTTGTAACTAGTTGTTCTACTAGTAGTAGACCAAGTTCCCTTTCCTACAGGGTATCTATAGATAAAGAGTTTTAAAAAATAAGTCTATAACTAAAAACTATATTAAAAAAAAGTCACTTTATATTTTTAACATGTATTATTGTAATAATATATACTTTTTTATATATATATAAATATAAATAAATGCTTTATTGTAACTATATTTGTATTATTATATACTTTTTATATTATATACTAGTATTTATTTATATATTACAAAACATATATAACAATATTAAAAAGTATAAAAATTAAGTATATATAGAGACTCTGTGTACGCTACGAGACGTGGATATACATGCGAGCAACTATATTTTTATATATGAATGGTGTGGTATGCGATGCGAGTATATATGCGATGGTTTTTATTGTGAATTCAAAATAACGTTAAGAACCCATTATAAATTTATACTTATGTGTATTTCGTTTTTTTTCATTTTTTTTTTTCGAAAAAGTCTTTAGACTGTAATCTTCGCAGTAACCGCAGAGATTTCATACGGAATACATCGTTTATTAAAGATATTTTTTGGTATATATATATTTGTTAAGCTAAAATATAAATTATAAATTATACTAAAAAAAAATTGTATATAAGCGCGCGCGATCTAAACGAAGAATAGAAAAATTTGTCTTTTTTTAAATTTTGTTTTGTTTTGGATTTTTTTTTAATTTAATTTAATCTAATTTAATTTTTTGCAATAGCCAGCCGTGGCTCTTTATATTTATTTTTATGTTTGCAGTTCGTTAGAGAAAATGTGCTTTTTATTTATTATGGAAATTATAGTTTAATTAAATAAAATAATACTAAAAAAATGTTATTTAAAAAAATAATAATGTTTTGTGTATAGAAATTGGTGTGCGGCATTTGACGGAAGTGTCTCATCCACTATTGATTATAAATTTGAGAAAATAAAAATGAAAAATTTCAAATACAAATGAATATGTGTTAAAAAAATAAAAAGTGTATGTGCAAATTTTAAGATTTTTGTGAATTAATAATGTGTCTCTGCGACTACTATATAATCTATAATTTTTAAGTACATGCTAATACAACTGATTTGTACGTTGATTCGTTGTTTGGCCAAATATTTAGAGTTTACCTAATAGATATGTTAGTTATAATTTCTTGATATTATCGAAAAATATCAATTATATTATGCCATCCAGAATATATAATAATATAATACAATATAATAATAGCAATAAGAAAATATATTGGATTGTGTGTAGGAGTGGCTGACAAGCCCAGGAACATTATTTATTTTATTTTTTTTTCATTTTTCCTGATCCATTTTATTTGTTTTCTATACATTATTTTGCTGATTAATTTTACATATTTTATGTTTTTAACTCTTTATAAATATATATTACTATCGTCCTAATCCAATCCAATATATATTGTGTGTTGTTTAGTAGGTCTTATATTTGTTTATTATAAGATTACGTACTATATAAATTTATGCGACGAAACGTCTATAAATTTACTTACTCTATGCAAATCTAATGTATGTTTGTACACGTTAGTATATGTAGTTTTTTTTTTTAATTAATAGTTTAGTTTTTTTTATCTTCTGATTTACATATAAAATTGTGTGGTTAAATATATATATTATTTTTAATATATATAAATAAAAATATATTTGTTATAAATGTCGACTCATATATTATAAACTTGTTGCTCTTATACTCTAGCAAAAACTTACTTTAAAATCCCACTCTATATTTAATATTGTATTGTTTTTTTTTTTGTGTGTACACTCAACGACGACAGATAATATTCTTTAATTTTCAAAAAATATTACCTTTTGTGTATGCTATAAAATTTGTAAAAAGTGTAATTATATTAAAATTAATTTGGCCAAAAATTATCCATTGCATAATATTGTCTGTCTGATATGTGGGTCTTCCAATAAATGGTATTTTTTTATATTGTACCACTGAAATGTATACGCAGTAATAATTTTTCGAAATATATGCAATTTATATCGATATATGTAATCTCAAGTTTGGGTTTGAGTTTAATTTGATAACAAAAAAAATCGATTGACAAATGGCCAAAATGACCATAGACCATCTTAATAAGTCCATTTCTGAATATTATACTTTGTATGATTTTTCTAGAATTAACTTATAGAAACTCTTCATTTAATCCCGCACATACTCAATGTAAAAGGTCTTCAGATATGAGTTAAGTTTTTAATTTTTTAATAAAACACATAATTTATTTGAAATAATCTGATTTCTTTATTGATTATTAAAGTATAAATGCTTCGGATGATAATGAAAAAGAATGTGTCAGAAAAGTGGCCACATCTTGCAGCTCGCTACAAGACTTCAATGTTTTCCATGTACGCACATAATTATGGTTGAAATTTGCTCAATTATGTTTTCTTTCAGATGGTAAATGGTTCGACGATTTGCTCTACAAAAAACCCCAATTAAAATAAGTAGTCTAATGGTGTTAGATTGCAGGCTTTTGGTGGTCAATAAACATCTTCTCTTCGAGAAATTATTATTCGATTATACCAAATTTCTGATTCAAAAGATCGATCGTTTTCGTTGTTGTCTATATAAAATGGTGCACCGTCCTGCAGAAACCACACACATTCTGTACGATTTTGGTGGTCAATAAACATCTCCTCTTTGAGAAATTATTATGCGATTATACCAAATTTCTGATTCAAAAGATCGATCGTTTTCGTTGTTGTCTATATAAAATGGTGCACCGTCCTGCAGAAACCACACACATTCTGTACGATTTTGGTGGTCAATAAACATCTCCTCTTTGAGAAATTATTATGCGATTATACCAAATTTCTGATTAAAAAGATCGATCGTTTTCGTTGTTGTCTATATAAAATGGTGCACCGTCATGCAGAAACTACGCACATTCTGCACATTAATAAACTCAAATTCATCCCTTAAATAGTTATTAGTCATTATTCGATATCAAGTTCCATGTTCACGCAGTAACAACGTTTCACTCCATACCATACCAAAAACTATACCAAATAGTTACTTTTTGAGAATGCATTAGTTGTTGCAATATTACGCGTGGATTTTCTTCTCCCTACACAACAATTTCGTTTGTTTTTCATATCCATCAACTTTAAAATGAGCTGTATCACAAAAAATAATTTGATTAAACAAATAATCATTTTCTTTTTTCGCTGCAAGAGTAATATAAGTATACCCTAAGAATTCGGGTAAATTATTAAAGAAATATAACAAATTATTTACAAAATTTACCATAATTGCATTTTGAATATTAACCTATACCATATTTGAGATATAATATTAACCTAACAGAATTCTTTATAATTCGGTTGCTACATACTTCCATATTTCAAAATAAAACATTTATTTATTGTAAGTTCATTATAACATTCTTTAAATTACCTATTTTTTTATCTCCTGCCGAAAATATCATGGTTTGTACCAGAAAAACATGATTTGCGGTGATTGTTGTTATTGCTTCATTCAAAAATTAATGCTGACAGTTATAGAATTCTTTTATCGAAGCTTATGGTGACCATATGCTACATTCCCAAATAAATTGTAATTAAGTGTATGGGATGCCAAATAGTGTTTGGTGTGAGAGCAGAAAGGATCGGTGTATTATGTGTGTTGAAACCGAACCAAAAATGTCTATATTGAACTTTACCGTCAACAACCAATCAATTTAAAACGATTATTACAATTGAAATTTAACCAAAATTTGTCAAAGCTAAACGATAAATTAGTTTTTCAACAATCCAATTTTTTCATCCTCATATGTCCCAAAACCAGTCAAATAATCGTGGCAAAAGCTCTTGGGTCGTGTTCACTATACATTGCTCCATCAAATTACCACTGGTTCAGAGCGATGTCACACTCTCTGTGCACAGCAATTTCACTATTATATGAAGAAGTTTAAGAATTGGTTGGTTTTTGGATCGCATCAAAAACGAGGAGAAATTTTATATTGATGGTATTCATAAATTGCCAAAAAAAATTGGGAATAGATTGTACTTAACAGTGGTATTTTTATTATTTCCAGTATTTCCTAAATAAAAATATTGGAACTTGTCCAAGAATTCTACCGTAATTTCAGAATTTCATTAAGCACTGTCAACAATCGCAAACTCCAGCTAAAATACATACCAAAATTTAATGAAAATCGAAAGAGATATAGTCAATCATATTTAGCCGCTTCGAAATTGTCCAGAAACCAACTTCCGAGTAATCGCACTCTTATTGCTTCGCAATGCTAAACTTATATTTCACATTTGATCAAAATCGAATTTGATCGACAGATCATATTAAAGGCGTTTAATTAATTATCATATTCAGAAAAATTGATGATACTTTAATTTGTTTGCTATAATTTTCAAATAATTCGTATTTTAAATCCCGAAATTTCCTCATCACCCAAAACACTCTTGTGTACGCTGATGCATTTATTTTTGGATGCAAAAATAAATTTTTATCTTTTTTAAAAACCGATAATCTTTTCTAAATAATGTGCATCCAGGTTTTATCTTTTTCCAGATAAAATGCCTTTTGAATCCTTTTTTCTGTTTTTTCACTTCCACCCACGTTCTATGAAAATGGTGTGCAATTGTGAATCCATTTTCTGTCCATAGTTATCGACAGACGTAAACGGTTTGAAACCAGATGATATATAAACAATAGCATCCATGCTGTTCACTATACAAATAAAAGATTTTGCTCAAAGATTTATGGAAAAATGTCTCAACTAATCTCACCTAATTTTTATCAAAAAATGAAAAGGTTGAAAAGGGGATTATAAGAAGAGTTTTTATGAAGTACTGCTGGTTACAGGAGCATATTCTGACAAACTTCACAGTTTGGCTACATCTCATTCAATGTTAATCAAACTACAATATATATATTATATATATGAATAGGTTGAGGATAATGGGATTATATGAACAGTTTTTATAAAGTTGCTATAAATCGATAGAGCATATCGAGAAGAGCACATTTCGGAAATTTGGAACATGAAAATATATTAACAATTTTTGTAAAACATATCGATATCCATTTTGTTGCGATTGCTTTTTTCTCGGAACCTGAACAATTGGGTATTTTCAGGTGTTTATATAAGGGCGTCGTGAATCATCCTTAACTTGATCACCACCACTCGTAAATTCAAGTGTCAATTTACAAATCATTGATTTTGAAGGAGCAGACTCCCATAAAACATTTACTATTTCGACCATTTTAAAGAGTTCCGTTTACGTGTTACACTTTAAGCATCTATTTTTATACATGAATGAATGATGACAGTTCTTCCTATAAATAAATGTTACTCCGTGAACTGTTTGAACATCCCGCACGCAAATAGAGTAACGGAGACAGAAGTTTCCTTTTAGCAATAATTTAAAAATTAAATTTTTTAAATTCGAGGGTTTTTGTGTCGCTCAGTGTGTTTGGTGTGACAATAGAAAATTGTTTTTAAATTTTTTTCCATACTATGAGTACTTGATACAACACAAACACACACACACAACACACAACACACACACACACAGCACACTCAAACAAATCATAATTATAAATATATAAATAAATTTTACCTAAAATATACGATGCAAAATCTTATATGTAAATAAACAATTAAGGTAAAAAGGTTAATCCTTTATACAAAATATCAATAAAAATTAATAAATTATTTATAAAAATCATCTTATTTCGTTAGTTGTATGTTATGCTAGGCGGCGGCGGTGTTCCCTCACTCACATCCAATAATACTATTTAACTTATTCTTTAAATACATGTGTATTTTAAATTTTCAAGGATTTGTTAATCGTTTGCGTTGTTTGGATCGTCTCTGACTCATTATAAATGTCAATGTTATTAGATTTTTTTATTTTTCATAATTTACCCGTGTGCGTCGTCGTCTTATTCTTGTACTTTAAAATTCCGAATAATAATAAAAATTACTAATTCCATGTTTAATGTTATATGCTAAAAGTGTATATGCTGCGTGCGGTGGTTGGCGGTGATGAAGTGAATTGATTTTTTTTTAAAATGCATATTCATATACTTTTGAAATAAATAATAAAATATTATTTTGCTGTTAATTTTATATTTATAGATTTTATTATATACTAAAAAAATCCGAAAGAAATTAATTTATTTTCAATAATAAATTGAAAAATATAATAAAATGAAAATACATAAAATATTATAAAATATATTTTATTTTAATGCCTATGGATTGGGTGTATGTGTGTTGTGTGGTGCGCTCTGTGTTGGAGATTTTATTTCATTTACCTACTAATTTTCTATATAATATAGTCTATCTCAATATATAAATAAATAATATATGTATTAAATATATAATTATTAACTATATAAAATAAACCTCTATATAATTGAATGAATAAATATTATGAATATATTAATTTTAACCAGAAGTACGATGTATACATTTATACACATACGTACGGTTATAGTATGGAGATAGATTAGTGCGATCGCTCACCTTAGCCAGAACGATGATGAATTTTTTTATTTTCCTTTATTTATGTAATCAACTTGTCCATCTTTTGCTTTCATTATAATTTATATAAGTTTATATATATATATACCACTTTATATTAAATGTATATTATTTCTCAATCATCATCACATCTTCATATATCGTCATCATCAACATTTTTCTTAATATCGCATATTATAATATATGTACAAAGCGTATAATACCCCGTATAAGGTATACAATTTATTAATTAAAAATACAAAAAGATTGATGAAAAATATGTAAACACTGAGCAGAAAACATTTATATAATAAATACTTTAAGTTATTTTAGGTCCTTAACTTAGTTTGCGTTAGCATTTTGTGAAAAATTCAGTTATATTTTAATTAAAATATTTTCACTCATTTTATATGGCTTTGTCGGTTTCGATAGACGATAGATACATTTATCTATCCATTTTCACGCATTTCATTAACGTTACGGAAGTGTGCTGTAGCGATTTGAATAAATCATGATAAGAATTCGATGTAGAACAATGTGTGTGCGAAAGAACTGCCCAGTCGAGCTGTAACATTGTATCCTTGAAAGCTCTTGCAACGTCTTGCTTATTACTTAAGCTATTGCTGGTCTATTTCGTAACAATTCTGTGAGCAATTTTTTTAATTGATGCTGTTGGCCCCACTAGCAGTACGGCCCATTCATTTGGTTTTTTGAAATTCGTTGAGCACCACTCCTTGCTGGTTCCGTGAAATGCAGCGCAATACCTTGCGTACCATGAATTTTACATTTTAGCAGTGATGTACGATGGTTCTCCATGACGTTTTTACGTTTTTATGGATTATCAAATTAGATTCACTTTTCAGCGGCATCGTGACATATAATTCGACCATAGAGAATGTTTTCTGTTTTATTTGTAAAGCAAAAAGCGATGTTTTACCAGTTGGCAATGGCGTTTTCTTTCGACTCGTATGCTGTAGTCATTTTCTTCCACTTTTTTCATATCTCCAAGCCATTTAAAAGTTTCTGACGCTTACAATTCATTGACATCAAAATTACCATAACATTGAATCTTCTAAATGCGATGAAACTTGAGCATGATTCACTTTTCTGTGCTACACTTTTTCGAAAATCAAAAGTATGGAACAATTCGAACAAAAACGCACTTCATTTTTCATAAATTGTGACCTCTTTATGCAATTTATTTATTATTTATGCAATTACCTATATCGTCACTTGGATGCTGCGTACGGAAACTAAGTTAAGGTCTTAACAAATAATTATTGTGAATAATTTTAAAAAATATTAATCGAAGAAATTTTCTGATATGCTAGAGCTAATCTATTTTTTTAGTTTTTCCTTTCCTTTTTTTTCCAATAAATATATAATTAAAATATTGCTCTTTTGTTTGTTTTATAGACGTGCACAAAATTAGTTTATTGATTTATTTTCAAATTTATAGAATGCATTTTTAATATATTTCTCTGATGTGCACACGTTTTTATTATATTAATCATATTTTATAACTTACCACAAGGGGAACTCTTGATGAGGTGTACTGCACTCTTTTGATTTCAATTGAATTTTGTTTGGTGCACAAATATTTTATGGATAATTATTGGTGGCTATTGTACCCTTTTGCTACCCTCACAAACAATTTGTAAACTAGAAATATATATACGCAAATCATGTTACTCCAAGTTGAGTTTATGTATGCGACATTTACCAAACATTTATTTCAGTCAAGTTAAGATATTCGATAAACAAATGTTACGCTATACCGGAAAAATGTCAGTTTAAATACCGAAAAATTTCACATATTTCGATAATTGGACTTGGTATTTCACGATTAAGATTAGCATGAACACAATACCCACTTCTGATTTGATATGACTGATTGTTGAAAATGTTCACTAATAGATGGAATATATTTAATAGGAATGTGGGTGGAATCTCAAATGTAATGCGTGTAAAGTTTTAATTTTGTGTATCGACTGGTACCGCTTGCTCAAGAATTAGAATATACTTCTTGTGAACTAGATAATATATACTGAACGGAACACCACTTTTAGGGAAATTCAGAATTATTATACACAGCAAATATTCTTAATTAGCCGCATGCACTATTAATCCGAATAACCGCTTATCCGACAATGTATGGGTAGATTTTTAATTAACTATTAATAATAAATGAATTCATTATAAATGAGATTAACCCTTTTTTTAAGGTACTAAGATGAACAAATTATAGATTTTGTTTTCCTTTATTAGTTTTTTATGTATAGTTTCCTAGATTTATTAAAGTGCTTGCATGTAACCTCCACTCAAGGATAGGGACGCAAATCAATTTGTAATAAACTTTTTTTTAATTTATTTTTTTCTTGACTTAATGAACAATGTTTAAGGTTTTTATCATTTTTAAACAGTTTTCCCTATCAGGTTTAGGGTGATTAATTTAGAAATATCTTATTCGATATTGATGTGATTTTATATGAAGATGTAAAATATGGCATTATATGAGCAGCTTCAGAAGAAGTTTTGGAAAATCAATACGCAGCAGGTGCAGTTTATTTGATCAGGATTTGAAATACTGGCTAATTTGAGAATATCTTACCCGATTTTGATGAAATTTATTACGTACGTGCGGGATTATATGAACAATTTCCATAAGAACAATTGCACCAAACCTTAACGAGAATATTGAATTTTAATTCTTGTCTTGATTAACGATATAAAATCGATATTTACTGTACAAATACTTATAAAACATGCAATATATTGAATAATTTAAAAAAATTAAGTGATGTTCTAATATAATCATAAGTGGTTAACATAAATTGATTTATAAATACAGAAACATACATTCAGATCAGATTTCAAGTAAAAAAATAATTCAGATAGAATAACTGTTAAGATCCCAAGCGAAAGATGTAAATGATCTTTTTAAGATCTTTTGAAAATTTATATTCCATAAATAAGTTATTAATTAAATAAATACACTCACTTTTCTATTTCGCATCAGAATTATATGCATGGCGTATAGTTATTAATACCCGATATGAAAATCTCATCCGCATCAGCTTGATATTCTGCTCTTTTTTTAACATTACATTTGACAGATAATAGTGACGAATCACGCCAATTAGCTGTAGCACAATATATAGATGACTAGTCAAGCTGCTGGATGAGATTTTCATATCGCATTGGGTATAAATCTATAAATGAACAAGTTTTTCACATTTATGCGAGTGATTTTACTATGGAATGAACTCTAAAAGTTATGCAATATTAAAATTGTTACTAAAAGTTAATTATAAAAATATATTAATTACAACTACTCGTTTATTATTATTAATATATTAATATGTGTGTAAAGTATAAGAATAAAAAAACCCAAAATTCACTATCATTTCAGTTTTATTTTATGATATCATAAACATTTACATTTTAAATTGTTTGATAAATAAATACCATAAAAATTTTTTTTATTTTTCGTTTTAATTTTGATAAAAAAAATACTAAACGAAAATACTGATATGATTTATTATACAAAAATACATATGAAAAAAAGTATTATTAATTATATAATTTTTTTAATTCAAAACATATTTTGTATTGTTTATAATTTAACATTGTAAAATGCAGAAAAGTAAAGAATGTGAGCGAGAGGGTTGGGCTACAGTTTTGTTTTTAAAGCTGGTTATCTAAATTTTCTATGAAATTTGAGAATTTGAGATCAATAACCTCATTAGTGATCGTTATCAATATATACGGTTTATAAATTACCTTTCGAATAATATGGAAATTTGACTAAACACATGTTATTTCATTTGGGTATCGCTCTATAAAGCTTTTGATTATGGGCTTTGAGAAGGGTTCAGTTACAATTACAATTTAATATCTATGGGGTTTATTCGATTTTGGGTTGGGGCCTAATTTTTTTGATTAGATTACTGACTTTATTTTTTTATAAAAAGATTAAGGTGCTTAATGCTTGATGGAATCACCTCAGTTTATTTTCTAATTCACGCATCCGATACTTTATGGTTTCAGCACTTTCATCTATATTTTTCTTAATTAATTAACAGTAACTACTAATTCTATATTCATTGTTTTGCGCTGATAATAGTGAACTACGGTAAATCACATCGTCTATTCACATATCCTCCACTTTCCCGAATCAATCCCCAACTTGCCCTATTTAAATGTGTATAATAATGTAATATACCATATTCATTATATTCAATTTCCAATTAAGTACACCGTTATTTTTTTGGTACATCAACAGCAAATTAAATCACATCATTTTCCATTCAATATATTATTCAATATTTGATCATCGCACAAGTTCATTTAATTTTATTTAACATCAATATAAATAAATTGATCAATTGATATAATTCTGCAACGGAAACATTGATAATATATAAATGATAATAATAATAATAATAATAATGATGCAAAAGTATAGCAATATATACAGCTCTCAGTGTATACATACACGCTACCTACAATTATAAATGATACCAGTGGCACTGCCTACATGTGGGTCAAATGGAGCGGTGCTCCAACCAAAATGTGACTTTTCCCTAGTTGTAATAAATCTGAAATTTCGCATACAGATCTTATGCAATTAACGAAATTTTTTAGGAACTATTAAATTTGGATATTTTTCAATGTCATAGAAAAATTCAAATTTTTTAGTTTACTAATGATTGCGGTTATGATTTATACAGAAACTCATTAGAAACCGTTCTTATATACTCCCATTTTTTAACTACACACTAAATTTCACAAAACTTCGTTAAGAAATGTCTGCGTTTGGAATAGTTGCTATAAAAATTTGTCAGGAAGATAGTAACCTCTGCGGTTATCGATATTCCATACCGTCATTAGAAACTGTTTTTATTATCTCAACTTGCATCTACATTTTACAAAAATTTGCTGAGAATTTGAATAATACCTAAAATTTCTATACATATCTATAGACCTGCGGTTATGAAAGATATTCGCTGAATTTTATTTTTCAGTTATTTCATTAAAAAATTGTTCATATAATCCAATCACAAAAAAAAAAAAAAACGTGCTACGTGTTGTTTGTTCATCTTTCCGGAGGTCTTCTCATCGTCCTTTTAGATAGAGGTTTCCAATGCAGAAAAAACGTTTTTGACCATCTGTTGTGTCCCAATTTTATTTAAGGGACGCTATTCGTTCTATTACATCGCAAAGCATTGAGCAAGTCCACTTTCTTTGTCGTTGTAGTACGTTATTTGTTTTTTTTTTCTATAGCTTAGGATATGTCTTTTTAAAAAATTCTAATTATTCATCATCTCCCGTCACTGCATATCCTTGCATCACCTTAATGCAGTATATCCAAATTAATCTTATCCATATATGTAAATATTATATAACTCTATATGAAATACATTTAGTATATGAGTTATGCCAGAGTTTGTTTACAAATATTACCATACGTCTTACGATCAATTGTTGACTGTCATTTCCTCGCTTAGTATATGCCCAAGTTCCTACCGGAATTTCAAAAATTCATCTTCTACCCGTCTAACTCCATTTATTCCAACTACAGTCCATTTTATTTTTTCCAGCTACAATTCTAATTTCATACAGTTTATCATTTGAGGCCGCATTTCTGGCATTGTGTATATTAAGCTGAAATTTGCAATCTTGTAAGTAACCTACATATTTTTGTTTACAAATATTACCATACGTTCTCCGATCAATTGTTGACTGTCATTTCCTCAACAGTCGCAATTTCCTCAACAATCGCAATTTCAAAAATTCGTCTCCTACCCGTCTAACCTCATTTAGTCCAACTCCAGTCCATTTTATTTTTTCCAGCTACAATTCTAATTTCATTCTGTTTTTCATTTGAGGTCAAAAATTCTCGCATATTAAGTTGAAATTTGAAATCTTTTAAGGTAACCTATATTAAAACCCTCCGCTTTCCATTTTATCTAACCGGCTGACTGTAGTAGGGGAGTGTCAAACCCTGAGAACTAAGTGTCTTCTTTAATTTTTTGTTTGTTTTAGTTTAGTTTTGTATTATCTATTTTGCCTTAAAATACCATGGATGCTGAATAATAATCCATCTGACTAAAACCTGACATACTACCGTTGTTTCGTCTGTTCCGTCACCATTCTAAGATATTTATCCCGTACTGATAGCGTCAAGCTGTCTCCAGTCCTATCTCTCTCTCTAGATAATACTACCTCTAAATGAATCCGGTAACAAAAGTCAATTATATTTCATTGCTCCATCGATACCTATATAAATGCACGCACCGCCATTGCATTACTTATATTACATTTAACTGAACATCCTTTATAATAATAACATATTGTATAATATTACAAGATAAGATAAGTATAATGAAAATGATGATAATATAAAATAAGAACAAAACGACAGAAAAAATTAAATATATCAATCGCTATGTAACATATAATTATGTAATTCTTTTTTAAGTTAACCGGTGTATAATATACTTTATTTATACTTATAATGAAATAATATACTCGTCTCGTATACCTTTAAAAATATTAATAGCATTTATATGCATAAGCACATAACAATATTAGTATACGATACGTCAGTAATGATATGATAGTAATGGTGTGTGTGGTGGTGGTCCTTTTGTGTCCGTCTTAATATTATTATTAATATATTGTATAAACGATACACACATAGATATACAGAAGATACACGTTATCTAAATCGATTTGTTGATCATCGCATGTAATTTACAAGCTATTATATGTTATAACTTCATATTACATATATATATATATATTATGTGTATATGCGGCTTACTATAAAATACACGCTATACTCCTGAAAAAAGGACTAAACATAAGAAAAAATTTTAAAAAAAACATTAATGAAAAAAACTTTGGAAAAAAAACGAAATATTTTTAAACGATAAATTAAGTATCGTGGCGATTTCATTTCTTTTAAATGCTTGCAGATATTTATGTTATACAGTAAAACCTTTTTGAACTGTGATAATTTGTATTTAAACCTTTCTAATATTAATGAAATAATTTACACACTTACTCAATGGCATTATAACCCAGGTGCGGTCAATGACTGCCAATCCCGAATTTTAAGGATCTTTATATCACAGTTTATTGCATCTAGCCATCGCGCCATAGGTCATCCGGCGCTCCTTCTACCTTCTGGTTTACCATTCAACAGTTTTTTCGGCACACGCTCCTCCTCCATGCATACTACGTGTCTAAGCCATCTCAATCTATTGATTTTGATTGTTTTGACAATATTTGGTTGACCGAACTTGTTTAATTCAAAATTGTATTTTCGCCTTCAACCATTTCTTTATTCTTTGACGGGACCAAATATGCCACGGAGTACCTTTCGTTCGAAAATCCGAAGTAATTGTTCCTGGTTCTGTGTCATGCACCAAGCCTCCGACCCATACGTTAATATTGAACGTATTAATGCTGTATATAGCTTGCACTTAAGATTTCGTTATAATGTTTTCGATTGGAATTGTTTTTTTAGCCCGTAATAACATCTGTTTCCAGTTGCTACTCTGCGGCGAATTTCCTCTTCAATATCCATTTCTACATTTATCAACGATCCTAAGTATTCAAAACTATTTCAAAATCGTGGTCTCCTATATTAACTGTTTGATCTCGACTTCCTGATGTATTCGTTGCCACCAAATATTTTGTTTTGTCTGCATAATTTACACACACAAATATTATATTTAAAATTGGTAAAGAAATCAAAAAAAAATCTACAAGTTTCTGGAATCTCTATAGACTGGAAACCACCTGATCTATAATAAGTGTATTTTACTATAAACTTTAAAAAAATTCTTCATTATAATTCCATTATAAATGCACATATCAAATTTCATTGAATAGCCAATCAAGAAATGAACAAATTTGTCCGGTTCCAGGAAGCCGATTGGTATAATTATCTTCGGATTTTTCATGTATCTTCATTATATAGGTACCATTTTTATATTATAAAATCTCATTTTTCACACATGTTAGCAAATTTCATCGTAATTGAATGAACAAATTACCTCAAATTTGTTGGTTTTTATAATTGTAATTTCCAAAAATTACTTTAGAATCAATGCTCCAGAACTTTAGCAAAATTTCGTTTTTAATTGCGTATCATTTTTGTTCCATTTTACGATAAAAATGAAATAAAATATAAATTATTTTAAAATAATAGCAAAGATTCTATATCAGTTTTAAAAATGTACGGGCGGATTCCGAACAAATACCAATGATCTGCTATTACATTCATCTGATAATAATGTTGCGATGTCTATATATGTTCTGACTGAAACACTGCAATGATACTTAACATTGTTGATGGTAGTCATTTAGAAAGTTATATTGGTATTGCGAAGATGTTCATCTCTGCGCATTTCTCGGCATTACTTTGATTTGCTAAACTACCAAAATTCGTTTTAATAAAATCCTTTTCGAATTTGCTATGTGTGTACAAGAATTGATTTCATGCGATATTAATTCGATTGCTGCAATTGATAATCTATTCGCTGCGAATTATTTAAAATATCTTATGCTAATTCTACATATAATTATTTAAATAAGGATAACATATTTTTTTATACAATACTTTGACTATATATTTGTCAAATTAATTTTAATGTTAATCGTTTTGATGATTACGCAATATTCTATTTTAAAATGCTGTAAATATTTCGTATCACTCGGATTTCATAGTATATGCTGCTGCGTTGATGTACTTTAGCACAACTTTTTACAATTTTATTCACCAAATTCTTGTATACTGTTGATTTTTTCTAATTTATGGAATGAAATCATTGGTTATTGTGCGGTAAGTCTAACGCAAAAAAATTATCGCGCTATATAGACTTTCAAGTATTCTTCCCAAACATATTCGAAATATATAATTACTACATGAGGTAGTATTTAATTTTAATAAGTCTATTATATATGCCTTGAATAACACACGGTTTTATTCATACTATAAAGATCCATATCAACTTGATTAATTTGTCATTTATTGTTTTGAAAAGTTTAATCGCCTGGTACATTTGAATTGTGTTTTTTCCGGTAAATTATTAAGGCGTATATTTGATAAGCTTTGCCATATACGGATTAACTTTTACTATCAAATGTGGAGTATTTTGTATTTTGTTTCTTTGATAGAATCATTTTTAAACTTGATTGTTCGTGCAGTGTATGGTGTGCGTTTGGTGTTATGGGTTGTCTAATTATTTTGATGTCACATCTGGTCCACCTCAGCTGGTAGCCAATTATAAATAGAATCGGAAAGTGAAATACATGCTGATAACTTAAAACTTATAAGAACTATGTGGAATTAAATTAACGATTAACAATTATTGCACAAAGTTAGGTCTTAACGCATTCCGCATCGTTGGTGTTCTGTAAAAGGTATAGTTCTTAAATATTGATAATTGTAAAAGTTATAAATTTTACTGGTTAAAAATTAGTTAATTCTCATAAATGTTGATGCCATTGTTTTAAATTATATTGACTTGATTTTTCGTTGTTTACATTCATTTTAGATCCTATATTAATTACAATACATAATTAATGTAGGGCTAATTTTGCAATGGGTTTTGTTTTTCGTGAGTCTCCTATACTTTCTGACCCATTTCATGGCATATAAGGGCAATATTTAATATTTAAAAAAGATGACTTATATACCCTTTGAGAAATCTTCCTTGCACTGATCCATTAAGATTGTTTAGCTATAATCACTATTGAATATGCAAATACTCTTAACAAAGTCATAGAAACTATAATATTAATATGTTTTTCATTTGTAATTTATGAAATGATAAAATTGATTGCCAAAATATTTTAAGAAGTTTACGTTTTAAATTCGATCTGTATGCGTAATTTTTTCAGTTGGGTTGTTATTATACCGTAGTGTTTTCAATCTTGTTCTTATGATTTATGATTCTAGTAATGGTTTCTCCCACGATTAGGTAATAATGTAAAAATTGTTGCTTTTTTTAATTTAAACAAAGTCACATTTTCTAATAATATTTGTAAATCATTCGATTTGTATTGTATTTATAGTTATTTATATCACATGAATATTTTAAGTTTATAATCGAGATATTGCTGTGAATACATAATCAAAAAATAAAAAAAATTTACTAAATATTGTAATGTTAATGAAGCGAACAAAACCACAATAATAATCTTAAGAGTTGAATCTGTTTTATTTTTTCGTTCCACTTTTTCTTCTTCGTGTTTGGTTTTTTTTTATTATTTACAAGAATATTTGTTTCATTGTGTGTATACGAACGAGTACCTACATATAAATTATAATATAATACACCATCCATCCTACCGTATTTCATCTTAAGATCCATGTGCCTCTGCCTTGCCTGCATATATAGATGATGTTGACATCAGACATAACATAAATGAATAATTATTAAACTATAACACTGTAATAATATAATATAGCTTTATTTTGTCTTCACATTGTTGTTGTCGTTATGCTCGCCGCGTATACTATTTTAATATTTATATTATATTATTTTTTAGTTATTGATTATATTTTTTCTTATTTGTAACATATAACACATGGGCTGAAAAGTTTCCGAAAATTCTAAGAAAAAAACATTTTTTTTTGCAAAATTAAACTTTATTCATCAACATACATGCCTTCGCCGGCGATACACTGATTCCAACGATCTTCCAACTTTTCGATACCATTGTTATAGTACGATTTCGTTTTTTCCTCAAAATAGGCTTCTGTTTCGGCGATCACCTCTTCATTGCTCTTAAATTTCTTTCCAGTGAGCATTCTCTTGAGGTCTGCAAACAGGAAAAAGTCGCTGGTGGCCAGATCTGGAGAATACGGTGGATGGGGAAGCATTTCGAAGCCCAATCCATGCAATTTTGCCATCGTTTTCATTGATTTATGACACGGTGCGTTGTCTTGATGAAACAGAACTTTTTTCTTCTTCAAATGCGGTCGTTTCTTAGCGATTTCATGCTTCAAACGCTCCAACAAGGCTATATAATAGTCACTATTGATGGTTTTTCCATTTTCGAGATAGTCGATGAAAATTATTCCATGTGCATCCCAAAATACAGATGCCATAACCTTGCCAGTCGACTGTTGCGTTTTTGGTCGTTGTGGACGAGGTTCGTCGCTTGCTGTCCATGATGCTGACTGCCAACTTCACTTTACGGTCATCAAAAATTATTTTGTGGACTTTTTTGATATTTCCAGGAGTGGCTGTTACTCTTTTGGACGTCCACTGCGTTCATTGTCCTTGGTGCTCATATGGCCGGTTTTAAATTTTGCAAACCATAAATGTACTGTTGAAAGAGCTGGAGCAGTGTCGAAATAATGCTCGTCAAGCAGTTTTTTGGCTTCAGAAATATTTTTTCCAATCAAAAAATAATGTTTAATCAACGCACCAAATTCGTGTTTTTCCATTTTTTTTTTCAAATAATAAAAGTAGCTACACTCAGAACGCAATATCTCACAAACTAATGGTCGGACTGCTGTCAAATTTTGACACGTATCGTTTGAAGGTTAGTACTAACTAAAAATCATATGAAAAAAATTCTAGTGGCGCCACTTCTTAGAATTTTCGGAAACTTTTCAGCCCATGTGTTATTAATATTGTTTTTATATTAGTACTCGCATATACTATAAATAAGTGATTTGAATATTAATATGGAATATTTATGTAATGCATCATTTTATAATTTACGTACCATCGCAGATCGCACACTCTATACATACTATAATACTTACAAATTTATGCATATATAAATGTAATCCCTGTCCGAAGAATAACTATATGACATGACTTTTCCTTCAGTGTATGCAAAAATATAACGCATAGGTTTTGTGTGTCGGTTGAAAAATGTATATTAAAATGAAGAAGAACAACAATTACAGAATAAAACATCTGAAAACTATACTTGATGTCGTGAAATTTAGTAATCAATCTTCAGGGAAATTCATGTAAATAGAATTTGGTATATATAGGAAAAACAACAATTTCACTGAAAAAATTGATCTACGAATTTTTGTTCAATTAACTGCATCTCATTTGATGAATTCAAAAATCAAAACAATGCTGCATTTGTTTTTACAAATCCAAAGGTATACCACAATTAATTTATTCCAATTGGTTTCAAAAGTTAATGCTTGGTAATGTACCTTATTGTATTTTAGAAGCGTTTACCATAAGATTTATTCGTATAAGTCGTATTCGTTCTGAATATCAAGAGCCAGTCAGTTTGTGATATAGCTAAACTAAATTTTACTTGGTGCATTAAAATTTAACTGGTGACAAAGAATGAATAATCAATGCCATACTTCATTCCAATTGGCGACAAAAAAAATTTTTGATACACTTGTTGAACTTGTTGTGTAAATCGATTTTGTGTACAAATAAATCAATTATAATCGTATTATTTTCTTAATCCATCACCCGATTATTTTTCGAACCATGGGTGCTGTAAAACTAAAACAAACATAATGTTACGCGAATTTTAATATAGTCGTGATTAAAATATATGCAAAATTTACATTTATTTAAATCTCAGGCTAATATATTCCTTGTTTAAAATGCAGTATACGGCGTGTATGTGCGTATATTTTACTAAAACGTTCATCATCATCACAACTTCTGGCATGTGGGGTGTTATATTGATATTTTATATAATTATATAATCCATAAATATTATAAAAAAGAAATGCACATAAATTTTTTGAATTTCACACTTAATTGATTTATGAATGCTCCCGTACACATTTTGAAAAATTTCTTATTTATTCATATTTTACTTGAAGAAGCATTTGATATGCGGTTATATTTTTCTATATAGATAAGATGACAGCCACCCGCCGCCTATGCCGATAGAACTGTAAATTTCTATCTTTTTGTCTCATTTGAATGGATTTTATTTTATATTATTAGTATTTATTATTTTGTTCATTTTAATAAAGCTTTTACGCGATACAAATCGTGGCTTACAAAAACTTATAATATATATTTAAAATTTATGATTTGATTTGGATTATTATTGAAGTTAAAAATGACGATAGATTTGTTTAATTTGTTTTAATCCGATCGAAAAATAGAAATCCGATTTTTTTTTGTGTTTTTTTCCCAATGATTGAATGATGAGATTTTATGATTTTATGTAAAATTTGTTTTGGGTAGCTCTCACTTACTCTTTTTCTCACCAAAAACATTTTGTGAAACGAATTGAACAATCGTTGGAATTAAGAATTTGTGATTTAGAAACCATTAAAGTTCGAAGATGAGTAAAACTTGTCCACCACCTCTACCACCCCTATTCCGCATATGTGAAGTGGCCAATTTTTTTTTTAAATTTGACTATTATTTGAATAACTTGAGTACTTTTAAATCTATCGACTTAAAATCCAGAATTTAAGTTTTTGAAATGACTGCCTTGAAGCCGTTTTTCCAAAATTATCCTACAATACCACTAATTTCCTACTATATATATATACCACCTCTCCCAAATGAAATGATGATCCTATTGAATTATTTAAAGAATCGATTATCTTAAAAATTGGAACAAAACAGTTTAATGATTTAAGTTTTACCTATTTTTGGAATTACTTCTAGCAGGTGCCACCAATTGGTCCTAAATGTTTTAACTTTTAAATTATAAAATGAAGTACTCAATGATATGTTCTTGAGGACCTAATTGACACAACTCCTTCCCAGTGCTATTCCATCTATAGAGCCCACATATATTCGCAATAGAATTGCTTAAGAGTATTAGATTTTCAATTGTTATAATGTTTCGTGAAAGTAGGAGAGTTTGTCCCACTCCTGCTACGGTCTCCCATAGGCATCAAATATTCCCCATAGAATTATTAGAGAGTATATGTATTATTTGATGAGATTATCTTGAATTTTTCAACTTCAATAAATAATGATATTGAAGAAATTTGAATATGGTTAACTCTATATATTCTCTTCTTGCGGGACCCAAATCTTATTAATATAGATTTTTTAGTTTATTATTTACCGATTATCTAGTGTTTGTAAACTTAAAGCTATTAATGAAAGTATATGTATGAAAGTAACCAATTATATACTTCCGCTTCTTACGAACCTTGTCACACTACTCAAAATATACCCAATTGATTTTTTACAGAATCTTCTATCTATTACATATCTATATCTTCTATATTCTTGTATTTTTAAACTTAAAACCATTTAATGATAAGTTTTAAAGTTTGATAACTGCTCCGGTTGAGATGGATCTTGATTTTCACAATTCATCGTGATAATTCCCTATTAACCGATTCACAGAACTTTATTGAGGCACTCAATTTTGAAGAAAAGATGATTTCTCCAATACAATCCGAAACAGTGCTGATTGTCATAATCTAGTTTGACAGCAACTACACACCGGCAGACTTTTTTTTATTCATTAAAATGTTTGCAAATAAATGGCAGGGGCTACAAATAATAATACATTTTTATAGATTAATAAACCATTTCGCTGAAATATCATCTCTTTCAAATTTTACAATCATTTCATTGTATTAAATTATTTGATGTGTACACACACTCGACTCATATTTAGTTCTAATAATTAATTTAAATGAAACCTTTTTACAATATAATAGTTTTTGTGTATAATTTCTGATATATAAAAGTTAAATGAGAACTAAAAATTAAAAATCATCAAAATTTTTACGATGATGATGGAACACCCATATATTAAAATCGAATTTTGAATACACAAAAATAGTTTAACGAATGAATATTTCATATTTTTTATTTATTATCAATTTAATAAATCAAAAATCTAAATTTGATTGTTTTTAAATAAATTATATTATGAATATTTGCATTAAATAAAATTGATAGATATCAATAATATTGTAATAATAAAAAAAATACATAGAATGAAGATTTTTTAAATTTTTGATTAATAATTTATTATTTATTATAACATATTTTTTCTCTCGATGCGGACCAATGCATATTCATAATGCTTATAATGAATCTATTTTTGTGAATGCAACATGCAGCGACTCATAATTTAATATATTAATGTATTTATGCATTCATATTTATGGTATATGTTAATGAAGTGTACTGGAAATGAGTAATCAATTATTTAATAATAAAAATTAAAATTAACTATTAAATTTAATAAGTTTTTCTCATAATAGCTCCATCGGCATATGTTTTGAGACTGTTATGGGGCCAACCGTTGTCGTGAGAACGATTCTTTTTTCCACTATTTAATTTACAATTTATTTCTGCTTTTACATTATCATTCTGACTTCAAGCTCTCGCCCATCTATTCCTTTCGAATTTACAGAAAAGTTTTCTTAACAAAAGAACTCGCCTCGAACTTAGTCATCGTCAATCAAAACTAATCATAGCTAATTAACCATCGAAACAAATCTCTATATTCATACTGTTTTCGATGTAGCAGATTTATAATACCACCGTTTTTGCTAGCAGTTGATTAGAGTCGATATCAAAAAACTAATTATAGATATTCTTTATTGTTTAATAATTTTGTAAAACTACAGTGAACTGAATTTTCTGGCCAAATCACCTTTTATGATTTTTAAAATTTTTGGAATATCGCTCAAATATTACCATTGAAAATAATTGATGACATTTTGGGAACAACATCTAACCTCCATAATAAAAATATATTTTCAAATCAACAAAATCAATTAAGCCATTAATGAATGAACATATAATTTAAATTGAATGTTAATGAAAATGATATAATTAAATTGCTTTTATATATGTATCTTCTGTCCGGAAAATAATGGATTAATGCAACCAACTTATATTTACAAAAATTTAATTTAAATTTATTCGAAATATTCTGCATCAACTGAAATCGAATCAATTTACACGTTCAACTGAAATGTCTGATTCTAATGTACATAGTTGAATATTTGGTAAAGAGGCCGTTGCTTGTACAATGCCTTCAAGTTATGCAAACCGAAGTTTAATGAAGTTTAGCGAATAGAAAATAGTTACATATTTCTGATGACTAGGAAGAACAAGACGAATACAGCTTTACAAATGCTGTAATACAGTAATGTATTGCATTGATTATAAATTAGCATTGTTTCGATTTTTATTGAATTTCCTTCATCTATGGTGACTGTTATTCAACACTTTTTTGATTAATTTCTAATATTTTGTATTAGTTTTTATAAGGAATTATCCTCAATTCTATAGTATAATGATCAATTCCGTGCAGTTTATGATCATCAGTCAATTGATTTGGAACAAACTTTGAATTCACGGTTCGTAGAGCAATTCATTAAATTAAAGAGTTGATCTTTTAAGCTCCATTTCCATTAATCTCACTTTTTTGCTAATCTCCACGAAATCACACACTTTTTGAATAGGTTCTTTGATAATCGTTGTTGACCATACGACCATAGGACGTTTATACGTTTGTTATAACATCGGTTGACAATACAAAAATAAATGAATTAGCAACCAACATTTGGAAAAGCATTACGATTAATTTTCGGACAGATATAGTTTATATACGTACATTAACATAATTCATATAATTTTCACATAAATAATTAGCATATTATCGTTATATTTTAATATTAAAAAATCATTGAACTATGCGTATTTCAAAATTTCTTTGAGATATTATTTCTTAATAAATAAGACATTAATTGTTATTATTCGTCGTATATACAATTTTCTTATGCGGTCATCATAGGCTTATTAATATATTAATTGTATCGTGAATACTTTTAAAATGTCGTAATTGTTTATACTATATTTATATTAGTTCGTCGCTATTCCAGTCATCTAAATTCAAGGAAGTAAATATATTTGCACAAAAGTACGATGTCATTTTAATTATTTATTATTATATTTAATGTTGTGTACGAGTATTATCATTTCATTTAATATCACTAAATAGTATAGAGTTAACATATTATTTTATAATTAATAATATTTGCACGTGGTTGGCCAATAAAATATGATTTAGCAAAATAATATTCAATTCTATTTTTTTTATCCGTTTAGGTATAGAAATATGAAACGATTGTTTTTTTGAAAGAAAAACACGTTAATTTCGGTAATACAAGCGGTAAAATTTATTTATTTAATATAATTATCATCGTTAAGTACAACCTTTTCTCAATTTGTTTGGCTGTTGTTTATGTATACCATCAAAATAAAATTTAACCTCTTTTGATGCGATCCATAAAGTTGAGCTATTTTTGAACGTCTTCATGTACCATCGATCTGAACAAATGGTAATCTGATGGAACATATGGCGAGTGTGGTAGCACATCTTATGCAACTTCTATCACCGTTTCTTTTATCGTAGAAAAAAATCAATGTCTGTTGACCCATTCGGGTCGTTTTTCTTTCAATTCAATTAATTATTGATTGTAAAGCTCACCAGTGTTAGTTTGACCACGTGTCAACAATTCATAATACACCATGGATATTGCGTTTTGACGTTGATTTTACTGGTTAACATGGATCAGTTCAATGTTTGGTTAGTTTAGGATTATAAAAATAAATCAATTTTTCATCAACACAGTGACAATACGATAAAAAAAAAAGGTTTCCTTTGCTGTCTTTCAATCAAAATTTCACACGTGGTTTGTTTCTTTCACTCAATTCATATGGAACCCATTTTCCTTTCATATTGCATCTTACCCGCATTGTGTTTAAGCGATTAGATATAGTTTTTTTTTTGACTTAAATTTATTGAATATGATAGTTGTTATTGCAATTGTGTATCGTCTGCATTCAATGATGCTTTCAATTTCGTATGTTCAAATTTTTTGTGTGGTTTTCCACGTTTTCATTCTCATCAAAATCATCACATTTGAATTGTTGAAACCACTTTCTACAATTACTTTCATGTAAAACATGTTCACCATAGGTTCCGACAAGAATTCGATGACTTTCAGCAGCAGTTTTCTTCCCAATAGAACAATAACAATAAATCTCAGATATTTCTGGTACAAAACATGACATTTTCAATAAACGAAAAAAAAATATCGTTTACACTTTTAGCTCCCAACACACATACTGAATGATAAAGATATAAAATGAATACGTTCACATAAATATTTTCAGATGAAACTGCCATAGTTATACGGGTTAACCACCAGCGATTAATACGTGATATTTCTATAACTATTATTTTATTAAATATGTTGTGTGCAGAAACACATGTAAATGACACAGTATGTCCGCAAATATTATCTTTATTTATTCGACTAATTCTACTTTTAACTCAAATATACATTGAATCGTCTCAAAAACTTTGTGTTTTTTTTGGATAAAAAACTATTACCATAACCGATTTTAAGTCTTTCTTCAAGCGTTCTGCGGTACCAATTTTAAAAGAAAACGTGCTATTATTGTTTTTTGTTCTTTATATACAATTTACGCACAGAGTCGCTCAAAAGCGAGTTCATCACTAGATGCATTGTATTTTAGTTTGCACTGAAGGAAATGACATAACACTGTGACAATGTATTAAATTATAATCAGCAGCCAATTGATAGTGTTACCTCATCCATATATTAAAAATTGTCGTACAGTTATTTTTAAACAGAAGGTTTGTACTAGTGATGGGCAAAATCGTTCATTTTACTGAATTAATTCATTTAATTCAGTTCATTTTAAAGACTCATAAAAAAGATTCGTTCATTTGAGTCTTTTGATTCTTTTTTGTTTCTGTTTTAGAACTTATATATATGAACAAAGCAACACGAAAGTTTGGATTTAAATGTTATGTATTTCACAATACAAATGCCAGCTTAAACATATATGTTCATTTCATAGTGTTGGTGGTGTTGGTTTCATTTTCATTTCTTTCGTTATAAGCCTGGTTCCAAATTCCAATGTCAATCGTTCCAAGTTCCAACAGTTCATTCGTTTGACATTAACATTTGGCAATTTTACAAATGAATTAAAAAGCTGCAAATGCATTTATAAAACATTTAAAAATATCTGAGTGTATTGTGCGTGTTGTGTATGTGTATGTAATGTGTTGTGCATTACTTTTTTTGTGAGAGAAGTGAACGACTGAACGATATATTATTAGAAACGTGAATGGAATCATTCGATGACCTTACTGATTCGTTCAAAATGAACGAATCGTTCGTGAACGATCCATCTCTAGTTTGTAGTATAAAAAATACAGTGCATAACCGAATTTATTTACTGATAATAAATCAATAATATAATAATCAATCAAAACGTGTAGCTACTTAATATTTATGACATATTGTATGACTGACTGAAGCATTTTCTTAATCTCATATGGAAGTTTAATGTTTTTTTATTAGAAATGCAAATGATTCAAAGGTATATATATAGGAATGAAAGCATTATCCAATATTTCTGTTGACCAGGACATTGTTATATAAACAGAACATAATTATACATTTTAGAATTGTTCATATTTCCTTAGATTTTAGGTTTACCTTTCCTGTATACATTATTTTTTTACACGTACAATTATTTATTATTATGTAATATTATTTATTTATTTATTTATTTATTTATTTATTTATGTTATGTTATTTGAGGTCAATATAATCATATAAATTTTGTATATAATTAATAATAAAGGCAGCGCATAATGTTGAAAATTTAAAAAAAAATTAAAAAACGAAATAATAATGATATATAAAAAAAAATAAAATTAATCAATGTCAATGTACTCTTTTAAATAATTACTTTGACCTTGATTGATTGATTAGATTTATATATGAACATTTTAAATGAAAAAAAAATAAAAATATACTCGTATTATTATGTCACACTTAATATAAGGTTGTCAACTATCTCCCTTCCGCCTTTTTGCTCTTTATTCAATGCTTTATAAAAAGTGTTACAGTAATCGGATTTAGTTCAAATATGCGCCGTTTTGTTCGATAATCTGTTTCCATCTAGACTGCAACTTCATAATACCTCCCTCGTAGAAGCCCCCTCCTTATTTGCGAAGAACTCGGACAGCCACTTTTCACAAGCCTCTTTTGAGATCAACTTTACACCACCAAGGGCGTTCACCATGGACAGGAACAGGTGGTAATCACTTGGCGCTATGTCCGGGCTATATGGTGGATGCGATAAAACCTCCCATCCGAGCTCCCGTAGCTTCTGACGAGTCATCAACGAAGTGTGTGGTCTGGCGTTGTCCTGGTGGAACACTACACCCTTCCTTTTGGCCAATTCTGGACGCTTCTGGTCGATCGCCTGCTTCAAGCGGTCCAGTTGTTCGCAGTAGATGGTAGAATTAAGCGTCTGGCCATATGGGAGCAGCTCATAGTGGATGATTCCCTTCCAATCCCACCAAACACACAGCAAAACCTTCCTGGCCGTCAATCCCGGCTTGGCCACTGTTTGGGACGATTCACCGGCCTGCGACCACGACCGTTTTCGCTTGATATTGTCGTATGTGATCCATTTTTCGTCGCCAGTCACCATCCGCTTCAAGAATGGGTCGAGTTCGTTCCGTTTCAGCAGCATTTCGCAAATGGAAATTCGGTCCATTAGATTTTTCACTGTTAATTCATGTGGCACCCAAACATCAAGCTTTTTTTTGTATCCAGCCTTCTGCAGATGGTTTAAAATGGTTTGGTGACTAACTCCCATCTCCTGGGCGATGTCACATGCCGGTCTAACTCGATGTATTCCATGATTTGATCGGTATTTGTCGTCACAGGTCTTCCGCCGGCTGGCTTATCCATGGTGTCGTTTTCACCGGCTCTGAATCGTCGAAACCATTCCTCCGCGGTTCGAAGTGATAGAGTACCATCCCCCAAAACACCATTAATCTCACGGAACGTTTCTCTAGCGGATTTGCCTTTAACGAAGGAAAACTTTAAAATAGCGCGAATTTCGGCGTTAGTGAACTCCATGTTTACACGTCTATAACTGTTGAACGCAATATCCAAACTAATCATACATAGCGTCGTTTTGTTTGTTATGTCCAGAGCTTTCAAATTATGTACAATGTTGCCAGATACGAGCTCTGCAGCGCTTTGTACATAGCCGCGAAATTAAAAAGACAAAAAGGCGGAAGGGAGATATTTGACAACCTAATATCTTAATATTAAATATAAGGCCCGAGATAGACCGCAAGAATGGAAAAAAGAAATTTATTAGAATTTAATTAATATACAAAAACAAAAAAATAATAATAAAATTACAAACATTTTGATATTTATATACACTTTTATTGTATTCGGTGTTTACCTTGAAATCCATCCTTTTTTGTTTGTAAAATAATTTACGATCAACACGATCCAACGAAGATAACTTTTAAAAACTGGTTGAAACAGTTTAAAATTGATGCTTTCGTACACGACCATCAGCAAGTTATGGTATTGGTATACTATGAGCAACTGAAATCGAATGCAACAATAACAGATATGATCGTTACAAACAACAATTTAACTAGCAAACTATATAGAAGAAGAGTGTTCAAAATATGTCAAACAAAATGCATAACAATATTATTCTGCAACATAACAACGCTAGATCATTAAAGAATACGCGTTAAAAGCATTCTACTGGTAAGCCTAATCTCAGCCACCGTTTTCTCCATAGACAATGTTTCATCACACTACAATTTTTTACGATAAATGCAATCAGCCTTTTCTGACTAGCGTTTTAATCGCATAAGACGATATCAAGAAATGACTTTTATGACTGTTTTTTTCGAGGAACTCGTTTATTGTCCCAAAGATATAAGGTTGTAATAGTGTAAACAATGGCCACAACTGCTATTAAAATTACCATATATTATTTATTTAAAATAGATTGTTTAACATAGGAAAAAAAAAAGTCCGATGTGAAGGCAAACACCCCGCTATAGATCAATAACAGAAAATAATTAGGAAAATTGTCAAAGTTCTCATATTATATTATACCTATATATTTTTTTTTAAATGAATGATAAACCATAAAATACATATTATTATTTTATAACTCCATCCATCCACTTGCACACGTGAGTATAGTTTCTATAAAGCAAAAAAAAACAAAAAAATCCGAATGCGTAGGTTTATGAATAAGAAGAAATTATGATTCTCAATTATATTTCCTTTCCTTATAATTTGTGTTAGCTACCTACACATATCCATATAATACGTCATTCTAAAAACTCAGCATATGTATACAAATAATAAACCTTCAACCTTTTTAAAACGATATACACATATACCGTCTGTTCGAAAAATAACTGGAATTAAGAAACGATTAATTAGGAATTTCAAAGAACCAAAGAACCCATTGTTTATTCTGCCTTTTTGCGATGCTTTTTTTATTTTAGCATGCACACCGAAGAAAATATCATAAAACTTTGAGTTCAATTCACAATACATAAATCAATCATGGCAATGTTAGCCCATAGATTAATATATTAGATGATCCATTCCGGTTATTTTGCGGCCAGAGTGTTGGTATATGTATTTTTTATAAATGGTTTTAATTATTTTTATAAATATTCGTTCCGTTTTTTTTATTTAATGTTTTTAAAAATATTTATTTGTGAATTAAAAAAAAATATTTATTTATTTAAAATCTGAGAAGTTGAGCTTTGTAGTTGTGAGAATGTTATTTACTGAATATGTTGGTTTTTATTGTCTTAATAAATCATGTTTTAGTTTTAATCGTCTGGAATATATGCAGCAATAAATTAAAAAACACCAATAGATAAGTTCCATTCAATAGAATATGGTTTGACGTCGTTGTCATTCTGTAATACCACACAGATTTTCTATTGGTCAAGTCTGGACAAGTATTGTCGATTGCATGTTTCAATATTTTGCAATTGAAAGCATTCAATAATCTGCACGCGATATATAGTCTTTCGTTCCCACCAACAATACAAGCTGTGTATTTGGGTACATTACATTCTTATCACATTCTAATGAAATTATATGTGAAAGGCTTATAATTGAATTGTATGAATTAGTTTAGTTTAGTATTAAAAACTATATACCAGGTCTTTTTCATTTCGTGACCAAATTCATTAAAAAGGTTGGTGTGCATGTTTTTAAAATGCAATTATAAGGTTTCCTATGCTACCATAAACCGCTGTTTCCTATGCTACCATAAACTACTGTTTTGATTAAAAAATCAAATAACCTGTTGCTATAATTAGATTAAATTGGGAGAAATAAATTTGAAATTATGCATGTAATCTCATTTTCAAACTAAATAATTAATTTCATGAAAACAAGACTTTACATCATTGCAAATTATATAATCTGGTGTGACATAAATGACGTGAATATATTATAATATTTTCAAACCTATTGACCGTTGTCCTGCGTTCGATCTGGTATGTTAAACAGTCCTAATAGTATCAATTTTGTAAGAACTTCATGTAGAATCACATTCTAAATTTGATGTTATCAAATTTTATCCAAATTTGTCAATAGAACATCCAGTTCTACAATCTAATTTTGAAGGAAGGTGTTAGAAATTAGTATTATTTAAAGTAATTCTAAACTTTAAATCATCCAAACCTGACAGTAGATAAGTAGATTGCAATTTGATCAGTAAATTTACTCCATTTGAATTCAAAGTTCGAGGTCTCTTTATGGACAATTTTCTGTATATAATAGGTATTTTACATCAAAAATGGGTAAGAAATACCACCAAATATTCAAGGTTCCTGAAATTTACTACTGATGTCTCTCTATGTGGTATCAATTTTTGGAAATGCCATGACAATTGTTATTATATAATCCTATATTTTTAACCTATACATAACAAATTTGTTTGTTAATTTATAAATGAGAATGACCATATTGTTCATATTTACTTGGTATCACTTTTTGAAATTTCATGAAAATGGTCATATATTAAGATATAATCCTATTGTTAACCTACAATTAAAATAAAATTCCATGAGAAATAACCAAATTATCCATCAGTTCGTTTATATATAATCGTTTGGATATACGCATTTTACAGAAATTCATAATAATTCATAATAATTCATAGTATTCCCAATTACAGAATTACACTGAACATTTACCCGATTTTGATGAAATTCGGAAATTAATCATTTAGTAATAAATGCTAAATTATGGGTACGTTAGTATCCCCGCGTCACACATTCCTTGTGGGTATTTCCAGATTCGATTTTTTCGAAATTAGAAATTTAATCATTTAGTATAATAAATTTTAAAATATAATGGAAGCAGGAGACAATTGATGGTGATGATCCCATGGTATCTAATTATGTTTGAGTGTTTGAATATACGTCATAGCAAATGGAATATACATATCCAAATGTGTCTATACGCATTCGCTGGCACTAGCACTACTGCGATGGAAGGGAAATCTCGTATAATTATATATTTATCTTTACCATCCTATTGCTTTTTATATTTAAAAGTTTGCTAAATTGATTGTATGAAAGTCTCAAAATTATTGATACAATACATTAGTTCGTCATACATTGAGTGCCCAAGATGATTTTAATTAAATATTTCCAGGAGCCAACATTGGCAACACAAAATATGTTGTTTTTTTTTTATCCTATAAATAGGATATGTATTAATTATAAGATATATGTTCGCCAAATGCACCAATTTAATGCTATTATGTATGGAAATAAAAATTTCTGCCGTATCTAAATCCAAATAAATTAGTAAATATGAAAATAAAAACTACAAAATTTAGTATAAATCAAAATAACTAATTCATGTATTACTTAATTACACATTATTTTATGTATATTTAATATTTTATTAATAAATATTATTTACACTATTATCATATCATCGCAATGGAATTGTCTCTTATCAAACGGAACGAAAAAATACATTAATATAACAAAAACAATTTGAAGATAAAAAAAATATTATTGTCTCTCACCATTAATTTTATTCCATATGAATATTTTTATATATACCATAAATAAATTGGTGCCTGCCTATATTTATATGGTAAGTATTGTTACATACGAATATATAGAGATACCCCAAAGCGTCGTCAAACGTTACCTTTTTAGTACATGTATCGTTAATTTATTTTAATTATTTATTATCGTTCATGTTAAGAAAATTAATTTATATAAAAAATTTCACATAAAATTAATTGTTTGTTATATTTCGTTTCATCTTAACAACCAACACCACCTATTTACAACACAACAACGGCTAGCGTGTTCGGTAACTTTGTTCTATATCGCGCAAATGCAAATTTACAAATCAGTTGAATTGTGTGATGATGTTTTTATACAAAATGATTTTATATTGAAAATAAAAATTAATTTCTTTTCCATATAAATAATTTTGTGCGGATAGTAATATTGAGAAAATCAATCTATGGAAACAAATTGATAAAAATTATTGTGTCATCAAAAAACTGATAAAAAAAAATAAATACATAAAAATATAATAAAGTGTTTATTTATTACGCTTATTTTTATGTCATGTATTTTGTATTTTTCGGGTTCATTTAATTTTTTTTTAAATATATATACAAATAATAAAATAAATAAGATACAGAACGCCGTCGTCACCGACGCCGCCGCCGCCTCGAACGACTTTAATGAAATTTTTTTGTAATTTTTTGCTTTCAAGAAGAATGCGTGTATTAACTATTCAAGTATAACAAAATATTAATCGAAAATAATAATGAAAATTATAAAAAAAATAATCGAACATTTTAAAACAGTTTTTTTTGTTGTTGTTAATAAAATTAATAAATAAGTACTAAATAATTTATGTACGTAATGTACGTAATATTTATTTATAAATTGTGACGATTATTTATTGTATTTTATATTCCATATATAAAATATGATAATTTGAAAATATATACAATATTAGAAGAAAAAACAGGAAATAAGAAATATCAATAATGAAATGGATTACACATCATTATACGATAGAAGAAAACAACATTGGCTTGTTTTTGGCCGTATAACATTAACCATATCAATATTAGGTTTAATCACCATTGGATTATATTTATTGGCCGCAAATAATTCAAATAATAAAAATCCAACTGATATTGATAATAATGGAACAACGGTGGTACGATTAATACGTGAAAAACGGTATGCCACCACAATACCAGATGATGATGATGATGATGATGATAAATTATCGATAACAAATATTGATAATATTATCAATAATAATATCAATAATAATAATAATAATAATAATAATAATAATGGATTATCTAAATCTTTACATTCAATAAAATTCAATGAAAAAACGAATTCTATCCGACCATCTATCACCGACATAAGCATTGAGAATTTAACAAAATTCAATAAGAATAAAAATGTCAAACGATCTTTATCATCATCAAAAGAAAAATATTATAAAAATACTTTATTTCAAAAAGAGATTATAAATAATAATAGTATTAGTGATAATAATAATAATAATAATAATAATAATAATAATAATAATAATAATAATAATAATAATAATAATAATAATAATAGTGAAAATATTAATAATGATTTTAATCATAATAAATCATCAATGCAAAATGTTACAACAACTCATTTAGTAAATAATATTTTAACAGATAAAAATAAAAAAAAAACTAAAATAAAAGATAATCTAACGAATAATAATTTATCTGTTTTACCAAAGAATAGTTTATTTAATAATAATAATAATAATTATAATAATAATAATAATAATAATAATAGTGAGGATAATGATAGTGATAATAATAATAATATTGAAAATTTACCACCACCAGATGTGTTAACAAGTGATTTAAATAATAATGTACATAAAATAAGACATAAAAAAGATCAAGTATTAATTAGATCAGATGAAGGTGTTGTTTTATGTACAGAATATCATGGATGTATTCCATGTCCAAAACATCATCACCATCATCTTCATCAGCATCATCATCAAACACATCAACATCTTACACATCAACATCTAACACATCAACAGCTTACACAACAGCATCCAAATAAACATCATCCACATCAACAATATCCGCAAAACCATAATCGGCGACCGACAAGGAAAAAATTACGCGGTATGTTTTGTATTTAGGCATGTAACTAATTTAATTATAATTAATTATTTAATTAATTAATTAATTAATTTATGTTGATCTATGGTAAAATATATATGTTATATCATTATTTGTGTGTAACGTTGTACATATATGTGTGTGTTACTTACATATGGATAAAGAGTGAACATTCACTTACTTACTTACTTACTTACTTACTTACTTACTTACTCCATGGCGTTATAACCCAGGTGCGGTTTTAGCCTTCTCCAACACGCTTTTCCAACCTGACCTATCCGCAGTCATTGACTTCCAATCCCGAATTTTAAGGATCTTTATATCACACTTTTTGCATCTAGCCATCTCGCCTTAGGTCTTCTGGCTCTCCTTCTACCTTCTGGTTTACCATTCAACAGCTTTTTCGGCACACGCTCCTCCTCCATGCGTGCTACCTGTCCAAGCCATCTCAATCTATTGATTTTGATTGATTTGACAATATTTGGTTGACCGTACAACTTGTCCAATTCAAAATTGTATCTTCGCCTCCAACCATTCTGTTCTTTGACGGGATCAAATATGCCACGGAGACATTCACTTACTTACTACTTATTCTGTATTGCATTAAAATGGAGGTGCGGATTTAGCCTTTGCCAACCTGACCTATCTGCACGTTTTCCAATCGCGGATGTTTATATGACAGTTTACTGCATCTATATCTAGCGATATAGATTTCAGTCTTCCGGTACTTCTTCTCCCTTCTGCGTAACTATATACAACCATTTTTTTTGGCACACGTTCTTCTTCCATACGTGATACGCGGTCAAATCATCTTACAATTAGCCTATTGACTTTGATTGCTTCGACAATATTTGGTTCACCGTACAACTATTAGGAAATAATATCTTCGCCTTAATTCAACCACTTTGTTCTTTGACAGAATCAAATATGCAATGGAGTATCCCTCGATCAAAAATCAGAAGTAATGGAAAATTTTATTTAACTTTATTTATAAGATTTTATTATTATACCAATACTTCATATTTTATAATTGTTTAATGATCACCGGTCTCCATCTCGCACTTAATTTTCAAATTATCGGATGAACATTTTTTTGAAGAACACTTATCGCCGGTTAAATGTGTTGTTCGTACAGTGTTTTCATGTTTTGTTGGTAAGATATTTTTATTTAATTAAACTATTCTATAATTGTTTAGAAAACTTTAATTTTTTTTGTTAAACTACAATTGGAACGCGAACGAGTGGTAAAATTGGTTATTCCTTTTTTTTTATTGCTTTTGCGATCAATATGATACGATAAGATTTTCGTTTTTAATTTTTCATGCTTGATTTTTTTGACAAATTCAAAGATGCAACCGTGAAAAATGTTGAACCATTGGCCCAATAAAAATATTTCACTTTTATAGGAACAACAGGTGTCAGTACTACAATTATTCACATTTAAGAATACAGAATTGCTTTGAAAGCGTAATTGTATAATCAAAAATATTAAAGACAAAAAATTATAACGAGAATTTTAAGTCGTTGGTATAGTACCATACACGAGTATATAAAGTTAAAGGGACTATTAGAATTTAGAGACGGATCATTACTCGTCATAACTTAATGTATGTTTTGTAGGAAATGTAAGATGAATAAAACCAATGAAAATTAGTTAACCTACACAAAACTTAAGAACATGTGACTATACGCTGAAAACTAGAAGAGTAAAAACTTTATTTTTTACCATATGGTTCAATGCCTAGCAAATTCTTTGGAAAAATTTAAATTTTGCCGGTGAGTGGTTGGAAAAAATTAAAAATTGTCATTATCTGGTAATATTTAGTGAGTAAAGATTTACGAATAATTCCAATAAATCAATCGATCTTTTCATTGGATGTAACTAATTTCGATGGTTATGTCTCCATTTGTACTCTTAAATCAAGTTCCATATAATAACATTCCATTATGTTTCCCATAAAAAATGTTCGGCGAATATAATAATAATATTATAATCAATGTTTTTTGGACAACGCTAAGTTCTTTTTAACTAGTGTACTAGAAATTTGTCTTTTGATTGCGCCGTTGTGATCATAAATCTGAAGTTATATAGAAATAATTTCCTTGTAGACAATTTTAATTATTTTTTAAAAAAGACTGATATTCGTTACTTCTTTATAAAACATTCGGTCAAAATCGCAAACTTTATTTATAATATATGAAAACAAAATCGCTTAGGACACAAAACCTATAATAATTCCAAAATCATCAGGTCGCGTTCTATTTCTTATTTGGTCGGATAATTTTTTTTATGGATACCATTGTATGTTGTAAAATTCTTATAAAGAAGCGTCTTTTAAATGTTAATATATTGAGTTTTTAGAAGAACAATTTGTTATGATGAAAAATAAAATAGATTTATGACTTGTCAATTTGGACTATTTCTTTATTTGATTACTTCCTATACTGTTTCATTAGTTTGCTGACAATAAACATCTTGAGTGATTGTTTGGTATAGTTTGAAGCCATTTATTTATGTCTTTGTAATCCCATTAAATTAACAGCAAGATCGTTTTTTTTTTATTCGATCAAGATTTTAATGTGTCTTGATCATTTTCGATTACTTTTATTGTATAAACAATCCATTTATCATCATACCAGTGATGATTCGTTTCAAAATCAAATTCGATTTCATTTGCTTTTGAAATGCAAATATTAATTCATAGGTTTCATTGCCCTTTCGATATTGGCGTCCATTTTTCAATTTTTTTTATAATATTTGTTGATGATCCAACGAATCCCATATCCATATGTAAAAATTTGTTTAAGTAGTTTTTGTCGAGTCTAAGACATTTCATTTATATGATTTTCAATTGCTTTGTGTGTAATATGTGTACGTGTAATCTCTCTATAATTTCTCGCACAATTATAAATGAAGAGCCGGTAATAAGAAATGTAAAATATAAACTAAACTATATAACCTATAAATGTGACCAAATGGCAAAAGGAAACAATAAATTCATAAGAAAAGAAACCACAACTATTTTTGAAAATCGAAACCCAATATAGAGCTTAGTCACCTCTGCTCTATTTTCACATTTGTTATATCTATATAGGATAAAACATGATAAGGATTAATTTTTTTTGTGATTTTGTCAACTAATAGATTTTTTGATCAAACTAAAACCAAAATTGTCTATATGGAATTTCAGACAATTTATAATTTTAAATTATAAATACAATTATATCTTTCCAGCAAATATGAAAAAATTATATATACAATCGAACTTCGAATTGAACTGCGGCTACTTCAAAATATTTTTACTTTTTTTATCCATAGTTAAATCCATAAGCATCGATATACTTAAGATTTTTCTATTCCAATATTGTATCAATCATATCTTTCATATATTAATTTCATAATTATATAATATTTTCTCAGCTTACGTACGCCTGTACGGTTGAAACCTATTGGATTTAATATACTATGTCTCTATATGGTATTATTAGAGTAATTGGATTAAGAAGATTATATAACATTAATTTGAAATATTTATACGCTAAATTACTTATAATGCATATGATTTGTTTTGATGATGACCCAAAGAAGTTAAAAAACTAAAAAGAAGAGATTAACACTTTGCATATATTAAATATACAGCGCATCCAAGGATAAAATATTGAAATTATGCACGCATCATCTTTGACTATGTGTTTTCATATCGATCAGAACCATGATTATATACATTTATTTAAATAATGGCTAAGACATTCCAATATGTTTTGATATGATTATTATAAATTATATTATTATTTTCGCAATTTATATTTTATAATATTTTATTTTTTCCTCCATATAATAAATATGTTTTGGCTGAAACTATATGGACTCTTATTAAATAGTATATTTATTATATAATGATACTTATTAAGCGCTCAATATATATCGCTATTTTAATAAAAGGGTATTGTATTCTATTTGATAAAATCAAAGGAATAGCGCCATTGAATTTTTGCCATAGTTAAAATTTATGCGTATATAATTAAAAATCAATAAAACAAAATTGATTTAATTAAGTTAAAGATATGCGCTTAATTTTTAAATCCTTTTTTTTTTTCTCTGCACTTCTCACTTCTATATGAGAAAAAGCGTTTTTGCATATGAAAAATACCAACATAATATCGATAAATGTATGGCTAATACTATCACGTGATCGTCATCATCATCATTGATTTCTATAACCTCGTGTAAGTTGCATAGAGCTTCTATAAAAATGCACCTTGTTTTATTATGAACCAATGTCCTCATCTTTCTCCAGGTTTTATTATATAGGTTTCGACCCCCGAACAATTACAGTTTTGCACCATGTACCACTGATATAAATTTCTATTAATGTCCTGTGAACTAGTTAAAAATATTCAATATTCTGTAATCTAACGTTGAAAATATTTTAGCCATTCAGCTCTAAATATTTCGTATATTTGGTCAATTATATGAAAGTAGTTGAATTTAAACAGTGGATTAATATGAGTGAATTTGATAATTCAAGAATTAAGGACACTTAAAGGACATTATTTGAAATTGTTCACGCGATACCTGATATATATAACAGAGAATTAAACTATAGAATTTGAGCCGAATTGGTGTCTTATATTGATCCGGGCACATTTAACGGAACTTCAAGTACCGCAGAAAAATTTTTGTTTAAATTGCAATTCAATCAAACTTGTTTACTTGTTTGTTCTCTTTTCATGTATTTCATGTTGCAATTGTAATGAACAATAAAAACCCGATTGTAAGTTATTTTCAAATGTCCTTAATACTAGAATCAGCAATTCTATTCGCTTCATTGTTTGAAATAAAACTATATGGTACATCTCGCCGTACATATGATATATGCAGTCATATTTTGATTCGAAATGGTGAAATTAGATTCCTGGAATATTGTTATAACTTCTAAACCTCAAATTTTAAGAAAATCAAATAAAAAACCTGCTTCTCGATATTCAAGACGAATAATTCCTTAGATATTGTAAAAATAAATTAGCATTGTTTTGATTTTTAACTTAATTAAACTAGATTTTTTTTTGGATTTCCTTCGTCTGGTGACCGCCATTCAGAACTTTAACGTTTGGTTTTTAGCTCACATTGAAAGCACCGCATGTTTCATCACCACAGTAACAATCGATTTCAAGAAGTCTTTATCAGGTCGAGCGAGTTTAATGCTGTCGAATTCAGCTTTCGTAGATCAATTTTTTCAGTTAAATTGCAATGAATTGTTGTTTTTGGTATACCTAGTTTCATTTTCATGAATCGAATTCAAGATTTCTTGCAAACTTTTACAAAATCACGTACTTTTTCAATTATTTTCTTCAGTAATCACTTCACATGCGGTCGAAATGAATGTTCATCATCATTAACTTCTTCTCTATCATCTTTGAATAGTCGAAAGCGCACTCCAAAACTTATGTTTTGGATAAACAATTATCGCACCATATAAACGATTTTAAACAAATCATACGTTTGAGTAGCATTTTTACCAATTTTAAAACAAAATTTAACATTTAATCCTTTGCTTTTATATTCATTTTTCGTGGTCCATGCACAAAACCAACTGTAACTTTATGTGTTGTATTTTTGTTTCTGTACAGAATGTAATATCTTGAAATTTTTACAATTAGTTAATGTACGATCACAGAACATAATCCAAAAAAAGGTTTATATAGTAATTCCATTTTATTATGGGCCAGAGGGTGTAATAACTTGTAACGTGTAACGTCGTTTATATTCAATTGAATTTATAATTAAATTTCTATAAATTTTTTTTGTATAATGTCAGCACTCAATTTTGACCCCGTGGAACAGTGAATATATTAGTTGAATAATTTCTTCTTTCATGTATAGAAAAAAAATTAAAATTAAAATAATATTGAATTTAAGATATTTGTAAATATTTTTGGTAAATATTTGATAAATATATGTATTTCGATAAATCATAAATATTTTGTTATCACAACGAAAACGCTTGTGTTGTATAGTCACATAAATTTCAATGCAAATTACTTGTAAAAATTATGTAATTATTATTCATTTAGAAAAACATTTTATTCATTCTCATATATTATTGGATTTGGAATGAACCTCAAATATTTGTATATAAAACAACTTCAGTGTGTGTACACACCACAATAATACAAATATTTACATTATTTAATATTACATTATGAAAACAAAGTTTGTATTTTTATATAACAATCGTATAATTGATTTTATATTTCCTCATGAAAATAATAATAAAATATTTATAAAAAATAATATTATTTAACAGAATGAAAATAACAGAAAAAAAACTACTTTTTTCAATTGATGAATATTACGTTCGTTCGTTTAGTTTTTTGTTTGTTAGCTGTGTGCAAATACACCACGAAATGAAATGATGAATAATAATTATTATTTATTTAATTTATTTTTCTTGTAATCACACACAGCAAATCGTGTTTATGAAAAAAAAATAATAATATTATTCATATTTAAGTGACATCATAACACGATCCATACCATAATCAATTATACGTATAACTTCCATTTATTTACTTTTCAACTTAACATAAATTAACTATTCGTATATTTATAGAGCTTTTAATTGTTTTTAAGAATATCACAAATATGTATAATAGGACCGCACAATAAATAGAATGGTATATCTGAAATTTGAATCTTTTATTAAATAATGATTATCTTCTTTATATATGAGATCACATGTTTCCTAAATTTATTCTGTATATTTCTTTCTTCATCAACAACTCTTATGTTATTCGGCAATACTAACCGGCATGATTTTCTAATGTATGGTTCTGATAACGCTTTTTATAAGCTATTAATTTATGCATTTTGTATACAGACAATAAATTCCAATTTAATCGGCGTTTATTATTTAATGTCTATATTGTCGACGCTTTATGCGTTATGATTGCGATCGATGTTTAAATTTAATGTCAGCGTGGAACGAATTGCCGGGTTTTGTCATTTTATGCCGCCGATTTTTATTGATGGTTTACATTGTATCGGCGCACGTACTCGGATGACGTTGTTGAGTGAAATTTAAATTTGAATATATATTTATTGGCTATTTGCTTTGGCTTGGTAGGCACGATTTCCGGATGATCCGATTGTATTGCGTGAAATGATCATATTCAACTTGTAAAACATGATTCTTTGGTGGCAGGAGTGGATGGGATATTCAACATCCAATAAGTTATATACGTCTTATGTACTCCATTCTTCCAGCCAGATCGTATAAAATCGCATGATCAATTTTGACAAAATTTTAAATATAAATTATTGACTAACCGTGCTACATGTAAATTCTAACATGAATTTGATTCGACCACCATTTCAACTTCATCCGGTACAAATGAAAACCTGTATTCTGTAAAATAATGGATTTCCTTTAAATTAAATTATATATTTAGAAGTTAGTATCATAGTCCAAGGGTCGAATTCCCTATTCAGTAATCATCCGATATTTGTCACGGTCGTCAGAACCAATTTTGTACGAAATAGTAACATCGGATTTGGTATAGAAATTAAGAATTTTCATTGTTTAAAATGATTTTAATAAAATTTGATACATTTCCATGTACGGAGAGATTTACATATAGTTTTATTTCCAGCAATAAGTCGAACAGAATTGCTTGATCTACGATTAAGGACATTCCAAGGACATTATAAGGATTTTTTTTTAATTATGTATCTAACACTTCGTATGAAATAGGATTAAACAATGATATAATAATTCGGCATATCGCAAGGACCTTACAAGGATTTTTTTTTAAATTAAGAATTTGAATTTACGACATCATATAAGAAACGGCATTAAACACTGAATTGATTAGAATTGCTTATTCAAAGATTAAGAACAATTTAAATTTCAAGGACTTTACTACAATGAAATTTTTTTAAATGGTATCCAAAAATATTGTCAATATTTTAAGTAGAAATAATATAAAATTTGCCTTTTAATGTGAAAACAATATAGAGGTGCGGTTTTAGGCTTCTCCAACACGCTTTTCCAACCTGACATATCCGCAGTCAATGTCTTCCAATTCCGAATTTTAAGGAACTTTATATCACAGTTTACTGCATCTAGCCATCTCGCCTTAGGTCTTCTGGCTCTCCTTCTACCTTATGGATTACCATTTAACAGTTTTTTCTGTACACGCTCCTCTTCCATGCGTACTACGTGACCAAGCCATCTCAATCTATTGATTTTGATTGTTTTGACAATATTTGGTTGACCGTACAACTTGTCTAATTCAAAATTGTATCTTCCTCTTCCTCCAACCATTCTGTTCTTTGACGGGACCAAATATGCCACGGAATACCTTTCGTTCGAAAATCCGAAGTAATTGTTCCAACACACATACTATGAAATCAAAAAAATCATGTCAATCGTTGGCCATTACCTCGGCACGATTCTTAGGTTTTAAAATAGTGCCTAGGAAATGATTGTCTGCGGGTTTGAGCAGTTACGATCGATAACCAATTCTCAAAGGTGTTAAAATATTTCCAATGAAATAACCGTATTCTAAAAATTTCGGTGGTATTTAAAGTTTCAACGTCTCACCTTTGTAAGGTAAGGTGTTGGTTACACAGGTCTAACTATTGTAATACGAAAACGTAATAATTTCTACAAATGTATTTATTTTAATTTTCTTCATAATTTATTTAATTTAAATTATCATTATCTATAAACGAGTATTGTGTATCGTTGTTAAACTAATTAATTAAACATAATGTTTAACAAATTGCATTTATTGTAAATATATGTAAGTTACGTTATAGCAGATGATATGAGCCTATACATATTCCATAATATACAAAACGAAATAACACGTATACATTGTTGCAGCGTATAATCTTTATCGGAAAACAATAATTATTTAATAATATATCTCACGAACGTATTATTTGTATAGTGTGTGAATAAAAGGTTACAGACCTCTTCTTTTTATACCAGCACCATAGAGTAACATTATTGTTATTATATTGGTATCGAATATATGGTGCATGATAAACAAACGTGCTTTTACATATATACACTATTTTATCTTTTTCTTCTTATTATGTAATGCATATTCATATATGGTATGGTGTGTAATATTGGCAATAACAATAACTATAACACCTTAATTCTTCATATGAGATGTGCACAGCGCAACCTCTATTAAACGTAAAAATGATCGGTCCCTTCTATTTTTCATACAAAAAATACCTCTATCATACAAATAATTGCAATACATATTTATAATGAGAATTTTATTAAAATTATCCTATAGGAATCTTTAGGAAAATAATTGTGCAATTTTAAGATGATCAAAATTACTATACCACTTCAACACCTCCTTCATGCCCATTTATTAAAAAATTATTATTCAAATAACTCGAGTAGTTTTAAAACTTAAATTTTCCTAACGCTATACTATTTCCCAGCCCTGTCATCTAACTTGAATATTCCCATTGCAATATAATTAAAGAACAACTTATCCGATTATCTGCAAATTTTCAACTGAAATGTTCAATGACAAGTTATAAATACTTATGGAAGTACGTGTTGCTACCTGCACTACTTCTGGGTGCTCCCCACTATAGATCTAAAAGTATCATTTATTCGATCAATTGGAAATTTTCAATTGCAGTTCTTTATATTTATTTCTAAAGCTATATCTCGAAGTTGGTTGATAATCATGAAACCTTTAATTAACCATTTAACAGGCCATCGTTAGAGTGGATAAAAGTAGACGTTCTGATTAAAAAAATTTTGGTTAAAAATGAAATTATGGATTGTGTAGTACTTATTTTCGTACCACAAACCCTTTTATTTATATTATTATTGAATTTGTGTACAATGCAAATGTTATCCACTGCTGGTTTCATTCATATTTATAATTGTTTTAATTTAAATATCATCACCATAGTAGATTTTAACATGGGAAAAATATTTAGCTTTGATAAAAATGTAATATAATATTATTATTAAATAATGAAATTATATCCGCAGAATACTTGAAACAAATACTTAAATTGTCAGTTGTAATTAATTGAGAAGCGGGGCACACTTAATATAGAGAATATACATACCATAAGTTCCTGCAAATATCAACTATGAGATCCATTTAGTTTTCTATATTTGATTCCATTTTTATAAGAGATACGATATGTCTATATAGTTTTGAGCACATTATCGTTGCAAGGTTATGGAAAGCGTACGCTTATTATCGGGAAGTATCCGTAGGAAGCCCTAGAAATAACATTGATACTTCAATTATCAATTCTGTTCAATTTCATATTCAATTCTCTTTCATACAATACATACGACAGAAGATACGACATGTCTATTTTAAATAATGATACTTGGTAAGGTAATGACGAAATATCCTTGATCATTCAATCGTCTCATTCGACGCTCAATTTCCTCTTTAATTCTCTGTTATGCGAATTACAAAATGTTTTCTTTCTAAAATTATCCCTGGAAACACTTGAAAATGTTTTTGATACCTTATTTATAATTTTCATTCTCTTCCTCTGTTTAATTCCATTTCTTGTAACAAATATGAAAAGCATAGACTTATCCTTAGAAGATTCATTATATGTCCTTGATACATCACTGCTGATATCTTGATCCTTGTTACAATTATATGATATAGCTCGCATGCTATTAATTCGCTTCAATTGTGGTATAAATTTTATATTAAAAATATTAAAATTATTTCTATAAAATAAAACACTAAAGAATTGGTCTGCGAATGAATTATAAAAGGGAGAAATTGCACGTCACATTTATTTCACTATTTGTACACGCCAAATATATTTATTGGCATCTAAAATTTGGTATTTGCAAAATATATATTCTTTGGATATTAGATTATTTGTACATTTGGTGAAATATTTGTAAATATGTTTTATTTGATCTGTTTGATACTTTAGAAAATTTCAATCAAGGTCAATGGCAGTGAAATTTTGTATGAATTAATGATAATGTATAAACTTTTAGTACCATTTGGGTGGGTGTTCAATGTATACAGTAACACAAATTGGAAAATCGATAATACCCTAGTAAAACTGTTCGTACTTCGTCCGCAAAATTTTAGCATTGTATGTAGCAGACCGTAGTTTCAATCCGAGGAAATATCTATGGATTTTTTACGGATGTCCGCTGTCGATGGATTTTTATTAAAAATGTCCTTGGATTATCCGCGTATATTTCCGATGATAATTTTCACGGATTCTCCTTAGAAGTATTTCTCGTTACTATTATTCCACAGAATATCCATATAATTTATATTCATATTTTTTGTGAACAGATTCACGGATTTAGAAAAAAATATCTTTGCCCGATGTATTTTCGCAAATAATACCCGTGAATTGTCCGTATTAGCAGAATAAATTTTCTTATGACGATGATGCCAATTCGCTGTTTGTTTTTTACCGAACGATCAGAAGTTCTATGACCACGGATTGAAGATGCTGAACGATGGCAAAAATTCATCGATTGTGCAATTTTTTGTGTGTAATAAACAAGAAAAAAAAAAAACCGCGGATAAAATCCATGAAAAGTCTTACAAAATTCTTAGGAAATATAAAGATTTGAGTTGCTGGTTGTTTTAAAAATTATGAAAATAAATTAAAAGGGATGAGGCTTATATCTATAGATAAGCGAAATATACAAAATTTGAACCACTGTCTTGGATAATTGTTGAAATAAATTATGAATACAATACCGCGCGGATATTTGTTTGACATATTATCCCCAACAATCTAAAGATTTTAATTGACCTAAATAAAATACTATTGTATTAAGTGGAAAATCTATGGACATTATTTGGACAAATTCCAATATATCTTTTCCATGGAAAATATGTAGATTTTTTCCACCGAAATTTTCCTCATTTTTCAAAGTACGGACAAATTGATACTAGGGTATCTTTTGAATGTGTGAATCGATTTTAAAATTTTCTTCTAAAAAAGATTGGAAATTGATTATAATTTCCAATTCTGTATTCAAAAATGGAATGCCGTTAAAACTATATATGAGCCGTAATTAAAAAAGATGATAATTCGTAAGAGTCGATTTTCCGGAAAATTTAGTTTGTTTAATTTTTTTTTTTTCAAAATTTAATATAATTTAACCCAAGTTATATAGAAAAATGTAGTGATATTAAAAACTGAGGGCTTTGCCATTGATTTTCAATTTATAGTGTCAAATACAACAAATACTATACAAATATAACAAATTCATATGCGTCTCAGATGAATAAACTGTTTGGTATAAACAACCAAATAATTATTTGTATACAAACTCATGATCGTGGATAAATTTTGATGATTACATTACTCTGTTTGTCATTTTTATTTGGTGTTTGTACAAATAGTGTATAATCTTACTTTACATTTGGCTTGCTCCCTCATTAAAGTTGTATTTCTTTTCTGATTATACGCAACAAACACCATCCGTCATCAATTAATAATTAATTTTGTGGTTATGTTTTGCAAGCGCCTCTATTATACTTAAACCTTTATCATATGTATTCTCATCCGATTTCGCGTATAATTGAGGTTGTACTGTATATACTCGGGTGAGTACCAATGTAATATATAACGCTAATTTGCAATATTACAAATATTATATAAGTAATTGGCAACACAAATTATAAATAATCAAATACGTGTGTAAAAATAAAATACTTATTAATAAAAGAAATTAAATAAATTTCATTGTGAATGCGGTTTTTCTTATTTATTTTAGTTTTTATCAAATAGCTACTATTTGTATACAAATTTCCTATATATACTCGTAAGTCGTAAACGTAATATTCTTAAATTGTTACGTGAGCCAAATGCATATATTAGAATTTATACAAATCTTTAAAAACAAACAATATCAATCTGATTGGTTTTTCATTTTTTTTTTTATTTTGTTCTTTATCTTATTTCAATATTTCTTTTACTTCATTTTTTTATAATTCTTCTGATACATGTAATCGTATCGTAATTCTTATTTATACCTACTTATGTAGTATGTGCCGCATATATGAACGTAAACGTATCTATACTTAAAAAACATAAACTAAAAACCAGATGTGATAAAATAAAAATAAAATAAAATAATAATAATAGATTACTCACAGTCATGTTCGTTCCATCGTTCGCATGTTTTTCATTTACTTTTTCTGTTTTTGTTTTTGTAAAATGGCTTTTATTGAATAATGAGTGGTAATATTAGATCACAAGAGAAACATAAAGGAAAACTAAGTTTTTTAATGACTTGCACAATAATTGAAGATTTTTATAACATTAATATTCATTTTTAATTTTTTACACATGTAACGAAAAACATACTACTATAAATAAAATACCTATATATTATTGGATGTTTGCATAAATTCGAACCTTTTGATTTAAAAATCAATAATATTATGTTTTTATAAATGAAATTATATATATTCTTCATCCAGTTATATATTACATTTTATTACAAACGTTTTCGTAATTGCACCTTTTTCGTTCAGTGACATGGTTTTATACGTCTAAAAGATCTTGTGGTCATTCTTGACATATTCTGCAAACATGAGAATAGATAATAGTTAGAAGGTGTAAGATTTAGAGAGTGCGTGGCGGATGCTACAAAATTTCTTATACCAGCTCATCTGATTTTTGTATATGTAGTGTATTTTATGCTGCGTGAGTGGTCTGGTATTATCCATATGGTTGAAAATCACGCCTTTTATCGGTTCTCTAAAATTTTACGATTTTCCTTTATTGTTTTATCCGAAATCTAATGATTTGTTCACAATACTTGCCCGCTGCTATATTGTTTCACCATATGCCTAAAAAAATAACTTATAGTTCATTATTTCTCTGCTTATAAATAAATAATCGTATTACGCAAAATTGAAAGGCACGCTCAACTCAATACCCGCACATCTATAACTTGAAAATTATCCTCGGTTATGTTATAATGTTCCGATTTTCAAAGAAGAATGCTACATAGCTGTGGGTATAATCTCTAAAATACATAGTTCTCGCACCCCGTAACACAGCATTCACAATATCCTTTTTTAACTTTGGATTTTACTTTTATTCTTTTCTCACTCCAAATAATCAACATGGATTGAATTATTATATAATTTTATGGAATTATATTTTGCTAACAATTTCATGTTGTTATAAAAAATTAATTTGTTTGATACTAATGTTAAGTGTGCAACTAACTTTATACTGTACACAACAGCAAAAGTTAAAATCAACAAACTGATGAAATGGATGAAATTAAAACAGAATTTCAAAGTAACGTTAAACTTCTCATATACACTGTTTATATGAATCGCCAAATTTTTGATGTTAATGAGAATATTCAACTAAAAACTGAAGTGATTTTTCGCAATGGGGGAAGGGTTTTACTGAATCGTAACAGCCATTAAAAACAAAATTGGGTTACACTGCAGGTAAAAAGAACTAGAAAAATAAAATTATTGATTACAAAAAAATTAACGTATCACCGAATATTTAGAAGAATAAAAAATGAGAACATGTGAACCAAGAAACCGATAATTTGAAAGCGAAAACAAAAAATGTAAGGTTTTAGAAACTTCTTTAATAGCACTAAAATGAACAAAGCAAGGATGATCCTTAAAAATTAACGATAACAATGATCGTAATTATAGTAAGCGATACGATTGAAATTTCGGGTAGATGTAAAGTGTATTTCTAAAATTTACTGAATAAACCGTCAACGGAATAGGCAATTATTTTACATTGGCCGTTGTTGTACAGGATCCATTTATCTTATCGTTTGTTCTATGCGATCCAAATAACAACTCATTTTTTTGCAGTTAAAGTAGAAAAAAGATAGCCAATTTTCTTTTGAGCTTATTGCTTTCAGTCACATAATGTATGTGCGGTACTCTATTGTATCCAAATTGGAAGTGAATCTAATCTTCCTTAAATGTTGAAATGTGTTTGAATTATCAATGTTTATAAGCATTCATAAATCGCTTCAGTTTTTATGCGTCCATTATTTTGCCACAGAGGGTACAGTGAACTATTTGCAATTACCTTAAATTTTCGTTTTATTAGGGAAATATTTTAAGTTGCGTAATAGTTAACGGTCATGAAATATTATCATAGTAAGCAACACCTCGAAATATAATACCTGAACTTGTTTCTATCCACAAAAATATAATCATTAGACTACGGTCAGCGTTTAAAATAAAGTTTTTCAAGTAAAATTTGGTTGAATACGTTATTTTTAAGTTTTTTACCATTTTCAAAGAGAATTCTTTGGTAGAACAATGAACAGGAAATACTGACGGCTGCCTAAATATTCTTTTCTAACAGGTAATTTGGTCAATATATCCTTTCAAGGCGGGCATTTTAGGCAATCGCCAAAAGTTCTCTGAACAGTTTCAACACTTGCTTCCCACCCTTTTTAAAATATTTATTTGAAACACAAATGCGGTTAGCAGAACAGAACTTTCTGACAACTATATGAAAATCGGGTTGGAAGTTATGCAATCATCCAATATTTTTATTGGTGTACATAATTTGTAATAATCTTATTTTCTAGCTCTTTACATCATTAACAGCTACATATATAATCTAAGAATGTGCAATGAACATTACACATTCACCTTCTGTACCAAAAGTAATGAGAATAATTTTATAATAGATAGACCTCGTTTAGCCGGTCATCTCTTAGCTACTAATTGATTTATATAGTGTGAACCGACCTCAATTAACTGTCACAGTTTCATGACATTTTCTACAGTGTAAGTCAAAATACAAAGTAATATGTGACAATAGTTTTTGTGTGTCGGTTAAAAAATGTATTTCCTTCAGCTAGTGATCGATATTTAGAATTTTGATGTTTAGTTTCTGGTTCTTATTGAAAACACCATGTTTTTAATATCTTTATAAAATGTTCAATTCGGTGAATTTTTTTATTATTATTTAATTGATGTAGAACAAAGTTTGAACGCACCTTTCGTAGATCATTTGTTGCAGAAAAAATTCAATGAATCGTTGTTTTCGGTATTTCAAGTTCAATTTCCATGAATCTCGTTTAAAATTTCTTAGAAATCACTCACTTTTTCGAAGGTTAGTATTTTGCTTCAGACGGTCGACCTCTGGACATTCATCATCACTTATAGCTTCTCACGTCAACTAAAAACTTGTGCTTTTGACATCATCACCACGATTTTATGCAAATCAGACTAGAATATTTAGCAATTTCAAAGCAAAATTAAATGTTGGCTCTTTACTTTTTTATATTCATTTTTGTCCGACGCACAAAAACTACTGTCATTTCATGCGTTATATTTTGGCTTAAACTAAAGTTCACAATACGCGCTACCGGTTTTATATATTTTATTGTATATACCAATTCTCATTATTTTTGGGACTGATGGTGTACAATGATGTAAGTATAATGTATGTTAAAAAAAAAACCATCTATAATTGAATGCCCAATTGCCCACATATTTAAGAATTTTAATGAAATACTTAATTATATATAACTGCGTGTATTTAAAACATGTACGCATATCCTCAAATATTAATATAAACAATTCTATCAACACGTTCACCGTGAAATCGAATTTAAACTCACGTATATGTAATCGCATATTATAAACTTTTTATACACATAAATTAATTTAATTTTTTTTCACTTTAATAATAATTTGAAATGATATACCATATATTAAAAATGCGGATATAGCAGAATTATGGTTTAAGATAAACATTTCATTTCATATACACCCGCACCTATACCTCTAAATCTTCTTCTAATATACGAACTTACCATATTACAAATATACCGCACCATTTATATTGTAATAGTTAAAAATAATTCAGTATATAATATTTAATAATAATTTAAATTTAATTCAAATGTTAATACTAAAATACTATTTTATAAATATTTCTATTTAATATGATTTGTGGAGAGGAGTGATGCGGTATCTAAAGTGTTAAATGTGTATTATTATTATTATTATTATTATTATTATTATTATTATTATTATTATGTACAAATGTTTACCATAACATAATATTATAATGATAATCGAATATATAATATTCGTTGTTAAGTGTTAATTTAAATTATTTATTGGTAGTCGTCTGTCTATCTAATCTTCTTTTTATATTATTAATATATATTTGGTATATAAGCGGTATTTATATGTACACCTCCAGAGTACTACTCGTATATAAGTCCAAACCCCATTGCATACCATTTGTATTATACAGCCAAACCTCGAAACAATTTTCCGTATATATTGATGTTTAATTAAATATCTGTAATTATATAAGTAATTTCTCGTAAGAGATTTAGAATATGCGATTGAGTGTGGACGAATACATTAAATTATTACGAAATTTCTTAAAAAAATTATAACCAGGAAAGGAATCTGAATTCAACATAGTTTTGCTATTCACCATCCGATTTTGTTGTTAATTTGGTATTATGTACGTTGGGAATGAGATTATATGAAGAGTTCCTTAAGTATTTTCTCTGTACATATTTCCTACCAAATTAGAAGAAAAGTTGAAAAATTTAAAAATTTACATATTGAGTATTAGGAATCCGTCCTTAAATACTGCTATGCGTATATTTTTTTTAATTTTTTTTATAAGTCATATATTCCTCCAAGTGGAGCTTTATGTCATCAAATAAAACTGTCATTACAGCGAAGTTGGTAGATTACTCCGCATGGAAGTATATAACAATTTACCAATTGTACTGTAATTAACACGAAAGATAGTTGTTTTCAAAATACTATTATTTTTATATGGGTGATTAGCCCATAGTGATGTGTGTGTGTACAGACATTGTTAATATTTGAATAGCGTCCAACACCATATTTTCAAAGATATCCGTTTTACTTGTTCTTCCATCGACGAACAAATGGTCACCCAGTAAGAAAATTTTAATATTAAAATAAATACCGAAAAATTTCCTATGAACAATAGCTGAATTGAGCCGGCTAAATTTCATGATTAATAATATATATTTCGACGTTATGCCAGAGTGTTTTTGCTATGCGAAATTTTGTATAAAAAATCGATCATATATAGTACCGCAATCTCAGCGTACACACCATATTTGATTAAAACCAAAGTGTTAACGCTACTGAAACTTGTACTGTAATCCTATTCTCTGAATTTTCAAGAATTTCTTTATAGCAACGCATCAGATAATCCCAATCTCAAAGTACATACTAAATTTGACAAAAATCCGTAGAGAAACATCGAAATTGTACGCAGTTGCCTGGAAGTTATGCAGGATGCCATTTTAGGCTATAATTTTAAAGCAACGTCCCTATAACAATTCGTATTTAGTATATACATATAATTATAATTAGCCAATTTATAACAAAATTATATGTCCGTTGGTTTAGTTGCTGATTATACATATAACTTTATTAATATAATATTAAATATACACTGGTTTACAAAAATAATATCAATCTACAGCAACTATAGTGGTGACGGTGGAATCGATGGTGTTACAAATGTATCTGTGTAGTGTTGATGCGATGGTATCGTTGACTATGGTTCTAAGATCACTGATGTTCGTATGTAAATAAATGCTACTAATAATGTGGCTTGGATACTTTCATATATAATAGCCCATAGAGCGATGTTATACATGAAAGTATTATTAAATTGTGGATGAATAGTGCTATAGTCACTAGAACGATGTAGCGCCATCGTCGGTGGGAACTTCAGTGAAATTAGATTGATTTTGCTGCTGCTTTTATATGCAAGTAAAGGAAATTTAAATCAAAGTCGGACAAAAAATTATATACAACTATTGTTTATATAATTTGTATTCGATTGCTTATATTAGACTTATTGGATGTTGCTTCTATCGACAATTGGCTGTACATTTATATCTAACAACAACTTATTAATTTATGTGTATGTGTCTGTTAACATATATGGATGGATATATGGAAATATAAAGTATATGCAAATATCAATATAATAAATGTATTTGATGATAGTGTGTGAAAATATATTTTCTTTTAAAATTAAATTGTATAATTAATTAAACATTATTAAGAAGTTTTATAAATTTAATTAAAAAATTATAGTGCTTTTTTTTGCTTTGCCTTGTGTATTATAATTATTAACCACGATTTTATGTACATAAATTACTATTCGAATGTTTATTTATGTTATATGGAGTATTGTACGTTGTACGTTGTACGTTATACGCGGGGCTGGCATTATAGATTTGTATTTATAATTATATACTTAATTTAATTTATATCTCGTATCTTTTGAAAAAAAATTCCAATTTCTATATAAATATTCATTTGTATTAAGTAATATATATGTTTACAATATAATGCATTACACAATATCATAAATGTATGGTATACATTAACTATTTATACGAATTGTTGACTATACAAACGTGTACTTTGTGTTTATCAATTAAATAGCAATAAAATATAATCAGTATTTCGTTATAATTTTTTGTTTAATTGTGATAAGAAAGGTACTATAAGTAGGCCATAGTAGGAATATACATTTATAATTTATAAACATATGTTATTCTATATAATTTTCCAGTTAAGATAACCGAAAATAAATTTATTAAATATTTATTTCTCACCGCATACTCTTGTCTTCGCGCACACACATGTTGGTAATAACTATCATATGTTCGATAAGAAAAAATGTTATATAATATAGCATTTAATATTTCGATTAAGTAATCTAAAAAATATTTATATGATATTAAAATGTACGAACGACATTTACATTCACCCGTATTTTGTGAGTTTTTTTTAGCATATGGTACTGTGCTGATTAACATATTTTCTACAAGCGGTTTAATTGTTTTTCATATCCATAATCACATTAATTGCCTCATCTATTTTCGTGTTATTTAAAATTTCCAAAATTGCAAGTATATAGATTTTTAATTTAATTAAGACTCAACCTCTACGTTGACAACTGCGTACAAAATTGTGTTAACCACATACCTATACAATCTCAGTGTTGACATAAAATTAAAAACATCATTGTGTTGTGAAATCACCAGCCACAATAAGTTGTGAAAAAGTAGAAAGTAGATCTACTCTAGCGTAACCGGTCAACACCGACTTCAAACTCAACTTCCCGGCTATATATGTGTTCGATAATATTATTTTCCATATAAATCTATTTAGTCGTCAAATTGCGGTCGGTTGAGGTGGAGGTTTAGATCGTCGTTAGATCTGTTTGAGCCATTAAATGTTTTGTGAAAAATATTCTCTTCAGCGCGCGTTCATAGGGCGAGAATTATGTAGTGTACTGTGGGATATCCAAATTCACCTAAAATCAGACTGAAAATATTACTACGACTTAGTGGTTTTTGTATAAAGCAATTGATTTTATAGTGGATTTTGTAAAACAAACTGGTGAACAGTTTGCAGAAACAGATATATTTTTTTTATTCTATTTCTATAGCTCCCCCTCGATTTTTTTATTAGTTGTTCATATTCATTTTCGTATAACATTTTCATGAAAATTACTTTGTTTGATTAAAGAAATTGTAGTTTTCTAAGACTTTTGCCCGTTTTTCTGTCAACAAAATTGATATCGACGCTACGAAAAAAATTGTGACTACTTTGATGAGATGAATTCATCGAATAATTTCTTGCCATTACCTAAAATCGCTAAACTAACGGTCGAACAAGTGATGGAGCAACATATGTATATGGTGAATATGGTGGAATGGAAAAGGCGTTCCAACCAATTCTAACGTGTTTTTAACAATTATTATTTATATTATTTTAACATATGGTCTCGCATATTGCCATATATGCTGAAAAATCACTTTATCCGATTAGCAATTAACTAACATTGATCAATTGTTTTTGGTCGCATTGAACAATAATGTATATGTAGTTTCATTCGATTTTGACAACACATAGTACACCACTTTATTTTGATCCTACCGCATATGCATAGCATAATATTGCTCTTTGGCGCCAGATGTTGATGGCTCATTTAGTTTACACCTTGTTTTTTTTTGTTTTGGATTATAGCGTAATTTAACCGGAAACGAGAAATTTTAACTTGAAGCAATATTACCCAAATGATTTTCTTATTTTCCATTTACCTTTCATTTGGTTTATGTGTCACCGAACAATTTTCCCAACAATTTAAATCATTTCCACTGCTTTTAAACGATGTGATATTACTTGATGTGTATAACATTTAATATGATTCTGGCAATTCTTGATCAGCAAATAAATGTAATGATCTATATAGTCGTTCGTTATCAATCACATGAAATCACTACTTTTGAAGCTTTGTAACCATTCGTAACATTATTTTTTTGATAGTGAAATGTCATGAAATTAAAAAAAACAATCGCATACTGTATAAAATATTATTATTATTTAATATAAAATTTCAGGTGGCTATGAACTATTTTCAGTATGTGTAACAAAATTTGATATTCCATTAGTGATTTGACGAGAAATTCGAAAATTTGAAAAATCATAATAGACGATTTTCCGAAAAATTTAAATTGCTCTAGTTTTCTTTTATTCCTCATTAACGATTGACTAAACTTTCTTAACAATATATAATCAATTTTGTGATATCGACGTCGATTTTTCACGGAATGCTTCTGTAATCCTCTTAAGGTTACTGAAAACTGATCGGGTCACCCTTTACAGTGCAGGATCATCATTTTCTAGAAACTTCATGTAATCCATTAATAAACTTATATACCGATTTAGAAACAAAATTACAGTTAAAAAGTTACCAAATTTGCCTGATTACTGATAACTGGTCTTGTAGCCCTATGACTGAGTATCATTTTCTAGGAATTTTTTAAAAATTTTTCATATAATCCCATGTTTTAAACTTATCATTTGTGTATATAGCAATTTTAATCAAAATCAGTTATAAGAAATGACAAAATTTCTGTGGAAAACAAATCTCAGATGTAGAATATAGATTTATATAGAAATCCATTTCGAGAGACTTCACTATGTGCAGAAGTTCAATATATATGAAAATTAAGCGTGCCGTGAAAGCTATCACTAAGTTATCTTTATAAAAACGTCATCGCTATGTAGAAGTTCAACTGAGTTTCCTTTTAGTAAAATTTACATAAAATATCGTTTATGGTAAAATTGCAATAAATACTAATAATTTTTGTAAATATATGTTGGCTGCCATTAGGTGAAAAAATACATAATATCATTCAGTTTGACTTTGACTTACACCATACACCACTTATAATATAATTGATTTTAGTGTACATCTTTAGGATCTTTAGGTGTTGTCTCAACATAATGTTTATGTGAAATTGTATTGACACTTATTTGTCAGTATTTAAATCCGTTTTTATATAGTTTTTTAATTGAAAATTAACCCATTTGGTATTTATTGTTAAGTTATTATGAAATGACAATTATTTGACTTATGATGGTTGATGTTCAGTGACTGACTGTATTTTATAGGTTGTGGTACTTCCAAAATTACTTTCATTTTGTGTGTGACCCAAATATTTTAAAGTTATTGTTGTATAAAAGTTTACAATTTATTTTTATTAATTTTTACTTTGTGGTTGTTAAGATGACTCATTGCTATATAAATATAGGTTTGTTTTGCATTCTGCAGACCCGCTTTAATTGTTGATACGACAAATTAAAAACATAGAAAAAATTATATTTTTCTAAAATCAATTTTTTATATTAAAATTACGATTAGATCTTAGCGCTTTAGAAATATTAGCTTATGTGAGGCTTAATGAAAAATCGGGGAATGCTTTTAGTTCATTTATTATAGCAAAAATTATTATAATTTAATTACATTCGATAAATTTACCATCGTTTTTTTTTGTTACAACTATACGGATTTAATAAAATTTTTAGCAACAATTTTAAAATATTTTTACCAACACCTTTAACTTATTAATTTCTTATCTTAAATTCATAACACTATATTTTTAATAATGTTATTATTTATTGATGTAATATTATATATTTACATTGGTGGTGCGTGGCGTGCATGTTAAAGAAGAGAAAAGTAAATGTAAAATTATATAATTCTCATAACTTTATACTTTAAACGTAGAGTAACTGTAAGCATCACTTTAATTATATTAAATACTTTTATATTATTATATTACTTACATATAAACTTAAGATGAAGATAAATACGTTTGATAAGTTATTTATAAAAAGATCTAAAATTGATATAATTCAATATTACAATTTAACATTATATGGATACGAGTCTATATGGAAGGTATGTACAATATGTAAGAAAGTATATCTCGGTAATCATTTATTATAAAATTTGTATATAAACGCACAGTGTGTCTTTTAAATAACCGCAATTTTAGGTTGAAAAATACATTATAATAATAGTTTTTGGATTTTTAATACCTAATCCAAGAAAATCTGCATTGTTTTCTTCAGTTTTTATAATGTTTTTATAATACTCTGCACGATCGATTTTATTTGCTATTCATTTACTTTTTGTGCGGAGCCAAAAATTGCACAAACCTAAGACTCGTTCAAATAATATCTTCGCTGGTATTACTTAATTCATCAGCAAACATTTTCACAGTGAAAGCAATGATTTCACGAACTTTTTCCACTAATTCAAAGCACGATTTTTAAGTTCTGAACATCTTCGTCATAGGTTATCATTTAAAAATCCTCACGACTCTTTTTTGAAACGAGAAAATCAATCATAAACTTGTCTTTGAAACATACTATCCAAAAACCATAAACTTTTTTTTGAATAATTTCTAAGTCTCTGCACATCCAATTTTAAAACAAAATTTAATATTTGCTCTTTGTTCCATTGTTTACAACGCAATCATCAAAACTGCTCACTGCTCAAATGTGTAAAACTTTTTAACCTGTTAATCGATTTGCATGACGCTTGATGAAAACAAATTACAGACTTGTCGTCGAGACATACAATCCAAAAACCTTTAAATTTTTTTCAATATATTTTAAGACTTCGCCCATTTTTCTTTCCAATTTTAAAACAAAATTTAATATTTGCTATTTGTTCCATTGTATATTTTTATGACGCAATCATCAAAGGTGTGAACGTATTTTGTAGATGTGAAGCAAATAAAAAACGCTTTTTCGTTGTCACTTCTTGCCCACTTGCCGTTGTATGTTGTTGTGGATGGCCTATTTTTTTCGTTGCTCTCTAAAGAGAGTATTCTGTTGTTTCGGTTGCCGTAAGGTTGTCTAAGTAATTTTGAATTGCTTCGTCTTTGATGTCTTTCAATAGCACGGTTTAGTTTCGACTTATTTTTAGGTGATTCTTTTTTCTTCAATTTTTGTTTTAACAGCTGCTGGGACATATTTCTTGTCTTATGTATTCAGAGTGTGCTGCTGTTGATGTTTTAGCTGCATTTTTTACAATGTTGTTAAAATTTTCAATTGCATTAGATATATCCATAGTATTTTTCAATGGCATTTCCAGTGTTATTTTTTTTATCAATAAATTCCAATTTGTTCGTTTTGAATGTAATGTTTGCTTACTCTGTATATTTATAATGCTAGTGGATGCGGTAATTATGATAGGAATATAATGCGATGACAATTCTAGGCTCGATTCTGCTTTTATTCGATTTTTTGTAATACCCTTTGTGATACAGAAGTCCAATAAACCTGGAATTTTGATTTGATCAGTGGGCCAATAGGTTAGTTTTCTCGTAGATACGTGGCCCAATTTACAAACCTTCCCATCCGGATGTTTTGTATCGTATGTTTTATAATTTCTTATATTAAAAAAGTTTTTGTTGGTAAAATGCGTTTCTGCAATCAACAAGATATCAATAATAAATCTATTTATTTCATGTGTAGGTTGCGTTAAACCGTTGGCGTTCCAGATTACTATTTTGAGTAGATTTGACATTATACCATTTTTGTTATTAACTTGGTTATTGATCCTATCAAAGGACCAATTTGACTCATGAGCTCCCTCATCATAATTTTCATTTCAGATATATTATCTGATGGCTGTTCTCGCTGTATGACGTACTGTTGTTGATGTTTGTTTAATGATGCCAATTTTCAATATTCGCACAACGTCTTCAATTTTTTAAATTGCGGTTATTTAAACGATACACTGTGTGGATATAATTTATATATTGTATTAGCGTTATATGGAAGTTATTATGTGAAAGATGTGAAAGCATCGATAAATTAATAATTAATTAATATTAAAATATATTCTATTATGTTATAGGTGTACAAAATATTACGTATAAAATATGTATTATTAATAAATGCATGTACAAAAACCATATAATTTTATATTTTGTGTGTGAATTTCAATATCATAAAATAAATGATATTAAAATAGAAAAATATTTAGAAGAAAAAATAATAAAATAACGTGAATATTGTAGATATATCAATGATGCAGTTTTATCTTATAACATAAAACCCATTATTTAATGTGTGTGCGGTGTGGGTATTGTATGGTATTTATATGCAAATCTCGTATACCAAATGTGTGTATTTTATGTAGGTATATTTTATAGTTGTTGGATTAGAAACGATACTATATTTATATTATTCCAGAAATATGGTCAAACATAAAATTCATATATTTATAGATAAAATAGATACGCACACTTATTATTATCTAATCCCATAATATGTATATTTTATTAAAAATTATTATAATTTCTTATAACTTTAACTTACATAAATTTAATAATATCCAGAATAGAAAATGTTAAAGAAAAAACCATAAATAAATATTTAAATTTACATTTTTTTTATATTAATTCACAATAGTTAAATTTAATTACTTGTTATTTTCTTATTTATTTTATTTATCTACAATATAATTTGAAAACCCTTTTTACCATCTAATAATAATGATGTTAGAAAGATTTTTATGTTATAGAAATATACACGAGAACATTTAAAAGATCAATAAATTAGATATTAATAATTTCTCTAAATAATAAATACTATAAAAACATATGTAAAATATTGATATTGTATTATGAGGAGATCTCTACAGATTTATCTCATTAAAATAAAAAATTTTTATATATTTTAAAAAGCTTCATAAAAGTACCTACACACAAAAAATAATAATTATATTGTAATATATTTATACGGAATTCATTCATTTTCATATATCTATGCGCGCGTATTACCATACGAAATATTCAAATATATACGATTAAATAATATAATATTAATTTAATTTTAGATATACAAACTAAAAAATTAAAAACAATTAAATTATATATTTATATTTTCATATTAAAAAAATATATAATTTTAAATTTTATTTATTTTATTCAGAACATAATTAATTTTAATTATTATTACTTTGTATTTTTCTATATTTTAACCTATTTTAACGCCGAAAAAAAATTTATTATAAGAATAGGTATATTAGTATGAACGGATCGATTAATTTTTGGCCGTCTTCAAAATTGTGAAAGTATTGTGCATTGTGATATGTCCGGTGTAGTAACACTTCCCAACCAAGTGCTTTCAAATTCAAGGCTTTCTTTTAACCTGTTTTTTGAGGCCAAGTTTTGTCGTGGAAAAGAATCGCTTTTCCATGTCTGTTAGTTAATTCTTATCATTTTCAATTCATAGTATAATTTATTCAATTGTTGTTCATTCACCAGTGATAGTTTGATCAGATTTCAATAAATCATAATATGTATAGCATGCCCATCTGGTCCCACCAAATACATGAGTAAAATATTCTTTCCATGGATATTGCGTTTTCGCTTTTTTATTTTACTGGTTTTTTTTTTTTACATGGATCAGTCCAATGTTTAGTTTGTTTAGAATTATCGCAATTATTAAATTCATTATTCATCACCAATGACAAAACGATACAAAAACGGCTTTCTTTGATGGTTTTCAATCAAAATTTCTCATTCAATTCATATATGGAAAGCCATTTTCTTTCCTTTTGCATCTTTCCCATTTTTAGCTCTTATAGTACATACCAAATGATAACGATATATAAAGACATAATTTTTCTACCAGTTTATGCACATTATATCAATAGACTATTGGATGTAGTCACATTAAAATATATCATAATATTAATCTATAATCTATTCCATTGATATGATGTTCATAAACTTGCGGAAAAAATATTTCAAATATTTAGTTATAACACTAACACCGCCAAATTAAAATAATTATTGTATATATAAAGAGACAACGTTGATATAAAAATTATACATCGATTTAGTCGTGAACGATTCTTTCATACTAATTTACCTATAAATATATACAAATGACCGAATTTTTATTATAAGTACAATATATAGGGAAAAAAGTGTACACTTTATACATTATTTCTTTAAACTAAATAATGACAATCAATAATTGATCTAATAATTTGATATGCAAAATATTTCTGAGACTCAATTTTTGAAACAGACCTAAAATTGCGTGTTCATCTGCCCCACAAAAAGTAGCCTCATGGTGTTAGATCGCACGATCTTGCTGATCAATTAATTACTGGTTCAAAAAATTGATTATTTCCGTTGCGCTATGACATGTTTCACCGTCCTGTTGAAACAACATATTTTGCACATTTTATTCGATAAAAAATTATTAATAGCCGTTCGATATCGAGCGCGCATCATTCACACTAACAACGTTTCCAGCATCATTTTCGGAGAAGTATGAATCAATCATTCAATCCAGACCAAAAAGAAAACACCAAACAGTTACTTTTTGTGAATGCATTGGTTGTTGCCATTATTACTCGTAGATTTTTTACACCCCAAAGAGAACAGTGTCTTTTCTTTACATATCTACCAATTTCAAATTGAGCTTCTTCCCATTAAAGATGATCCGGTTATAAAAATAACATAATAACTTTCCACAAATTCGTATATTTCTCAATAAAAAAAAAACACTAATGGTGGGAAATTTATAAATTTGATAGAAATTTGAAGACCATTTATAAACAATTATTAAAATATTTATCATTCCCAAACAGTTGTCCTGCCAACCAGCTACTTTTGGAACTTGGCTAATTCTTTACCTATTTTGTTCAAATATTGTATGCAGTTGTATAATGCGGGATGATATATGATCAGTTAATACTGAACTTTTGAATATTCGGCAGGACACTTTTATGGATCAGATTTTATAAATGTTATCCAATTTTGATCAAATTTGGTACGTATACAACCGGATTATATTGTGGAACTTTGGTTCCAGCATTGAGGTGACAAGTACGACTCCCGGTATTGAAAAAAAACAAACCTTAACACATTAGTATAGAATAGATAGCGTATAGAGGGAATCGTAAAGTGAATCTCTTTGAAAATATGGTGCTATGGATGCTATTCAATAATTAATAAATTCTCTCCAGTATACACACCAATATATAATTATTCACGCACCTATATTAGAATAATTACATAGTGAATTGTTAACCAACTCAAATACGGATTAATTTACTAAATTGAATGCGTAACATTGTGTTGATGGCACTATTGTTGGAGATTAATTAATGTATGAGGATGTGTCACCAACCGTCATAGTTCACTCTGTATAATAGGAATGAGTACCAATACAGGAGAGATTATGGGATTGGGTAAAATAGTTTTGTTTTTTAAATAGCTTCATATAATAATTCTAAGCAACTATAGAACAAGCGTTCTCTTTCAATAATATTCAATACTAGATTCTTCTAAAAATTCCAATTTAACAAATAATTTACATAGAATTACATAAGACTTTTTTGCATAAGCGTTTCAGTGGTGCAGTGGTAAAACTGCAAACCGAAGATTACTGGATCCATTCCAAGTATTAACATGAAAAAATTTTTCCATATTTTTCATACTAAAAATTATTCAACTGAATTATCATTTGTTCATATGTATAGGAACTTAAAATGCGAATATCTTTGAAAATATGATGTTGGATGCTATTCTGCAGAGATTAATAATGTCTACATGTACAACGCAATGGTTGATTCAATCATCAAATAATAATAATTGAATTAATTAACAGCAACTGTCGAGACATAAATGCGCAGATCAATTAGTAAATTGATGGAGTAATTTACATATACTTTTACTACAATAAGCGAGATAAACTGTTATGGGGAGGATGCCATGGAATATGTTTGAGTAATCAAACCATAAATTCCACTCGGTATGAAGATGGAATGAAAAGGGATCCAAACAGTGGCCTTATTCGATATTCAAAAATCATGTGTTATGCGTGCGTATAGCGCATACATAACTTCACTGCCGTACGTTGCTTATGTGCGATGTGTCCCGATGTAAAATTTATACCCATGTTTTCGCTATATATTACATCAAAATGATATAATATTTATAAGAAATTTAATGAATTCATTAAAAATAAATTAAATAATCCATATGGTTCAGATGTATCTTTTTAAATTAATAATTATTTGAAAAATATTTTATTCTAATTATTATTATTATTATTATTATTATTATTATTACAATCATTCGCACTTAAACATATATAAAATGTAACATTGTTTGTCTTCAATTGTTATATAATTTTGTACAATATTTTTTTCTCTCTATAATATTTATTTGTTTAATAATATATTGTTTTCTTAAAATACAGAAACAAAAAAAAACATACAAAACTTTACATTATTTATTTTTATTGATTATTCTTAAATCTTAGCATACATATTATTAAGAAAAAAATGAATAACAACAACAACAATAAAACTATTGGTTCGGTTCATCTACAGAATAATATTATAATATTTGTGCTTCATTTACAATAATAATAATAATAATACGGGATGATTATGCAAATATTTTACGATGGCGCCTATATTATAAAATGTGTAATATTTATTCAACTATATGTAAATAATATAATATATTATTTTATCTTCTCTTCGTCTCGGTAAATATACGACACGACGCTACATGTACATGGAGTTTATTTTGTTGAACTAATTTAAAATATATGTACTTATTCGAAATAATAATAATTATATAGATTTTTATATAATAAACATTGAAATTGAAATTGTTACATTTTAATAATATATACATTTAGTTGGAGGTGTACGTCTACGTAGTATTTATGGAATTAATTTTTATTTTAATAAAATACATAATGTATTTAAAAATTCTTGCTCTATAACAGGCCAATTGAAAAAGTCCCCGGTCTACCATAGTAAAACACATTTTTTTGGCAAAATTTGATTTTATTATTCAACATAGTTGCCTTCGAGGGCGATACAGCGATTATAGCGATCTGCCAACTTTTCGATACCATTTTTGTATATTGTCTTTTGCTTCAAATTATTTCTTCATTGGCGCTAAATTTCTATCCAGCGAGCATTCTTTTGAGGTATGAGAACAGGAAAAAGTCGCTGGGGGCCAGATCTGGCGAATACGGTGGATGCGGAAGCAATTCGAAGCCCAATCAATGCAATTTTGCCATTGTTTTCATTGATTTGTGACACGGTGCATTGTCTTGATGAAACAACACTTTTTTCTTCTTCAAATGGGGCCGTTTTTTAACGATTTCATCTTTTAAACGATCCAATAACGCTATATAATAATCGCTGTTGATGGTCTGGCCCGTTTGGAGGTAATCAATGAATATTATACCTTGCGCATCCCAGAATACTGTTGTGTTTTTCCTCGCTTTGGATTCGGTTCATCGTGTGCAGTCCACTCAGATGACTGTCGATTGGACTTCGGAGTGAAATGATGGAGCCATGTTTCATCCATTGTCACATATCGACACAAAAATTCAGGTTTATTGCGCTTGAACAGCTTCAAACACTGCTCAGAATCATTAACACGTTGTTGCTTTTGATCGATTGTGAGCTCGCGCGGCACCCATTTTGCACACAACTTTCTCATGTACAAATATTCGTGAATCATATGATATACACGTTCAGATGATATCTTCACAATGTCTGCTATCTCGATCAACTTCACTTCACGATCATTCAAAATTATTTTGTGAACTTTTTTGATGTTTTCGTCGATGACAGCCTCTTTTGGGCGTCCACTGCGTTCGCCGTCTTCAGTGTTCATTTCACCACGTTTAAACTTAGCTTACCAATCAATAAAATGAATACAATTGTAAATTTCGGGAATTGAATGATCGATAAATATCACTGCGGCACGTCACCACTGCGTTTATTCATTTAATATATATCTAGTATTAATTGACATATATTTTGATTACCATATGGGATTATTAACATATACAATATATTAGGTGTACCGGAAAGTTCTGTCTGTTTTTAGAATAAAACAATACAATAAATTTTTCAAAACATGAATAAACTTTATTAAAATAATATAATTTCCATCATTATTTATGAGTTCTTGTCAGCGTGATGGCAATTTGTATTGCCCATTTTTTAAAAATGCCTTATCACTATAGAGCACTGGCGAAGCGTGAGAAAATGTTTTCAGATTTCAATATCACTATATTTTTCTGGTAGTCGCGATTTTAAAGTAAATTACATTATGAAAAAAAAATTGGAATGTCCACATACAAAATTTTTGCGCAAAATCTACTTTAAAGAATTATCATCTTTTTGAATTACGGGCCATAGTTTTAACGGATTTCCATTTTTCTGAACAGAATTTCAAATTATAATCAATTTCCAATCTTGGACAAACTTCTTAAATATCATTTAGTACGAGGATTTTCGTTCCCCAACATTATTGGGTGTGAATCTGAACTCATTTTACAATCTATTGACCATTATTTTGTCGATATCGCATATCACCGCATTGAATTTTTGAAACGAATGTGTGTGTGTGTGTTCCAATGCTGCTATATCATATTCGGGAAAACAATCTTTAGATTAATGATTTTGAATTATCGGTAATTTGAATTCCACCACTAATTTGTTTTTGTTGTATATGCATATGTCTGTCTCGCGTGACGGTGTAGTGGGATGGACTGAGTATTTTGGTGAACATCTGCAGTATTGTCTGGCATATGTAGTCGTGGAACATTATTTTTGGTTCGGGTTCTGGGTACGTTTTGATATAATTAATTCTCGCGTTATTGTCTAATGCCATTTCTATTTTCTATCGATGTTTTTTCGGTTGACTTCGTACGCTGTACAATGTTACCAATTAACCAATTGTTGGTGTTTGTTGACTGGTCATGCTGTTTTTTTGGCATTCAATATCTTATGGCTATGTCTTCACTTGATGAAGTTTATAGAGTATAAAATTATCTTGGATAATGTTTATTTAGTGAACACTCAAACTTTATCGTAGAAATGTCAAAATCTTTAACTTTATAGTATATAATCTTTATTCTTCGGATGGATAAAGTTTACTTATGTACAATGTTTGTTGTAAACTTTATCAAGTGAAGAAATAGCATTAGATTGGGTTTTGCTTTCATGTGCGGTTGGTATTCATCGTCTACTCAATTCTCATATTGTCAATATTACTGGATATCTTACATTGGAAATGTGATGATTTATTGCAGGGGTTTGTTTGACGAATTTTTGATGTTCCCTGGTGCGAGAACATTTTTGTATCTTTTGTATCTTTGTGCAGTCATTGAAATATTTAGGAATTTTTTTTTTCAATATTTTAATTTGTAATTGTCCAGTCAGTTACTTTGTTAACAGCGTTTTGTAATTTCATTGAGGCACCATTTACACAATCGTTCACAGCAAGAATGGCAGTATCATCCGCAAATGTGGCCATCAATGTGTCAGTATCAATTATGATATCTCTAGTATATAACCAATAAATTCTAATGGACCAAGTATACTTAATTGTGGGACTGCTGCCGATATTTCTTTCATATCAGAGTATTCGTTCTCAACCCGCACTCTAAAACTAATCCGTTTGCTAAGTATAATTTTAGTATCTCAAAGTATTGTCGTGTTACATATCTATGCAACTTGAACAAGAGGTCTTCATGCCATACCATATCAAAAGCTTGCGTAACATCTAAGAAAATTGCAGAACAAATCTTTTTATCTTCGAGGGCTTTCTCGACTGTTATGCGATGGACTTGGTCAATAGTTGAATATTTGCATCTGAAATCAAATTACTGATTTGAAATATGATAAGATTTCTTCTACTATTACTAATTCTGCTGAGGCTTATCAAGAAAAGTTTCTCAAAAAGTTTTGATATGGCAGGTAAAAGAGATATAGGTCGGTATGAGGTATATTAACTTCTGCGGGTGGTTTGCCAGGCTTTGGTATAACAATTATTTCGGCAATTTTCCAGTGTTGTGGCACATGTTTCAAATTATAGCAGACATTTATTATGTATTACAATTTGTATAGAGGTATTTCTGGGAGCTCTGTTACTATTGGTCCAGTAATGAGATCATAGACTGGGGTTTTTTTATAGCTAAAATCATGTATACATATAGGTGACTAATTTCTCTAAAAGTGACAGTAGGAATTTCCTATTCATCCTTCCTATATATATGAGATTTGTATTCGCCCTATCAGTGATTTGCAGCAGAGGTTTGTAGACATTTGATAGGTGTTCTGCGAAAAGGTTATACCATTACTTTTAGCACATCCAAGCCAAGTACCATCAGTTGCTGTCAAAGGTCAATTGTGCATTACAGGTCTTTTCAAACGTTTAGTTACCTTCCAGAGTGAATACTCACTTTTTCCATCTGATGATAAATTATATATACAAATTTTTTTGATAGTCTCATTTTTGGATTCCTAAATACTTTTTTTTTGAATTCGTTGTTAAAATGATTAAAAGTGGTTTTGTCTATTAGCAATCTTGTTAGTTGCCAATTTCTTCGTGCTTTTCTTTTTTGTTTAATAAGTTCCACATTTTTCACGTTTCTGGTCTGGTTCATCCTGACCCTGCAGTTGCTGTGCTGTTTTCTGCTGCCAAATGTACGTTCGCAATGAATTGTTTTACTTCTGTATTAATTTGATTCACAGTTTCCATATTGGCGATCTAAAATCAATAAGATGGATGGGCTCAGTTTTAAATTTATCTCAGTCAATTGTAATTGAATATAATAATATTTATAGACCTAGAATCGAGATATTTAAATATTTTTAATAGTTTATATACTTATTTATATCGTGGTCATAAATAATTAAATTTAAAAAATTTTTGCATAGCATAAAATATCTGCAAACTGGGTGTTATGTAATGCATATAATAAATAACGTTTTTATAATTGTTTATTTACATTTGGTTACATGGTAAAAAAAGAATTTAATAATATAAACAACAAATTACTAACTATATCACTATAATGGAGTACGTGAGTGAATGTGTGCGTGTGTGTCCGCACAATTTAGCAATTCTAAAAAAATATACAGAGGAGTCTATTTGTTTCTACTATAACGATATAATACAAAAAAAATTTAAAATCGTGGGTGTATGTAATAATCAATAACAATTTACTACATAATTATATTATTTTGTAGTTATTCGGTACATCTCTATCACATCACTATATAAATATAGCCATATATATTTATTCGATTATATATAGTATTAACACATTAAAGGCGGGAGTCGTAGTAATACGATTTATCTCGACTGTAGCTTAAAGGCGAAAGTCGTATTAGTACTGTTTGCAACAACATTGCGCAATCTATACGCCACTTTACATTTGTATTTAGTATGTTTTGTGGTTTGAAACTGTTCGGTTGTTCAAATTCTACTTACAGTAAATTTTGAAATCCTTCAATATGGTTTCACGCGAAAATAAAGACATATATATGCAGACGATTTGTCTGACGTTGATTGCGATGAAAGAAAGTTAGATATTGATAATAATGATAGTGATATTGACGATAATGATAGTGATAGTTGTATACGACCTGTGAGAAGGACTCGAGTTTTTCCACTATCGATTAGCGATGATGAAAGTGAAGTTCTAGGACGAAAAACGAGGCAGGGCGGTCGCCGCGTTACCTAACATACTTTCGTCAAGATCCCCCGCCTTTAATGTGTTAAGTACCGCATGTATATACTCTCACCTATTTATATACTAACTCATATATTTATTTTTCGCATATTAACAAAAATGTGTCGATTATATGTTGAAGAGAAAATGAAGAAGAAAATTTGTTTTAAAGAAATAACTAACAAAATAAGAAAAAAATCTGAATTCACACCTGTGTTATATAACATCAAAAAGAAATCTTTAATGTATCTTATACACTTACCTGTTCATTTATATTATTATTACTTACTGATCGTATTATTGTATAATGTATACGTTATTTCTTTATTGTATATTTTATAAGTTTCTTTTAAATACTTAGGTATATATAATTGTACCTATATATACAATACTCAATACTGTGTGTTTATAATGTGTGCATCTCAACATTTTTACTGTCTTTATACTCTAAACTCTATACGAGTATTTTTTGTTATAATACTTTTATTAATGAATGATTATAATATTAACAACTTCTGCGATGATGTGTGAGAATTATAAACAAAATATATACTTAAATCAAATGACATAATTAAATGTTTATATAGCTGTGTAGACAAACAGATTATTCTGCATATATATACAATATTCATATAGCTGCGTGTATATACTTCTAAAATATATATAGTTAAAGGTATAATTGAAAATGAGGTTCTGAATCGCATATACAAATATTCGTTGCATACAAAACTATACATTTCACAAAAATATATTTATGATAACGGGTAATGACTATAAAACTGCACAAAAATTTATGAAACTATTGGATGGGTATACAGAGTAGGTGCTACGGAACAGTATTCCTATAGCTGAAGATAAGATTACTGTTTTGAAATGGCCGTCGAACTCACCAGATATGAACGCCATGGAGAACATGTGGCCACTCAAGCGCCAGTTGATTGAAACAGTATCAACAAAGATGATGTCATCACAAAACCTAACTTTTAAAAAATTCAAAAGTCTGTATAGAGAGCATGGCCCTATACGCATAAAAGCTGTAATTGCTAAAATTGAATACTAAGAGTAATTTTAATACATTTTGAATAAATGTATTTACCAATTATTTTTTATGCAAAAAAATTAATAGTTTTTGCCTAAGTAACTAATCGTTGTTATGATCTGAATAAATAATAATACATTCTTATAAATAAAAAATACCTGTGAGACCTACAATTACAACCAATTATTTTGTTTGAAAAAATTTAATTAAACTAGATAACACAAAAATTTTGTTGTACTGTCCATAATAATTTAATCACCTACTCTGGTGGTGTTGAATAACTGGGTTGTATATAGGTTTTTAACTTCAAATTCAGCATTTTCCAAATCAAATTCTGTATTTTAAAAATCTATTTCAGTATTTCAATAATAAACAGTTGAAAAAATAGATAAAAGAGGTTTTATAATTAATTAATCAATTGAAATAATGAAAAATAATATAACTTTAATTTAATGCAAAGATTATTCAAAAACGGCTGATGGCAATTTCATTGTTCACCAAGAGTGATTGTTCCCACAGAGACAGATTCTTCAATTATATTAACTAAATTCTGGCTATTTAGAGAATCCGCCGACAATTCTAGAGTTTTTTTTTAGAAAAAACCTGTTCAATTCAGTATTGGAGAATATGGCGAAAGAAAGACTAAGATATGATTCATCACGTTCATATTAATCAGCATTTTTTGTGTCTTGTGAATTGCTACGTTGTCCAAAACTAACCATGCATTAGTTATATTTTCTTCTTGCAGTTTATTAAATTATTCTTCGAGAAATCCACAAAAAATATTGCTGTTCACAGATGAGATTTAGTAATTATTTTTTTTATTTAATGTTCCCTGCATATAGCAGCTATTAAAAACTCGTTAAGTCCTCGTACTCTTGACAAGTATGAAGTATGCAGATGTATTTGATTTAGATCGTGCTTTCGCTGAACGCATATGGTAATTAAAAACCAGATTCTTCTATGAATATGAATATTTTTCTTGCCTGAGGAGCATGATCCGTGAAATTGATTGCATATAATTTTCGTTTCATAATGGATTCAGGACAATTTAATTGCTCGATATTGTTGCTCGCACATTTAAGTGTAATTCGTAATTTTATCAACGGATTATTAATTGAAATTATACTTAAATGCGCCCTTTCTGATTCCATAATTTTCGAATTTTTTTCAATTTTATATATACATGGATATTCCTCCACTAATTTTTCAATTAATTCCAAAATGTTATTATTCAATTTGATTTTATTGAAATACTGAATTTGATTTTTAAAATACTGAATTTGATTGGAAAATTCGGGGTTTGAAGTTAAAAACCTATACCATAATGTGAATCATGGAGCATGAAAAACGAACCAAAACACAAACAACATTTAAATCTGATATTCTAAAAAAATAAAGTTTATGGAGGTTACTCTTGATACATTCGAATTGGATTCGCATTCAAAAGTGCAGTAAAATTTGTTAATGTTTTATTTGTTGTTATATTTGAAGTTCACTGATCGTCTTTAATGTGGCAGAAAATGTTTTTGAGACCCCTCGAGTTTACAAAAACATCACTTACAATGACTTACAATTAGAGTAGCCTAACAATTATTTATAAATGGAAAAAATGATTTTATTATAGTAGTTGGAAAATACGAAATTACTTATATTAGCCAAACAAATTTATTTTTTGGTGTTTATCTTGAAAGCATGCACTTTGTGTGTTAAAAAACAAATTTATTTTTTGTCTATTTTGTCTATTGTCTATCGTTAGCTACAACCTTTTTGCGGGTAATAAAAAGAAAACGTTTTCATTGAACCGATCTATAGTAATCAAATTGTTTTTATCTTTAATAAATTAAATTTTGTAACACAATCACCTGTGATGGTTTTATTCGCGGGTTTCTACAGCCAAACCAGAAACTATGCGGTTTCGCTAAATGTATCATTATTAATAATAATGAATTGTTTTGACGTTGATGGATCTGCCTTCATATCCGCATGCTTTCGGAAATATATATGGCAATAGCGGTCATAAATCGACTCAAACCTATCTTTCCATTTTGCCTATAATAAGCAGCTCACATGTTTCGATGTCATAGGCATGGAACGGTTAATGTTTCCATATAACATGTCATCGACATCTATATCATCACTTTTAAATGGTTGAAACCACTCTTTTCAATTTGTTTTTGATGGAGTCAGGCTACATATTTTCTCATTAGGTTTTAATGTAATTTTTATATTTTAATTAAAGATACACTTTATTTTGTATTTTTGATAATATTTAAATGTAGATTCATTTTTAGGCGTTTCAATTATAGTAAATAAAAACCATTTGCGGAATAAAATTCATTTCGACATTTGATGTTTGAAGAAAATTGGAAAGTGACGTCATTCTTTACCGCACCGAAAATTCAACTATATTGATAATAAAGTCGATTTAAGTTAAAATTAGTAGTCATACCAAAAAATTTAACTGATCAAATTGTGAGTAATTATATTCGTGAAAACACTTGTGGTGTAACTTGTAAGTAATAAAAATCCAATTTAAGTAATTATAATTTCTGTATAAATGATCAGCATAAAGTGCAGCGAATCTTTTTGCGTAGATATTTTTTTTATTACTCATATGAATGTCGACCTAAGTTTTATTCTGTAATTTCAATATAAAAATTTGGTGAATTATTTCTATAGAGCAATTGAATTGGGCAAAAAAAAAAAAACGAATGTTTAAATGTTCCATTTTTTAGTTATAACTCCTGTTTTAAAGAAATTAATATTATATACAATTTTTACATATAATTATACTTAAATTTATTATAAAAGATATATCGCATGTATGTATAAATTTTACATCCCATTCCCATATATACTTTTGGTACTTTCAATTTAAATATAAAATATAAACATTTATAAGATTATGCGTTACAAGATTACGCGTATGTATTATAAGTATTATTTTTTTTTCGTTTCAATTTTTGTTTATGTGGATCTTGAACTCACTTTTAAATAAATAAGCAGATTTTTAGCAATTTACATACGGTTGTAGTGTATGTGTATGGTATAAAGGAAATTGAAAGAAATCATATTACAAATTTTCAATTAAAAAATTGTTTATAATTATAAAATGAAATTGCCACTGCTGTGACCCATCATTTGTGTTATATAAACAATTAGAGAAATGAAGAAAAAATATATAAATAATATAAGTATTATGTGGTTTTTTATATTTTTAATTTTTCTTGATCATACACGAATTTTATGTTGATGAATGCAGAAAGTGGTTCAAATAATAATTGCGTAGAAATATATTGAAAAATGATATAATATCTTATAATAGATAGAGATTGGATTTTTATGCCAACTCATTGTCTCTGTTTTTATTTTAGAATTTATTTCTATACCCAAATACGTTTTACGTATTTTATGCTCGGAAGCTGTAGCACCATTCTGACGGAAATTTAATTCCGCTATACAATTTCGGTGTGTGGATACAAGCAATTTTGCATTCAAAAACTCAATTATGACGACTTGTTCTTGTAAGTATTTGATGAAATGCTTATATTGCAAAGTGTGTGTTGCATCAATTGTGGATCGACAGGTTTTAAATATGATATACACCAAATCTTTCTTTCTTTTGTTTGATTCCATTCAAATCCAATTAAGCCAAATATCCGACGTTGTTATCCTAGAAACAATTTGTCCATACTTTGAAAAATGAGGAAAATTTCAGTGGAAAAAATCCACATATTTTCCATGGACGAGATATATTGGAATTTATCCAAACAATGTCCATAGATTTTCCACTTAATATAATACAATTTTATTTAGGTCAATTGAAATCTTTGGATCGTCAGAGTAATATGTTCAACCTGTATCCACCATCAAATGAAATCTATATATTTCCGAGGAATTTTGTAAGACCTTTCATGGATTTTATCCGCGGTAAAATAGCAACGAGAAATACTTTTAAGGAGAATCCGTGGAAATTATCATCGGAAATATACGGATAATCCAAGGAAATTGTTTATAAAAATCCATGGACAGGGTTGCAGTCATCATATAAAATTCCAGCCGAAATCCGTATGAAATCCATAGATATTTCCTCGGATGAAACTACGGACTAGTACATATAATGTGGAAATTTTGCGGACAAACTACGGTCAGTGTTACTAGGGTACGACCAAAAATCATTCGTCATGTTGATCCATAACGTTGGCAACCGTCAAAGTATACAATGTTGCTATTTTTTAATAATTTTCAAATTAAACCAATTATGGTATTTTATATATCAGCCACATATCTTCAAAATCATTTTGTCGTATACCTTTAAAAAGACGTCTGAAAAATTTACATCAAATAGGAGTGATTGATGAAAGATTCCCGGAATTTGGTAGATTATGGTCATTTCTTAACCGATTTTGATAAAATTTCGTATGTTTGTTCAAGGTGAGATTATATGAACAATTCCTATAGGAAAATTCTAGAGAGTCGATACCCTAAACCAATTTTCACACCATCTTCCTGCAATTTGGTAAATTGGTCATTTCTTAACCAATTTTTATAAACTTTCGAATGTATGTTCAAATTTGGATTATATATAAACAATTCCAATTAAAATTTTGCATTAAGATTTATGCACGGTTGGTTTATTAAAATAAAATTATATGTACCAAAATATTTTCACACTTAAATTTCGGCGGGAATTGAACCTGATACTTCACGATAGATTGCAATTGAGTGTTGTCAAATCTAATCAAAATACAGTACATACCCGTTTAGCAGAAATTTATTTGTTAACCACAAATCAGTGAATATTGTATTTAGTCTAAACTGGCGATGATAAAAATATTCCATTAAATACAATATTACCAAAAATATTTTTTATATGAAAATTTAACTCAAATCGTTGCTAGGTTGCTATATATAGTATTTATTTTCATATTAATTGAATGTGCCGATATTATAATTATAGATTGAATACAATATTCGCTTATATCGTGTATCGCCTGTATTGGTTATTTATAATAAGATAAACAATTAACCGAAATACCAAATATGTGTATATATACGAAAAAAAAATAAACTACCCTCACGATACAGTGAGAATTTTATTGCAAATTTTTTAAATAAATAAAAAGTGTTAATTATTTTTACAAATCAAAATGTATACGCATATCGGATATAAAATCAAATGACTCGTCAATAAAATAATAACAACCAACATTGCTGCGTGCGGTGGAGTGGTATAAGGAAATGAAAATAACATTTTGTTTTGACTTAAGTTTTAGTTATACTCTTACATTTAACATTATACAAAATAAAACATGTCCATAACTAAGTACATTAAGTAGAAAAAATAAAAAAAGACCACCCATAAAAATCGAAATATGTATTATGTTTTATAAAAATTGTATAACGTACACAAAGTGTAACGACCATCAAACGACCATATGTATTTCTCAGAACAATATACAATTATAAGTAATAAAATATATTTTAAATTAAATGTATAACTTTGACACGGTATTTTTTTCTTAAAATAATTCTACATATACCATTTTTTCTTGTTACAAAATATTATTACACTTTATAATGTCTGTCATATTCATTCATATATGTGTGTGCTGTGTGGTATAAGAAGTTTGTCAAATTTAAAATCACCTCACATAATAATTTTAAATGAATGAAAATAAGAGATCATCATCGCAGAGATATGTTTCTGTTGTTAATTCTAATATAAAAATATAATATTGTTTAACAAAAGACACATTATAATATAAAATATTTAAATTTGTATATTAAATGTTATTTTGTATTTGATATAAATAGAACGGATTAATTACTATCGGATACTTGCTTTGAAAGCTGCTGTTTTACATTCAGCTAGCCCTAGCTCCGTACTAAATGCACGCGGTACAGACAGACGGCTGTTACGTCACTTTTTAAAGTTATAAATATTTACTAATGAAAAGTCACAAAGTTATTCTATTTTAAAAACGAATAAAATGGAACGTGTTAAATTAATTGCAGTACAATTGGTAAAGCCCATGCGCGGAGTAATTTACTAACTCGGATGTAAGAAAAGGTTTATTAGATGACATAAAACTCCACTTGAAGGAATATATGATTTAAAAAAAAAATTAATATTTAAATAATGATTACAGTACAATTGGTAAATTGTTATATACTTCGATGCGGTGTAGTATGTTCTGGTAGATACCATATAAGGTCCATCTTGGAGTAATATGAATTGTTATGGATGCCTCGACACAATATAACATTTTAATATTATAATTTTATTAACAATATTTCAGTGAACTTTGAATCCCTTTGTTACTGCTTATTTTAACGGATATACTTGTCATTTCACTGACCCATGTTATCTACGGGTTCTTATGTTCATTTTTTAGGTGATTTTACATTTCAAAATTTTTCTCAACGCGAAGTAATGCTATTGTAGCTATTACAATAGATCAAATTCTATCGAATTACGTTTTGTATATATTCCACATTTAATGTTATTAAAACAACAATAGATGCAGAAATTCATTTAGATTAAGGTATTCCATTTTGCAGATAATTTTTTTAAATGACAATATTCATGTAAAACTAAATAGTGGAGTTCTTTTTAGATATCTCAATAATCTCTCTTTAACTTTTCATTCGATGCAGCAATATAAAATGTAGTTTTTCAATAATTTGTGCTGTTTTTAACACGTATATGTTTTACCTCCTGAATGTTAAGCATGAAATGTATGTTCGGAGGACTATGTTTGAATTTATTATAATATATTATATTATATTTATATCTGAAACTTGATCGCACTGTACAACTTATTGAATTTTTCAAACTTTATAACAAAATTTAAAGTTAATTTAATTAAATTGATGAAACAACATCAAATTTTGATACCGCACATTTCTTTTTTAAGGACAAAAATAATATAATTATATTTATGGAATATCTCATCTATGTCATGGCATTACCGGAAATTTAATAATGTTAAAATACATTCTTATATCCCATTCATAATTCTTAATTTCTTTCATACAGCATCCTACAGTTTTTTTGTAAGATATCTTAGACTAATTACGAATGAAACATTAAATATACGAGTAATACAATTAAATTACTTCACATGTACAACTGTGACTTAAGATCAAGGTTTGTGGAAATTCTATGCTGTCACTTCTAAGCATTAACTTTTAGGATATTTTTTTATTTTAACTACTACTACAACTGCTGATAGAATCGGAGAATCTGTTGCATTCAGAATATTAATCGAACTTGCCCGACCAAGTTTAGGTATATTCGCGCTGAAATAGAAATATTGGAATTTTTTAATTATATTGCAAAAATGCCGCTTTTTGGTTAAATTTACATGTTTATTTAGCAAGTAATATAAAAAAATGTGGTATAAATTATTCAAAGTATGTTCCGCATCAGAACCCAGAACCAAAGCCCATCTTTCAGGCAATTTCGGATTCCCTATCTGAATAAATCTTCGTCTTTTGAAGCGATCCATTCGTCAAACCATACTTTCATGAGATGTCCACCGTGTGTCATGAAGGACTGACTGCATCGAACGGAATAAATAGTAATCCGAAAGATCAATGTCTAGCGATTATACTGGGTGGGATAGAACTTCCCATTTCTGCTCTTCTAAGTAGGTTTTAACGTCGTTTTCAGTAAGTCGTTTGACGTTGTCAAGTTGCAAAATCTGTTTATTATGTCTATTCTCCCATTCGGATCGATTTTTCATCACTTCTTGCATAAAACGCATTAGCTGTCATCGGCAAACACCAATAGTTTTCAGAAATTCATAGTACACACCACCTTTATGATCTTCTTCAAATACAGAGTATAACAGCTTATCAGCATAAATATTTCGTTTTTACTGTGATGCACTAGTTTCACCCAAAATTTTTTTCATGTGTGATTCTCATAGTAAATTAATTTTTTCCAAGCTTTTCTTTGTTGTCTTTGATGCATCATTTCACAAATGAATTGTCGATTTTCTTGCTATGACTTTGTGTCAATTCATGTGGTATCCAATTTCTTAATTTTTGAACCAGTTCCCCTCTGTTCTATGTAGACGTCTACTTATTGATAAACATGCTTTTGCCAATTTTTGTTACGTTTTTATGTTGCGCCTTCAACTAATATTGCTTGCAATTTTTCATCTTTTAATGTTGTCGGGCTACCTTCGTGTTTTTCGTCTTTATCATCGAATAAAGCCTCTTTAAACCTTCTTTTTGCACATACTATCAGAAAAACACATTCACCGTAAACTTCTGTACCAAGTAAACGATGATTTTCAGCAGCGCTTTTCTTTAAATTATATGTATAACATGTACAAAACCGATTAAATTTATTAGTTGTACCAATGTCCAAAGTCGGCTTATGTATCTTGGAATACAAACACGTATTAGATTAGTATTATAGCTATATTATAATCCAATTGTTGTTGTTAATGTTACTATTGTTTGAAATGTGATTCATAAATATGCTCGGTATGTCCCATGTATGTATATATTATAACATAAATACAACATATAATACCTGACTAAATGTCATAAAAATCAGTTTTTAAAAATTATATTATCTTGTCATGTTTTTAGTTTATATTGTGTAGTAGATGTAAATTTTAAGCTTATATACAAATAATGATTGAATAAGTTAAATGTAAATTAATACTTTATATGTAACACAAATCAGCGTGTGTGTGTGTGTGTGTGTAAAAAAATTTATGTCTCTACCTAACAATAAGTTAGAGATATTAGAGGTTAGATCGGCAGATATATATGTATTTACAATAGATATAGATTAAATGTATGTATCAAAATGTATATCAAATCATATTATTTTATATAATACAAATTCATATTACAATAAAATATCAAATTCAGATAAACAGCAGACAAATTTAAATTAGTTGAATGACTCTTTGTAATAAAATAAAAAAGGCATATATATATAATTACAATAGATGCAATTACACTCGTGTAAATTATAAAAATGAATGCATCCAGAAATTATATATTTGTTAATCAATATATTTAAAAGTAAATAATATTAATTGGAAAAGAAAGGTTCTATGATAACATACCGCAAATTCAATTAACTGGAACACCTACGGATCTAAAACAATAATCATCAATCACGATATTGTAATATAATATTTAAGTATAACTTGTAACTAAATATACAACAACATGCGATGAAAACAAAAATCATGATTATTGTATATTTGTGAAATGATCCAATTATACTTAAGTTTCTATGTTTTTATGTTATTGTATATAATATAATTCTATAAATATAAGGTATTAAGTACCAACTTTATTAATAGTTGTATCTATTTATTGTGGTTATTTAAATAGGTGTTAATATATTAATATCAGTTTTCGTGTTGTTTTTTTATTCCACTCTAGCATTATTTTGTATAATACAAATTTAATCAATACATTAACAACAAATGAATAGTAAATGAAAATGTATATAAAAAACCCGATTCAGTTACAATATTTTATTAATTAGAAATTGTCATATATAGAACATATTTAGATTGCAAAATTTCACAAGTTTCTTAATAAGCAATTTGATTTTTGACGGAAAAATATTGGTGAATCAAAACCTATAGCCGTATAGCATTTGCAAGAAGTGATCTAGCCAAGCGGGGTTAGATATCGTGAATGCCAATTTTGTTAGTTTATATAATGTTTTGTATTTTAATACGATGATAACTAATACCCAGGTGTTAAAGTAACTTTTCAAGTAAAACATATGGTAAAAATATGAAAGTTCCTGCAAAAAGTGTGTTTTGTAAAAGTTACTGTGACACCTACGATAATATTAAATTAATTATGTAATCGGGTCTATCGCGTCTGTAGTTGATATGGAAAATATTCGATTTATATTATTAACTTATGCTGTATATTAGATACGCTAAATCACTATTTTATATTCTAAGTTCAAATATTTTGGAATGGATTAGCGAGAGATATGTGAAAGGTTTTCAGATTGAAATATCACCATATTTTTTTTGGTAGTCGAGTAGACTATACGTTACGAAAAAAAATTGGAATGTTTACTTATTATATTTTACGAAAAATTGACCTTTAAAAATTATCATCTTTTTTAATTACGTCCCGCAGTTTTAACGGATTACCAGTTTTACATAAATTATAATCAATTTCCAATCTTTCATGGATGATCGATTTACTCGTTCAAAAGATATGAACGATTTTCCATATGATGTCAGTGTATGAAATAATGATACTTTATAATTGTTAGTACAGTTTGGAGGGTATTCACTTTATACGGTATTGCAAAATTGTATTTACAATTTCTCTTCATATCCATACTTTTGATACTCAGGGCAATTTTCTTGATCAGGTCAAGGAATCTTAGTAAATTTGATAGTTTTTTTATCCGATTTTAATGAAATTTAATATGTGTAAAATTCTTATTATATGAGCAGTTCCTATATAAGTAAGTTGGATTTGTCTCAAACACTATTCTTTATTAAAAATTATTTAGTCGGCATCTTGCGATGATAGTATTGATATATAGGAGCCTCCAGACACCGCTAAGCCGGCCAATATATTGCAAGTAAAATTTGGCCTCAGTTTCTTAGATTTTAACATAACTAATTTAGTACAAAAGTATTGCTCATGAATTAATCGCTGTAATGATGTGAACATATATTCTTTATATCTTTATCATTCAGTAAATGTTACGATTACGAGCTAAATGTGTAAACAACATATTTTTTTGCATTTGGGTCAACTATCCATGGAAACAATAATTCTTTTGCACAGCAATGCTCGCCGTCGTGTCGCAAAACCGGTCAAAGAAACAATTGAATGGGAATTATTTTACCACATCTACTTTATTCACCAGATATTACTCCATCTGATTATCACTTCTTCAGACTGATGGTACATGCGGACTCGCTGTGCACATATATAAGATAGGTCTGTTTATTTTAACACATGCTAGTGTTTAAAACCAAAATATAGCATTTCAAATTTTGTCAAAAATTATTAGCACATCTTCATTTTTTCGTAAATGAGTAGCTTAGCTTAGACAGATGATAAAATATACTATAATTAGAAAAAATCCAGATAATAAATTTTAAAATTTATTTTCAACAAGTGCCGAAAAATACTGTAGCAATCTTACAATACCACAGGAAAAATGGAAGAAGTGATTTCTGAATTCAATATAAATATTTATAAATTACTTAAGATAAAATTATCGGTAAGATAATTTAATGAATTGTGAATCGCAAAGGCGTCTCCATATCTGGATCGATAGGATTTGACTTAATTGAAGCAAAAGTAGTGTTATCGATATGTGTTGCTAAAAGAAAACTAATTCAAACGAGCAAATAAAATTAAAAGCACAGAATTGTTGTTGAAGCTGATGTAAATGCAATGAATCAAAATATGCATTAACATCAACTGGATTTCGAACCGAAAATTTCCATATTCCTTCCTGAAATTACCCAAAATGTATTTACTCGCACACAAACCTGCACGAAATAACGAATTTTCCATCCATATGTTTATCAAATAATGATAAAATTAGATTATTGGTTGTTGATCAACGTCAATATATTTATGACTAATACGCCAAACCTGACACTAAACACGATTAAGAACCCGTCTTAAATCTGTATAAATCAAATAAATAATGTGTGTGAGTGAGACTTTGCAAAAATAAAAAACTATTCGAAAATATAAAATCATTGTAATTTATCAATACAGAATTTCATCTATAACGATGACAAAACCTATACACATACATTTCCTTATTTATATTATTAAAATCTCTTCTTTTATTAATTATATTGTCCCATCGATCATACAGAATAATATGCAAATGTGATTACCAAAAAAAATTAATATTTACATTTACATATAAAATAAATTAAAATCCAAAAAAATCCAAATAAATATAAAATTGCTTAATGAATTATTCATTTTACAAATAATTCTAATCAAATCATCGAATATAAATGTTCGTGTGTTACCTATAAATAAATAAATTAAATAACATTGTACTCGTCGCGTACTCGTCGATATATAAATTGATGACATAATTTGTTAATAATGAAAATAATCATAATCATATTCTTAATTCTCACATTGTCACACACATAATTATTATCAAGATAAAATGCCATAGGCATTCCTTTATTTTATATTAATATTATTATTATTTTTATTTTTATTATGATTATTTAAAAAAAAAAATACAATTTTTTATTACAACTTTTTTCTTTAATAATAATAAAAATATTATGTATAAAAAGATAAGTTGTTGCGTGTGTGTGTGTGTGTGTGTGTGTGTTTGTATAAATTATTATTGTAATATAATTTTTTAGTTATTTTTTTAATTATCGCACAATGTATAAACATCGTAAAAGCGGCAATTTATAAGTACTTTTGGTATATATACGAGTATTTATATATATATTGTTGTAGTATATGAACGTACAAAAGTATATGAATATGTATATAAAATAATGTATGTATAGCACCAACCAACCAGCCAACAAACCAGCCAGCCAACCAACCAACCAACCAACAACCTACATATTTATCATTAATATATTTTTCAATTTATATAAAAGTAAAAGATAATAGAAATTTTTCAGTGAATAGCGTAGGAATCGAGATATAATAATCGGTCACATATAAAGAGTTAATCATTTAAAAATCTTTAAAATTTATTAAATTGAAGAAAGGTAATTGTATAAATAATATAAAATATGTTTTTTGTATATTTGTATAAATGCAAAGGTCTTCCATATACAGGGATGTAGATGGATTGGTATTGATGGGCCCATAAGATGGTTCGCCAAGTTCGCCAGACTTAAATCCATTGGATTTTTATTTATGGGGTTGCCTTGAAGAAAAAGTCTATGCAACTGTAAGTAATTCACTTGAAGAGTTAATTTAGCGTATTGAAGACTGTATTCAAGACATTCGTCACAAGCAACAGCAAACACTTAGATTGGTTGGGTTTATTGAAAAGCATTGTTGTCTATGTATTCGAGTTGAAGGAGCACATTTTCAGCCGTAACTTTAGGCTTTGTTTGTTTAAAACTGTGGTGATATGAGTGCGTGTGTTTTTGTGGGTTTATGTGTGTATGGAATCAATTATCTGTCCCGTCCATATTGTTGGTTCTGGATAAAGCCAAAAAAAGATAAAATTTTTCCATAGCGAAAATCAATTTTATGCCTACATCGTTGTAGTTATTTGTGAATATCTGTGGAACCATTTGAGACCTATCGTAATGTTATAGCTTAAACGAAAGCTTATGAATGTGGCAAGTTTTTAAACTTATGGCGAAAAAAAATTTTCATCATGATTTTTCGACTTATGCTTGAACAAACTTTCAAAAAGAAAAATGGCGTTCAGCTAATTGTCAACATTCCTGTGAGTATCTGGATAACCACATGCTTGAATTGCCTTATCTTAACGTCAAATTAAAGATCTCGGTATGCTAATGCTAATAGCGTATCGATAATTTAAAATCGGTTAATTAGTTATTGAGATATTGATCCCAGAAGTGTGCAAAACACGGTCTGATTGAAAATTTGGTTATTTCCACGCAAAATGACCCAGAGAACCTAGTGTTTTCGTATTGCCGACGAAATTTGGGACACCCTGTACATAATGTAAAAATATAGTTTTTTACGCAGTCAGGTAGTGGATCCAATCTCTGTCGCAGAGTCCCAATGACAGTCAATTTTTGGATTTAAACTTATCCCGCTTGATTATTATGAATGAATTTGCTCTTTTATTTGCATCGATGCAATCGGTGATCGCTCATTTAAATTACCAAAATTCAAATTGAACATTATTACATTAATGCCATATTGTCCAAAGTAAAAGTTTCCATAACATGACATTGAATTGGCTCCACATTCCCTTAATTATTATAATATTATTCATTATTAACATTAATAGAATTTTCCAAATTTGATTGCTTTTTTCATTACTTAAATAACAACTTATCTCGTTCCTCAATGTTAAGAAATTACTCAATTTCGTATAGAGAATAGTTTTACAATAGTTCTAAAACCTCGATGTAAGCGGCAGCATTAACTCGAAACCCCCTGAGAAAAGAAGTGAGGGTGTACAAAATGACCTTCGTTACTCACAACTCCTAAAACCATAACAGTACCTGGAAATTTCGTGTGTGCATAACACGGGTACACTCAGCAGCGCGGTGGTATAGCACCGATGGTAATTAATCATGAAATATAGCGGGTTCAATTCCTTATATTTTTCATAGGAAATTTATCGGTATTTATTTTAATACTGAAATTTTTCTGCTGGGTGACCGTTTATGGAATAAACAGAAAAACGAATATCTTTGAAAATATGGTGTTGGACGCTACTCAAAGATTAACAATATCTGCACACACTCTTATCACCATGGGCTAATCGCCCATATAAAAATAATAGAATTATAAAAAACATATATCTTTCGTTAATTGTGGTAAATTGTTATATACTTGGGAATGCAGAGTAATTTACCAACTAGGCTGTAATGATAAGTTTATCCACCAATGAACATAGCCATCTATAATTTCTCCGATTAATTTTTTTTTCTTGGTCGATCCAAATTTTTATCATCAGAAAAAACCATATAACCATTGAGAGCTTCTGGGGTGCTTAACCTTGTTTAACAGACATTTTCCTGAGATAGTTCTCGGCTCACGCGTCGGTGCCGACATACACGCATAACGTAGATCCTATAGCGTAGGTCTTTGTGAACGACTCGACGAAACAGGGCCGTCAGAGATTTTAAGGTCTGAGGCAAAGGCTATTATTGACTTTGAAGGATTTTTGTCAAACATTTGTTTGTATTTGTTGAATAAATTGTGTAGTTTTATTAGTGTCCGAACGTTCCTCATTTTTTTTTGCATTTTGTAACAAATTGTGTAGCGACATCTGATGCTTCCAATTAAAGTGAACCTTATATACGAATGATCGGACGGTGTATAGAGAAAATCGAAAATTTCTAAATATGTGTCTTTTGCACTTATAGCAACGATAACAGCAGCATGTCTCTTCATTTATGGTCTGAGATTATAGTCCTCCATCAATGATCTGAAAGGAAAATTTATTGAATATAATTCACAGATAAATTTATCGGTGAATTCTTTGTTGAACTAGTTGATGAATTCGCCGGTGATAATTCATTTATGAAATTAGATCTTATAACAAATTTATATGTCGGTTGGTTTAGGTGTTGTTTATACATATAACTTTATTAATATAATATTAAATATACACTGGTTTACAAAATAATATCAATCCTACAGCCAACTATAGTGATGACGGTGGAATCGATGGTGTTACAGATGTATCGGTGTAGTATTGATGCGATGGTATCGTTGACTATTATTCCAAACTCATTGATGTTCGTATCTAAATAACTGATATTGATAATGTGTCCTGGATACTTTTATATATAATAGCCCATGCGATGTTATACATGAAATTATTATTGAATTGTGGATGAATAGTGCTATAGTCACTAGGACGATGTAGCGCTATCGGCGGTGGGAACTTAAGTGAGTTTATATTGATTTTGCTGCTGCGGTAACTAAATTATATTAATTATCCGAATACCGGTACATCTTAATAGTTCATAAGCGTAGTTATAGTTTATACAATGAGTGTTATAAACTACTTATAAATTCACCGATAAATTCTTTGGTGAATTAATTAATGAATTCATTGGAAATTGCAAGTACTTACAATTTATTCATTGAAAAACATTGAACTATACATGCAAAAAGTTCCACTGGGGTATAACCAGTATCACGATGTACTTGTATAATAGTGTATGAATAAATTGAATATATACTATATTTTAAATGTTATTATAAAGTACTCGTGTACATTCCAATTGCATATTATAGTATTTTATCAGTAATAATTATTCTGTCTAATACCACTATAGTATAAAATATGTAAAATATATAATCATCGCTGTGAACACTTTTATTTTATAGATTTTTTAATTTATTATTTTTATTCCATTTCTACTATATTTAACTCATAATATTATATCGATATGTTTTAAATATAACATATATTAATAATTGATAAAAATAAAATTTATAGCCATACAGATGTTTTTGAAAATATATAATGTTCTTGAGAGAAATAATAATCAGTTATAAAATATTGTATGTATATGAAAAAAAAAGTTAATAAACATATCTGCTTCTATTCAACTATATAAGAAAAATGAAGTATTTTCCCTAACCATTTCATCTTTATACATTTTATGCATATATCGTTTACGTACAATTAACAGATCTATATGTATTTTATGGATCTTATCAGGTGTACCAGTTAATGTCCGCCGTTTTTTAAAGTGAATAAACAGTCAGAGACCCAATTTTCGAGTTCTTCAGACGTTTTGAAGTGCTGGTCATTAAGGGCGTGGCCCATCGATGAAAACAAATGATAGTCTGAAGTCTTGTTGTCTCTTTTGATATTCTTGTCGTTTTTGCAGCAAAGCACAGTTCAAATTCATCATTTGTTGTCGGTAGCGATCAGCATTTACAGTTTCACCAGGTTTTAGAAGCTCGTGGTACACCACACCTTTCTGATCCCACCAAACACAAAACATTCTCTTCTTACCAAAGCGATTTGGCTTTGCAGTCGATGTTGATGGCTGGCCTGGTGAAACCCATGATTTTTTGCGTTTCGAATTCTCAAAATAAATCCACTTTTCATCACCAGTAACGATTTGATGCAAAAAAGACTTCCTTTTGTATCGTTAAAGGTGCATTTCACAAATGGTTTTTCGATTTTCTTGTTGCCTTTCAGTCAATTCATGTGGCACCCACTTACCTTCCTTTTGGATCTTTCCCATTGCATTCAAGCGATCGGAAACGGTTTGTTGAGCAACTCCTAGTTGTTCTGCAAGTTGTTGTTGCGTTTGCGTGTCGTCTTCATTCAATAGAGACTACAATTCGGTGTCCTCAAACTTTTTCGGCTGTCCACGGCGCTCTTTGTCTTCCACATCAAAATCATTACTTTTGAATCGGTGAAACCATTCTCTGCATGTACTTTCTGATAAAGTGTTATCGCCATAAGCTTCTACAAGCATTCGATGTGATTCTGCCGCAGTTTTCATCAATCGAAAACAAAAAAGCAATGATGTCCGCATTTCGAGTTTTTCTGACACTAAATTCGACATTTTCAATTATTTTTTTAACAATGTTGTTGCTCGATAAGAGGTCTGCTGTCAACTAATTTATGGAGAGAAATGTCACAGCTTTTATACAAAAAAAAAATTCAGCCATTTTGGTTCACTACTACCGCTTGCAACGCCATATATGTGTGATCGGCGGACATTAACCGGTACACCTGATATAATATTATACTAAGAAAAGTTGTACATTATAACTTCTTTGCCGTACACAACTAATACATTATTACAAATATCGTTTGCTTGCACACACGCAAAAAAAAAGGATGTATATAAAATAATAAATATTATTTATACTTTTACTGTGAAATTGTTAATTATTGCATCATAATCATAAATTAATATTTCATTTAATTATTTATTGTTTTATGAATACATAATACATAGGAATTTATGTAGTTATTAAAGATCGTTCAAGTGTGTTTTTAATAAATTGATGAATGTAAAGAAAATATAATTTAATATTTTTATATTAATAATATTTTTTTCGAAATCATTAGTTCTTTGAAAATATTATGTTTGAATTTTAAATTAAATTATATATTACACAAAATTGTTATATTAGGTTGTCAAATATCTCCCTTCCGCCTTTTTGTCTTTTTAATTTCGCGGCTATGTACAAAGCGCTACAGAGCTCGTATCTGGCAACACTGTACATAATTTGAAAGCTCTTGACATAACAAACAAAACGACGCTATGTATGATTAGTTTGGATATTGCGTTCAACAGTTATAGACGTGTAAACATGGAGTTCACTAACGCCGAAATTCGCGCTATTTTAAAGTTTTCCTTCGTTAAAGGCAAATCCGCTAGAGAAACGTTCCGTGAGATTAATGGTGTTTTGGGGGATGGTACTCTATCACTTCGAACCGCGGAGGAATGGTTTCGACGATTCAGAGCCGGTGAAAACGACACCATGGATAAGCCAGCCGGCGGAAGACCTGTGACGACAAATACCGATCAAATCATGGAATACATCGAGTTAGACCGGCATGTGGCATCTCGTGACATCGCCCAGGAGATGGGAGTTAGTCACCAAACCATTTTAAACCATCTGCAGAAGGCTGGATACAAAAAAAAGCTTGATGTTTGGGTGCCACATGAATTAACAGTGAAAAATCTAATGGACCGAATTTCCATTTGCGAAATGCTGCTGAAACGGAACGAACTCGACCCATTCTTGAAGCGGATGGTGACTGGCGACGAAAAATGGATCACATACGACAATATCAAGCGAAAACGGTCGTGGTCGCAGGCCGGTGAATCGTCCCAAACAGTGGCCAAGCCGGGATTGACGGCCAGGAAGGTTTTGCTGTGTGTTTGGTGGGATTGGAAGGGAATCATCCACTATGAGCTGCTCCCATATGGCCAGACGCTTAATTCTACCATCTACTGCGAACAACTGGACCGCTTGAAGCAGGCGATCGACCAGAAGCGTCCAGAATTGGCCAAAAGGAAGGGTGTAGTGTTCCACCAGGACAACGCCAGACCACACACTTCGTTGATGACTCGTCAGAAGCTACGGGAGCTCGGATGGGAGGTTTTATCGCATCCACCATATAGCCCGGACATAGCGCCAAGTGATTACCACCTGTTCCTGTCCATGGCGAACGCCCTTGGTGGTGTAAAGTTGATCTCAAAAGAGGCTTGTGAAAAGTGGCTGTCCGAGTTCTTCGCAAATAAGGAGGGGGGCTTCTACGAGGGAGGTATTATGAAGTTGCAGTCTAGATGGAAACAGATTATCGAACAAAACGGCGCATATTTGAACTAAATCCGATTACTGTAACACTTTTTATAAAGCATTGAATAAAGAGCAAAAAGGCGGAAGGGAGATAGTTGACAACCTTATATATATTTTAAATTAGACTGGACAGTTTCAAGTGACTTGACCAAAATATAACTATATGGCGCGAGATTCTGCATATTGCATATATTTTCTTTTATTATAAATTATTTATGTAATTTTCATTAAATTTATGAATGTAGTAGATTTGTTTGATCAACTAAAATTTATGCTCAGGATATAATTTTTACATATAGATTTTCTCATGTAACTTGAGTATTTATCATAAAATGTTCATAAAATTTTGTATGTAGGTTGAGAATGGGAATATATATGGTAACTAATTTTTATAAAGTTCCTAGAAATTAATATCCATATAATAGATTTCAGAAGCCAGAAAACTCTGTGTACTTGGACAATGTGTGGCCATTTCTCATAAAATGTTTATCATGTATGTAGGTTAAGAAACGGATTATATAAGACCTAATATTTGTAAAGTTTCTGTAAATCGATAACCAGAAAAGGTTACACATACAAGTTGACTCTGGTGATTCGAATAATTTTGCTATTTCTCATAAAATTGTGGTCAAATACGTTATACGTAAGTGGAGAGAATGGGATTATAATAAAAACTTCTAGATAATCAATGCAGTTTAACGAGTAAGATTCTAGAAATTTTGCGACTTTTACAATTCTTACAAAATTTTGATCAAATTCTGTATGCAGATTTATAATGGAATTATATCCTACTCACTTTGACCTAAGCACCGATATAAAAATAATAGAATTATGAAAACATCTATCTTTTGTTAATTGCAATAGAATTGGTAAATTGTTATATACTCTCATGTGAAGTAATTTACCAATTTGGTTGTATTGAATGTTTATAAGATGTCATAAACGCCACTTGCAGCAATATATGACTTGCTGCAGTTCCTACTGAACTTATAAATAATCAATACGCAGTTTTACGGATCAGTTTCTTGAAATTTTGGGTCAATTTTTTTAAATATAGATGCATAATGCGATTATAATACGCATGAAGTTCAGAAGAAAACTATATCCAGCGGAATATATATTATGGAAATCTATTTGCTAATTTATCAACTCATTTTAATCAAATTTGATGTAGTTTAGAATGGAATATTTCTGAAAACTTCCATTTTCTTAAATTTTCTAACTTAATCAAAATTGTATGAGAAATGGTCAATTTTTCTGAGATTCCGGAATCAGCTACTAAAACCTCTCAGAATATATATATATTTTTTTTTTGTCACTCTATGAAATTTGCTTATATTATCCTATTCGCCATAAATATATTAAATTATAGCAAAATTGTAAGAGAACTGACCAAATTGTTTAGGTTTACGGAATTTATTCCTGAAACCTCTCAGTAGGAATATCATTTTCTTTTTTTAAGAACTTCATGAACAATGATCACATATCCGCATTCTCAATGTGTAAACTAATTTTGATCAACATTGGAGGAGAAACGACTAAAGTGCACTGGTTTCCATAATCTGTTCCTGAAACTTTTCCTGGGAATCCATTTTTTGGCAACTTAATAAAAATCCTCCATATAATCCCATGTTAAACATGCATTCCAAAGTTGATCAATATTGGATGAGAAATATCAAAATTGAAGAGGTTTCCGTAATCTGCTCGTGAAACCTCTTCTGGCTTTTCGTCTTTCGATGTATCTTACTTTCAATTCATACAACACCAATTTTCCGACTTTCTGGATCAGCCCAGAACATGTAATAAACATCTAGAAATAGTTATTTACAATCAAATCTAATGTCTGTATCAAATTTTGGTCGATATACAATCCATGGAAACTTGATATTCTGCATTTAACTGATCCAGTACCATAACCCGCCATTAGTGGGTCATTTTATAAGCAGTAGGTTGGTGGTTGCTGGAATGCACCTACTTGCGTATGAGAAGGTTATGTTGCAATAGACCTTCAAACAAAGGTTGGATTACTATTTGCATTGTATATTCTAAACTCATTGTTAACATTTTTGAGATCAACGCAAAATAGTACATGTTGATAATGCTATAAAAAGAGTATAGATTGTTTTCACACAATAGTAAATATACAAGTAGTCCAGTATCTGAAGATACCTCAATGTAATACTTATATTAAAACAGTAAAATTATCATTCATTTTTTTTATTAACTTGACAACAGTATTTAAGCTCCGTCTAATTTTATATAATAATTTCTAATCCATACACAGAAATAATACTGAATAAATTAATTAAATTATTATTTTGTCTTTATTTTTATACTTTCAGATTGTCGATGCAATCCATATGGTTCTGTAAATAGAAAATGTAATCGAAGTGGATTTTGTAATTGTCGAATTAATGTAACTGGCCGTACATGTGATAAATGTAAAGATGGATATTGGAATTTGGAATCAGGACATGGTTGTGAAAATTGTAAATGTGATGCAATTGGTAGTCATAATAATACATGTCACATTGGTACAGGTCAATGTAATTGTAAAAATGGTATTGCTGGTTTAAAATGTGATCAATGTGTTGATGGTTATTATGGATTTTCACAAAATGGTTGTAAAAGTGAGTGTGAACTAATTTTTTTAATGTACTCTTTCTTAATGAACACTAATAAAACTAAAAAAACATTTGCTAAATAAATACTATTTTTGTGTAAATAATATATTTTAGAATGTGATGATTGTTCAAATTCACCATATATTTGTGATCCAGATACAGGACGTTGTATATGTCCCATATTAAGTATAGGACATGATTGTCAACAATGTTATCAAAATTCATGGGGTTGGGAATATCGAAAAGGATGCAAAGTATTTAATATTGATTTCAAATTATATAAATTAACTAAATAATAAATTAACTAAAATAAATACAACCTTTCTCTTTTTCTAATTAAGCTTTGCAATTGTGATCACGCTGGTGCAATTGGTCAATCGTGTGATATAAATACGGGACAGTGTATATGTCGAGAAGGTTTTATCGGACGACGTTGTGATAATTGTGCACCAGGTTATTATGGATATCCAAATTGTCAACGATGTAATTGTAACCGTCATGGTACACAATTAACCCGAAGTGGTTTAGGTGAATGTGATGATAGAGGCCAATGTCCGTGTAAGGTATGTGTGTTTGTGTGTGTGTGCTTGCTATGTGTCATGTCATAATGTAATATAATGAATGTAAAAGTGATTTTTAATTTTTACTATTGAAAATTCAGCATTTGGTAACCGGTCTAAAATGTGATCAATGTCGTCAATCTACATTTGGTATATTAATTGATAATCCTGATGGTTGTACAAGGTGTTTCTGTTTTGGTCGTTCACAAGATTGTCAACAAAGTGATTTAACATGGAGCCATATAAAATCATATGGTTCACGTAATTTAAGCGTTGAATATATACCACGTGGCTATGAATATGTTGTGGTAATTAAAGAAGAACATTAAAAACAATTAAAATTTTTATAATTCAAAATTGGTATTGATTTTCTGTCCATTTATAGGTTATACAAATGGAAGGAAGTAAAATATATCGTGAAGACTCTGAAATTAAATTGTTGAATAATTTACAATTAATTCCAAGTTCAACGGGAAATGTGTCAATGGGTTCATCTGTTGCATTTTCAACTCCATTGTATTTTCAATTACCACCGAATTTTTTTGGTGATCGTATTACAAGTTATAATGGTTTCTTGAAATACAGTTTAACCACAGATGGATGTAATGATGTATTAAATGAACGTATTTTAGCAAAATATCCTTTAATACAAATCCATTCGCATAATAATTTTATTATTGATTATTTTGGGGTATGTTTTGTGATAACATAATAAATGTTTATATTGCTAATTGCAATTAATTAATTTATATAATATTATTGATATTATAGCCCGAAATTTATGATACAACGCCAAATATATCGTATGCGGTGCAAATGGCTGAATTGAATTGGCGATATCATTTTAATGGTTTAAATGTGACGCGGGCGATAATGATGAGTGCTTTACAAAATATAAAACATATATTTGTAAGAGGAACATCATGGGCTGATTTTACACAGGTCGTGTAGGTACATTTCCATAAATTATTTTAATAATAATATGTAACAAAATTGTTAATTCGTAAAATAATGTAATTGTAATTGGAAATAATCATAAAATTATTATATTCTGAATTTTTCCAGTATCAGTAATATTACATTAGATTCGGGCATATATTTATCAGGAACCACAAATAATAAAGCGGTTGGAGTTGAAAAATGTAATTGTCCAGTACAATATAATGGAACATCATGTCAAGATCCTGGCAACGGTTATTATCGACGTCGCTTGTATTCATCAAATAAAGATCCTGTTTTGCAAGATTTAATTGGACAAGCTATACCATGTAATTGCAATGGACGTACAGAACAATGTGATCGAGAAACTGGACAATGTCAGGTATGACATTTAGATAATTTATTTATTTTGTATTTGCGAAGACAGCTTGATAATGTTGGTAAAAATGAAACTAGGAATTAATGTACTCAACATAAATCGATATATTTTCAACATAATCTTGTCTTAGCACGATGAAATTTTTACAATTTATTTATAGATCTAGGAGCTCCCTCTGTTTTTCGTTTAAGTGATATCGTTTGGGATATCCTCGGTATGGTTATCGGGCAATACACACACGACATAAACACATTTCACCAACGTCTGTAGGGTCATAACAGTTGAGATATGTGATATTCATCCTATAAATGTCTTGAGACGTTTTAAAACATACAAGAAATATGTTGCAGAGATTTCTTAAATGATATTCCTTGTATATTTAAAATTTTGTCTGGATTATGTCGCGTAAACATAAGCCTCAGCTGCCCAAGAACGATGTATACAGCATCTATGTATGTATTGTGTTTCATATTGACCCCGGTTCATTTAACGGAAAGTACGATTACGTAAATGTTGGCGTTGTGTATGTCTTGTCAATCGGTCCAGTACCCCACCAAATTGAGTAATGCAACCACAATGAAACAACATTCATCCCTGTGAAAATAAATTTCAGTATACAATCCAAATCTACTATATACCTAACGTAACCTTACTTATTTAATGCATGGGACTAAATCGTTCGCCAGCTTGACATTTCTTTATATTTAAAGAGGACAGTTGCCTGCATCGCTGTAATGTACTTGTATTATCTGATAGATGCCCTAGAAATATTAGGAAGAAATCAGCAGCAATTAACAAAGATATTATATAGTGATTTTGAATTTTCTGTTTCAACAAATGACGAAATAATCCGAAATAGATTTTTACCTTCATTATCAAACAGCTGCTGTTATGGAGATAAAATTGAAAACAATTTACAACACACCGTTCTATTTATGATATTTTTAGAATTGTCGTCAAAATACAGGCGGTATAAATTGTGAAATGTGTGCTGAAGGTTATTATGGTGAACCAAATGATTATTATGGGTGTCAACCGTGTCCGTGTCCTGAAACGAATCGTAATTTTGCACGTGGTTGTACCATGAATAAAAATCAAGTCCATTGTATTTGTAAAACCGGTTATACTGGTCCATTATGTAATAAATGTATGATGGGTTATTATGGTCATCCAAATGAAACAAATGGCAGCTGTGTCGAATGTGATTGTGATCCCAATGGGATTGTATCGGATGAATGTCATGAAATTACGGGTCAATGTAATTGCCGAATTGGTGTAACCGGAAGACGTTGTAATAAATGTGAAGAAACACGTTTTATTTTACAAAATAAACAATGCCAAAGTAAGTAATTTACATTTTCTCGAAGTTATATTAACTTTAAAAACACAAAAAAATTATGAATATATCTTTTTTAAATTTTTAGGCTGTGATAATTGTACACAAACATTGCTGGACCGCACCGATGATTTAAATATAATGTTCGACATAGGTGTTAGTCACATAAATCCTGATGGGATACCAGCACCATGGCCTCGACTCTTTGAATTGGAAAACATAACAAATGAATTTGATTTGTATTTAAAAGATTTTTTACTTGCTAAAAATTATATTGAAGATTTTAATGAAGCTATTATAGATAAGGTAAAAAATTATATTTGCATCAAAATCGATATTTATTTATCATTTATTATTCCTTTTCATTTTTATAAATATAGTTACAATTAAAAGCAGATAATTTAATTAAACGTGCAAATACGGTTTCCGAAAAATCGGATCGTGAAAATTTAAATTCTGATATTATTAAAAAGGAATCAATTTTATTATTAGAGAATGTAAAAAATACATTGGATAAAATTAAATCAACTATTCATGTGTTAGATAAATATGGTACACATCATGAACATGTTAATATTCCAGTGGCTGTTAATGAAGCGGAAATATTATTAGATAAAATTAAATCTATATTAAATGATAATGATGGCAATGGATTAGATAATTTAGAGTGTGGTAAAAGTTTGCTCGATGAATGGACCAATACAAATAATATGTTAAATGATCAATTAAATGATATTGTTGACATACGAGAACAGTTAAATGATTTAAATAGGCGATTAGATGATACCATTGATAATGCATATAAAACTGAAAAAATTTTAAATGAGGCTATCGATTTACATAAATTGAATCTATTAAATTATGATAATTTACAGAATATTAATTATAAAATCAATGATTTAAAATCCGATTTAAATGATATATTTAATACAAGTATTATACCAAAAACAGATACATCATTTTCTCAACTAAATGATAATCATGATAAAATTGATCGTGATATTGAAACAATTGATGTATTACGAAAAGTGATTGAAAATCTTTTGAATGAAAATGCAAAAGTACTTAATGATATACGAACTAATTATCAATTAGAGGTAACCGATCATGCAAACGATTTAACGGAACGTGCCAAAGAATATTCAAATATGTTTAAAAGTACAAAAGATGGTGCAGAGGCGGCGCTATTGGCAAGGTATTATATTTTCTTAACAAAAAATGTACGTACATGCAGCGGATAAATGATTTTATATAAAATTAACAGTCTCTCTGCGATGTTGTGCACTTAATCAAATTCAAAATTACTTATATATTTATGGATAATAAAAACACCTTTATATTATTATATATTTTAGTACAGCACATAAAAATATCATTGAAGCTATAGAAGCAGCCAAGGCTGCAGCAAATCATACACACGAAGCTGTGGAAAAAAGTCAAAATGAATTGTATCCCGATGGCAGTGAATCTGTTATTGATAAAGGAATTAAATCTTTAAATAAATCCCTTGCCATTCAAAATGATGCACTGGACGTTAACGATAAATTAAATGGTAAATATATAAAAATCTTATTATATGGTATATATTATAATGTAAAGTTGCAGTTATAAAATGATTATGAAAGTGCATATGCAAATAATAAATAATAATCTTGCAATAAAGGATATATGTTTTGGATATATCGTCGAGTATAATCATAAAATTTTCACACTTTTGTTTTATAGCAAATACCTATCTTTTCGGCATTTCATTGCGTAATTATAATAATGTTAATTCAATTAAATAACCACCTATTTACGGTATTTGTATCTCAGACATTAATTATAATTGTTCTCATTTCAATACACAACCTATAAAATCTTCAACTATTGTAAACTGTCACATTTTTACAGATTGAATTCATCGGTGCATATATAAATACTACGGAAGATATCTAATATATCTAATGGTTGTCGTGACAAAAAGCAAACCATCCTACCACGCATTTCTTGCATCATTTTCTGTTTGAAGTGAAACATATCGTTCTCGTTGAATAGCTGAATTCCAATAACCGTCAAACTTTTGCTTGGGAAAAACCTTAAATTAACAATTACTTGATTGCTATATGCGCCGCAGTCTCGACACCTGCCATATATAGTCTACATTTATATCTTCCTATAAGATTTCCATCCGCCTAAAATGATACCCAAACTTACTATGTGTTCCTCACTCCGTCCTTAGAACCATCATGGTGTTTGTACTTGTACAAAAAATATAAGAGCTAATAATCAAAATACACCCACCATCAATTTCGGAGTATGGTTCCGAACCAGTGCAAGGTTGACTCCTTTCAGCTATATTATTCGGTTTATCATTTTCATCGATCCCGAAACCGCAGAGTACGGTCATTTCGAGTCGAAAACCTATTTATTCTTTGCACACATTCTAAAGCCATATAGATGTACTTATCTTTGTCCGTTCCATGTTCCATATAATCACAACCTTCGGTTATTTAATACAATAAGAATTATATATTTCGACCCACCTCTATATAGGTGATCCAAAACATGTATTAACGTCAACATTCTGAATGAGATTCTTACACTGATTTTGGTAATTCATGTTGGGCCAGGGGTTATATAAATTATAACAATTTATTTTGATGAATCTTATGTTAGTGATGTGCGTTTTGGATGCCATCATTATGTCCACTTTATGTTGTATTAAAAATGTTTTGACTTCTTATGTATGACCCGTTAGGTCATTGGCCATAAAACTATTTTGAGGCGATTAAACATTAAGTCATTTTCGTATCAAGTGTAGTTGGAAAATTGAGCATAGTAACCATTTGTTCCATGACTTCATAATCTGTTTAAGTTCAATGTGTAATTTTATCTCATTACTTTTAAGGATCTTTAATTCATATTTACATTTTGTTGAACTATTATTTTCAATTATTGGAACCCCCACAATAAATAATAACGACTTCTGCTAAATCTTGAGTCATATAATCGAATCTGTTGGTAACACTAATTTCTTGAGAATTTCCAAACCGGTGTTTCTTTTTAGGTTTAATTTCTTCATTTTTTCATGTCAATTCCAAAGATTTAATTCCCAGTATCCGAATTGAATGACATGTACTGTAACCACTGCACCACTGTATCACATAAAAAACTAATACAATAATGTGTTATTGTTTTTGATGTATGCGTTCATAGTATTGTCTTTGGTCGTAATACATTGGGGTGATTATTCAGCCAAAATATACGTGTTCATTTACACATACACATTTAGGAAAATCGGAACTCGGTCAAAGTAACAGCGAGTTAATAGCAGTGTATTGTTATTTCGCGGATATTCTAGTAATTACACTTGCAAATCTATTGTGTAACGCATTATTTCACATGAAAATACAATTTTGTAAATACGCTTATGTAAACCGATCGTGTATAATTTATCTGAATTACCCCAATTATTATTAGATATACCTATAAAAATACTAATTTGTTCACAATAGCTTTTTATAATTCGCTGACTGTATTTTAATTATAAATATGTACTTTTCGTGGAAGAAAATGTTATTTAAATTGGATATAAATTTAATGCCATCGTAAACTTTTCTCAGTTGTTTATTTATAGTATTATTAAATGTTATTACATATTAAAATATGTATAATGAACAAAATTAAAGTAATACAATATCGCTTATCTACCGCCGCACTACTAATACATACATTATTAAAGTAATTTCATTATAAAATCATATATTTTTATAGCATAAACAAACTTTAAAACCATAATAAATTGATTAGAAAATGTCACGAACATCTTGAATATAAAACGCAACCTTTATATATGTACTAGTTTTCCCATACATCTTTTTATAGATATGGTACAATATATCCATGCATGCATTTGCATAATAAAATGAATGCTAATTGTTTATCGCAGGGAATAATATAGGAAATAATCTATTGCATGTTGTTTATATATTTATGTCTAAAGCATTTACATTACAACTAATTGTTTACAAAAAATAATGCCATCGATTTTTACTAATTATAAAATCATATAATGTCAATTATTTTATTTATTTTAAAATACCCAACATGGAAAATATTATTATCATAAAAATATATTTACTATTACTTTTTATCATAACTGCCGTTGAAAGTGTGGCAATAGTTGCACGTTTTTTGTCATTCAAATATTTACTATTGTAATTTGTACTGGGGTTTACAACAACCGTATCATTTTCGCCCAAAAAGTTATGGAAATAACTCTGGTTGCCTTTTTTTTTACATCTTATGGATATATAAAAGAGCTACTCGGTGACGACGTCTTCGAGTTATCCCACAAAAGTCTGTTGGATACGTAATCAGTATATGTGATATGTTCAATAAATGACTCTCGAGCAAACAGAATTCTGAGAAATTATATTGCAGAAATATTCTCTGTGCATATTTTAAGTTTTGTCTATGTACAGGGTATATGTCACGTGACTCTCTACTTCGACAATATCATCAGTGTTCAACAGGAATGTTTTATGTATATTGAGGAAATTTGGAGTTTTATTTTTTCAAAATCGAACATCTTTGAAATATGGCTTTGTGCGCTGTTCAGAGATTAGCCTAATATCAACGCACTACACAAATACAACATAATTATTCACTATTCACCAATAAGTTACTCCAAGTGGATCATATGGTATCTATTAGACATTCATTATAGTCAAGTTGGTAAATTATTCTGCATGTTGTTTGGTATAATAACATTCACCAATTGGACTACAAAAATCGAAATATTAATATTTCCTTAATTCCATTATTTAGCTGTGTGACTGATTGGATATTGGCCAAATTCACACATATTCAAATAAGATAAATTTATGAATTATTATAGGCTCACATACCGAGTAATTTGCCAACTTGATTGTAATATTTCTCTTAAGATGACGCTTGGCAATACATATATAGCCCACTCGCTGGGGCACGATTATAGGACAGCCATAATGGGCTGACGTATATGAGTGAAAAAAATGATATGTCCAGTAAGCAGCAGATTCCACCATATCTACCATATTCTATATCTATAATATATTTCTGGGTTATTCTCATGGATAATCCTATAGGAATATCACAGAAATATTACAGTATTTCATAAGGATATCATGTGGAAATTTTCTGAAACCTAATAATTCTATATTCATATTATAATCATGCGGTTCGAGTCTTTGCTAAATAAAATTTTCATTGTTCTAAATGTGCAGTTATCGCTCCCATTTTACGGTTTATAATATTTTTAATTTATTTGTAAAAAATTCAACGAATTTGGTAGCATTTTGTGAACATATACTGAATAATATTCATAATTATTGATTCTTTCCCATTTAATACTACAGCATTTAAATATCTATTAAATGACGAACATTATAAAATATTTTCTTAACTCGTAACTATGTTTTTTTCTTAAAAAATAACTATACACACAGATCTTGAAGATACATTAAAAAGTCATAAAAAAATCGTTAACAATATTGAAAATACGATATGGCAAAGTGGTTTAGGAAACAATAACATATCATCAACATTAAATAATTTATCGAATAATGCTACAATGAAAATAATAGCTGATACTTTTGATACGTCAGGAAAAGTTTCCGACCAAATGAGAGAGGTACATATAAAATATAATATTAACAATATATTTAGTATAAATCTTCATTTTTAGTTAGATTATAGCTTTATTGGTAATGATTTAATATATATATATATATTTACATGTGTATAGGTTCGACGTGAAGCTGTTAACATAAATAATGATGTTTATAAATTAAAAATTAAATTAACAAATTTAGACCCACATTGGGATACAAAATTGGGATTGGCAGAAGAAAATGGTAAATTAAAAATAATTAAATGTGTTACCGAATTTATAGTTTCAAATTTTCAATTGACAAATTTGTAAATGTTTTAATTTTTTTTTTCGGATAGTATCAACATCTTTAAGTAATATTCGTACAGCAAATAATACATTAAGTAATATTGAAAGTATTTCAATGAAAAATAGTGAAAAATTTCAAAAATGGAATGATACAATTGGTTTACGTTTACAAGAACTTCGTGATAAAATTGCACAAGCACGGCATGCTACTGAAGGAGTAATATATTTTTAATTTTATAATTTTGTGTTTATAATTTATAATTTTTATATATATATTGAAAAATAGATACGTGTATCATTACAATCAAATGTTACATCAAATTGTGTACGTTCATATATACCACAAACAGTTGGTCTTACAACATCAACAACAATAAAAATGTCAATTGCATTACATACGGAAAATATTAATACACCATTGTTATTTATCCAAGGTGAAGAACAAAAATTTATGGCCGTTGAAATGGTAGAACGTCGCATACGTTTTGTATGGAATTTAGGCGGTGATACCGGCATATTAACCTATCCGATAGAATTAAAAACACGTGATCCAAAGTATGATGATGCATGGTATCATATAGAGGCAAATCGTATAATGAATTTAGGCAGTTTAATTGTACGTCAAATGAATAATAATGGTACATTGATTGATACGAATGATGTAAATGGTGTGACCGGATCAGATTATACACGTTTTGTAATAACACAAAATGATCGAATATGGATTGGTGGTGTGCCCGGTGATATTAAACCAATGGAATTAATTAATAATACAGTTGGTCTGGGTGTTGTTCTCCATCAATTGTCTATCGATGAGAAACCATTAGGTTTATGGCATTTTGTACACAGTGAAGGTGAATGTATTGGTGGTATGTTAGGTGCACATGAAACATCGCCAACATTAAATGCACGTCAATTTAATGGTATTGGTTATGCAATTGTTAGTAAACCGAAACCAAAACCGGTTAAACGAAATGTATTTTCATTTCAAATGACCTTTAAAACGTTTGATGAAAATGCATTATTATTTTTAGCTGTCGATGCAATAAATGTAATTGGTTTTTTTTTTTTTTTTTGTGATCAATATGTTCCGTTTTTTCGTGAAACATTTAACAAACTAATTTTATTAATTTTAGAATCGATCAGTTTCATTAACACTTCATGAGGGGAAAATTGTTTTTCGCATTGATTATGGTGATGAATCAAAATTAGAAATAAATACAACAAATAAATATAATACCGGAACGTGGATAAGTGTTGCGGCCGCACGTCAATTTAAACCAAAAGGAAATACAGAAGGTGGTACATTATCGGTAAATAATGAAGAGAATAAAAATGGTGCGCCAACTGTACCAATTACGGCCAATTCATTACCAGATTTATCGAAGGCAATTTATTATCTTGGTGGTGTACCTCCAGGTAATTCAATCATTTTTATTTACAGTAAATTATTTTGATAGGGGTTATCCAACGCGACCGATGACGACTCCAGAACTTCGTATTATAAAATGAATCTTCCTTTTAAAAATTATTGTAAGAGTTTAGTTTTACGGTTAATAGTAAAGGTTTATAATTAAATAATAAATTGAGTACAACTAATATTTCAGAACATTGTCACAAAGACATTACAAGGATATTTTATGAATTTATGCATGTTAAAAGAAAGTATTGTCATATTAAAAAAAAAAAGGGTATTCAACAGCGTGTTCTATTTTGTGTACCAACTCTCAGCAATATTGTTGAAAAGGAATAGACTGACAATATTGTGCGATCTGTCTCTCGTTCATCATTTATTCGTCCGGTGCCATATATGCACAGTTATATCGGTTTTCAGTAATTGATTAAGATGCGGTATTATGGACTGGATAAATTTATAGACATGGCAACTGGCTTTAGAGGAATAGTATCGACTGTTATCCAGATTGGGTGGTTGCATCTGCATTGCTGGCTATAACCAGGCATAAATTAAGATTTATTATGGGAGTATTATATGTCACAAAATTCTATAAGTATAAGTGTGTGTGTCTTTTTTTATAAAAATGGATTCAGTCACATGAGGTGTTGGTAGCAATTATCAAATGTTTACTGTATATTTTTAAATTTCGTACAATTATCTAATTGTTTGTGTTTTTCTTTTAGGTTTTAAGTCGGGTATAACAAAAGCACCCGGTGCAGATCATGCATATCTTGGTTGTATGAAAGATATTCAAATAAATGGTGAAACATACGATCCATTAGAAAGTCCATCATTTTATGGTGTTGAGTCTTCATGTAAAGATACAATAACAAAGTATATAATCAATCTATTGTTTATATTTATCTGTAATTGATGAGCATTAAAATCAATTATTATTTCATTTATAGGGCTGGTTTTTATGGTAACGGTTATGTTGAATTACCTGCACATTCACTATTAAAAAATGCAAATTTTGGATTTGTATTTCGTACATTAAAATCCAAAGCATTATTAATGTTATCAGCGTATCCACCAAGTGTGGCCGAAGACTATGATGAATCAGATATACGTGGAAATTATTCAGTTTCAATTATTGATGGTAAAATTGTATTATGGTTAGATGCGGGTCGTGGACGCATTGAATTGGAATCTAATGTAACAGTAACGGATGGTGAATTTCATGTTTTAAATATTAATAAATCTGGACGTAAATTTGATTTACGAATTGATGATGACTATCAAGGAAGCATTAGATTTCCAATACAACCGTTTGCAATAAATATGCCAAAAGATTCGGGTGGTTTTTATGTTGGCGGTGTACCAGATTATCCCGAATTTGAATCAGTAGCACCAACATTTGATTCATTTGAAGGTGCCATCAAAGATATTGTGTTCAATAATCGTACAATTTATTATAATGATGTAATAAATTTTACAAATGTTCAATTGGGACGCAACGGGCCAGCCATGGGTTTTCATAATAATATGAATAATATATTTATGAAAACTGAACCAATTGGTAAAGGTTTTACAGCCGCTCCGGAAGGATGTCATCGGGTAGGTTTTTATTAATTATTAATTTGTATAATTTTAAATATACACATATGCTTTTCTGTATAATTAGTCACTATCATCATGTGTGTGTGTGGGTATTGTGTTTAGTCAAGCATATTATTAGTATATTTACGGTGTAATTTTAATATATATTTAGATTAGTATCATGGTATAAAGATATAATGGTATGATATTTCGCATGGTTGTTGCTATATATCTTTCTAATTTTAATACGCGTCACATGCATGGTAAAATTTTTATATTTCATACAAATATTGTATGATTTTATATTAAAATGGGAACCATCTGAGGTGTAGGTGGTAGACTGATTCAAATTTTTCCAGATTGTAGTGTTTATCATAATAGAAAACACTAAATTTTGCTTAAAAAGTGGGTAACTTTGCAAGAACTGACTTTAATTTTTAAAAATTTACTCTTTATTAGATGAGTGCAGAAGGTCTTCAGCTTTATTCTGAGCTACAGTAATTCAAAATGGGGTGACCCAGGCCAGTGATATTGCTATGCATAATTGGTTTTTTTTTTTGGTACGAGGAGTCTAAAAATGATGTTCGTTTAGGTCAAATTAAAGGACTTTCTCCAAGTGAAAATTATTAAAAAACCTGTTTCTTAAAAAGTTATTCACAATTCTTCACTTCTGATACACTGTGTCACCAAAATCAATTAATTTAGAGTTTTTTTTTTTATGGTATGTAACATATTTTAGGTAGCTATTTTTTCCAACTTTAAAAATGATTGTGGTACTTCGGGTACAATAATTACAGATTTTCATAAAATGTTATGTGTTTTACACGTTCGTAGACGCAGTCTCATTACTCCCACTAAACTGAAAATGAGGAAAAATTAAATATCTGTTTTCTATTATGATGAGTACTACTACTACTACTACTGCTGCTGCTACTGCATGGGATTAAAACCAAAATCAAAACTACGCTAGCACCCCTTTTCAACGGACATATCTGCAGCTGTAGTCTTCAAATCCCGAACTTTAAATATCTTAATATCACAGTTCACTCCAGCTAGCCTTAGGTCTTTCGGCTCTTCTTTTTCCTTCTAGATTACGTGATTTTATTCTATTTATTTTGATTGGTTCGCCGTACAACTTATCTATTTCAGAATTATATCTTCGTGACCAACCACTATGTTCTTTGACGGGATCAAATATGATGAGTACTACAATCTGGAAAAATTTCATTGGAATTTATTGGCTACCACACCTCAGCTGGTTAAATTTTTTTTCATATGAAATCACACAATATTTGAATGAAATATCTAAATTTTATAATGCACGTGAGTGACACGTTGATGCGCAGTATAAAATCAAAAAATGAAGCTCACAATATCATACCTTGTTATTTCTTTAGAGACCATGGATTAGTATCATATAAAAACATTCTATGCTTTTGTTATTCTCTATTGCTTTTTCATTTAGTTAAAACGTTAAATTCTCGTACTAACAATAAGTAAAAATTAATTCATATGTTTTCTTTCTATGGTAGGACAATTCTATGGAGTGTATCTAAAGGAATTGTCATCGCATAAATAACCAAAATATAAAAAAACCAATTAAGAATACATTTTTTTTTTTTTTCAATAAATGATAGATTCAAAAAAAAATAATTAAACAATTAAAAGAAAGAATATTATTTGTAATTAAATAATGTATTTTCTATATTTTGTAAATATATACGATTAAATTAATTTATAGATTAAAATTAATAATAAAATAAAATTAAAATTAATAGATTTTTTTTTTTTTTTTTAATAATAATAATTTAATTTTAAACACTTAAATAATTTTTTTTTTTCAATGCTTATTTAATGGTGATTAACTCATTTATTAATTTATTAAATTAACCTAACAATAACAATAATAATAATAATAATATCTTATATAGATTTTAAGTTTACATTACTTATGTTACTATTATTAATTATTTTTTTCCAAATTTAATTTTAGTTTTTAACGTTAAATATTTAAAGTTAAATAAAATTTAAGCCAAAAAAATTGTTAATTAAATTGAAATTATATAAATAATTAAAAACAGTTAAGTGTAACAATTAACACGGGATCTCGATTGAATGTTTATTTGCGTCTTGCTTCAAATTTTATATTAACACTTTTTCTATTTTTTTTTTATAGACTCGCTTGCATTTTGCTTCTTCTTTGGTAAAAGTTTGTCAAAAAGAGAAGATGCGAGCGTGTTCCGCAATATGAAATAGATTTTGTATTTTGTAATTTGTATAAGATTAAAAAAAATTAAAACATTTGATGGTACTACAATTAACCGTGCGTTTTGCGGAGAACGCTGCTTTTACAAATATGTAGTTTTTTGTGTTCGCGAATAATCGCACGGAAACACATAAATAAAATAATTTCACTAAAATTTTCATGGCATTCTTATTTATAAAAGAAATAGAATTATAAAATAACAAGTATTTGAAAGTTGAAACTTTTTTGTGGTAGACTTTTTAATTATAAAAAAATATCACCGTAATATTTTGGAACTTTTAGCATCTGAATTGGGGCAAAGTACCCTATTTTGTTTAATAATTTTAAAATTAATTCAATAAAGTTATGGTTTTTTTTTTAGATACGGCAATGAAACTCGGTACACATATCTTCAAAATGGTGGTTCATGGTATCGATTTTCCAGAATTTTCATAGAAACTGCGATGATATTAATCCAATTTGAACATACAAATGAAATTTCATCACTATCAGTTAAGAAATGACTAATCTATCAAATTCCTGCAGTAAGCTGGTGTGAAAAGTGGTTCAATCTATCGATTCTTTGGGATTTTGATAGAAATTGATGTTTGATTTCATTAAAATTGGTTAAGAAATGAACAATTTATCCGATTCCAATAAGCTGTTGTGAAAGGAATTGGGGCTATCGATTCTCCAGAATTTTCATTGGAACTGTTCATATAATCCCAACTTGAACATATATATGAAAGTTCATCAAAATTGCTTAAAATAATAACCAACTTACTACCAAATTGCAGAAATATTTTGTCAATCACTTTCCAATGGTTGTTAATTTTTCAGAAATCTATTTAAACGTACTCATACAAAATCAAATTTTGATTAGATGTACTGAGTTTCATTGGCATCATATCTGAGAAAATTCCATAACTTTATTGAATTAATTTTAAAATATATTAAAAAATATTGTACTTTAGTACAATTACGATCCCAGGACTTCCAAATTATTAAGGTGATAATTGTTTTATGTTTGTATTAAGAAGTCTACACTATAGAAAGTTCCAATTATATAAGATACTTTTTATTTTATGATTCTATTGCGTTCAAAATATGGAAGTTATGAAAATTTTAGTGAAATGATATCATTTATCACGTGCGATAATCCCAACGCAAGAAAAAAAAATCCAATCGAGATCTCGTGTAACCAACAACACACCACAATATATAAGCGCACATAACTGCTTAACTTGTATGATTAACTATTTAGGCATCTATTATTTAATTATAGTATAGATAAATTATTGAAAATTAACATAATATATAAATTGTAGTTTAAAAACGTCATCGCAATCTTTAATAAATTTCACACCAACAATTAGGCTATGTTTCTACTGGGAATGATTAGCACATTCATACGTGTATTATTGGTTGAAATTATGAATTATATATATGGAAACATCTAAAATTTGTATCACTCTAGTCGACTAGTCGTACACATGTTAAATATTTTCATCTAAAATACATACTTTTAATCAATAATATGACACATCAGATCCTGTCAAAACATAGCCACAGGCAATATTATCTATATATTACTACAAAAAATATATCTTATAAGTGGCGTTGCTAAAACTTGTGATTTTAATTATTTATTTTTCTTTCTAATTTTCATTTTGTTTTGTAAGCAAAGTTTATTTCTCTGTAAATTTCAAACTAGTGTCGCTAAATGTGTTGGTTCCCATTGAACGAAATGTCATGAAACCTAGACCGTTTTTTTTAAGGTCGGTGCACACAATAAATAAATCAATTAGTAGCAGATGACTCTACGGTTTCTATATAATAATAAAGTCATTTTCATTATTTCTGGGACAGAGGGTGTACTTGGTCACCACATAATAAATATTTATAGAATAAAAAACATAAAAACTGTTATTTATATTTAAATTAAATACTCACGAAACGCATTTCGCTCATTACATAGCATTATCAAACTACTGAAATTATTATTTATGTCAAGATTTTGTTTCACAGGATGTAACTCAGGAGGTGATGTTGCCCCAATATATTCGTTTATGAATTATTTAGTGTTCAAGTGATCAGTTCAAATGTTTCCTATCCTTTTAGCAATAGCATGCATGAATCTTCCAATTATTTTCTAAGTACAGATGATTTTCTGATTTCAAATGTGTTGAAAAAAACGTTGAATTATCTCTTTTCATGTATGCTTCTTCAACTATTACATTGAAAGATCTGCCTGAATGATTATTGATAAAGAGAAGATAAAGTTTGGAATGATTAGACACTTGTACATTTAAGAATATTTATTGTGCTAAAATGAATTTATTAGAGAAACATCACCTCTGTGATAGAAACTGTTGACAATATGATAACGAATATTAATTGTTTCTGTAACTTTGCGTGTACATGAGCGAAACATGTTTTGCACTATTTAAATGTAAATAAGAGTAATAATTATGTGATTTATTTTTAAAATATATATTTTGTAGAATTGTGATTAAATTATATGAAGTGTAAATGTAATTGTTTAATTACACCTTACGAAAATTTTTAGATTAATTCGATAAATATATTACTTTAATTATTGTTTTTCAACCAATACAATCGTCCATATATTATTAAATTTAGGTTGGCGTATATTCGTATGAACCAAATGCATTTAAATTTGGTGATGGACCACAAAGTCATTCGGTTATAAATATTCAAACAAGACATTTATGGAAAAAAAATTTTAATATACAATTTGATTTTCGTACATTTTATCCTGATGGTGTATTATTTATGGCACCGGTAAGTATTTATAATTTATTATATAGTTAAAATGACAATAGATTATTTATAATTTTAATAAAAATCAATTGAATTTTTATGTGTAGGGTACGCGACAAAAACAAAAACATTTTATTGGTCTAATTTTACGTAATGGTAAATTAAATTTAATTGTACGTGGTCGTAAAAAACAAGAAACAATATTCAATTCGAAAAAATTAAATGATGGCCAATGGCATCACATAATATTAAATAGTGTAAATAGAAAATTACAAATGGGTGTCAATGGACCGCCAACCGTAATAAAACAAACAATAAGTACAATCAATAATAATAATAATAATAATAATAATAATATTTATAATAACAACAATATAAATAATAATAATAATAATAATAAAAATACAAATAATACTAATATTGGAATAATGCGTATACCAAAGAAATTTAATGCAGCTAATATGATGTATATTGGTGGTATATTAGATGGTGGATTACCATCATTACCACTTGAATTATTATCAAAATTAGAACAATTTAAAGGTTGCATACGACGTTTTCGTGTTAATAATTCAACACAAGATTTAGCAAAACCGGGTCGTCATAATCATGTTGGTCAATGTTTTCCACGTGTTGAAAAAGGTTCATATTTTCCCGGTGATGCTTATGCCATTTACAGTGAGTACAGTCTACAATAATAATGATTTTAAATAGAAATTAATATTTATTTATTTTTTGGCTCCAAAAATATATAGAACGTAATTTTCATGTTGGAAAATATCTTGAATTAGAATTTGAGTTTAGAACGTCTGAATTAAATGGTATATTATTAAGTGTTGCGGAACCAGTTGGATTTCCGGCATTATCAATTGAAATGAATAATGGAAATGTAATTAAAATATTTTCTTTATACATTTAAATATTTTCTTTTGTATTTATTTATAAAACACATATATTTATATCGTTTTTTATAGATTGTTATTTCATGTGATCTTGGTGATGGAAATCCATTCCGTGCATCCACAAGTTTTTCATCAAAATTTGCATTATGTGATAATCGTTGGCATAATGTAACAGCTATGTATGATTCAGAACAAATAGCCTTAAGAATTGATAATAAAACGTCAATAATACAATGGGCACACAATCGTATATCCGGTAAAGTTCATACAAAATCACCGTTATATATTGGTGGAATACCAGGTATGTATTTTATAGTTAAGCTTTACCCACTGTAAAATGACTGACTCACATGCATGGTGTAACAAAAAAAAAATTGTTACTATCGTCGAGGAATTTAAATATTAGAAATTATTTATGGATTTTCCTTTTGTACCTCATTTGAACTTTTTGGTCAAAATTTGATGAGTAACGGTGAAAATGTTCAGGTTTCAGTAGGATATTTTCTAAACTTTGACTGTGTTGGAATGTTGTTTATTAATTATTATATACAAAGTATACGTGTGTTTCGTCACGCACAAACGTTGATGCTATATTTTTCTATATACCAACTACCTTACTTTAAATTTAAACATTTTGAAGTTAAAATGATCATTCCATTTCACTGATCTTACTATTCGTAAAGATTTCTTTCTGTTTTCACCATAGTATGGTTCATGGTTGATCTTGGTTCTGGCACAGTGTCTAGTTATGCGCCATATCGCTGCCAACGTTACCATTTCTAACCTCATTACTGCAGGACATAAAGTATACTATAGGATTCGTTGAATTCAAAAATTTGTTACCTAGTTGATTATAGTGATATGCCAATTCCTCATGACCCAATTGCGATTCGGTTAGCCGTACTGGCGTAGCTATTAACATTTTTTTTTATTCTTTCTAACGCTTGAGTCTGATCCCCTAAACATATACTTACACCCATTCTACACATTTCCGTTTAACAATAATTTTTTTAATGGGTAAATTATTTCTGTCGGAGTTGGCACAAATTTTGCAAAACTCACGTGACCGAAACCATTATCTTTTCTTTTAAAAAATTTGTATTTATCTTTATTAAGCATTATGCATACACAAGAGGCTTAAGCTACTCTTTCACACGAATAACTTGGAACTCACCTTGGAACACCATTAGCGTGTAATAAAATATCGTCCATTTACCACCTCTACAACATGTTATGTCTTCATAATTTATTCTTACTTAAATTAGTAGAATCACGATACATATACGTGTATACGTTTTTAGCAATTACAATGGTCGACAAAATCGACGTAACACATCTTTGTGATACCTCATATTCTCATTTCTATCTGTAAATAAGCATTGTGTTTCACCTTTACATTTAAGGAATTTAATGTAATCTAATTTTTATAATTTTGTATGTACAGGTATACAATACCTGTGTGCTATTCTGTTAACCCTTAACTTCCATAATATTCAGATTTCGGCTACATTGCATTTAAATACAATCATAATAGTATCTATATCTATATAGAGTTGAATCGTGCAGTAAAGTCTTTTTACACAAAATATTATTATTTTCCTATATGAGATGTGGTCATAATAAATATGGATTCATGGATGTGTTCGCCCACCCCCGGTGTGCTTTAAGACCTTTTCCATTTCGATATAAGCATAGAAGGAAATTGGTAAAATAATTGAGTGGGTAGCGTGTTTGGCGAAGAAGTTGTGGCGGATGGATTATTGAGGTTTGGTTGCTAGGTTGGATAGTGAAATTTCAAAGCTCTGTGTTACTAGAAGTTAGGTGATAGAGAATACAGGTAAGACAAGAGTTAGGAGACATTAGTTTTGTAACTGCCGACTTTTGGGAGTTATTAATAAGGTGAAAGTAATATATAAATAATTGATACACTGAACATTAAAATCAATACAAAATACTAATCTGTTATATGACAAGGTGATCGTAATACATAAATTCACCAACATTCACAACAATTTATTCCCCTCTTTACGTCCACTATACTAAAATTTAGGACTGTATTGTTGGGTAAAGGTGATTTCAGCATCATTTGAATTTCCTGTATGTTAAGCAATCCAAAGTCTTTGTGAACGAATCTGGTTAATATATTGTTTATAATTTTAAGTGGTCTGTGTGGTTGCTAGGTTCATTTTTTCAAAGACAAAGATCGGGCTTTTTTTTTTATTGTTAATGTAATAATTTAAAAAGAATTGTTTAACAACTTCTTTTTAACAATATAGATACAGCACCAAGTGGAACACTATTAAGTCGTGAAAATTTCAAAGGATGCATACGAAATGTTGCCATACATAATGAATTTAAAGATTGGACCGATATGGATGATTTACATAATGTATTACTTAGCGAATGTTTAGCAATTAATTAATTTAATGAAAAGAAAGTAAAAATCAAATATTTATATTATTAATTTATTTATTAAAAACTAAACTAAAAATCTCTATTGGATTATTTTCTAATTTATCGAAAAATAATTATCAAAAATAAATGTGTTCATTGTATATAGAATAATAGAAAAAAAAATGTATTGAAAACGTAATGCGATATAATTTTTAAATCCTTTTCCTCTCATTTATTATGAAAACAATATTATTGTAATTTATGAAAGAAAAACCATAATTGAAATTAAATTATTAAAATGTCAAACTATTAATTAAATATGCATAGACACACACACATATGACGGTCTCAAAACGGAAAGTACATGCTTGTTTGCTATTTGGATGTATACAGTTTCCTAATACAAAATTCTAGTTCTCACCACAAATGATCGATTGCCTTCAGATCTGGTGACTGAGGATTATAAAACTTTTTTTTTATTTTCGTATGACATTCACAATTGTTACATGTGGTTTTATTAGTATTGTTTTAATTTGTAATTAAAATGAGAATATTCCACGATGCGTCGACATTGTTGAACTTTGTTCTGGTATGTTCGAAAGACTTTATGTGTGCGTATCCGTAAAATCATGTGTAGCGTTTGACGAAAACATTCAAAAATAAGGCTTCTTTTTTTTACGAAGAATTACAAAAATTATACGTTATTACAAGTAGTTAGTCCGTCGACACTTTTGTACATATTAATTTAATAATTTTCTATTATTTTTATGAATTTAGTACGCTTAACAATATAATTAATTAATTAATTTTTTATTTATAGAAAATCATTGAAAATTTTTATACATTTATTTATTTATAATTATTTTAATAATAAACTTATTTCTATAAATAGAATTTAAAAAAGATAATAAAATGTACTATGTACAATTTAAAAATTTTTAAATAAACTTATGTGTTTATGTACAAATTTTTAATACAAAGAAAATAAAATATTTTAATAAAAAGTGGTGACCTAATCAGCAATCAATCAATTAAAAAAACTTTGGTGATTTTTAATATATTTACATTGTAATAATAATAATAATAATAATAATAATAATAATAATAATATTTTCTGTACAATAACTATAAGAATTAAATAACAATAACAATAATATAATAAATAATAAAATGAATATATGTTATTGCTGTAAATAAATAAATTATATTTTTAATAAATATAAAATTAATAAATAAAATATAAAGAATAAAAAGGTCATAACTTTCCTTTTCAATGTGCATTTATAGTAAATTTTCAATGTTAATCATTCATATTCATTTAATTTTTAGTAAATTATTAATTTTTAAATATAAAAAGAAAAATAAATAAATTAAAATAAAATAAAAGTAATAAAAATACATTTACATTTTTTTACATTTACTCGTATTTAAATGTGTGTCGCGTCATCTATGTATGATAATATTATATTTTGTATATGCATAAAAATTAAATATTAACTTAATTATAAAAATAAATGAAATTAAATGAAAACGAAAATAAATGTAATTGTTAATATTTCTTTTTTAAATGATCTCATTATAATTAATTTATGTGGTACATATCCAAAATGGATTAAATAATCAAATTAAAATATATAAAATTATTTATATTTTAGATTTTGTACGTAAAATAGACATTTCGGAGAAAGCGGTGTGGTGAAAATATAGAAGGTTTATGAATAGGATAGGTGGGCTAGTATATTAAATATATTTATTTATGCTGGAGCCATCTATATTTGAAATAAAATACACAAAAATTTTAGCCGTGAGAAAAAAAATAACTTGACATTTCGACAATTTTTTTTTATTATGAAACAAAAGTCATTACTCAACACTCACTCTCATCAAGGCATAAATTCATCAATTCAAGAAAATAAAAATATGTTGGTATTGTTGGTCATTTTGAAGCGGAATAAAATTGAAAATATTGTAAGTATAAATTTAAATTAATAGAAAAAATATTATTAATATTATATTTTTGTAAATCATTATATGAATAAGTGAAAAAAAATAAGTTCTTATAATATTCAATAGACCGGTAATACAATACCAACATTAGAGATGAATTCTGTGAAAATATATTTCAGTGGATTGCCAAAGATTTATCACAAAACAAAAACTGAATTATTACAACGTACAAATAATACAACAAATTCAATATTTTAGTGCTGTATAAAATTGTAAGTATAATTTATAAAATATTCCAAACATAAAACATCTTTTAGTTTAATCACTTAATGTATAATTGATTTTATATTCGGCTTTTACGTCGAATGAATGTCAATCATTAACATTATAATCATTTCCAACAACATCAGAAATTATTTTAAAATACTACTGATTTCATAAATTAATTAGGAATTGTTTTTTTTATTTGATTTATTGATAACAAATCCTTATGTATTTATTGTTTTGTGTAACATGATTTGTATCTCCATTTGATTACAATAATAAAACATTTAATACTTCAGTCATCGACATAGAAATACAACCTACATGACTTCAATCCAAATGCTTCATGTCTATACCAATTACAATTAAATTTCATAAACATTTTTTCACGTACGATTGTTGTAATTTTGCAGTCAATATTATATTTGTCACATTATTGTCATCTGCTAATAACTAATAAAAAATTTAGTATATGATTTGAATCTAAATTTCTGAATTGCATATATCAATTTGCTTACAGAAAATGAATGATAATGTGAAAATGTTTAATATTCACAGAAGTATTTTGGTGTGATTTTAAAATCATTCTAGAAATTTAAACTAATATACCAAATTTCATAAACATTTCATGAGATATGACTAAGTTATCCATATTCCAGAATCTGTTTCAGAAATTTGTATTAGGTATCGATTTGCAGGAACATTATAAAAATTAATCGTATATTCCCAGTCGCAAGCTACACACCAAATTTGGATGAGAAGCTACAAAATTACAATTATGCAAGCAAATATTCATGAGAATCCGGCAGAATAATGATCTTATTCGTATATGCGGATTTTATAAATATTATACATCAGAAGTGAGAATTTCATCTTGAGAATTTTGGGCTCATAGAAAAGTTTTATTAATTATTTTATTATTAATTTCACATTATCAAACATCATCAATTTCAATAGTATCCAATTACAATAATTATAATAAATTCCAGAACCGAAGTTCAACAAATTATGTCATCACATGTATACACAAAATTCTGAAGTTGAACGCTTATAAACTATTTATTTCGATAACAACGCAACATTATTGGTTACGGTGATATGTATGTTTTATTTAAAATAATTATATATAATAACTGTGTAAATCAGATTTATTTAAAATAAATTCTATCAACAACCAGCTATTAATTTAGATATGGATGACTTTTTATATTATTTCGCACTTCAGCAGTTGTGTCACCAATAAAACAATATAACAAATGAAATTCAATTTCATCTAGCGATGTTTTCATTGATCCAATGAATTTACAACTACAATCAATTGAATTTATATTGAATTCTCACACACATCATCTTCAATTACAATATTTTCATCACAAATTAAACAAAGATAATACTTTTATCAGAACCAAAGGTAAAATCCCATAAATTTTGTATTTATTCCATATTTATATTTAATATTTATTAATATTTAATTAATTATTATTATTTATATTACAGATTACAACTTTATGAATGTAAATGTATATTGTTGAAGAGTTAGAAATCAATATTATAAGATATTTACATCAATTGCAGTACACAATCAATATATTAGACATTAAGGCGTGATTTACATAAATAACAGAGGTGGGTGTCAGTTAATTAATTTTTATACAAGTCATCATTGTATTAGCATCGCTATATATTAAACGATTGTTTGGCAATTGTCGAAAAATTAATATTTCTTTAATTTTTTTTATTATTATTTTAGAAAAGTGAATAGCCCATAGTAGTATTTTGTGAATAGGTATTATTTATCCTCTAATTAACGTCTAACAAATAGTAACTCAACAGAAAAATTGTCGATTCATTTACCACGGAAACAACTACTTACTAAACTATAAATCTGCCTAACATATATGTATAATTCTGATGGCATCTTTTCCTATTGCTGTCGAGTGGACTCTTTAGTATGGCGATTGTTATGATATACACCACAATAGTATACCTTGTCCTTTCATCTCTCTGCCAAAACGAATCTGTCTTAGTGTAGTATCCCTTGTCCCCTGGATTTTGCAGAAACTTTTCTTTGCGTGTCAGTGAGATAATCCCTATCGCAAAACATTTTGTACCAAAAACTTGAAAGGCTTAAAAGTGGCAATTGAGCGTTGAACTGACTACTATGAATCGGAATTCATACGTATGGCCTTCCGCTTATGGATTCTAATTGTGTCGGCCTCCGGTCGACGGAATATTCTTACCGGCCGAAGGTCGGCTTAACATTCTAATCGGCCGCAGGTCGACTTGTCAATCTTTTTCGTCCGAGAGCGATTTAATAATATATTGTCAAAGCCCAATTTAACAATCTCCAGCCAATACAACGCAGTTAAAAAAATTTTGTGAAAACAATTTTTGGAAACTAGTGGAAAATAATCTGGAAAATTAATTTTTCTCCTTGTTTTATTTTTCCCAAAGATAATGAAAATTCAATACATTTCTAATACTTGGTGGAATAAAAAAAATTATCGAAATGTTAAGTTAAATTTTTTTCCCACTGCTGACATTATATGTATTCTATTTCAAATATAGATGGCTTCAGTTTAAATAAAGATACTTATATATATATAGCCAATATCGTATGCAAAAACCTTCTATATTTTCACCACAGATCTTTCTCACAAGATTCCTAAACTAGCTGTGTTTTTTTTTTATATATCATTAATTTATTTCTTAAGTTATAATTTTACTATCACGTTTTCAGAATATTAAAATAAAGATTTTTATAATTAGCAGTTTTTTTTTATTTATTAATAACTATAAATAAATAAATAAATAAATAAACGTTTAATTGATCACAATGGAGACAGAATATTATAGGTAAGTTACTAAATTACAAAACAAAAATACACTATTAGATCTTCGGCAGTATAGTGTTAAAATTCTATTCTCTATATATTCTTTATTGCAAGGCAAAACTGAAAATAACTTGAGAAATTGAGTTTGCTCCTCTCTACAGGCACAATAATGGTTGACTGGGCCTGTAATTGCCACCTAACCGAGTACGCCTAGTTACACTTCTATAGTAACGCCTTATGTCTTTTAATGCATTTCACTAACATTACAGTATTCCGTATGTAAGTATGTACCAATTCACCTGTAACGTATTTTGATAGATGTTCTCATTAATATAATACGTCTACGGGTGCTAAGCGCCCTAAAAAGATCAAAGATTGATTTGGAAAAACCAGACAAAATAAAATGAAATTAAATAAAATAAGTTTGAACATAGATCGCATCAATTAACGATAGTACTCTAAATTGTGTGAATGTGGGGTGTCTTATGTATGATTTTTGTTTAAATTAAACTTAATACTAATTAAAACAATAATAGAATTATAAATATTTAGCTAATAGAAATAAAATAGTTTTGCATGAAATCTTCAAACAACTAGATTCCATATAATTATTACAACAACTGTATGAATAGCTATTATTAAATCATGATGTAGAAGAAGGGAAGAAGTAGCTTTGGTATATATCAATTGCAACAGTGTGAAAAACAACATAAAATGTATTACCATTTTCTGCAACTAATTGCTCACGGTCAAGTTCGATAAATATTCAACAAAATGCGGTTTCCATGTGAAATCCCATAATGATGATTGCGTCACTTTGTTTATACTGTGAAAAAATCTATTTAATATTATTAAAAAAGTGTTAATATAATCATAACAAAAGATAAAGTGAATAATATTACTTATACAGAAAGCAAAACACCAAGCACATTTCGGTTCATTTAATGTCTGTAAATTATGTACTAATATTGCATGACTGTTGCACACAAGTTACTGCAACTGATGAATGAATTAATTATTAATTTGTTTTTCTACTCATCTTTCCTGTGATGCTAATCGTTAAATCAATATACCGTTTAAAATAAATTTGTTCCAATAACTGAACATACATCACTACCTACTTCTTCTGCCCTCATCAAAGAAATGTTATTGGATCATCTTTTTCTTATCGAAATGGTTACAAAGAAGAACTATTTTTATGTTGGTGTTGGATCTCTAGCCCCATTTTAGTGCTTGCCAATATGTAACTATTCAAACATTTTCCATGGTATTTATCGCATAAATGTTTATAAAACTATATCTTTATAATGTGGTTGTGTATAATAATAATTTTAATAGTAAATTATAATAATAATTTTCTATAGTTTCGAAACACCTAAATGTGGTAAAACAGATACGACAATATATTAATATTGCAATTGTTAAATATTTATAGATTATTTTTTAAATTCACCTACAAAACTTTTGGTTATGGACAGATATTATAGCTTTTAACTTGGTGGATGGTTTTCAAAAAACTGGCATCGATTAATCATACGTAAAATTAGAATTATATAACATTTTATGGATATTAAATCCAACAACCATAACGCAGTGGTGGTATATCCCTAGTAAAACTGTCCGTAGTTTGTCCGCCAAATTTCCAAATTATATGTAGTAGTCCATAGTTTCAATCCGAGGAAATATCTATGGACTTCTTACGAATGTCCGCTGGAATTTTATATGATGAGTGCGCCCCTGTCCATGGATTTTAATAAAAAATGTCCTTGGATTATCCGTATTTTTCCATGATAATTCCTGCGGATTCTCCTTAAAAGTGTTTTTCGTTGATATTATTCCACAGAATATCCATAGAATTTATATTCATATATATTTTATGAGCAGATCCACAGATTTCGGCAAAAATATCTTTAGATCGTCCTTGTATCCTTTAGCAAGTAATATCCGTATTAGCAGAATAATTTTTCTTATGACGATGATGTCAAATCGTTTTGATTCAGTTTTTTACCGATAGACCAGAAGTTTTATGAGCGCGGAATGAAGATACTGATCGATGGCAAAAATTCATCGATTGTGCATTTCTGTGTTGTAATAAACAAGAACAAAAAACCGTGGATAAAATCCTTGAAAATTCTTACAAAATTCCTCGAAAATATATCGATTTGAGTTGCTGATTGTTTTAGAAATTATGAAAATAAATTAAAAAGAGTGAGGATTATATTTATAGATAAGCGAAATATAAAAAATTTGAATCGCTGTCTTTGATAATTGGTGAAATAAATTATGAATACAATACCACGGATATATGCTGAACTTATTACCCTGAAAATCCAAAGATTTCAATTGATCTAAATAAAATACAATTATATTAACTGGAAAATCTATGGACAATCTTTTAGACAAATTCCAATATATCTTTTCTATGGAAAATATATGGATTTTTTCCACGGATATATTCCTCATTTTTCTAAGTACGGACAAATTGTTACTAGGGACGAAAATGTTTCTCCATACATTTATTATTTCTTTTTGCATATTTTATGTTCAAATTAAGAAATTATTACATAACAATTTCTTCTAACATATATTCAATTCAATTTATAAAATAGCATCGAGAATAAAAGTTAAAACCGCCAAAAAATATACACTCTTCATATTCATATTACAGAGGCATATGGATTAGGTGTTAATTAATACACATCTCATCCATACACATAACATATCATACAATTTATTTAAATATTCAAATTAATTATTCCAATAGATTGAGATGAATTTCACAGTAAAAATAATAGAATATTCAGAATAATTAATCAAACAATGTTAGTCATCAATAATTCTTGTATTTTACAAAATTACGTATAAACAAATAATGGTTTTTTGTTTCTTAACTACAACTTTATGAATGAATTTGTATGAATATTTTAATATTTTTATTATACAACACTCTAATGAGTATATGTATTAAGTAAAAATAATTTCTGCGAAATAACTCGTGCGATATTATCAAAAAATATTGTGAAAATAATTTTTTGTTTATCAGAAACTCATCAGTATATTTTGATGCGTTAAATTGATAAGTTGTCGTTGTGCTTGTTAGTAATTTTTGCTTTGTTTTGTGTACGATTAAAGTGTGTGAATAATTTAAAAAATATTTATAATAGCTTTTTATTTGATTATATGTTTTATCAAATGTATTAAATGTGATAATATATATTTTTTGAGTTGAATATTAAAAAATTACTTGAATACAATAAAAAAAATAATTAGTAAATAATTTCACCTTTTACAGTTTTGTTAATTCTATATATATTTTACTTACAACAAATTGTGTAATTTAATAGTTAAGTAACGCTCCGAAATTACAATACAGATTACAAGTTTTACATATATTTGCGATAGAATAAGAAATTGGCAAAATGTTGCAAGTTCAGGTAAGTGTTTCAAATATTATGCGATGTTTAACTAAATTTTTAAAAATTATAATATTCCATTCTATATAAACAACAACAAAATAATAATAAAATAAATAAAAATGGCAATATAAACATAAATAATATTATACACTGCGTCATTGTATGCGTGTGTATTAATAGCTATTTTCATAATTTTAAAATTCATAACAAAAATATATATTAAATTAATTTTATAACGTACAAATTACAATGTATAATAATGTGTAATTATTAATTATTTTATTATTCTCTAATGCATGCCATGCCATGCCATACATACATTCGGCAGACATAAAAATCTGGTTTTAATTTGTATATACACAGTTAAGATATATGGTATTTACGACCCGATATATCTTATATTGTATTTGATGTAAGATGTATTGAACTTATATTTCTTATTATTTTACTACGGTCAAAGACATAATACACGAGGTGTGGCTATAAAATAGTACTGCTTCTATACAGAAGACGAACAATATACGTATGCACCAAAGTCGTACGAACGACAGTTACGTGTAGCGCGTTATACGTTCTCTTTCGAATGCAGCTCTTCCCACATGCAGTACTCCCGAACATACTACGATCATGTAGTATTTCTACTATTATCATTGCATCTTTACTACGTTCATGAGCTAACAGCTACTAAACTCCTCTTGAATCTTTTGGATTTTTGGAAGTATTGGAATCATATAATGTGATAAGAGTGGCTATAATCTAATATATTTAGTAAAATGTCACAAAAAGTGATGGTGATACTTATCACCTTACATGATTTAACCTATGATGGTTTTTAAAATTTTTAACGCTGACACTTACTTTATCTGGCGAAGAAAATATGCACTCCTACATTGACATTTTGTTGTTGTGAGTCTAGCAATTAATTTATACAAGTACAAATACAGAATAATATTTCATAGGCCTACGACCGGGGAGATGCCATATAATTTGTTGTATGTTTCGTAATCTTTCATTTTAGTTTAACTCTATAGCTGGAACTCTGTATCGCACCCATACAAAGCGAGCAAGAACCAATATTAGATATATTTCTAATCAAGAGATCGCAATACGAACACAGTTGTACAATTTCCTTATCGAAGAAACTGCTTCCGTGTCTGTCTGTAGACATATTAGTCTAGCCGTGGCCTGCGTTTGTATAAGATCTGTTTTCTTTTATTCAGTGGAAAAAAGGATTTAAATTGTTATGAATTTTCATATGAAACTTGAAAAAAGCCTCTACTGTTTTGTGAGTGGTTTAACCTTTTCCAAGATGGCTAAGAAAATTGTTGAAAAACGGATAAATATATTGAAAAAATCAGTATTCCAATCTGATATCTGATCGTCGGTTAACCAGTCGCACGAATGCCTAAATTGTTGGCAGTAGAAATAGGCAAAGAATTATTCTTATTAATGTTATAACGCAAATTTGACATAATAATATTAACATGCAAAAAGTGGGTGCGAAAATGGTGTCTAAAATTCTCATGTTTATACTCAATTATAACAATCAAGTGTTATATCATCCGTCTTGACCTAGCACCATGTGACTTTTATCTATCCCCCAAAGTAAAATCTACATTAAAAGGAACAGATTAAATGCTATATGAAAGATATAGCCGCACCTGCTTCATAAAGGAGGTCACATATGAAGAAGATTTCTGCAGCACTGATTTGCACAATGTAAAATTAGCTCGTTGTAAGTATATTTAAAGAGAACAAAGAACAGCGGTGTGTATCGAAGGGAATAATAAATAAAATAAAATATTTTACAGCATTAGTCTCGTTATTTTATTTGGCCACACCTGGTATTAAAATAAATTATACATAAAATAAATAACAATTTTGCTAATTTTCTTTATTGAAATATATCGGTAATATACTTTACATTTAGCAATGTATTTATTCAAAAATATATATTCATATGTAATTTCTTTAATTATAATATGAAGAACATTATTTTCTGTTATCTATTATATTTATTTACCTGTGCTTAACCATAAGCTATAAGTTAAGATAACTATATATGCGCATATATTATTTCGTATGTATAAATTACAATAACCGTACCGTGTAGTGGTCATAAAAATGTGACTCAGAATTTTCCAAATCCAAATAATATGTTTGGGTATAGATTTGGTTGTTCATTATCCATCGGTTGACAAGCCATACGCACCAAATTAATATTCTCCGCATATAATAGTGCGCACATTGGTTAAAAACATATCTAACAATCATATTGCAAAGAAGTTTTTAAATTGCTCCCTTATTTGAGAATTTATACCTGTTCAGTTCATCAAAATTAGTGTACAATTGCCATAAGAAGCTGAATAGTTACTCGTATATATATCTATTCCTATAATAGTAGTATTGAAATCATTATGTTAAACTTTGACCACTATATTTTCAAAGATAATCATTATTTTTGATTTCGAATTGGAAGAAAATGTAATTTATAAGATTAAAAATATATTTTTAATAACCGAAAATTAATGTTTTAATATATCGATAAATAATACATTTTTCGAGAGTATTTTTTTCAATTGTACCTGGAACGATTGCAGGTGTTGTTGTTTTTAAGTTGTATTCTGACATTTATACTAAAGAGAGAGATCCGAAACAATAGTCCAGTAATCAAGTTCTTGGTTATGCCAACCAACCGCAACAATGAAAATACAATAAACCAAAAAAACAATTACTGGCCTAGCATCGTGGCAAACAATAATTTTGCTGATGTTTTGTTGAACTAGTTTCATATGATTCAGTGATGCATATATCCAGTGGTCAGAGCGGATATCATTAAATCCAGAGGAGGTTCCTAGTTCCTGCAATGATATGAGAAAAAGATGTGTTTATAATTAAAAATTATTCAACTGAATTATCATTTGTTCGTTTATGGAATGAAAAATCGAATACATTTGAAAATGTATGGGGGTGTTGAACACTATTCAGTTTCAGAGCTTAACAATGTCTTCACACATAACGCACGATGGGTATGATTCAACCATCAGAATAATTAAATTAATAAATCATCTGTATAGTAACACTATATTCTAAGTTCAATTGGTGAACTATACTCAAATTATACAGAGTAATTTACCAACTTTAATATGTTAGACATGAATGCTCGAGTGGTAATATTGCGGTTGTCGGCAGATCAAATTTAATAGATATAACGTCAGACACCCTTGGCCACATAAACTTTCAAGATTGCTACGAACAAGAAATGGTAGAAGCTGTGCTAAAAAGAAAGACAAACAATGGGTCTGGTTATTTATCGATACGCATAGTAGCACAGCTAGATTGAAATACCTAAGAAAATATCTTATATTGAATGAATATTTAAAAGTTTTGAAATAACAGGCAGAATTGAAATTGAAATTCACCCTGTTGTCCCAAAAATAATGATGGTGATAATAGTATATGTGACAATAGGACAAGTATTTAGATGACATAAACGAATCACTTAAGGATCAGAAACTATAAGTGATGATTAACGTTTGGGTCGACTTTAATTTAATTTTTAATTAATATGAAGAAAACGTTGAAAAGTGGTTGATTTCGTGAAAATTTCTAACAAATCTTAAATGAAATTCAATCAAATTTAACTTAGAAGACCGATAACAACAATTTATCGAATTGGTCTAAAAAAAAATGAATTCAAAATTTATTCCACATCAATTCAATGAACACCAAAAATTGCACCGAATTAAACACAATTGTAAAAACATTATTATTAAATATGTTAGAAATGAAGACAATTTCATAAAAACTATTGTAACTGGTGATGAAACATAGTGATTTCATTGCGAACCAGAAACTAAGTGACAAATTGCTGAATGGCGACCACCAGGTGAAGGAAATCCAGAAAAAAAATTTCATTTGATGAAGTTAAATATCAAAACAATGCTCATTTCATTTTTCGATGTCAAAGGAATTATTTACATAAAATTTTTTCCAAGTGGTTCAGCGCGATTAATGGCAAGTATTACCTTGGTGTTTGGTAAATCGTATTCGTTGTGTTCGTCCTGAATATCGAGAACCAGCCACAATTGGAGATTACTACATAATAAAGCACTTTCACATCGTTCCATAATTATCAGTGATTTTTTGAATAAACACCATAATTTTTTCTTAATAATTCATCATATTCACCTGCATTAACTTCCTGCGACTAAATTCTATTCCGTTAAACTTCATTTGGCTACGAAAATAAAACCGTTTTGTTGTTATATTTTTGCGTTACTTTGTTATTCATCATCGACACTCATCGTTATAGTGATAACTTTTATATGGTCACTACTGTAAATTACATTAGTTATACATTTTTTTATTATATTGTACAATTTTCAAATACAGCTGATTTATGTAATGAGAATAGAATGGAATAGCTATAGATACAAGATGAATAACAACAACAAGATGAAAAAGTTGAATTTAAACATACATAAGTACGCGATGTATTACTATGTGGATATAAGTTGATTAAGTGAATTGAAATTAGACTTTAAATGCATTAACAGTTATGGAAAAACTATATAAAATAATTATAATTATAATAATAATAATTGAAATAGTAATTGAAATAATGATTTATATATTTATAATATACCAGATATTACATATAAACTACATAATACAATATATGATATGCTTAGGTATGTGTACACCACATTGTGCATTATTGACATCATTAATAAATTTACTCCTATATACACCATCTGTCCCATAAGATACCGGCATAAATGATTCGCAGACGGCAGAGAAGCTATATATAAGTGATGGTGAACGTCCAGAGGTTGACCATCTGAACCAATTTACAGAAGAAAATATTGAAAAAATTAGTCATTTCGTGAAAATTTTTAATAAATCTGCAGTGAAATCCAGGCTCCGGAAATGGACCCATCGAAAACAATTTTTCATCGAATTTTAACTGGTCTATGATAGGTGCATTCAAAGTTTGTTCCACGCATCAATTAAATGAATACCATTCACCATATTCACTTAATTTAACTCCCTGCGACTACAATTTCTATTCCCCTAAACTTAATTTGAAGGCTATGCAATGAAAGGAATCCGTTCTGCATCAGTTGAAGGTATTCAAAAGGCAGTTCTCAACAGCATTCCAAACATAGACATAAAAATGTCATTTGATTCGCTTGTTGAACGTGTGCAAATCTATGCGAATTTCAGTTTGGAGACAGATTATTTTGAATAAATAAATGAGTTTTTGTGAAAATTATGGGACAGAGGTTGCGTACATATAAATTGTATAATAAATGCCGGTATTTCGTTCGAATTATATTTATATACATTGTAATATTATATGGGTCATATTGATCGTATACCAATATTTATTTTAAAATTTATGTGTGTACGTTTGTAAAACAACAAATATTTAAATTAATTTATATTTATTTGTAAATAATAATATTTTCAGTGTATAAAAAATATCAATGCTACAAGAATGTACAAATTTAACTGACTCATTGATAAAAATTTTCAAAACTTTATGTATAAGTAAATTATTATTATATTTAAATAATTATTATGAAATGCTTTTTATTTAAAATTATGTTTAAAAAAATTATAAATATAAAATCATGACTATGTCAACTAATATGTGGCTTAGAAATTGTTAACGTTATTAATTAACACAAACATACACGTAAATATGGAAAAAAAAACCAAAAGTATATTGTTATGATTTTAAAGTAACTTTATTATATTTATATTAATAATTTTTAGATTTTCCATACTATTGTAATTTAATATAACTATTTATTTAATAAAAAATACTCTTTCTTTACCATTTGGTATGTGAATCATTTATTGCAAATGATGAACACGATAATTTGAATCAATAATTACCGTAACTACAATATTATAGTCTGACTTAATAATAGGATAATTGTATGATGAAGATGACAGTTAACACTATTTATTAAATGATAAACAAATTCAAGTACAAATAACGAATACTTTTAAATTACAAATAATGTAAAGAAAAGTTAATAATTATCTGTGTTTGCTTTAAAACTGATCGTAATTCAGGTGATATGTTTAAATAATATTATTTGGATACATGGTAAAAACATTCAAGGAAACAGTCAGCAATACATAACTCTATACTTTATTATTATCATCATAAAACCACATTGGAACGTTATAATTATTAGAGGTTACATTTATCTGCGGATTAGATATTTATAAAATATAATATTGTATTTCAGTACATGTGTAATTTCGAATTTTTATTTACTGTTTGCGGGACACTATAAAACCCAGGTGAGGCCTTAGCCTTAATAATATTCGCCTGCCTTCTCCAATCGAACTAATCAGCAGCTAACTCTCAAATAATTATAAATAAATTAAAGCACAGTTTACAGCTGCATCTTGCCATCTACAGCCGATTGTTTTTCGGCTTTCATTCTTCCTTTTTTAAACACAATTAAACATTTTCTTTGACACACATTCATTCTCCATCCAATCTAAGCAATGTTTACCTATTGCTTTTGAATGTATTGACAATAAATGGTTGCCCGCATACAACATATTTATTATTTGAAGTGGTACATTTTCACCTTCAACCATTTTATTACTTATTCAATAAATATAGTAAAAGCTGGAGTTCAAATTCCTGATGCATTTGTTGTAATAATATTGTTTTGTCTACATTCCACCAAAGTTTCCTTGCAGTCAACATATTTAGACCAATTACTTCTATATCATCAGCATATGCTAACGTGTTGGTCCGTTCTTTTCTGTACAATACTGCTGTTTCCAAAAATCGACCACCACTTTGTTCAATGCAATTTTATTTAGTATATGACAATAAACATTCATTTAACAATACCGATCTAATCGTTATAATTGTAGTGCATCCACCCATAGATTAATTGACGAGTCTAAAATTTTAGGAATGCTCACAATACACTGAGAAATTTACCATTGATCAGACGTCGTTACCTATAATGCAGTATTCACCGTAGATTGTTTAACAAATAGGTCGATAAGGGAATACTATTCAAAAGAACCGCTAATGTATAGCCGTGAGTGTGGTGTGCACCATCCACATCGCAAGTGATTTAAAGAAAACTGAAGCAATTAATCGCCCATTTTATATTTTCATTATCATTATCAATTTTGCTACAATTGCCCCAGTCAGGAGGGAAATCACTGGATAAATTTTATTTATTGAAAACATCACCGCAAGCATTAGTTTTTTTAATCAGATAAATGACTGCTCGCGCAGTATAGTTGCGAGGTGGATTCGTTTTTGTTAATAGTGTAACAATATATAAATCGTCTAATGGAAGCTTGAAGAAGAAACCAGGTCGATTTTATGGATCTCCATTCAGAATTTTGTTTAATCTACTGCTCTTGAAATGCACAAATAAATTAGTCACAAATTCTCCTTCAATTTTTCCTTTTAAATTGCCTATAATTATCTGTTTGTATTGTTTTTTTTTTAAACTTGAATATTTTTCCTATTCCACAATACGAGTTTTCAACGGGTTGTCCTTATTAAAATGTCTACAAAGGGTATTATTTGTAATATGCTCCTAAAATTTCACCAAGGAACCCATCCACAACGCTTCCGAAATTCTTTTTAAAGACAATATGCGTATATCGCATTATATGATTCCTTGAAGATGCCTCTGTTTCTATAGTTCATCACTGTTATATTTATACCGCGAATTTTTATATACTCAACGAATTTTACAGCTTTTCATCAAACAACAAGTTAATTTGTATTTTCGGCCTAAGGGCCTGTGGTCGGATGCCGATTTCTTTTGATGTGAAATATAATATTGTGTCATTTATAAATTATAGTTACAATTACCTTTATCCCGCAACATATATAAAATATCAAATTTATTTTTGTAATTTTTTTTAAGTGATTCTATAAAAATGAATCGAAAAAACTCCTATTTATACTAACAGAGAGTGAGTGATTTATTTTATGATAATTTTTCTCCATACTCGTACACAAATAAATATAATAAAAAAATGCTGAAATATTTACAAAATAAATCGGAAATGCATAAACAAACGCACACACACACACACACACAAACGGATGAAAATGAAATGAAAAAATAATTTTATTTTAATGTAACTACAACGATTCCTTTGATGCGTTTTTTTTACGATTTTTAAATTGTAAATGGAAAATAAAAAAAAAATAAATTATATTAAAATAAAATGTTCGATCGGAATTTCAGTCTGTCACGTCCATCGCATTTATCCGTAAGCATCCTCGTCAAGTATTAACTACTCATTTAACATTATAAATTCATTTACGTTTGGTTAAATTCACATTGATATGTTTATAGATAACCATAAATTGATAAAAATGTGTAGATGTATTTTTACTTATTTATGAATATAACCCTTAACTATCAAAAATCATGTGATGTTAAATAGTAAAAAAACTGTTCCACATGGAATTAGTAACTTTTATGTAGCACGTGTCAATACATCTCTGTGTTAATGCTGATTTCTTTTTCATGTATTCAACCCAATGTGTCTTATTATACAACCTTGTTCAAATTTGACGCGAAATTTCTCATTTAAATCTTGTGCGTTTAAGATAATGTCAAATTTTTGTTTTGTTTTTCTTTGCACAATTCTTGTTGGCATTGCTACCAATTTGTAGCTTGATTACTTTTAAGTTGTTAATTTGACAGCGTATTGTTTTCATCGAAATTTTGTTTCTCAGCGATTTTTAAAATGGAAAAAATATTTAACAAAGAATTTGTATTAAATTTTATGTGCAAAACGAAATTAAATGTTCAGAAACATTGGAAATGATAAAAAAAAGAGTTTTGGTGATGATACTTTTAAGAAAACATCAGTATACAAGTGGTTGAAATGCTGCCAAAGTGGTCGTGATGTTGTTGAACGTGATTCAAAAGGCGATCAACATCGGCACCGAAGAAAACGTTGAAAAAATAAGAAACATTTTGACTGAAAATCCAAAATTAACCATCATGGGGATTGTTGAAGAGATTAACATATCAACAGGATCAAGACAACGCATAATATACTTAATGATTTGGACTTGAAATGTGTTACTGCAACACTTTTGGTACCAAAAGAGGTTAATTTTTTGCAAAAAAAAAAAGGAATGAGGTGAATTTCCTAAAGAAACATTTATTAAACGCATAATTTTTGGTGACAACACATAGGTTGATGAATATGACACGAAAAAATTAGTAACATCAATTGAGCCAATGGCAGTTTTCAGAAGCACTAAAACAAAAAAAAAAAAAAACCACGACGTTTTCAATCAAAAAACAAGATCATATTCATCGATTACAATGATATTGTGCATTTACGAATTTCTCACACAAGGTCAAACAGTTAACCCCTTGTAGTTTTAATTGTTTGAATAAAAAAAACTATACCTGACGGATAATAATTTTGTAATGCGATAGAAATAAAATTTATATAAATTTTGAAGTGAAATAAAGTGGATTATTTCATTTATATTGTTATCACAAAGTAAATTTATATTTATACGAGTAGTACTCGTGATACTTTCACAAAGTAAAAATAAGTTTACACGAGTCAGACTCGTGATTAATGCACAACAGGTTAACAAACAATATTAGTTAGGCGTTATGAAATGTTTGCGTTTGCGAACCAAAGTAAAAAAAAGATCAGTGTTAAGGAAAAACAATTCAATTTGCTTCTATCGCACAATACACTGATCATTCGTGAAATTTTGGTTAAAAACAACACAACAGTCATTCAACAAACACCAAATTCAATTGATATGGCACCGTGTGCACTTCTATTCGATAAAGTCAAAAAACCACTACGAGGAACACGCGTTATGAGAGCACTGAAGTCATACAACAAAAATCTCTGGAAGCTTCAAAAGCAATACCAAAGACTGAGTATTGAAAGTGTTTCGAAAGTTGGATCAAACGCTGGCATAGGTATATATCAGTTGATGGGGAGTACGTCAAGAGGTTCAAAAATAATGTATTTTATGCAATTTTATGAATAACTTGCGCGTCAAATTTGAACATGGTAGTATTTAGTATACTTAAATTCTAATTTCCTAATTTCAAAATCTTGAAAAATTGAATTTTCAAAAATTTATGGGTGAAAATGTCTGAATAATTATGAACATTCTTCTCGATGTTTGTAATTTGTTCTCAATATAGCATTTAAATAAAAATAAGTTAAACATTTCATATACCATTTGCTGTTAATTCTTTTAGTAGCATACCATCAATTTTGTCAGTAACGTGATGTGAGAAATAACATTCAGTATTCTATATGTTTTTCTTATAATCCGTGGGTAAAAATAGTAGATATTAAATTATGAAAAAACTCGAAGTTAATATCGGAAACGGTTTTCTTTGGATTAATTTCCATGGAAAATGCTTTTTTTTCAATTAAAACATTTTTGAAGTGGTGATTGCAAAGGTTTTTAATTAATGTATATGGAATATAAGTTCATTAAATGCACGGCTGTTTTTAATTTATATAGCGCTCAATTACCTCCTGCAAGGTGTGGGTTTGTTGTTACAAACCTTAGACTGCAAAGAAGACCCAAAGAAAAAAGTTAATAACGGCATTAAATCATATGATCTGGTTAGCCAATTCTGATCACTAACACGTAAAATTACAATATCAGGAAATGACTTATGCAGGAATTGAATTGTTTCTCTGGCTAATATACAAGGGATGTGGTACCGTCTTGTCTACATCTATATCTTTCAATTAAATAGGCACAAAAATTTTAATTATCATATCGTCACTGCAGCGTTTATTGCCTGATCAGTACCACTGTCAAAGAAAACTGGTCCGATAATACCATGTAGTCCAAAAACTGCACAAACAGTGACACATTGTGAATGCATATTTCTTTGTCAACAATCAGTTGTGTAGATTTTCTGATCGTCAAATGCAATAATTTCAATGAGAATGAGTGTAATCGCTGAAAATGATTTTGTTCGAAAAATTACCAATCCGTTTGTTGTCGATCGGTTCATAATCCTCAAAGATCTTTTGTGCAGCGCTTAATTTTAATAATAACGCTGCGAACTGTCACCTGTAAAGCTGTTTTATTTTTTTCATTTGCAAACACTTATTACCACCGCATAAATGGTGCAAAATTCAAATCTTGTGTGACACACTTTGCGAAAGTAGCTGATTATTTCATTATTTTCAGTATCAGCACTTTTGTTGTGGATATGAATGAAGGTTTTTTTGAATAAATATAGTAATATTAAACTTATCGCTATTTGTAAACGTAAAATGTGCGATAATTCGCAGCAGTACACGAAAGTTGTTACATCAAAAATGCGTAATACAAATAAATTTTTGGATATTGTTAATTGAATTTCTTAATTTTACAATATTTTATTGTTCTAGTTTTTATCTATTATATTTTGGTGTATAACTAAAAATATGTTTCAAAATCTAAATTAGTACTTGTACATTATATGCGCGTATCTATAGAAGTATAGAGAGATATAGACATACAAATACCGATATGAGCATACAAATGCATACAAGTACTTTATGTTTTATATATTTTAAAATACATTCTTTATATTATAATTTATAAATAATAATAATAATAATAATATTATACACTTGACCTAATTGTTTTTATCTAATATTAATTGTGTATTTCTTAATGTGTTTAATTTAATACAGGTTTAATAAATTACAATATGTTATAGGTGAAGATAAATGTATTTCCAATATTAATAGACATAAAAAGTAAAAGAAATTAATTTATTTATAAATTGTCACAATATGTTACAATAAATTCTGTGATTTAAAAATAAATAATTAAAAAATATATATACACAATTTGAAGTACCTATAGTTGATTTTACAGTGTATTTGCATTTCTCACTTTTCATGGTCAGTGAAATAAATATTTTTTAAACTATAGTATAGGATACAAATAAGTGTATATAAATTAACATAAAGCATATACTCTCGTATAATAAATCCCAGCATCATACATTCAATATCATTGGGGTGGTACACAACATATATTAATATTAAATACATATAGAAACACAATAATATATGTATATGGAACTATAATAATGGAACAAAGTATTGATCTGATGCGCAGATGAAACCAAATTTCCTATAAAGAATGATAAGTTTGACTCTATCCTACTACGAACACCAAAACACATCTAAATGTACATATATAAATAAATAATGAATGTTTGGAAAAACTACGACGACGATATTAAATATATATATTTTGTGTAGATGGTAATGGTTTAACATTATACAAAGAAATATGTGCAATATATGTATAAAAAAATGTGAATTTAAATTGGCAAAATAAGAGAAAAATTATGAAAATTATACAATATGGAAATATTATTTGGTAAGAGTGAAATGATATTTAAATGAGGTATGGTCGAGCAGTACCTACACTAACTCGCACGTATATCAAGATATTAAAAAATATTTTAACCCTTTCACGGTTCTCAAATTAATTCCATTGTTAGTTAGACAAATTTCTATACAATCATGAATGGAAATAAATAAATTAAATACAACATTTGGTATTCCATATATTGTAAATACATACACCCATCTGTCCCATAATAAACCGGAAAGGTTATGTAAACAATAAAAGACGTAGCGCCATCGCTTAGTTTCTTTGTGATTATGTTCAGTGAGCGTTCCTCAAAAAACTGTCAAAATTTCATGGCATTACATTCAGTGGAAACGAAAATACAACACATAAAGTTATGGCTGTGTTTGTGCGTCTGTCGAAAAATGAATTTAAAAACAAAGAATTAACCAATTAAATGTTGTTTTAAAATTGGTAAAAATGCTATTCAAACGTAATTGTGTGTTAAAAGCAAAAGTATTCAAATGGCATAAATGATTCACAGAAGAGAAGCTATGATGAACGTCCAGGTCCAAGCAATTGATTGAAGAAAACATTGAAAAAGAGAGTGATTTTGTGAAAATTTCTAAGAAATGGAGCTTGGAATACCGAAAACAATAATTCATCGAATTTTAACTAGTCTACTAGATAGGTGAATTCAAAATTAGTTCCACGCATCAATTAAAAGATGATCAAAAATTGCTAATAATCAATTTTTTTACTTAATCATTCATCATATTCACTTAATTTAACTCCGTGCTACTAATTTATATTCCCTAAACTTCATTTGGAAAGTAAACTGTTTTACATCGGTTGCGATGTCATTCAAAAGGCGACATGACCATCGTTCTCAACAGCATTCCAATCACGCAGACATGAAAAAATCATTTGATTCACTTGTTGAACGTGTGTGCAAATCGATGCGTAATTCAATTGATGGAGATTATTTTGAATAAAAAAAATTGTTTTTTGTGAGAAATTTAATATTTATTTTTTGTTTTTTTTAATCCTTTCCGGTTTATTATACGACAGAGGTTGTATATTGTTAATGATTAACGCTTATTGGAACCGAATATGTATATACTTAACAAATTGTTAGCAAAAACGTTAAAATTACACCATTCATTAAAACATAAACGACAGTCGATATAGGGACTATAAGCACGTTTCAAGGGTGTTGCTTATAGAGGGGTTTTATTTATAACATGCTTATATTTTAGCGGACTTTGATGAAATTCTGAATGCATGTTAAAATTGAGATTCTATAAACAGTTTATAAAAAAAATCTTGGAAATCGATACTCATGTTAGTTATCCTGATCAATCATTATCGATATTTTTTGATCTGTTGAATTTGACCATATTTCAATCACTTTTTACAAAGTTTTGTATGTATAGGTTCATACAGTATCATCATTATAAAAACAGTTCCTAAAGAAATTCTGGGCAATAGATACCCAGGTCAGTTATCTTGTCTAGTTTTCTAGAACATGATGAGTTTTAAAATTTGTCAATTAAATTTTAACTAAATTTTATATATTCAAATTCATAATACGAATATAAAAACAGTTCATAAGAAAATTTTGGAAAATCGATACTCAGGTCAGTTATTTTCGTCCAAATACGTTGTTTTGCTAGTGTGTTAATCTTTAAATTAAGTATAATAATTCGTAAGCTAGTGATAGTCATATGCCCATTTTTACTGTCGAATAAATAATATTGCTCATTTTACTAAGGCAATGTTCATACAATTTTGTTTACTACTTTGAATGCTCGGCTATCAGATCAATCACATATAATAATGTTGGTATATAGAAAACACATTAAAATAAATCCATTGGTTTGTTGTTCTCATATTGTACTTTAATCGTTTTTAGCAATCCACATTATTTTTTGATTGAGAAACAGCCATAATTCAACCAGGTTCAAGGAAAAAGTATGGATTTTCTAAAATTTTCTTATGAATTGTTCTTTCCATAAATAATTCTAAAACTACTACTGCCTGGAGATTAAACATATCTTGTACAAACTCTATCATAAATTGTCTCAAACACTGAATTTTATCTTTAAATTTACATATAAAATTACAAATAAAATTAATTGAGGCATGGCCACATTCACTACAGGTTCCAGAAAACTGATTTTAGATAAGTGAGTAATTTCCCAGAATTATTTTAGAAACTTTCCATATAATGCTACTATAAACCGATACATACAAAATTTCATAAAACTTGTTTGAGAAATGCCCAAATTCATTAGGTTCCAGAAAACTGGTCAGGATAACTGACGTATAGGTATCGATTTATCATCAGAATTTCTTTAGGAATTCTTCTTATAATTCCACTTTAAACTTCCATATAAAATTTCATTAAATTGATTGAGAAAAGGCCATATTGACGATAGATTCCAGAAAACTGGTCAGAATAACTAAGCTGAATATCAATTTCCCAGAATTTTATTAGGAACAATTCATATAGAATCCCAAGTTTTAACCTATATTCAAAATTTAATCAAAATCGGTTAAGAAATGATCATTTGATCATAGTTCTGGCATGAATATTATGAAAAAGCTTGGTTAGTTAACGTCGTCTCAGAAATTCGTTAATTTGTGTATGGCTCATGCAAATATATAAATTTTGATAAAAATTATGGAAGGAATTGATTGTTTAATAAGGATATTTCAACTTGAAATTTTCAAGGAAATTAATTGAATATTTTTTTGAAATTGTGTATATACAGTTCATATGAAAAAAATTAAACTGTGTCGTTTCAAGTATTAAGCGGACATTCTAAGGATCTTACAAGGATATTTTTTTAAATTATTAAAACATATCATATGTGAAAGGAAATTAAATAAGAAATCAATGAAAGACAATAGCAACATAAGTTTTGAATTTGGACATGATTTAATGGACATGTTTGTACAAGAGCATATACTCGGAATTGAGTCAAATTATTGGTTCAAGGATCAAAATTACATTTCCATGACCTTATGTATATTTATTAGACATGAGACCACCATGTATCATTGGGAATCATACACGGAATTAAGTAAAATTATTGTTGTTTCGATGAATCAATGAAACATTATGTACTTTACAAGAATAATTTTTAAATTAATGTTTGCATCAAAGACTTTACATAGATGATTATTATCTTTTTATTGTCATCCGAATAAAATAAGTTGCAAACGATGCAATTATAAAATCTGTTCAATTGGTTCTATATTCCAAAGAAATACCTAAATGTAACCAATTTTACAAATATGAATTTTATGAAACAGTTTTTAGACTGCAGATATGCTACAAGTTTAAGTCCATACCAAAGGACGTCAGTAGCGAAAGGTTTAATTTTGAGTATATATCCATAAATATAAGTTTTTATTATATAAAAGAGATTTATTAAATACGTAAGAAAATAATCGAAGACGTATTTTTATGTAAGCAGCACGCATTTATAAGTAAATAAATAGTAATTCCTTTTACGATCAAATGTCATCAAAATAATGTTCACATATCCCAGATGGCTTCCCTATTTAATAATATTATAGTACAAAATATATATTATATGCTGTCAAATATAGTAAAATATACAATTTATATACATGTGCCCTTGATTTTCTTTTAAATATACATGTCGTGTCGTGTCTACACATTCATTTATTGATTGTGCGATTATTATTATTATTATTATTATTATTATTATGTTGATGATGGAGACATAATGTAATTAGTCACGTAGGAAAAACATATATAATAATAATATGTAAAGTTACACAATTTATAAACATTTTAGAATAGTATAACTTATACCATATATGTATAATAGGTGTACGAGTATGTATCCGTCGTGTTTACAGAGCCAAATAAAGTATAATATACAAATGTGTAGATGAACATCATTTTTAATCAATCAATATATAATAATAATTCTATCTTTATAAAAACACATATTAATATTAAATTTATTGATTGTAAAATTATATTTATAAAATATTTATTTTGTTATATTTAGATTTGTATTTATATTATTTAATTTATTTTGAGATTGACGTCATTATTGTTACAAACAAAATATTATAAATTCTATGGAAAAATTATAGGTATACACACATACACGAGTATAGATAAACTGACAACGTCTGATATTCATAAATTACAATGTATACCTATAGTCCTATACCAATATATATTATTAATATATTGAGTAATATAAGAGCAACAAGCTACATATCATACATTTGTCTAACAATAACATACGGATTCCTTCAGTGCATAAATAAATGTTGAAACAAGCAAAAAAAAAGAGGTCCTTTTTATCTAATTCGAGTAATTTATTGTCTCGTTTATATGGCTTACAGGCTAAACATATATTAAGTTAACGACTTAACCATTTCTAACATTTATAAAATAATCATTCTAGCGTAATATTTCACATGAAAAATTATACATATGTGAGGTGAGGCTATAAAATAATGACACTAATACGGCAAAACACAATTATTTATTAGCGTCTTTAATATACACCCTTTCTTTATCGCTACAACGCTCCTTGCGAAATTTCCATTGTTCAAAACAGTGTTGTGAAAGCCTTCTTCTATATATAAACTCCTTCATGACGCAAGTGCTGCTTTTTCTTTCACACAGTTACTATGGTTTAAGCTTGAGGAACAGATAAAAGACACTTGCTGCCATGTAAGGCGAATAAGGCTGATGGTCTAAAACTAGGAATTTATACTTGTTTAGAAACGTCTTAACAGACACGGCCAAAATAATGTGTCTATTATAGACATGGTAGGGGCGGCAATCGAAAGAGAAGATTACTTCCCGCTACACAGTAGTTGGTCGTATAAATTTGGCGCATACGCATAGTTTTGCGTATAGAAGCAACAATCTCATTATTTTAAAGTCACGCCACCGGTAAACTAGGAATTGAATAGAATTAGTGTTTTAAGGATCAAGACCATTTCAAGACCCTTACAAGGATATTTATTGAAATGGTAATTCAATTGTTTAATTCTCTTTCACATACGATGTGTCAGTATATGCATAATTTAAAAAAATATCCTTGTAAGATTCTTGAAATGTCTTGGATCATTAACACACCAATTCTACTCGTATTGTAATTTAATTCTCTTTCATAAGAGGTATCGCGCATGCATAATTTCAAAGAATATCCGTAATCCTCGAATCAGCTATTCTACTCGATTTTATGTTAGAAATGCAACACACATCACAGTACACATATTAATATAAATATATTTGATTCAAATGGGTTTTAATAACGAACATTCTAATTTTATATAGTTCAAGATCTGATAAGTGTTACAAAATACAACGCTAATGTATTTTAACAAAATTGATTCTCATCGGTGGTGACACTTATCAAATCATTTACTGGCTAGGAAGTTCCCTGCAGGTTCTAATAAATTTTAATGTACGGCTTTGTAATGCGACGTTGCATGGTTATCCGGATACTTATATGTGAATGTTGACAAATGTTTAAACACAATTTTTCTTTTTGAAAGTTTGTTCAAGCATAACTCGAAAAATCATGATGAAAACATTTTATTCGGTATAAGTGTAAAAACTTAAGCGTTAATTTAAGCTATAATACACTTTGGGTCTTAACTGGTTCTACAATTATTCACAAAAAACCACAACGATATGTAGGAATAAAATTTATTTTCTCTTTGGATAAATTTTATCTGTTCTTTGATTTATACCCATAACCAACGGTTGAGGACGTCAATGCGATGTTACATTGTCGGTTAGAAAATAACGTTATTTTTAAGCCAATAACCAACCGACTTTTAAATAACTTTACGACCTATATCCGATATCGTCGTGGGTGGTGTCCCCAATTTTTATATTTACTCTTATTGTTTAATTCTATATTCAAAGGACCTCATAAAATTTAAGTAATAATAATACTGTGATGTTTACTGTTGACCAAATTCTATTAATATTTATAAAATACAAAAAAAAAAACAATCGTTTACACATTTTATATTTCCAGCAAGAAAATCTTTTCAAGGACCATATTTTAATTATTTATTATTATTATGATTATTATTATTATTATTATTGTTGTGGTGACATTAAAATATTATAAACAACATAAAAAAATGGTGTCAAAATTTAGATAAAAATAAATTTCTTTTAGGTAACAATAATGATAAATAAAATAACCCCACCACCAGGCACTAATATTTTAAAGTTCATCAACATAATATCACATCACATACACATACCCACTCTCATACACATATATCCCTTTTTTATTTTTATCTTTACAATTTATGTGAATTATATAGAAAAGGGTTGGAGGATCTTCCTTCAAACGGCAAAAATTTTGTTGTTCCTATATTATTTTCAATAAGTTTCATTTTCAATTTTCTCAACAAATCTTTTGTGTCTGTGCATCGAGCGTGTTGTGTGTGTGTGTGTTTGTCTGTTTATAATAAATCTATGTTTACTTCTACACAGTGCGTCGTTTAAATAACCTCGCAATGTTAGGTTAAACAAAAATGCAAAGCATATTATAATAATTTTTGGAAAATCAAAATAGTTTCCATTTGACTCAATACAATGTTTGGCACGTTTCAGCAAATGCATACATATAATTATATCAATGTTCTTCATCATCTGGGTCACATGACTGCCTGCAGATGGCTGGAACATCATCATAAAATGCTCTTTCATGGTAGTTTTCAGTTTTATCAACAGAAAATACTCACAACGGTGATAGATCAGATGACTATATGGATGGGTGGCTGATGAAAGAAATTCGTTTTTTCATCAAAAATTCATTTAATTTTTTTGGTTTTGTGGGGTGATGTATTATCATGCAATAAAAACATGTCTATTGTAGTATTTCTTTCAACACGGTGTAACTTCCACTGAATTAAATCGTCGTAGCATGTATTTGGTTGGGTTTGGCTGGTGTACATGATATAAATCTCGTGTTGTAATCGACCAAATAGTAGCCTTACTGGTGTACTAAATTCATCAGCTAACAATGTAACAGTGAAATTTTATCGAAAGTAATAATTTTACAGACTTTTTGCACTAATTCAGCACGATTTTTAAGTTCTAGACGTCCGTTGCTCTTGGGCTATCATTTAACAATTCTCACGATCATTTTTGAAATGTGAAAACTTGTAGTTGAGACATACAATCCAAAAACCATAAACTTTTTTGTATAATTTTTAAATCTTCACACATTTTTTTTTTTCCAATTTTTAAAAGCAAATTTTAATATTTGCTCATTATTCCATTGTATATTTTTATTAAATGAATCAATCATCAAAACTATTGACACTCAAAAATTTGCTTATAACTTTTTAACATATGAACCGATTTGAATGAATTTTTATGAAAACAAATCGTTGACGTTGTTGTTCAGACATACAATCCATAAACCATAAACTTTTTTCAATAATAATTAATTCTTAGGATATTTTTTTCCAATTTTAAAACAAATTTTAATATTTGCTCTTTGCTCCATTGGATTTTTGAACCACGTAATCATCAAAACGTCTGACACACAAAAATGTGCTTATAACTTTTTAACCAGGGAACCGATTTGAATGAAGTTTTATGAAAACAAATTGTTGACGTTGTCGTTGAGACATACAATCCATAAATCATGTTGTTTCAATAATAATCAAGTCTTGGCCCATTTTTTTTCCGATTTTTAAACAAAATCAATTATTTACTCTTTTTGGTTCCATTGTATTTTTACGCTCGCAAGCATCAAAACGTACTGACACTCAAAATTTTGCGTGTAACTTTTTAACCAGTGATCCGATTTGCATGTGGTTGAGTGCGTTTGAAAGAGGATATCTTCTTAATAGACACGACATGACGTGTTCTTTGTTTTAAATTTTTAAATTGCGGTTATTTAAACAACACAACACTGTACATATATATGTTTTAATATATATTATTCTTGCCTGCATCACAACAAAAAAAAAAAAAACCAAAAATGAATCAACCTACCATGAACTCTATATACAAACTACAAAAAACAATATCATAGCCAACAACCAACACCAACAATCATCGCATATATACCTCGTTGATGGTATATATAGGCATTTGTTTTTTCTTCATATATATAACTATCGATGTACACATTTGATTATTGTATACATAACGAGTATACGCACTGTACATTTTATGCCCATATATACTGCGACTATGCTATACAAACATTTCTCTTTGTGTAGTAAAATATATATAGGTACTCTGATTTTGTTTCTATATAACACTGTGTATTGCTGCTATTTGGCTATATATCGTTAACTCGTGTAACTATACGTATTCAATCTATACATACATACAGTCTATCTATAGTCTATATGTCTATCTGTATGATGATGGCGTTACTTGCGCGCTGTACTGCATATGCTGCTACTGCTTTTTTTTATAATTCTATATTATTTTATATTTTCATTTTAGTTCAGTTCTGGACGGTACTTTGAATTAATCAGACGTTTCGAATATTATTTTGTATAGATTTTTTTTTTTTTCGTTTCCTTTGTACAGCATTTTTGTTTAAAAGTGTGTATTGTGAATTGTGTGCATTTTATGTGACTGACTAATTGGTTTTTGACTATATCAAAAAAAAAAATGTTTTTGTGTGTCAAAAAATAATAGATAAAATTAAATATTATTTACAGAGACTATCCTGTCCGCCTCCGCGTACCGTATAGTAATATGTAATTGTGTTCAATTTATTTATTTATGATAAGAAAAACTTTTTATTTGTAGTATTTTTTGGTTGGCTTCTTCATATGGATGAAAATAAAACCTTATTTTGTAAAACTAAACACACACACACACAGGCACAAACACAGGCACACACACACAATTGTGTTCGTATATAATATAATTTATATATAACAATCTGCAAAATAATATATTATATCAGATATTATTTGTAAATAATACCCATGGTCACATATTTTCTTTTGCATAAAGTTTTATGTTTAAAAAAAAATATTAAAAATGAAAATTATAATTAAATCCAATTTAGATATTTTTTTGTGAAATATTAGCGAGAGAACAAAGTGAAATATAATAAGTGGAAAATATTTGTTAATTTGTGTTTGATTTAAATTAATTAAATAAATAAATAAATAAATAAATAAATAAATAAATAATAGAATAAATAAAAGTGAAGTTTTTCTTCGTTTAACATTGCATTTGTGCAAATTAATATTGCAGAGGCAGAAAAAAAATATTATATTAAAATTAAATGTAATCAAAAATGCTCACATCCTCTAAATAGCACCCAAATAGATGATGAAAAAGTGTAAGATTTATTTTTATTATTAAATTATTCATATGGATTTTTTGAACTGAACTTGTAATTTATTCAAAGGAAATCATTAAATCTATGTTTTAAAAGATATATCGAGGAAAAAAAAAAAGTCTATGTAAATATTTATATAAAAATTGTGAAAAAATGGAGAAAATGCGAATACGTGTTTTATTTTTAATATTTTTTTTTTGCGGTTAACCTGTACACCGCATTCGGATACCATAAAAAACAGAGATTTATACTATTTATAAAATCAATAATAATAAATAAATAAATGGATAATTACATATTCTACTAAAGTTTATACATTCCAATTTATCTATAATCAAATTTTATTATTATATAACTCTAACTCTAATAACATTTGATGATCCAAATTTTTTATATTCAAAAATTAATTTTATTACATAAGGCACGGACGAGTAGAATATATTCAAAGTGGAAATTTAAAATTTTTTCAATTGTTCATATTATTTAAAATGTAAATTTCTTTGTAATACTAAAAAATCATAATTCGTATAAACATATAACTGTGCCGATAAATTTAATCACAGTAATTTATAATGTATAATAATAGTAGTTTATATACTAAAATTACAATATACTATTTAAAATAGTATATGGAAAAAAAACTTATATATAAATATAAATATCCCTTCAATTATGCAATAGTTACGTATACTGCACTAAACCAAAACCGCATTATTTGAAAGGAAAATTTAACCAAACTGTTATTTATTTTTTTGTTAAATATCTATTGAACCAGATGGGCTTTAGAAATGTGAACGAAATCCGTTTGTAATATCAAAGGTTAAGTAAGTGGCAAAGCTTGAGAAATATCATATCGCAATATATATTTTTTATAACCTGAGTGAAATTAAATTAAATTCACCAAACTAAATTTTCTTGTAAATCGACGAATTACGAATTATTATCTATTTTATTAACGGGCCATAGTTTTAAAGGATTTTCAGTTTTGTATACACAATTGCAAATCATATTCAGGCGCCAATTTTTCATTGAAGAGATTCTTAAAATCGATTAACTCATTCAAAACCTATGCCATGAGAAAATTCAAAGACATTTGTTAAAATGTCGACAATTAAATGGTAAATTTATATAATTTTTTCATACAAAATTGCACTGACATCAAACGGAAAATTGGTCATATCTTTTGATGAAGTGTGTTATAATTAATTATAGAATTGCAAATTATATTCAGTTGCCAATCTTTCATTGAAGAGATTTTTAAAATCGATTAACGCATTCAAAAGATATGATCGATTTTCCAATCGATGGTATGAGGAAATTCAAAGACATTTGTTAAAATGCCGACAATCAAATGGTAAATTTATATAATTTTTTCATTCAAAAACGAAAAATTGATCATATATTTTGATGGAGTAAATAGATTTTAAAATGTCTTTTCCATGAAAGATAGGAAATTGATTATAATTTACAATTCTATATACAAAAAATTGGAAATCCGTTAAAACTATGATTCGCAATTCAAAAAAATATTCTTAAAAGTCAATTTTCTGGAAAATTTATAATAAGTGGAGTTTCCAATTTTTTTGCTATTTTCAATTTGGCTACCAGAAAAATATAGTTATATTACAATTTGAAAATAAGTTCTGGCAGCAAAAGCGGAGTGTAGCTTAAATATGCCGTAAATCATATTAAAATCTATGTGTATAGTTTCATACTTTATTCATTTAAATTAACATTCGTATAGAGACCAGTTTCGTTTGGTCAGGCAAAATTGTAAATTGCTCCATTTTTTCTACTTTTATTTTCGCTCGCAGCTACTCCTTGATATTTCATGATATCCTCTAGTGCAGTACATTTCTGAATAAATTCATGAATTTTAATAAAAGGGTAGGGGATTATTGGGTATCAAACATTTTGTATGCGTATCATTTACACCATCGTTCAGTCAGAGACTACAAATAAATTTTTCTTAAGAATGCGACAGGACAATATTCCATGACAACTGACAACATCTTCTTTCTCTTTACAAATATTGATTACTTTTTTTCCCTACATTATAAATTATTATAAATTTTAAACTTATATAATAGTACCAAATTTGATTAAAATCCGATAAGAAATAATCATATTTACAAGATTACGGAAAACTGCTGGGCTGGTGATCCTACCTGCGAGTGTCATTTTAATAAGAAACTTCATAAAAATTGTTCATATTATCCCATTTGAAATTTATAAATCAAATTTGATCAAAATTTGATAAGAAATTTACTAAAATTACAAGGTAACGGAAAACTGAGCTGGTAACCGTATTTGAGTATCATTTTTTTTAATTGTTCGTATTATCCAATTATAAGGTCACGAACCTAATTTGAAAGAAAATCGGTTAAGAAATTAATCATTAAAAATTAAATAAAGCAAAATATAAATAGTGGTTTTGAATACTATGGAATTTACTTAAAATTGACTGGAAGTTACTTTAGAATTTACTTAAATTTTTAATCTACACACCCAAACCTACACATACGTCTACAAAGACGGGCTAAAATAACGCGAAATTCTGAATTACTGAATTACTGCTGAATTTCTGTGAAATCGACAATCTTGGATTTATGTTTTATGGAGTTTTATGTGGATAGAGCATCGATTTCACTGCAATTCTGTAGGAACTATAACTATAATCCCATTATAAACCTGCATACCAAATTTGATTGCAATTGGATAAAAATTGACCAAGTTCTAATGTTTTCCGAACTTCACCAGGAAAACTATTTTCAAGTAGTAGTTTTTCCACGTATTTCTTTATAACATGACAATATAATCATATTTCAAACCTACCCTTAAATTTGAATTAATGTGTAAATAATTTGCCTGCCGTATATGGCTCCACTCATGTTTACAGAACTTTCAAGATGTAAGAATTTTAAAAGAATTAGTTATCGGTGTATCTCAACTAAAGAAATAAACCTTTCAAATAGCGTTCGTTTCATGAATTTATATTTACGGCAAAGATATTCATTGTTATAAAGAGCTGCTGTTGCGTGGCCCAGAGGCCCAGTGAAATTTTCAGGGTCCCTTCCTTCCAACATCTACCCGTTAAACCTTCACTAGCTGTTATATATTTACGTTTTTTATGCAGCTGTGGTGTATTAATAACTATAGTAAGGGTTCATAATACAACACCTTCAATTAAATACTTCGAATATTATAAGGGAAAAATGTTTAAAAACAAAATAATTAAAATTTAATTTTTTAACTTATTGTGAAAATATATAAATATAATAACTAAAAGTTATTAGGCCGCATGCTGCGAGTTAAGCCGTAAATTACTATTCATATTTTCCCATATACTATTTTGTGTATATTATTATTATTATGCGAGTAAAATATTAAAAAGTAGATCATTAAAAATAATTATTCTTTAATGTGCCCACAAGAATTAATAATTAATACTTTAAATTTATGGGTATTTACATAAAGTGTAAAACATTATAGAAAACATTCCAATTTTCCAATAAAATAAAAATATACCAACAATATTTTTGGCATATGTTAACCCGCATATTCTTACGGATTACGTAAATTAAAAGTTCAAGGAATTGATTGAATTTACTAATGTATTGTAGGTATAATATGCGATTATACCATTCATGTATAAAATATGTGTTCTAGTAGTCGTCATGTCATGATGACAATATACTAACAGAATATAATTATATTATGGGTTAATAAAACTATAGATAACCTCTGTTGAAGGAAAAAGTGTTTTTGTTAGTTTCGCACGAAATTAACATATAATTAAATTAAAATACTATTTATAGTAAAATATATGCAAAAAATCAACAAAATTAAAAAAAAACATATTGAAAAGAAAACCCAATGGGAGAAGAATTATTAATTTTATTTCATGAATTCGCTTATATACACGCGCACACATTATTATAAAAATAATATAATTATTACCAGCCGAATTGAAAATTTAAAACAAATTATTCGAGTTTCGTCACATTTCAGTCAGTGTATAAGCTATTTAGTGAGAATTGTTTAAGTGTATCGATCGAGAAATGTACTACCTGTAATTGGTGGTAGTCATTCAGCACTTTGATGGATAGTTTCTGGTTCGTATTGAAACCAACATGTTTTGTCACCAGTTACAATAGTTTTTAAAACATTTTCTTCACTTCGAGCATGTTTAATAATGTCTTTACAATAGTGGTCGAGTCGGTACAATTTTTAACCATTATTTAATTGATGTGTGAAACAAATCTTTGAATTCACCTTTCGTAGATCAATTTTTTCAGTTAAAATTCGTAGAATTATTGTTCTCTGTATTCCAAGAAGCTCCATTTCCATTAACCGTACTTAATATTACTTAGAAATTGTCACAGCATGACACACTTTTTCAATGTTATTTTCAGTAAATTGCTTCAGATGGTCGACCCGGACGTTCATCATCATTTATAGCTTCTCGCAATCTTTTGTGAATTGTTTCTACCATCTAAAAGCAAGTAATTTTATAATACTATTATCACCATAAGCGATTTAAAGAAAATTAGGCATTTTTAGCAATTTTAAAACAAAGGTTCTATATATTATAAAGCCATATTCTTATTATTTTTGGGAAAGAGAATGTATATATTGAAATAGTTATCGATACGTAGTTCTAATTGTTGATACAGAACATGAATATTTATTTGAACAGGACAGACAAAAAATATCAGTCGTGCTGCTGGAAAAAAAAAATCGCTTATTTTATTCAAGTAATACAATACAAATTTGTTTAACTCTTTGCACTCGAACGGCATCTCTCAGGCGCCATCCTATTCACTACTTCAACTCGAACGGCGCTTGAGAGGCGTTATCACAATAAACAATAAAACTGTATTTGTTTACGGATAAGCGGGTTGTGACCATGTTGACGAATTGTTGAGACGCTGGCATAACTACTGTAAAAAGATTTCAAAGATGTGGTGTTGAAATTGCAGTTTACAAATCGAACGTTGTTCTAAAATATATTAAATTAATGGGAGGCGTTGATCGTGCTGATCAATATACATCTACATACTGTTTTTTTTTTACGGAAATCGTTGAAGTGGTGGCGCAAATTATTTTTCTGGCGATTGGAAATATGCGTGATCAATTCCTATGTTTTATATAAAATAGTGAAAAAGCAGAGAAATGAGATTCTGATGAGCCATTTAAAATATGTGAAGTTAGTTAGTAAATCAGCTAAAAGGAGATTATAGACAGGACCGTGGAACTGGCCGCGGATCTACTACTGCAGCTACCGATGACCCTGTCCGATTATACGGTAAGCTACATATTATTCTAAAAGGAACAAAAAAAGATGGTCGAGTATGCTCTGAACGAACAGAGAAAGGTGGAAGACACGAAACTGTATATTTTTGTAATACTTGTTCTGAAAAATCTAGATTAGACCTTGGAGAGTGATTCCTAAAATATCACACGAAGCAAAATTTTAAAGAATAATGTTCAAATATTATGTTTGTAGTATGTAATTATCATATACAGGAAATATCGAAATAAAATACTTATATTTAAAATTCTTATGTTTTATTGTTTACAATTTTTATTAAAACTTTCCTTCGAGTAGCTGATTATCCATACTAAAAAAATGTTCGATTGCAAAGGGTTAAAGTTAAACATAAATTTTCATATTGTAAAAAATGAATTTTAAATCGTAATACAATAATGATGTGATTATACATCCGCTACAAAAATTATATTATTAACTGTATGCACGGATTGTATGATCTCCTATAGACTATAGATTGCAAAAATTGCATAATACAACCCATAACCGAAACGTCATAGTGAGTAACGACGACGCGCAGAGTGGGACCAAGGCTATACAAAATATATAGTGATATTGAAAACTATAAACATATTTCTCACACTTCGCCACTGCCTGTATATATTTGTATTGTATGATGATAATTTACAAGGCAGACAAAGATTATACAGATACATATGTTTATTTTCTTTGTCAAAGGATTCATGTATGGCATATACTAATTAAAATTATTTATAATAAAATGTATAGATAAAAATGTATATAAAAATAAATAAATTCCTATATGAATTATTAATTACCTGCGATGAATCGATTTTTCTTTGTTTTGGTGTGTATTATAAAAAAACCCATTATATTATAGCTATTCTATACAACATTTTTACATATGACACGAACAAAATAACTTATATATGGACCACAATTAATTAATGTTGGTTGCTTACTTACATCGCCTTACTTATTTTTTCAATTTATTACAAATATAAATAATATCTATAAACAACATCTCATTAAATACTAAATAAATATTTATATATTACGCTACGCACAGCACCATTATAATTGCAGCAATAACATAAATATTATATTTCCCGATTATTATTATTATTATTATTTTATTTTATTATACAGAAACAATTATATTAAATATAAAAAAATAAGAAATAGAATTAGTATATAGTTAATGTTGATACTCTGATGATGATTATTATGATGATGATTGTAATGATCATGCTGATGATGATAAGTATACGTACAAAAATACATTAAATATTGTACTTGCATATTTGTAATAAATAACAGAAAAAACTAACACATAAAGTTGTTTGTATTAAAAATAAATATTTCAACTGAAAATATTATAAAATTTTAATTGATTATTTTAAAAAACTGGAATAAAGTTCATCATGATCATGTATTATTATAATGTATGATTATGGAATGTATGTATAAAGAACGAGTGCACATATTGTTTGAATTTTATTTGTTAATAAACAGTGTTTGTCAGTCAAATAACCGGAATAACTTTATTTATAATATATGTGGACCTGGTATAACGATGTGTATTGACTGCAATCAGACAGCGGTTCATATGAACAGAAGGAACTAAACGAAAAACTGAAAGTCAAACTCAAAAATTGCAAATCAATGTAAAATATGTTAAATTTAATGATACATTTCAATTCATAAGAAATTAATTCATTTAACTATTTCATCTTATTTATTCATCAAAGAATTAAGAGCAGTGCCAAAAATTTAATGAAACATTAATGCAAAACAACAACACAATCGGCGACCATTTTGCAAACACTTAAAATGTGTAAAATGGCAAGTTATAATTTTGAAGAATTTATTCACACCGCAGAAAACATATAGCAAGAAACTATTTGGACATTCAATTTAAGCAATTTCCGCTTCGCTGTCGATTATATTTTTCTACGCACTATTATTATATAGCAAAACAGTCAATTTTGGTATGAATTGTCAAGACGATTGTTAAAAAATCTATTAAAATTGAGTTTTATTATAAAATATCAATCACACGGTTAAGGAAACATTTAACCAATTGAAAGTACAATCATTTTCATTCTCGTATATATGATATTGGGGAAGCCTGATCCGATGAAGTGACGCTAAACAATATCTATAAAAATTTTCAGTCAAATTAATGATATACATATATTATAAACGATATTTATGGAATTGGCTTTAATCATCCTCTAAATAAATTACACGAATCATTGACAAATAGTGTTCCACCTCATTACAAATTTTATTAACTTTATCGTAAATAAAAATAGAGGATTTGATTAATGATGCTAATCGTGGATGAAATTAATCCGGACACTGCCTTTTTTTTTTTTTTATTATTAAGAAACAGAGTTTATCTTATGTAACGTAATTGTTTACATTAAAAAAACACATGTTTTTCGTCGGCAATTTTGATCAGTAAGTTGGTTTGTCTTATAGATGCGAAATAAATTTCAGACAAACTGAAAATATTCAAGAAAACGTATGAATGCGTAAATAAACAACATTTGCATTTTGAATTTACTACGAAATAAAAAATAATGCTGCCAAGAAGAATTTATCAAATCCGACTTTCGGTGACTTTTTAGTTGTGTAAGTTATTAAAAATTTAGAAAAAGGTTTTAGAATCGAGAATCGATTATGATTTACTACTATATATTCATCCGAAAATATCTCAAAGAATATTTCGCTACACAATCGCCGCAGTGAAAAATTATGAACCTGACGCCCTGTGACTGTTCTATGATTTTAATAAAAATTTCCTTCAGTGTAAAGAAAATTGTATGTAAAGAAAAAAAGAATCAACATTAAATTTTGTTCAAAAAATTGGTAAAAATGCTACTGAAACGCTTGCAATGTTAAAAATCGCTTATGGTGAGAAAATCTTTAACCAAGACGTTACTTTTGAGTGGAATAAACGACTCCAATACGACAGATATAATCAAGATGATGATTTTTAGGGTCCATCTAAAACTTTTACCGAAGAAAACGTTCAAAGTCTATTCCTGGCGATACTCAGCAGGAGTTTTCCAGCTGCCAAACCGAAGACAATATAGATCTTCCTCTACACAATCCCTCCTTGGATTTTCTGAACCTCCTCATTTTTTTCTATCGAAAATTCGCTTTGTTAATCCATCATTATATGTTTTTTGTAACATGTGCTCTGAAATCGTAGTCTGACAAATTTAATGACACCTATTATTGTTTCATTGCCGAATATTCGCAGTTCTCTATTTTGGTTTTGATTCTTCGCAGATTTTCTCTTTGGTGGATGGCCTCTCAAATTGTTCTGAATATCTTACACTTGGAATGGAATGTTCTATCGTATTTTGTGGTTTTCTTTCATTTTGCTTATGAATCACGGTACACTGCACCGTACATTAACGAATAGTTTTGATTTTTGTTGAATCGAAGTTGTGTTGATCTGTTCAATAACGAGCATTATTTCAATGCATAGAAATATTTATACCCCTGCGAAATTTCCATTTTAATTTCCTATTCCAGATCATTGAGAAATGCTCCAAAGTACTTGAATGACTGCACATTGCTTCAAAATTGTATACATCCCAGGTGATGTTTTGCCTGATGCGAGATCCATCCATTCTCTCTAATGTTAGATACTTCGTCTTACTTTCGTCAAATTATAGCCTAATTTTTTTTTGGTTTCCGTATACATTTCCATGAAATTTTGACGTTAAGGATTCGTCTTCCTGCAACACGCCAGAAGTAATCTGCGAAGGGCATCTATTTTCCTTGATGCAGTTTATTAACAATGCTTAAATTACTTATTGTGAAACACAAAGTTAAAGAGTATTGTGGATAAGCAATCGCCTTGTCCTAATCTCGTTTCTATACACCATGTATGGGAAATGGATCTTCCGAAATCATGTTTTGATGACAAATTTTTCTGGGTTTGTTTTGAAAATTCTTTTAATATTTATGTGCATTCCAGTTGAATGAGAATATTTGATATAAATTAATTTTTTAATCAATTTCTGTGCTTTTTGTCGGACAGCGGGTTTACATCGAATATGCGAACGCACATATAATTTGAATTTTATTTGTTATTAATAAATAATTAAATGTTCATTTTTCATGAATATTATTATTTTTTTTATTATTCTCCTATAACATTTTCTGTATTTTTACGATATTGTAATTTATTATATTTTTTTTTCAATAGCGCCGCACTCGCGATGCTGACAAAACATATTTTTTTAATATTTTAAATTTAAATTTAAATTTAAACAAATACAGCCAAACTTCGATAAAAGCAATTTGAAATTACCGCACAACTGTTGCTTATATAGCAAAAATTATAGACAACTGTTTTCCGAATATGATGTTTAACTAAATATAGCTATAATTAAGTCATTGGTTGTACGATGTTGATAAATAAAGAATTGTAATGCGAGTGTGTAGTAATAAATATACAATCAGGAAGATAAGAAGTTTCTTAAAAATTATAACCAGTACGCAGGAATCCGAGGAAAGATTTCAGTAACCTGGGCACTTTTGTTATTTCTCATCCGATTTTGATGAAATGTAGTATGTACGTTGAGAATGGGAGTGAATGGTGAGTTCCTAAAAGAATTTCTGGAAAATCGACACCCGGGACAGTATTCTAGGGCGTTCTCCATTAACCTAACCAATTTGGCGATTTCTAATCCGATTTTGATTAAATTTAGTATGTAGTTTTAATATAGGATCAAATGAACAATTCCAAAGGTGGCTCTGCAAATCGATACATACAAATTACAGAAATTTTCCAAAATTTCTAGAATCTGGTCCATAAAACTGCCCCAAATAGCGATTTTTGAAGAATATACTTAGAAACTGTTCATATATATTTCAGACATACATACTAAAGCAAGCAAGATCAGGAAATGCGTTTTATTAGAGTATCCATTTTTCAGAATTTCTTTAGGAACTCAACGTGTACAATAGAAATCTAAAAGTTCATACTAAATTTAATAAAAATCCGATGAGAAATTGCCATTCCTGGCCATAATTTTAGAGAAACTTTCCTCGAACAATTCATGTCAGTATTGTATATTAGACGTTAACATTCCACACAATATCCGAGTAGAAATTATCAAATTATAGATATTCAATTAAATATATCATTTTCATAGTAAAACTGTTGCTTATATTTTATATGTAATATTTTGTTGCCTATAAATTTTAGATGTTGCTCTTATTGGATGTAGTTTCTTTTATCGAATGTTTGGCTGTATTACAAAAATGTTTTTTGTATTATTGATGGCACCACTATACGATACCGATTTCATGTATACCACATAAATTGAAATTAAAATTAATAAAAAAATAATTAAATATTATAGGATTGTGTGTATGAACAAGAAAAGTTAATTGCATTTTAGACACGGCCAAAAGAAAGTTCAAAATTAATATTGTTATAAATAATTTACTTTTTCTTTTTTGAAAATTTTTAATTAATTCATTTTATTTAAAAAAAAAAAATTGCTAAAAATAAAACAAAACAAAAATTATTTACTACTTACAATTACAATTACCAATAAATTTACAGCGAGCGGCGTTAATGTATTGTTTATAAATTGTATTATTTGATTTTCTTATTCGTGATGATGTTTGTCTGGCGGCGATATAAATTTTGTTTAAATTTAAAACAAAAAGAAAATTTTCCGGTTTTACTTTTTAATTTTTATTATTGTGTTTTGTTCATAAATTTCATATTATACCATTTCATTTCACACATAACAAATCTTATACACAGTGTGTCGTTTAAATAACCCTGGCAATTTTAGGTTACAAAAAAATAAAATAGAAAACAAACTATTTAATCGTTTTTTGAACATTGAAATAAGTTTGACTCAATTCAGTGGTTGACACGTTTCCAACTAATTCATACATAGATTTACATTAGTTATAGGTAATGTTCTTCATCTTCACTGGGTCACACGACTGCATTGGGTGGTTGGATCATCATCTCCTTTCACGTCAGTTTTCAGTTGTGGAAACTGAAAATAGTCACACGGTATTTCCATTAGACGAATACGTTTTTTCATCAAAAATTCATTCACCGTTTTGGTTTTGCCCTAGTAACACTGTCCGTTGTTTGTCCGCAAAATTTCCGCATTACATGTATTAGTCCGTCGTTTCAATGCGAGGAAATATCTATGGATTTCTTACGATGTCCAATTTTATATGATCAGTGCAACCCTGTTCATGGATTTTTAAAAAAATGTACTTGGAATATCCGGATTCTCCTTAAAAATTATTTCTCGTTGTTAATATAATATTACGCAGAATAACCGTAGAATTTATATTCATATTTTTTGTTAGTAGATCCACGGATTCAATCGGAAATATATCGATTTTAGTTGTGGCTTGTTTTAAATATTATGATAATAAATTAAAAAGAGTTAGGATTATATCTATAGATAAGTGGAATATACAAAATTTGAACCCACCACCATCTTCGATAATTGGTGTAATAAATTATGAATAAAATACCGCGGTTATATATTGTGGGAAACATTACCCTGACAATCCAAAGATTGCAATTGACCTAAATAAAATATTATTATATTAAGTGAAAAATATATGGACATTCTTTGGACAAACTTTAATATCGAACATATCCACAGAAAATATGTGGATAATTTTTTCTACAGAAATTTTCCTCATTTTTTAAAGCACAGACAAATTTTTACTATGGGGTGTGAGGTGGTGGATATAAAACAACTGTTTTTTTTTTACCTAAAACTAATGTTAAAATCCACCAAATAATAGTGTCCTTACTGGTATAATTAATTCATCAGCCAGCAACATTCTCATAGTGAAATTTCCATCGAAAACAATGATTTCACGGACTATTTCCACTAATTCAGCACGAGTTTTAAGTTCGGAACGTCCCGGTCTTATGGGTTATCATTTTTCAATCCTCACGACTATTTTTGTAACTTTAAAAGAAATCATATTATATATCATAAACTTGTCTGCGAAAGATATAATTCATAAAACCATAAACTTATTTCAAAAATTTTTAATTCTTCATACATTTTTTCCAATATTAAAACAAAATTTAATATTTACACTTTGGTTCCATTGTATTTTTACGCTAGCAAACACAAACTCAAAAAAATGTGCGTGTAACTTTTTACCCAGTGAACCGATTTGCATGTGGTTTGGTGCGTTTGAAAAAGGAAAAATGAATTTTTTTAATAATGCCACTACTTTCAATATAGTTGGCACTACGTGTTCTTTGTTTTAAATTCAAATTGCAGTTGTTTAAACGGCACACTGCGTGTATAACAACAAAATTTGTACACATATATTCAAATTATAGCGTTAATAACAATAATAATATTATAATGAAATATAAATATAGTTCTATGCCCCAAAAACATTGAAATATATTTATATTATTTTATTTTAAGATGTATAATATTGCATTGAAAATTAATTTTACTTTAAAATATAAATAATAATTATTATTATTATTATTATTTTATTTTATTACATTATACAACAAAAAAAAAAGGTGAATATACGACAAAATAATTTTGCAGAAAAATATATGTTTTAATTCGTATACGAGTACAAAAATAATAGAGTTCATTCCGCAGATATCATGCATAGATTCAAGTACATATTATTATTATTATTATATAAATTTTTTTCCGTACAGTCAGTAATTGCTGATCTCATTAGTGTCTATTTATATTTATTTAATTTTTTTTTCATTTCATTTCATTTCATTTCATTGTTAACCATGAATATTTTTTTTTGTTTTTCTATAATTTATAGTTTACCATTTTTGATTTTATTCATATATTATATGTTACCAACAGGCTACAATATTATATTATTATTGTCCAATTTTTATAATGTGCACAAGTAACATTAGTACAATGTATTGTAAAATTAAAAATAAAATAAAATTCATATCAGTTGTACCGATCGCTGTTATTTAAAATACGCATATGTGAGCCGGTAAAAAATGGAATATAAAACAATGCTTAACTAAATATAAAATAAATAACTATAAAACATATATATTTTATTGTGTACTGCTAATAATATAGAATACGGATAGATAATTGATGTGATCACGTAATTTAAATTTAATATTTCATTTTAAATTTCCATTTTTTTTTACATACATAAAATAATTGTGTTGTACTATTCGGATCAAAAAAATGGCTCGTAAGTCACTGTAACATTAAAATATAAGATAACTGTGAGACCATTATCCGTTTGACTAAATTTGTGTCACATACAAACACACACACACACACACCTTTCGACCTTGTATGCATTCATTGGTCTGTGCAAATCTTGACATTGAATCGTTTTTATTTTTCTTTGCAAATCTAGATCACACATTTTTATTGAATAAATACAAATTGAAAAAAAAAACCAGAAAAATTAAATGTATAGTTTTTGTGTGTTTTTGAGCAGTACTAAATTCTTCTCAAATACACTATGTTTTTGCTATACTATAACATATTTATAAATTAATCTGCATTCTTGCCATTCTCGAATATATCGAATATATAAATAATATAATGACTGCTTTTAAAAATAAATTGGATTTGAAGGAGGTGATTCCTGATTCGAAATTTATCATAAAGATATAAAATCGACAATAACTGCGACACAAACACCTTATTCATGTGGTATTAAAAATTGTTCTGTCTAATATAGAAAGGTATACATACAGCACGTAGCACTTAGGTGAAAACATTTGAATTTGGAGCATTACTATTCAAAAACTTGGTCAAAGTTGAAGTTTTTACTGATGATAACTTCTTTTTCAGCTTACCAATTGTGCCAAAATTTTTAAATCTAACAAGTGAATCACCTGAGGTGTCGTACTCCGAATTCAATGAAATATTGCCAGGTTGTAGTACTCATGAAAGTATCGAACAAAGTTATTTTTTTTTTTCCCAATTTGACTTCTAAGAGGGTAACGATACCTCCCTAAAGATGACAAAACATGACATTTTATAAAAATCTATAACTTTTGATGCCGATGTGCCACAATAATTTTTGAAGTTGAAAATAATAACTATCTAGAGTGTGCTTTATTTAAAAATAACTTAATTCTATTCTTTCATGAGTACCACAACCTGACAAAATTTCATTGGATTCGGAGTACGACACGTCAGGTGGTTCCCTTGTAAATCGAATGCACCATTTATCAATGATAAAGAATTTGGAGGAAGTAGTTTTTCCTGATGAATAATTATCAGCTAGAAAAAACATTCTGGTGGTGATGTGTATACATCAATATTTTTATTGCGTTTTTCAGATTGTACTACTACTACACCAATTTGATTTCGTAGAATAAGTGTTGCAGAAGCTTTTTTTCTGAAGATATCGAATCAGATCACTATTTGATTCGTTTTTCGACTCCCTATCAAAAACGAAAATATTATTATCAAGTAAAACACATGGGTTGATTACTCAAACAAATGTTATGTCATCTCCCCCCCATTGGAGTTCTTCTCGCTTTAAGCCATAACTATAATCTAACATTGCGCAGTCAAGTTGGTAAATTATTCCTTATGTGTGTATATAACAATTCACCAATTGGTCTGTAATTAATTATAAGTCAATGTATTTGTTTCTAAAAACCAATGAAACTGTTAACTGCTAATTTCTATATCGATCCTACTGCGTTTATCATTTGAACATTAATTTGAGTGATTTGAGAACACTTCTTCGATTTTTCTTTAATCGATTCCTTTACAATGCGGTCAAAACGTTGAGATCAGGGTTTAGATATAGAGTCAGTTAAAAATTGAAAATATTAAATTTTGAAATAATCGTAGTAGTGAAAAAATTATTTAAATCAATACTTAAACGAAATCGCTTCGAATATTTGTGTCGCATGAATATTCGTAGATGGGATGAAGTTTCTAAAAGAAAAATAAGAATCAAAACGTCGTAGTGTGTGCGGAAGTGAATGTGATTGATACGGGAAAAAAAAAGGGAAACCGAAAAAAGTTATATACAAAACTACTTAATGAATTGAAAAACGATTGCAATTAAAGCTAAAACCTTACATTTTTTGGCCACATTGGAAATAACCAAATCGTTACAATACCTTTCCTTAAAAAGTTTTCAATTATTTGCTATGTAAGCAAATTCTATATAATAGAGCTTGAACACAAACACAAATTAAATAACATATTAAGCGGCAAATGAAAAACAGGACATTATTCATTAACATGTGATTTTATTGCATTATAATTATAAACCGTCTATTTTTGATCAGGGTAGTATGTTATCAAAAAACAAATGCATGTGTTCTTTGTACACGCTTTACAAAATAACCAAATAATATGAAAATACATTTATTTTATCAATTTTTTTAACATTTTTTGCCTATTTATAATTCAAATACAATAGATAAAATTGTACAGAAACAAAGTCAAATTGAATATTATATTAAATATTAACAACACGCAATTTATTAATATATGTATTATTTTTTTATTTTAAATACAATAGATTTTAGATGTGACACGATTAGTTAAAAATTAGATCAACTTCTGCGTTTATAAAACTAAAAAAAAAAAAAAAACTCATCAAACAAAATTTGTAAACCATCAAAAATAACCTAATTTTCATACCAAGAGCTGCCTAACAAATACCATTTATACCAACAATTTAACAAAATATGAATTGGTTTTCAAAATTGAATGTAATTTAAATTTTATACAAATTGATTAAAATTTTACATTGTAAGATATCAAATATCAAGTAATTTGTTCAGATATTTGCTCATATCACATCCATTTCATATTTTTTGCACACATATTCTAATAATTTTTTTATAAATTAATATTAAATAATAATTAAAATTGAATTATAAACTGCCTGCGTAGGTGGTTTGATAATTACCTGAACCGAACATATTTTTAACAAGTATAAAACAAATACTGTCGAAATTTGAACGCCATCCATCATTTATTTCACATAAACAACGTTAGGTTTCATTGATTGCTTCACAATTTAATTTTTAACGCACAAAACCATGTATTTATACAAGTTTGAAAACATTGAGCCTAATATGGTGAATAATGTGGAAGCAATTCTTAAACCCAAAATTCTAGAGTTGAGTTGATGAATTGTTTTGATAAAAAATTAATATTTTCTGTGGCCTATTGTGACCATTTTTAGCATTAAATTGCGCTATTAAATAATTTTGAATAAAATTGATAATATGTGCCGCTGCTAATGTTTTATATTTTCCAAAACATTCGTTGAATATCGCACCATGCTTGAATCAACATTGAATAGACGTTAAAATGTATATCTATGGATTACGATCAACCTTGATCAAAAATTGCCTAGACACATAACATTCTTGCCAGGCTTTTGGTTGATTGTAAATAAACGCAACAGCAGATATTTTTTTCATATTCAGTGTACAGTTGACAACGTCAGTGCTCAAGTATTTTTATCTTTCTCACAATTTTGTAGTGTGTTCTTAATCATTGGTGCATAGTCGTTGTGTCATACGGCCTTTCGCAGGTGATTTCAACGATTTTGTACTTAGACACACAAGTTTAAAATTTGAAAAACCAATTTTTGAGAGTTGCATATGGATACGCAAAGGGGCCGATTCGAATAATATTTAAAGCTTTGTAAATGCGTGTGTAATTCAATTTTTTCCATGATCAATAAATAAAATAAAGAAAAAATGTCTGCTTTAAATGATTGTCACTTAAACAAACAAATTGATGGATTTTGTTTAAATTAAAACAATATTCGTTTACTGACATCAAAATGATGTTCGGATGTGATTTCAAGACCTCCTGTCTAAAGTAAAAAAACTCACATAGTAATTTAGAAAATCCATTACGGCGATAACTGTCGAATTGTCGTTTCTGAATATTGTTGTGAAAAGTGAAAATGTGATCTGTCGTCAGATTAATTATTTTAAATATATATAGAATGTTAATGTCTCAGACCAGGCCACGTTTTCAAACCACCTCGTATGCATTATTGATAAAATTATCACATACAAATTAACCAATGTGAGTACATATATATTTAATAGATCAAATCTATTCATATCGTAAAATGTAATATTGAAATTTGAAATTAAAAATGTTATTTATTTTGGCTGTGACGCCAATGATATTGTATCATAAATATTTTTGTTACCGCATATAATATTGTAGTAGCCAACAAGTACATACATTTGAATGTTATTATCAATTTATAATTAAAATTAACATTAATCAATAATTACAATACAATTACAAATATTTTTGCTATACCATATATATTTAATTAAAATAATGTGGTATACTCTTCAATACAAATATACAATACATACTTAGGTCATTGTTAGATAAAATATGTATTTGTTATCTATAATAATATAGTTATTAATAAATTATAGTATAATAAAATCTTATCTTCATAAATAATATAAAACACATGAAAGTGATAAAATATGTGTCGTCTGAGATATAATATAGGAAGTCGAATTATTTATATTGATCTTTTAATCTCTTTGTGTATAAAATTTATTACCACTTATTTATATGTATTTATTACTGGGTGTCACAATTTTCTGCTGGGTCATTTTGAGTCCAACGTTCTATAACAGAATTGTTAAACATAAGCATTCTTTTACACTCTTCCCGGATCCGAGATCAAGTTTTGATACACCACATTAACATTAGCATACCGTGTCATAACATTTAATCTAGAATTTTGAAAATGAAGACCAACAATATTTTTACCAATAATGTTAACTCATACATTTTTACACTAAATTTGTTTTGATATGATGCATTTCGAACAGTATGTGGGTTTTCAACAGATCGAATTTGTAACACCGCAGCTATGGTAAATTGTGTTTCATTCGTCCACAATACTTTATTAGCAAAACTTGTATCAATACGAATACTTGTATCAATCATTCATCTACAAAAATGTACGTATGGTTCATAGACGCGATGTAATAAACTTTACCGACGTTGTACTTGAAATAAAATTCCAAAGAACAGATAAAATTTATCGGAATCAAAAATAAATTGTATGCCTACATCGTTGTGGTTATTTGTGAATAGCTCTGGAATCACTTGACATTCAAAGCAATGTTATAGTTCCAATGAAAACTTATGAATGTGACAAGTTTTTATTCTTACACTGTTTTCATAATAATTTTTCGAATTATAATTGAACCCATTTTCAAAAAAAAAAAAAAATGTCAACAATTTGTCACCTTCATATAAGAATCTGGATAATCACAAGTCCAAATTATCTTATATTAACAACAAATTAAAAGTCTCGGTAGGCTAAACTTTTAATTTCTTTAATTATTTATTGATATATTGAATCCAGAAGAGGTTATTTTCGTGTGATTTAGTATCAAAATCAAAAATCGGCCACATATCCCATGGAACTTTTGACCCAGGAAACCTATCGTTTTCTTCGTTTTGTTGCCATATATTGGCACACCCTGTACATTATATATTTATTTTAGTTATTATTTTGTAGAACAGTTGTATGATTCATATAATTCGCTTTTGTTCTAATATTTAATCTAATTTATATTAAAAATACATTATTATTTCTACAAAAAATTCATATGATATTGAATTTATCATCAAGGAAAATTATTTATTGTTAGTACAACCCTCTGTCCCAAAAGTTATGAGAATGAATAAAAGAAATAATAAACAATTCATTAATTAATTTTGATAAAAATGATTTGAGGTGTAGTTATTCGAAATATTCCCCTTCAACTGCGAAATACATCGATTTGCACGTTCGCACTTGTTGAATTATCTTTTTTATGCCCAACATTGGAAACTTGTTGAGTATGGGGCATGGTCGTTGACTTTTTAATATTGTCAACTGATGGAAAACGGTTTTTTTTTTCCGTAGCCAAATGAAGTTTATGGAATAGAACGTAGTCGTGAATATGGTGAATGATTAAGAAAAAAATGTGACTTATAATCAAAAGATAAGGGAAAATTGTTAAACGATGTGTATTAGCATACAATAATCTTCAACTGTTTGCTTCTTGATATTCAGGAACGAACACGAACACAACGAATACAACTTACAAATCAAAAATACAAGATTTCTTATAGAAATTTTCACAAAATCACACACATTATTTTCAATGTTTTCTTCACACTCTTCAGATGGTCGACCTAAACCTGCGTTCATCATTCTTTATAGTATCCTTGGCTTTTGTGAATCGTTTATGTCACCTAAAAACTTATGCATTTGACGTACAATTATCACAGCATATGTTTGAGTAGTATTTTTTATCAATTTTAAAACCAAATTTTTGTCACTTAATGAGTTGAATCTTGGATTTCATCGAGCGAAATGTCATGAAAGTTTGTCGGTTTATTAAGTTCGGTTTACATTACAAAAATCAATTAGTAGCTAATAAATGGCGCAACGGATTCCATATATTACAAACCCATTATTTTTGGGACAAAAGGTGTATAATAAAAATAAAATTAATATTAAAAGCTTAACGGTGCGGTTCAGTGGCGCAGACGTTTAATGTAAAAAAAAAAAACACGATAGTAATATTAGATTGTGGGCTTGATTGATATGGTTAAATTTTTCTTTATATTATTACAAGAAATTTGTCACGAGTGTGCAACGATAAAAATGGTTTTTTTGTAAAAATATACATACGTTTATGCTATGGTGATCGATCAAACGCTTTCATAACGATATACGATATACTCGTAATCCAAACCACCAACACATAATAATTTTAATTCTATAGAGATAAATCATAAATTACCTCCGCATTACATTACATATGTGAGCTGCATGCGTATAGTTTAACATGAATTGATGATAATACATATAATATATTAATTTAAATAACTAAAATAGACGCATCCATATGATATTTAGAAAATTATCACAAACTCACTCTTGACAAACAAATATTTTAACTTCAAATTATTTTATTATCCAGTTATAAATCTGTTATTTTTCTCATCTTATTAATATATCTTTTATTTTTAATGAATGTGTTGATAATTTTATTATATTTTTTATCTAATATATTACACACACACACACACACTCGAAAAGTCATCTATTACATGGTGTTATTATTTATCTTCACTCTATTAATTATTAATGAAAGACGGACGAATAAAAAAAACGGAACGACAATAGTAAATATACTTAAATAGCATTGAATTTATAATAATAATATAATTTTAACAAAGAACGTGGTGTAAATACATTGTACTTATAATATTTATGCATTGCGTAAATATTTGTATAAGAATCAATACACGGGGTCAAAATTGAGTGGACTTATTGAAAAATGTAGAAAATGTCATTTTAATTATAAATTCAAATAAATTTATTAATAATTCTTTTTCATTCACAATACTTCAATAGGATTTTAGAATAATTTAATTTATTTATTTAATTTAATTTTAAAAAGAAACAAATGCGGGACTAAAATAAGTGTGGACAACTGGTTCAGCTAAAATTTCATATTATTATCATGTTATTTTATAGTTTAACATTTAGTATCGCATAGTTTCACCTGGTTGGTTTAATAACTTAATTTACAATTAGTCTTACTTACTTACTTACTCCATGGCGTTACAACCCGGGTGCGGTTTTAGCCTTCTCTAACACGCTTTTCCAACCTGACCTATCCGCAGTTAATGTCATCCAATCCCGAATTTTAGGATCTTTATATCACAGTTTACTGCATCTAGCCATCTCGCCTTAGGTCTTCCGGCTCTCCTTCTACCCTCTGGTTTACTATTTAACAGTTTTTTCGGCACACGCTCCTCCACAATTAGTCTTGTTGATATGCTATTCACATAGTTTCCAAATTTTAAAATAGATCTTATTTCAAAATAATGCGATAGATTTTGAAGTATTTTCCATCAATAATTGCCCATCAATTCTTATTGGGATTCAAATAGCGGGCTTTGTGGAGGCGATACCAATAATTTAAATTTCGAATCATTACAAAATTTTATTGTCTTTTTTGGCTATGTGCTAAGTGATCAATAATTTGTTTCTGGATAATCTCAGCACTGCAGCAATCGCTCTCCCATCGGGGCAATAATCTACTTTTTTTGCACGTCGACAATTGCCACAAATTAAGATTAATCATTAGATTGCTTACGGTACACTGCGTTTGGTTACAAACGTTATATGTTTGGCATTACTTTTGTAAATGGAAAATACGCACTGAACCATTCCGCAATGAACGAATCATATATAAGAAGCATCTCGCTGGTTTCATGTCTGCAATCAGATACTTCGAGGATTAACTCACAGGGAGAACACATTGGACTTTCCTTGGTTTAATTGGCGGAATTAAGTGATCATTATCTTCCAGCGATGGAAAATGTAATCATAAGCAAAGTTTAATTTTTTTTTCTAATTCATCTAAATTTCCATTAATAATTTAAATTTAGCATTCGTTTTTATATAAATAACAGCCCCAAAAACATTATGATGGAACCACCACTATTTTTGTGTTTATCCATACGCACTTAAAATATTTTGAATTTTAATACTATACGATCCTAAATAAATCCAAAAAATGTTTAAAATAAAAAAAAACCATGACTAACTTACTCTGTAATCAAATCGCATAAATTATTTAATTATTTGTTTTGTAATAATAAATTTATATAAAATTATAAATTTAATGTATATGGAAAAAAAAATACATATAATTTTGCTATCAGATTATTTTACATATACGTTCAATGACTGAAACTGACTAGGCATATTTTAATTTCAAATGACAATAATTTTATAACTTGTTTGTGTGGGTGTTATACCATTGAGTGTATATAGTGAAATACTAAAAGTCATTGATCGTGATCATATATACAAATGACTATAAATACAACGATATAAAAACATACAAACATTATTTTATTTGTTCCTAAAATAAATATATATTATCTAACCGCACAGCATACAGATTAGAAATTGTTAGATAATAAATTTACATAAATATGAATATAATATCAATTTTACGGTGCCTACCAATAATTTTGATTTTGATTAAAAATAATTATTGAATTAATTGTATAACACACAATAATGTATACGTTTACGTATATAACATATTCTCGAAAAGTTCGCAATCCATACTAATATATTTGATCATTCAGCTGTTTGTAGCTTTGGCTGTAGCTTCAATGAACATTTTCGCCATATTTTACTTTTTTTCACTTCCCCCAAAACTCAATACAAGTTCACACAAAAAGTTATATGCAGCGTGTTTGGTGTCGAACGCTTTAAAAGTCATCAACTATGGTTTGGTGGATTTCATCACGAAAAGTCATCCCACCAATATGACTTGTACTGCGTAAATGATTAACAACAATTTGCAACGACTTCCTACCGAGAACGGTAACCCAATGTATATAATTACAGATCAAAGTGAAAATATGATCAATAGGTGATAACAAAAATTGAAACCGGCCAAAATATTATCGCCAACTAGCCATGCATTACAACCGAATAGTAATTCATGATTGTTTTTCTTGAAATTTGGGAAACCATTAAAAATGGCGTGAAAGTGTATCTTTTTAAGGGATCGATATGTACGATCCATACTCCTATTATTAATTTATTATACTGAACACTTTTATGCCATCGGATATCCTGAAAAGGTAATCCTTTAACAAATTCTCATGTAAAAATTATGGGGGGATGATTTGCATAAGATTGGGAATGGTTATAAAATCGAAAAATGCAATGGATATATGGAAGGATATGATTCAAGTCATGGAAAAAATTCGAATCATTCTATAGTAACTTTTTCAAGATGCGAAATAACATAACTAACGCCGCAAGTGTGCTTTGACTTATATTATACGTATTTTAACAGCATATCCATTGTTAGAGCATCATACTTACATCACGGAATTTATAAGAAAATTATTTATAACTATGGTATGTTGCAAAAAATTGTCTATCCCAAAATTAAGTGGAATATCACATTTCACAATACTATAAAAAAAGAACTATAGAATTTCTCGAAACAATAAACAACCAAAAGCTATACATGTCTGAAGCATAGAATATAGGCAACAATTGATGTGAGTCCTATATCTCATATTCTTAGTTTTGTATATACTATCAGGGATAACACGATTATGTCTTCAAATGCGACGACGCATTTACGTAATTTTGTGACTTTATGATGATTCATTATGCGAACTATAATGAAAAAGTGATCGTATAGTTTAGTAAAATGATCAGAAAATTCTTATATAAAAATAAATTGAATTCATTCTACATTCGTTGAGTCACGCAATATATGGGTTTTAATTTCAAGGTAGGTGGTAGATGGTGTTTGGTACAAAAATCTAATATAATTAATAAAGAAACATTCCTAAACAATATACGTATTAGGTCACCGGATGTAACGTAAAAACCGAAAACTACATCAAATTATTACACAAAAATTGTGGAAGAAAAACGATCGCATTATTTTGTTGGTGATGAAACTAATACATGTAGTAAATATGAATGCGTGATCACTTTCTACCAGAATCTCAGTTTTCTATACTAATGGCTCTATATACTTAAGGCAAAATCAATTATCTTTGAGAGATTGGCAGCTTTGTAAGAAAGTTACTCCTTTTTTTCCTTCTCATAGTACTAATATATTGATATGCGTGAACAATTGTACCAAAGAAGTTTTTTGTTCTCTTCCAGCCATACACAATAGCAAAATAGGTCAAAATAATAAACTTCTTAAAATGACTTAATGAAAACAGTTTCAAAATAATATTTCCCTTTTGGACTAAACATTTCAATTCATATATGGTTTATTGACGTGTGTATTGTGTGACTGTACACATTTGAGTATATAAGTTCATCTATAGAAATGATGTCATTAAATTGTAATTAACTATCTATTACATGTAGATATTTAAAGACAAGCCAATTAGCCTGAATACAAAAAAAAAACCTATAAACATCAATAAATTAATTGGTCCTTTAATGGTGAAAATTTAATTCCTGTTGTTTTCCGCATTTGAATAAAATGAGTTATTTTTATACTTATATGCGTACGCACACAACTCTACCCGCTAACACACAAAGAATTAAATTGGGTATAAATGTACACCTTTAGAAGTTAATTAAATCAATAAAATACATAAATTATAAATCAATTTTAAATATACGTTTATAATGTAATTAGTAATTTAATATTTCAACAATTTTATGTATATATTTGTACGTACAAGGATAAAATAAATATACCATAATTAGTATAAAATTAGAGGAGGAAAAAAATACGACACAACAAAATAATATAATTTATATTTTTAAAGTTAATGTTTTTGTTATATTATTTATTTTTATATTATTATTATTATTAGAAATAGACAACAAAATGTTTTTAGATTATAAAAGGAAGTGAATTAATATCTAATTTATATAACAAATAATATGATGCATATATTTATGGAAGGGCACGTGCAATAGTGCACACAAAGCAGGTGTTTTTCTTTAAAAGTATTATTTTTGTCATAGATAAAATATAAATAGAATAAATTTTTGCAAAATCATTGAAAATAGAAATATAACATTTAGATTTAATTGAATCAATTATTAAATAATTACTTTTTCCCCAACAACAACAACAACAATTAATGAATCATAAATATTTACAACGAATTTCATATTTGTATTATTATTTATGTAATGGAAACAAAAGCGTATCAAGGTATTATAAAATATATACAATTATTAATAAAATACAATGGAACACTTGAACGTTCTGCATATAGCGGTATGTGATGTCATACATGGTATATGATTTAAAAAAAAGGATGTATAATAACGAATACTCAATCTTCTTTCTAATAACAAATATCTCATCAAGTGCCCTCAACTTGTTCTATTAATCGAATAGATTACGTAACGGATCGACTAATGATTTTTCCATCTTAATTTCAATGACTTGTGAGTATAGGAAAATTATTATTATAAAATAATATGTGATTTACACAAATATATAGGTCATTGTTGAGTTTAAATTATTTCTGAATTTTTGCCATAATCGGATGCTGTTACAGCCACGCACAAGTTTCAATAACTGCTTGTTTTTTATGCGGTTACTTAAATTGTGAGTTTTTGAATTTATGTAATATCTCTATATAAAAATGAATAACTTTTACAACCGCAGAAGAGATAAATTCATGAAATAAACGTTATTTGAAAATTTTGTACTGCGATAACCAATTCTTTTTTAAAATTCTTGCCATCTAGGAACTTCTGTTCTGGAACCATAAGTGGAGCAGTATTAAATTAAGACTCTTGTAATTTATTTATTAACACAATAATTGAAAATTTGCAGACAGCTTTTGAATTTGATTTGAATATTAACTGATATAAAGAAATATTTGGAAAACCTACTTAACTTAAAAATAGTTTTTCTGAAGAAGTTCTGGAAACATTGAAACTTGGTCAATCCAATTTTCATCAAATTTTGTAAGCAGATGTATAATGGAATTATAGAAGTAGTGCCTATTTAACTTCTATGAAATCAATACTCTGAGCAGTTATATGGAATCTCTAGAAGTTCATAAATTATTACCCAATTTTAATTAAGCATTGGTGTGTAAATGTATAGTATGGGATTATATGGACCTATAGTTCTTATTTAACTTCTGTGAAATCGAAACTCTATCCCCATATATAAAACTGCCCGCAGACTTTTATTCTGAGACAATTGTTATTCTGGGTATATGACAGTTACATTATTATGATTATATTAACAGATCATATACAATAAAAGGAATGCAACTATATCAAATAGATACCAAAACTTCTTTATTTCTCTGAACCAAATTCAATAAAATTGGTTATAAATGTCATTATATTATGGGATCAGAGCATATATACCAATGTGGTTTCTGCACAAATTTATCTAAATATTACATCTGATCAAATATTTAGAATACGGCAGATTTTGGAAAATTGTAGGGAACTCAATGTTGATACACATCATTTGTTTGTTGATTTTATGGCGACATATGTTATAGCGTCAATAGGTCAAAATCATAGAAAATCATAGCAGAAAAATTTGATAGATTTGATGACTATGACGTTGAATAATGTTAAGACACGAATGTGTGCGAATCCTGGATATTGATATTGATACACATTTGGATCGAAATATGGTGACTGTCAAGGATGCTTTCGAAAGTAGCTCTCAAAGTGAATGCAGACAACACAAAATACGTATAGTGGCAACAAATCCATCAGGAATTCAAGTGCACACTGTTAATATTGGAGAATATAATTTTGAAATTGTAAGGATTTGCGTATACTTGAAATCGTTGGTAAATGTGGAAAATGATATTGACAAAGAAATTCACCGTAGGAAAGTAATTGGAAACAGATGCTACTACATACTAAAAAAAGCAAATCCAATAAAAAAAAACATTACAAAATGAGTAAGTGCAAGCTGTATAAAACATTAGTACGTCCAATATTTACGTATGAATCGAAGGCATGGTTCATGACATCGAACCAGGAACAATTATTTCGGAGTTTGAACGTGGAATGTTTAGTCGCACCAAAAAACATAATGTTTGGAGATACAATTTTGAAATAGACAAGTTGTACGGTCAAATCAAATATTATCTAAACAATCAAAATCAATAGATTAAAATGGATTGGGCACGCGTATTACACATGGAAGAGGAACGACGTATGCCAAAAAAACTATTGAATTGTAGTCCAGCCAGAAGATGCCTAAGGCTAGTTGGCTAGATGCCGTAAACTGTGATATTAAGATTCGTAATATTCGGGATTGGGAAGACGTAAGCTGCAGATAGATCTGATTAGGGAAGACTAAAACCACACCCACGGGTTTCAATGACAAGTAAATATCCTATTATATAAGTGCCAGTGACCAAAAATAGGTTTGACTGTATATCCCTTTACCCTTAACATAAATATGTCATACCTAAAATAGATTTTATCTTGTTGATTGTTTGTTATTATTTGAAAATAAATAAATAATAAAGAAAAAAGTCAAAATCTTTTTTTGTCGTTGCGGTTTGTTTTTCTTTATAAAATAATGTCTATTTTATTTTTTTGCTTTAGAATATACTTAAGCCATACATTTTTTTTATCGTTGTCTAATTATGAAAACTATTATTTATAGGGTGACTTTTTTTTTGTTATTATTATTCTTATTATTATTGTATTAATATTAAGTTTTCCATAGTAACAAATAAAAAAACTTTAACAAGTCAATTTGAAATAATAATAAAAACAAATTCATATCTATTTTTCTTTTGTTTTGTCTAAAATTAAACCTAGAAAAAAAATATATAATTAATTATCTATTTTTAATGGATTTATGCTATTTTTACTAAACATTGCCGATCCAACAATATATATTATTCTGGTTTTTATATATGAAATATTTATAATAATATTAATTTTTACAATACCGCACATAAAATACACCGATTAAATATAACAATAATTAAATTAAATGCGCCACTGGCGCATCACTGGTGGTGAATATTATTTCAAGGGATGGACCTGTCATAACAACAGATTATGTAAAACAACGCATGTGCCGGAATCGCTGAACTGATTAGTAAAAGAAAAAATACGAAGCATATGACATTCAGTTGAATTGTAAACAAGTATTTTTTTTAGTTGATTAAAAATGGAAAATTTTGTACCAACAAAACAGCATTTGCGGAAACTTATGTTAAGTAATTTTATTCAGAAGAAAACAGCAGTAGAAACTTATCGCTTTTTGTTAAAAAGTTATGATGAATATTCCCCATCACAAAACAATTGTGAGAATTGGTTTAGACGGTTTAAAAATAATGATTTTGATGTTAGTGATAAAGAATGCGTTGGAGAACTGGAAGCTTTACTCAGTGAAGATCCATGTCAAACGAAAGAAGGATTAGCATTGGCATTAGATGTTACCCAAGCAAGTGTTTGCAAACGTTTAAAGAAGATGGGAATGGTCCAAAAGCTATCGTATTGGGTACCACATGAATTGACGGAATGACAACAAGAAAATCGAAAAACAATGTGTGAAATTTTGCTTCAAAGACATTCAATTTTGCATCGAATTGTGACTGGTGATGAAAAGTGGATCCATTACGATAAACCAAAATGTCTGAAAGAATGGATGAAGACAGGTGAACCAGGTCCATCGACACCAAAATGCAATATTCATGCTTAAACCGGGACAAACCATCACTGCTGAACGTTACCGAAAGCAATTAATGCAATTGAGCCGAGCATTGCATCAAAAACGACCAGAATATGGCAACAGACATGACCGTGTGATTCTGTAGCATGATAATGCTAGACCACACGTTACAAGACCGGTCAAAGAAACGTTAGAAGCACTTGGATGGAAAGTCCTACCCCACTCGCCATATTCACCAGACATTGCTCCATCAGACTACCATTTGTACCCGGCGATGCAGTCAGCCCTTTCTGCACAGAGGTTCAATTCATACGAAGATATGAAAAAATGGCTGGATTCATGGATTGCTTTCAACCCTAAGAAGTTCTTCTATGAAGGAATCCATTATTTGCCACAAAGATGGGAAATACTTTGAATAAAATATAATGTACCGTTACTTTATATAAATATATTAACAAAATATCCCCAAAACTTAATTATAGACCATATTTCGTTACCGTTACACGTTGTCAGAATTCAACTACGACGCTTAGTTTACGAGATATTGACAATTTTGTGATTTTTGTAACTTTGAATTTTTTTTTGTATAATAAAGTTTAAAATAAAATTTTTTAAAATTTTTTAATTTTTCCACTCTATATTTTTATATTTCAATTCTAACTGAACGAATAGTTTGCGAGATATTGACTATTTTACGATTTTTTATAAAATATTTGATTTATATAAGAAAATAATATATCATATTATGGTCAGAATTCAACTAGAACGCTTTAAATGCGAGTATTATTTATATTTGTTTTGACTTTGACGTCAAATAATAATAATTATGGTGAATAAAAAACCGTGATATTTGTGTGTATGAGTTGATATTGATACAAATAACGTTGTAATAGCACAAGCATACGGCTTTGTTTATTATTTATATACCATTTTTATTTTCTACAAGGAAATATTTTCTGTTAATTCATTTCCTTTTTCAAGTGGATTTAGTTTTTTTCTTATATTGTACGATATTATGTTTACTTTTTTTTTAGCTTCTCAGACGTAATACATTTTTTTTATTATAATTTATCTAACAAGTAAAATCCATTTATAAATCCCTATAATATTGTAATATAATAAATATTAATATAGTGAGCACACATACACCACAGCACACAACAAATACAATATAAATCTCCAATAGCGCATAATATAGAGAAAATAATTCGCATATACTCTCATAGACGTAGAAGTACCAAAAACTCATAAATTGTATATATTTTATTAGAATATAATTTAATTAATTTTCTAATAATAATCAATAATACTTATGTCAATTCATTTTATTCAATTCATTAATTTATTGATATACAAAATACAATTTGTATTGTATGCATCTTCTATATATTATTAGAATTTATTATATATGTTTTATTTAAGTGTACAGGTATCCCCTTTATTTAGGCGATACTTGGATTGTACGGTTTTGGATTTCTGCCATCATAACTTTACGACACGTCCTTGAAAAATCAACAGTCCGTAGTTTGTCCGTAAAATTTCCGCATTATATGTAGTAGTCCGTAGGTTCAATCCGAGGAAATATCTATGGATTTCTTACGATGCCCACTGTAATTTTATATGATCAGTGCAACCCTGTTCATGGATTTTTATAAAAAATGTCCTTGGATTATCCGCATATATTTCCGTTGATAATTTCTACGGATTCTCCTTACTACTTCTAGTATTTCTTGTTGCTATTATTCCACAGAATATCCATAGAATTTATATTCATATTTTTTGTGAGCAGATCCACGGATTTTGACAAAAATTTTTTTGGATCGTCCATGTATTTTGGCAAGTAATACTAGTAATCGGCCGTATTAGCAGAATAAACTTTCTTATGACGATGATGTTAATTCACGGTTTGATTCAATTTTTTTTACCGATAAACCAGAAGTTCTATGAGTACGGAATGACGATGCTGAGCTGAACGATGGCAAAAATTCATCGATTATTAATTTTTTTATAGTAATAAACACGAACAAAAAAATCCATGAAAAGTCTTACAAAATTCCTCGGAAATATATAGATTTGAGTTGCTATCTTTTCCATGGAAAATATGTGGATTTTTTCCACGAAAATTTTCCTCATTTTTGAAAGTACGGCAAAATTGTTACTAGGGTGGTACTGGTTGTTTTAAACATATTTGCGCCAAAAAATATTATACAAAATTTTTCATGCTATGGTACTGTTTCGGACATCTATCTAAAATTTTATGTCATTTAATTGTTTGGTTTACAAAAATAAACGCTTGCTTTTTAATTGTTTTAATTTTATTTTGACGATTTTTATATAATGTCTATAATTTTATTGAGCAAAGAATTTGCGTATTAAATTTTGTTTAACAGAAGCAAGATTTCTGCTATACGAAAAGTTTTGAATTGTAGCAAAAGTGTGAATGTTTGTCAAGAACAAGAATTGATTGATTGGTATAAAAAGTTCTAAAAGGGTATTGAGAAGATGTTGCAGACGAAATGTTTGATGAGTGGAAAAATATGTTGGTATAAATGGAAGAAGATTACTTGAAGGTGTTGAAATAAAATATAGGATGAATAAATGAAAAATGCGTATTTTATTTAATCAGTCCCTTTACTTTTTAGACACCAAGATATACCAAATTTGATGAAGTTCCAAAATTTCTAGAATCTGAACCATGAAATTGCACAGAGTATCGATTTCGTAGAAATTTTGTAGTTACTGTTCATACAATCCCATTATACAACTACTTGTGATCAAAATTGGATAAGAATGTTGGCCAAGTTTCAAAGTTTCAATAATTTAATTTAATTTAATTTAATTTAGAAAAATGGTTTTGGTGAATGAATTGTCGATTATATTACCTTCTAATTGCTTTTACATATAATGATGCAACTATTTTGGAATTTGCATTAATATAATTAAAGAATGTATGAATCGATATTGATTTTATCAAAATTTATTGTATGTTGAAATTACATTGCTCCACTTTTGCTGCCACAACTTCCAAGCTATTGATTATTTGAAAAAAATAATTTAACGTAAAATAAATTATAGACTCAAACTTTAATAGATACTTTTTCGTTAATATATTACCGATTTGGTTCGACAGATATTGATAAAAATATGCAAATAAATGTCTGTTTAAATGTTCGCTCTAGTTAAATGCGATTTTGGATTAGTGCGGCATTCGTTACTATTGTATAATTCAAGGAATACCTGTATATTTTCTATTTATCACAAAATTATAATCAATTATAGTGTCAATATATGTTTGATACAATAAATAAGAGAGTATTACTATTGACATTTAGATATAAATAAAATAAATCATGTGTACAAATTCATACAAATACACAAATTATAATATATATAAAATAATAATAATAATAATATGAGATCAATATCATCGAAACATATACAATATAAATTTGTGTAATATATGCAAATAAAATCGTATATGTAAACAACAATCATCATAACTTTATCATATACAATATTATTGTTATTATCAAAATTGAAAATTAATATCAATAAATCATAAAAGTTATATTGTATATTCACCACACTCACAATAAAATTATTAACATCACTCACATTTGTTTCGTCGTATATTGAAATTTGTATTACAATTATATTATGTATTTTCATTTTATTGTTATTACATTATTTTTTTTTCTATTGTATTATAAGTATAAGTTTAATATAATTTATAAATTTGCATACGAGACGATAGTGTGTATGCGTGTGCACAAGTACAAATAATATAATATCCGTATAATGAAATGTGATGTATATTATTTATTTGATATAACAACATTGCATAGGTAGAAAAAAGCCATACAAAATTTGAATTTATTTATTTTTATGCCTGTAAAAACATACACACACACACACACACACATACACAGAGTGCTGATACTTTACCATACAAAAAATGTTACAAATATGAATATTGAAAATAAAGGAAAATCATAATGATTGTGTAAAATTTTATAAAGAAAAACCTTTATATTTTTAACATTATTGGAATGTAAAAAATTAATATTAAAATGTCATTGTTTTTAAATTAGTTAGGAAAAGTTAAGAACTTTTTATTTTGGAGCCTTAAAACGTTATATAACACTTGGGGCAAAAAGCCCCGAAATATCCATATGATATTTCAATACTGTTAACCTTTAAAAAACATATATGTCAAAATTTCATAACAATCCGATCATTAGTTTAGAAGTTACAATGGATTAATTGACACTATTTGTTTGTTATTTTCGAAAAAATGGATTCAAAGCAATTTCGTGTGTTGATTTATCATTGGCTCATTAAAATGGAAAACAAATTAAACCACACTTTTTGCAAACAGTCTGATTTCTTAAAAACCCATAGCTCCTGCAATGGGATAGTTGTATGGGTTTTCTATAAACGTTTGTTTCGTGTAAATGATTTTAAAAATATTAATGTTTGCACTTTGAACCGATCTGCAGATTGACTTCTGGGTGCATATGGTTCAAATGGGACATATTATTGTATTCAAATCCTTTTTAAAAATGAAACTTGATTTTTGTTTCCACTAATACAACTACCACATTGATATCGTGGGATCATAAGACTGGTATCAAATGAAAGCTTATGAGTAAGTACAACAAAACGTTACTGGGTTGGTTACGAAATTTTTAATTTCCAACTGATGAAAACAATTTTTTCCGACATATATTTTTGGTATTCGGATTACACATTTCAAAAAACCATAATTATTCTTTTAATTGTTATTGTGTGTGGGTGGCAATATTTTTTAATGGAATACTGAATATTCACAATCGTCGTACGAAATTGTACCATGTTTAAAATGATGTGGCATTGTCTATTGAGGACATTATTTGACCAAAACTTACCGTTACAAAATTCATACGATGTTATTTAACGAACAGTTGAAAATTGTACCCAAAATTAAAGTCATCGTACCATGACAATAGGCCACTGAATCTATGACACTGCCATTTATGCCAAACTGTAGGTAATCAAAAATAAGTTATAGTTGCGGAAATGAAAAAAAAATCGCCGTAACTCCAACCCAGCTCAAAGTAAATAGGAAAAAAATGAAAAAAATTGGAAAAACCCAACAACTGCTTCACCATTTAGAAACCTGAATATTATTGGTTAGCGAATTTTGCCGAAAAAGTGTTATAAATTGTTGAAAAGTCAATAATATATAATATTTCCTATATAATAGGAGATAATTTAAAGAAAATCGTCAGTTTCTGTAATTATCGAAAGGTAAAGGTTTCCTTAATTCTATTATTTTTATATGAAAAGTCCATAATAGGTGTATAAAGATGTGTATGTGTGTGTGGGTGGTAGATATTTATTAATATAGTTAATTCAATTAATTTCCTTTATATTATATGATAGTTTAATAAATTATATAATAATAATATGTGAAAATACTATTGTATAAAGAAACATTTCTTATATCCACAATACTGTACACCATTTCATTTCGAATTGAAATATACATATACGAAATTTAGTACACAAACTTAACATAAATAAATAAATTAATAAATTATTTTATGATTATTACTATTATAATAATAATAATAATAACAAAGATATTATAATATTTATGGAAATTTAGATATTGAATTTTATAAAATTAATAATGCAACAAATAAACAAAGTATAAAATTACACATAATAATACAATAATTGTAATAATAAATAGATTTCCATTCGTAAGTTAGTTTATAAAAACTACTGAATAGCTATACACAGAATAAAATATCATAAATATAGAAATTAAATAGAAAATCAACAGTTTTATTGCATATAATAATCAATTTATAGATGAATACTATACACCCTCTGTCCCATAATAAATCGGAATGTAATGAAAAAAAATATTTCAAAATAATCTCCATCAACTGAAATACGCATCGATTTGTGCACGTTCAACAAGTGAATCAAATGATTTTTTCATGTCTTTGATTGAGAACGGTGGTCGTGTCACCTTTTGAATGCCCTCAAACATATATAAAACGATATTCTTTTGTAGCCAAATAAAGTTTAGGCAATAGAAATCAGTCGCAGATACTTATATTAAGTGAATATGCGGTGAATGTTTAAGCAAAAAAAATTTGATTATTAGTTCAATTCGGTGCAATTTTTGATCATCATTTAATTGATGTGGAATCAATTTGTATTCATCTATCGTAGACCAGTTAAAATTCGATGAATTATAGTTTTCGGAATTCCATGGCTCCATCTCCATGAATCTCGCAAAAGATATCTAAGCAATTTTCAACTTTTTCAATGTTTTCTTTAGTAAATTTCTTCAGATGGTCGACCTCTGGCAGTTCATCGTCATCATATAGTTTCTCTGCTTTCTGTGAATCATTTATTCCATTTAAAAACTTGTGCTTTTAACACACAATTATCACTGCATACGCGATTTTAAACAAATCATACGTTTGAGTAGCATTTTAAACAATTTTAAAATAAAATTTAATGTTGGTTCTTTGTTTTTATATTAATTTTTCGCGACCGATGCGCAAAAACATCTGTAACTTTATGTGTTAGATTTTCGTTTCCAGTGAATGTAATGTCAAGAAATGTTGACATTATGTTAAGGAACGTTCACAGAACATAATCACAAAAAAACTTAGAGGTAGCGATACGTTTTCTATAGTTTACATAACCATTCCGGTTAATTATCGGACAGAGATTTTTATATATATGGAAAGCGATATCTATGTGCGTATATGTAAAGAATAAATATAATGTAATATAATATAAAATAACTTAACTATATATCTGCTAAAGTAAACTATTATAATAATATTAAATTTCATCTGGTTCAATAAATTCTTAATACAATATATTAAATTTAAAAATGATAAATAAATAAGATATTACAATTCATAAATGATACAATGAAAACTAATTAATCATTTAATAAAAATATATTAAATATTGTTATATTTTCTTCCAATTGAATTGTACAGAGATACGTCTTTCTTTATCTACAATGCATAAAAAACTGAAAATTATACAATTAATGACCCATAATGATTATTTTATTAGTTTAACAATACATATTTGGTGGTGGTTATTCAAAAATAAAAACTATTGGCATACAATAAATATGTAATGTTTTTATGTTTTATATTAAATAGAAAAATCAATAAAGTAAATAAAATGTTCAACAATATTTTTCGAAAAACAAAATAATAATAATATTATCTATTGTACACCCTATGCCCGAAAAATAACCGGATAATGATTTTCTATAACATAACAAACTGTCAGAGTTTCATAACATTTCCATTTCTTCAGTGGAAGCCATAAAAAATTCAATGCGTTATTAAGTGATCGTAGTTTTTATTGTTTCGGCTGACAAACTCATTAAATGTTACATTAAAATTGGTACAAATACAACCAAAACGCTTGAAATTCTAAATATCGATTATGGTGATAATTGTTTCTGTCCAAAACATAAGGTTCTGTGTGTGGCATCGACGATTTTAAGACGGCTGAAAAGATATGGATCATGATGCATGTCCAAGCCGACCATTAACAAAAATTACAGGAAGAAAATTTTTTAAATAAAATGAGTGACTTCGTGAAAGTTAACAACAAATCTTTAGTTCATATGAAAATGTTATTTGATATATACAAAAAACAATAATTTATATGAGATTTTAAATGATATGATTGGGCTACGAAAAGTGAATTCAAAGTTCGTTTCGCATCAATTTGAATGAGTAAGAAATGCAGCAAAGTGATTAGAACAAATTTAAGACATCAATAAAAACACCGGAAATGACGATAATTTCTTAAAAATTATTGTAACTGATGATATGAAACATATAGTGTTTTCGATAACTAAACGTTAAAGTGATTAATGGCAATCACCATTATAGTTGCTGACGAAAATTCATCTTCTTTTAAACATTGATTTGATTGATTTCAAGAATTGAAATTTTGATTGTTTATTAGTTGGTGGTAGTGTATTAATAGCTACTCATGCAAAATTTTCTTTCAATCTTTTTATAGTATTTAAATATTAGTGATAAACTGGAGTATTTATGCATTCAATTTAATGGTGGTGGTTTGTTCATGGTTAACATTTACATTCCACCAGCTGGTGATATTTTTATTTATAATGAGTTGGTGGTATTCATTGAGTTTGTATTATCTACGTTATGTGCTGATGGTGATGAAATATTGGTGTTGAGTGATTTCAAACTTACACCGCTGGGTTGGATTGCGGATGATCTGATGTTGATGATTTTATGTTATTACAATACATTAGCAACGGTAATAATAGGTTCTTTATCTAAATTTTCAACGCTTTCGGCATACTCAGCTTATACTCGTTGTTATAATTGCATTGCACCAGAGAACAGTCATCAGCCATCTATAAATATTTCCATGTAGCTTAATTTTGAATGTTAGAAAACCTTTAATATGGAAAATGACGACATTTATAGCTTTAATTTTGGAGGAGCTGATTTTCAAAAAATTAATTCTGTTACGTAAAATTTTAATTGTAATGACTTGCTGAAGTTTCACAATTTCGACGAGGCTATTTTTTACATTTTCATGTATGATAGTTTCATTGAGTTTATGCCATTTTGCTGTAAACATATTACAATTATTCACCATCCATAGCGATTCTAATGTGGATTCTGATTTGGTTGCATATCGGGTGAGCTATGCAATAAATTTTATATTGTTTTAAATACTAACTATGCCTCTTATTTGAATAAAATACAATCTGATTTAAAAAAAAATTCGACGGATTTTCAGAAATATATAAATAATTAGCGTAATGCTACTGGATATCCATCTATTGTACATTATCGTATTTGAATAATAATAGCAATGAGCCAGGCACTAATAGTAACATTTCTGAAGTGCATTTGACGAATTTGAAGCGATTGGTATCACATATACCATATTTACAACATTTTGAAAACTAGCAATCATTTGATTATTTTCAGCAATATCAATTTTTACATTACATTAATCTGGATTAATCTTTTGAATTTTTCCTGATAAATAGTTATCATACCAATTATGGGGTAGCTTCAGTCCGTTCAATTCAGTGCTATGTTAATTTACTAATGAACTTAATGACAAAATTTATTGTTGATAATGTAAATAATACAAATTTTAAATTGCATTTTTTATATGATATAATTGTACCAAATACATACGAATTTAATGTTATTTAAATAAAGAAATAAATAAAAAATGAAAAGATAAAAAATATAAAATAAAAATAAAATTTTAAGAGCTAACCTTTTGGTAGAAAGGTTTATGATTTTTTATGAAAAGTTTATATGATCATTTTCCACACACATTTCATTAGTGTGGTATAAAATTTTTTACCTTCAATTATTATAATATATATAGAATACGTACACTCTACATACACTTGCACTAAACGGTACAATACAAGTACCAGTGCCTTTATGGTGTCTTTGGATAGGAGCACAACACGTAGTCTCCTTGGACTAACGAGCACATGTGTCTGTTTTATGGTGTCTTTGGATAGGTACACATCATGTGCGTCACGGCACAGAATATATCAATAAAATAATGGACACAATATGTCTTCATATTGCCTTAAGACAAGACAAGTACAAAAAATGTGCACTTGTGCAGTTAGTATGTTTTACTAAAACAGCAAGAACTTCAAGAGTACATATATTTGTGGAAGTATAGCACTGGACATTTTCATGCATATGCGATGAATGTAAAAATGCGATAATTATTAATAAATCAAAACAGTCATTGGAAAATGGAAATGTGAAATTAAATTTAAATTTAAGTAGTCACAAAAAAAAAGGAAAAACAATAACTTCAAAATAACTAAATAATTTAATTATTGTATTTTTAAATTTAGAAAATACAAAATTCAAACGTTGAACCATTTAATAATAATCATTTATCGGCAAATAAACAAATTTCGCGAGTAATTAATGAAATAAATAAAAAATCAAATAAAATGTGTAAAAACGAAAATGCAGAAAATCAATTTAAAATGTGAAATCAATTTATGATTATTGATATTGATAAAATAAATATTCCACAAAAATGTCCATTTTTTATCTACAAAATTGTGTATGCAGAACCGAAACAATTTCAAGGTTGTAAAAATAATGCAATCGGATAAATAATTAATCGAAAATTACTGAGTAAGGATCAACATATACAATTATTGGCAAAACCAAAAGACGTATGTATATTAAATTAATAGAATTTGTAATATACATTTTCGTATATGATATTATTTAAATTGACGGGAACAGTTTCTGATCGAATGGTCGAACCATTCAATACACCAAAAAAACAATATATTTACATAAAGTGACAGACTGTTTTTCAATTTCAAAATTATAATATGAATTTTATACGGGTATAGATCAATCACAATGGGCCAATAGGCATCCAAAAGTGAAAATATTGTTATACTATATTAATCCCATCTATGCCATACAGAATTAAAAGAATTGTTGTTCACATTAAGAAAAGCCTGACGTTTTGGACAATGGAATTTTAAAATTCCTATATGTTACTACAATTGATACTATCCCATCTATGCCATACAGAATTAAAAGAATTGTTGTTCACATTAAGAAAAGCCTGACGTTTTGGACAATGGAATTTTAAAATTCCTATATGTTACTACAATTGATACTATTCAATTTAAATGATTATCTGTATGTTTAGAATGGGAATACACGTTCAGTTCCTGACGTGTTTCTAAGTTCACGAAAAACTGATACCAGAAGCATTTATATACTAATTCGTTTTTAAAGCGACATTTCTACAGATCATTTTTGATCAAATTTGCGCAACAAAATTAATTAATGGGAATTAATGTAATTATTAATTATATAATAATCTATTTTAGATTCGATTAAACAAATGTCTGTATCCTAAATGGGAACAGTAATCAATAACATGTGCAACATTATGAATTGCTGAATTGGCTCAACAAAAGAAAATATAAGGCATTAGAAACATGGCTAAAATTTGCCAATTCCATCGATCCATATCATGTAGATAATTTTCGTAAAACACTTCAGAAACCATCTCACACAATGCAATTATCAGAAGCTACTGCATTTATAATTTGTGAAAGAAAAATGGAAAAAAATGAAAAATTAAAATTGAAAAAATTAATATATAAAATTTATGAAAAATTCATTAAAAACGATATATTAAAATTATTAAATAATGCAATTTTATTAAAACATAATGAACCGATAATTTCCAAAGTTTTACAAAATAAATTAATTGGGGCGTTCGCCAAAAATAATATTTATAATATAACAACAAATAATTAACATTATTTACCATTAATATTGGGTTTACTTAATGAAATTATGAAAAATATTATAAAAGATAAAATGGAACTAGAAAAATTAGCGTTGATGCACTTTGAAATGAATGCCATTATAAAAAGTATACTTCAACACATAGTTATTGTAAAAATTAGGGAACATGATGAAGTTATAATTGATAATTATTATAAAAGATAAAATAGAATAAGAAAAAATTGAAATGATGCACTTTGAAATGAATGCCATTATAAAAGATATAGTTCAACAATATGATGAAATTATAAATAATAATAATATTGGCATATTAGACACAATAAAAAATTCCGAATCAATGAATTATAATAATAATAATAATAATAATGATAATAGGAACGAAATTATAACAGATGTAATTAATCAATTAATTCTTAAAACGATTATCAACAACGAAGGGCATATAATTGATAATATTAATAGTGATTATTGAAATATTGAATACGGAATAACATCATGACGATCGTTGGAACAATTTGTGAAATTGCACGTACAATATAATAATGTTCTCTAAAAGTAATAGATTTAAATACTCTGTAAAAATTATAGTTTTTATTGTTAATGGCAACTTAAAATAAATATAAATGAAAATATTTACTCATTCGCCGCGCGGGTAGCCTCTTCTATAATTATTACATGTTACTATATGCATATAATGTTAATTGTATGCTGCTAGTAAATATTCCGTTATTTTACACCGTTTACCATAAATATCTCACTCGACTGCGAAAGATGAGATGAACAACTGTATCTAAACTATGTTGTACTAATGTTTTCTGTGTAGCCTACAAATTTGTTTTAGATTAACTATTTCATCAAAATTGTATAGTACTTACTACATGACATTAAAATCTACATGCGATTTAGCCTTCTCAAATACACGCGTCTCCAAACACACGCGCGTCTCCAACAACACGCGCGCCTCCTACCAAAAGCGCGTCTCCAACCACACGCGTTTCCAACCACACGCGCGTTTCCAGCCACACGCGCGTCTCCAGCCACACGCGCGTCTCCAACCACACGCGCGTCTCGAACCTAACGTGCGTCTCCAACCTCACGCGCGTCTCCTACCACACGCGCGTCTTCTACTAAACGCGCGTCTCCTACCAAACGCGCGTCTTCTACCATACACGCGTCTCCAACCACACGCGCGTCTCCAACCACACGCGCGTCTCCAACCACACGGGCGTCTCCAACCACACGCGCGTCTCCTACCAAACGCGCGTCTACTAACAAACGCGCGTATCCAACCACACGGGCGTTTCCAACCATACGCGCGTCTCCAATCACACGCACGTCTCCAACCACACGCACGTCTCCAACCACACTCAAGTCTCCAACCAAACTCGCGTCTTCTACCACGAGCGTATCCAACCACACTCCAACTTGGCTGCATACTTTTAATAAATAATCAAATTGGTTTGGCGATGATAGCAAAAACCAATTTGCATTAATATTGCCGAAATTAAACAATCAACAACCGCCAATCATTGACATTTTTGTTAATCCATTCCGGTTATTTTTCGGCCAGAGGCTACCGAATTTATATATTGTAATATAAAATGATTGGTATATAACAAGCTTGTCGTTATATTAATGAAATATTCAAATATTACATATAACTATATTTTATATTTACAACAATGAACACGCACAAAACGTGAAAATTGTAGGGTGTATTTTATCATCATCATCGTCATCATCATTACGATATCCGTTCTGTATAATATCGAAAAAATAACCACCCGCTTTTTGTACCAATGCACACAACAAACCATTAACAAAATTGTCAAATATTATGTAGTAATTTTATTCATTAATTTCAATGATTCGGCTTTGTTATGTATTTTATAAATCTTTCTATATAGAATGTGCGTATTTGTATTATTACATATTTGATGAGACCCATAAAACATTTTGATTTCAACATGATTCGTTTTATTTGGTTTAATTTTTTAAAGTTTTGATTCCGATTCTGTCCAACGAATTCGAAACATACAAAAGTACTAAATCCAAAGGAGATTTGATTTGCAAAAGTATATATAGAATAAAATTAACAAATGATTCGAAAAAGTATTACAAAAACGAATCACTACAACACAAATTTAATATAATCTATTCAGTTTGGATGCATAAGAGATTTTATTATAAACATTAAAATTGTACAATAAATTAAAAATTTTCACATTTCAATGCATGTCCGTATTGTTGCATAAGAGACTTGCCGCGTTGCATATATAATATTTAAATAATCAATAAATATTTTCGAGGCCCAATTCCACAATTATTATTTAAATAGAAATTTTCCAGTGCAGTGTAAATCCCATGGATTGCGGTTTTATTGTTGATGAATTATATGGTGAATAGAACACGAGCGATCTCGTTTCTTTTTTAAAAGCAGTTCCTGAGACGTTCTAGAAAAATATTGGATATCTTGATAAAATTATACAAAAATGAACGAACAATCTGTAGCCTGATCCAATTGTTTGTATAGGTGCCCAAACTAAAGTAGACGAGAGTATGTGAAATATATCAAATATATACCGCCCGACTAGCCGGACCATCGAAAACGATGTCTCTGCCAAAAATTTTCTATTTTCATTCACTTTTGAGTACATTTGAATTTTAGTTTGTTGGGATACAAATTACACATGCATGCAGACACCCATAAAATTCATAATATGAAAAGAGTTACAAATTGTTGGTATACAATATAACATACGCACAGGAAATCATAAATTATATAAATGAATAAATATAAAAATTGTGCAGTTTGATTATAAGGTTTTGTTATATAAGTTCCCTTTTCTATTCTAAAAATAACAACAACACCAACAACAATCAATAACTAAATTTTAAATATAGATAAAAAAAAACTCGATCTAATATAAGGACTGGTGGTCGCAAAAGTTCTATAAAACTAACCCATTATAGAATAAAAATTGTGAAATGTTTGTGAAGAAGTTTTGGACAAGATCATAAATATTCAATGTACTTTTCCACAATTTCTTCAATTTATTTGACACTACATTAATTTTTCGTAATTTAGATTTCAAAATAGATCAATATCGTTTTTTTGAAGCGATGTTAAGGATATATTTTAGCTAATAAATTACTTTTTAACACATTCAACTACAAAGGTGTTCGCATTAATAGTATCAGAAAAGTAAAAACTAAGTTCTTGTCTTACCAAACTGACAACTACTTTTGGAACCGTTATGTAAAATTGATACACTATATGTAGATTGCTTACATTAAATTTTACTTTTTATCAATGATATTTGAATATATCGGAGAGGCTATTTCGAATCAGACCCGTATTTCGTACGCCTACAGAGGTGACACCGCAATAGAATTCTCGTTCTACAGCATAACTATGTAACATTACAGTCAAAATGGATTAAGTGAGTATATAAAAATTCACCAATTGATCTGTAATTATGAGTCGATAGATACTTTATTAATTCAATTATTTTTATGAGTTGTGTGTCCAGACATTGTTAATCTCTCAATAGACTCCAATATCATATTTCCGAAGATATATTAATATCATAAACATGAACTAACAATAATTCAATGGAGTAACTTTCGGTATGAAAAATACTGAAAAATACCGTAATTAAACTCGCGCAACTGCCGTTTTAATGAACAAGCGTTTTAACCACTGGGCAATTGAATCACTTAAAAGAAACAAGAATCTTTATGGCAGACCAGTCCTTTGTTATGCAGAAGACAATATGCATGTAATATGTTACGAAAGACTCAGTAAAAATACATAGTATAGTAAACAAACATTAATTAGCATAAATGCGATGATTTACATATTTATTATTATAGGTTTTACTTGATTTAGTCACGGTAATTTTTAAGATTTTCTACATTGTTTTTATTTATCATTTCCTTATTATACAATTATACTTTCTATTGATAAATTTCTGTTCAACATTATAATAATATTATAGTTTATGGTATAGGATGCGATAATATTTAAATATGGGCGGGCGCGGTGGTATACCATCTAAAATGTGTAAAATTGTTAACGCATATAATAAACTAATATGCGGTAAATTCATACAATATTGTTATAGCTTCCGGTAGGAGCTATCGTTACCCAAATTTTTTGGAAATTTAAGTGTACCGCATAAACAAAATTTCTTCTCAGGTGTGAATCGAGTTATATTTTAACTTCTTTATAATTGTGAAATCCTTGATCGGTTGATTTATGTGTCATTGATCTGAAAAAGTGTTAATCTGATACAGAATTAAATCCGTGTGAAACACTTAAAATTGTTCATGGACCATTAAATTTATAAATAAAATGAAGTTGATTGCATAATACATAGATTTAGTTAAAATCTATAAACTATTTATCTAAATATTCATCATAAAATGTTATTGTCTGAACTATAACAACCATCTGTTCTTATAAATATATATATATATACAATTTGATAAACCCCGGAAGTAATCATCAAACTAAAGGGCTTTGAAAATTTTATGTATATTACAATTGAATTGAAAACTATATACATAATGATATGATACCGAAACATCTATACACGCGAAACGAAACCAAATAATATTCAATATTAATTCAGTGTTAAATTGATAAATATAAGTGCGTTGTTCAAAAAGTTCACGGAACCTATGAGAGAAGAACTGTATAATTTTGACTATATTTTTAAGTTTTCATTTACTACATTTCACTCATGTAAAAGTTTTACATCGTTCTGTCCATCCAAATGTTTAGTATAAAAACAATTGCTGAAAGTAGACGTGTGTCAAGATTAAAATCCAATCCGAATGAATGTCTGTTTAAGCAATACTTTGATTGACCATTTTAATTAGACTCAAACAGATTTTAAGTAAGCAGTGAAACCAATAAAATATAATCCGATGGGATGCATCAAAGACACGAAAAACACTGTATTCCAGGAAAGATTAGTATCAGTTTTCTAATACTAATGCTAAAACGTATTTTATTGATTATTGATTATCTTTAAAAAAAGGTAAAACAATAACCACGAGAATATTATTCAGAAAATAATTATTTCCGATAATGATAATTCATTCAGCCGCACGCAAGCGTCTCTGCAGGCGATGAGAAAATTATGAGAAAGTTTATAAAGTACATAATTCAGTACACTAATAATATTGGGTTGACAACAAATAAATTGCACTCTTCATATATATGTACAGACGACTTATGAGGAATTTAGACGAACGTTTCAAAATGTCAAACCATTTTTTTTTTTCTTTATAGAGACAGTACTTCAATTTTCATTCTGTAAAAAATTGTTTGTATCGATCGTTAGTGTATTTTTCGTTGAAAAATGTAAAATAAAAATAAGCGAAATCGTTAAATTTTGATTTTTTTTTTGCTTGCACAAAGGAAACAACACAACACAAACTCAAACAAAAATGATGTTCTGCGTTTGGTGATGAAACCTTAAAACAGAAGGTTTTCCAAATTTCATTTTGGTGTTTTTCCACTCAAAAACGAAAACAAGTCGTCCAATTAAAGTTAATGACGATCAATTCGAAGCAATGAACGATGCAAATCGTCATAGCACAACACTTGTGCATGCTGAGAACCTCCATGTATAACATAATTGCATTGAATAGCGTTTAAAACAACTTGACTATACGATAAAAACTATAGATATAAAAGTTCCACATGAACTTATAAAGAAATTCACTAAAACACAACGCATTGCCATAAGCGATATGTTTATGAAACTAAACGAAAACGATACATTTTTAAAGCGATTGATAACTGACGATAAAAAATGGATTATTTACTACAATATAAATCTAAAAAGTTTGTGAAACGATCAAAATGAGCTAGCACAATCAACATCAAAAGCTGATATTCATCAAAAGAAAGTTATGTTATCAATTTGGTGGGATTAAAAAGGCATTGACTATTTTGAGCTATTACCACACAACCAAACGATCAATTCAGAGGTATGTTAACATTTAACAGCTAACCAAACCGAACTGAATGCAATTCAATAAAAGCGACCATCTCATGTATGTATCAAGATTTCGCACCATTTGAGTACCATTTATTCCTCAGTTTGCAAAATTTCTCGAATGGTAAGAATTTCAATAATGTTCATGATATCAAAACGCATTTGGTTCAATTGTGTGCCGATACATATCAGTAGTTGTATAAAAAATTGTGTTATGTTTTCATTAAAAGAAAAAAAAAACCGCGATTTATTAGTTGCCGACACAATATTATGTATAAAACTGTTCATATATAAGTATCTACTCCTAACCCCTATCTATTATTGCCCGGTAATAGGTAGCTAAAATTATGTTCTTTTTATTATATCTCTAAACACGCTATTATTTTATTTGGAAATATATATATTTTTAACATATTCCTACACCCACACATTAAGTTTTAGGTAAAAAAAAAAGCATAATTCTTCTTCTTTCTTACCAAACTATCTGGCAATGTTACGCTCGATACAATATTATTCTATTTCTCATATATTTTTAGAATTGCAAATTTTTTATTATTTGTTGCTTACCGATTATTATTATTATATTTATAATTTGATTAATGTTGTTATTTGTGTTAAGGTTAATTTCGTTTTTATTTGTTTATTTACAGACATGTGCTAATACTTTTAATGTAATGCGCTTAAATGTTATATTTTTCATATTTATTTTTCGTTTTAATTAAACAAAACAAAGAAATAAAATCAGAAAACAAAAAATAATAATAATATATTTAATTGCAAATTTCTTTTTTATTATACCTCTATTATTACCAATTATATTCACATTTATGAGTTGCTAAAAAAATCTATGAAAATATAATAATAATAAAAAAATAAATAATAATAAATACATTCAGTCTACGAACGAGTACCAGTTTTTGTAGAATAAAATTAATGAAACCCATTGTGTTACCTAATTATAAACATTGTTGTTAATTTACCAATTAGTTATAAAATTTTAAATAATATATTTCGTTTATTATTATTTATAACCACTAGGCGCACACCTATATCGTTAATTAAGTTTAAGCAGTTTAACGGATATAAATAGCAAGAATTATATAATTTAATCGTCTACTAATTAATCGCATATTATAAATATATATACCACGATATTCTGACCCGAATCAATTGGTACATGATGATGGGGCAACACCTGAATAAATGCGTTGGGTGTGGTAAAACTTCTCAATCAAAATTTTCTAATATTAACGACATGCCTAATATACAGAATGTTATCCCTAAATATTAGTATAGAATCAATTTTTTCGTTTTCATTTGTCAACAGACGATTTTCAAAATTTAACTTATTCCTTTTTGAATTAAATCACAATTGTGAATTCGCTATATCTTTTGGATATTTAAATGCCATCTACTCATGAACATCATTTTTTTTCCAAGGATTTTTACCTGTTATTTGAAGTGATCCAGTCACGACTTGACATATATAGGCGAACAGATTAAGGTGAAATTGGTTTTGACAGCACAAATTACAATCCCAAAGTAAATCTAACTACTCATATAGTCAGTCAACTATCAAGTCTTATTTTCAATATATATAAGATCGCGATTGTAATTGTAAATTCTATACATATAACTCATGATTGACCGATTTTGCAACATGAGGACTAACATTATATAATATCCTGTCGAATAATATTGTCATGACTTTTAACATATTCTGAAAGTTTTCCCATTAATACTTGTTTCAAATTTTTTAATGGTTTTATTTGTACAGATCACCTATGATGGTTTGAACAGTTCATACTGTATTAATGTTTCGTTTTGGTGTTGGTGGATCGACTGGTTATACCCATATTTTCGGATGTTTAGTGTTATTGTAACGAATCCACTTTTCATCACACCATTCACAATTCGATACAAAAATGCTGTTTCTTTTTGCCTAGCAAGAATTAGGCATACGAGTTACATATTTTCTTGTTGTCTTTCGATCAATTCATGTGTGGGTCACCAATTTACTTAATTATTTTGAATCTGTCCATTTTATGTGTAGGTATGATAACATTTTTTGGTGTTACTTTACCATTCTCATAAGCCAAAACTGCGATAACATTTAGCATAAGAATTTGTTATTCGGCAAGTTACGGCAATATTTGGCGCATACAAGTTTTTAAGAGCAAAAGCCAATATAAGATTCTTTTCGCATATTCGTATATAAGATTCAAGATCTGGTTGAAAAAATGATTTTTTCATATTTATATATTTTGGGATACAGTTTTTTAATATTGGAGTCTGAGTTAATATAGAGTAATACCAATTATTGAATAATTAGTACCTCGACAGAAACCACAGTACATTTACACAATACTTCAAGATGCAATTTCAATCTTGTTCTCCATAGAATTTCGAAAAAAACATGTTATATATTAGAAAGATAATCTGTTTGCACACTTTTATAATGAAAATAAATTCAACAAATAACTATTTTCATTGTTTGATCTCATCAATAAATATATTGTACAACGGCTGAAGCATGCTCTTGTTGATGCGGTCCATATTTAACAACACTATAAATTTTGATTCTTAATGCTTTAAAATTATGATTAAAATTCAAACATTTGTGGATTAAATCGCAATATAAAAATTAATTTGTTATGTATTGTAAAATTGGTATATTTCTTCAATTGCAAATCATGTTCCTTATTCACTTTTTCAAAAACTATACCTCTGCGTCAGATTATCGTTTGTTTCAATCGTTGAAAACACTTTCAATTCGCAATTAGTTTAAAAAAATATGACTAAATAACCAAAAAAAAATAAAAATGTTTTAATGAACGGACTTTATCAAACGATATATTTATTAGAGGAAAAGTGGGCGGAAAAAAAAAATCAAAGGTTATTAAACTTCTTTCTTAATTAAATCTTCTATAAAATTATATTTATTAATTTTTATTTATATTTACAGTTTGTGCCATAATTATATCTACTACTGTGGTTATTTTAAAATTGGCAATGAACAATAACATCGCGTATAGTTAGAATTAGAAATGAAACTCCAGTATTTTTATTCAGACACCTGCTATGGTCGATTATGTGATTGTCCTTTAATCATAGCAGAGTTTTGAAAAAATACAAAAATGAATATGTTATAATATTTTTTGAATGAATGACAAAGACCGTTTTTCTTATAAAATATCAAATTCTATATAGTTTACTATTCTATTAAGTCGAAGTATACGATTCACTTTCGGAAAAGCTACATGAAAAATATTTTGGTATTTATTTTAATACTAACTCACGCTGACGTTTTTCAGCTGCGTTTGTATTTGTTCGTTTATATGGGTTAATAACAAATATAAATATAATTAAATTAAAGAAACATCTAGTTTTCGAGAATTGCAAACTAATTGAGGAATTGTTATATACTTCCATTAAGCGGAATCATTTACCAACTTGACCGTAATGAATGTTTGGTAGCTGTTACATTGGACCTTCACTTGTATTGTATTAAGAATAACATTAATCGATGATAATGAATTCTTCATATTATTTATAATACAATATGAAATATGAATAGAAACTGCACGGTTCCTCGTGTTTGATTTTGATGGTCTTCAGGTCTTTATTTAAACCATTGTATTTCTTATGTTTGTGCAGTAATCAGACAATATAAAAATACAGGTGGTAGCATTAATTGCGACACAAACTGTATTTAAAATAATATATGTGTGAAAAAAAAAACTTAAAATATTCTTTTCTTATAAATCAGAAATAATAAATGTCAAATGTTATGTTCAAATGAAATGAGCAAAAGAACATAAACATTACTTAAATGTATTATTTGCAAATAGTTGTGTTTATTTTTTATAATCATTACACACACACACACACACATAGCCATACAATAATAAATAAAATAAATAAATTAAATTGTATAAAAATCTAAATTAATTTGCTTTGTTTTTCAGTTCATTTTACTTCTTTCATTAATTACAATAATATTTTATAAAAATTAAATAAAAATGTAAATGTGTCCATAACAATTAAATTAAAAATAATGTAAATGGTGAAAATTTTTAATTAAATTTTAAATAGTTCACATTGTTTTAAATTGACCAATACAAATATAAATAAACTACAATATAATGTAACGTGCGCTCAAACAGCGTGTAAAAAATGTATGAAATAAGAATTAATATATCATTTAAAAACAATACAAATTTAATTGTTGTTGATTTTAATGATTATTTGAACGATTTGATTTAGGTATACAAATACACAATACATACAGATCCAGATAGACGTGGGTCCAGAGGAACCAGGCCAAAATGTTTCTGAATGTAAGAATGTTGCGGATGAAAAATTTCTTCTTACATTTGAATTTCGCACAAGGTTTTTCTCACTTTGCTGCAGAATAATTCAATACTTTTGTTGTTAAAATTAAAGATTTTTAGCTAATAGCGTAGTGAGTGTGGCACCAGAACATAGTGCCTAACCAGTCTTCAGATCCATATAAGAAAAAAATATCACAGACATTAGTATACAAGAGAAAGTACTATTTTTCTTTTATAGGATTGTAAACTGGTTAGGGGCTGAGTACTGGTGCCCCTACCATATGTTATTTCATGTCACTTATATTATCTATTGTATTTTATTTAATTTGTAATAAATCGAAATTATTGTTCACACGTGGAAACTCATGTGAGAAATTTTAATTGTTTATATGAGAAGTTTTTAAATTAGTCTCCCATACATACAAAAAAAACCCTCCAGGAAGCCAATTTGACCGGGAGCCACTGATAACTTCAATATTAATATTAATTTATAATAAAATTAAAGTAATTACTTTGGGTTTTTTTTTACTTATCCGAATCCTTAACCTACAAAATTTTTGAATTTGTTATGTGTTTTCCTACAGAATCTGAGATTGGGATTGGATTTTTTTATCCGCTATAAGTTTTTATCAGTATTTGAATATATTACAATTAGAAATTTTGTAACTTTAGCACAATAGTCCAGAAAAAAAGTCTGGATGAATTCTGATACAGATTCCATAACAGTTCTCCATTGCTGGTGATCCGTGGCAGCTACAAACCACTATAGCCTCTTTTTATGTTATTCAACAATACATTGAAATATTAGTTGTCCTGCGATATTCTCATTTTAATTTCCACTTCCAGATCATTCGACACATTGATAATTGTTTTCAAGTAATTGAACAATTGCGTTATTTCAAAATTTTATTCATCCATATGTGATGTTTGGTGCGATGCGATATCCTTCAGTTCTACTAAATGTTTTAGATACTTAGTCTTCTTTCACTGACTTGTAGTCCAAATTTTTTTGACTTCTGTATTCATTGCCACGAAACTTTCTTTGACGCTAAGGATATCTCTTTCAACAGTCATATGGGAAAGTATACTATTTAATTCTTTATACATTGAAGATTGATCTCTTTCCCTTGCTTTTATGTTTATCGATAATCTCGTAATTATACTTTTTCTATAGCAAGGTTAAAGAGTATTTTGGATAAGCAATCGCATTGTTTTAATCGAACAATATTTTAAACTTTCGTTGTGATTTAATGTCGCCTGATGAGTTTGATATAGTTTTGCTAAAATTCCAAATTATTCTAACATATTGTATTCTGTCGATTGATTTGTATGCTTCATTGAAATTGTAATTATGGCATTAATTTATTTGGGAGATATATTAGTTTTACAAAAAATTGAAATTTTCATATATTGTATATCATGTATTGGCGAAGGTTTGGACGGAAGTTCGTAACATTTTGCTGGACGCGGGCCTCGCAACAGACACAGGGTACGTCTAGATATATGTGAATTAACTCATCATATGATGTGTTGATACAATCTAATTGGTTAATGTCTGCAATATTATTTAAAACAATATGTTAAAATTGACTATTTCGCTATATCGTTTTAATTGTCAAAACCTTTTATAGACGATTAAAATAAATGTCGTCGTCAAAATGAGAGTATCATTTGATTCGAAAATTTTAACCAGATCCAATTGTATCAACAGACATCTTATCATGTGTTAAATCACATCCATCTATAGAGATCTACACGTATACCCTAATTCGAATATACACATAACACTTGAACATATAATAATCAAAACAATTTAATTTCATAGAAATTATAAAAATGTTATAGTTTATTTTCTTAAATAACCATATTGCGACGAGTATTTTTATTACATTTCTCAATGTAATTTAATCTATAAAAGATTAACATTTCATAGATCTAAGGCACACGTAAATAAATATATATTTTATAAATAATTTTCTCTTTATAAAATAGTTGATTTTTTTTTTCTAATTTTTTAACATGTGCCGATGCATGAAATAAAACGCATTCATAAATGAAAAATAAATTATATTATTTATTATTTTATCACCACCACCACCACCAGCACCACCACATAAAAATAACACATTCGTTACACATATACTCGTACTCGTATGTATAAAATGGATATCATCTTTCTTATAAAAACCACTTTTCTTAAAATAATAAATAATTCATGTTATCATTTTAAAAAGAAAAATGTTAAGTCTATTTATTTTATTATACTACACACCATTACCAGACACTATATTGCCTACATTGAATGTTGTGGTTGATTCTAGCAGCACATATGTTAAACGTAGATAGAATTTGTATATTATGGACGCATTCGGAATGCAAATTTCCACAAGATTCTTGAAAAGTAGCTTAAATTTTGGCAGCAAAATATAGGCGAAGCAAGACCTCTAACTAATTGATTTCATGAACGTTATCTATTTTTTATTATTGTAAAATTATACGAGTATTTAAGCTTATTTTACAAATTTTAGGGATCTGTATTCATAATTTTTTTTAACTTTACACAATACCACTTCGTTACAGAAACTAAAAACCATAAAAATATAATAAAAATAATAAAAACGATAAATCCATATAAAATTCAACTAACATTTTACTATCTCAACCAGCCAGTATATGGTCAGCAATAACCAGTTGATTTCCAATGGCTATACAACCGGTAGTATTTAACCATCAGCATGTATATCAACAACAAATACAATCAATTCCGCAACAGCAGATAAAAGTAATGAAAATACCACCTTTGCAACAATATCCATTAGCTGGTTTTAAAAACCCTATTGCAAACCAATCAAATGCTTTGGCCAGAGATTAAACCTAAAATTAAACAAACTATAGACTTACCGGAAACACCGGCTGACTTGGAATTACTGTTATGTGTTATGTTCAAGAAATTACTGTTATCTGTACAACAGATGCGGTTGTTTGAATTAAGATTTAGCAGCAGCCGTTAAAGAAGATACTACACGGTTGACCTAGACCACCGCCAAGCACAAAATCCTGCTCTATAAAATAATATTGAAGCCAATATGAACCAATATAATTTGTTTAATAATTGTGTGTTAAAGGCACAAGTTTTTAAATGGTATAAATTATTCACAGAAGGCAGAGAAGTTATAAGTGATGATGCAGAGGTCGAACATCTGAAACAAAGAATACTATTTTAACTGGTCTACGATAGATGAATTTAAATTTCGTTCCACTTCAAATAAATTATAGTCAAAAATTACACCGAATAGAACTAACAATCAAATTTTGTTGCTTAATCATTCACCGCAAATTCACTTAATTTAACTCCCTGCGACTTATTTCTATTGCCTAAACTTTATTTGGCTATAAAAGGAATCCGTTTTACATCAGCTGAAGACATTCAAAAGGCGACGACCACCGTTTTCAACTATATTCCAATCACAGGTATAAAAAAGCCGTTTGATTTCAGTTGTTTTGAAAGTGTAAATCGATGCGTATTTCAGTTGATGGAGATTACATTTAGATAAAGTAAATGGTTTTTGTTAAAATTTTAATATTTATTTCTGTGTTTTTTAAATCCATTCCGGTTTATTATGGGACAGAGGATATACTATGAGTATTTTATATCTTATATTGAATTTATGTATAACATATGTTTGTAATACATATAAAATATGATAATTTTGTAGTCCTTGAACTTTTTCATATATTCACATGTTTATTATATTCTGTTATTTGATGAAGGAAAAAAATCTTTGAAATTTTTTCTTGGTTTTGTTGTTGCTGTAGGTTGATAATTCAAAAATTAATTGTTCTTATGTATTTCGTTCATATTTGTATTGTTGTATTGTATTTTGTATTGTACGATAATATGTAAATCATATTAACCTAGAAAATAGATATAATTTCCAAAATAATGTAAGTCACATATGTTTTTTTTTTTTAAAAAAGATCATTTAACCTCGAATTCATTTCTAAAACATTCATCAACTTTTCTATTGTATAATAATACCAATGCTCGTTCGTATTATATACATAACCTTATTGTTGTGGTTGGTTTAAAATTTCGCTGCAATGAGATTTTTCCTTTGTCTATAATAAATGGATAAATATATGTGAACTAATCTGTCTTTGTGTTATTGGTGATGTTTGTATGTTCTTTATGTATTATTAACGTACCACCAAATTGATGTTCATAACACATTTGTTGATTGTATTGAACATATATGTTTCAACTGTGATTTATAGTTTTGATAATAATATCAAATTACACAATGTTGATTGGAATAAATTCCCTGATGGTCGCAATTTTATTTAATATAAATCAGTTATTTATTTTTCAACACTTGGAAAACAAAATAAAATTACTAAAAATTGATGTTTCCGAGCGATTAGAACATTGGTAAATCAAAAATAACATATTGCATTCCTTCAGGTCAGTGTACACCCAACACTTTCCACATACAGACATTTCACTATCAACACCATATTTTTATCGGTATAGCGTTCACCAGTGATGGTTTCATTCTGTTGAAGCAACTCATATAGTACACAACACCAAAGCTGGTCTCACCAAATACAGAGCATGAGCTTCGAACAATGAATATATTTTGCCGTCTATGTTGATGGAATTTTCATCTCCAGCGGTGACGATACGATGCAAAAAAAACCATTTATTTTTTCGTTTATAATATTGATAACAATAATATTATACTGAAGATCTTTTATTGTTATGCAAATTATATACAAATATCGATGTTATTATTAGTAAAGAATAAATAACCATTTTTATTATGATTTATTATCGTACATATGATGCGCGTGTGTGTGTGTGTGTAAACAAAAAACTAGAACAACAAACGCCCACGCAAATATGTTTATATGATTTATATCTGAATTGAATATTGTATATATTATTTAAATTTATTATTATTATATAGATAAAATTAAAAGAAATTCTGGAAGACCTAGAAAAATAACCAGTTTGCTATATATTCCTTTTCGTCAATAATCAGTTTTGATATTCATCTACTTTGGCTATAGTTCTTGATAAATATAAAGTTTACATTAAATATGGTATATTCATATGATGCGACATATCCGAAAAATAATCCAAATGGCTTCTAATATGCACCATATCCATTGGGTGCTAATGATTTACGTATTGTGAACCGACCTTAACAAATTCGTTAAAGTTTCATGACATTATTCCTTCAATGTGCAAGCCAAAATACACCGCATTAAATGATGCAACCGAAACACTTGAAATGCTTAAAAACGCTTATGGTAATAATTGTTAATCCAAAACATAACTTTTTAAATTCTACAATTGATTTATGCGAACAACAATTAATGAGATTTTTTTTCATGACAATACACTTATCGTAGGAACTCAACCAAAACTTTCACCAAATTCTAAAGACATCACTAAAAATGCTGGAACTTACGATAATTTCTTAACAAATATTTGTACTGCGGTGATAAAACATGACGTACCTGAAATTAAACATCAAAGTGCTGAGTGACGGTCACACCAGATGAAGGAAATCAAATTGTAAAAAATGTTATCAGATGAAATCACAAAATTTGTTGTTATGATTGTACAAAGGTATTATCTTCAAATAAATTTTATAACGGTTGATTCGTTGTATTAAAGCATTTCTTAATCCGATATTCATCCAAGCAGTTGGCGATCATTCTTTTTCCTTTACATTGGCTCTATTCAATCGATTTAACTCCATATAAATATTTTCCATATCTCCTAAATTTTATTAAAACGAACTTAAAAGAAAAGAAACCTGCTTGCATCAATAATTGTTAACATTGAACTCAACTTTATTCCAATCAGTAAAACAAAGAAAAAGTTCTTTTGTGACACTTGTTGAACATGCAAATCGATATGTATCGCAGTTGATGCAGAATATTTTGAATATATAAAATTATTTGTAAACCATTTCGGATAGTTTTCGAACAGCTGGTGTACGGACACACACCCACACACACTCACCATTATCATTGAATATAAATAAGATACAAATATAGCATAATAAATTTTCGTTAGACAAATTCTCATTATAAATTTTCATAATATATTCGTACAAATTTATTTAACTCGTATAATTTCTATATCATTGAAAGTGTGTAGTTGTAGAAAGACAAGTACTTGTAAATATTATATAAATATTTATGAAAGATTTAATCTGAATGAATAATTTATAAAATACATAATTTTAGTTAAACTTAACCCAATTCGCGGACGTTTTAAATTGTATGGATGGTGTTTAGTGTTATTAGTATTCCTATCTCATACAATATAGATATTCTTAAAGTTAAATTTTCATTAACAATTTATTTATTGTTCACCTTTTCAATCGATTGATATATTTACAACAGATTGCAATATTTATATAAATATATAGTGTTCTTATTTGGTCCACAAACAGGTATATTAACTATAAAGAAAAAATATCATAGAGCATAGACCTAGAAAGACTTAATATTAATAGATGTAAGTTTTGTAAAACTTGAATTTCTATAGATAAATGTACGTAATGCATGCAGTTTAATATAAATTAAATGTAACAGCAATTTTTATTTGTGTTTGCAGTATATGCGTAAATAAATACAGTGAATTCTTTATAATTTGAATATAATTCGACGACCACATCTTTCATTTAACTAATTTTTTCACTCACTATGGTCGTCAAAGTAGATTCCAGAAACCTAACAATTTTGGTAATTTCATCGTCGATTTTGATGACATTTCGTATGTAAATTTTCTACGAAATGATGAACAAATCGAATTTCCAGAGTCCTAGAAATATTGGTCATTTTTTTTCCAATTTTGATAACATTTGCTTTGACTGTGTCTAAAAGAATTATGAAATAGTTTTTCTGAATGTTCTTCGAAAATGTTTATTAAGACAGGTTTCTTGACCATTAGTTTCATTTCTTCAACAATTTGGATGAAATTTGGTACATGTAAGTTTCTAATTGGATTACAATGTTTATAAAGTTCCTAGAAAATGATGATCAGGTCAGATTTTCAAAAACCTAAAAACATTGAACATTTCATCATCAATTTTGATTAAATTTCAAAGAACGATTATATTAATAATATATCACAGATTTCCAAAGTAAATTTCAGATATTGTTATAGGTTCCTCCAGAACTTGTAGAAATTCACTTAACACAAAATCGACTTTTATGAATTATCACCGTTTTTAATTACATGCCATAGTTTTAACGGATTTTCAATTTCAATTTCCAATCTTTCATAGAAGAGATTTTTAAAATCGATTCACGCGTTCAATAGATGTGAACGATTTTCCAATCGATGGCAGAGCAAATTTAAAGAAATTTGTGGTACTGCGTATAAAGTGACCACCAAAATGGTACAACAAATTTAAACAGTATCATTATTTCATACAAAATTTCAATGACATCAAATGGTCATATATTTTGAACGTGTGAATCGATTTTTAAAGTCTCTTCTATGAAAGATTGGAAATTGACTATAATTTGTAATTCTGTGAACTGGAAATTCGGTAAAACTATGCTTCGTAATTCAAAAATATGATAATTCTTAAAGTCGCTTTTCCGGAAAATTTAGTGAGTGAATAATCCATTTTTTTTAAAATATAGTCTACTTTCAACTCGTCTAACAGAAAAATATTGTGATATTGCAATCTGAATATATTTTTTCAAGCTTCACCACTGTGAGATACTTACCATTCAAGAAGTTTTCCATAGAATGCAATAAATAGTTGATTTGATTGTCAAAAATCAGAAATATAATTATGATGGATGTGGTTACACATCACAACCAAGCTCCAATCATAGTGACCTGTAGGAACATAACACCTTTTCGATTGACCAAATCTGATTACTAATCTTTGATGTACTTTATATTGTTCGCAGTTTGGTTAGTTGCAGAATGAATATACAATTTTGATCGTTTAGTTGCTTGGTAAGAGCTCAAAACAGCCAACTCCTTTGCAATGGTTATAATCTTACTGCTATCTGCTTACTCCATAATCTTTTCGATTTACATTATTTAATATTGCGCATTTTTCATCGACGTTTATCAATTGTTTCCAATTTTCGTTGATTTTCATAAGCAAATCGGAGGTGGCATTGCGTTGTGAGTTAATTGAATTTCTGTAAGTTTTATGAGGAACTTCTTTTGGAAATCCGATCTGATTATCATTTTCTAGGAACTTCATAAGCATTGTTTATATAACCCTATATTAGTAAATCACGTACCACAATGAAATTAACAAAATTGTCAAGTTGTTGTAAGTTATTCTATGGAAACCTGAACTGATTATAATATTCTAAGAAATTTCATAAAAATTTATTATGAACCTACTTAACAAATTCGAGCAAGATTTAATAATAAATACAAGAGTTTAAAGAATTCTAATAAAAATTATCTATATTATTCGATATTCTGGATATATTATTCGAAACTCCGTTGATATGTTCAATTATACCGAATCCACTGTATAAATAAATAAATGTATAATTATAAATATAAATCAAATAATAAATGGAAATTATAATTCAATGACTGGATGTTTTCAAGTTATATATCGATTATACCCAGTTTATAGTTAAGATAACCATATCATAAATGTATCGTTACTTATTATAGGCGTCTATTTATAATAATAACTAAATTTAAATGTCTTATTTGATACATATACACTATTTTCACATACAATCGCAGTGTCTATTGTTGTTGTATCAGATAATATAATATAGGTCAAAAATGATAAAAAATTTAATTAAATTTGAAATTACATGGCACACGTACAAACAAATATAAATTTTAAAAATGATACTTATTACATTTTGTAAATATAAATATAGTAAATTATAAATGTCCCAATAGATAGAAAAGTTACGTTTATTTATATGCAAAGTCTTACCTATATATAATTATGTTGGCACAAGTCCAATTGATTTTTTGCAAAAAGTGGTGTATATGTAGAAAAATGGTTAATATTACGATAAGAAAAATTTTCTGTTTTTAATACTCTCGTCGCATTATCGCATCCTTTTTTATTTTCTGTACCCTCTTTCTACCAATAAAAACAGTGTAAAGTCTCAGAATTATCCAAAACGGGTGTAATATATTTTAATTTTTGTAAATAATGTATCATCTTTCGAATAAACAAAATTGATACATTGATTTTGTAAAGGAAAATTAATTAAAATTGAAAATGCAAAACAATTAACAATAAATGAAAATAATTTTTTTAAGTTTAATTAATTATTTTTATTGATCATTTTAGATTTAAGTCGTAAAATTAATTATACAAAAATGATATATTATGACTCAATAACTTCATAGAAAAATTGCAAATAGTACTTCTAGCAGAATTTAAATAGTAATACAATCAGTTTCTTCAGAATTTTACTACTAGGGAATATAAAAAATAGACTTTGTTAAGCCCAAGTTGCATTTAACATGCAAAACAACATCTGGCGATCCCTCAAAAATAGTCTTAATACCAAATGGCAAATTTTTCGTTCAAACATCAAAAGTGCTTTGTGATACACTTGCGAAACCTGGAGCGTTAAGTCAGTGATTTCATCACGCCTACAAATTTTTGTAAATAAATCCCTTCGAAGAATTGTTTTGTGTTCGATGGCCTGAAACAATTTAAATAATGAAAAGCTTTGGACGTGATGCAACCAAACAAGGGTTGATAGTCAGTTTGGGAGACGTAAATGCGGATGGATCGGTCACACGTTAAGAAAACGTGTGAATGACAGAACAAGGGAATCCACAAGGAGGGTGGACCGCAAAATTGTGGTTGTCGGTGCCAAAACCCAGGGCAAAACCTGTGAAGACTTTGGCCAAAAATCTATTCAGATGATGCTCTATTCTCACCAGCGGAGTAACAGAAATATATGATGTTGATGATGAGCAATATCCCTACGCTAACATAAAATGTTAACAATAAAACTTTTGCAGCCAAATAACCATTCTGGAGAATTAATTTAGTTGCGGTTGTGATTGTTTATTCACTTAATGCAAGGCATTAAAATACTTCAATCACACTTTTCCAACCAGTCCTTTTTGCAGCTAGACGTCTTCCAATTCCAAAATTGTCCATGATACCACAATACAAGTTAAAAAGTTCACATGATAAGTTATGTGATCCAAGTGATTTATTAATCTGGAGCTTTAGAATAATATTTTTTACTTCGTGTATTGATTCAGTTCAGCTATTATAAATGCCTATAAACGGTTTACATATTGCACATCTTCTTCACATGGCATTTACTGCCGTCTTTACATTTAAGTGCTCGGTTCATCTCTCGAGGCACCTTTCGTTTTCTTTCGACGCCATAATTTGTGTCCATATATTATGTGTTTTTGAACAATCATTGTTTCTGTTTTCCATTTCGGCATAAACCCATCGTGTTTCAATTCTCGATTTTTTTTCTACAAATCAATTTACGCCCGAATTAATTTCTCTTCTATCGATAATCTTAAATATAACCGTTTTTATATAGCTCGCGTTAGCATTTTAAAACCAATTATTTCTAAATATCACTTCAGTTCCGATCATTCCTGTTGCTGTTGTTAATCCGTTGTACTATTGTACAATTGTTTTACCGTCGTCTGTTCAATTCTTTTGACTGACCATTTCGTCATTTACAAGCTGTGTGTTATTTTTGGCTGAAATAATGACCTGTATCAGTAACCTTATTTAGATAATGATCCGAGTCAACGTTCAAACCGCAACAAAACGTCAAACATTCATTATAAATTTGAAGAGATTCGTTGTCCGTTTTTAGTTGCTTGAGTAATTGTACGATATTTACAGAGGTATATTTCACCTCTACACCGCTGCTGACTCGTCACAACACTGTTTAATCAACAACTGCATAAGTTTTAACGGGACACTGCTTTCAAAACGGACATTTAGTAGTAATTCTCCCACACATGCACGTATACTTATTTAAATTATGACTATGTTGAAAGGAAGAAAGTTTTACTGTATATATTATGATTATTTTTATATATTGCATTGACCGAATTGCAGTTCAATACACTGTATAAAGTATAATATAAATTAGAATAGTGTGTGCGGCAGTATAATATAAGTGAGACTAAGTACATTCGTGTAACACACAACAGAACAATGTTTAACATTGGTATACGTAAAATGCAGTAGATATAGATTTCAAAAGAATATAGCCAAGTATAAGTGTTAGGTCTAATTGTATAAGTGTAACTTTTGTATTTATAATAATACTTTTATATTATTCATTTAAATTTACAATGTTCACAATATTAAATGCATTAATTTATTTTATTATACAATTTTTATTAATTCTTTTATGTTTGTTGTGTGTTTTTAGTTATTTTTTTGTTCGCTTTTTAACAAAATCAAGAATTAATGCTTGATATAATAATAATGCATTATTATTGTTGTTGTTATTATTATTATTATTATTACATTACTTATTTTATTATTATACGAGTACGAGTACATTTTATTATGCATAGAATATTGTATGGATAGAGATATATCGAGACAAACAATTGTTTTGTAATTTTCAGTGTTTATAAACACAAAATAGTTTATTATATAAAAATATAAAATATATATTATTTAAACAAATCATTTTCATATGAAAAACGAATAACACACTCACGTACGTACGTATGTTTTTTTAATAATATGCATAAAATTATTGTATACATAAACACAATTTATAAAATAATAATAAATACATTTAATTTTGATGTAAATAAACGTTTTCAAAAAATTAGTTATAATAATAATTATAATAATAATAATAATAATAATAATAATTAAGAATAGTTTATTTTATACTTGAATCTGTTCGTTTCTTTTGTGTAAACAAATAGAAATTTTTTTGTTTATTTTTTTAATGAAGAAGGCTATTTTCATGTACACACACACACACACACACACACACACACACACACACACACACACTGGCGACTTATAATTTTCTTAAAGAAAAAACTATAGATAATTAAATGTGTTATAAAATTTCGTTGTTTTTTTAATCCGTATATTAAATGAAGTGGAAAAATACATTATTTCTATATAATTTTATTATTGGACCCCGCAATCAAACTGATATTTTTTTACTTTGATAATTGTTTATTTCTTTTATAATATGTTTAAAAATTAATTGAAATGCAATCAAATTACTAAAACTATATGATTAAAACATTTTTTTTTTGGGTTAAATTTTGACCTCCAATAAATCAATTAATTTTCCAAAACATGAAGAAAAATATATTTTAGTATTTTTAAAAATGTTTTTAGTTTTAGTTTGAGTTTCTTCCTGACTAAAATATATGTTTACGTTATACACGTAAATGTATATTACCTATTATTACAAGGCGAAAACAAATGAGTGAGACATACACACACTGTCTCAAAAATCACTAAACTTTGATATATATACGATATATTGTTTGTTAGAAAGACACATCTTTAACTGATGTTGTGTTACGAAATTTCATGGCATCCCATTGTTTCGGACAAGCAAATTATTGCACTCAAAGTATTAGTCTATTAGTGGCATCGGTACAAAAGCATTTTGAATTTGAATTTAAATTAGCAAAATGCTTTAATTTTATGGTCAAATAAAATTTTGGAAATAAGAAATATGGTTGAGTGTTAAAACTCCATTAAAAATCGATAACATTTGGTGAACGATGGTGCATTATCATGAGCAAGATGCCAATACACAATATATTTGTCGAATACAATGGATACGGAGAAACACACGTCTCATAACTCCCAAATTATATGCACACACTAGTTTTAAAAGCGCGGTTCGCTAGTCAGCCGACGCCCGCGCGCATTTGTGACATAACACCCTTTATTGTAAACTGCTTACAAATTATAGATCAATTCCATACCGAATGCTAACAATCGTTGTACGTACATGTACCACGTTTAGAGGGAGAATGGAAGAATACCTATAGAACATATTTGAGCCCGATGATAAAATTGTTCATTCGCTTATAAAGACTAACTTGGATAAATGTTTATGAAAATATTTCCATCCCACACGGAGTTATTTAACGTAAAATTGAAAACCAAATTTAAAGATCCTGTTTCTTTATTCTACAAGAAAAAAAAACCACAAAATCAGCCTCATTTAGGGTAATGGTGGTGTGTGTATCAAATTTAAAGAAAATGTGATGTATCATTTTTTCTCAACATTACTTTTAACCTCACCATAAACATAATATAGGAAAAGACAATTTGAAGAAATCACTCAATATTTCGATGTTATCTTCAATAATCGTTGAGTTTGGACTACCACTTCTGTCATCAACACTACACTATCGTTACCGAAACGATAATACCATTTATAAGGTGTTGTATTGTATGTACTTGTTCAAAGTTCACTGTTTGTACCGATGCCTCTAAATATACTAATATGGTTAAGGCACAATAATTTTACTGGTTAACAATGGAATGAAATGTTGACACAACATCAGTCAAAGATGTGTCTTTCTAACAATCATAATGTCACCTTTGGTTTAGGAGATTTCCTGAAAGTTTGCGAATTTTTAAGACAGCGTGTATGTACGAACGAGGTATGCTTGGTAATGCGAATGTAAAAATAAAGCAAACAATTACTATTTTGAAAATAAATCGATTTATTTTTGAACAAAATCACTTTTTACATAATGATATCTTAATCTTTTAATTTCATCGCGGAATAATAGAGCGTATTTGGATTGATAAATTAGAGTCCTGCTTTTGCCATTAATTCAACATACAGTGCTTCGGCTGTTAATTTGTTTTCGGTGTCTCTATACAGGAATAAATCTATAGTTAAGAAAAAGATTCCACTGGATTATGTACCTACTGTGTGTAAGTATACATATGGTAAAACATGGCTCGGAAACATCATTCTTTCATTTGAGAACTTTTAAAATATGTCACCACACTTAACTTCACTTTTCAATTCAATTCAAAACGTTACCATGTAGTTTTTTGTTATTATTTATGGATTTTCTGTTGCATTTAGTAAGCAACTACTGGGGTATTCATCATTTGTCTATATATAACTATACAATCGATATCTATTTGAATTTTGAAATGGCTTGAATGTATTATAAACTTTTAAAGAATGCACAAGATAAAAAAAATAATATCGATCTGTAGAAAATTGGTAAAAAAAAATTAGCATCTCTCTGATTACAATTTTATCTTCATTGTCAAGCCGCACCCTTGTAAACTATAAATTTTTAACCATTCAAAATATTTATAAATGATTGCGTGCTTGTAAAGTTATAGTGCCAAATATTATCTCTATTTGGAATGAATCCAAAAAACCAACTAAAATAATGATAATTGAATAAATGGAAAAAACATTTTTATTATTTTTTATATAAAAATGTAAAATTGATTTTTTTATATTAATTAATATTTTATAGATTTTTATATTATGTTCAATGTATTAAAATATAGAAATGAGTTATATTTCATCATCAAACACAAAATACACAAAATAATTATTAAATAAATTATAAATTATATAAAAGCAAATTTTTAAAAATAATATATTGAAGAGGAAATTCGATGTATAGCATAGAAATTGGAAACAGAAAATTGGAAACAGGCTACTACGTGGTTACAAAACAATTCCACACAAAAACATTACAACGAGAGCTAAAGTTCAATGTTTATATAGTTTTGTGATTACAAGTCGCCTACAAGTTTTTGTCCCTTCGAAGAATCTTTCGATATGACCTGAAAACCTGAAACAATGGAGCTTTAGACTAAGTAGTGCAAACAATCATTAATATTCATATTCAAATACATTAAAGAATAGTGTGGTGTTGATATTACAAGAATGGAGTCGAATACGCAAAGGGCAATAGGAAGGACGGCGCCGAGCAATGAGTATATATGGTGCAGAACTCTAATTGTCAAAACCAAAGCTGCACCTAAGTGAAGACTATGACTCAAAATAGAACAATTAATTTCTTAGCGTAGCAACAGAAAGTAATAATAATTTTGATAACCGTTGAATCAGTGCTCAGATGGTTGGATATGCAAATGCGTTTGAGTCGTCCCGTATGTTACATTACGCATTATTTCTTATAAAGATATATAAAATAATCCAACCTTCAACCTTTTTATATAAGAAAAAAGAATATAAAAAAAAAATAAATAAAAAATAGATCATTTTACGTGACGATGAAATTAAATTTAAATCGTTTTTATTTGATTATTTTCGGACGTACGTATAATAAAAATGTTTTGTTAAATTAGTTTATATTGCGATTTTTGCATTTTTCATTTAATCGTAAATAAAAACAAAATACTTATTGAAATTAAACGTAGCCTACGATGGGCTATTGTTATTTGGCTAAATGGTATTCAAATACGGATATGTAATAAAAAAATGTACTCTTATTTACAGTACAATGTCTCTGCAATTGACTCCGTCGATATACAATTTTCAAGACATTTGTGTAAAATTATTTCCATTGAAAATATATGAAATTGTCATTTATAGTGAAATTCCTGAAATTCAGTGTTGACTGACTGTTCTAAAGACATTGTAAAATTAGAATGTTTTATAGTTAGGAAGAGAATAGAAATAACAAAATTAATGCCAGATGCACTCGGATTGTAATAGAAACAATTTGTTATTCATTATATTTTATTTCTTCGCCACATAGTGAAATCTCTATTTGCAGACAACACTCCCTTCCGATTTCAATACAGAGAAATTACACTGTATAGTGTATATTAATATAGGAATATATTTTAATGAAATTGAATCATTTTATATTACATATTCACTTTCTTTTTCATTGGTAATGAATATTTATTTCAAATTTATGGGTATAGCTTTATTTTTTATTACTATACAATTACAATGCAAAAAAAAATACTGTTTCGTGTAAAATTTTAAATTAACAAAAAAAACATCTTCACCATATTTGTTTTTTTATAAGAATATTATGAGTAACCGCAGCTGCAATAAACTTATTAGAGCGATTTAATAATGTCTGTTCCATTTTAATTTGTGTAAATGCTTCCAAATCATGTATCAAAGCTGCTTATAGAAAAGTCTTATTTACTTATTGCATGGCATTAAAATACAGGTGGCGTTTTAGCCTTCTCCAACACGCTTCTCCAACCGGACTTATGTGCGGGCAACGTCATCCAACCCCGAATTTTAAGCATCGTATACAGAAGTCGCACAGGCTGGTAGGTAAATCAATAAAATAGTGTATGGATTAAAAAAGTTTTCTAAAAATAAACCGTAAGAACAAAAAGTTTTCAGGAAAAAAAATGTCATCGCAGAAAAATCTTCGTGTAAAAGTACGCAATTATTTTTTAACTTTATTAAATTCATGATAATAGTTAACGATAAAGTTGTTGTCTTAAGATATTTCACGACAAAAAATTATTGACTATGAATCACAAAACTAAAATTATTGAACAAATATAAATCGTTCATCTAAATTTAACACTAAATGCATTGTATTATTGTCTGGAAAAACAATTTATCACAATCTTGAACTTCGCTATAATTCATGAAAAAAATGATAAAATATTCGAATTCTTCATTCCATTAACTAATAGTCAATTGTTTGCGTTCACTGAAACAGATTGCTCTGGTTTAAATAAATGAAATAATGCAGAAATGTTTGTGCTTTTGTGTTTTCATTTTACAAAAGTCCTGGAAATGTTGACACATACACACGGTATGTTGACTAATTAGCATCTGCATTTAAATGTACAAACACATACACTCTCGTATACATTTAATATACAGAAATAATAAATCATCATCTTGAATTCATTTAATTTCTACATTATTAATTTCATAGTATATATTGAATATTACATTTCATTGGAAATACTCGTATGCGTCGTTTAATAAGAAATAATGTTTCATTAATCTTTTATAAATAGAGAAAAGAAAATTTAATTCAGTTTTTTATAAAATATATTCATCATTTAATTTAAATATGTGTGATATTGGATGCAGGAAGACGTACTCTCATATAATACATAGGTATATGAATATGTTACATCTGGTCGGTATCAAAACATTAATATAAATTATGTAATCTTCAAAAAACGAACAAAATTTTCTATTGAATCACTAGTAGTAATTTTCAGTTTATAAACGGATTTTGTAACGATGGCATAGAAACTTATAACTTGTCAAATAAATAACATTTATATAATTTCCAAACATGGAAATTTCTGCCCAGTTTTTAAAACAACTTTATTTATAAAATAACGTTAATAGATTGTTTTGACAACGGCTAGCAAATGCTCTCTATTAGACATTGTTAGATAATAATTATCATAGTGTAAATATTTTTTGTTAACTCTACTATAACAGTTGCATGTGAAAGTTATAATTCGCAACGAATTTCTAACGTTAACCTTTAATTTTTCTATAACGTTTACAGAACGTTATAGTTTTAGCGTCGCGAAATTGTCCAAAAACAACTGTTGAGAAACGTTTATTTTAAGTAATATTTTGACATATTTGTCAAGAAAATTTCTTGAATGTTTTTGCAAACGTTCACTGATATCAATTTAGAAGATTACTTTTTAACCTCCAGCTATTTTTGCGATGCTATCCTAACCAATGGCCTATTGTCAGTGTTCAGAGTTAATTATAAATATATTTTCTTTAAAATGCGTAAAATTTATAATAGTTTTCATTCTATAAAAATTTTTTTATGGATTTGTAACATATTTGTAATTGTTTATAATAATTATATGTATCATTTTACAAATGCGAACAAATTCAAATTACTTAAATATGTTGTAAATCGTATATTAAATGTATTATAGAAGAAGACATTAACCTAAATTATGGATAAATAATAAAATTTATTATGAAATTATTTACCAAAAAACATAAATATAATCAAATTTTAAACTAATAATAGGTGTACAAATATGACTTAGCGGTTGATCATTTTTTATCATCGCAGTACGCAATACGATGCATAAAACCCTGATTTCCTTTGCCTTTCGCCTGACAATCAACAATTTTACACAGGTTTTTTATAATTTTTTTTATCACGCACTAGCTCATTTGGAACCAATTTACGATTCTATTTAAATATTTCCCATAGCTTGTAATCGATTAGAATTTGTTTTTTGACTTACATTTAATTTACATTTGTGTTGAGTTTGCGAATCGTTTTTATTCAATGCTAATTCTGTATATTCGAATGTTTCAGGTATTATAAAAACCATAACGAATGTGGTGATATCACCACGAATCACATTTTTCTGGCTAACATTTGACATTTACAAACCCGATTAACAAACGATGAAAAAATTATGTTTACATTTTCAGTACTTCTTGACAGTGCTTTCACGTGTAGAATATTTATCAGCTGAGATAACAATATTATTATAAGCCATCTATTATATAGGTGATCCCGCAATTCATATTTGTACACCTATATCATTGCGTATATACTCCCATGAATATTGTGTACAAGCCGAAATCTAAATGCACACAAACAAATGTATATGTACTCAGAATAGTTTAATGAAAATTTATTCATATGAAAGAAAATTGAATTAATATTATGAAAAATTTTTTAATTGTTTTCATTTGAAAAAGTTTAAATTAATTTATGAATACATTTTTTTTCCAACAGACCGACAACACAAGAACTTAAAATCGGGTATTTTTAACTTTTTAATATCAAATAAAATTGTTTTGTTTTGTAAACATTGAAAAATTGGTTTTTAATATGAAATTAATTTTGTAATTTTTGGAGACTGATGCTGAGGCTTTGTTGAACAAATGCATGTGATATTGTGCGGCATTTGTTGAGACAATTTGACTATATTGAAAAAGTTGGTTATGTAAGACCTATAAGATCGCCGCGTTTAGATGACAATTTATCAATTAATTAATTTTTCTTGACAGACAATAAAATAAAACACAATCACTTTTAAGATTCTTATTAGATCCTTGTAATTGTTTAAAATGTTATCAAAAATTAAACTATAACCATGTCAAATCTTTTTGACGCAACATTCAGCTAGTAATAATTTTTTTCTATTTTTCAAAAATCCTGAAAATTTTGATAAAATATGGGTTTAGTTGTGTTTGCAATTGCTTTTTATTAACATTCAAGTGGTGTTTGTTGTTGTGCCCGTATCGCACGTATGCATACTCGTATACACCACAAATTATGTACGCTAGAGAAGAACTCGGTACATAATTTGCTCTATTTTCAAAATAATTTAATAATAAAAGTAGTTGTGCGGTAGAATAAAATAACAAATATAAAAGTACATGTACATTTTATGGGATATGAATTATTATTAAATTATTTTATAGTTTCTTTTGTAACCAATTTTCACAATGAAAATCTGTAGAAAAAAGTAGGTTAAACATTTTCATGACTGTGCGTTTCGTTCTGGTATATTTTTTTATTTTAAATGGGAATGATTAAAATAATTTGTGTACATATAAAATAATTGTTGTTTTGGTTATACAGACCATGTCCTAAATATCTTGGAGACATACTATGTAATTTACGCATTAGGGGGGAGCATCTAAAGTTTTTAAACTCTTTTAACTTTAAAAAGTTGCACATTAATAATTTAATAAATTTTTATTTGTAGTCTTATTGTTACTCACCTGTTGCATTTATAATGACTTACAAACAGCTACAAATTAATCATTTTAACAAAAATGTGATACGTAAAAATCATAAATTTGTCAATAAAATTACTACCAAATTCATTACATTTTTAGTTTAAAAGTTATTAGCCTTTACAAAAATCATTATACATTAAACTAAAAGATTATATTGAATATAAATGATATTAGCGAGTTCTTACCCACCACTATATTTACGTAAATTTATATATAGTTTCCGTTACAACTTAAATTAAATAACTGGTAATAAGTTGGTTTGTACACCAGGTAAGGTCCCCTTCCGATTTTGAAGAATGATTTTGCTTTACCTAGAGTAAGAACCTGGTATGTACCGTAACGCACAGTAATTGTCGTTATAAAATTGGTAGCGCAGGGTTTTTTTTTCTATTCAAACAATTTATCAACACCGAAGTTATTTTAAACTACAAAAATTAAAAATGGAATCACTGCTCGATATAGTCTTTAGTCTTAAAAATCTTTTAAAAATTGTAACAATAAAGCATTTGGTACTTTATAGTTACTAAATATTTTCAATTTATGCCAAACTTCGTATAGTTGTGGTTTTGTTTCGTATATTATCCTTTTTTTTTTCATAGCTTCCCTTTATAGTACCGGTTCGCAGTTCTTCGTACTATTTTCGTTATTAACGATGGTTATATATATTACCCAAGGCTTTTAGGTAGCAATGGTAATTTCTGCTTTGTACCCGTCATACTATATAGGATGAAATGCCATTATTGAGTACCGGTATTTCAGAGTAACAATATATAATGAATATAGTCACTCCTGTTATATACTCATCATTACCGCGAATATTACTGAATATTATCCGCTACTATATAGTGCCAATAGATGTTCCTGTAACTATTTCAATTACAAAATATAGTACAATAGTTTTCCAATAATTTTATCGTAACATTTTTGTGAACTGAAAAATTTCAGCTATTCATAAATAGTACCATTCACTGTCGTTAATATAAATGCTAACTAGGATATATTTAAATCATCCTTGGTTGCCATTGTTATGTGTCACATTAAGTTAAGGTGTTATATAAATTTATTAATTTGTTGTAGTAGTAATTATTTTCAAAATAAAGTGGTGGTAAAAGTTAAATAAAAGTGTCCAAATTATTTTATTTGATTTTGTCATATAATAAGTTATGTACGCGGAAGGATTCAAAATTGTTAACTTTATGAAATCGTCATATAAGCAAACGTTTTACCCTTTAGTTCCTATAGTCCTATAATATATTGTATCATCTATTGATTGTACAATAGTTTTATGTTGTCAAGGTGTTTATTCAATTTTTAAATAATAATGTATAATTTATTCAATATATTGTTCTTGATCTATGTCTGTCTACTCACATTAAAATAAAGATCCCTGTACTGTAACGCATACACACACACACATGCATATAACAATAAGATTGTTGCCAATTAATTTAATTTAAATATATAATAACACAACAAATATAATTTAAAATTAGATCAATTCTTTGAATAACATTTTCATTTTTATTTCTCTTACTATTACAGTATCATCATAATATATTGTGTTAAACACATCCTCTTAACAATCATTACAGACAACTTACAACCTTCAGAGAGACATATACAATACATATATTGGCCAATTGATAAAAAATAGTTCCAAAATTTTTAATACTAGTTAAGGTTGATTGCATTAAATATCACGCTTCATATACATTTTTTGCCTTTTGGAAATCACTGATAATTTCTCCGTTGACAGCCCACCGATACAATAACTTCCTATATGTGTTAATCGACTTAAAGAAAATTAAAAATAAAGTATTACTAATTTTCATAGATTTTTTTCATTGCTTGTTTTAGCTATCGATATAACTTAGGAGAATTTAGTTTCTAGAGCCTGTCCACAGAGAAATTACTGTGCTCTGTATATCAGTTACAAAAGATGTGTTATTTATAATGAAACAAACTTTAATAAAGTTGTGACAATAAATATTAATGAAAACATGAATTTCTCCATAAAATTTTTTATCAATTGGCCAATAACTCTGAAAGTTGTCATCAAAACAAAATAATTTCTGTATGAACATTTTGTATATAGAATTCATTAAGGAATATGCTCTTCTTTATAACTTCGTTCCAGAGGCGGTAAAACTTCAATTGTAATTTAAAAACTAAAATACTATAAAATTAATGGGCATGGGTGTTTCGCAATATTGTTGATACTGTACTAAATGCGTTTTCTTATTATTTATTTACACATTTCATAGAAAATACATTTTCACGGCGATACATATATTTTATATTGTACAAAGAATAATATATTGTAATCTACATATATTTCAGGTTTCACAAAATATAAATAAATATAAGTTTATAAATAAATCAGAAAAAATATTAATAAACATCAATTAGGTCAAAATGACGGAAAAAAATAAAACTGAAATGATTTTTTTCCGTAGAAGAAAGTCTGACGTAATTTCGTTGTTTTTTTTTTTTTTTTTCCCTACTTTTCTGATGAATTAAATTTCATTGTTGGAAAAATCTTTCGTTGTTATGTCAAGAAAGAATCATATACAACAACAACAACAACATTGACAACAACAACAAAAATAAAAATATAACCAGTTGTTGTCGTCATATAACTCAGTGGTGTCGCATGTAAAATATTCAATTCCATATTTTCAATCCCCATTCCAATTCCACATTCCACATTCCAAACCAATTCTATGGTTTATCGTTAAAGTTTTCATGCAATTTTGGCAAAAAAAAATAATTATTATAACATAAATTTATAAGTGAGCAGCTGCGTATGTGTATGCAAAACAACAAATATACGAGATGTAACGGAATACTGTTGCTTCGAATAGGTTCCTATTAATTAATCTAATAACCGTAGAGCTACGTTGGGATAGTTTTCGATGGTAAAATAATTTTTAAACTCATATATTCTTAAAAAGCTATCTATGTTTTCTTGATTTTGTAGAAGTAGTACAGAGATTTCTTTTCAGTTACTGGTAAATACTTAATTGCAAATCGGTCAAGTACTTTTTACTTTGAATTCATGGTTTATGTTTTTACGCATTGAAATTAGAGCACAATTATATTGCGTGTGTATATATCACGTACATAGTTTGGTATATTACCCATCGAATATATACGCGCACGTAAATCAATATTAGGAGTACCAAATTTTCAAAATTTCCAAATAAAACGCTAGTTTTGTGAAAATGATAATTTTTCTTTCAATTAAAATATTTCCATTATTTATTACAACTTTATACCATCTTTCTGACAATAAGTAGATTACACGATGAAGGAAGGTTTTTGGTTCTGGGACCAACAATTGATCAATCCGTTTTTTTTTATAGCTTTTCATATGATATGTGGTCTGAAGTGTGCGTCAGCCACTAAACTTTGTGGAATCGATCGGCAAAAGTTGTGTTGGAAAATCATTTTACTTTTTGACAACATTTTGTTTGTCCAATTCACGATTAATAAGAGTTGTAGTTGATTTAACGTTTACTTTCAACAAGATCACCTGATTTCACGGGTTCATAATAAACGACTCCTTTTTAATTCCACCAAAAATACACACATCATTGTCTTCTTTCCGTGAATATTTCGAAATGAATCTACTTTTCTTCACCAGTCAAGTCATATAATCTGATACAAAAACAAGAAAGCAATGAAATACACATGTTTTTCGAAATAGTTTTCTTTCACATATGGCAAACATAATTGTCCATCCTTTTGAATCATTTCCATTGCGAATCGATAAACGCAATTAAAATTTGTTTGTTGTTGTTGTCGTTTTCTAACTTTTTCGATTGACCTTGATGTTCTTTATGTTAAACATGAAAATCGTAACTTTTAAATCGTTTGTACCCAGTTCTCTGCAAAAGAGTGGAACTAGATGGAACAAAATCACCATAGATTTCCATAACAGTTGTATGAACAGTCTCTTTGTTACACTTCAATTTTTTTTTAACGTGTTAATATCGTTTTACATAATTGGATTCACATACGCACCAAAATCATTCTTAAAATTGTTTACTAAAATATGATATACAAAACATTGGCAGTATCATTTTAATTTTCAACTACACACTAATCAATAGGTTGGGAATTAAGTGGTCTAGCTACTCTAACACCGCTGCAATTAATGGAAAATCAATTAACCAGTTAACTGTTTTTGACGAGTATACTCGTCATGAAAAAAATACAAAATTTTGTGTTTTGACGAGTATATTCGTCTTGAATAATAAGTAGTGACAATTTGCAAGACACAATTTATATTCGCATTTTCCAAAGAGGTCGAAACAGTATATTGGCCATTTATATGTATAATAATAAAGTAATTTGTCTTAAAATTAAAATTCAGATAAATGTTAAAGGAAAAGTTGACCCATTATTCCCTAGTAAAGTAAGTAAAAGATGACCTGCAATTATATTAGCTGTAAATCAAATTGCTAGTGTTCCAGGACGAATAATATTTCTAATAGTTTTATATAAAAGATATTAAAATTGAGGGACTTTCTTGTGGGACTAGATGGGTAATATATATGATTTGTATTTATTAACAGCAAAGATATCAGGAGAAGTGCTATTTTGCAAAATATAGCTTACAGTACCACAGTTTCCGGAAGTAAAGCGTTAGTGCTTGCAATTCAATGTGTAAAGAATAGTAAATTGGAAATGAAATCATTACAGCCGATACAAAACGTTTAAATATCTAAGCATTGACAATATGCAAAACGCAATTTAGATACGCATTTTCCAAAGAGATCGAAACAGTTAACTGGTTAAAATATAATTAAACATCACCATTTATATAAAAATTGCAGGGTAGAGGAAATAATAGTCAATGACCCTAACCAATCTCCAGCTCCATATAAGAAACATTAAAAAAGATTATTATACTAATCTTTGTGCTATTTTTCTTATAACAAGTTGGAGACTAGTAATGTGTTAAAAAAACCACCGGCTACATTAATTTCGCATCCACACGACTCCACTGCATATGCATTTATGTATACAAACAAAAGATATATATTGTATATATTTAGATAGATATAATGGTACATGGATATATTATAAGATAAAACTAAGAGAAGATCTTGTATATAATGACGAGGAACCATATGTTTTATTGTATAATATATTCTTTTTTTCAGTTTAATTTAGATGTGTGTGGCGGCATGATATTATTATTACAATATTATTGAATAAGAAAATTTTTTATAAGAGATTCATTTCTGTACGCGTCTTTTTAGAAGAGAATACTCGCACATTAAATTATATTTATACAGAATTTTTATACACACACACACACACACACACACACACACAAGTATAACAACTTTTTACATTAAAAAAATGTATATAAAATTTATTTTAAAGAACATTTAATAAATTCTTATACTGTTTAGTGTTTAGTGACCCACAGCCTGTCTATCCGGTATAAATCTTATACATCGCCAGATAGATTATTAGTTTATTTTTTTTCGTATATATCTTCTTGTTCTTGTATACTCGAAGTTCGTACAGTGTGGTGTTGTTGTGTGTCTTTCATTAATAAAGCAACACACAACACACCGAAGAAGACACACACAAAAATTGTAATAATAATAAAATGTTTACATAGACTTTTATAAATAAAATATAATATATTCTTAATACATAGTTTTATCTTTTCCTGTTTGTTGCTTAGAATAGAACTTGTATGGAAAAAAAATTAAAATAATAAAAAATATATTAGATTTTGATAAAAATTCTATAAATTTATTTCTTTATAGTTTTTTATATTCTTTTTAATAATTTGTTATTTGTTTTATTTTGTTTTTTTTTTCCCAAATTATAGCTTCCCAACAAATTAAACTTAAATGAATAAAATTTAGTGTACAAAATAATATAGAAATAATAGTTAAATGGTGCAGTGGTGGTGAGTCGTCTCATACCCGATCGTCGTACGCAGAAGAACAAAAGAAATTTAAAGTAAATAAAATAAAATATTTAATAAATTTGTGTTTTATATCAATGAAAAATAAAGTGTTTCACACCAAAATCCAATGCGATTTATGAATACAGTATTTTTTTTTTTGGTTGATTAAACTTTTATTTAAAAAATTATAAGTTTTAAAAAATTATAAGTTTTAAAAATTTGTACAATTTTTTTTGATGGAATTTCAATATCATACGGATTATTTACTAGGAAACATGTTGGACATATGCCCAGTAAGTATTTTAATAAATATATATAAATTTTTGTTCCTCATTTTATTATAAATTTAAATTTAATTGTATTCACACTGATTTTTTTGTATAACGACAAAACTATATATGAATTTTTTTTTAAATACCATAGAATCCAAACATTTAACATTTGTAATGGGTTAAAAAAAATTGTAATTTTAAGCTTTATCGTGATTGCAAAACAATGCACAATATTAAATTAATTTAAATATAATAAATGTGATTAATACTTTAATTTTTATAACGTACACAAGTAAAACTACCAGAAGCAAAAAACAGTCTCTCGTAAGACTGGTTTTAATTTCAGTTTACTACTTCGTTGAACATAAATTAAACATACAGCGGCGCTATTATCGTTTCACACAACTTCTCAGAATTTTACAATTTTGTGTTGATATCATTCATTATGATTTTAACAATTATACCAGGAAAATTCTAGATGATGCACAATTATATTTTATAAATAATTTAAAAATTAAATTATGTAAAGGCAAAACTAAATCTGACATTTTTTTTGATATGCTCTCGGGTTCTATATGTAACACTCATTGATTTGTGTTCAGTAAAGTATTATTTTCGCAAACAATTGGGATAAAACGAGAACAAATTCTATGTTATATATATATGAAAAGTTTATTCAATAAAATATTGTCCATTTTGTTCGGTGTGACCTTTGCCAAACATCTTTTTAACAAATTTATAAGCAAAAATCTAATCCAAGTGCGTTTTGACATCCTTTTATCATTATTGCTATGCTTATACCATTATATTCAAGAAGTTTTAAAATATAAGGAAATAGTAATTTGATGGCACAAGAACAACTCTACATACCAAAGATGTATGTGCGGTTGGATCAATACCTTTACAATTCTGGTTGCTTTTATTGAATTGAAACATATAGTTCAATTTGATTGGTTGTTGACTGCACACATATTTGACTTAATCGTTGCGTGGTAAAAGTTCAAAATAAAAACAATTCTTTTGTAATCCCACAAAATTGAAAAAACATAACCTGCTTTCGATGACCATCAGATTTGGATGTTGTTTGCGCATTTTTCATCTCCAGTTATCAAGAGTTTTAATATTACACTCTCTGTTCCAATAATAATGAGAACCCGTAGTGTAGATTTCATCTCAAAGAAGCTTCATAACCAATCCTTCTACTATTGACTGGGAAATGTTATAAAAATTGTAAAATAATGAAAATATAAATTGAGCGATAAATTCCTTTGATTCCTTCAAATCACCCGATACATGCGGATGGTATTTTTAAGGTCAGTTAAAAAATGGCAGCAGATGTCATTGTGTTTAAAAAGTTAGTATTGCTTTTGTATATATAAATACGAAAATCCAGGAGACGGGTTTTATGTAAATCTTCGTACCGAAAAGAGGTTGCCGAAATTATAAGCAGATACTTCGTTCTTTTGACCTACAAGTCTACCATGTTTTACGCTTTAAATTCTAGAAATGCTTATAAAAATCTCTATTAGAAATAATGTGAAAATACATAGTTTGTAGTTTGCTTATACAAATACCAAACGGGTTAAATTCAAAATTCAAGTTGCTCTATACATCATTTGGTAACTCGACCTAAGGTAGCGCTTAACAGATAAAGAAACTTTTAGAGCTGGCAAATTTGCAGACATTACGGGTACCTTCAATATATAATACATCTATCTAAGCAATTGTGAACACACTTAGTTCAATGGGCGTACAGTGGCACAGTGGTATAAGCGCATCGTATTCAATCTGAGGATTGTCAGTTCCATTCCCAGTATGACGTGAAACATATTTTCAATACTAAAAATTTATCATTTGTCTGATCGAAAACTGTTCTGATTTATTTTAATTGTTATAAAGAATTTTTCTGCTCTACACCGGTAGTTATTTATTTAAAAAATAAAATTAATTAAGATTATATCTTTAATTGATTTCAAACAGCATTTTATAAATCCATACCATTTACAATACAATAAAATATAATGTACTTAATTTTAAAAAATAATTAAAGTAAATGTAACAATTAGCGTAATTATAACCTTGAATATAACCATATTTAAATAAATATGGATATTTTATATTAAAAAGTTTAGCGGTCTTTGATTTGATTTATATGCACCCACATATTTACTGATGAATAATGTCTGCATGTATACATTTGATAAATTAATTTGTTACATTAAATATGAATTTGAATTGGATAATTTTATATACGAGGTGTAACTATAAAATAACGACATTTATGCTCTGACAACCGAGCTATACTCATGCACCAATGACCAACATAAATGTGAAGCCTTCTCTTACGATTGTCGCTCTTCCCGTGTTTGTATACATATTAGTCTGGGTCTGCCACGGCTAGGTTTGTTTATATTTCATATGAAATTTGGAAAAACTTATCTTTTATTAAAACAAGAAAATATGGCAATGAATGTTTATCACATGCGTTACCCATGAGTGGTTTAAGAGTTGACCGACAAAACGTTGAAGAGGCGATGCATAGTTTTGAAGAAATTGGTAATCTGATCCTATAAGACCGTCGATTAACAAGTCGTGCTACTGCTTAAACTGTAGGAATTGACAAAGAATTTGTTAGACAACTTTTACATACTGTGTATATTAAAAGGGTTAATATCTATAAATATATATTAATTTTATAGCCACACCTCGTACATATACAAATTAAATTGTATATTATATAATGCGGTAATTTAATTTATTCTTTATAATGTTATTTAATACATTTATTATTTTTATTCTGTCATATAAATGAGAGTGTGTAATTTAATTTAAAAATAAATAAAGTTAGACTGGCAGATGTTGTTGTATGGTTCACACAAAATTCAAGAATTATTAATTTTAAAAAAAAATCCTTTTCTAGATACCTTTCTTGGAAAAAATCTGTTGGTCTGTACAAATTGAATCGGGTGCGCGGTATAAATTGACAAAAATTTACCAAAATAAACAACATACCACAAAATTTGTGTAAAATGATATTTGCGAGTACTTGCTTCATCCACGTGGTACAACTATTGTACTTCTATTAAAACGTCAATGTTATATCGCTCAGTTCCTCATTACTTACAAAACGAAAACTGTTAGCAGGAATTTTCATTTTCAAGACAATTCGTAGTTCACTAACATTTTCTTCACACAGCAATTTATTTCTTCTGTTCACTACTGAAAATTCTTTGCATCGCAGAGGGTTTTATTTTTTCCTAGATCTTCATTGATAATTTCCTGTATCTTGTGTACAATATCTGGATATTTGTGTACCTCATCGGTTTTCCTTGTTGGTGTAAGTAAAGCATTAGCATCACATTCATACACCTTATTCACATTGTAAACTTTATGTAAAGGGATTTAACTGTAGTCTGCAATTTCCTTAGCAGTGCCTCCTTCTTTTTCGACATGATGGGTGCTCTCAGAATTTAACTCTATATATATCTATAATATTGAAAATAATAATAATAGCAGCGGCTATAGTCAAGGCATTCAACTTTGGGCAGTAAAGTTATAAATAAAAAGTCGGTTTTAAGGGTAAATGTGTTTGTACTTTGTAAAAAAAAAGTCGTTATTGATATAAAAAATTAATTAAAGTGGAAAAATAAAATTAAAGAAATCCTAATTACAAAAGTGATTATGAATGGAAAAATTTGTAATTATATCTACATAGTATTCAAAAGAATTTATCTCTATACATTTTACGTACTTATTTTTAACGCCGATTTAAAAACAAATACAACATTTCTGTTCTACAAATTTATAATAGGAAAATAAAAATATTTACACAACTTAAATCTTAAAATTGTATAAATAAAATAATATATATTTTATTATATTATTTTCTAAGCCATTTACAAATAAGTGGAATTTCAATTTAATTTAAAATATAATTTATAATACAATACAGAGTGTAACTTAATTTAATATGTGTAGCAGCTAGCAACAACTTGTAACGACCATACGATACAGCATCGTTATTTATTTTTAAATAACTAACTATTATATATTAATACAATAAAATCAAATGTTAATAAACTTTAAAAATATCCATGTGTAAGTACGTACTAAGTAAATATCGCTTAGGAATACATTTGCTATATATGCGTTTTCTTGTTGTAATGAACATATAAATGTATAAACTCGTAATAACATTACAAATACAAATACAAATATCAAGTTAAAGATGTTACAGTAGTTATTCAGATTCATAAAATAAATTTAGTGTAATAGTAAATATAGGCAACATAGAGATATTACATGTTTTTTAAAAATTAAATAAATTAAATAAATAAAGAAATTCTAAACTTTAAATCTCTTTGTGAAAATCTGCATCTAACTACAATTCTATTCAATTTAAATTCACTTGTTAAAAAAACACTTCATTTGTCATTTTTCAAAATGAAAACCACTTTTTTTTTAAAAAACCTCTTCTTTTGTGTATTTTTTTTCTATAAAATATATGTTTATTTATAAATACTACAATGAATACAGTGCGCGCTCTACGCAACGGCATGTTCTGGGATCGAAAAAAGTCTGGGAGTATTTTAAACATATTTTTAGTAAATGGTTTTAGAAATGAAAATTTTTTTAGTATGGTTTAGTGTTGCAGTATGGTTAATGATGTTTGTTTAACGTGAGATTATATCAATTGTTCCTATACTCAACTTCTAAGGATAATCTGGAAAGTTTTCTGTATCAGCGTCTAGAATATGTAGAACTTTGTCAATTCTTATCCAATTTTAATAGCATTATGAATGCTTATGTGTGTTTAATGGAAATATATATTGTATAATAAATATAACCCATGCAACAACTTATCGATTTGGAGAATATATTATGAAAACCTAAACTATTAGTGAAAATTTTTCATTCGCAATTTTGACCTAATCTCGTATTAAATTTTGATGATTATAAATAGGTTTACAAATACTGCAGTTATTCATACGATTTTAGACCAATGGTATTCTCTATGATGAGTTAATCTTCGTATCATTTCGTTTCGCAAATGAAACCAGAGGCATTCCGCATAAATCATAATCCGTTCACTATGGAAGGATTGATTTCATAATTTATCCATAAATACCCCATGCATGCGCATTTTCCATATGACGTGCAGTCATAGTAAAAGTGCCCGCAGGAATATTTAGCGCAACTGAAATTTGTGATAACTTTCATATTGAAAAGATTATAGTTTAGTCCAGTATGAACAATAAGTACGCCCATAATCAATCGTAATTTCTTTCTTAACTGTACCATGTAAAGCAGAAGCAGTCCTCTTTATTGTGTGTCACAATTTTCATTTATGCAAGTAAGCAATGAATCCATTTATACAATTACTGCTGATGTTAATAGGTGCTCGTATATATGGCTCAGAATCAAAACCAATAAATTGTGATGCAGATCTTGTTTGCATGTTTATTATCTGCAATCACTTTTTGCGTTCGCAATTTGGTTTATAATGTACAAGCCATTTACATTTTAATATATATCATTTAATTGTGATAGAATTTTGTATTCATGTTATAATGTCACAAAATGTTGGGAAAATTAAATTGTCATTAGATTTTTATAAAATCTCGTTTACCAATCGCTATACTGTTGTTGTATTGAATTTAAAGATTTTAGAAATTTCTTCTGGAAACTTCATTAAAATACGAATTCTAGATTTGATCAATATTGGATGACAAATAGTAAAATTCTGCAGGTTCCCGTAATAATTCGTAATAAATATTCTGCGTAATATTTTGTAGGAATTTTATAAATAATTTTTATGTAATCTCTATAAATCAAAATTGACTGAGAAATGCCAACCTGTCGTCGGTATCATTTTCTAGAAGCTTCATGAAAATTGTTGATATAATTTTATTCTCAACCTACTTAAATTAAATCAATAATTCCCGACTGGATCTTTAGGTTTGCATATAATGTATACTTAAAACCTGGCATGGATGGTATCATCTAAAAACTGTTCATACTTCATAAAATTCCATTATACACAAATTTAATCAAAATTGTGATATTGTCTAAATTAATTTACTATATTTTTGAGGGTACATTGTTTCAATTTTTATTCTAGAACTTACGAGTAATCAACTATTTAAGGAAAAAGAATTATTAAAATAAAAAAAACAGTAGAGAGTCAAGTTTTCAAACGTCAATTATTCCAAAAGTTTATCTTTTCAGGTTGTCAAGATATTCATCTGAACAGAGAAATCGCATAATTTTATGGAATGGTAGATCATTTTTTGAAACAAAAGGTACCAGTATCCCGTCAATGTTGGATATATTTCTATGCCTATATTGATGAAATTTTTTGATAAAATATAAAGAATTTTAGTAAAGTTCCTAGAAATTGATAATCAGGACATGATTCCATAATCGATTGTATTAATCGACCAAATTATTGGTTCTGCAGGCTGAACCACTTTTTAATGGAATATTGGTATTTATATTGGGCTTATCCAATTTTCGAGTCCATCAATATATTATAAATTTGCTCATTTATTCCAATTTTCTTCAAAATTGATGGTCACGGCAACATTTACATTAAGCATTCTAAATTAATTAGTAAAATAACCGTAGTCTGATAATAAAAATAGCAGAAGTTATAGATATCAGTTTTCAAAAAATTTGTATAAAGATGCAACTTTATTATATCATAGAATTCCAATCTAAACATGCATTTCCATTAAGAAAACTAAAATATCGTTCCATCTCTATTGTTAATATATGAGAGAGCATTTAGAACAATAAATTGTGTATTAATTAAATTAATAACAACATTCACGACCTCAGTTTGAAGGAAATTAACAAAGGAAATTATGTGCATACAGAATGAGTGAGAAGTCGAAATTGTGAACGATTGTTGTGCAATATCTATATCTAGTGACTCACATTGTGAACACAGACAATTGATACAATTTATATATAGTAATGCTATATGGTTGAATCACCTTTGAATCACCCATCCAAAGCAAATGAAGATCAAAATTATGCGTATTATATCATGTGCTATCATGTGCGATCATATGTGCATTTGTGTGTATTATTTTAATAATTTCTTTTAGTTATTTATCAATTTATTCATTGTTATTTGTTTATTTATTTATTTAATATAATATTATTTTATCACCCAACGATCATCTGCAAATTCGTTCAGTAAATATTTAAAATTTTTTAAACAACACAGTAAATTCTTATATTCCGTTCATATGGAAATATACTTCCATATGATCTGAATGTGTGTGTGTGCACCATTAAAACATAATTATTTGGTGCGATATTTAGAGATAGAGCTGAAAAAATTGTCGATTATATAGTAAAACCCAAGTAAAACCATTATACGGAGGACGAGTATAGAATGATCGAGCAGTATAGCCTAGCACTGTCTGTATATGATGTGCATTGTTATATGTAAGACTAAAGTAAATCTTTATATGTTCTTATTAAAAGTTCGCCTGAAAGTAGATATATTAATTTATAAATTGCATAGTTTTTGTGTTGTTGATATCAACAATAATAATAGTAATTTATTTATGATTTATTATATGATCGACGTCGAACAATATATTCCGTATATATAAATTGAAAACACGTAATATCATCATTAAATCAATCCATTAAGTCTATCTTTTATGAAATTACAAAATAAAACTAAATTCCATACATAGGCATTTTATTTATTTATATAAATTTGAGAAAATATAATACACATCCTAAAAATACTGGTAAAACATATGTTTATATTATACACACTGTCCGAAAAATAATATAAAATAATAATAAATGGATTAAGAAAAACAAAACAATTAATTAATTTTTACAAAAATAGAAAAGTCAATAATATTCGAAATATTCTGCCGCAACTGAAATACAAAAAATATCATAGACGCCACTCAAAAACTTGCATTATAAATGACTTTTTCATGTCGATTATTGGAATTTTGGTGAGTATGGCGTTCGTTGTTATAGCCAAATGAAGTTAAGGGAATAGACAGTATTCGCAGGATGCTACAAATCAAGTGAATGAATAAGCCAATGTATTATTTATTAAAAAAAAAAATCAGTGATAATTGTTGAACGATGTGAATATTATATATAATATCTCCAACAGGCTGGTTCTCGATATTATTGTTTTGAATATTGAAGATTTAAATTATCATCACAAATATGACTTCTCTGACTTTTGTGAATCATTTATGTCATTTAAAAACGTGTGTTTTTCACATATAATTATCTCCATACGCAAATTTAAGCAAATTAAGTTTGTGCATAGCGCGCAATTGTCCAAAAACCACAATATCATAAATAAATAGGAAGAATAACCGATGTAACTAAATGGTACCCAACACGAATTGTGATTAACCAAAAACCGACATTTACCCTATTAACGTAATCGTATTGATGTCATGTCATAAATAATTAGTTCATAGTCACTCTAAAATTTGTTACCATTAAGAAAATTATATACGATCGCGTTAGCCACATAAATTTGCCAAAACATAATTGTACAAGCGTTGCTGGCTTTCAGTGATAAACCATTCGAAAATAATGGAAAAATCAGAGTATAACTAATCCAGCAAGGCCAACTACCACTTTTTTTTTTTCTAAGAACAAGAACTGTAGTCATATAATATACGAGCCTGTACATCGTTCACAATATAATGAAACGTAAAATTCTGAATAATGCAGCTAGAAAATAAAAATTAATGGACATATAGAAAATAAAACTGGTACAAGTACGGAGTCATATGGGTAAAAGTAAGGAAAAATCGTATTCCGACGTCAGTCATAAGCGATAATTAAGAATTTTAAGCGTTTCGGTATACCATTGTAAAACAAAATTTAATGTTTGATTTTGATTCTTTGTTGTTTATACAATTTTCGACAAACGCAAAAAGATTAAATGTCTTGAAATTTTGTCAGTTTCTTAGTCAGTCGGTTCAACATCAATACAATACATAAATCAATCAGGCTGCCAATAGAAAAATGATCACTACCAGATCCATAATATTAGAAAATAGTTTTCGGTTAATTTTCGGACAAACGGTATAACATATGGTTTAAATTATTTTAGTTTTATGGGTTAGCTATATTTTGGTGTTCTTATTTTTAACATTGAAAAACAACATGGTAATGTTCCAGTTGATGATAAATAGTGAATATATATAGTCTATAAAGATTGTTGCATGTAATATAATATTTAAATGTTTACACATTTTAACCATTTCTATAATAATATTGCCATTTTTATTTCTATATAAATAATATTTATTATAAAAATACATTCAATTTAATCGATAAATAATAATTTACTATTACTATTTTTATTTTATTTCCAGTTACAAATTCATACAGACAAATGTGAACGAAATTATATTGCTGGTGTATCGGAAACAAGATTAGATCCTAATGTTAAATATTTAAGAACAGATTTAAAATCAATTAATTGTAATACACCGATAAATAATTCATCACCTAATAATAAGAACAATAATAGTAATCATAACAACACCAACAACCATAGCAGTAACAATAACAATAATAATAGTAATAATAATTCATCGCCAATAATTGAAGATGAACCACAAAAACGTGTATCTTTAACACCATCAGGTTTGTGTATATTTCTATATATTCCTATTTATTATAAATATAAATATTTTTATAAACATATTATTATTTCTGCCTATACCAAAATAATAATTTATGATGCGTGCGCGTGTTATGTGAATGTGAATGAATGTGCGGTGGTGGAATTTACTAAACTGTCTCATTTTTATATCAAATATATAAATAATAAATAATAATAAAATATATATTACAAACAATTTGTGTCAACAAAATATTTATACAAATATATTTCCTTATGATAATATAAATATTGTTGTTGTGTGTACGACGAGTACATATAAATTTTGATTAAGATTTATTATTTTCCATAAGGAAATATTCTTTTTATGATGATTTTTATATATATTCCTATAATATGGATTTGCTTGATAGTTTTATAATGGTTCTTACATAAATCGTACAAGTATTTATGCGTATAAATATTGTATACTCAAAATAAAACATTGATTAGTTATTTTTTAGAATATAAAAATAAATTTTTAGGTCAAACTCTGAAATTACCCTTGAGTAAAATTTGTGTATTAGTAATCATTTATCTATCTGCCAATCACGAGAACTCGAGAACTTTAATGGCGTTACAATATTATTTTAAAAACACATTCTATTTGAAACCTATAAACTTTACTTTAGTCATAAAATAAAATCAATACATTCAATTCATTGATGACAATTGCCTATACAAATTTAAATAGCTTCCAAAAATATATATTGTATGTAGATTCGGTCAGCAAGAGAGAAATTTAATGCGTTGTTACAATCACCTATTTCCGCGGCCCTCCATCAAACTTCCTCTACAATTATACTCTACTATTTACCTATCCTGAAACACCTACTTCTTGCGTATTCAACGTGACTTCCTATATATAATTGTTGTGTTTTATAAACCTTCTACAATTCCTGTATCATCAAATCAAATGACAAAGTTATTAAAGAGGTGGATATAGAAATTTGTAGCAGATCTTCGGGAATCACATTTTAACAATGCAGTATTGAATTATTGGAAAACGTTGGAATAATTGTATTAAAGTTTCAAGAGACTTAAAAATTGAAAATTAAATACATATTACAATATACCAAAAATTATCTAAAATTTTTTAGACATCTTTAACTATATCTTCATTTAGTGTCAAAGGGGGTATTAGCAAATTTCAAAAAATTACGATGGAAACTCTTCGCTTTTTGATTGTATTCATTTTATCTAGCATTCGCATGTGAACGGATCATCTAAAGTGAGAGTGGTATTCGCCGCTCATATTTGATATAAAACGTTTCTGGATAGAGCCAAAATTTCATTCATTCATCAAATCATTTCGATTATTTAATTGCCGACATTGTATATTAATAGTATTTTTCTTATAAAACGTGAATGACGCTGGAAACTATGAAAGCACATTTGTTTTGAAACGATCTATCGCCTATATGTTAATTTATTTTATTTTAGTTGCTTAATATTGGCGTAGGATTGTATTTTTTTAAATAGGAAAAAAAAAATGGAATCTCGTTCAGTGATTTAATTCTTATTTTTTGCATGGTACAACACAAACAGAAATGCATTTAAAATTGTTGAAAGTATGCCAGGATTCGTATTACCTTCATTTTTAGTTGTGAAATGTTCTTTTTAAATCTAGTCGTACAAACCTAAGTGGTCTAAAAACTGCTAAAACACCGCAGCACAAATCATTTAACAAAAGCCCACGGTGTTAGATGATCGACGAACGAAACAGCAGAGGTCATAGACATATCTCAAAAGAACGAGTTGGAAATATTTTGCATAAAGATCTACACAAGAAAAAAACAAGCGCGCCTCATTTTCTAACAATGCCTATTTCTTAGACTCGTTTTTCACAAAATAAAATGGATTTCATTATTATTGCATGGTAGTGTCACAAAGAAGTCAAGTTATCCAGGAAATCTAATAACAACGGTTGCTTGGTATTACATCGATTATCCTCAGAAATGTGCAAACAATTTACTTTGAATTTTATTGTAACCCGCAATTGAATCAGCTGGATGCAATAATTTGTTAGAAAATATCTGCTTTAAAGGCGAAAAAAAAACAATTCTTCATCAGAACATTGAAATTGTTTAACTCAAGAGTTTTGTCGGTTAGAAAATACAACGAATTGCTTGAACATGCACCGTATTAAGCATAGTTTCTACCCTATGACCATTATCTGATTCCTAATCTAAAAATATGCCCTGGATGGAAAGTGTTTTACATTAAATGGTTAAGCCATATATTGTATCCATAGAAGAGTAATTTGCAAACCTTTCGAAATCACTCCTTAATAATATGCGGTATTCAATAATTGGAAAAACGTTTTGAAATACATTGAACTTTTAGAACATTTTACTGAAAAATAAAACTAAAATATCTCTCCTTGTCCACTCGAGAATTTAAATAAATAGTCCTCATCATTATAGTGTTTTCTGTGTGTGCTTTTATTTAACAGGTCGACTTTTTGGCCTGAAATCGACACTTATTTGAATAACAAAATGAATGAATTTAATATTTAAATTATTAGGTTATCTTTTTCCCATCTATATTCATGAATTTTGCGTCGATAGAACACTTTGTCTTTTAAAATTTGCAGCAGGACTCTTAACGATCCAGTTGTTGAATTCTTCCAAATTCTTGCTGCATCGAACAAATTAACAATATTAGTAGTAGTCAGAAGGGTTCAGATCTGCTATTAAATACACTGGGTGTGCTAGAACATCTTAGCCAAATATGTTGGGACTGCTTTTTGGTGCATGGTCATGGAACAAAATAACTTTGCAGTGTCTTCTGGACCATTCCAATCGTTTTCTGGTTACAATCATCACAGTAACCGTTTCACCATAAATATATCGTGTCGGTTGTTTGGTTGATGACTGACCCTGGTCTACCCATACATTTTTCACCACCAGTATAGATTCGACTTAAAAAAGACTTTATTTTGTCATTGTAGCACTTTTTCCTTAATCTTTCCCAATGCAAGAGTATAGGAAAATAGAATACCTGCTCAAAATTGAATGTTGCTGCTAATTTTATATTATTATATTACATTTTGTTCAAATTTTAATTTTTTAATTTTTGTCTTAAACTCTATTACAGAAGCGATAAAACTTCATGGCAGTCGTTTATCAGAATTTGAACGTCAAGAAATTGATAAATATTCAGAGATATGGTATTTAGGATTAGATGCATGTAAAATAAATGCTAAACCTGGTACAGCTTTAAATTGTGGATATGATGATGATAATGGTAGCTATAATAAGGTAAATTGTGTTTAATAAATTAAATTTGTAATCTTGTTGTCTGTACAAAAATTTATTGTAGTTACATAATATAACGTAATACTTTAATTATATTAATGCCAATTATATAGATTATGCATGATCATATATCGTATCGATATGAAATATTAGAAATAATTGGTAAAGGTAGTTTTGGTCAAGTTGTTCGTGCATTTGACCATAAAACAAGTAAACATGTGGCAATTAAAATTTTAAGAAATAAAACACGTTTGCATCATCAATCATTGGTTGAAATACGTGTCTTAGATGAATTACGTAAAAAAGATCCAGAAGGAACACATAATATTATACATATGTTGGATTATTTTTATTTTAGAAATCATTTATGTATAAGCTTTGAATTAATGAGGTAAGTCCATCAAATTTGTTTTTCCATCATTTCAATTACAATTACATTTTCTATATTATAGAATTTATATATAAATATATTACAAATTTAACGGACGATATATCGGGGACACAACGCGCAGCTATTTGACTTTATAAACATTATTTTCTAATTTATAAAATTAAACACAATTTCGTGCGTATAGACAATTTTCTATAAAAAAAAGCTCAATTTCTTATTTTAATTTTTATTAATTATTTACATAATTACATATTTTAAATGACTACAAATAATTTTTACTTACATACTCCAGAAGATTATAGAATATAATATTTTATTTTATGATGCGTTATTAAAATGTATATGATAAAGAAATAATATTGTATAATAAAATACTTAAAAATACTTCATAATTTCTTATTTCACAAGTTATAAAACCTTATTTATGCAGCACCAGTGTTTGTGTCTTTTCTATATGTTTTAACAGTTTTTCTCTTATCAGAATACATAATTTTTAATAACTATAAAATTTGGTCTGGAATTAATGTTTACGAATAAAATTAAAAGCGAACAAGATATCCGAAATATTATAATATTTTGTTAAAAATTGACTATGTGCTGCATAAATGACGGTTAATAAGTAATACAACATAAAAATAACTCTTAATTATATATGATCCTAACATAGTAATAATAATAAATTAAATAATATAATTACATTTATCAAACATTTTTAATTTTAAAAAAGATTTTGTTGGCAAATAATTTAAATGTTAATAATTTAAAAACTTAATTATATATACAAGAACTGGTCGCAAAAGTCAGCATCTAACGTAAATATTCTTATCGGCACACGCATAAATATTTAATTACTCGCAGTTTTTAAGAGCTGCTTTTAACATAGTTGTTGCAAATATACCTATTTTTTATTTGGCGTGGTTGTTTTTTACACAAAGTGTTTTTAGCTTAGTTGTTTTTAACAGGTATGTGTTTAAAAGATGCAGTTTAGTCAGTAATTAATATTACTCTGATAATAATTTATAAAATATGTTATTAAAAACACATCTTTTAAAACACCCCAGTTAAAAATAGTTATTTTGAATATCATACTCTATGTATAAGGGATGAAGAAATTTTTAAAACAATAATATAAATATTCGAGAATCAATACAATTGAAATTTTAATTAAATTTGCAATATGAACTTCCATAAGAACATGTGCTTTTAGGCTAGAACCAGCTTTGTTATACTGCTACGAATATTTCCAAAGTGGCAATTTTCACTTTAATAAAAATTACATTATCAGTTTTTAGGAACGGTATCAATTTTTTGCCAGAAGTATGGCCATAAGTTATCGAAAACGATGATGCCTAATACCTTGCCGATTTCTTAAAAGCAAACCATTAGTTTTCATGAAAATATTCCGAAAATTAATATGGATATCTAATATATGACTTTTAATCTGTTAACACATTCAAAATGAAATAAAATGAAAAAGCACGTTTGTCAAATTGCCAGAAAATCTATTATATTATTAAAAACAAATTGAACATATGAGGATAGCAAGAGATATCATACCGTTTTTTTTTCGGAAAATCTATTTATTATTATCATCTTTTTGCATTACGGACCATAATTTTAATGGGTTTTCATTTTTGTATTCAAAATTGCAAATTATATTCAATTATCACTGTTTCATAGAAAAGTTTTTTAAAATCGATTCACGCCTTCAAAAGATATGACCTCGATTTCTCGTTTGCTGTCGGTAAAATTTTGTATGAAATAATGATACTGTAAGCAATATAACAAAAATGTTTTCATAATTTTCATTTTCAAATAGAATTACTTTTATATATATTTGTAAAAACATTCGTCGACCAGTCCTTATATTTCTTATATTTGGTGTGAGCATCGCAATTTCATTAACATTAAGACAAAAAAAAAAAAAAAACAATTAAATAGTTTATTCACAACCTCTGCGTATCCATTCATCTTTACACTGTACAAAAATTAAATTAATATTAATAAAATTGTTACCAAAATTAAATAATTGAATTGATTAAATTTCCAATGATTGCCAACATTTGAAAAATCATACATAAATAAATCTGTATTATATGAACATTTTTGTGTCAAATTTTCATACAATTTATACGTTGGATAAAATATAATTTCTTTTGGTACACTAACATTTGGATTATTATTAATGCAAAATGTCATATGATCACCAAATAACAATCGTTTTTGTACTTCATTCACAAACGATGCCGAATGCCATGGTAATTCATTTAAATGATGTAAAAATGTTCTACCACGAAATTCTAATGGTTCTGATATTATTAAATTATAAAGAATTGATTGTTTTTGTAATAAATCTGTTGTATCATCTGTCACATTCATATTCATCATAATAATATTATTATTATTATTATTATTATTATTATTATTATTATTGCCATCGGTTTGATTAAATGTTTTAATTGTTTTTTCCGAATTTAAATTACTATCGTCTGACAGAATTAGATTTTCAACAGCATTCATTGTGTACCCGGAAAAATTGCGTACATCAAATAAATTAAAATATTCTTTAACCGGTGTCATACTGTAACAGCCGACTAAATCAATTTTTGGATAATAAGTTATAAACGATAAACATATTTCTTGTTTCGTTGAATAGCCACCAAATGTTGGACGTGTTCTGGTAAATGTATTATATGTACATTTTAATATTAAATAATCGCCCGGCAAAACATTACGTTCAATTTGTAATTGTCGAAATTGTAAATAATTATAATTATAATTTAAATCTTTAACAATTGGTTTTTGTTCGATGTCATTGTGTATATGTTTTAATTCCATAATGCGTCCGGCTTGATGTGAATGTAATGCAACCGATATGATGTTGATGCCCGTTTGGGCAGGTAAAAAATTTTGTGTATAATTTTTACCACAAATACCAACACAATGGAATTGTTTTTGTTTTGGCGGTAACATATGCGTATCGGACACAGACACACCAATTATCATTATGCCACCATCATATTTACGTAATCGTTTTGTATAATACAAACGAAAACCAGATTGATCAATTATATTTTTAGCTTTTGGATTATCATAATGTATTTCTAGTAAATAGTAAATGGAACCATTTATACCACCCATCGGAAAACCAATGTGTTCGGGAAAAAATTGTCCCGTCGAACCACTTGCCCATGTTGCTATCGGTGTAATACACGAATCACGATTACTTGCCGTTATTAAACGATCACAATAGTCACCATCTTTTTTCACCAATTCATGTTCCCATTGTTGGGCGGCCGATGATTTACATTCATACAACGTCATATGATGTATTAATGGTATATTATTTGTTTTTGTATCTTTTGTTAGCAACGGTTCATAACCGATAATATGATGTTTTTCTTGAGCTATCGGAAATATTTTACACCAAAATAATGTATCTAAATCAGATGTTATATTTATTTGATTAACTATTAAATCTAATTTTTTAACATCGTCGTCGGGTTTATGCGGTTGCAGCCGCAATAACGGTGTCAATAAATGTAAAATTTTTTTACCAAATTCATTACCAATATTTATAGCATTACCAATTATTGGATCTAAATCACCATACGACCATATTACCTCCGTTGTATTATCATTTATAACAATATCATATGGATCACATGTTTCTAATGGACGTGTAAATTCAACCACTGTATATGTTTCATTTTGTTTACCCATTATTATTTCATAATTTTGTGTATCATCTTTAATTAATTGCATACGTTTTAGATCACTGACATCATTAACATCATCGAAATTATCATTATCATTGTTACCATCACCACCACCATTTGATAATACACTATGACAATCCAATATATTTGGTACATGATTTATATTATCCACCCACACAATAACATAATCGTAAATTTTTTTATTATTAATTTTATGTGAAAAACCTAATCCAATTACACCGATAGTATTAACTGTTACACGAAATATTATATTATTCTCTTTAACAGTCCAATTTAATAGGTACAAACGATTATGATCCATATTTTCGGTACGCATCCATTCAATATTATTATTATTATTAATATTGTCGATAGAAATTCCATCAACTTTATCATTCACAATTTTCTGTTCATTATTAATATTACAATGTACGTTTGCAAATGAACATAATAAAATTATTAAATTAAACCATCGCCTAAAACAATAAAATTTAAACATTGAATTCATTTTAACGTATGTTTATTATAGGCACCCGGTTCACTGCGACCCGGTGGTTTAGACAAAATATTTCAACCGCTTATCTAAAATTTATTTAATTAACACACAATTAATTTTTAAACAATTTTATTATAAAAACGCACAACGAACAAACTATTTGCACTAATTTTTGGCGCGTTGGTAAATATAATGAAAATGAAATGTATTGTTCGCGATAACTATATCGTCGTCCCGTGGTATTACTTAAACTATAGTATAAACTATTAACTAAAGTTTTGTGTGGTACAAATGGTAAAAAAAAAACTAAACTCTAAATATAAATTAAGTATTTTATTCTTTATAATATTATGTTTTTAAGTAGAATGTATTATATTTTTTTACTCATATTAATATGGATATATTTATAGTTAACCGGTCGGCACATGCGAACAACAGAGCAGATGTGTTTTGTATAAATTGTATGTATTCAATGTAAAAAAAAAAAAAAAGTCTCAATATTCCAAAAAAAATATACCATTTTTGAACTACCTATTTTAAATGCAATATATTTTTTAACTCTGTCTGTTGTATTTTATTCTTGTCTGCACTGCTCCCCTCGTGTTTAACACTCATACATACTCGCACATATACCTCTACCCTACCACCTATATACGTGACTGTACGTGGGCTGTTCAAAAATTTCTCGTAGCGGAAATGAAAACGGTTATTTAATTTGATAACAATTTTATTTTATTTTTAAATAAACTATTATAAAACACTTGGCCAATACCACTTGGATCATGATTCCCCAAAAGATCCATACATAATACATCGTTACAGCTGATATCGATCCTCAATTCGATAATAAAAAAACACTTGACACCAATACATTTTTTTCTTTTAATTTGGAAACCTATACGGAATTAGGAAGAAGTTAAATTCGGATGTTCCAACAATTCGTGTACTTAAAATAATAAATAAATAAACTCTTGTGCGTGTGAGTGCCCCGTTTTTATGATAGAAATACTGTTTTTATTCTTTTGCAAATGGGAACTTTCCTGCCAAATTTTCTAGTTATTCCAAAAATTTTAAATAATATTCTCCAGTTATGGTTTTAATAATGATCCTACAATAAAATGCCTTATACACCCCAGAAAACTGCACCCTTTATTGTTTTCTTCTGAATAAAACAAATTGCAACTTATAATTTTCAATACTGGAATGCCTACTCATTTTTCCCGCACATTCATTGGGAGTGATATTCTATAGTCTGCAACTTTACTTGACCATAGAATCACGTTTCCAAAATTAATTCCCGTAAAGTTGAATCATTTAGATAAACTAGAGATGAAATTATGTAAGGTGATCAGTAACTATCACCAACAAATTTTCTGGCTTTTTTAAATATTTTGTATGTAAAAGTGGTCAAAATTTCTCAAAAAGTGATAGACACTAATCGTTTTATGTAAATCAACCTCTGCATATTTAAAATATTGCAGCACATATCATAATTTATTGTTAGAACAAAATGCGGACGACTATAACATGAGTGTGGAAACGCTCCTTGAAAGCGATAACCATGCAGTTGTCATTTTTCTAATCTATATAACATTTCAATTAATTTGTCTTATGGATAGTGGATAGATACGCTGTCTATGCTGAAAATATTGATGAAAAATTTAAATTTTATAATTCTACAATTAACAATTAATTAATTAATACATATATTCCGATTCTAAACGGAATTTCCAAAGCATCGGCTTATAATTAATGATGAAATACGTACTGCTATGGTAAATCGCCTGGTTGCATCATCTATCAACATTTAAAATGATTGAAAACCGTTCCTTGTCGATTGCAGTTCAACATGTTCAGAAATTGGATTATTTTTTGCATATCAGTTGTTCTTAATCTTGGTTTAAGTATCAATTATCTATTCTTTTTCAATCTCATTTTGATACTTATGAATTTAAAAAAATTGTATATCTAATGCATTTTTAACTTTGGTTGAGATTTGTCTATTTATTAAAATTATCTTGCCATATATTCTTCCATATATCCAATATATATTATACAACACTGTATGTCTTTCGGGTGAATAACCATTTAATTTGAAAATACTGTAAAGTGGGTCAAATTTTTGCATATATATTAATGATCATAATCTAATAATTCTGAATATCAATCTGGTTAACGTGCTAAACATACTATATAACGTTGGGGTTCTTGTGAAGTAAACGGGTGTTATTCGTTTGGAATTGGAAGCTAATACCTATATAGAAATTAACTGTGATGCTCCTTTTTATTTATTTTTTTAAAGACATTTGATTCTGTTATGCAAAATCCTTTGCAAACAAAACTTGATTAACAAATTTTATCCGTTGCCGTTTTTAATCATGACCCGTTTTGTTGGTATTAGGTTAGTAATAAAAATGTCACATCCGAATTTCATGCAATGTGCAGTGGCATAATTCCGTTCGTTGTTTTGCTGAGGATTTTAAAGTATTGTAAGATTTATTTTGTATATGCGAAAATGATATGCAAGTTTATTATGGTTTTGCCTTATCGAAATTAAACTCGATCAATTGGAGCATTACTGATGTACTCAGAGTTTTATATATATTGTACATGTGGTGTATTATTAAACAAAAAAAAAGTCACATTGAACGTTAAATGCAAATAAATAACAAGTTGTTGTTATATGTGTAATCGTAAAATTGACACTGAGTTTCATTCCGAAAATTTTAAAGATTTCTTGTTGCCAAATCTGAAGTTTGGTACACACTTTTGGGCGTCGATTACTTAAATCATGTCAAATGCTTTCACGATCACGTTTAAATTTAAAAAATAACACGCGTCTACCTGCGTCTACCGGTATATACTTTAAGCGTCTGTTTTTATATACAAATGAATTATTGACAGATTGAAATGAAACTTAATGTGCGTGAAATGTATCATAAGATTATTACTTAAAAATGTGTTAAATAAGATAATTCATACATTTCTTTTATGTACTGCGTTCGAACTATTTGAACGATCCTCGTACACATTTCTACCATCAACATTACAAATACATTTTTACGATCTTTGTTTGACTGTAAACCAACAATTTTTTATACTATATTATATGAATGAATATTATTATTATTATTCTGTATTATATTTTGTGGGATATATATAGTGAAGACATAATGTTTTGCGGATATGTGAAGGGAATATTAATATATTTTTAGGTACAATTTTTATATATTTTAATATTTAATGAATTAAAATAATCAATATATTAAAATTCAATATATGAATTAACGTATGTGTGAATGAGTGAGCGATAAATAGAAATGATATATTAGAAAATATTCGTATGTGAAATTGTGAACAACTTCCTTTAAGTTTATGTTTCATTTCATCAACTTTTATATAATTTATTATCGGTTTATATGTTATTCTTTCATAATACCATATTATTGTCATTTGAAATCATCATCGCATCATATCTCCGGCTACATATGAAGAAAAGATAGAAAATGAATTGATTCAAAAAAAATTTCCGATATGTATTGAGTCAATGCATGAAATAAAAATATTATATCACATTAACCTCTACCTTATTTGTATGCAAGTTTTGTATAATAAATTTACAATTTTAAAATGACAATAAACTTTGATAAATTTTATTTTATTTTATTATGGGAAAAGAATTTTTTTTTATTTTTGTCGTTTTCTTTGCATACATTTTTATAATAAACTCAAAAAATTGTCTGTATTTTATATAATAACACACAAACACTAAACGACAAATCGATAATATAGTCAAGTTCAAGCTTATATTATTTTATTCAGATATATACAGTGAGCCCGGTTATAACGCGGTAACGCAGCGATTTAAAACACGATTTCGTACAAGACGATCTTACGCTGAATTCACCACGGTAGGAAATCGCCCTCAGCGTATATAGGAACGGTTTTTATAATTAACGAATAACACGAGAAATTAAATGTTTTTTTTTTTGTGAAGAAGGACATTTTACATCAATATTTTAAGTATGAAAGTTAATATTTATGTTACAAATGGAAATTTTTAATGAATTGATTATTTATCTAACAGACCTTATAATATAATTTATATTTTACATATGAAAGCTACTCCTTCCTACCCACTAACATAGTTTTTATGCTTTTCGAAATGCTTAAAATTCCTGTATAGTTTATGCACATAGCTACGACGAACGAAAACAATCACATCAACTTAAATTCATATTCATTAAAGAATACCAGAGCAATCTAACATTGAATATAGAAATTAATTATTCTGGAAAGATCTATGGCTTAGAAAGGTAACCAAATTAAACATACATATTTTTACCAATGCATAAAATAAAAACGCATATAATTCAATAATAAGGATCATACAAATTTAAGACACTCACTACAATAATAACACAATAATAAAACAACTTATTGTTATTACCCTCTGTTGATAACAAAGTTTATGTGACAATTAAAATTTAATTATTATTAAATTGTCACAATAATTGTGAAATGCATAGAAATCCTTCAATGGAGGCGTTCAGCACCAAAATCAAATTTTAACGTGATCTACAAATTCTTAATGCGGCACAATTTAAATCTTAAAATCTATCTTTATTATTAACCGATAGAAGATTCTTAAATTCATCCGATGAAACAGCATTTTTAAATAATACGGGTGAAATAGTGTTGAATGATATATCATTTAATACAAAACAAATATTTAATTAGTGCCAAATTCGATCAAATTAGTATCGCTGTTGTTTTAATCTTCATAAAAACCATGTTGCAAAATATATATTGAACATAATCATCAAATAATGTCGTCGACTATACATTAACAAAACCCTTACTATCCGTATATAAAGAATTTATTACATCAATGCTTTAAAATTGGATACGATTATTAAATTTCCAAAATCTAATTCCTTCTTATATGAAGATGAGCTTCGTCTGTAGAGTTATCTTCAAATGCATCTAGAGATTATTTGAAATTATTGTTTAACGAACCTCTATATACAGTGGATGACAGAATTGATGGGCTGGGGGCTTTGGCTATTTATTAATATACAAAATTATACTTAAAAATTAATTCCAACAAAAATTTACGATCTCAGACCATAGAATTTTTAATGGTTCTTAAATAAAATTGTATATATCAAATCAACATTAAATCAACATTGAATTTTCAATAAGTTCTTCATCTGTGACTGTTTAAATGTAACAAACGTAAATTTTTCGCTAAACAAAACAAAGAATTACATTTTGCAAACATAATTTTATTTATAATATTTCAATCGTGCGATGCGCGATATTATAATCTTTATAATAATATAAGATATGTTTGTTTAAGTGTGTTCAAATAGAATAAAATTAAAACAAAGAATATATATGAAACTGGTTTTTCTTATTATTAAATAGAATTTTGCAAATAACGACCGTTTTTAATCTGATTGAATTCATCAAAATGATAAATAAAAAAATATTTATGTTATTAGCAATTAGCGCTTATGTACCATTGCCACCACCACCATACCCATTCATTACCTTAATATTTGATTATTTAAACGCTTTTTTTATTTTAATAAATATGGATTTCGTTTACTGATCAAATTTATTATGAAAAAATGATTTTATGTAATCACTGCATTAATTTCTGCAGTTACTCGGTGAGAGGGCTTACCGCATCAATACAAAAAGAATTATGTTGTTCTATTTTTAGCCAAAGTCATCACTTATCGTTACCAGCCATATACAGTTTTGCTCCATGTACAAATTAATCGGTTCATCTTCATTATACTCTATAGATTACAATATACAAATATTTCACATACTCTTTAATGTATATGTCTGATCCATCCCCATTTTCGCCGTTTAATCTGAATAACAATTGTCATTTGTTTGTACTTTGTCCAATTACCAATTATTTCATCGAACGGACAAAGTATTCTTCGAATGTCATATTTTGCAAAAACTTGTAGACACAGATCGCCCAGGCGTTGCCGTGCAAGTTTCGCATTCGGAATACCATAAGACACTTTTAACATTTGAAACAAAAATATGAAATATGCTACTATATGAGTTACTTTGAACGCGACGCTCTGGTTTTATTTAAAATATTAATTGTGCAAACCGGGGTTTTTACCATACTACTTCTGAGGTATAGAGTATTATTCATGGATTTCTTCAATTATACCATCATCGATTTTGAATGGATCAACACCTAATCGCTGTTTCCCAATTATTGCAATTCAGTTAGCTTCACGTATTTTTCGAAAAACTCAAAAAGACGAACTTTATTTTACTATTTATCGATAATTATTTGATCAGTACATGATTTTATTTTTTTTTTGCCGAAATCCACTCTAACCCCAAACAAAACATCATTTCGATATACATATTTTGATATTTTTATGTATATAAAACGTGAACTATAGGAGCATATTAATTGTGCTCAAGCGAGCGTCTTCAGTTTATACAAATACGTCAGCTACACCGGTTTTATGTATTGTAGCTTTATAAAAAACCCCATTTTTCCGATCATTATAGGAATTTTTTCCTCTCCCTCCACCAAACCTGTGGAGTGTTGAAAATGAAAAAGTTTATCAGACATTAAAATATATATTAAAAAAAAACGCTTATTTTAAAAGGAAATTTGTGCAGAACGTCAAATTTTTATACAGAAACTGACCTAGAACGTACAGTTGAAACTCAATCATTGCACCACTGATTATTATAAATAATAAATATTTTAAAATAAAGTCGCTTATTGATCACACAACTAGTCAGCGAGTCTGCAAAATCCACTTCTTATTTTCCATTTTATGAGAAACATACTCTTCACACTCATTAAATATTAATATGTGGTGTCCAGTGAGTTGAAGGACGATACGTGGTAACATAGGCCAATTCCGGTGGATCGAAATTAATTTTAAAAAATGACTCGTAAGTGGTTGTATGCAAATCCCATTGTCATTATCCAAGGTATATTTATAACCCGTGCCGCAATTCGTACGATATTAAAAATCAAATAAATATAAAATAGCATATAGTTCAGAGTGCTTTTGGCCGCCTCAGAGGTGAGCACATCTGGTCTCTATGTTATTACTATCTGCATACGACCATGTGACTTTTATTTGCTTACCTTACATATGTTTGTTACGTGCGTTATCAGACTTAATATAAATAAATATTCGTGTAGACATAATACATAAAATATCCTATATCAGATGTTATATCCAATGGCGTCCCGATAACCCTATTCTATTTTCATCCCATTATTAATAGAATAGGTTATAATCAAAATTTGATATATTGTTCAATTGGAACATTGGACCAAAAAAAAATTATCAAATTATAAATTTACGTACGCACAGTCGCACAGGTATGCATATTACCATTTGTTCCAATCGAAGCAATCAGTTCTTCCTGGAGCACAGTTCATTTGATACGAAAGTATTAAAATTTGGCTGAATAATTGAGCATTGCTGTGATGTAAGAGGAAATCAAGGAAATTGTAGCTAAACATTACCACATATTTTTTTTCATAAATTCATTAAATTTACTAAATTTTAATTTTATAAAAAACAGTCAGTGTCAAAAACATTGATACAAATCATTCATTAGGATTTTTTTTTACCATTTTTTTTAGCGTTAAACAATGCGTTCCATACCTTTGTTAACATGCACACGACACCACTGAATGTTTGACTATTTTTGGTTATTTTATATTTATATTTCGATAGTTGTATAAACCCAATTATATTATAGTTATACAATATTTATACACTGACTCTCTGCTGCCTATTTATGAATTTATGAAAATAATTATGAATTTATAGAAAAAACCAAAAAAGGATATCGTAAATATTATTACTACTCAAATATTGTGTGTAGTAAACAAACGATAAATGTTTTGTTGTTATGTATTTGAATTGTGATATTATTTATCATTTTTCATTCAAAACAAAACTAAATTGCCGATGATTGCATGTTTGAAACTATTGTATATTTTTATCAAATCAAATTAATCAGAATATAAATTATGCTGTTAACTTCCTTTTTTTTTTTGTAGATATTTTATTCGGATTTAATAAAATATTTAATTTAAGGAAAAAATAATAAAATAATATGAAAGCAATTTCACCAAGGGACTTTATTTGCATCGGTTAAATTGGAAATTGAAGTTTTATATTTATATACTTTTACATAATTTTGACAACACTTTCTACTTGCCATATTACATGCAAAACCTTATTACGACCTGAATCCTAATCACAGAGAGGCCGGATTTACAAGGATGGTGATATTCCTCTTTACAATGTAAAAGAGAGTATATTTCATTTTTTAAAAAAATATTAAAATAATTTTGAGATCGTCCTTAAGTAATATGACAAAGTTGAATTAACCTATTTTTTAGCAATGTTGAATAAATACATCAGTAAATTTTGAATTTTGAATTTTTACAAGAAACCAAAGTAATTTAAAACATTAATGATTTTTATAATAAATAAGTTACATCCATAAACCACTGCCACAGAAACCACCATATTCCGTGAAATTGCCACCAATTTTCTTAAAACCACCGTAATTTTCTGCAATAAACTCCAAAGTCAATTTAGTTTGTCATGCTATTTGTTATAATTTCTGATGTTACCTTGTGATCAATTATTCCATTAGAACCCTTACCATGCACATCTACCTTATACTATCCCTTATTTCATTAACATCGTTCGCCTAGCGCTTCCTTGTAACAACCACACTGTAACACCAACACCACTATACATAACATACACAAATGATAGAGACATTCGGACGCGCAATGCTGTTGAACGATTAGACACATTCCGAAACAAGAGTTGTACCAAACTATTCACTAGTTATTATTTTCCATCAACGTCACTGGATGTTTTATACATTTTTTCAAAAAGTTTTAATTAATCAGCTTCAATTTCCATGCAATTAAAAATATTCAAACACAAGACAAATAAGTAGCCCACATTAATTGCATCAATTAATCATTCAAAATTGTGTCATAATTTGCAATTCTCTTTATACTTTCAAGTTACAGTTTTTCATGTAAAATCGTTAGTGATGAAAACGAAAATTGACGCCAAAACATATAACATTTTAACTATAATGAAACTGTTATTGCTGCGAAAAGTTACCATGAATATTTGATTAATTTGAAAGTTAATTAAAAATATTTATAATATATTAGCGTTGACAACTGCAACTACATGTCCAAATAAAGAAAAACACCATAAGAGATTATCAGTTGCGTCGATCAACACTCTTTTCAAGATCAACACATTATTTTTCATATATATTGAATTTGTTGCCATTGAATAATTATAGCAATTATACTTTAATTATAAAATAAACTATTTTCTAAAAAGGACCAACACCAACACTATCATGCATTAAAATATAATTTTGATAGTTCCAATACACAGGCACACACTTTTTCATTTAATATTTCGAGAAATACTGGCAGGCATTAATTCTTTATTGCCTATTAGAGAATGAGAGATTGCTGTCAAATTGGAACTGATTTTTAAAGAATTTTATACTTTTGAAAAGAGTTTATCGAATCCCTAATACTAAATATCAGAATTAACGTGATTTCTCCCATAAACATTACATTTTTTATCATCTGTTATCATATTATCAAAAAAAAAACGTTCACTTTTATGTGCGCTACCAAAAGTAACAACGGCCGCCGATATTCTGATGGGCTAATATTTTCATTCATATTTTTAGCCAACTTATATATTAAGCACATGTGTATCGATCAAATTACCATTCTAAAATCTACCAAACCTTTTTGTTTTCAGTATTCGGAGAGCAGAATATCGAATTGAAATAAAAAGGCTGAATAGTTTTCTGCGAAACTCATAAAAAAAATGGTATGATGAAAATGTAATTTTTCATTTTCCATATTTAAATATATTTTTAAACACAAATGAAGGGTATCAAAAATACAATCGTTTGATCCTAAACTGATATCTATCAATCTGTCCGTAAATCCATTGCATACATAACAGAAAATAAATCAAAACACATCGGGCACGAAGTTATGCAATCATCAAATATATAAAAATACATTAAAATAAATTGTATTATTACAAATAACATTTTCACGTACACGTAAATTAATGTTTATTTATAGTAATTTTCGGTATCATTTATTCGATATTAAATTATTTTTATAACTGATTAAAAATGTTTTCGTTTCGAAGTATTAAACCTTGATTTTTTATATGAAAATAGAAAAACTATTTTAAAATTACTTAATAAAATATATTGTTGAAAAGTTGAAACAAATGGAATATTTACCCAAAAATATTTAATATAAATTAAACTATATCTTTTACTTATCTATAATATAAATAAACATAAAATTCTTTGAAAACTTACAATTTATAATTTAATAATAACTCATTTTGTAACAATTTACGAAATCAGTCTACATTTTTCTATACTCGTATTTTATTTATTTATTATGATTTTAATTTAAATGCCTTTTAATTTGTATTTATTTAATAAAATATTTATACTAATTCACTTATTATTATTATTTTAGTATTACGATATGTTCGTGTGCTCTATATACGACTATATTGTAGTTTCTTACTAGTATACATTCTATAATTTCTAGTATAATGATAATAACTAAATATATCAAATATTAATATTTTCAATGGCCTATTCTATAGCTAGTCCTTGCCTCTAATCTAATACGCTAATTTTATCACACATGAATTAGCGTCACTATTAACTATTATGTATCATTGTCTTTAAAAACTATATATCATTAAAGGTAAGGTAGGTATATTTTAAAAAAAATTATTCTTTGAATAACTAATTCATAACTATGTAAATTTTGAAACCTCTGCCTTCAAATGTACTACAAATAATAAATATGTTTTCATTTTAACTCTATTTATACTCCGTATATTGTATTAATATTTCCTTTTGTTAATTCTTTAATCTAATTTATGAACTTGCCGGTACGTGGTGAAAATACAATATATTACAATCTCTAAAACAATAATTTATTATAAACGTATTTTATCACAGGTATAATGCCGGTATAATTATAATAACAATGAAATATTGTGTTAATATATTTAAATATTGTATTATGTGAAATTTTCATTTAATAAAACGATTGTATTACAAAACTATATAAAAACTTCAATGTAAATATGTGTCATGAAGGTATGTGTCAAAAGAATATTAAAAAGGATATATTAAAATTGTATATAATCGTATATTTAGTAATACACTAATTCATTAATTACAATAAATAAACACAAACAATAAAATGATGTACCAGGTGTACCGGTATCAAATGAACGTTTTTTTTTTGTGAAAATAAAACACTAATTTTAAATGGGAAAGAAAAAACACATTTTATTCAAAATATTGGCCATTACTTTGTACACATTTTGACCACCTTTCTGGCAATTTGTGGATACCACACCAATAGAACTGTTCGTCATTTGAAGCAAATCAATCTGACACACAATTTTTGACTTCTTCGTAGGAATCGAAGTGCTGCTCAGCGAATGCGTGTCCCATCGATGAAAACATGTGGTAGTCGGAAATAGCCAAGTCTGGTGAATACGGAGGGTGAGGGAGCAACTCCCAGCCAAGTGCTTTAATTGTATCCTGAATCGGTTTTGCTTTGTATGCAGGTGCATTATCATGCAGCAAAATTACCTTGACGTGTCTTCTGGCTAATTCTGGTCGTTTTTCGATCAATGCATATTTCAAATTGATAATTTGTTGTCGGTAGCGATCAGCATTAACAGTTTCACCAGGTTTTAGGAGCTCGTGGTAAACTACACCTTTCTGGTCCCACCAGACACAACGATTTGGTTTTGCAGTCGATGTTGATGATGTTGTCCTGGATTAACCCATGATTTTTTCCGTTCACGATTCTTAAAATAGCTTCATTTTTCATTTTCCACACTTTTGGATCTTTTCCAAAGCTTTTAAATGGTCAGAAATTGTTTGTTGTGCAACATTTAATATTTCTGCCAATTGCTTTTGATTCAAAGTGTCTTCTTCATCCAATATTGGTTGCAATTCGGCGTCTTCAAACTTTATTGGTGGTCTTCCACATTCATTATTTCTCACATCAAAATCATTATCGCTGAACCATTGAAACCATCTATTACATGTTGCTTCTGATAGAGCATGATCACCATATGCCTCGACAAGCATTCGATGCGACTCTGCAGCAATTTTCTTCACATCAAAACAAAAATTTAATGCTTTCCGCAATTCATCATTTTCTCGTACAAAATTCGACATTTTTAACACGATAAAAAAATTTGATGTTGTTTGTGTACAATGACTCCCTATCGAGACATTGGTATGTTGACGCTCATTTCATATCGGTACATCTGGTAGATGTTAATTTCACTCTAATTTATTTCTTATAATGATAATTTTATTCATAATACAAATTTTAATTAATTAAATCTTAACATAATAGATTTCAAGTAATAATACAACCAACAGTGGAATTTTCTCTATTCAAACAAAACGAAAATTTTTGAATTATGTTGGAAATTACATGTAATTTTATTGCCATCCAATCAATAGAATTCCCATTCAATTAAATTCCTATACCATTCAATTGAACATATTAACTACAATATCAAATTCCTCTGTAGAGTATAAAATAGAAAAGAAAAGAGTTGAATAATTACATACCACTTTTACAAACGGAACTTACAATGCAATGCATATATCCAATATATTTTTGCCATTTACAAAGCTGAAAGTCTTGCCGAAATAATATTCTATATATACTTAACCCATTTTCTTCCCAAATTACGAATTCCAAAGATATTTCTTATATTATAAACAAACATGTGCTATCTCTGTAATCAAAAGGAGTCCGACAACTGGTAATTACAATACATAGAATTCGTATATAATTTGTATAAAAAGGGATCAAAGCCATTTCGAGGATATTGTAATTGTGCGTAATATATCTAAAAACAAAACCACAAAAAATTCTGCGGGAAGAACATGCGAATACATTTTAATATCACATAAATTGAATAATTTTTAAATCAAACCTATGTATGATTAGTTCCACATACTTATGGCCCCTAATGATTCAGTAGTCGTGTAGTGGTTAAAGCGAATATGTCATTCAAAACTGAGGTAGTGATAGTTCGATTCTCTCTGTATTGACATGGAAATATACTAAAAATTATTCGACTGTGATTTATCATTTGTTTGTTTATGAAATCAACAAGCTAATATTTTTAAAAATATTTGAAGTGTTTAACCCTTTGAAATGATGAACATTGACTCTGCTCTCTTCTTTGCACAAAATATATATAAAGATTGATCATTTAGAATCGTCAATTGTATAATCCAAATCATTTTTCATCATATAAAGTCAGTCCAATGTAGATTATAAGCATCCAAATACAGTCCATAAAAGAGAAAATTCATATTGTCCCTATATAAGTAGCAGATAGGACCATACAAAGATTGTGATATGATCAGGAAAAAGGCATGACGCGCGTATAGTAGAGGAAAATAAAATCGTGCGATCGGTAATTCCATTAATTGTAATTTGATAAGATTGAGCAAATGAAATGATCCAACAGAGAAAAAGTACATGAAAAATTAGTGTTTTAACACCATCAAAGGAGAAATTTCAAAACAGACGAATGCCAGATTAGGATCATTACGCGAAGTAAATCGTTATTGTTGAAATCACCATTTATAATGATATAAGTGTATTTAGGAGTATTTAATGGAGAAAGTGAAGAAATATATGCGATTTATAAACAGGTATAGACGACACCAATTAGAAATGTAGAATGTTCAGACAGACACAACTTCAGAAAACATGAATTCGATGCCATCACTTCGTCAATATAGTCTCAGACATTAACGTGTATGCCACATTTAACATATACATACATAAATATCTCCGTAACTATTTGTTAAAGTAATTTTTTCTCCACTACTCTGGGTCTGACAATGGTATATTGTGGAAATAAATTAATTTTATTATCTCTTATCAGAATTCCATTCATATACGAGTGTATTTTATTTAAATGAGATTTATCTTTCTTATTCAGTCAATCGGTTTTTATATATACCTTTTTAGTCTCAAAAAATGATTATGTTTATGTTAAAACAATCGTACAATGGGTTAATTTTTATAGTTGACGTCATAACTAATAAAAATACACAAATAGAAATATACAAAAAAACAAAAACAAAAACAAAAAAAGGAGCACGGCATAAATATTAGGTTGTCAACTATCTCCCTTCCGCCTTTTTGCTCTTTATTCAATGCTTTATAAAAAGTGTTACAGTAATCGGATTTAGTTCAAATATGCGCCGTTTTGTTCGATAATCTGTTTCCATCTAGACTGCAACTTCATAATACCTCCCTCGTAGAAGTCCCCTCCTTATTTGCGAAGAACTCGGACAGCCACTTTTCACAAGCCTCTTTTGAGATCAACTTTACACCACCAAGGGCGTTCGCCATGGACAGGAACAGGTGGTAATCACTTGGCGCTATGTCCGGGCTATATGGTGGATGCGATAAAACCTCCCATCCGAGCTCCCGTAGCTTCTGACGAGTCATCAACGAAGTGTGTGGTCTGGCGTTGTCCTGGTGGAACACTGCACCCTTCCTTTTGGCCAATTCTGGACGCTTCTGGTCGATCGCCTGCTTCAAGCGGTCCAGTTGTTCGCAGTAGATGGTAGAATTAAGCGTCTGGCCATATGGGAGCAGCTCATAGTGGATGATTCCCTTCCAATCCCACCAAACACACAGCAAAACCTTCCTGGCCGTCAATCCCGGCTTGGCCACTGTTTGGGACGATTCACCGGCCTCCGACCACGACCGTTTTCGCTTGATATTGTCGTATGTGATCCATTTTTCGTCGCCAGTCACCATCCGCTTCAAGAATGGGTCGAGTTCGTTCCGTTTCAGCAGCATTTCGCAAATGGAAATTCGGTCCATTAGATTTTTCACTGTTAATTCATGTGGCACCCAAACATCAAGCTTTTTTCTGTATCCAGCCTTCTGCAGATGGTTTAAAATGGTTTGGTGACTAACTCCCATCTCCTGGGCGATGTCACGAGATGCCACATGCCGGTCTAACTCGATGTATTCCATGATTTGATCGGTATTTGTCGTCACAGGTCTTCCGCCGGCTGGCTTATCCATGGTGTCGTTTTCACCGACTCTGAATCGTCGAAACCATTCCTCCGCGGTTCGAAGTGATAGAGTACCATCCCCCAAAACACCATTAATCTCACGGAACGTTTCTCTAGCGGATTTGCCTTTAACGAAGGAAAACTTTAAAATAGCGCGAATTTCGGCGTTAGTGAACTCCATGTTTACACGTCTATAACTGTTAAACGCAATATCCAAACTAATCATACATAGCGTCGTTTTGTTTGTTATGTCAAGAGCTTTCAAATTATGTACAGTGTTGCCAGATACGAGCTCTGTAGCGCTTTGTACATAGCCGCGAAATTAAAAAGACAAAAAGGCGGAAGGGAGATATTTGACAACCTTATAATTAATAATGATTTTATAAAAATAATTAACGATAACAATATTTATTCTCTAAACCAATAAAAATAATAATGGGGATTTATAAATATAATTTATTATTTAAAAAATATTGTATTATATTGATAAAAGAAAAAAAAGACAATTTTTATTGTACTCCTTTGTCAAAAAATAACGTGACCTTTTAATTTAAACTTTGTGTGATTACTAGCATCAAATAATAGCAGCCTGCTATAATACTATCCTTGACATCTGTGTCAAATTTCACTTCATAATATTCATTATTATTGTTGGTATACGCTTGCTTTTGTACAACGTAAAAAGTTCATTTTTAAATTTTTAAATAAAACATCTTCAAATCTAAGTCCGATTAAATTCGGCTTGCAGAATAAATTTTCTGCTGCAGATTTGTTAAAGATGGTATGCAAAAGACCTTAAACTGATAGATTTTTACAAATGGTATATAAATTTTCGCAAGACGCAGCAGATAATACGTTATGGGGCGAAGAGTGGTCCGGACGACCATCAACGTCAAGTGATGAACAACACGTCAAGAAAATCACAGGTCTGGTGATCGAAAATCGTCGAAAATCAATTAGAAACCTTATTTACATAATGTTGTTAATTTTAAAAGGTTCGGTAAATAGTATTTTAATAGATATTTTGTGTCTCAGACACGTCGCCTTTGCTCATTTGGTGCCAAAAATACTCAATTTGTTTGAAAAAAAAAAAACGTCTTGTTAAAGTCGGCAAACAGATGATCATTACGAGAAATTAAACTTCTTGGATGGATCAATACATATGACACGGAAACAAACTGACCAATCGAACGAATATCGTGCCAATGATGAACCAAGACCAAAAAAAAAGAGTCAAAATAGCTCAAAAATCATGTTAACAATTTTCTTCGATTATCGTGCTATTGTGCATTATGAATTTCTTCCATTGGACCAAACTGTTAACGCAAGAAATATTATTTGGGTGATTTGTGTCGTTTGTGAGAAACTATATCAGGCTAAAGAGATCGAAATTGTGGATAGCTAATTTCTTCGTATTTGCACTTCAAAAATTCAATTCATATCGTTTTTTGCAATCACCATGTGACTTCTGGTTGTTAAACAAGCACAAAATATCGACACTCATTCGCTTCGATTGGTGAGATACAAGCCGAAATGAGGCCTACTTTGAGGACCAATCAAGAAAATTAATTTTTAGACTGTTGTTTCATGGAATATGAAAAACCGTGGTATAAGTGAAGGTGACAATATTAATTTGGAAGATAAAGATAATGATTTTTCAAAAATATTTACAATGCTTATTTTTTGGACACAGCAGTATTATTACACTGACATCCACTAAATATTTAATAGAAAAAAAAGGCTGTTTTGGAAAATACATTTTATTTTAAGAAATAGAATTATTAATGGTGCCAATTTGTAACATGCACAAAAGTTTATTAATCAGATAATTACTAAAAATGAAAAAAAAGCCATATAGATATTAAAACAAATACGAAAAAATTAAGAAAAAAGATTATTAAATTCATATAAAAATAAATTTTAATAGACATGCAATAATAATGATTGTAATTATGATAATAAATTTATGCACAGCGCATAAATGTTATGTTGACATTTTCATTTATTAAGTTTATATTTTCCGTAAATAATATACGAGGTGTGGCTATAAATTAACAAGATTGATGCTCTTCTACAGAAGAACTGTGCATGCGTCAAAGACCGATAGCTGTGTAGCGTGCTGCGAGAAAATATTTCTTTCAATTGCCGTCCCAACCCGTGTCAGTAGACGTATAATGCTGGAAATAGTCTCAACGGTCGCCGACGCATTGAAATGTAGTCGTATTAGTCTGGTTGTGCGGCCTTAGTTTGTATAAGTCCTGTTTTTTTTTTGTTTCGCCCGCTAAAATGATAAGCGCTTTAATAGAGAAACTTGGAAAACCAGCTACTGAAACTTATGTTTTATAATTAAACTATTCGTACGATTACTAAAACCGTAGCCACACCTCGTATATAAAACATAAGTAATACGAAAATGTTTAAACATTATATTCAACCCCTTTTTTTTTGTTTTTGTAAAGTTGTCAAGGAAAAGTAAATCATTTTTTAACAACTATTTAATTTATACATAACATTTTGTACGTAAAAATAAATAATAATAAAATGTTTTGTAATTTACTTTAAAAGAAAAGTTAAACAAACAAAACTGTAAAGTTATTGCAAAAAATTAGCGATAAAAAGTGTTGTCAATGTTTCGGACCATAATTAAAACTGTGAATGCGATAATATTTTAGACTCTTGTGCTGAAAGTGTAAATGATATATAAATTCCACAAAATTTTTTCATAGTAGTTTGAAAATTAAGATTACAATTGTGCGCACTCATTCCGAAAATAACACACATAAATCCATACAAAAATAACGAACAATTACTCAAAACACGTAATGCCGATTTCAGTTCAGTCGATTTTTTCCTAAACTATATACCTTCTCGCATACACTTTATTTTCCGAATAAAATTCACAATGTACAAAAAAATTATTTGAAACAAGAGCTCTAAGTTTTTGATAAAAATAAATTATTTAAATAAATAAAATATAAAATATATGTAAATTTTGATTAATATTTGTATAATTAATATAATATTGGAAAATATAAATGGATGATTTGGGTAAATTATAAAATTATATATTATATTAATATATAACTGCTGTCCGAAAAATAAACGGAATGGATTAAGTTGGAAAGGAAACAATTAAATTAGTTTTACAAAAATAATTGTATTTGTAATTCATTGGTTTTCACAGCACAACAAGATCGCCTGATTGAAATATTATTTCCTAATTCGAAAATTTTCAGCATCGGTTTTTGGCTAATATGCTACGGTTAATCATTAGTGAAATGTAGATGAATTATTGTAAACATTGTATTGGAGCACATTGAATTACGTATGATTCATGTATTTTTTTCCAATATCGGACATCTTCAGCTGCACTCGTTTATATTGAATGAATCATGCATGTTTTCAGCTGCTGATTGAATGTTCATAAGGTTTTCAATTGATGCCACGGTACATTATCTTGCAAATTTAATCCCAAATGACTTATTTTTGCGAATACAGGACAAATTCGGCCAAGCAAATGCTTCAATACACTATAACTTATAATAAAAAGCATTCGTTGTACCATCGTAAAACAAATTCTTTGTTATCCATAACATCTCTGAAAGCGTAAAATCGAATGAGCATTGTTATGATTTTTGTCATAATCATGAGCACCGATTTTCAGAAACATGTTTCTGGATCGTATATTGAATAGAATTTTTTTAGTTAAACAATTATTGATTTTCACATACAAAAGATATTCATTTCCATTAATCTCACTGAATATTTCTTACAAAATTTCCTGATATTCACGAACTTGTTGAATATTTTATTTCCTATAATCGTTGTGGATGCTGCGACTGGGCGAACATCATTATTCACATCTTATCTGGCGCCTTTGAATCGTCGATGCCACTCAAAAACTTGTGTTTTTCGATAAATAATTATTATCAGTAGTAATGTAAAACTTTTGCAATCGCAATCGTTTCGATAGAATTTTTATCTATTTTAAAACTAAACTTAATGTTGGTTCTTTGCTCTTTCGGTTGCAACGCACAAAAACTACAGTCACTTTAGTGCGTTATATTTTGGCTTACACTGAAAGCATGATATGGTCATGAAACCTTGACCGTTTCTATTTTTAAATCGGCTTACAATACATAAAACAATCAATAGTAAATATTGATGACATTACCAGCGCCATAAATTAGAAAGTCATACCGGCTAATTTTCGGACAGTGGGTATATATATATTTATGATATATCGAAAAGGTTTATTATAAATATATATATTTTATGTTTTAACTTTATTTGTACCGCGTCGTATTTATTCTATAATTATTGTATGTTTTACAACATATATTATATGTTATTTATGAAATAGATGGTAATAAATGTATGTAATCATTTAATCATCATTTATAATAGGTTTTTGAAGGCATTTATTATAAAAGTTTATGTACAATACATATAAATAATATATAGTTTTCCTAATAAATTGAATAATTAATTTATTTGTGATTTATAATAATTGTATAAATTTAACTTTTTGATTATATTAATTTATTTATAAATCAATAAATTATTATTTACCCCTTTTCGATTATAGTACCGAATTTATTTTCATTTCAATTTGGGGTGGAATAAAACTTTTAATATTATATATTGACGTGCATGAAAAAGTTTAAATAAAACCATTACAACGGTTGGTTTTTAAGAAGTCTTTACACTTTCAGAGGACGTCGCGCGTTACCATTGAACTGTAGGACTGTTTTTAATTCGTTTATAAGCGGACTATATGCTGATTCTCGTTGTTTTAATGGAGCATTATATACCGAAGGATTGCCCATTACCCGCCTTTAATCTTATCCATATGCAGCTTAATTTAATATAAACATTTTGACATTGTAAATGATGAATTTTATTGCTTTAATTTAAAAGGGGCTGTTTTTTAAAAAATTATTTATGCTAAGGAAAATTTTGATTGAAATTGGATTTTAAACAATTTTGTGATCATTAGCATTTTTTACAATTTAATTTATTAGATAGTTCAAGTTTGTTGTTCCTTTTCACTTTAAACCGTAATACAACTACACGTATACACAGCCGCATCCTTGGTGTATGATAAAAAGAATTGAAATTACTTCGCAATCATCAAAATAAATTGCGGTTCTTTGATGTCCTGCCGAAGTGCTACAAATAAATCATTAGAAATTTTTATTAAACAACTAAGTTCAAAATTTCGAAAAAATTAGATAAATGGTTCTAAAGTAATGGTAATATGAACATACCGATTGCTTTGGAGCTCCCAGAATTTGTGAGAGCAGTCCACGTACATCCACAAAACTTTACCACTTCTATTACGCTATAAATGCATAAGTTCAAAAATACAAAATAATCGCATAGCTTGACCAATTCTATTGGCAATATTTGCGTCCCACCTAGGCTTGCCAATTTTTAGAAAAGCCAGGGGAGGACATTCACAAAAAAAAAAACAAAATTTATTAGATTATAATTTATTAAGTATAAAAAAAACAGCAGCTAGTCTAGATGCCTGATGTGTTTGTGTATTTTGGTGAATTCGAAGTGTTGAATATCCTTTATATGGAAAAAACTGTTCGACAAATAGTGCATTGTGCTTTTGTTGAAGTCAAATTTTCCATTTTTCTTGGCCAGGTATATTTCTTCAACCAATTATTATTAAAAATACAAAGCGTTTTCTTCTTAACTGGTGATGTTTTTTCATTCTGGTATGATTCGCATTCTTTTTCATCTGATTCACTCATTATTATTGGGAGTTCTGTAATAATTTTATTTAATAGCTGTATTTTATGTTACCGAAATCTTTTAAATTTGTAAAAATAAAATAACTACCATTCCTTTAATATTTTTTTCTCGATAATTTAACATGCTGCAAGTTGGAATTTTTCCAGAATTTTAAAGAAAAAATACTGACTGTCATTATGCCATTTTTTATTTTTTAGCGTTGCCGTTTTAATAAAAAAATGTACTAGAAATGCAATAAAATATATTGAAATTTTATAAAATCCATAAACTCGATTTATACATTTTTGCTTTCGTGGAGTACGGAGACATTTTTTTGCTAAAGGAGGACGGGTGGCAAACCTAAACTCCCCACACCCACCTGTCGATAGATGACTTTTATCATTAAACACTCTTTTGTTCAAATTTTCAATACAATCGAAAAAAATGGTAGAATTTCAATGGAAATATATAATTTTATATGCGATTGGTGTAAGAATTATTAGAAGATGTAAAACAAAACTTTTTAAGTACAAATTTTCAAATTGATAGCTTTAAAATTACTTAATTTATTCAAATAACCCATTTCTTAAAAAATAGCGTACTTCCACTGTGGAAGGGTAGTTTGTTTGTTTTTCTATAAATATTTTCTTATAAGTATAAAAAGCAAATATTTTTATATCACAAAAACACTGTGACAGAGACATTGTTGTGTGTAGAATTAATTTTATATGTAAAAAAGGGAAGGGATCGAAAAAACAATCGACCAGTAGATTTTTTGGTTGAGTGGAATCATTGATAACAAGAGTTTGTACTATATATATTTAAAATAACCTCTACATGCATTATGCAATTAAAGATAATTATAATAGCCCAACGATATGGACTATATAGCGTCGACAAATTACAATAAGTTCTATATAACAAAGTACTGTGATGACATGCTTCGTTTGGCCATAATTAATTTTATTTATTTTGTTTTTGTTATAAACGTTTAACGAACTGTGTGGTGCTTGGTTCTTTAATTCAATTAACTAAATTTATTTATATAAAATTAGTGTTCAAAATAAATTTTGAATTAATTGAATTGAAACAGAGAGATTGGTGGGGTCATTATACTAACAGCAGATTCGTGTCTCTGATGTAAGCAAACAATATATAATAATTAAAGTCATGTATATTGATTAATAATATTATTAAATTGTGGCTGTTAGAATATTATACATAAAAATAAAATTAATTTATATTTTATTTTTAATACGATATTAAATTTTATGATGCAATATTCAATTTTTTATAACTTCATAAAATGAAATATAATAATAAATAAAAAAAGTGTATGTAATGTGTGTTTTGCGGCGTTCTACGTCATTGCCATAAATAATAATATAGCCCATATAGTCGAAATTCATATATTATAGCCAAATAAATTCTATAATATTGCGTATATAATAACCAAAAATTTATAGAAAGGAAATTAGAAAAAGTTTTTTGAAATTTATTTAAATAAATAATGTCTATAATAATATAGTTTTAATAAACGCGTCAGGCATACAGATAAAAGATCAGTGTATTGTAAGACGTATTTAAATTTTAAAACCTGTACGTGTATTACAAAATAAAATATGTATTAACAATAATTTTCACGCAATTGAAAGCAAACAATTTTATTTACATTTTCTTTTCATTATAAATATAAACACAATTTTTTTTTTCTCCACATAAACATCAAATGAATATTATACGTTAAACAGATAAAACTTAAATCTAAATAATATAACAAAAATCTGTTACTATGTATGAAGTTCGAGTGTAAACGAGACGAGAATTATATGGAATTTATTTTTAGTAATTTTCCACATGTTTTTTTCTATTATAAACCACATTATAAATAGAAAATGTTGTTTTACAGATATGGCACGTTTAATCATTTAAAGATGATGTTTATTTATTTGCAAGCCATATATTTCATATATATATTGTAAATATACACACATGTGCTGAAAACAACATATGAATATTCAATATGTCATCACATACTCGTATATAATTATAATCAATTCTTTTATTATAAAAAGTTTCCATAAGAAAATAAAATTGATCGATTCGCAAAATCAAGCGCCACTCAGAAAACACTTTTAACACAATTAACAAATAATATCAATGACGCAGTTTGCCAGTTTTGTGTCTTACTTCAAATTGTATCATGACACGAGCACTTGAGTGCGTTCAACTTTTAATCGTAGATCGTACGTTAATGTTTTGCCACTAATATTACGTTAGCGGATCATTTTTGACTCTCATTCAATATATATTCAGAATACATTTTCGGCGAAGCACTTGACAGTGCACAACATGGCATAAGAATTAATGGTGAAATAATAAACAACATCAGATATGCTGACGACACGGTCCTAATAGCACCAACATTAGAAGAACTACAGCTAATAGTAAACAAGGTCCAATACGTAAGCAGTAACTACGGATTAGAAATCAATATCAAAAAAAGTAAAATACATGGTAGTTAGTAAAAATTCATTCAATCAAGAAAAACTAACAACAATTAACAATGAAATAATTGAAAAGGTTCAAAGCTTTACATATCTTGGTTGCTATTTAAACGAATCTTGGGATCATTCCCAAGAAATAAAGATTAGAATCGAAAGAGCTAGAGCTGTGTTTTTCAAAATGAAACGTATGTTTTGTTGTCATGACATTTAAATGGATTTAAAAATGCGTATGTTGAATTATTTTGTGTACTCAACGTTACTATATGGCGTGGAGGCGTGGACTATGTCAGTAAATACAAAAAAACACATTCGTGCATTTGAACTATGGCTCTTCAGACGTATTCTAAAGATTCCTTGGGTGGATCATATTACTAATGATAAAGTTATTCGACGTATTGGTCGACAACCTGAATTATTAAATAAAATAAAACAATGAAAACTGGAATACTTTGGACATATCATAAGGAATGACAAATATCGACTCCGACAAGTTATTATACAAGGAAGGGTTGAAGGTCGTAGGGGACCTGGTAGCAGACGTATATCTTGGCCTTGCAATTCTGCGAAAATGGTTTGGATTAAATTCTATGGAATTATTTCGAATTGCAGCCAATAAAGTAAAAATTGCCATGATAGCCAACGTCCGGAACGGATAGGACAATTAAAGAAGAAGAAGGATCGTTTTTGACCCTCATTCAATTAATATATAGAAATACTTTAATATTACATGAAGAAGATTTTGTTACGTAGTTTAATTTTTCTTAAAACAAAATTCTCTGTACTACTGCAACATCAAGAAAACAGAGCGCAATAACGTTCATAGATTAACAATTATTTCGACGGTTAATTACTACCAATCAACTTTAAAAAATAACAAAATTTGAAAGATAAATTAATTAACGAATGCAGTTACATTGCATAAAAAACATAAAAAATGTTTGAACTTATTGTTAAAAGAACCTTTTTCATCGGAAAATATGTCTAGAAAAAAAGAAAATGTCAAATCTGCATTACCATGTTTATGATATTACTACAATAGCAAAATTTTTGTGGAAAGACACTAAACCACCAATCAGAGATATTGATTTTCATTGTATAATTTTTGTATCAAGATAAAATTTGCATTCCGTCGAGGCCCTTCATGTTAATATTTCTTTCATATATGATCATGATTTATTGCTGTTATTTCGCGCAGGGGAGCAGAGCATGCTTCATTTGGATTCTAGTTTGGAACAAAGTCTTCACATATGGTCAAATTTTGCTGTGGACTTCGACCTAAGCAAACACAATTCTGCCCCATGTACCTCTTGGAAGATCCACCCTCCAACTGCCTGTGAATTCCAATACAAGAATTTTCTTGTTTTGTCCTCCACACCCCTCCTTATGTGTATGACCGATCCATGTCCTAATATTTCTTTACTGTAACGATTTTGTTCAGAAGAAAAAACAATGAAATTGTTAATATTTCCCATGAAACACACATTTTCTATTTTATTTAAAAAAAATTCTATATCGCGGCTTTTCTCGATTAACTCTGGGAAGTTGATATAGAATTTTATAATTTTGTCATTGAAACACCTCGTGACACTAATTGAAATACAAAAAAAGTGTAGTTGTGTAGAGTATTAATAATTGTTAATTTAACTCTGATGGGCTAGAATCGTTGTTGTTTAATTTTTATATTCAATAAAGAAACAATTGGAAACTAAGCACTGGAAAAAAATTTCAGTATTAAAATTTCTGGAATTAAACCTGATATTTCTCCTCACTATATGAGCATCAATTTCTATGGTAAAGCTAGCAAATATACATTTTTAAAATTGTTAATTTATTTCAAAAATTTCGAAGTAATAATTTGTATCGTGAGATCGCGATCTCAGGGAAATACGAGTTCTAATATTGTTTTAAAATTTACAAATTTTGATGCTATATATTACTCATTGTAAATTGTTTGGGAATTATTTAAAATTATCTTATTCCAAAAAAAGTTATGGGGGACGTTGATATTAATACGGAGAATACATTCGTTCATTTGATTATATATTAGCCTATAGCATTAATTTATTTATTAGCTTAGTGCAAAGATGTAGCTACACGGCCATTATGAATTGTAATAATAAATATTCATATGGACCGAATGGTATTAATTCAGTTGTTTTAGGGTTTAAGGCATTCATCATCATCTTAATTTTATTTAATATATCGTAGTCTCGGTTATATGAGTACATTTCGAAGCAGCAGATGGAAAACATCTTGCAATATTCCTCCCGTTTACATAAAAAGGGTATAGTAATAATAATGTTTCCAATTATCAAACGGTGGCAAAGTTATCAAATATTTCTGTAAAATTTTTTAGAGCATAAATAACTACTATTGAAATTAATTTTATTATTGGTAGATTGACCACAACAAATTTGCTTGATTTTTGGAAATAAATTTGACAACCTGTTACACGCTAAATTATTGGCAAAACTATTGTCGACTATATAGTTTCAGTTACAATGGATTGAAACTTATTTGATCGCGATCGGTCGTCAAGCAGTGTGTTTTATTTGGTGATAATTTATCAAAATATTTTAATGCTATTTCGCCGGTGTACCACATGGAAAATCATCTGGGACCTATTTATTTATTATTTATAAACTGTTTTGTAAATATTTTGAATGTAAAATATATACCAATACTGTGACAAATGTACATAAATAATGTGAGATTTGAAATCAAAACCACGAAACCAGAAAACCATCTAATAATTTGTAAAACCAAAAGTCAAACCAACATAAAATAAAAATTATTTTTAATAAATTTCAATCAAATTTTAATTATTGCAGTTTAATTAAAAAATGTTTTAATATATTTAATTGATGGAAAATTTGATGTAATTAAATGAATAGAACGGGGCGGGAGATGTTTAAAATCGGTTTTATTAAATGGAAAATTACAATAAATGAATTTTATAATGAAAAATTTGTTATTTTAATGATTGAATCAACGTTATTGATGTTCTTATATAATAATAATATTGCGAACAAAATAATGAATTATTATTTTCGTATGTGCATCATTAAATTAAGATTGTTTTTTCTTTGGTTTTGACAGGATCTAAAACGGATAATAAATTAAAAATAATTGAAAAACCAGAAGAAAATAATAAAAAATAATAAATATTGTGTTTTTCGTTTTACGTCATTACTTTTTTTTTAGTTGTTTTTTATAGTATTTGCTTAAAAAAAAAGTCAAAATAAAATTACTCAAAAATCCCGATGCCGACATACACCGCATAAAATTGACGTCACACTTCATTTATGTACACACAAGACATCCGATGAATATTTTAAATTTTAATTATATATTTTCTTTAACCATATGTAATTTTATTTATTTATTTTTTCACTTTTTTCTATTTTTTTTTTTTATTTATAGTTTAAACTTGTATGAGCTGATCAAAAAAAATAATCACCAAGGTTTTAGTTTGAGTTTAATAAGACGTTTTTGTAATTCAATAGTAAAATGTTTACGATTATTATATCAAGAAAATATTATACATTGTGATCTAAAACCTGTAAGTATATAAAATTGACAAAATATTATATAGAATTTACCAATAAATACCCATAAGGAATATTTAATAATATATGGAAGGAATGCTACCTAGTGTAAAATACTATGATTTTGGATTTTAAAAACACGGTGTCAAATTTGCCGAAATGAACAAATGGTAAAATCAGCTGAAACATTTTAGTACTGACATCAATACCGAAAAACTTAAAGTTCATATGTTTTAAATTTTAGCGCAATATTTAAATGTCAAATATAAATTTCTATAAAGTAAATATCCGATTAGAGTCACAATTCCATAAGTGTATTGTTATTCTGCTTAGTATATATACTTAAAAATAGCATATTATTTATATATGAATTATCTTTTGAAAAATATATAAGAAATTAATTAAGACATTTCCAAAATGAAATTGATGAATCAAGGATTAAGGACATTTCAAGAACTTTACATTAGAATAGATTAAATTTTGTGATTTTAAAAGTATTGCGACAGAAAAAAACTATTGTACTTCACCTTTTCGACTCCGTGAATGGTGCTTTTCACAATATCAGAGCTCCCAAACCGTTTCCATAATGAATTTCACTATATAGTGTAGTATCCCAATTTTCGACGGCAATACGAAAATACAAGATTCTATGGACCATTTTGCGTCTAAAATATTATATAACATTTTGGCCAATTCGACTTTGGTACGAAGTTACAAGCAAATAACCAAATTTTCAATCAAACCGTGTTTTGCACTCTACTGGGATCAATATCTCAATAACTAATTAACCGATTTTAAATTTTTGATACAGTATTAGCATTAGCATACCGAGATCTTTAATTTGACGTTAAGATAAGGCAATTCGTGCATGTGGTTACCCAGATACTTACAAGAATGTTGACAATTAGCTAAACGCCATTTTTCCTTTTTGAAAGTTTGTTCAAGCATAAGTCGAAAAATCATGATGAAAATTTTTTTTCGGTATAAGTTTAATAATTTGCCACATTCATAAGCTTTCGTTTAAGTTATAGCGTTGCGATGAGTCTCAACTGGTTCCAAAGATATTCACAAATAACTACAACGATGTTGACATAAAATTGATTTTCGTTATGGATAAATTTTATCTTTTTTTTGCTTTATCCAGAATCAACAATATGGACGTGACAGATAACTAATTCCACACACTCCTATACATTCACACAAACCTTCGCACACACACAAACGATCTCACACACAAACTCCAACACACATAAACTCACATACGAACACGCAAGCATATCATCACAGTTCCCCCCAATTCGTCTTAGTTTGAGCCTTCAGCCTTTTCCAAATAATACATTTTCATAATGCGCAGAAATATTCAGAGTCTATCTAGGGCATTTTGCTCTATTTCTTGCTAGGCTGGCTCCTTCTTTATTTATCAATACACCAGCTTTAAATTTATTTTATTGTTCCAGCAAAGTTCATTTAGCCTATACACACAGACAAATCAGAAATTGATAGTGCATAAACTTACAGCTCCGATTGCTGCCTTAGCTATCTGTTATAATTATAATAATTTATTGCTATAATTTCAGTCCAGGTTAAATTGAGCACATGGTAATTCCCATCGGTTCTGAGTATTTGGTTTTAGGACCTGGTACGTATTACAAAATTACTTTTCAGTATTTCTTTATCTAACTTGGATGCGAATTTTTTCTCAGAGTTATATCTATTTATCATGCTGTCATTTGGTAATTCCAACAGTGACTAGTATAATGGATTCTTCTTCCGTGAAGATGATCACAGACCTTTTCCAGGCCGCTGGTTCAGCGTTTATTTTCATTGTGACGATTTATGTTTCGTCTTCTATGTTACATCCCTGCAAGTGTGTTAATCCACTTGAGTCACATTGCTCTTTATGCCCCGTGATTTCTCCAAGATATTTTCTAAGTGAGCGACTTTGTCTTCAGGCAATACCTTATGCAAATTTGCTGCAGCAGGAGTGGTACTGATGTCTTCATAGAAGTCTCCACAATTTTTTGCTTTTTGCAAGAACATTACAAGAAAATTTTTAGAAATTTAAGTTGCGATACATGAAATGAAAGAGAATTTTAGAGTGGAGATCGAGTATAATTGATTATTTAAGGATTAAGGACATTTCAAGGACCTTACAGGGTTAGTTTTTTAAAATTAAGCATACGACACAATATACGTGAATGCAACTCAAACACGGAATTTAATTAGTAGAATTGTCGTTTGAAAAATCATTAGGAACTTTAAAATAAATAATTTTTGGATATGTGTGTATGTGACATTTTATCCAAGACTTTCTTCAAACATCAATTATTAATTAATTATCTTTTTAACTGTCACAATTTCTTGTAAGCTCCTTGAAAGATTAATCCTTGAAACAACAATGCCACTCAAATCCTTATTTAATTCTATTTCGTATGTGCAGATAACATTCCGACGGTTATAATAATAAAAATATCCTTTTAAGGTCCTTGAAATATTCTTAATCCTTAAATCAGTAATTCTACTCAATTTCTTACTGACACCTCAGAGCACTTAATGATAATAAATGTACGACTATGTACACAATTAGATCCAAATAATAAAAACGAAAATTCTGAATTTTTGATCCGATATAGTGTCAACATTTTTCACAAAATTAATTCTGAAAAGTTATACGTTTTTGAAATTAGCATTCTATTTAGTTTAAATTTCCTTGATAATAAGACACTAAAATAATAATAATATTTTACATATTTTATGTTATTAATATGTAATTACTTTATGTTACACTATTTTATTATAATATATGCCCTTTGGTATGGTATAACATATAATATTGTGATAATATTATAATATAAATTTATTGTATACCTTTACATAATTTATTTTATCTTATAAATAGGAAAATGTATTACTCAAACAACGCGGAAGTAGTTCAATTAAAGTAATTGATTTCGGAAGTTCTTGTTATTCAGACAGTAAAGTCTATTATTATATTCAATCAAGATTTTATCGATCGCCTGAAGTTATATTAGGACTTGGTTATGGTACACCAATTGATATGTGGAGCTTAGGTAAGTTTTTCTGTATATAATATTTATGTTTAATTTAATGTTGTTGGAAATGTTTGTTTGTACGGATATGTTTGTTTACATAATTAGATTATTATTTTTCATATATTATTTGAAGTGGCAACAATATTTTCAACATTCACTTTAACACACAATTTGACGACGACATAAAATGAAAGATATAATAGTTATTTTTTACATTTTAGTGATAATTTCTCATAAATTTTTAGATTCTTTATTTTGTTTACTTTTCATTTTGAATGAATTTCATTGTGCAATTAGCATAAAATGTTGGTTTTGTCGCACTGCTGTCTTTATTACCATAACTCCTAGATGATCTGTAATTTGACCAATTATTTATGAAATCTGACTAACATTAAATTTGATATGTAGGCTGGCAATGGGATTATATATAGGTTGTGCTTAACTACATAACTGCTCACGAACAATCTCCTGACTGATTTGAATCAAATTAGATATGGGGATAAATGTTCCAGTAGTCGACCAAATTGCAGTAATTAAAATTATTCATAAGTGGTTTACTGAATTTCGTTATTTTAGTACAAGCACAAAAACAAATGTCATTACCAAGTCTTCCATAAGAGGTGACAACACCGGAACTGATCGACAAAATCGATGAAATCGAATTTAATGATCGAACGTTGAAGATACGTGAGATACAACTGACAAAAATCTCATATGGTAAGGCATTTAACAATTTATACGAACATTTGCTCACCGTTGATGAAAAACGCATTTGTGCGACAACTTCTAAACATTTTTTTGAACCTATTGATACGAAATCAGAAAGACGTTTTACGTCGATTAATTAACTATTGATGAAACTTTCAACAATACATCCACAACCAAAAAAGTCTAAACAATGGCAAACTAGAACCTGGTGGAAGTGTAGCATTGTCCATTTTGTTCGATGGCTTTTTTCCATTTTTTTCTGATCCGTATCGTCAAGATATTGAACTACCAATTAGTGTATGTTTTGACATCATCATCATTATTGAATTTCTTATTATTCAAAAAGTTTTGCTAACTTCGAAATAAATGGTAATCTGATGGTGCAAGATTAGAATTACATAGTGGATGTAAGAAAATGTCCCAATCAAGTTCCAATAATTTCTGACGAGTAACCAAAGATGCATGTGTCCTGTGTGTAGTTTCATTGTGCAACACAATACCTTTTCGATTTGCAAATTCTGCTATCTTGAAATGAATTGTTTAATTTGGTTAATTACTGCATGCATACCTCAAAATTATTCGTGGTTTCGTGGTAAAAGTTCAAAATAGACAATGTCTTTGTAATCCATTATCAATCATTTCAAATATGAATCATTTTCGTAGCGTTTCATGAACAAATCACAGATCGCAATGCGTTGTGCTAAATAAAATTTCTGTAAGTTCATGAAGAACACAAATATCAAGTTAACTATAAAAAAACAATTCGATAGAACGTTTGATTGAAAAAATTAAAAAAAACTATCGCATTTAGTCAAGGCAAAAGTGTATTTTCACATTATTATAATGCACGATCTCACAAATCAGCGGTTATAATGGCCAAATTATACGATAACGTAACGAATTACATCCACAGAATTCCACTAGATTTAACAATCCAACGTTTATTTTCTGTTTCCCAAAAAAGTATCTAACTGGAAACAGATTTATAACAAAAGTATAATCGATGCAACAAACGTCTAGTTTATACAGAGCTCAACGAATCCTATTATTCCCAAGGCATTAAATTATCTGAATACCGTTGCTAAAAGCATATCGAGCTGTAAGATAATAAAAAGTAAATTGATATTTGTACAAATAAGTAATTCCTTATTTAATTTTTTTACGGCCCTCTTAATCATCCTAGATCCGTTTAATTAATTTATTTGCATTGTTGAACGTAAGTGTTTCATGAGAAATTCTTATACAATGGATGAGCTAAAACCACAAAAAATTTTAACATTTAAATACATCTGCAAGCATATACAGTTTTCATAGTGATTAATTAGACCCATCATAATTATGATAAAATATGTGTAAAAAATTTACTATAAATAAATAATTATTCATTCATTTTATTGTTAATTTCTAAGGTTGTATTTTAGCCGAATTATACACAGGCTATCCATTATTTCCTGGCGAAGATGAAATGGAACAATTAGCATGCATAATGGAAATATTAGGTGTACCATCGGAAGATGTTATTGGAACGGCCAGTCGTCGTCGTTTATTTTTTGATTCAAAGGGTAATCCACGTTGTATAACAAATTCAAAACTTAGAAAACGTAAACCAGCCTCCAAAACATTAGCGCAAGCATTACGTTGTAATGACACATTATTTATTAATTTTATATCCAGATGTTTGGAGTAAGTTTTAAAAATTCACATTTTTTTTTCGTAATTACTGTTACTACCTCAAATTGTGTAACAGCAAAAAATCGATAAATAAATTATAATTTCAATAATTTTTTTTAATTTCTTCCATATAGATGGGATCCCAAAAAACGTATGACACCAGACGTTGCAGCGCGTCATGAATGGTTACAACCAAGTGCCAATTCATCGTCGTACAGCCATACAAAAGTAATGCGTCAACGACATGAAAATTCAGAAAATCAACAAATATCACCAAAAAATCAACATCGTCAACATAAACCATTGCGAATACAACATTCACAACAAAACGCAATGTATAATGTTCCATACATGCAGCAATTAACATTGCCAGATATTAAAACACCGAATAAATATAATAATAATAATAATAATAATAATAATAACAGTAATAATAATAATAATAATAATAATAATAATAATAATAGTAATAATAATCAAAAAGAAAAAAAAGGTAATTATTTGATAAATCTAAAGCACATTATTTTGAGTTGATTTATTTAATTATTTTTTCTTTTTATTTTATTTACTTAAAAATTAATATTACTTTTAAGAAAATTAAATATTATTTAAATATTTTTTTTTAATATTCAATTTATTTTATAATTTCATATTAAATCAAATAATTTGTTTTTCGTTTTATTTTATTTTATTTTTTTATTTATTTAAAATTTGTTTAATTCATTTTTATTTTTCGATCTCAAAAATATTAAGTAAAAATTATTATTTTAACAGAATTGATCGTTAACAAAATTAAAACAAAAATATACAAATTTGTGATGATAAAAAACTAATTTAACAAAATTAATAATTAATTGATACTTGGAAAAATTAAGAGGAAAATAGAAAAATAATAATATTATTATGTAATTAAAAAATAAAAGACTACATTAATTTTTTTAAATTTTAAGTTTTTAACATTTTGCACAGTTTATTAATACAAAAATAAACACACATATACACATACACAATACACACACACACACACACACACACACACATATATATATATATTGTAATTTTAAAATTAATAATGACAATTACTAAATAAATTTAATAATATTTTAAATAAAATTTAAAAAAAACCATTGAATGAGTCAATTAAAAAATACATTTGTTAACTGCTTTTAATGTTTTAGTACTGCGTTGACTACACAAATACAGTGTGCCACAAAATTATATCCAACACATATAATAGATTCATGTATCCATTTTGCGATAAATGTGTAATGTACCACCAGTTCTTGTGCACAGTATACTAATTCTGCGTGTGCCATATTTTCTACTAAATCACAACAGTACATTAGAATCAGTAGCTCACCAGTCCTGTGATTTATATCAGCCCGAATGTTCATGACTTTTTTGATGCTGATTTTCAATTCGACTAGTTTTTGATTGGCGACAAAGCTGTGTGGAAGCTACTCTAAATGCTAATTCAACACAATCATGTTCAATGTACCACCAGTGCTTGAGCTCATTATATCAATTCTGCGTGTGTCATGTTTTCCACTAAATCACAACAGTACTTTGAATCAGTAGCTCACCACTCCTGTGATTGATATCAGCCAGGAAGTACATGACTTTTTTGAGGCTATGCGGATTTTCAACCCGCTCCACAAATTTTCGTTTTGGCGATAAATAGGGGCTATGTGCAAGCTACTCTAAAAAAAACCTTCAAATTAATATCGTTTAGTTTTTGTTTGCTCCTTAAATGTTGATTCAACACAATCATGAGCAAACTCTTCATCCTTCATGCGCCAAACATACATTTTACCATGGTGCTAGCTTATTTCAATTTTGATTTTGTCCGATCATAATAACATCTTCAAATAGTTTATATCTTTAAAAGCGTCTTTCAAGAGTCACAGCCAAAAGAATTGATAGAAAACTAAGAAATTGTTTACAATAAGTCTAAGATTACATTAATTTAGTTACGGGCCGAAAGTTCGCCAAAAAACATTACTTATCAAAAGTTAATTTGAAAAAAAAATGTAAAAAATTTTATGAAATTAATGGTTTTAAATATTTTAACTATTGGAAGAGACGATATTATTGTCGATCGCAAAAAAAATTGGAATAAAGACCATATGGTGTAGTATTAGTTAGGTGGCGCCGTAACTGTTGAGAGAAATATGAAAGCAAATATGTACCTACAAATTATACAAATTATTCTCGTTTACAAGATGGGAAGCGCATAATTGGTGTTAATTCTAACAAGATGTATCCATTCATACAGCAACAATAATTAAAAAATATATAAACGATATTAATTTGGAGGTGTTGCTGCAGTAGCTTATGTGGTGTTGGATATAATTTTACGGTACACTGTATTTTTTAAATATTAAATTACGTGGGCTGTTCAAAAATTTAGCGAAACATTATATTTTTATTGATAAACAAGGCGATTTTATTTTTCAATAAATTCTTTCCATAACATCAAACAAAAAATCGGTCATATCTTTTTGAACGCCAGTTAGTCGATTTTAAAAATCTCTTCTATGAAAGATTGGAAATTGATTATAATTTGAAATCCATTAAAATTATGGTCAGTAATTGAAAAAAAAAACAAAGAAATTTTCGTAAAAGCCGAATTTATTTCGACTAACAACAACATTTTTTTGGCATAATTTAATTTAATTTCACTCAGGTTATAAGAAAAATTTAGTGACATTGAAAACAAAATTGGTATTTCTCAGGCTTCCCCAATGCTACAAATATAAAAATTACGATTATGATATGGTTGGTTTTGTTTTCCATATAAGAAGATGTATTATAGGCGTCAGATGGACAGACGGGAATAAACTTAAATATTAACTGTACATGATGGTGAATCAATTTCCACAAAAATATTAAGTATAATTTTCAAACCAAGCGAAATCAACGAGATTCTTCAATGTGTATCGACAAAATGTTACAAAGTTGTATCACACGCACACACACACACACAATGATTTTTATTTTGCAACAAATAAGAAAAAAAATGCAAGACTTTTTTTCCCTAAAAGCGACTCTTTTTCTAAACAAAATTCGAATCCAAATGTTTACTGGGTAGCTAAACAAAAAAAAAAGCATAATACCATACAAACAACCAATAAAAAATTTCAATTATATATTGTTTCAGTGTATTAGTGTGTAGTTCTTAAATACTATAAAAAATAATTTCTAGTAACTGTTAACATTATTAGCAAAGTAATTTTTTGTTTCATTTCGTTTATTTAAAGGTGAAAATTAAAAAAACAAAAGTATGATTTTTGATTTTAACTGAAATGTTATAGTTTTGTTGTAAAAATAAATTGCATATAATTATTTAAGAAATGATGGTTAGTAAGTTGAATGTATTAACAATTTAATAGTTAATACTGACAATGGTTAAAATATTTATATAAAAATAACTATTTATTTAAAATATGTATAAATTCAATCATAAATAAATATATATTTATAAAATTAAAATGTAATTAAAAATCTGTAACTGTTCGCTCACCATAAGGAGTTGACGTCATCGACTCCCATAATGCTACACCTGAATAGGCAACATATATGGAAATGCACTCATTGTCCATTTTGCATCTTGTACAAGAAAAATTATATTAATACACCTACCGACGAAACCGACACCAATAATTAGCAGATCATAAAAATAATAGATTTATTTAATTCAATAATATTTAAGTAAAACACAAATTAAAATTTATTCATTTAAAAATTGTTCATAATATTACACTATCACACGCACACACACACACACGCATTGAATGTTTTTGTAACAAAGAAAAAAAAAGACTTAAAACACTGAAAATATTAATCTTTCTAATAACAAAAGATATAATATTTATTGATTGCTATTTAATTAATTTAATATAAAAGATTATTTTTTGCAATTCAATTACTTAACACACAAACACGATATTATAATGTAATATTTAACAAAAAAAAACTATTATTTTACGTTTAAATCTAAATTTAGTTACTAACTAAACTAATAATTTTTAAAGATTAAATGTACTTCAGAGACAATTTTTTTTTGCGACGCAACCATTAACGAGTAAAAATAAATAATAATAAAAATCAACTAACCGAAAGAGAACAGAGCTGCCACAGTTCAACATACGGATTTCAATCGTTTTCTCAAGTGTTTCTGGAGTTTGTTTAGGATTTTCATACAATAAAAAACTGGAGAACTCCCAGATTTATTTTTCTCTTTATGTGGCAGCTCTGTTAATTAATTAGTTCTTTTTTATTTGATTATGGTCGCGCATTTGCGTGGTAAAAATATTTAATAAATATAAATAAAATTTAATATTTTTACGATAGGTAATTTATTTTTGTAGGTGTCGGTTAGGTGTCGGTCGGTATCGGCGTGGTGTGTATTGATGAGGTGTATCGTATGAATAAAATATGTCCCGTACAATATGCGAGTTGGTTAGCTTAGTGGTAGTGAGTGAATCTTCATCTGTTGTATGTTGGTATGTTCTGTTATGGCCTTAAAGTGTGAGTAGTAACACACAGTTTTAATTACATATTAATATTAATTTTATAAATAACATATTTTGTTTTTCTTTCTTTTCATATAATCGGAATGAAACAAAAATTACTTTGTTAATAATGTTAATTGTTAACAGTTAACTTTAACAGACAGTATTGTTTATTATAATATAAACAATTACAAATTGAAACAATACTAAAATAACACAAATGAATTTTTTTTTCTTTTGTTACCGCAAAAAATCATTGCGCGTGTGTGTGTGTGTTTATAATGTAATATTTCATCAAACCTTTTGATTCGAATATGGTTCGCTTTTGATTTAATTATGCAAAACATCAAAACATTCAATCGAATTCTGTTCAGAAAAAGGATCGCTTTTAAATCATGTGGTGGTTTTATGCAATTTACAAATTTGCAGTGTGCTTTGTAGTTTTTTATTTATTTCAAGAAAAATCTATTCAAAACTCATATCGAATGCTTGTGATAGCTTCCGATGAATTAGTTCCATTTATATTAGAAAAATACTTGCGAATTATGGATTGTAATTCCAACTATATTAAAAAGTAGTGGTTTGAATTTCTCAATAGTTATGGTGAGATCAAAAAAAAGTAAACGTAAATCAAATCAAATTGTCAATTTTTAACTCCATTGTCGCAACAAGGGATTATTTCGAAGCAATTATTGCAAAAAAGACGATCAGATAATAACAAAATTATGATAAATTGGTTTTTCAATATAACATTTCTCGAACACTGTCACGAATTCATAGATATTGTTCTGTAAGATTATTGTCCTGATCGATGGTAAATGCACTCTCTCTCTGTCTCTGAACACCACTGCCACAATTATTAAGAATTCGGAAAAACAGACAATACATAGTCCATCCCAATGAGAACGGAGACTTTTTATTTTATCGTAAGAAAATTTGGGAAAATGTTGCAACTATATAAGGATGGCAATTACAATATATTCAATAAATTTATAGTTTTTCAAAAATACCTAGTATTTGACTTTAAAAAAAAGTAGATATTTAATCTATTTTAGTATTGATCCCACACCAATATTTATTGCTCATCCAATAAACCGTTACAATTTGCGTTAACAATTATAAAATGTTCAGTGATTAAAACATTTTAAGTGTCTTACATCCTATGTCCCAAAAATAATGAGGATAGCTTTTATAATATATAGAACCTGTAGCACAGAATTTGTTAGCTACTAATTGATTTATGTATTGTAAACCGATTTTAACGAACTGCCACAGTTTCATAATATTTACTTCGATTATGATAATAATAGTTTATTCAAAACACAAGTTTTCGAGTGGTCTCGAATATTCAAAGATGGCACAGAAGTAGTTAATGATGATGAACATTCAGGTCGAATATGCAAAGTGATTTTCTGAAGAAAACATTGATAAAGTACATGATTTCGTAAAAGTTTGCAAGAAATCCTCAATCAGATTGATAGAAATGGGTGTACCTAAAACAATAATTCATCGTTTTTTAACTGAAAAAATTGATCTACTAAAGGCGAATCCAAAGTTTGGTCCATACATCAATTAAATGACACAAACATTACCCAAAAAGGAAAATATATTGTTCCCACAAATAGAACCAGTGATTAATGATGTTAATTGGTCTTCAGAATGCTGTCAACTTAATATGAATGCTTAAAAGCACTCAAATAATACAAATGTTTCAGATTCAAGGTTCTGTAGATATTCTAGCGTTAGTGTTGCTTGACATAGAGCCTCAAAATATTGTAAAAGATATGAACAAAAAAAAAATAGGTAATGTTATGAGAGCACAGAGGACCGAAAAGTATATACATTTACATTTGAATTTTTTTGAAATTTTTAAAAGTTTACGAAATATTTAAGAAATTAATTCCCATTTTCTTAAATTAAACTAATATTTATTTATAAACTATAGACAAACCATCAAAAAATAATTGAACCGCTATAAAGAATGCGAAGTGAAAATAATGATATAATATTTTACTTCTTTTAAAACTCTGTAAAGAAAATTCACATAATTTTCGATTACTGCGTTTGAATCCACCGTTAAATTCGAACTTAAATTAATAATTACGAAAATAAGAACAAAACAAAAATAATAATAAACAAAACACAATTAATATTAATAAAATAATTATAGATAAAACAAAAATTCAAATTTTCAAAATCCTTCATCAGTTATTGTTTTGTTTTTCTATCTATTTTCAGGTTTAACATCATCCGTTAGTGATTTAGAAACAGTACAACAACACTATTCGCTGCAGCGTATGTATGCTGCCAGAAAATTTAATCCATCAAATGTTATCTATAATCATCATAATGGTTTGGCCACAACAACGACAACAACAAATTCACTTAATAATTCAAAATATTCAAATCATAATGCAGGAATGAGCCATTCACAAAGTACAGGTGATGTTGCAACAATATTTGGACGAGCATGATGATTATTTACATAAAAAATTTATTATTTCTAATTATGTTTTGTTACATATATTTTTAATTAATTAATAATTAATTAATTTTCAATTGTATACTTTTTGTTTCTTGGTTAATTTTAAAACACCAACATATTTATAATAATTAACAATGATAATAATAATAATAATAGCCTGCGTCTATCCGTATATTAAAAATGTCATCATAAATGTATGTGTATTTACGTATAAATATTATATAAATATGAACCTTTATATTGGTGTATGTATTAACTAAATATATATGTACTAACTAACTATCACTACTAATTTACTACTAATTTGTATTCTGTAAATATTATTTCTGGACTGCTTTACATCCAAAGATATAATAATAATAATGCCTATGAATTTATGTGTGTATTGTACAAACAATTATACGAAAAAGATGTTATCATTATGAGAGGAAAATTTTTGTAAAAGCTAATCCACTACTATGACAAAATGTGTCAAAGAATTTTTAAGAACTATGGTTACAGTGCGATTTAATAATTATTTGAATGTCTGTTCAATAGCCCAGTTTGTGGAATTGCTTCCAAAGTGCGAGCCGATCATTAAAATAACATGATTCAAACTTAAATTTAAATGTTTCCGATTAATACAAACAATTTAAGTGTGAGCTGTTATAATTGTATGGAACAAATTTAGCAAAGACTTTTGGTTTTCCCATAACATCATGAGCATTCGATGATTCGAATTATTTCTTTGTTATTGTTTAAAAACATTTCCGCATCATCCATATTGCAAGACATTCACAGTGAATATTTGCCAGGAAATCCTGTACTGTTTCTATAATATGTTTCATCTGCCCTTAACGAACATTTTCTCACCGTGTAAGCTTATCATCTTATTCTTTAACTCACCTCTTCCGTTACTGCATAATATTTTACCATCAATTAAATATGGTACATTCCAGCTGTACTTGTACCAAGTTTTGAGTTAAATATAATTACAGCTCTTTTTTTTAGTTCCATATCTCTATAAATCCTATAAATGAAACTTATCTGACTAAACTTATCTAATGTGCAACTGAATATCGTTTGTGTTAGTTTAACAAATACACAGAACTTTTGACTATTAAGCCGGTTGACGCATACCAAATTACACTGATAACAAACAATTATAAGAAAATGTAAACATTACAAATTGTATGTTACAGATTTTCAAAATATGTACTGCCTGTCTATTTGCCAATAGATAGACAAAGTACAATTACGGATGGATGGAGTACCACGCAGATAATAGATGAAATGTGAAGAATCAATTGACGTACTGTATGTTTTAGCGATGTAGTCCTATTATGTTGAAAAACATAAAAGTTTACCCATATTTAATTCTTATCTATGGAAAGTTAGAACTGAACAATGTCTCGATACGTAACGCGAATTCATAAGAATAATTGAATTAATATAAAGCACCTAATATCGAAGAAAATCAATATTCAAATTTTTTGTCATCGTCAAATATTCAATTTATATGAAAGCGATACTCAGAAGTTCTTATAAAATTGGTGGTAAGTACTTCTTCTCTATAGATGAGTTGTTCCTGGGTTCGGAATGGATGGATTTTTCATGTGTACAACAATTTCGCCACTGGTGAATTTATTTATGAAATTATAACAACTTATAAATTCATCGACAAATTCTTTAGTGAATATTTTGATGAATTAATTGATGAGTGAGTTGGAAGTATTTCCAATTTATGTATGCATTCATTTAAGAAATTGGAACTATACATACAAAAAGTCCCACTGAGTATTCAAACCATACAATTCCCTTATGCATCTGTACACTAAATTTGATAAAAAATTTGTGAAGAATGGGCAAAATTCCAAACTAAATGGGTCAATAAAAGTGCCCTGATTATTGATTATTCAGAAGTTTAGTAGAAACTACTCACATATACCCAATATTCATCATCATACATTGCAAATTTGACCAAAATTAGATAAAAATTGACGAGATTCCAAAATTTCTAGAACTTTTTCGGTAAAAGCAATTTTTGCGGGTATTAGTTTTACATTCTTTCTTTTATAATTGTTAATATTTATCAAATTCCAACACACTTTTTAGATTGACATTAATATATAAATGAAGAAATTCCGATGAAATAGAAATCTTAACTTAATTATAATTATATTTTGACACCGTATATATAGGCTGCAGTTATATATAGTTCTAGAACTTCCATGATGTAAAGAATTTTCAAGAAATTGTTATAGATGTTTTTCTACTGAAGGAAATAAATCTATTACAAAACCCCGTTTAATTTATCTTTTCTGGTTTGCAAAGCTATTCGCATTATTTATTTATAGAGGAATTTAGAAATCCGTAACCATATCGCATAATTCCATTGGTAAGGAAGTAGCTATGATGATTTAATGGAGAATTTTCCAGGGAAAAGCGACTTACATTTTGTATTTTGATATACGACCGACGGGACACATTTTTAAGGACTTCTAATATTTTATACAAAATTTCTAATCTTTAGTATAAGAAATACTTAAAATCGCTTGACTCTATCAAAAAATATATGATCATTGATCCACTTATTTTTAAATTTACCCTGACAACAATTGACGGAAAATCGGCTATATCTTTTCAATTGATCAATCACTATTTAAAAATTGATTCTATATTAATTATTTGAAATTGATTGAATTTGTTAAAATTGTTCAAAAAATGTAAAATCCGTTAGTTCAAAAAAATCATTTTTATTCCTAAAAGAGGTGTTCCAGAAAATATATTATTAGTTTTGTGTGTTCACCCAAATTTTTCCCATCTAAACTATATTAAAACATAGGCTTTCAAAAATATTTATATATTCAGTGTTATAATGACCGGAATTTTTGCCAAACATCACTGGATGGATCATTTTTCAATTGCTGATAAATAAATAATAAATAATAAATTTACAACGAAAAAAACACTCAACTTTGGAACCGACATAAAAACAATTTTGACTAAGTAATGGCAAAGTGTATTATGTTAATTTTTAATAGAAAATGTCAAATTTGTATTTTAATTTGTTACATTTGATATATGGTAAATGGACCGTTTCTTGCAGCAAGATACAAAATCCAGCGAGAGACACAATGATTTTCATTGATTAATTTTTATATCAAGACACAAATTACATTATCTGTTGAGGCTTTAATTAAATTACAAAGCGTGCAAGAAAATAATTTCAGTATATGATGAATAAACTCATCATAAAGCCTTGGTTTTATGACCCCACACTATGAAATCCAGACTGGGAGGCATATGCGAATGTCAAAAATTGTTATTCATATTTTATATGAGAATCGCGTTTATTGCAGCAAACTGTACGGTCATACAAAATTTTCATTTCCGCAATAAAAGCGTTTCATTAATTTCTGTTTGCGGTTGTTAAATATGACATAATTTATGTGCAGCTGCAAACTGCCGGATTGCGTAGTACGATCTCTTATAAAACCATAAGGCTAAAAATTAATGCTTCAATACAAATTTGTAAATATGTGTACTCTTAAAATCGTATAATACTTACAAATTATATAATGCACACATAAATTCAAAAATATTATCATATTATAAGTTTAAATTAATTAATTAAAATACCACTATCAACTAATATTTTATTAAAATGTAAAATAAATATTAATAATGTGAAACAGAAACAATAAAAATAATTAATTTATAATATTAAAATTAAAAATAATTAATTTGCTGAATAACAATTTATTTTTGTATAAAATTAAAATTAAGTGTTTGCATGGATTTTATTAATTATTATATAAAGACTGTCTAACAAAAATAATAAATAATAATAAACACTTTCTTTTCTATATTATAACTTTTAATCCATAAATCAAAAATTAATATATGTATTAATAACTAATTAGCTATGAATTAATATTTTAATACAAACATTTTATTTATATATTGTATTTACACACAATATACAATAATTTTAGTAATATTTGTAAGCAAAAATGTCTGCGTATGTAATTAATGTAAATATTTGTTAGCGATAAACCACTTTCGTAACATGTAGCTTAAAAAATGCAGTTGGTTATTATACAAATGTATTTTATTAATTTCAAATTATAATTTTGCTATTGGATTATCATTCGCGATTCCGGAATAAAACAACGGAATTATTTGCGCAAATATGGCGTCGGACGAATGGCGAATTTCTCATAATGAAGATGTTCAAAACTGTTGCAAAACTGATTTTACACATTTTGTGAAATCTATAACATGCGAATTTAAATGAAAAAATCCAAAGTTTGTGTTTGATGGCGTATTAGATAACAAAGTTATTTGAGTACTGTTTTCAAACAAAGACAAGACTGTTGCGTTTGCGTAACAGCTATATTTAACATTAGCATCTACTAATCAATTGTTTACTCTTTTTTCCATCCGAATTTTTATAGTTTAGCTAATATCTGCCGAGTTGCATAATTTCACGTGACTCAAATTGACTCAATTATTGCAGTTTTTAATTGGTGAACATCAACAAATAAAATAACACGCAGGTTTATCAATATCAGTTTGAGTCAACCATTTGTTCATTCCGGTAAAACGAAATACTTTACTTTTTAATTGGAAAACTAGACTTTTTATATTTCTGCCATTTTGATTAGCTCAATCGTCAAAGTGATGTCATTTTTAGGGATTTCTCTTATTAAAAAATGTACGAAATGCAATCACAGAAATGAAAATTTAACATTTTATTTAGTTAAAAAACATGATCCTTTTACAAAGTTATTTGCTTTTTCAAAGTAATAGTAAATTTCTGATAAATCCTGTGACCAACACTAATTTTTAAAAATTATTCTTTTCCATTAAACCCATATTCTGACACTTTGGCTTCAAAAATTACAGATTTTCATAAAACGTCCTGTTTTTTTACTCTTTCAGATGGCTTGATAACCCAAAACCGATAAAAAAAATTGCTTATAAATTAATTTTCGAGTACTATGCAACCGGACATATTTCATCGAAGTCGGAATGAGACACCTCTCAGGTGATTCCTTTGTCAACCAAATTCCTATACCACAAAACTAATCTTAAATAGTGTATACGTAGAAGAATCGTTTCATGTTTTTAACTGTAGCACCTCGTACATTACTTCGATTTGCTTAATCTTGTAAGGTAGAACGATGAATGCAATATATTATACGAAATTCATAATTATGGGGAAAGAGATAAGGCTTTAAATTGGCTATTGATTCTCGAACCTTAAGTCTCAAGTGTTGATTACACCCCCTCCCCTTGTGACAGCTACTGCGGGCAATACATCTTAGTATGTGGCTATATAATCAATGCCCTAGTAACACTGTCCGTAAAATTTCCCCATTATATGTAGTAGTGTCCATCTTACGGATGTCCGCTGGAATTTTATTTGATGAGTGTAACCCAGTACATGGATTTTTATAAAAAAATATCCCTTGGATTATCCGTATATTTCCGATGATAATTTCTACGGATTCTCCTTAGAAATATTTCTCGTTGCAGTTATTCCACAGAATAGCCATAGAATTTTGTATTCATATTTTTTGTGAGCAGTTTATTATTATTATATTGTTGGTTGTTTTAAAAATTATGAAAATAAATTAAAAATACTGAGGATTATATCAATAGATAAGCGAAATATACAAAATTTGAACTCACCGGTCTTGGATAATTGGTGAAATAAATTATAAATACAATACCACGGATATATGTTGGATATATTACCCTGACAATCCAAAGATTTCAATTGACCTAAATAAAATACTATTATATTAAGTGGACAATCTACGGACATTCATTGGACAAATCCCAATATATTTTTTTCATGGAAAATATGTGGTTTTTTTCCACGGAAATTTTCCTCATTTTACAAAGTACAGACAAATTGTTACTAGGGCGTGAAGACATTGACGATACGTACTTCGATCACTTTACGAACAAAGCGTGGGCCAATGTGGTTTCCCTGGTTTGGTCGTATAAGTTCATGGATTGTCATTTGCGGGCTTTTCTATTGTACCTAGCTCGGTGTAAACATGCCGCCGATGGATGACAAGGTCCATAAACCTTAGTATGTCATGATTCACTTGGTCAATGAGAACCATCCAAACAAGATTCTCGAATAATGCGATACCATGGTATTGAGGGCTGCGCTATAGATACATCCCGGTCGATGGTTGTGGCGACATTTGTGGAAGCACGCGTGATTTTTGTGGTTGACTACCTTCGGGTAGGTTCAAGCTATAGATTTCCATATGGTTCCGTCTCATCTGCGAATCTGGGTACCGTAATGTTTGAATGTTTTTTTGATTATGTATTCACTAAAATTAGTGATTCATTCATACAATCGAGTCACATTATTACAATTATTATATTTATGAATTGTCTAATTATTTTGGTACTTTATAATAATATTATTTACGCCGCACTACTTCGCAGATAATTATTTCATTTCATATTTCGTGCACTAATCACATTTTATAAAAAATAAAAACTAACTGCATAATTTAACATAAAATTTAAAAATTTTAAAATAGATTTATATTAAAATATTTGTGTCAAATTTATATTATATTTAAAAGAAAAAGTAATAAAAGGCAGCTACGCGCATTACAATTTAATTTTTTAATATTATTATTATTATTAAAGCTATTTTATGTCAATAAAATGATATTTAATTAAAAATAATGGCATGTTTTTTATTTAATATTATTATAATTATTTTATTAATTAATTAACATAAAAATTTAAAAATATAATTAATATTTTTACTAAACATTTTCGAATGTTTATATTAACTGTGAATTGTAATTAACCATAAATTTACAATATTATTATACCATTTAAGAATTTATATTCCATATATTAAAAAATTAAATATTTTATATGACATATTGTTCTTTTGTTTCTTTTAAAATATTTTAGGTTATTGGTTTTGTGTTAAATTAAATAAATAATTATGTAATAAATTGTCAATAACAAAAAAAAAAAATCAACAACAAAATATTTGAAGAAGATTGAAATTTAGCTATTATTTAATTAATTTTATATTAATTTGTGTGTGTGTGTGTGGAAGAATAAAAGTATATATTTTATATTTTAAATTAAAATTAACAAAAGCAATTAAAAACAGCTTCCTTAAATTAAATATTATATTTTAAATAAAAATATATATATTTAAATATAAAAAGAAATAAAAAAAGATCTCCTGTTTTTTTTTTTTTTTTTTTTATGTATTGTATATTTAAAATAATTTAAGTATTAATAAATTAATTAATTAATTAAAAAACAAAAATTTTAATAGATTTATTAAAATTCAACTTCAACACAAAAATATTTTACTCCTAACAAAAATACAATAAATTAATTTGTCAAAAAGTCAAAAAGATGTGTGTGTTATTTATAATAAAATTCAAGGAGTACAAATATTATTAATTATAAAAAATTAAATATTATATAAGTAATTAATTAGTAATTAATATAAGTAATTGTATAATTAAAAAACTATAGAATTAAATATAATAAAGGGCATCACACACAAAACAAATATACAAATAAATATTAACGTGTGCAACTATAGAGATCTAGAATACTAGATTCTATACTAAAAACTATATTCCGGCACATGTGTGTGTGTGTGTGTGCATTATATGTTTAAGTATATATATTATTTGTATACTAAAGTATGTTTTAAAACCCAACTTTTTTGGTATTTTATGTAACTCAAATTATGATGTCCAAAAAATAATTGTATAGATTTCAAAAATTATTCTAAAAACAGCTGGTGTGTCGTATTTATTAGAAATATGTTACGAAAGCTCGTTTCAAAATGAAATTTGTAGAACCTGATGGTTATGATAGCCTCCGTATTGACCGGGTATTGGAAAAATATCGGAATTCCAATGTCGAATGTGGGCTTCATCGGAAAGCAATTTTGCAACAAGTTTCATTTATATTTTCGATGACCGCAAAATATGGTGTTTGGAAATTCAAACGGAATTTTTACCTTTGATATTGAAATTCGAATTAAATCTGAAGAAAAAAAATTACTTCGGAAAATTACCTAATAATTCAAAATATTTTAAAATGTAATTCAAGTTTGAATTGAAAGGTTAAAGTCTCCATTAATTTAATCTGAGGTGACGTTAATATTTTACATATTAGATATATAATGCAAAAGTAAGTTCCGGTTATTGGTTAAAATTACATATTTATTTACCAAATAAAAATGGTACATTATTCAGAATATGACGCATCGCAGAAGCCATAACCTTCGCCCATCTTTCAGCAAATTTATCGATTCCTGCTATCTGAAGTAGTAGTCGTCTTTTGAAGCCGGTCCATTCGTCAAGCCAATTTTTGATGCTTTCATAAGATGTGAAGATGTGAAATAGAACTTCCCAGTTCTGTTCTTGTAAATAGTTTTTAACGACATTTGCAGTATATAAGGTTTGGTATTAGTCAATCTGAAAAATTCCTATTCCACCCTTCTGATCGTTTTTTCATCAGTACATGATTCAAACGGATTAGTTGTTTTCGGGAAGCATCTTCAGTGATAGTTTCTGAAGGTTTCAGAAATTCATAGTTCACAACACCTTTTTTATGCCACCAAATACAAAGCATAACCTTATCACTATGATTAGTTGGTTTTGGCTCTGATGAATCAGCTTCACCAGGCTGTAACCAAGGTTTTTTAAGCTTAGGATTTATAATAAACCCATTTTTCATCTTCAGTCACAATTTCAGCAGAGAATTTTTTCAAATGAAAACAAATTAATATTGCTTCGCGCAAATGACAATTATTTGGAATTATCAAGAAATTCTTTTGGATACGTTGAATTTTGTCTCTAATTGGAATAAACACCAGGTTATAGGGAATCTGTCAACATCGGAAAAAAGAAAGAAATCCAACCTCTATTCAAAGGAAATTTGATTGAATTGCCGATGGAACTTCCTATATGGAATTATTGAAATAATTTCCTATTATCCCATAGTGGCCGCTTTTTCAAATCGTAAGTCCCATTTACGAGTGCAAGATTTGATAGGCAATTATAATTAAATAAGTTTTGTTTTCAAATTATTTCGAGAACAATTAAGTACCAAAAACAATAATAATTATAAATACAAAATTTTCTAATATATTAGAACCTTAACTTTATTTTTTCATTGTCATTTGAAATTGTAATAAAATACAGTCACAGCCTCTCCAGTAAACGTTTTAAGTTGTATAAGCAACAATTTTATTTATTCAGTGAAAATTGTAACGCGGATATTGTGTTTTTTGTAGGACTGTCCTTTTGCACTATATACATTGAATTTAGATTGCTTCAAGAATGTTATAGTTATGGATGCTCAATCGCACATGCAACATGTGCAAAGAGTGGACAAAAACTATCAGCTTAAATGCATGATTTGGAAGAGATCCAAAACGAAGGAAAATGGCTAACACATCAAATTCACATAAAATGCCATTGCGAACCTTTGCGCCAAGCAAAAAAGAAAGAATTTTCCATATTGTACCTACAGCAATGAAAAGCAGATCTACATATACCTCCACAATACTAAACGCATAAAGTCATGCTTTCACCTTCCGTAAAGGATTAGAAAATATATTATACTCCGTAATAAATTTGACACGAAATATCTCTATAACTTAAATTGATCAATGAAAATATGCTGCCCATCGGATTGCTCACAATGCTAGAAATTTGATCAATTCTCTTTCAATTTGGATGAAGCTTTGTTTAAAGATATATAATGGAATTACATATAAACAGTTTCTATATTTGTACTTAGAAATCGTTCATCAAGACATTATCGGTTCAATTGGAGCTTATGGCATATCTATATGCAAAATATTCATTACGTGGGTTAAGCTGGTAAATCACTTCGCATTGAGGTATACAACAATCATCGAAAGATGTACATTTAATTCCATTATTTTTGCATAACTCATTAGTCTGTATTTATTGTTTGCGAGCAAATTGTAACCCTTAATTTTAAAACAAATACGATGAAATTGAATGATTTTATAATATGATTTTATGAGAACAGCTCCCATATTAGTTAATTTGCAATCGATTTTGTATGAATTGTTTTTTTTACAGTGCGATTATATCTAAATTCAGGAAAATTTATATCCATATGTCTGTTTCATTTGTTACATTTCTAATAGAAACAATGTGCCCTGTAAATCTCATCATCAAGAAATGTAAACAATTCTTATCCAATTTTGATTAAATTTTGTACAAATACTTAAAACATTGTTCTTGGAAAATAGTGGAAAATCAATTCCTATAGACAGTTCTGTGGATCAGACTGCACAACTAAAAGCATAGCCGATTAATATTTCAGTGAAATTTTGTATTCGAGTTTATAATATAATTTACTTGAAAATGTATGCTTCGAGCAGTTTTCATTATAACTAAATTTGTTGATATACTGTCGTCACATATGTGCACAAAATTGACTGTGTCACTCTTGGAATATAAGATTATTGGAAGACTAGCCATTGAAAATTGATAATCATGAAATGATACACCTAAACTTGACCATATTTTGACTAAATTTATTCAAATTGGGTATGAATGGCTATAGTAATAAGTGTCTACGTGATTTTTTAGATTAAGATTTCTATATTAAATTATATTCAAACGAAAGCTCTATCTGAAAAGATACATTCACATGGCTTTTTTCGCCGATTTTTAAAAACTGAAAAATCTATAATTTAAGAAAACGATTTCAATTGATTTTATGGAATCAATTACTTTCAATAAATCCTAATTGGATGCAAATTTCAATGGAAATCCAATAAAAATTGATAACAAATAAATTGAAAAAAATCATCGAAATTACAATTGGAATTCCTATGAATTTATCTGTGTGAAAAGTGGTTCCATTTTTCTGTGTTCCAATGTGTATGTTACATCTCTATGACTTCAGTGACACTATTGACATAATAATTTTAAAATTCATACATAAATCACAGTTGTTAAGTCTCAGTATTGGAAATGCTTTCGGAATTATTTGTTACTCATTGCATTGCGGTAAGCATAAATCGTTTGCGATTGTATTTTCACTTTGAATCGGTAATGAATGCAACACATACACATGCAATAAAATATTCCAAAAAGGAAAAAATTAAATCCAATGATATTGAATTATTATTTTCCTCAAAATATTTCCAGCATATTGAAAAATTGTATGGGATTTTTTCACTTGCGTAGACGTGTGGAATATTGAGAGATTAAACCGATGAATCTCCAATGCACAACAATTAATATTCCCACTTGGTTTTTTTTTTATCAATTTAATTAAATTACAAATCTAGAAAACATTCTGGGAATTGTGAATTATTTTTATAGCTAACATATATTATTTCGGACAATCTAAGGTAATAATAAACAATAAACTTAGGCAGGACTCATTTTGAAGATTGAAAAAGAAATTCTCGTATACAGAAAATTGCATTTGGATTAGATTATGCTATGACGGAAACATATAAATATGAATAAATAAATTACCGTAGCAATCGAAAACAATCCTTTTGCAATTAGTTTGTGTTTACTCTTTAATTTCAGCACAGGGTCAATGTATGAAGTGGGTTATTGGGTGAACATATGTTTCATGTAATTAGCTGTACACTGATTTGTCTGCGTTATATTAAGATTGTCTATCAATTTTAGTATAATTTTATATTATTATATTAACATTTCTCATTTAATTAAAAGAAATATTTGTATTCAATTGGGAATTTATATGTAAATTTTTTGTTGCCCTACATTTAATGGAAGAGTTTATATAGCAAAAAAATTAACAATATATAAATTTTGGAAACATAAATTGACCTATATTTCTTTGATACGATGCGCTGATATAGTCTTTATAGTAATAGATAGATGATATAAACATTAAAATCGATCTACTCTTACTCTAAACCAAAATTAAATTAAATTAATATTTTTAATAATAATAAATTAAAAATATATATTGTTAGGAAACCATGAGACTAAAAATAAAAAATTTACATAATTAACGGGATCATTTTATACCTAGCGATAATAAATTTAATAAATTAATAACTAATATAACAAAATAATGTTGTCAAACAATTAATAAAAATTAATATTAATTTAATAAATTAAACATAATTTCTATTGATATTATTCTTTAAATTTCATTTATTTTATAGCAATTAACTTATAAATAGAATAGAACATAATTTAACATAATTTTCTTCTTAAATTACAATATTAGGTTTAAGAAATGGATATTGATTAGAATCAGAATTTCGCATAATCTTTTGCTATTTCATTTTTTCAGTTTTGCAGTTTTTATATGTGCTTAAAATTGAGGGGATTGTGCGTATGTAACGCGTAAACGTATATTGATTTGATTACCGCACGTTTAAAATTACTTTATTGGGACCGTATGAATCTGTCAAAGTATACGTTTACGTTATAACTATTTTAACACCTTTAATAGGAAACATATAAAGTCACCTTGAATGCAATGTGGAAATGTGTAAAAATTTCGTGGTGCAAACTGTAACGTATACGTAAACGTGGGATTGACATTTTCTTTTCAAGTTTATACCTTTACGTGGTTTACGCTTTAATGCACAATCTTCCTAATATGATTAGTACTTGAATGATTTTTGTTTTCAGTGAAGGGTATCGAGATATACTTTACGAAATAAATGAAATAATATTAATTTAAATTAATTTCAAATACCTATACATTTTATAATTAACAATTGGAAAATGTATAGCGGATGGCGGCGCTATATTATTTATTTGTCATTGCATATATAAATATTTAATTAAATATATTGAATAGAGATTATATTAGTGATTTAGATATGTATAAATAATAAAATTTATAATAAATATATATATATTTTTAATTTCTTCTACTAAATACATAATAATAATAATAATAACAATAAACTTTACTTTAGATATACTTTATTATATAACATTAAAATACAACAAATATTATCTGTGTCTATAATTATAAATTTATAAATATTAAATGTACATTAAATTATTTAATTTAAATGAAATGAATTAATTAATGACAAACAATTTTAAAATCATATAATTATTATAAATGAATGTAATATGTATAAAATAAATATAGAAAGAATTTTCTAAATAAAACTATTAATTGATTATTATATACGATTTAGTTTGATTAAATGACTACGACAGACAGAGATTCCGGAACAAAATGCTAACAAACATTTTTAATGCTGATTGGTACGTTCGTAATTCCACGACCTGCACAGGAATCTACATATAGAAATGGTTACTGATAAAATTAAGTAAATTCGCTAAGGAGTATCAATACAGATTTGAACAACATGTTAACACTGACAAATAAAATTTACTCTAGTGCAACTCTCCGAATTAATTGAAACACAGCACATTTGTGGAAGTGGTAAAAATTAATGGATATGCACATATGCAAAAAAATTTATTCACTTACCATTATTACGATGGAAAATACACTTAGCTATACAGAACATGTTTTTATTAATTAAGGACCATCCAATATAAAAATGAAAATGCATTAACAAATGGTTCAAATCATCTTTTTAAAGGGTAATATTTTCCACAGATGTTTAGTACGCAGATGAGTACAGTATCATTCGATAAATAATTTAATAATGATTATCATCTGCAAAATTTTGAGAAAATGTCATGTTAGAAAAGCGACAGTATCTATGAAAAAAAAAATATGTGTACAATTGGTTTAAACCATGTCCGGTATAAGAAATGTTTTCCATAAATGTTTAGACAAGATGAGTATTTAGCATTATTCGTTAAAATGATAATTTTAAAAGACAAACTGCCAGACTAGTTGTTTTTCATAGAAATTATTCTTTCTGGTTCCATGAGATTTTCTACAAATTTTGCAAACGGTCATCATTTTAAATTATTTATCGAATGATGTTATACTCATCTTGACTACACATCTATGGAAAATATCGCCTTCAAAATATGGTTTGAAACAGTTGTGCACACATTTTGTTTACCATAGACGCTGGTCCTATCTCTCTTCATTTAGTTTTCATTTAATTTTGGAGATAGCAAGCATTTTAAATATTCTATTGAATCATGCTACACTCATATTGGACAAACATTTCCGATGCAAAAGTTGGCAGGAGACAGTTATGAACACATTTTATGTTTTCCATGCTATTCCTGATATTGGTTAAATATCTGTGGCAATCATTTCTCATACAAAGATGGTTTGAAACACTTGTGCGTACATTTTTTTGCTTTTTTCATAAGGGCTGGTCGATTTTACTCCATGAGCATTTCTCCAAATTTTGCAGATGGTCATCATTTTAAATTATTTATCGAATAATACTATATATTCATCGGGGCTATAAACATCTGTGGACAACATTTCCCTTTCAAGAGATGGCTTGAAAAATTTGTGTATACACTTTGGTTTTCCTAGCGGCTCTTTCTCACTTTACGACTTTCTTCTAAGTTTGAATTATCTTTCGAATGATACTATACTTATCTTTACAAAACATATGTGGAATACATTTCCCTTACAACAGATGGTTTGTAACAGTTATATATACAATTTGGTTTTCATTTAGGAGCTACATTCTTTCTCCCATGGGATTATTTCCAAATTTTGCAGATGGTCATCATTTTGAATTATTTATCGAATGATGCTATGCCTATCTTGTGTTGTGTACACATTTTGTTTTTTATAGACGTTGGCCTATTCTTCCCTTACGATTTTCTTCAAAATTTGAATAATCTATCGAATGATGCTAGATTCATCTGCGGGCTAAAGATCTGTGGGAAAAATTTCTCATACAAAAGATGATTAGCGAACCAGTTGTGCACATTTTTTCTCTTTCAAAGTTACGGGCCTTTTTCCACATGGGATTTTCTTCAAATTTTGCAGATGGATATCATTTTAAATTATTTATCGAATAATGGCATTGTCATCTAGGCTAAACTTCCGTGGAAAACATATCTCATTAAAAAATGAGATGAACCATTTGTGCACTTTCTCTTTTCGCATAGAGCTGGCCCACTCTCCCCATGAGATTTTCATCAAATTTTACAGATAGTAATCATTTTAAATTATCTATCGCATAATACTATCCTCATCTTGGCTAAACAACTGTGGAAAACATTCCGCATACATAATATTGTTTGAGACAGTTGTGTGTACACATTTTGTTTTTCATTTTTATAGACTCTGGCCGTCGCAACCGTTGAGATTCTCTTCAAATTTTGCAGATAGTAATCATTTTAAAGTATCTATCGAATGATGATATCCTCATCGGGGCTAATCTTCTGTAGAAAAAATTCCCAAATCAAAATAAAACCCATTTTCATCTAATAATGCTATAAAATTTAGCAGAAGTATTTCAGAAAAGTATTTGATAATGAATTGTAACAAATATGTTAAATATAAATTAAAGTATTTTATTTCAACCTCAATTCAAAATAGATTTCATAATTTCTATTAAAAAATACAATTTTAAAACTATTTTTATAGACGTTGGGTTGGTTATGGTTTATATTCAAATAATTATAAAAATATTCTAATAATTATATTTTATTATAAATAATAATTTCACTTGTTAACATTATACAAATAAATATTATGTGTAAAGTAATCATAAATACCAGAGATATGCCGTGCAACATGATTATGTGATTTTATTATGTACACAGAAATAGTGTTATGTAAAAGTGTGTAATTTACGAGTTCATATTTGAAAGAAAAAAATGTAAATATTAATGAATTATTTATAAATATTTTAGAAATAACTTTCATTCATCCATCCAGTCCGAGTATCACATCATATCATATGTATCATCAATTAATATCGTAATCTTACATACTCATTATTATGATTAATGTGATTATGCATGCACACACGAATGTATTCATAATGTATTTGTAATAATATAAAAACTCAATTCAACCGCAACAATTCTATTTTTTTTATAAGTTGGTTATGATGATGTATTTACGTATTCATTATTTAGGTATAAATAACTTCCATATATTACAATTCATTTGTTCACTCACATAACAAATAATCATATAAGAATATATGTTCGTACATAATTTTTATTGAAACAATATAATAAAATCATTCATGGTAACATTCATACGAAATGTTATAAAAACATATTATAAATAAATACAAATATTCAAAATTATTAATATTATGTATTTCAGCATAATTTATTTCTTTCTTCGTACGACCGTACGACGATATACCTCTCTTCCTTCAATCTTGTAAATTGTTTTTGTGGGTATTTAATTTTAAGTTAATTACATGGTCTTTTTGGTACTTAATGGTACGTGTTATGATAATCATACGTACAAAATGAAATATATAATATAATAAATACGGTATTTATTTGTCAGTATAACAACAGCTTAGTCAAGTGCAAGCAATTTTGTATGGCGTAAAAACGAAGATTATAAATATGTACAGGGTGGTGTTTTTTTTTATCGAAACTTGACACACCTGTAAACATCCGGAAAAATAAGGATATATTGTAAGAAGAAAAGATTTCAAATTAGGCATGTAAAATACAATAAAATTAAGCGGACACCACTTGCAAAATATTTGTCATCGGTGAAGACTCGTTAATTTTGTGTTGATCAAATACTTTTTTATAAATATTTATCATTTGCAGCTATCAATGGAAAAATAAAAATTATTTGTCAAGTGTATCAGTCGTGTGTGAGCCAGACCAGCAATGTTTTTATTCAAGGCATTTCAACAGGGTTTAAATATTGTTGAGACATTACGTCATATGTGTCGATGATAAAAAAGTCACGTCTGGTAAACCGTCGTCGGAAGCCTCAGTCGTTTATAGTGACTGAAAAAATGTAAGAAAATAACAAGGTTGGTCTATCAACATACAACCGCCGCCCGATAATAATCCGGAATGGATTAAAAAAACACAAAAATAAATATTAAATTTTCACAAAAACCATTTTATTTATTCAAAATAATTTTCCTCCAAACTGAAATACATCGATTTGTATGCCGTTCAACAAGTGAATCAAATTAGTTTATGTCTGTCTGGTTAGAATGCTGTAAAGATAATGGTGGTCGTCGCCTTTTGAATGCCTTCAACTGATTCAAAACGGGTTTCATTCCTTAGCCAAACGAAGTTTTGGGAATAGAAGTTAGTCGCAGGTAGTAAAATTAAGTGAAAAAGTAAAAAAAATTGATTATTATAGTTCAATTCGATGCAATTTTTGATCATCATTTAATTGATGCGTGAAACAAACTTTGAATTCGTAGACAATTTAAAATTCGATGAATTATTGTTTTCGGTATTTCAAGATCAATTTCGATGAATCTCTCTAAAGATTTCTTAGAAATTTTCACAAAACCATGCACTTCTTCAATGTTTTCTTTAGCAAATTGCTTCAAATGGGCAACCTCGACGTTTGCATCATCACTTATACAGCTTCTCTGTCAGCACACATTGTCAAAAATTGGGCCTATTATATCCAAAACAAAATGATATGAACCAAAACTCAACATGCCCTGGAAACACTTAATTGTTTCGTAATCTATAGATGCTTGCGGTGCAGCAATCGGTGAAAATGTGTACGTATAGATTATTAAAAATGTGCTATTAAATTCCAATTGTTCAAATAATTTATTAATCAACTTAATCGGTTCATATTTGATAGATACTCCGTGGTATATTTGGTCCCGTCAAAGAACGTAATGGTTATGGAGACGAAGATACAATTTTGTCGTACGGTAAAGCAAATATTGTCAAAACAATAAAAATCAATAGGCTACGATATGGGCAAGTATCTCGTATGGAGAACAAACGTGTGCCAAAAAAAAACTATTGAATGGTAATCCAGAAGGTAGAAGGAGAGCCGGAAGACCTAAGGCTAAATGGTTAGATGCAGTAAATTGCAATATTAAGATCCTTAATATTCGGGATTGGAAGATGTTAGCTGCGCAACAGAGAAAAATGGAAATGATTTTATTTTATGGAGAATGTCGCAAGAATGTCAAATATGCTGCCGGCTTTTAAATTTCATTTCCATTTAGATCTCATTTACGCACACATGATTTTTATCGAACATAAGTCAAATCGGTTCGGATTGGAGTCGTTGTCTAATATCTCCTCTAATGTTTACATCCATAAATAATAATAATAATAATATTCATAAATTTATTGTATTTTTTGGGACAGAAGTCTTCTTTTAACCATTTAATTTCATCATCAAAATTAAAAATAATATTCCAGACAGACCTTTTACTTTTATCACACGAAAATTTTGCTGTGGGTCAAAGTAGGAAGCAACTGACTTTTATGGGTTATTTCCGCATCGAACACAATTCAGAGTTTAATTTTAAAACATTTTTTCGTACAATACTTATATTTTCAGATATTTTGAAGAGTGTCAAGTTAAAAAACGCCCTGTACACACAAACAAAAATTAACAAATTATTTGTGTAGTCATTTGTTGTTGTTTATTCTAAATAATTTATAATACACCTTCAATTGTGTATGCTATTTGGTGTTTACCTTAGAATCCGTCTTTAATTTTCACAAATAACGCATGCACAATATTTGTTTGAAGTGTTAACATCAATTATTTTTTGGTGCAATGATTTTGGGAAATTTTAAAACAGCATTTGCGGTAAATTTTACTTCATACATTTATGGTAAACATGTTTCATTCTACTTTGTAATGGGTGGTTTAAACCATTTAAAAGTGAATCAATTATATAATAAAGAACAACCAAGTGTGCAAAGAAACAATTTGAAGATTTATAGATTTGAAATAATAAATCAAGAAAGTTATACACTTCTAAGTATTGTCAGAAGAAACATTAAACGTGACCCGAGAAAAATGTTATAGCATACAAAAAGCAAAGAAATCAGTTACCATACATGAAATGAAGAAAACAGAAATAACTAAAAACTATTGTGTGAATTGCTGATTGCTATCGGCAAAAATAAAGAAATGTTATTTTTTGGAGAAGAAAAGTTGAATTCACTATACAATCAACGTCCGAACGCATGTTAAACCAAGTTCCAATCAACGCTAAAACGAAACACTCATTCATGGATGTTTATGGTTATGATATTATGCATTTGGACGTACCAGTAAGGTGTAGTATAGTATGAGCTGTTGACATCATCACAGTTGATCATTCCATATAAGTATCAATTAAACAATTTGAATCTATAATATTAAAGGAATAACGTTCATATTGCAGCAACTGGTCAAGGATACGTTAAAACTATTTTGTTGAGAAGTCTTACACCGGTTAGTTCTCCATCAAACTACTATTTGTTCCGATCGCTGCATTAGTATGCTGCAACAGTACTTTAGTTCTTAGGACTATATCAAAAAATGACATGATAACAGGATCACTACAAACGAAACAAACTTAAAAATTAGTTTATTGTTATTGCAAAAGAAAGGTAAATGTTGTATCAAACCAAGAACAATTTGGCTATTATTTATTTTAAATTAATTCATTTTTTAACAGGAAAAAATGGTCGGATTTCAAGGTAAACATCAACAAATACGTTTGTTATAAGCTTTTTTTAATGTTTTTTTATACTTAAAATATAAAAATAAAAATTATTTCGTTTGTTATTTTATTTTTTGTTGATTTTACGTGATGAAAAACTTTCACCGAATGCGGAATCTTCTTTTCTTCTTGATTGTGTACGTTGTCTGTACGATGTGTGTGAGTGTGTGTGTGTGTGTGTGGTTTTTGTATAACTTTTTTATCGTTTTTTATTATTTTATTTTTTTTTCTTATTTTTTGACAAAATCATTATCTTCTGACATGGCAAAAATATTTCTACCTATACTTCTCACGATGAATGTGTATACCTGCGTAGTATTATTAAAGGTGTGTGTGTTCGGTATGAAATTATATAGTACTTTATTAATAAATAATAACTTTTTTCACTTGCTACAGCCAAATTTTTATATGATGTAAATTTTTTTTTTTAAAATGAATAGGACATAAAAATTATTTTTTTGAAAGTGAAAATATATTATTTGAATAAATTTATATGTAGTTTTTTAATTTTTATGAAGTAGTTATAAAATAAATATGAAATAAAATAAGAATTTGGTAATGAAATGTGTGTGCGCCGCTGGGATATGGGGACAGAGGATAGAGAAAAATAGTTTAAATTAATTAAATTTGTTAAAATTTATTATTATTTATTGTACGAATTCGTACTTAAATTGCGTAAACACATAAATTCAAACATGTTTATGATGTAAAATTTCATATCAACATAGCAGGTTCTATACGTTGATCAAATTCAAAATTTAAATAAGACAATGTTAGTGTGTTAATAGTGCATTCCCAGTGGGTATGAATATGAGTATGAGACGCAGCAGGGCATGTATGAAGTAAATACAAATCCTCACGCCACTAAATAATGCTAGAAGAAGAAATGGACTGGCCATCGTCATAAATAGAACATATAAATTCATCGGGGCCAACCAAAGATGACACCTAGAAATATTAAACAGGCTAAAGAAAATTTAAAAGATATTATTGCAATTGTATATCGTTCATGTTAATCAATAGTAAATTATGCCGGGTTCAATTGCCGCTAATTACATGGGAAAAATTTCAGTATTTATTTTAATAGCAAAATTTTTCAGCTGGGTGACAATTTGACCACATTATTATAAGCCAGTCAGGTTGTACTTAGGTGAATAGAAAGCTACAATTAGGATCAATCCTAGAATGCCATAATGCCCCAAACTATCTGGCAGAGGCAAGTAAGGTAAAACATATATATCATTATTATAATTTGTTCAGATCGATTCCCGTCTATCTGTCTGTCCTCCGAAATGTTAGAGAATAGCGAAAATTTATGGGTGGAAGAAACAGTCTCGAAACGAAAGCAACATCGTTTTATCACTGCAATGTCGGAGAGATGGGAGAAAGTTGAAGAAAATGAATGAAAATATTTTTTTGTTTTTATAACTTACTTACGCATCAGAAGTTCACACTAAGCTATATTTGTAGTGTTTGGTGACGAAGCCTTAAAAATGCTTCAGTTGCAAAATTGATTTTTGCTACATTTCTTTCTGGTGCGATTTATCTCTCAAAATTGAACAACCTTCAGATCGCCTCGGTAAAGTTGATGACATCTAAATAAGAAATAATCGACTGACTTAGATCTGCATAGAGGAACACGAGCAGAGAAGCTTGTTTTGTATCATAACCACCATACAGCGTTAAAAAAAAAAAAAACTCGATTTAAATGGGTTTCACATGAACTTAACGAAATTCACTCACAACGCATTGCCGTCATCAGCGATTTTTTTATGAAAAGATTGATAATTGGCGCTGAAAATTGAGTTGCGTATACAATGATATAAATCGAAAAAGATCGAGGAGCAACATGCAAGATGAACCAGCGCAAACATCATCAAAATTTGATAAATATATCAAAAGAAGATTATGTTATTCATTTCGGTGGGAATTATCTATTTTAAACTTATACCATGCGCTACCAAAGCATCAATTTAGATATGTATACATTCAACAACTAACGAAAGTGAACAATGCGCATAATTAATGCAATGTCAGAAATGCATCTGTAATCACGTGGAAAAATTATTCAAATGTGATTTGGGATTTTGTTTTTCACATCCACCATATAGTCCTGACCTATGTCCCATTAGATTACCATTTATTTCGTTTTTTGCAAAAATGTGCGAACACTACTGATGATAATGAACAGAAGTTCTGTCATATCGTATTCCAGCAGTGAAAAAAATGCGACAAAGGTCATCGAAAAATTGCAATATTTCACGTACTCGTGATCGTTTAACGTTTGTGTTCCGAGAATTTTCAAGAAAATGTGAGCAATTTCAAGCAAATGTACAACCAACATTTTACTATCTCAACCAACCAGAATATGGTCAACAACAACCAGTTTATTCCCAACAACTGTACTTCCGGTTGTATTCGACCATCAGGATTTACATCAACATCAAATGCCCCCAAAAATACGCAATCACTTATTGTATTTGCCATAACAATTCGAATAATTTATTAAATATTTTATGAGCTGACAAAATAAAAAAGAAAATTTATAAAAAAAAGGTTAAATAAAAAAAACTTGTAATAATTACAAGTCCGGATATTTACATCTTAAATATTTTTATTAAATTATTATCATATTTACCAATGAAACCAAACCATGATTATAATATACACACTTAATTTTAATAATATATAAATATAATAATATTAATATTATATTATTATAATTATTATTATAAATAATAATAATTTACAAAACTAAATGGTAAGCCACCACACCACACCACACCACATCACCTACCTCAGCAGTTGCGTTTCATATCAAATTTTGTTGCGTGTCGTATATTTAATATTATTTACGTAAATAGGAATAGTGCTTATTTATTTTATCAGATAATAATAATAATAATAGGAGTGCAAATTAATTTCCGGAATAAATTTCGCAGAATGATGATGATACTTTTTTTTAAAGAAATCGGCGCTTAGATGCGCTGAATTGAGGAACAAGTGGTAATCTGATGGAATAATAGCAAGTCAAAATGTCAGGTGGTTTTTCGACATCTTGCCATGAATTGCCATGTTTAAAAATCACTTTATCATGTATCGATTTTTTCCTTTGATCAATTGTAAATCAAATGAAATAGCATTCACAATCAGTATTATTTACACAGATAATTTACTAAAAATATACAGTAAAATACTGAAAAGATACTGTGATATACTGAATCCTAACGCCTATATATACTGAATGATACCCGACATTATGTACAATCACATGTTGTATCATGATTGATAGACAGTTATTTGAAATGTTTAAATTTGATGAAGATGTTCTTTTGGAGAACTATTATTTTCTAATGGAATATTTTCATAAAAATGTATCGCCAACCATAAAGACTATATAACAATGAACTATTTCATCATGGAAAGTTATTGTATCCAGTTTCTCTGAAGTATTATTTACAATAAATATCCATGACAACTCATTAAAAAATATTCCCAACCAATCACAATAATAATTAACAGAATAATTATGAACTTTTAAAATAAGTTCTCGGACTAATTTTACTCATCCGTTACCGAAAAGCGTATTTATGAACTGATTCTTTTCGAATCACCGTCCAAAAAACGGTAATCCGAATACTTTACAAGCTTATAAAAGATAATTTTGTGTTCATCCGATAAATGGCAATTTGGAATTTAACAATCTAATACTGTATCCCAAAAATATGCAACTATTTTTATAAAATGACCATAATTTTTATAATATATAATTTCGTTCAGTTTAACTCAAAGTTTTTTTGTTAGTTTGGATTGTGAACGTTCGTCAAGAAACTGTCAGGACATTACATTCAGTAGACACGAAAATATAAGAAATAAAATTATAGATGTTTTCGTGCGTCGATCGAAATATGAATATAAAATAATGTTTTAAAATTGTTAAAAATGCTACTCATACGTATGATTTGTTAAAAATCGCGGAGATAGTGATAATTATGTATTAAGAGCACAAGTCTGATGCAATTACTGAAGTAAACATTGAAAATGTGAATGATTTCGTGAAAATTTCCTGAGAAATTTACAGTGTGATTCATGGAAATTGAGCTTGGAATCCCGAAAATAATCATTCATCGAATTTTAATTGAAAAAAATTGGTCAAAGTTAGTTCCATATGATTAAAGATTGCATCGGATTGAACACAATTGTAAAGACTTTATTAAATCTCTAATTGAAGAAAACTTTCTAAAAACTATTGTAACTAATGGCAAAACATGGTATTTTCAATACATCCCAGAAAATAAAAATAAAAATAAACGCCACAAAAATTACTGTCACTTAATGCATTGTGTTTTGGTTTACACACTGAAGGAAATGCGTCATGAAGCATTAACAGTTTGTTAAAGTCAGTTCACTAAACGCAGAATTTGGTCGTGTATAGAGACAATGTGGCAAGTGTCGACAGACAATCGTTTTGTTGGGTTGCTTACGGGCAGTGACGAAATCAGAGAAATAGTCTTCAGTTTTTAATATCATTATATTTTTCTTATAACTTGGGTGAAATTAGACTAAATAATCCGGGAAATCTACTTTTATGATTTATCATCTTTTTGAATTACTAGCCAAAGTTTTAACGGATTTCATTTCTTTTTTGTGTATACTTGCAAATTATAATTAATATCCAATCTTTCGCAGAAGAGATTTTTAAAATCGATTCACTCGTTCAAAAGATATGACCGATTTTCCAATCGATGGCATAGAAATTTCAAAGAAATTTATGACACTGTAAAAAGTTGACGTCCAAATTCTAATCATTTTTTCATATAAAACTTAACTAAATCTTTTAAACGCGTGAATCGATTTTAAAAATTTTCTTCTTCTTCTACACAAAAATGAAAATCCGTTAAAACTTTGGCCGGTATATTTCAAAAAAAATTATAAATCTTAAAAGTTGATTTTCCGGAAAATTTAGTAAGTAGATATTCTAAATTTTTTGTCATAATGTAGCCTACTTTTAAGTCGATTATACCAGCAAAATATAATGATATTGTAATTTGAAAACATTATTTCACTCTTCGTCCTTGCTTACGAAACACTCCACGTTAAACTATCACCTTCACAAAATGCGTTGCAAATGCACTTTGTGCTAATGTACCTTGTCGGAAGAATCGGCATGCCGCACTACTTATGTGAATGACCGGCTTATGCGAAATCTAGGCATAGGATAATTGGGAAATACACAATATATTCTTTCACAATGAATGGATCTTTTATAAGAAGCATTTCGGTGATTTCGAGGATTAACTCGCAAGGAGTTAATTCCGCCTTTATAAAATCAATCTATAGGCACTCCATATATAAACTTTTTACTCTCGTTACTCCAACTTTCAAATATAGATATATTGTATTCTATTTACTTGCTGATTATTTTGTAGATGTCTTTACTATTATTATTAAGTCGGTATAAATCAATCAGTAATCAGTAAGTAGTAGATAACATGGCTTTGCAGGTTCTATACATTATTATAAGGCCATATTCGTATTATTTTTTTGGGGCAGTGGGTGTATCTGGCTATATTTATCCACAAAGGCGGATAATTGGATAAGTATAATTATGTTTTTTATTACAACCAATGTTTCCACTTATACACCTTATATAGGCATCCCACGATACACTATCATATACGTTCACAAAATCCATTTCAATCGTTAACCCAGTGGGATTTTTTGTGTGTATTTCCAATTTATTCAATGAATGCATACATAAATTGTAAGTACTTCCAATTTCACATGAATGAATTCACCAATGAACTCATTGAAATAATTCATCAAAATATTCACCAAACAATGTGAAATTATAAATAGTTCTAATTTCATAAATAAAGCGAATTTGTCGAATTTGTTCTGTACACATGAAAAATCCACCCATTCCTAACCCATGAATGAGCATAACATGACCTTAGTTGCTCACAACTCCTAAAACCATAACAGTAGGTGAAAATTACGTGTGTGCATAACACGGATTAACTCTGTAGGTCTGAACTTAGTCATCTATAATATAATTTATCCGATTAATTTTTTGGTCTTGGTTCATCGAAATTTTTATCATCAGAAAAAACCATATCATGTTTGAGAGCTTCGGTGTGCTTAGCCTTATTTAAAAGACATTTTCCTGAGATTTTTCTCTGCGCACGAGTTGGTGCCGACATATGCGCATAACGTAGGATTTGTAACGTAGTTCTGTGTGAACAACTCGACGAACTAGGCCTTCGAGACTGAAAGGTCTCTCGCGAAAGCTTTTGTTGACTTTGAAAGATTTTCGTTAACAATCGCCTGTATTTGTTGAATAAATTATGTAGTTTTAATAGTGTGCGAACGTTCCTCATGCTTTTTGCATTTTGCAACAGATGTGTATCGTCATTTTATACATCCAATGCAACTTTATGTACCAGGTGTACCGGTATGAACTGAGAGCCAAGATACAAACATCTCGATAATGGACATTTGTTGCGAACGAGCCTTAACTTCTTTTTTTGTTCGATTTCTATGACATCTGTCAAACATATTTAGTATACATCAAGTCATTGTACACAAACAACATCATATTTTTTCATCGTATTAAAAATGTCGAATTTTGTAACACAAAATGATGAATTGCGGAAAGCATTAAATTTTTGTTTTCATTTGAAGAAAAGTGCCACAGAGTCGCATCAAATACTTTTCGAGGCATATGGTGATCATGTTCCATCAGAAGCAACATGCAAAAGATGGTTCAACGGTTCAGAGATAATGATTTTGATGTGAGAAGTAATGAACGTGGATGACCACCAAAAAAATTTGAAGAAGCCGAATTGCAAGCAATATTGGATGAAGATGACACTTTGAATCAAAAGCAAATGGCAGAAATCTTAAATGTTGCACAACAAACAATTTCTGACCGTTTAAAAACTAAGGGAAAGATTCAAAAGTGTGGAAAATGGGTGCCACATTAATTGAATGAAAGACAGATGGAAAACCGAAAAAACACTTGTGAAATTTGCAAAGATTTGCATCGAATTGTTACTGGTGATAAAAAATGAATTTATTTTAAGAATCCTAAACGGAAAAAATCATGGGTTAATCCAGGACAACCATCAACATCGACTGTAAAACCAAATCGTTTCGGCAAGAAGATATGGCCGTGTGTCTGGTGGGACCAGAATGGTGTGGTGTACCACGAGCTCATAAAATCTGGTGAAACTGTTATTGCTGATCGCTACTGACAACAAATTATCAATTTGAACCATGCGCATTGATCGAAAAACGACCAGAATGGGCCAGAAGACACAGCAGGGCAATTTTGCTCCATGACAATGTACCTGCACACAAAGTAAAACCGGTTCAGGATACAATCAAACAACTGGTTGGGATCTGCTACCCCACCCGCCCTATTCACCAGACTTGACTCCTTCCGACTAACACATGTTTTCATCGATGGGACCCGCGATGGCTGAGCAGCAATTCGATTACTACGAAGAAGTCGAAAATAGGGTGTCTGTTTGGTTTGCTTCAAAAGACGACCAAATCTACTGGTATGGTATCCACAAATTTCCAGAAAGGTGGTCATAATGTGTAGTAACCAATGACCAATATTTGGAATAAAATGTTTTTTACTTTCCCATATAAAATTAGTGTTTAATTTTCGCCGAAAAACTCTCACTTGATACCGGTAGACCTGGTATGAATGATCGAGCGCTATAGAGAAAATTGGAAATTCATCGGTGAATTTTTTGTTGAACTAATTGATGAATTGGCTGTTGAATTAATTTATGAAATTAGAACTACTTATAAATTCACAGATAAATTCTTTGGTGATTATTTTGACGAATTAATTGATGATTGGTGATGAATTCATTCATGTGAAATTGGAAGTACTTACAATTTGTGTATGCATTCATTGAAGAAATTGGAACTACAATTTATACAAAAAGTCCCACTGGGATTATAATTTAAAAAAAAAAATTCGGTATAGTTAGCAGCATATGTGAATTAATCAATAGCTCGTCGTTGTGTCTCTTACTAAACTAAAGTGTACATCACTACATTGTAAAATATCTACTTATTTTTATAGCAAATATTATTATTTAAAATTTCTTATTCAATATATATTAATGTACGACTACTAATAACAACATCGTTTTGTAAAGGTAATGTTTATAAATGGTGTTGCTGTTGCTGCTGCTGGTGTTGCAAAAGAGAAAGACTTTTTTTTTATATTATATTTTTTATTTAAAAATATACAAAATCATCCCACAAGTCATTCAGTTCAGGTGGGAACGTTGATTTGAAAGGAACTATCTACAGTGCTATACTATACTCTGTCTGCATTAAATTACATACGATAAAGAAGCAAAATAATTGGTTTTGAATTTCTTGTATATTTGCAATTGAAATTTTATTTTAAATTAAATTAAATTAATTTGTGTGTGTGAGCGTGTTTGTGTGTGATATTAAAACAAAAATTTATTATTATTATTTTTATTTAGTTTTAATTTCATATTATGGTTTTTGTATAACGATAAATTATAATTTATAGTGAGTTAAATTTTGGGTTTTTTTTTTTTAAAAAAGTGTGCAATTAAATTAGTGATAAATACATTTTTTGGTTTTAAATTAAAAAAAAACAATTGTTTAGTGAAGAATATTAATTTTTTTTTATTATGATTTTATTATTTGGAATAGTTTATGCTTTTTGCATATCCACTGTTTTTACACAAGGATTTATACCCGACTTTAGACAAGTGAGTTTTTTTTTATTTTTAATATTAATTTATATTAATTTTCCTTTAATTTTTAATTTAAACAAAACTATGCTAATATCGTGATGATAATTTATTTAATTAATTTAAAAATAAAATACAAAATAATGTATATAAAAATGCATAAGTTTTTATGTACATTTTTATGTTTGCCGTTTGCTAAACATACCGTCGTCGTCGTCGTCGTCGTCGTCATCATCGTCATCGTCGACCTTTACTTTATTTATACACATAATTTCTCTTTATATGAAAAAAAAATTGTATTTAACATTTATTTAAAATAAAAATCTTTTTCTCATAATTCACTTTCTTCGAAGAATGTTATAGAGCTCTGTTTTTTTGTTTTGGCCTACAAAGAAAAATACACTACAAAATATATGGTATTTTAGGTTTTACTTATTATATACGAAATGTTATGGATATTATAATAATATTTCTACATGTTTTAGCTATTTTAATAATATTATTGGTATTTACCATACCATACAAACAAATATGCATTTTTAATAACATTTTTGTATTCATAAATTTATAACAACAACAACAACAACAACACGACGACGACATGAAATTATTGTAATAAAATATTTTCATAATTTATTTAATTGTAAATAAATGCATAACTATAATTTTATGTTTTTATGTTTTTTAAAAAAAAAATGTATATTTGTTTGTATCAATCACAATTTAATGTAAATCAGTATTAGTACAACAATTACTATATGGTATAATGTATATATGATATTGGGTGTTTAACTTAGTTTTGTGGGGGAAATGGGATATCAATCAAAATATTTTCCATACTCTAGTTTTTTTGACCATCTTTATGATGGCAATTTGTGAATGCTGTGTGTTGGGAGAAACAATTTTGGTTCCAAAGCAAGCCATTTTTTGATTTCAGTAGTTGTTGTAAAGTTTTGGTTTTGGAAGAGTACTTTACATTGATCGGAAGAAGTGCGGTAATCCGATTGTGCACAGTATGGTGAATAGCGGGAACATGCGACAGTATTTCCCATTTAATTTCGTCCAAAGAATTTTTTTACTGCGACTTTTTGCAACATGTTATCGATCGTTATCGTACAGCAAAATCAGTTTATATTGCTGTATTGGACGATTTTCTCATTCAAATCGATCAATTGTTGTTGTACACCAATCCATTCTGATCCCACCAAATGCACAACTTAAACTTCTATATGAATGTTTCGTTTTTTGAGTCGATGTTGATGATCAACCTAGATAACCAGTTACTATTTGATGCAACATCTTCGGTGTCTTGTAAGCAATGCGAATTGAAAAGCATTCAACGATTTTCAATGTTGGTTTTATTCGTCTGTTCATGTGATCCTTTAGATTTTAGTTTTTTTTTTAATTTTTCCAATGACATGTAAACATTTACTTTATGCTGCTCGAGTGGCATTTAATTATTCTGCAAGTTCTTTTAATATATGAGCAAAGTTTTCATCCAATATTGCTTGCAATTCATTATCTTAAAACTTTTTTAAGGTTGTTTTCTTTGACTTCAACATCAAAATCATCAATTTTAAATTTTCTAAACCGCAGTATTCACATGTTTTGATTGAAGCAGCAACAATAAGTATCACATCAGATGTTTATGTGAGCTTTAACAGTTGATTTCTTCATATCGAAGTAATACAAAGTAACACCGCTTCGGAAATGATGTTCATTTCGTTCTATTATGAATTATGGACACTAAAAATTAAGGTAACCGTTACGCGTAATCTCAAATGAAGTATAACATTTTAAAATAGTAATGTCCTGGCATAGCTTTCAAATGATGTAAACAAGACGATCAAAGTGTATCTGAATTAAAGTCAAAACTGCAGTCAATTAACTAATATCAATCCTAAAAACTAAGTTAAACTACTGTATGCATATAATAATAGAATATATATACAAATTATAGTAATTAATTATTGATGACAATATTTCAATAATGCATTTTTAAAAACATATATAACATAACATAAAATAACATAAAACATAATATTGTAATAAATATACAAATAAAAAAAAAACATAATAAGTAAAATTATAGTTTTGTGGGAAAATAAAAAAATATTATATAGAAAATTTCTTTCTTAAAATGTGCAACATTATAATGAAATTATTATTTATCATGTCAGTGTGTCACACCATCATCATCACAACACACATCCACACGTCCAATACAATTATTTTTTAATACGTATATATTTTGTCGTTTTATCATTTGAAAATTGTAGAAATATATTTTGTTGTTTGATGTTGCTGCCGAAGAGAAAATTAATTAATTATAAGACATTTAAAATACAAATATGATACAGTGAACTGTTAAAAAGAACTCTCGCTTGCGAAACCAACTCTGTTAAAAAGATGGATTCCATACACGCAGAGAGTCAGCAAAGTATTATAAATAGAAAAGATAATGGATCTGTTTTTTAGCCATTTTAAACTATATTTGGCTTATTAAAATAATTGCATCAATTTGAAAGTTCGAATCTCTAAGCTACGCATAATCAAAATTTGAAAATTATCAATAAATTCTGGAAAATATTTAGACTATTTCAGTTATATTTTTTCAAATTATATATTAATTAAATTACAGCAAACTGTCAATTCGTTCCAAATCAGTCAAATCAATTCAAAACCATTTCGTCCAATGTTTTTAAATACAGGCTGAATTAACTTGACTTGACTGAATTTGTGTCAAATGAGTCCTAATGAAATTTAACATAATAGAATGTATACTGTTTATAGTATGTGACATAAATTTTACACAAATTATTAGAAATTTCTCCAATCAGGACACTTTAACTGATACTGTTACCTTTAATACACGCATCACCATTGGTATGGGCGAGTATTAAATGGAATTATGAAGGTTACCATATGCAGTTATTTTTCAAAATTCATGGCCGGAACATTTCTACTGATAAGTCGCTTCGAATATTTGGCTGCTCTGCGACGAAAAGAATTTTCTTGATAAATAAATTTTATTTGATTTGGTCCATAAGGGAGGCATCTCTTGATATACTCTTGGCGAGTGAGTGATTATGTACTGGGAACTTTCCTCAACAAATTGCTAAAATTTCATGACATTACATTCATTAGAAATGATAATACAACACATAAAGTTACGGCTGTTTTTGTGCGTCGGTCGTACAATAAAATGAATATTAAAACAAAGAACCAACACTAAAATTTTGCTAAAAATGCTACTCAAACGTATGATTTGTTAAAAATCGCGATTATGGTTATAATTGTGTATTAAATGCACAAGTTTTTAAATGGTATAAATGATTTACAGACGGCAGAGAAGCTGTAAGTGATGATGAACATACAGGTCGACCATTTGAAGCAATTTATTGAAGAAAACATTGAAAAAGCGTGTTTTTCGTGAAAATTTCTAAGAAATCTTCAACAAGATTCATCGAAATGAAGGGTGGAATTGCGAAAACAATAATTTCGTTCAATTTTAATTGGTCTACGAAAGGTGAATTCAAAATTTGTTCCACATCAATTAAATGGCGAACAAAAATTACACCGACTTGAACTAATTATCAATTTTTTTTTCCTAATCATTCACCATATTTACTTAATTTGACTCCCTGTGACTAATTTCTATTGCCTAAACTTCATTTGGCTATGAAACGATACCGTTTTGCATCAGTTGCAGGCATTCAATTGGCGAAGATCACACCGTTCGCAACAGTATTCCAATCGCACAGACATAAAAAGTCATTTGGTTCACATCTTGAACGGCGTGCAAATCAATGCGTATTTCAATTAATGGAGATTATTTTGTGTGTTTAGAGATGCATGGAATTTTCCAGGGTGCTGAAAAAATCGCGTTTAATAAACCCATAGAAAGTTTACTGAACTCTCTATGTTTATTACATAAAGACTATAGTCTACTTACTGTAACACACAAATACAATACTCATTAGTAAAGCGTATACGCGCGATTAGATTTTAGGAAGAAACATTACTTATTGTATTTGTAAGTTACGTAATTGGTTTTTATAATTATAAATGGACAATTTGTTATTTCTTTATTTGATAAAATTAAATTTCGCATTATATCATTAAATTTAATTTTCTAATACAATATTATTATTATTTAGGTAATAATACGTGATTAATATTTTGCATTGCGGTTACCTTTTTTATTGGATTATATAAAAATAAGTGGTTATTATATAAATCTTTTAAATATCGTGTAATTTACGTGTTTAAAAATATAATATACGCGAGTTTTTTTTTGTTTGTAATTTAATATGTTTTTTTAGTGTGGCACAAATTAATTATGGTATAATTGAAATTGTTAAATTCCATTTATAATATATTGGATTCCAATTTTTTGCGCTCCTATACAATATGTTAATCCACCGAATAAAACAATTGAATGTTTGTAATTAAGTTTTTATAAGTTTAATTTTTATATAATACTTTTATTTAAATTAATTAAATTATAATATAAATAGTAATTATAATTTCTTTGAGATGTTTTCATAATATACAATAGTATGTGTGTATATTTTGATATGCATATCAATATAAAAATGTCAGTGTGTGTGTGTGAAGCAATGGATATACAAATAATGTTGACATATTAATCAAAGTTTGAGTAGTTAACTTGGTAAATTACTACAGTGAATGACAATTAATATAATTGAACAATTAGAACAATTATCATATAACACTCCTTTGCACCCCAACCGATTGCAATATTAGTTATGCCAAGCGTATAATTTGATGTGTCTATGTGAAGATGTGAATTTCAATTGAATCCAGAGTAAATTGTGAAGTACTCAAACCACACAGTTTTCAATAAACTTCATATTTTGTACTATTCATTTCTGATGCACGCCTTCGAGCGACAATTATGTTAGGGGAATTCGGGAATTAGCCTCTGACATATACTATTATTTAATATATATATTGTAACTTGCGACCTCTTTCCGAAACAATTATTCGAAATAAATGCATAAAACAACTATATATTTTTACTGAAAATTCGTGAGAAGGTAAATTATCATGCATTAATTTCCAACTGCCTGGTTCTCGATATTGTTGTTTTCGGTTATCCAAACTCCATTTCCGTAATTCTATTGTAGTCGTGCATTCTTCTATATCTAGTGTTTGCAGAAATTTTGCTAAGGTTACTAGATATTTATTTCGTCATTTGAAATGCTATCATTGTTTTCCCGTAAAGTGTCGCAGAGAAATTTTAGAATTGCATCAGCTGTAACTAGATTTGCATCACGTCTACCTAATGTTTCCGTTGCCAATTTTATAGGCTTAAGTGCCTTGCATAGCCGTGACAACATCGGAAGAATATCATTATCTAATAAAGATTCGGAGTTAAGGTCATGCAATGCCTTTCGAACACTCTCAACAATTCTTAAAAATCTGTCGACCATAATATCAATACTATATTCCACCTGGTATTGACATCTAAGAGCAAATTTAATTCCTTTCCGTGCTCTTCTCTAACTTGGTGTTGTAAAATTGAGTTTCGTTTTGGTGATTTTTTAAAAATAGCACAACTTTTCTAACCATCATTAATCACGCTCAAGAATAATTTCTCCGGCTAAATCTTCGTGGTTTTTGTCAGAATCAGAATAATCTTTTTGTATAATTTTTTAATCATTTGAATTCCCGGATCTTCTTCCCGGGAATCGGGAAATATTTTTTCCTAAGATTTCTCGGGATTTCCCTCTAATGCTAAAGTCACTTTGTGAAAAATTATCCTTTTGCCGCCAATAATTTTTCGCAATTAATCAATTATTCTATGCATCGTTGGTGTCGAAACTCTATAATAAACGCCGGGTATTTCTTGCCGTGGTTTTTACATATATCCATTATAAGATTATATAAATTCCACATACTTGTAACCTTACAACCAATTACTATTCTTTGTCCTACGAACAGAACAGCGCTCGGAGCCGTTATGATGATCGACTATGAAGTAATGCGATGAGTTTCATTTTAGATATCGATTTTTAATCTTTTTTATTTCCATATTTTTATGTTCAAAATACAAAATTGTATCGATTTTTGGTAAAGTTAACAGCACTCTTAAAGTCTCTAACCTCAATGCTGTGTTTTCCTAAAATTTCTAAATAAATGATGATGATGATTTTATACAATGGGGAATTACTTCCGCTATTTAGACCAAGGCAAGCCTATTGTGTTCTCCCTATGAATTAATTTTCGAAGTGTCTGGTTTTAGAAATGAAACCAGTGAGATACTTCTTATATACAATATGATCTGCTCATTGTAGAAGGGTTCATTGAGTATTTTAAAAAATATCTTATAACTAGATTTCGCCGATCATTCACATAAGTAGTGCCATGTCGTTATTAAATATATGATGTACTCGTATTCATATTTTTCTATAACTTGTGGTGGATTTTTGTAGACTCTTGAATTTGTTAAGTTTTTAATGTACTGCTTAATCAGCGAAAATTTTCCTTTTGTACTTTCCTTAAATCATTCGTTAGTTGAATAAGCTTCCCCATTGTTGTAGATGGACTGTTTTTATGAACTTAACGGATTTTGATTTTAATTGGTTTCATTTTGTAGATGATAAAGTTTCATAATTAGTAACTACAGAGTCCAATTCATTGGATTTTGATTTCAGTTGATTACGCGGGAATATTATATCATTTTTGCGCTAATATTTAGCTATTCATTCAAACAATTTACAGCGGTCGAATTATGATTAATGATAGCGCTAGTTAATTATCGATATCGGACGCTCTATATATATTTGGGATCACGATCGATAACAATTGTTTTTTTATACGACATCCTTTATTAATCTTTTTGGTTTTAGTGTCAACTTACAAATTACCAGAATCTCATATTCATATATTTTAAGTTTGCTATGTCAAAAATATTCGTTAAACACATTGTTTTTATATTTTTTTTTGGGTAAACACAATTGTTCACATGCTCGCGATACGCCACTGATGATGATGATGACCTGTTACAAATTAATGCATTCTTTTTTCATTCCGTAAATTGCAAAACATATATAAGATAATTTTCATTTAATAAATTTCATATTATTGAATAAATCATTTTTATTTAATAACAATAATATAATAATAATTATAATAAAATTAAAAATATCAGACGCACACATTTATAATAATAAATTATAACAAGTAATGCAAAAAAAAAAACCGACACACACACACACACAAATTAATAACTAACTGAAAGTTTAAATTTTAGGTCAAATTCATTAAAAATGATCATGTTCAGTTTGTTGATTGTTTTCTCAATAAATAATGTACGAGTGTATTTTCGTACAATAAATGAATGAACTGAAAAATTATTTATTATTTATTATTTATATTTTTTCTTCACAAAAATAAAGGTGTATATTATTTTGTGCATGTAATAATTATTATAAATTTTAATATTAAATAAATTTCGCTTAATATTAATTTTTATATCGTCTTTTGCGGCTGCTCTCCAAACAAAAGTACAAACAATGTTTTCATTTTAAGGTTGTCGCGCATTATATGAATTTGTATAATATTTATTATAAAATATCTCTTGGTAAAATTGGCGTAATTACTAATGGTAGTTTAAGATTTTTATTTTAGGTATTATTTACTTACAAAATAAATCAATAAAAATTAAAGTAACTTTTTAATTTATTTGTTTTTTAACAATTAATTTATCATTTTTCTAAATTATTTAAAAATAATATTAATTAGGAGCACACAATGAGCATTTTAATAATAAAATGTTTACAACAATGAATATTTACAATTTATATACACACACACACACTCTGGCGAACCGACCTCAACAAACCGTCAAAGTTTTGTGACCTCTCGTTCAATGGGATTCAAAAGAGCAAACGCATTAAATAACTGGAATTTTTGTTCATAAACTGGTCTTTAATTATTCCAATGGGGTACATTCAGGTTCTATACGGTGGTGCGCCAGAATGATTGCGTTTTATAGTGCAGTGTCATCTACTTCCAAAAAAACCGTCGTCGTACTCGATCAAAAATATTTTTTTAAACTTAAATATTTTTAAAACCATCAACGTCGTTTATTCTTTTTTTTTATTTTGATTTTGTAGTAGCACAGAGAATTTTATCGTTACTGTTACAAATTGTTAATTATTCTTTTGAAACGTCCTTTTTGAAGAAATATTAAACTTCTTAAAAAAAAATTTTCTTCATGTAATATTGAAGTATTTTTATATTAATTAAATGCGGGCGAGATGAAAATGACTCGCTATCGTAATATTAGCGACAAAATATTAACGGTTAATAAAAAAATTTCGTAATTCTGTAATCCTTCCTAAGCGAAGAGATTAGAAAAATTTTGAACAATCGTATCACTTTAAAAGCCTATGTTCCAATTTTCAATTTAACGCTGCTTTAATACAATTCGCCCTCTGTCTCAAAAATAATGAGAAAGATGGATAAGAAAGAAAAACACAATTCATTAAATAATTTTGATAAAAATCATTATAAATTATTTATTCGAAATGTTCTCCTTCAAACTGCGAAATCCATCGATTTACACGTTCAACCAAAAGTATTAGTAGTATTTATGTCGATTATTGGAATGGTGTTGAGTATGGCATGGTCGTGACTTTTTGATTATATCTTCTTCAACAGCAAAATGGTTTCCTTTCATATAGCCAAAAGAAATTTAGGGAATAGAAATTAGTCACAGGGAGCTGAACTTAGTGAATATGGTTAAAAAATCAGTAATAATTGTTGAACGATGCATAAACGCAGCGCAGTATTCTACAACTTTCTGGTTCTCGATATTGTTGTTTTCTGTATTCCAACCTCCATTACCATGAATCTCACTGAAGATTTGTTAGAAGTTGGCACAAAAAGTGCGTGACTTTTTTAATGTTTTTTTCAGTATATTACTTCAGATAGTCGACCTGGACGTTCATCATCACTTATATACAGCTTCTCGCTGCCTTCTGTGAATCATTTATGACATCTAAAAACTTGTGCCATTGACATACAATTATCACCGCACGCGATCTTAAGCAAATGTAAATCATTTTCAATATTTAATTTTAATTGATGAGTTTTTTGTAAGTTTTCAACCGAAGCACAAAAGCTACTAAATCAATTAATTAGTTTTTTTTGGCTTACACTGAACGAAACGTCTTGAAATTTTAACAGTTTGTTAATGTCGGTTCACACTACATAAAATAATTAGTAGCTGACACATGGCGCTACGGGTGTCATTTATTAAAAAGCAATTCTCATTATTTTTTCTATTTGGACACTTATGTCGATAAATAATGAAAAGGTAAAAACTAAAAAGATATAGTTTTATGGAAATTTAATACTTTGTTATATGGCACAACAAAAATGGGACCATATCATTTGAAATATTTATAAATGGAGTACGTTAAAAGACATAGATTTCGTACATCTTTCACAACAAGTGAAAATACAACAATATTGTGTGAATAAAATTCTTAACATCTTCATTACAATTATTAACATAATTTCATTTTCAAAGTGTAAAGTATTGTATTCTAAAGTTATGGTCAAGACTCTAAAAAATATTCTCATTGTTTTTCCATCTGAAACTACATGCTAAAAATCTAATCAAAATTTGTTTATTTGTATCAAATACTTGGATTATATAAAATTGAATAATTTCTGTAACTATTCCAATGTTTCATAAAATAATTAATGATAGCGGAACTTAGAAAAATTATCGTAATTTATAGGTAATTTAATACCTTTTTGTGTGTGCTTTCTTCATTTAAACATTTATTTATTTTTTTTTTTAAATTAATTATATTTCAATAATGGCTGTATCAATATTTACGCAATTATAGGATCGCTAATGAGTGGGTAGCTAATTAGGACACTTTCTAAGGTGACTTTAGATGTTGTAATGAAAAGGTATAAAATATATCAAAATACATCAATTTTATGTGATAATTGTGTGTGATGTGAGAAATATTTATTGATTGTTTCATTTCTGAGACTGAATAGTCATTCATTCAGATTACCATAATCAGTGTCTAGTGCAAGTGTCTTTGATTATATGCCACTGTTTGTATATGATACAATATAAGTATGGTCTATGGATATATTAATTGTATATTAAAAAAGGTATTTAATTAATTTTACCACATCGGAGAATTTATTATTCAAATAAACAACGGTGGCGTATGCAAAATTTATCATAAACGCAAATTTAAATGAAAACGAAAAGTGAAAAAAAATTAAGTAAATATTAAAAATGATGTTATTCAAATATAGTAGCAATATTTCTATGTCCGCATCCACAAATGAATTGTAAATAATAATAATAATAATAATAATTTTCAGTATTAAAAATATTTTATTATCATTACTTTATTTTTATTTGAAAATAGTTTTTTTGCTGACTATAGAAATTAAAATTTTGTTAATTAATATACGGGCAATTTGTTTGTTTGTTTGTTTAAGTTTATAATAAAATTGAAATTGAAATGTGTTTATAAAAATTTTAAATATTTTTTTATGGTAAAAAATATGTGTAAATAAAACACCTCGAGTACCATGAAATACTTTTATAAATTCATACATTTACAATTATAACACCACATACGCAAAGAAATTATATTGTAAATATGCACAAATTTTTGGCAAAACATTTTCTTATACGTGATTATTTTACTAACACACACATTATTAGCAATCTATCGAATGACATTTCAATTTGAATTTGCAATTTAAATCATAATTTATGTTTTACAATTTACACTGCGAATGTGTGCCGTATAAAGTGCAATCATTTTTGAAAAGATTGCACTCTTATTACCTCCTCCACAATTAAACAGTACTTACTTACGATCAAGTGAATCAAATGACTTTTTATGTCTGTGCGATTGAAATGCTGTGCAGATAGCGGTGCGGTCGTCGCCTTTTCAATGTCTTTAACTGATGCATGACGACTTCCTTTCAATAGAAAAGAAAATGGTAACAAGGAGCTAAATCTAGCGAATACGCGGTGAATGTTAAAACAAAAAAAAGTGATTATTTTTGAACGATGTGATTGGGCATTATCATGCAGTAACCTCCAACTGCCTGGCTCTTCGTCAATACACAAAGGTAATACTTATAGCATTAACCATTGAACCAGTTGGAACAAACTGTTTATGAATAATTCCTTTGGAATAGTAAAATGAAATCAGTATTATTCTATAATTTTTGAATTCATTAAACGAGATTGTTTTTTAGATTTTCTGGTTCATATTTAAAACACCATGTCTCATTACCACTAACAATCGATTTCAAGAAGTTTTTATCACGTCTAACAACTTCAATGATGTCAATTCAATGAAATTTTTGATCATCTGCGTTAATCGTTGTGAAACAAATCGAATTCAGCTTCCGTAGACCAATTTTTTCAGTCAAACTGTGTTATTTTAGGTATACCGCATCCAATTTCCATGAATCTGAATGAAGATTTCTTGTAAACTTTTACGAAACCACGTTCATTTTCATGATTTTCTTCAATAATCACCTCACATTGTCGACGACCTGAATGTTCATCATCAATATAAAATCTTCTATACCATCTTTGAATATTCGAAACAACGCAAAAACTTGTATTTTGAATACACAATTATCGCACCATAAGCGATTTTAAGCATTTCTAATAATCGTCTGCCCAATGATTGTATTTTTATTCGATATTTAACCTTCTCAAAATATATTAAGTAAATTCTCATTCTGAAATCGAAACGCCAAGAAATTTTGCTTCTATATGGAATATAATTTGAATACCAAACCATTTATTTGTACAATAAATTAAATTAATTAAAATTACAATTGTATAAAAATTAAATTATGTGCGTCTTTGCAATATGCATGAACGACACCCGGACCAATAACTAAGTACTTACCATCACCCCAAACTATATTCTCACATTTTATTTATAATAGATGACGGAAGTCTTGATATTTAATCCTTCCTGACGATTTATATAATGCAGAATATTTCAATTCCAATGTGAATATTAATTTCTTAAATTATTAAATTAAATTTTTTCGTATATTCTTCTATTGGATATATTAGCAAAAGTAAGTTCCGTTTTTCTGTGTAGTATGTGTAGAATCTGGTAATACATATACTCTTGAAAAACTTTGTTTATAAACTTCAAAACGTAGGTTTTTATGATTTAAGTGTAAAAAACATATTTTATATTTTATTCACATTAAAATGGAAAGTTGTGAACCAAATAATGGTAATTTACGGGATGAAGCATTATTATTTGGTGTTCATTTGATAAAAATCCATTGCTGAAATTGTGACTGAAGATGAAAAATGAATTTACTATAAGAATCCTAAGTGGCTAAAGGGCTTGGGTACAGCCTGGTAAAGCTATGATCCATCACAGCTATTATTCTGATAATTTAGATGTGTATTTAGTAGGATCGAAAAGGTGTTGGGTACAATGAATTGCTGAAATTTACTGAAACTCACTCACTGATGATGTTTATCGACAATTTCAAATCTCATTCTGTAAATGTGGTTAAAAGCTATTTGTAAAGACAGAAATATTAATAATTGTTTCTGGAATAGTGAACTAAAATATACATTTGCCATTGGTGAGTGAAAAATAGATAGGTGCTAGGTAACTTACTTTTGCCGTTACCCTCGTATATAATGATATTTTTTTAATTATAAACGATATATTGAACACATTAGCATTTAATGAATCTTCTAATAAATTATTAAATAAATTAAAAATAATTTATTTGTGATTTCACATACATTTTTTAAATATCTTAAAAATTCCATTGCCAATATATCACAATGTAAAAAATTATTAAATAATTAATTATAATAATTACTAACTTATACTTTGAATTTATTATAATGGTTGTGTGTGTGTGTGTATAGTATACACATTTCTTGCTGGGTCAGTGTGACATATGCGAGAAAAAGTAGAATATTTACGTATAGGAAATCAATTTTTTACACACGGCTGGTGTATTATTTTGATATGATAAAAAGAAAAAACAGCTTTTAAATTACTCATTGATTAATTTTATGTTAATTATAGAAATTTTGTGTTTATTTTTTATATTATTTATTTATTTATTTTCTTTTAAATGCAATCACTTACACATTTGCACCTGGCATAATCGTATACAATCGATAGACAGCAATCTCTGGTGTAAATATTTGATATATGTTTTTTGCTATACGGTGCGCGCATAAATTATGAAAGATTTGCAAAATAAATCATGTCAATTTTCGAAAGAAATCATAATATGAAAATTGAAATGTATTTGTTCTATAAATTATATGTTGATTTGAAGGTAATAAAAGATATAAAGAATTTGAATACGTATGTAAATTATTATTTTTTATTATTATTTATCGTTTTGCATATTAGTATACCTTTTGCAATTTTACAATAATATTGCAGTTACATGCAGATAGTTATATATAAAAAAAAATAATATATTGATCATTGTATGTATTATAAATTTTTGTAACCCTTTTACCAATATACTTTTATCCGCTTATACAACCTCTGTCCCATAGCAAAGCGGTATGGATTAAAAAAACATAAATATAAATATTAAATATTCACAAAATAATCTCCATCAACTGAAATTGCAGCGATTTGCATACGTTCAACAAGTGAATCAAATAAGTTTTTTATGTCTGTGCGATTGGAATGCTGTTGAGAACGGTGTGATCTTCGCATTTTGAATGCCTTCAAGTGATGCAAAACGGTTTTAGCATATAGAAATTAGTCACAAGGAGTTAAATTATGTTAATATGATCATCATTTAATTGATACGTGGAACAAATTTTGAATTCACCTATCGTAGACCAGTTAACAAATTCGATGAATTATTGTTTTCGCAATTTCAACATCCATTTCTATGAATTTCGCTGAAGATTACTTAGAAATTTTCACTCTTTTTCAATGTTTTCTTTAGTAAATTGCTTCAGATGTTCGACCTCTGAACGTTCATTTCACTTTCTCTGCCTTCTGTCATTTATGCCATTTAAAAACTTGTGCTTTTAACACACAATTATCTAAATACGCGATTTTTTTTTATAGGTTTTATTAGCATTTCTACCAATTTTAAATCAACATTTTTTGTATTAATTTATCGACCGACGCACAAAAACAGCAACAGTAACTTTATGTGTTGCAATTTCGTTTCAATACTGTCATGTATCAGGTGTGCCGGTATCAAATGAGAGTTTTTCGGCGAAAATTAAACACTAATTTTAAATGGGAAAGTAAAAAACATTTTATTCAAAATATTGGTCATTGCTTTGTACACATTATGACCACCTTTCTGGAAATTTGTGGATGCCATGCCAGTAGAATTGTTCGTCTTTTGAAGCAAACCGACAGACATCCGATTTTCGACTTCTTCGTAGAAATCGAAGTGTTGCTCAGCCAATGCAAGTCCCATCGATGAAAGTATGTGTTAGTCGGAAGGAGCCAAGTCTGGTGAATACAGCGGTTGGGGTAGCAACTCCCATACCAGGTGCTTTGATTGTATCCTGAACCGATTTTACTTTATGTGCATGTGCATTGTCATGGAGCAAAATTGCCCTGTCGTGTCTTCTGGCCCATTATGGATGTTTTTCAATCAATGCATGGTTAAAATTGATCATTTATTGTCGGTAGCGATCAGCATTAACAGTTTCACTAGGTTTTAGAAGCTTGTGTTGGTACACCACACCTTTCTGGTCCCACCAAACACACACCTTTGTCTTCTTGTCGAAACGATTTGTTCATGATTTTTTCCATTTAGGATTCTTAAAATAAATTCATATAATTCATCGCCAGTAACAATTCGATGCAAAACTGAGTTTCTTTCGTGCCTGGCAAGCAAAATTTCACAAGTGTTTTTTCGGTTTTCCATCTGTCTTTCATTCGATTCATAAGGCACCCATTTTCCACACTTTTGGATCTTTCCATAGCTTTTAAACGATCAGAAATTGTTTGTCGTGCAACATTTAACATTTATGCTATTTGCTTTTGATCCAAAGTGTTATCTTCATCTAATATTGGTTGCAATTCGGCATCTTCAAACTTTTTTGGTGGTCATCCACGTTCATTATCTCTCACATCAAAATCATTATCTCTGAACCGTTGAAACCATCTATTACATGTTGCTTCTGATAGAGCATGATCACCTCAAGCATTCGATGAGAATCTGCAGCACTTTTTCTTCAAATGAAAACAAAAATTTAATGCTTTCAGCAAATCATCATTTTGTGTTACAAAATTCGACATTTTTAACACGATGAAAAAATATGATGATATTTGTGTACAATGACTTGATGTATACTAAATATGTTTGACAGATGTCATAGCAACCAAACAATAGAAAAATTAATGCTCGTTCGCAACAAATGTTCTCTATCGAGACATTTGTATCTTGACCCTCACTTAATACCGGTACACCTGGTAGTATCATGAAATTTTAGCAGTTTGTTGGCGTACGTTCCGGTATATTACGGGACAGAGTATATAATGTTGTATATACACCTATATAATGCATTTACAAGATATCACATCGATATATCAATACAATGGCGTATAATATTACTTGAATATATAATACAAGACATTTTGTAAGATTTAGTATATTTTAAGCATTATTCATTCATAAATTATATTGAAGTAGCGTAGTATAGCAACATAAAAATATATTTTCTTAAATTGTATATTAATACTTTCTCTATTTTATAAATTTTTATTTAACTATATAATTTTATACAGATATTTAATTTAATAACATTTTACTATACAATATATTTTATAAATAAATAAAAAATTAAATTAAATAACCATAAAAATAAATATTTGTTCATCCCAAATGTTATTTTGATGCAAAACAGTTCTAAATTTTTATAATAAGAAGGATGTATATACCAATAATTGTTGCTTATATTAGTTACAAATATATGAAAATTATTGTATTATCAAAATATTATCTAAGTTTTTTAAATTATTAATATTATTACAATTCCCATAGACTTACTCAATGAAAAATATTCAAGTGAAATATATAGCGTTTTTTTGGTTAAAAACATACTTGTTATACAAACGTTCAGAATCAAAATATTCACCATTACTACGAGGACAAAAGTAAGCTCCCTACCACCCTCTATTTTTCACTCACCACTTCTGTCAAACTTTCAGAAACCTTAATTGAGTATTTTCTTTGTTACGCGCCGGTGATTGCATAGTAAACTACTTTTGTGTTTCTTTTGATAAAAATAGAACAAAAATTAATTCGTGCAGTGATTAAAAACACTTCCATAATTAATCAAAGAGAAGTTGGATTCTGTTAATGGTGATAATGCGCGCCATCAGACTACACCGTAAAACCATACGCACAAAAAATTCAAAATGGGTTGTACAAGCGCACGCAAAAGATGGCTACCGCGTCTATTGAATTTGAAACAAAAACATAATTCATAGAACACGTTTGTGTGTGGACGTTAATAGCGATCTATTATAAGCGTGATTCAAATGATTTTTAACATCGATTCATGACTGTGGATGAAACATGGATCCATCATTACATACCAGAAACCAAACAGCAATCAAAACCATGGATTGCGAAGCTTGTAGAAGTGCTCCGAAGAAGTCAAAAACTATTAAATCAACACGTGGTACAATATTCATGGATTATTTTCAAAATGGACAAACAATAGTGAATATTATTTTCATCAAAATAATGCATCATCTGCATACACTGTTTTTAATGGAAATTGGAAGAATTATGTTTCGAAATTGCTCCACATCCACCATACAATCCAGATATATTTCCCAGAGATTATTTTTTGTTTACGAATTTAAAAAATTTTCTTGCTGTTAAAATATTGTCGTCAAATGTTGAGTTTTGAAAAGTTGTATTTCGAAAATGGAATCAAAAAACTTGAAAGTCGTTTGCTGGAGTGTATAGAGTTGGAAAGTGAATATGTTGAAATAAAATAAAAAAATAAATAATAAAATTACGACAAAAAACTGTGTTTTCTTTGTTATGCATCTTACTTTCCCGATTGCCCTCGTATCTATGGTCCCATTGTCATCTATCGGAGGAGGATGGTTGATGAATTCCCTAGCGATAGAAATTTCGTTGTTTTGAGACAAAATAGTCATCGAGCCATTGCCATTGATAACTTTAACTTACCGGGAACCTCTGGTCAGCCAAATAAAAGTGCATCGATCTAAATAAGCAGTAGCTGAAAGTCGGCCAATTTTGAAGAATACGTCTTATGCGGGAGAACTTGCCAGCTCAATTTGAAGATCACTTCGATGGTTACATTTGCTGTGTGTGCGGACTGACGGGCGTTTTTAGGAAACAATATGAATGATCGTGTTTTTTGTTCCGTAAATAGTCTCTTTCCCTCAAATGCATCGCAATCAATTTGTTTATTTCAGCTTGATAACTTTCATCCGTGACACACCACCATCAAGAAGTTCGTATTAGATGCGATTTCCTTCCAATACGCAAAAACACTATATTGGATTTCGTAACGTCCTGAGATGACTGACATAGATCAACCAATGTTTTCCTTTGTTTAGGATTATCGTTTAGAAACCACTTTTCAAGAAAGTGAATTCAAATAATTCTGTGAATTTTTTTTCCTTACACGGTTAGCTTATGACGAACCCATTTCCGTTCCTTGTGGATCTTGCCCAATGCATGTGCTACAATATTGTAATTTCTACTTGAGTAACTCTTAAATATTTTCCAAGCTCTTGTTTAGGTTGAGTTAGGTTTTCAACAAGTAAAGATTGTGGAACTCTTCTACTTCAATTTATTTTCAAGATCTATACGTTATTATCGTCTTTAAGGTTAAAATTTCCATCAATAAAACTTCGTAAAACGATTTCTAACCGTTGCGGCACAAATAGAATTCGCTCCCCAAGCCGAATTAATCATATCCGTGGATTTAGCAGCATTTTGTCCCAATTTAAAAAAGAATGACATAAATTCAAGAAGCGTAAGCTCCATATCGGATACAATTTATAAACTTACTTTGCTCGCAATTATAAATATGATGATGATTATTTATGCTTAAATATGTAATATACAAATAACAAAGTAAGGAAATTTTACGTATATGAAATCAAACGTGATAAAAAATACACGTATGTTTCCAAGAATACCTATTCGAACGCTAATACTGCACTTGTAAGGTGGTGAATTAATAAAAATTAAATATTTGCGATTGGTTTAAGAATTGGGTCCCATAGTTAGTGTTACTCAACAACAAAATTGACAATAATCTGCGTGCATTGAATGCAATGAAAGAAACCTATAATTCATCCATATAAAAGTAATTTATTTGATCTATTGTTCGTATTGTTAAATTTTATCACGATTTAGTATAAATAAGTTACATCTTACATGTTAAAAATTGTTTTCTCAAAAATGTGTGAACACTTTAGAAATGATCGCAATGAAAATACAAATATAATATATTATAAAAATATTAAAAAAACTTCAAACTATTGTATAATTTCATATTATACCATTTTACCGATCGCATTCATATTTTCATCATTCGCAACATTAACAACATTAAAAAGATATAGAAAACAACTATACACCTAAAATATGTAAATATGTAAATTATACGAGTTATGTATAGCCACACACTAACACTAACAGAAAGAAAGAAATTTATGAATTTATAATTAATTTATTATAAACAGTTTTTTTTTTGAAAAAAGGTAATAAAGAAATTGTTAATAAATATTATGTTGTAATTATGCGTATTATTAAATTCATACTGAATTCAATTTTAAAAATTAATAAATATTATACAACATTTTCTTATTACAATTTATACAAAGAATAAAATTAAATAATATATGGCTAAATAAATAAGACAGTGTGTATTATAATCATAAATATATAATTAGACTTCCTGTTTTTCAAGTAAAAGTTTATAACAATTAATTAAATTATCATCACACACACACACCTCATCAATAAATTATATTATTTTTAATTTATCACAAACAAATTATATTGATGTTGTGTAAAGAAATCAATAATCAATATATCAATATATCGTCGGGGTATGCGAGTGAACAACTGATAAATAATATTATTGATCTACCTCTGTAGTCTATACGATCCATGCACATAGCCATTCATAACATAATTAGTATAAAACGTGTTTTCATTTATTTTATAGTATACATGTTTTAGTTAGACTTTAGTTAGAGTTATGAATATGATATGTTATACCAAACGCATACATTTTATTTAACTTTTAACATTTATAAATTTACCCAACAACACACGTTTTATAACGTGTGCCTGCATACAATGAAATTCGATAAATATGCAGAATCGATTTATTTAACAAGGAAACCAACCGCTTGTAGTGTCCCTTCCCGATTCCAATGAAATTTCGCTGGATTGTAGTACTCCGTGGCATATTTGGTCCCGTCAAAGAACAGAATGGTTGGAGGCGAAGATACAATTTTGAATTAGACAAGTTGTACGGTCAACCAAATATTGTCAAAACAATCAAAATCAATAGATTAAGATGGCTTGGACACGTAGTACGCATGGAGGAGGAACGTGTGCCGAAAAGACTATTAAATAGTAAACCAGAAGGTTGGAAAAGCGCGTTGGAGAAGGCTAAAACCGCACCCGGGTTGTAACGCCATGGAGTAAGTAAGTAAGTAGTACGCAAAAATATTGTAGAAAACACATATTTGATGTTTATTTTGGGTTTTTTTGTTATTATGAATGTGAAAATTAAGTTGAACTTAAATTTATGGTGACCTAAAACCTAAAAATGTTGATGGTAAACTCCAAGAGATATTCTGGATAAAAAAAATGTTAGTTTAGATCCACCTTCATTTCAACCATTTATGGTTAGCCCAATCACCAATTGTGGCTCCTTTTTTTCCAAAAACCCCAGATACAATCATAGAATTTAGAATTTAATCTTATAAAATATTTTCGATGAAACACCCAGTAATAAAATTATAGATAACTGGCGAAATTTCATTGGAACCTTTAGCTTCGCGATCGAATCCGAGAAATGATTATTATATTAAATTAAGTTATAACATACACTAAATTGCTTCAAAATGTTAAAATCATGAAACTAAATCAATCAATCGGTACACAAAACGTCATTCGCCAAATGTTACGTAAAAATTGTATCAAAGGTGCGGATCACAAAAGGCCCAACCACAACAACAAAGTTCTATTTTGCTTCAATGCATAATTATTACTCTATTTAGAGAAACCTTCGTTTTTCATTCACTTTTCGCCAGCGTTTGTCAATAGGTTTGTAGGGATAATATACAACGCATTTATTAAATTATTGTTAATAACTATTATTCATAAGACATTTATTTATACGAGAGTAAAGACATAAAAATATAGATCTATACCTGCAGCCTCTGTCCGAAAAATCACAGGAATGGATTAAGAAGAAAGCAAAAATAATTAATTTTTACACTTATAATTTTAGTTATTCGAAATGAAATATTCTCTGCTTCATTTAATCACCAAATGACGTTTAGAGAATAGAAAATAGTTACATGGACGTAAATTGGATGATTAAAGCGATTGTTGTTGCAGGTTAATTTCAATTGTTATTTTTGGTATACCAACTACAAAAATTCCAAAAATTTTACTTAAAATTCCTTGTTGAATTTTACGAAAAATCAGAAGAATTATTTACTCAAAAACTTGTATTTTGGATAAACAAATGTCACCATAAGCGATTTTAAGCATGTCAAGGATATTTACCAATTTTAAAACAAAATATACATTTTTCAAACCATACACAAATACAACTGCCCCCTTAATGCGTTATAATAAATACTTAAACTGACAAAACTGTCATGAAACTTTGTTTGTAAAGGTCTGCTAACAATACATAAATCAATCAACGGTGAAAATTTGGTGTTACCTGATCCATTTATAAGAAGACCAATCCTGTTATTTGTCAGACAGAGGGTATATATATTATATAAATAAAGTATATTACATTGTAACAAAACACCATAAATTATAAAATATTAAAGAAAATTTACATGATTTCATATAAATAACGATTTCCTTATTCGTGTAATATTTATCTCTGTTACTGTGCACGTGCGTTCTATGGTATATTCGTAGTGATGGAGGTGGAAGTAGGACACAAATCGAAATGCATCAAAAAGATTTAATATAAACACATATATTTCAATGCTCTTATAGCATCTACCAAACATTAATTACAGATAGTTATGGCCCTTATAATTGCAAAATATTACAGACATTGTTAACACGTTGAGTAACGTGTCCAACAGCATATTTTCGAAGATATCCGTTTTTTTTCAATTCCATAAACGAACAAATTGTAGGTTGAAACAATCCACTAATTAAATAAATACCGAAAAATTTCAATTGTATTACTGACAATAAGTTCTTCAGATATCATACACTGACTTTGATATGTTGTAGAGCTCCAGATTAAAATGTATACGTATTTTTTTTAGCTGTTAAATTTTAGTTGTTATTTAGGAATTACAGTCCAGATTTCGACGAAAATGATAATTCACGGTAACTGTTGCACTAAAATTGGATCAAGCCTGATCAGAAAATTGCTCTGAGTACCGATTTCGCAGAATTTCTCTTAAAAATCCACCAAGTATAATACTAGTCTCAATGTACATACCAAATTTAATCAACATCTGATGATAAATAATAGAAGTGACCAGGTTCCTAAGTCATCGCATTTTTAAGAAACTTCATAATAATTTATTATATTACTCGACACACTCAATTTACATTCTAAATTTTATCAAATCCATTTGAGAAATGACTTTATTATAGATATTTAATTAAATATCTTATTTCGAAAACTTCGTTGCTAATTTATTTTTGCTATTTAGGCAACAGTTTCGGTAACTTCTTGTTGCTCTTATCTAGCTTTGGCTGTACATACACAACCTCTGTTAAAAACAAAAATGAGAATATCTCTATAATATATTCAATCCGTAGCTACCAATTGATTTATGTAGTGAAAACCGACGTTAAGAAACCGTTGAAGTTTCATTACATTTACTTCAATGTAAGGCCAAAATTCAATGTATTAAGTGGCAGTAACTTTTGTGTGTCGATCGAAAAATTAATATAAATATTAAAGTTTAATTTTAAAATTGGCAAAAATACTACTCAAACGTATGATTTGGGGTTAATATCGCAGTTGCGATGGTAATAATTGTATAAATGATGATCAAAAATTACACCGGATTGAACACAATTGTAAAGACATTATTAAACCTGGTCGTTGAAGTGAAGAAAATATCCGAAAAACTATTGCAACTGGTGACGAAACATGTTGTTTTCAATACAAACCAGAATTTAAGCATAGACATGTTGAATGGCGATCACCAGTTGAAGTAAATACATATGACCGATGCACACATGTTATTGTCACACTTAATGTATTGGATTCCGGATCCCATTGAACGAAATGTCATGATACTTGGACAATTTGTTACGGTTGGTTCTAAATTAATGAAAGTAACTAATATAGGGGTTTCCTATCTTCGTTAAACCCCTACTACGGTTTTTTAAATTGTCTCGGGTTTAGTTGACTTTGCCTAAGTGATTCATCGCAAGAGAGTCTTGGGGTAACGTTTTTTGTAATATCTCTCAGGTTCTAATGAAATGGTAGAAAAACATCTCTTCTCGATTTCTTCATCTTTCATTTGATTATTATATCAAAAACATTAACTACAACTCGAGATATTACTAAAAACATTACCACCGATACTGTCTCGAGGTGTGAACCATTTGGTCGTTGTCAATTTAACAGTCTCAGGGTTAATCGTTTATTGGCGACTTAATATTCTTTTATTTTGAAAAATAATTATGTATGAAACAATCGAAATATGAGTTTGATCCTGCACTATATGCAAAAAAAGTACAACGTAATGGATTAATATATGCAATTTGAAAGTTAATATGAGTTTGAAGCACTTTTTATCAGCACTTTGTTTTTGCATATATTAAAATTATATAACATTTTAATATATCTCAACAAAATTATTGCTCAAACGAAAGTATATTTTGCTATACATTTTTATTTTTAAAATTGATTTTTCTATTATTTTTATTTGCATGTGTATTACAACAGTCACTTAATAACTTATTTTAATGAATTATAATTAATAAATTATAACATTAAAATATTATTTCAGTCTATACAATATATTAATAATATTTAATATAGTATAAAAGTAATTGTACAGTAGTAGCTGACTATTGTAATCCTCCCGAAAGCATTCCAACAATCGAATGGTTTACGATTGCGAATCATCTGCATATAGTGTTATGCAGTTTTTAAGACTGAAGCTCACGGCTCCCTCCAATTTAGATTATATATTTTTAATATAAGAATATTAATTAATATCATTAATCAATATACAATATAATGTTGGATGACACAAATACAATGTTGTTATTCATATTGATCAAATTATAGCGATCTTCTACTGTCGATTTTATGTGTATAATTAAGAGCAAAAAAATTATTTAACCGTCTAATAATAATAATAATAATAAAAAAAAAATAGGAATAAAACTCTACAACAAATAGTTTTGATGCTCTAAGTTTAATACAATATTAAAATATACAAATTAATTGAGATTATTGTACGACGATATTGGATGAATAATTATTGCCAAAGGAAAAAAACCTAACACGTTACGTACAAACAAACAACGATACAAATAATACACAATCACATTCTTATTATTTTTTAACATATATTGAAAATGTGAAAAGACTTTCATTGCATTTCGTTATGGTCAACCCATTTATTGTAAATTTTATATTATAATTATAATTATATTGTGTAGCAAAATACATTGCAGAAAATCAAAAGTAAAAATTTTATAAAAGGAAAAAATAGTCTCACTTAATAGATTAAATGAAATTGGGTAGAGCCAATGGACCGATGTTGCGACGTTTTAACGCTTTGATTTTTAACAGGTATTTGGATTGTTGTTTCTCAACTAAATGTAGTATTTAATTTGAAACAATTTAGACTACAATTTAGAAATTATTATCGAATGAATTTAATTCGTCTATAAAACACCGTATTCGGTGTTAAACTCGAGGCCACTACAAGTTCAAAAGATTGTCTCGCATTTTCGGGGAAATTAATACGTTAATTTCAAAGTAATTCGTATAAAATATTTATCACAAATATGATTTGTAATTAACTCAAATAAAGTTTCAGTTTATATTTTTAAGGATATTTGTTTTATAAATGTAATTAGAATATAGAATATAACGGACTATCCAGTTACCAGTTTCAGGAGTATCGATGTTAAAGACAGTATCCTGCGCGCTCATATCATATACGTTTTTAACAATATTTTTGTTATGTTTCATAACATCATCTCAACCAAAGTATATTTAAAAATTTAAATCATCTTTAAATTGAATTGCGTTTTACCCCGCTCTGCCCTAATTTATATATAGCATAAAACATATAACTATAAAATATTAATTATAATTAATATAATAACATTCAATTCATAATTATAATGTTTTATGTTATTGATATACTTTTTATTTTATTAATTCAGAGAATTAAATATGTTAACGTTAACACAAAATATCGCGTCAATATACAAAACTAAAAAGGTAAAAGGTTTTGATCGTGTTATGTAAATGAAAAATTAATCGCACACCGGCCGAAGTCTCATGACAATTACAAAAATATCATATAAATAAACAAAGTTCGATCACCTGTATGCAACCCATTTTTATTATTACAGAGGAATGTATTGTCTAGTAATCTTCCCGAATAAAATGGGGTAATCAGAACCCAAAAAAGACACAATACACCATCGATAATTCAGAATTAAAGACAACTAGATAAGCCAACTAAATTCGTTAATCAATTTCAGTGTTTTATTTCATTTTCAATGGTAATGTGCTGAAAATTTTGCTACTAAAACGATTTTTAATAAATTTTAATGAATTAATTGACGCCTAAGCTGGATTTTTAGTTTCATGTAATTGTATAAAATATGCTGATTCTTATTTAAATATCGACCAATGAAAAGGCATCATTCATTAAATATTTATTTATTTAATTTTCACATAAAATATTTCGCTGTCTGTTTCATGTTAATGTTGGATTATGCAACAAATAGTTATGTATCGCACTAATCCATAACCGCAGAATTCGAGCGAAAATTTAAACAAATTTTATTTACATATTTTTTTAACTATTCATCGAACCAAATCGAACGAAAATGTATTTGTATCAAAGCTTAAGTTCTCTAATTTATTTTACGATAATTATTTTATCCAAAAAATCAATATTCTGGAAGTTTTGGAGGCAAAAAGTGGAGCAATATGTATAGTTCCAACATGTAGTAAATCATGTGAAAATCAATATAGATTCATAGTTTCTTCATTATAATATGCAAATTCCATAGTATAGGTGCGGCGTGTTATATATAAAAGCAATTACAAAAATGTAATAATAATCGACACTTCATTCACCAAAACCGTTTTCCTGAACCATAGATTCTTTGAAACTTTGAACTTGGACAATTGTTATAAAAATTTGATCACATTATATATTTGGTTGTATAATGGTATTGCATGTACAGATCCTATTAAATATCTATGAATTCGACACTCTGGGCAATTTTATGTTCCAGTTTTTAAAAATTTTGGAGCTTGGTCTATTCTTAAACAATTTCAGTCAAATTTGGTATGTATAATGAGATTATATGAATAGTTTCTATACTGAACTTCTTGTCCATAAAACTGTCCTGAGTATCAATTTCATAGAAATTCAGCAGAAACTATTCATATATAATCCCATTATACGTTTCCATACCAAATTTGATCAAAATTGAGCTACCCAAATTTCAATTTCTAGAATCTGGTTCATAAAACGACTCAGAGTCTCGGTTTGATAGAAGTATGAACTATATAATCCTATTATAAATCTACACACTAAATTTGTATCTCCATGTGTTTGTTTTTTAATTAAATTTAAAATCCCATCTATTTATGTTCCTTGCGTAAAAGATCATCATCATATATTATTATCTTAAACATATTTTTAGATTGGAAGTATATTTGTCCTAAAGGATTGTTCCACAGAAATTTTCAAAAACCATTATTGCATTTTACTGTTCGTCTTATTTTCAATATTTTTGTTTATGAAGAAGAGATCGTAAATGTTATGACAACAATTGGGTTGGATTAAGAAATTCATAGTCGACAATTTCTATTTTTAATTATAACCAAAATTTACTTTATACATTTATAAATGACGAATGTTAGAATTCGATGCGTTGGTTTCATATACAGTACAATTCGGAATGTTTCCAATGCCTTTAGATTGAAATTTTCTGAAAAAAATTTAAAAAATAGATTATTTATAGAGACTATCCTCAAAATGGTTTTTACGCAACACTTCGTATATACAATATATGTCCCATAATAATCCGGAATGGATTAAAAAAATACAAAAATAAATATTAAATTTTCACAAACACCATTTTATTGATTCTAAATAATCTCCATCAACTGAAATACGCATCGATTTGCACGCCGTTCAACAAGTGAAACAAATGACTTTTTTATGTCTGCGTGATTGGAATGCTAGTGAAAATGGTGGTCTTCGCCTTTTGAATGCCTGCAACAGATGCAAAACGTTTTCCTTTCATAGCCATATGAGATTTAGGGTATAGAAGTTAGTGACAGGGTGTTAAATTAAGTGAATATATAGTGAATGATTAAGCAACAAAATTTGATTATTTGTTCAATTCGGTGCAATTTTTGATCATCATTTAATAGATGCGATTTGAATTCACCTACCGTAGACCAGTTACAATTCGATGAATTATTGTTTTCAAGCTTAGATTTATCGAAATGCATAAATCTTGTTTAATATTTCTTAGAAGTTTTCACGTAATCATGCACTTTTTCAATGTTATCTTCAGTAAATTGCTTCGGATGTTCGACCTCAGGACGTTCATCATCAATTAAAGCTTCTCTGCCTTCTGTGAATCATTTAGGTCATTTAAAAACTTGTGTTTTTTAACACACAATTATCACCAAAGGCGATTTTAAACAAACCATAGGTTTGAAAAACATTTTTACCAATTTTAAAATTAAATTTGGAATGTTGGTTCATTGTTTTAATATTCATTTGAAGACCGATGCACAAAAACAGCTGTAACTTTATGTGCTGTATTTTCATTTCTACTAAATTTAATTTCATGAAATTTTAACAGTTTCTTGAAGAACACGTTCACAGAGCATAATCACGAAAAAACTTAGCGGTGGCGCTACGTTTTCTATGGTTTACATAACCATTCCGTTTTATTATGGGACAGAGGATGTACAATAAAATTAAGAATATGTACTCCATCGAAATAATTGTAAGTTTTTCATTTATAAAACTCAAGATGTAGAATAGAGAATATGAAAAATAAACTTTAAATTCCTTACAAAAAGCAATTGGATTTAATTTAAATTAGATTTACAAGTATAAAATCATAAAATGAATCATTATGGATTGAAAATATCAATCAATCTATAATCAATGCAATCATATCACACGCACCACAGAGTCATCAACATTCCTTCATTTATACACACAATTCCATAATTCCATTGTAATCCACATTTTTATATTTATCTTAAAATTGTTTTTTGATTAATTTGCGTGAAGAATTTTTAATTTGCCATCATAAATTAAATATTTATCATTACAATTTAGCAAATAATATATATATTCTCGATATTTTGCACAGATATAAAATCTTATAATTTATCATATGAATGATATAAAAGTGAAAAATAAAAAACCTACATACCTATCAGAAAAATTAATACTTAATAACCGCGCACATCAAACACAGACATTTGTACACACACTTTCAGTCCAACTATTTGGGTTACATGCGATTTATAAAAATCATACATCTACTCGTAAATATGTTGTGTGTTTGTTATAAGAGACAAGATTAGTATATAATTGGTACACATACCGCGGCGAGTACAATCTGTCTGTGTAGATACACCACTCACGTACCTTCTTGTCTACCAATTATAAACGCATATAATAATTTTTTTCTAGAATATTTTAATAAATGTAATTATTAATTAACTATAATTGTATGTATTATTATTATATGATTAAATTATTGGTGTTATAAATATATAATAATAAATACGTATCATTACAGCATTTACGGTTTACACAGCGTCTCTGCAGCCACACCATATAAAACCCTGAATTAATGTTATTAGATATGCATATTTTTATGTGGAGGTTATTATAAAAACCAAAATGATTTACATACCAATAATACGTGTGTGGTTCGATTTAAAACTCAAATCAGAAACATTCGTTTCGTTCAAATGTATGTGAGTGCTCCAACAAAACAATCCATACTACTGATGAAAACGAAGCATTCTACTCTCAGCTTTCGCACATACCTTGATTGATTTAAGAAGAGTCAGAAAGTGCGACATTTTGGTACTTATTATACTATAAACGCAAAACTAGGGGATTCAAATAACAATTGGGAACACGTTATGTGACGCCATGAATTAAAATGGAAAATTATTTGGTTCAAATACATTCACAAATATATTTGGAATGTCCTTAACCAACTCGTTGCCAATGCAATCAGAGTCTTCTGTAATTCGAGAAATCCGACTATTCATTCCTACCAATAAAAATAGGATATCACTATCAGAAATAGATTTGACCCATTTAAACCAATAATTTCCAGCGAATTTAATATGCGCAACTAAAAGTGTCAGTGTCTCAACTGCAACTTTGAATGGCAAAGTGTTTCCAAAATGTATAGAAGAGAATGCATTTTTCAAACCACTTGGGGTATTTATTGTGGAATGACTTTAATTTAAAGTACAACTTGCAAACTTCGGGCAATAACAGGTCGCATTTATTAAAATAATATAATAATTTTTAAATAGTAAGATCGAAAATTGTTAGATACAATAATTGCGAGTGATGCAGTAAAGAATGCTGCATCTGCGATAAAATTGGAAGTTTTATAAAAGCACATGCGAAAGTTGTCTATAAAAATACCTGTTGACACTGATTATGTAAAGCTGGGTATTATTGGTGATCTGTTGGGAACTGAAGATGATCATATACGGTGGTGGTCTGAATATTTCAAAGAGATATATTATAAATGATTTTTCAACAGCAACACCTCAATCACTTTAACTCGCATCGCCATTGGTAACTCCACTTCGCCTTAAAATAAATGTTCCAACACGCACCTAACTGGGTGATGCAATGAAATCACTCAAAAGTGGAAGCAGCTGCTGGCGAGTATGGTATACCATTCGAACTTTTTACATCAAGTATTGGAATCAGCACAGTAAATATATTGCCGCCAATATAATAATACAATGGGTTTGGGATGAGGATAAAGTTCCAAATGAATACTATCAATAAACTGTTGGCCCATATTTTACAACTCAGAATTACAGAATGGATCGAAACAGTGCTTCGTATGAAGCAAGCTGGATTTCGGCCCAAAAAATGTTGTATTGATCAAATAAACACCTTGTGCATAATTATCAAACTGTTTGTGGAGTTACAATCTCTACTCTATGCGAATTTTTTGTAGATTTCGAACGCGCAACATTTTAAATAGGAATTTTTTTTGGAAGGTTTTTTTTTCAAATTATTGGCTCCCAGTAAAGTTAATAATTATGAATAAGGAACTTTATAGAAAATGTAGTTGCAGTTACATCGCGGTAAACTTGGAACACCAATCCGCATGAGTACTGGAGCAGAACAAAGTTGTATCCTATAATTCATTATCGTTGCCGACTGAATAAGTAGATGTGTTAATACCAATTCTTGTGGTATTGGCTGGATATTATTCAATTGACTGGACAACTTCGATTTTACCGATTATTACTCGTTACGCTACTTTGAGAATAATGGATATACGATACCACAAAAAATACAAAATTTTTTAATCAATAAAGTGGCGTAAAACGAAAAATGAATTGATTTCGATGCAATATGATATGAGTCTTAAAGCATGTTTAGACGATTGTTAATATCAGCTGGGATCTACAAATTCAATGAAACCACTGCAAAAATATGATAAGCTAAAAAAAGGACGGTCTATTTTTCTTGCCATGATGGATATATTTAAGGTTTTAAGATGCAATTGCAAAGATACACAAGAACGCAAAGATGTTAAACATGAAAAATTTGCTGTCATAAGAGAACTGCAAGAAAAATGGATTTATATAAATATTACGAAAATTATACAATCAATCTGAAAACGTTACAATTACAACGAGTAGCTATTATCATACAGAAGACGATGTGCTTTTCGACAGTATAACCGAACCTGTAAAAAGTGGGCTTACATTTTTTTTAAATACAATCATATTTAGGTAAGCCGGTAAATAACATTCCTATAAATAGAAGCAGGCTCAACGAGACGCTCTAGAACCACGTATTCTGGTTTAAAAGGGCACACTATAAAAGTTGAGAGTTTTTTTTTCATTGTATAAATTTGGGTAACAGTCATTAGAATGAATTGTGTGTGATTGATACAATAAGAAAAAATAAAACATCATTGCTTCCATAACTTACACAAACCACCAGCGGCAACAATTTGAGTCTACATGTTTTTTACACGAAAGATATATACGACTGGTGTGGCGTATGTCCAAAAAATAATGCATACAACGAACGTCAAATATACTACCAAAAGTGCTGCTGTAGATTGATTAGATTAAATGGTTTCTTGCTATGTTCTATCAAAAACAAAAAAGAGCTAAATACGAAGCGAAAATGGCCAGAGTCGCTGTATTTTCAAACTCGTGAATTTTCATTCCAACGATCCTATCTGCTTTTGGAACTTCTAAATTTTGGTAATCCTATTAAAGAACAGTATCAGATTTATTTGCCGTTAAAAATATGAAAGAAAGATAAATTGTTTTGTGAAGTTTGGAGTTGAGCCTACACTTGGTGTCTAAGATATGGGGGCTTGAAGTTCTCATAGACGAAAATGCAAATCTACAGAAATATACGAATATCCACTGAAATATACAAATGTATAACTTCTAGAGAGGAGAATATAATGTTTACAGAGACTTGGTTAAGAGCTAATTAGGGATTTAGAGATGGGGCAGCGCATTTATCTTTGGGGATTTCAGATTAGATTTCATAGAAGATTTATTCTACAAGGCACAATTAATTAATTAACAATGTCATTTGGCTTGCGACGAAACAGACCATTTTTCGGTCGATTTTGGTCTCATTCTTTGCTGTGACAACTCTAAATTTTAATAATCTATTTATGAAATTGATTCAATTATCTTTAATTTGTAATTTGAAATATTAAAAATGATTATTTGAAATTTTTGTTCTAACAATTAGTTGTAGTATGTTTTGGAAATATGGGATTACATTTTTGTTTGTATAGTAACATTATTTTTTCAAAAAATTATCAAGTATGTTGTTGTACTTAACTCGCACCGAATCAGAGATACTGGCCAAAATTAAACTAGTATCGGAAATTTTTGTGCTAACTTCACATTATAATACAACATTTATAATTAGACGACTCTGTTACTATTACAATCTTTAATGTGCATCTTAATTACAATTTACAGATCAATAATTTAATTCATTTAATACTAAATAGATAATACATAATAATATATAAAATATATACGCAATCTAATCACAATACCTAAATCTTATAACAATAACAATATGAATAATAATAATAATAATAATAATAATACTAAAATAAAAGTTATTATTATTATTATTTCGTTTTTGTATGCGGCGATAGTTGTGTGTATAAATGTTCATGTAATTGTAAAACATGCAGATGTGAATACAAATAAAATGATTTGCTTAACTTTTCTTTTTCATAATTATAATTAAATACTGTAAATGGCAGCAAAACGTGATGTTGATTTTCAGTTACAATTGTTGTTGATTATAATTATATTGTATATTTTTAAATTGTGTGTGCCTTTGCGGTTTGGCTTTTATTATTTCAATAGTGAGTACACAATATAGAAAATTTAATAATAATAATAATAATAATAAAAATATATAGACAATAAATGAATAAACATTAACAATTGTAAAAATATATAATCTTTTTTATTCTGAAATTAATTTTAATTATAATTATTTTTGATGGGTATTTTTTTTGTTGTTGTTATCACTCGGAAATGGTGAACACAACACAAACATTTTATAGGTACCAAAAGAGAATCGATACAGGAAAAACAAAAGTTCAATATTATATCTTATTAGAAATAATATAATTTATTATGGCTTTGTTTATAACGAACGGTGTGCCCTACTAATTTATATATTGTACTATCTTTTGTGCGTATATTTCTTTCAATTTTATAAAATTTTAATTTTAATTTCACTAACGGTCTGTTGTCAATTGTACGTTGTATATTAAAAATATAAATATAAATAATCTGGAAAATCTTTAATAAAAGATATTATTAATACCCATGTATTTCAATACATTATAAATTAAACAAATGTAGAACAATTACATTTTTTATAATACATTTCATTTAGATCTGATATTTTCATATAGACTATTCGAATCGATATTATTAATTTAAAATTTATATATTTCGTGCCTCTGTCCCAAAAATAATGATAATGACTTTATAATACAGTGAACTCGTAAGCTACTCATTGATTTTTGTAGTGTGAACCGACCATAACAAATTGTTAAAGTTTCATGAAATTTCCTTCAGCGCAAGTCAAAATACAACGCATTTAGGGACACAGTAGTTTTTGTGTGCCCTTCGAAAATTGTGTTAAAATAGTTTTTATAAAGTTTTCTTCACTACAATAATCTCCAATTCGGTGCAATTTTTCAATCTCCAATTCGGTGATCATTTTATTTGATGAGGTACAAACTTTGAATTCACCTTTCGTAGATCAATTTAGTTTAGTTAAAATTCAATGAATTATTGTTTTCGGTATTCCAAACACACTGAACATTTTTTATAAATCACGTACTTTTTCAACGTTTTCTTAAGCAATTGCTTCAAATGGTCGACCTCTGAACAATCATCATCACTTATAACTTCTCTGATTTTTGGGTGCATTGTTTATGCCATCCAAAAATGTGTGCTTTTGACATGCAAATATCAGCAAATCATTTGTTTGAGTAGCATTTTTACTAATTTTGAAACAAAATTTAATGTTCTTAGTTGTTATAATCATTTTTCGATCAATGCACAAAAACTACTTTCACTTATTGCGTTGTATTTTGGCTTACGCTGGAGGAAATGGCATAAGGTTTTAACAGTTTGTTAAGGTCGGTTCACATTACATAAATCAATTAGTAGCTTACAGTGCGCGTGTATATATGTATTAGAAGATATACGGACTAATTTCATTCAACTTTTATGTTGCGCATCTTCAACTCTGATTATGACCCATTCGATTTGAAAAACTAACAACATGTATTAATAATACTCAATCTTGACTCTGAGTGTCCAAATTTAAATAATAAAAAAATCCTTAACTTTTACATTATATACTACTGTTATGTCAACACTACGTATATGAAATGCTTTAGATATCACAAATTAGTCCGACTATAGATTCTACCTTTACTGACGTGTGCCTTAAAAATTGTGTAATTAATTTTGTAATTTATATTTGTATTCTATTGAAATTTTTTGGGGGAACAAAATTGGATGAGAAAGTTCAAGTTTTAAGAATATGATTTCCAGAAATCTGTCTTGTAATTATTTTGTACAGGAAGTTCATACAAAATTTGAACAAAATTGTACTGTAGGTTTCAGGTTTCCAAAATCTCCGTCACCGAACGAACAACATAATATGTCTGTTACAATATATGATTTTCTCTTAAAAATTGTTCATATAAGCCATCGTTAACCTACATATTTGATGATCTTTATGTGAAGCGTTGAAATTTTCCACGCTTTTAATAATCTGAACTTCGGATAATTTTTTGCAAGAACTTCATAAACTTTACTCATATAATTTAATTTTCAACCTATGGCATATATACCAAATTCAAGATACAAGTTGACTGATATAAATGATTTTCTATCGAAACTTCATAAAAATTTCATGGTTACTGAAACACATTCAGAACAATGTTTGCATGTATCGATTATACTGCACCAGCACTCTGCAATCCAAAATGCGGAAATGCAGCTATGTTTAAAATGGTTATTCGTAATTAATATGTGAATGGTCTCTTTTAGTTATGGGCTATAATGGGGCCATAGAAAATTCTCACATTCTCATTAAAGTTTTCCCTTCAAAATTATGAAAGCGTTTCATTAATTTCTGTTTGTGGTTATAAACATATATTTATATAAATCTCATAAAAATACGTTTTGAAACATCATTGAATAGAGAATTTAATGCATAAAATATAGTGAATATTTTATAAGGTAAAATGAAGGTATGGAGTGGAAAAAAAATGATCTTTGCGGAAAATTGTTGAATTTAGAGCTGGTTGTATTAACAACTTCCATATGCATGTACTTTGTATAGTGATCATCTATTAAACCACATACTCAAATAAACTATATTTCTGAATATGTAAATTATAATAGAATATGTCCATTTTGTTAGTTTAATGAGGTTGGATAGTTGTATTTGGAAAAAATATTTGTTTCATAAACCTAGGTGCGTATGCGTGGTTTAATCCCAGCAGAATGTTTTCGCTTCAAATTTTTTATTCTATAAATAACCATAATAACTCGCACTAGCAAATTCTAAAAAAAAATTATTAAATTCACTTACGAAATAGTATGCCGCCATAGACCCACTTCCAATTCCATTCGCATATAAAATTAATCAATATTAAATTAGTAAAATTATTTTCACTTTTTTAAAATTTAAATTGAAAGTGACATTTAATTTATATATTATAGTTCTTTAAAATTTCGATCGTATTAATTTAGTTATTGCCCTCTTTCTATTTTGTACAGATCTTGCATACATTATACTTAAAATAAACAACGCACACAAATGATTCATTGATCGGTCATTTATCATTAATTATTTGTGTGTTAACATTTTTTATACATAAAATGAAGTGAAAAAAATTGAAATGGATAGTGTCAACAAGTGTAACATTTATACAGATATCCATTGTTTTATGCGGTACTTGAGAATTGTGCTGTTTTGGATTGGTGCGATCATAAATTTGTAACAATCCCTTGCGATATATGTGATGGTTTTGGAGTTATGCGATATACGAATGTATATCGTTGCAGCCAGAGAAGTTAAATTCATGAAATAAAGGCTTTATTTCTTTAGTTTTGATACACCGTTAACAAATTCGCTTGAAAATTCTTGACGCTGTGGAAGTTTGGGTTATGGTTCCAGTGTACAACCAAAATATAGAAAATTAAATAAAAATACTTTTAACAAATATCATAATTTCTTCATTTTCACATTAATGAAAATTTGAGGGCAACTATTTATATTTGCACGTGGCCAATTCTTATCCAATTTTGATAGAACTTTGTATGTATAGATGATTTATAATGGGATTTCATATGAATAGTTCCAATTGAATACTAAATTTAATCAAAAAACATGGGCTAATAAAAAAATATGATGATTTTGTCTGTTTTCAATACCACTATTTATACCACACCCGGTATAGATAAATTCATATTATCTCATCTTTATATGTTTATTTTATATGAGACATTACACGATTTTTTCACTATAACATTAAAAAAACCAATAAAAGATTAATGAATAATAACATACCATTTGTTGATTCAATGATGATCCAATCACCCACACCACCTGACCTGAAACAGATGAAAATAAAAAGAGATTTATAAATAATAAATAAAAGTTATGTACAATACGATTAAAATGAAAGCAAAATTTATCTAATATAAATAATTAACATTTTTTAATGTGTCTGTCTGTGTACCAACCAAACCAATACAGGTAAGATCGTTAAATTATTGAATTTAAGGTACATATATACAAAAGTACGCCATTATACGTATAATAATAAATCAACAAATCAACATTCCACCAATTCCACCATCACATCAACACACCAGCAAATAGATTTTTTTGTATGAATCACATTTCAATAAAAGTGATGTGTACGCGATGACCTTCTTCTTCCTATAAAGATTATTTATTTTTCTTTCTTTTATTAACGACTATTTATTTGATCATCTGCGTAATAATATTTGGTGAAAGAAAGATCATCTTATATATACGTGTTTAAATCCATATGTGTTTGTGTGTGTGTGTGTAAGTGTATATTTCTCACAAATAGTAAACAAAAATATCGTATATAAATTATCAATGAAAATAAATATAGACAGACGTGTGCACCGTTAGTCGACTGTTGAGATATGCAAAATATTTCTAGTGAGAAGAAAGGTTTAACAATTGATGGAATTATACTTCACTATTACGGACTACACCGGATTAATCTTATTAAAATATTTATAATAATCGAATTATGGATTTTTACATCTCCTTCTATGCGGATTATAGCATTGATCGCTGTATTAATTATACATGTAGTTTAGGAAGATATATCCATCATATCGAATAAGATAAGCTGCGGTTAATTAATTTTATAATTTTGTGTTCCATTGTTTTAATAATTTTGTGCCATAATTAAATACATAAAAGCGCATTCATCACAATCATCGTAACCGATCCTGGACCTTATACTGCAATTTGAAAATCAATCCGAACAGCGGCGTTTCAGGTGTTGATTCTTTTACAATTGATACTTTATTGATTCAGCTCTTGAATCTGTTAGTTATAATTTCATTTTTGACGGTATTCAATCTTTTGATTTCTTATATAATATCAACTTTTTGTCCTTTTAGTATTTATGATGGCTATAAATTGTTAAATGCAAAACTGATTATTCCATTAGTCCTGATGGAAATCCAATGATTATTTTGAAACAATGTGTTGATTTGCCATTATCTATTCGTGTCAATAAATCTTATAGATTTTCTTACATTCCAAAAATTTTTGAGGCATTGAATACTTTAATGTTTAACACTAACTCTATTACATTATTAGAGGTCGTTCTACGTTGTTACAGATGATCTTATAGCACTTTTTTTGTTGAATCGGTGTGCTGTCAACTATTTATTTTTAATTATCGATAAATGTAAATTAATTAATTTTACAAGAAAATATCACTTTTGTAAATGGATTTGTATTATTTCAATTGATCTATACTAAATAATGCCGACTAGACCAAATGGATCTGGGTGTTTAAAACGTTTGATAAAAGGTTGTTTTTTAAATACCATATGGACTACATATAATTAACAGAGCAAACTCGATGATGGGTTTTTTTTTAATTCGTGAAGATCCATGCCTGAATATTGTTTGAAATAGATTTGATCACCATATTATGATAATGTGATAAAATAAGAATGGAGACTATTCAAAGAAGTTGCCTTAGATTCACGCTAAGAAATCTGTCTGATTTTCATTAAACTTTTTTGTATGAATTTATGTAAAAATATTAGATTCAATATTTTAACTTATGAGAAAATGATCTATAAAATTGACCTACATATCAAATTTAATCAAAATTGAAGGAGATATGATCAAATTTTTCAGGTTTCTTGAAACCTGTCGCATGCGTATCAATTCGTATGGACACTTAATAAAAAATGTATAATACAATTTTAAATCTATATAAACACGAAAGTTGATGAAAATTGGACGACAAATTGCTTATAATATTAGGTTGTCAAATATCTCCCTTCCGCCTTTTTGTCTTTTTAATTTCGCGGCTATGTACAAAGCGCTACAGAGCTCGTATCTGGCAACACTGTACATAATTTGAAAGCTCTTGACATAACAAACAAAACGACGCTATGTATGATTAGTTTGGATATTGCGTTCAACAGTTATAGACGTGTAAACATGGAGTTCACTAACGCCGAAATTCGCGCTATTTTAAAGTTTTCCTTCGTTAAAGGCAAATCCGCTAGAGAAACGTTCCGTGAGATTAATGGTGTTTTGGGGGATGGTACTCTATCACTTCGAACCGCGGAGGAATGGTTTCGACGATTCAGAGCCGGTGAAAACGACACCATGGATAAGCCAGCCGGCGGAAGACCTGTGACGACAAATACCGATCAAATCATGGAATACATCGAGTTAGACCGGCATGTGGCATCTCGTGACATCGCCCAGGAGATGGGAGTTAGTCACCAAACCATTTTAAACCATCTGCAGAAGGCTGGATACAAAAAAAAGCTTGATGTTTGGGTGCCACATGAATTAACAGTGAAAAATCTAATGGACCGAATTTCCATTTGCGAAATGCTGCTGAAACGGAACGAACTCGACCCATTCTTGAAGCGGATGGTGACTGGCGACGAAAAATGGATCACATACGACAATATCAAGCGAAAACGGTCGTGGTCGCAGGCCGGTGAATCGTCCCAAACAGTGGCCAAGCCGGGATTGACGGCCAGGAAGGTTTTGCTGTGTGTTTGGTGGGATTGGAAGGGAATCATCCACTATGAGCTGCTCCCATATGGCCAGACGCTTAATTCTACCATCTACTGCGAACAACTGGACCGCTTGAAGCAGGCGATCGACCAGAAGCGTCCAGAATTGGCCAAAAGGAAGGGTGTAGTGTTCCACCAGGACAACGCCAGACCACACACTTCGTTGATGACTCGTCAGAAGCTACGGGAGCTCGGATGGGAGGTTTTATCGCATCCACCATATAGCCCGGACATAGCGCCAAGTGATTACCACCTGTTCCTGTCCATGGCGAACGCCCTTGGTGGTGTAAAGTTGATCTCAAAAGAGGCTTGTGAAAAGTGGCTGTCCGAGTTCTTCGCAAATAAGGAGGGGGGCTTCTACGAGGGAGGTATTATGAAGTTGCAGTCTAGATGGAAACAGATTATCGAACAAAACGGCGCATATTTGAACTAAATCCGATTACTGTAACACTTTTTATAAAGCATTGAATAAAGAGCAAAAAGGCGGAAGGGAGATAGTTGACAACCTTATATATTAGTCTTGTGATCATTTGTCTATAAATAGGTACTTGATTACGAAACAATTCATATAATCCCATCTTCATACATACATCTTCATATATACAAAATCTTATCAAAATTTTCTGGTCCAGAAAACTGCAGCCATATGAATATTTATTATGAAGTGTGATTTTCTGCGTATTCTGCACACAATACTGCACTACGCCACTGTTATAAATATAATGTTTTGTGTAAATACAATTATTTTAGTCAATACAAATGGTATAAGAATAAGCTCACATTTAATAGGAAATACAAATTTGAGTGTATTGTATCTTTTATATATACAGAAATCAATCGAAGATCGGGTTTATTCAGCGAATATTCACCCAAACACACACAAGTAAAACGCAAGTTTCGGTTACATTGTCGTAATACAACAAATATAAAAAAATACTAAGACTTTCAGATTGAATTTTGCAAAAATAGATTTAAAATTAAAAAACGAAAAACGAAAAAATTCATGTTAATCAAAATTTCTTATTATTTCACCATAAAAATACTCAAATCGATCATATCGATAACCTCCAACTACTTGGGCCTGTTATAAGAGGTCGCCGATTATGAATCTGATGTCAAATTTTTAAAATTCAAAATAAAACTTTAATAATTTTACAAAAATTCGTAAATTTGAATTTTTAAATCTAATCTACGATCCCAAAAACCTTAGAAATGATCACGTTTAACGCAACCCTTTCTAAAAAAAAAAAAGTTCGTGCATTTTGGTAATGCTCAAATCAGGGAAATCTCAACACATTTATTTCGAAAGATAGTTGTTTTATGATTTCATAAACGAACTCACACTAATTCAATGAGCAATTAACAGTTATTAAAATACTGAAAAATTTTTCTGCTCCGAAATTGAATTCAAACATCCTCCGAATTCTAATGGTATTCGCTCTGCTGTAACCAAAATGTGCCATTGAATTAATTTAAATTATATTCGCTGAATTGCCGGCATCGAATTATATTATTAATAAAATTATTAATCAATGAATATGTAATGTTTGCAATGATTAGTGACGGAAGGAAAATTAAAATACATATGAATGCGCGCGGTACTTACAATACATTTACAAAACAAAGCACACAAAAAAAAGAGAGAACGTTTTGTGTGTGATCTTTGTAAAATTTAAAGAAAAGAAAAAAAAATTAGAAAAGTAATTTAAATTTTTTAAATATTATAATACCCATTCGTGTGAAAATCTAATACAACTTATACAACACGCACGCATATTTGATTAACTTAATTATCTTGCTAATTTATAAATGAACATTACAACAATATCTGTGGGCATAACGTTTTTGTTTTGTATTGTACGAGTTTATTATTAATTCATACGTTACCTTTAAGTATACTCATTTTGTATTATCCAATGCGTAAAGGAAGATGGGTTCCACATACAACACAAAAACATATTTAATTAATTTATTTAATTTTATAAATGCACAACATGCAGACAATGAGTCTCATTGCAAATTGTGATTAAATAAGAACTTATTTTGATGCGGAATAATAATATTGTTAATTAAAATGTGTGGAAAAATAGCAGTTTCAACCACATGCGAATTAATAATAATACCCCTGATACTTGATTTTAATACAGCATATTAAGCTCACTCTATTCATTCGAGCGATAGAATTAGCTAATCCTATAAGATGAGATATTTATACAAGTGGAACATTCGCCATTATAGAGCATAATTTGAAATCTATCACTATTACTAATAAGCTTCGTATCAACTCAACAGCAGTTACCATATGCAAGATATCATAACTAACCTAATCCTGAATGTTTTCAATAGAACCAAAATTTATGGATTATGTTCATCCAGCCGCCTTCTAATATCAGTTACAACGTTTCAATAGTGCGTCATCGAAGTGCTATATGTCCAGCACGAAAACCACATTGAGCATAACAAAAATATAGGAACAAAACAAAAAACGAAATCTGTTTACTAATAATTATTTCCACATTACTTTTGATAAAAACGGGGCAACAAACTAATAGTGTCCATTCAAAAATCCGACATAGATGCCGCGGAGTCGACTTCTTAGACACACTTCTGGTAAAATCATTATTGTCAGTATCACCTGCATTCATATTGAAAATTTTACGCAAATTACTGTTAACTGTCGCTTATATAGGAAATCCCGGATTAAGTAAATCCACAGTCCTGGTAATTAATCCGTGGGCCAATGCCATTAGTATCATGGAAATCAAAAAGTGGCCACTGCAACGTGCTTATTATATAAATTAATATAAAAGTTTGTCATTAAGTGTATCTTGTGGATTAACAATAGTACTACAGTAAATAGTTTACCAACTACATTGAATTAATATATATGTCACCGCGGTATGTAATTATTTCAGGCATGGCAAAGGTATTATATACTACCAATTTTATATTTGCAATATGTATAACATCTTGTTTAGATACTCCAAGAACCGAAATCAAAAATGGTATGAGATATGAGAATGAAATATACCGGGGATATCTGAAAATTATCACAAGACGTTAAATGGACAAATCACAGGAATGTTCCGCGGTATCTCCATAGTATATCGTGGAATATTCTGCAAATGTCTTATGGATATCTTGCGTGTATATCCCAATTTATTCTATGGACATCCTAGGACCGTTTCTAGATTAATATGTAACGATATAGTAGTTTCGTGATAGTATGTATATAATGTGAGCCACGACCTTAACAATCTGTCAGAGTTTCATGACATTTCAGTTAGTGTAAGCCAAAATATAATGCATTAAATGACTACTAAACTCAAACGTATAATTTGCTTAAAATCGCTTGTATATAATAAAAGCACAAGTTTTCAGATGACATAAACGAAACACAGAAGTCAGAGATGCTATATATAAGTGATAATAAACGTCCGGGTCGACCATCTGAAGCAATTACTTAAGATTACGTTAAAAAAAATACTTGCTTTCGTGAAAATTCCCGAAAAAATCTTTTGTGTGTGTCATGGAAATGGAGCTTAGAATATCAAAAACAACAATTCATCGAATTTTAATTGAAAAAATTGGTCTACGAAAGGTGAATTAAATGATGATCAAAAATTGCACCGAATTGAACACAATTGGAAAGACATTATTTAACATGCTCAGAGTGAAGAAAACTTCCTAATAACTATTGTAACTATGCAGGTAACAAAACATGGCGTTTTGGATACTAACCGCAGAAACAAAAAGTATAATGTCCTGAATGACAATCACCAGATAAAGAAAATACATTTTTCGACAGAAGCTTTGTCAATTTGTTACGGTCAGTTCCCACTACATAAATCATATAGTAGATAACAGACGGACCTACTGGTTCTTTATATTATAGAGCCATTCTCATAATTTTTTTAACAGAAGTTGTACATATTATATATTGATTTAGATGTATTAAAATATATGCCTTTAAATAATTTACACCAATTATTTCCAATTGTTGTCCTCACAGTAAAATTATTTGTTCTTCAGAGGTGTGTAGGCCTAGTAATCGGAAAACCGCACAAAAAAACACATTGATAATATACCTCAGGCCGGGTGATGTGGAAATGGATTTAATATATAGACACAGTGAGAACCAACATTATTTCATTTAAGATTGCTCCTCAACAAAAAACGCAATTAAATTTAAAATATAAAATTCTAAAATTTTGCGTATAAGATCCTTGAAACATTAAATCCATTTAAATCTCTGTTAAATTTTATTTCATATGATGATTTACAGCACGACTAAATGTCGGGTAAATATTCTATATTATTCTTCAAAAATATCCTATTTGGTGCTTAAAACATTTCTACATTTGTACACCACTTTGATATGAGTAGGTAAAAAGAATGGCAGACTTTATTTAAATTATCCTTTATAATGTCCTTGAAATATCCATTGATCATTGTAACTGATATATAAACTCCGATATATACCATGAAATGGAAGGGATCGGTAATTACTGCTGAATTATTATTATTATTATTCGCTGTGTGTTCAATTCTCATTCGTAAGAGGTGCGACTTATTTTAAGGAGTACTGTTGGTTTCTCGATTATTTTTTTCCGTTTCCGTCACTGAATTGCTGCTGAAACATTCACATCATTTTATGTATAAAAGGGGTTTCCCCAACCATTTCAATAACTAATTATTAAATACCAAATACTAATCGCAGCGGTAATAATATAAAAATATTATTAATAATACTTTCTCAATTCATTAGTCTATAAGTCTATAATTAATTATTAATTTAAAAATTATAAATGGAATAAAAAAATATTCTATTAATAAAATATAAAATTTGCAATAGATTTTAATTAACATATTTTACTATTAATTCATCACAAATTTATAATGAATATATTAATGTCATCAAATTAACATTAACACTTTTCAAAGATGTATAAGAGGTGCGTGTGTTGTCGTCATATGGTGGCAAATAAATAATATTTTGCTACCTCGATAAAAATATACCTTTCATATTTTTCTTAATTACCATATTTTAATTATATAATTTAAAAAAATATAAAGATTTTTTAAATTTATTTTCTATTAATGAAAAAAGAAAAAAAAACACACACAAAAAATTACGATGTGCTTGAGAAAAATATTCAAATTTCAAAATTTGTATATGTACCGTCCGCGAGTACATATGCAGGAAATACGTTACATACATAGAATTTATAATCATCGCACAGACCTTTCAATACAATATAATATTCATTTATACAAAAAATTAATTATTTAAATTTATTTCTATAAAATTCCGTGTATTTAATTATTATAGCGCGTGTTTGTGAGGAATGGAATGCGCCATATACTTTTTCTCATTTTTATTTTGAACTCAAACATTTACAAAAACGAAAAAATTGCATACGCCATAGGATAGTTGGAGAAAATTTTTATTTTCACTTAAAAATTCATATAATATAGAATTAAATTAAAATAATATAATTAATATTTTTATAATTGTTTACATAATAATTATATACTCTTGTTTTATTTATGCTCTACTAAATGATATTTATATATAATTTTTTATATGCACAAAATAAATTGAATAGTAAATGAAATAAAAATTGTGTGTTGCACATGCAACAAAATTATTATCGCAGCACTAAAAATTCCAAGTAATAATAAAATATGAAACCGATGTACAATACAAAAATTTAATTATATGAATGGAAGTGATCATCATGCGCAAACAAAATACAGTGCAATCTCTATATATACTCTTACACTATGTACGACACTTTTCAAAGGCGATAAATAATATTTCAATATCCTAAAATTACTGTATCCAAACGTAACTAAAATTGTCTATTTGGGATATCACAAAATGCATTAATTCAGTGGCTGTGTCAGTGGAAACATTCTCGTAATGAGTATGGGTATTTCAAAAATTGGAGGTGTCTGGCATTGGGGTGTATGTAGAAATCATAGAAATAATATCGGATCTCGACACAACTAAAATTATTTTAAATATAAAATTCAATATCCATATTTCATACGTAGGAAGGATTGGATCGGTGTGAATAAAAAACTGACTGCATCGGGTAACTGCGTTGGTTTATACATACAGACGGCACATACAACCTCTGTCCCATAAGAATCCGGAATGGATTAAAAAAATACAAAATTAAATATTAAATTTTCACAAAAACAATACAAAATTAATCTCCATCAATGCATCGATTTCCACACGTTCAACAGGTGAATCAAATGATTTTTTTATGTCTGTAATTGGAATGCGGTTGAGAACTGTGCGATCATCTCATTTTGAATTACCTGCAACTGATGCAAAACGGTTTTCTTTTATAGTCAAATGAAGTTTAGGGAATAAAAATCAGTCGCAGGAAGTTAAATTAAGCAACAAAATTTGATTATTTTGTTCAATCCGAAGCAATTTTTGATCATTATTTAATTAAATTGAAACAAACTTTGAATTCACCTATCGTAGACCAGTTAAAATTCGATAAATTATTGTTTTCGATATTCCAAGCTCCATTTCCATGAACCTTGCTGAATATTTCTAAGAAATTTTCACTAAATCACTCACTTCTTCAATGTCTTCAGTAAATTGCTTCAGATGTTCGACCTCTGGACGTTCATCAGTACTTATAGCCTTCTGTGAGTCATTTATGCCGCATTTAAAAACGTGTGCTTTTAACATAATTATTACCTTCTACGTGATTTTAAACAAATCAGACGTTTTAGTAGCAATTTTAAAACAAAATTTAACTGGTTGATTATTTGTTTTTATATTCTCATTTTAGGACCGACGCACTGTTCGTGTGTATGGTTTCGTGTACCATAGTTTTCCAATTGACGATTGCACCTATTGGAAAATTACAATGCTTGAAATTAGTAAATCGGGAAACATATCAGCATATGCGCCGACAGTAAGTCGTTGTACTGATATAGCGCTAAACAGCACAACAATAAGATCGATGTTGTTAAACGAATGTATTACCACCATATTAAATAAAATGTCACTCTGTAATGGTGTCGTACTTTTGTGGGTACCGGCTCACAGTGATAATTATACAAAAATGGTTTGATTTCAATAAGGTTTTAATCCACATTTTACACCAAAGAATTTCGAAATTAATCAAACCCGGTGCTTCGTATGGTGCAGTTTGGAATGCTTGTACTGATCAAATAAACATCTTAGTCATAATTATCGAACATTCTGTACAGAATTACAATATCTTTAGCAGTCTTTCTCGAAAGTTTTGGGCTTGGGCACTAATGTTATTGAACACAATTAAAGAACATCGCTGAAACACCATTCCGTATGTGTAGTATATGGAATAATACAGGGATGTATCTTTTCATCACTATATTATCATCCTATATCAACGATTATGAACGTTGTTTTCGATTGTATATGTGGAGATCCGCTACTACAAGTTCTTGTTGTATTAGATGGGGACCATTGCCAGTTGACAAATACTAGGCAAGATTTGACAAATACAACACACCTTATGCAATATATATCGAAACATTCATAAATCTTAGGATCAACCTCAACACATACATACATAGGAATCGCGAATTAGTTGCTGAGCCATGTAAATTCGAAGATGACATAATTGAGGACGCCGATGAATTGTGTGATACCTAGGCAGTATGATGATTAAGTAATGGTGCGGTACAAAAACTTAAATAATGAATAGAATATATAAAACAAGCTAAATAACATTTTGTGGCCGTCCAAAGTAGCTCTTAATATCAAATTGCAAATTCAAACGTCAAATTACGTTTAATTATTCGCATGCAAAACTTTAAGGGTTACCTGGCTGTGATCATATTACGCCTACAAGTTTTTATAAATAAATATGTTCATGCTGGTATAAGTTAAGCATTTATGTGCTTTTTATATACCATACGGATACGAGAAAGAGTGTGCGTTTAACTGTAACAACATTCCAATCTAAAATATTTCCGTATAATTATGCATTTTTTATTATTATTTAATAATAATTTTTATAAATTCATCAAAATAATTAGCAATAAAATAATCATAATCAATCAATCACATAGTTATTTCCAAGTGTATATATATGGGATTGAAAAAGTCATTTATTAGAGAGCATTTTTATAAGGCTTTTATTGGGGAATAGTTTCAAATGCTATTTCAAATATATTTTACAAAATTTCTAATAAGATAATAAAAATCACTGAATCATAATTTTTTTGCGAATATCATAAATTGATGATGCGATTATCAATTAAATTATTATTTTTTAAACTAATATACACCCGCCGTCCCAAAAATAATCAGAATGGATAATAGAAAAACACGAAACATTAATAAATTTTGACAAATTATTCGAAATACATTGATTTGTACACGTTAAACTAAACTCAAGTGTTTTGATTTCGACAATATTTCTAAACCGGATAAAATTCATTTAATGTCACGCGATTCAAGAAATGTAACGAATGACGTTAGTTTGATAAGCTCCGTATAGACAAAATCCGGGATTATTCGTCGATAAATGGACAGTATGGTGCAGAAACGAGCAGAAGTAGCAGATGCAGGATCTGTTATTATAATATAAAATAATAAAAGAATTTGATCATCCTTCTTTGTAGATAAAAACATAAATGCTGCTTTCCTTCCTCAACTCAATTCTAGGAATATAATGACGGCGGTTGCTAAAATATCTACGATTGAGTCAAAAAAACGGTTCATTTATAAGAAACATCTCTTCTCAGCATTAACTCACAGGTAGAGCAAAATGGACCTATCTTGGTCTAAGTGCCGGAATTATTAATTATATAATTATTATTAATTCCCCCTATTATAAAATCATCATCATAATGCACTGTATATTGGTTTACTGTACGTAACGATATGCCATGAGTCTGTGACAGTTTGTTAGGATTGGTTCACACTACATAGATCAATTAGTAGCTGACAGATGACGCTATGCGTTTTATATTCGCATTATTTTTGCGACGCAGGGTTTATCTTTATAATGAAGAAGAAAGTATAATAAATTCTCTTATTATTAATTAAGGTGTGGGTAACTTACGTAATTAAATTAAATAATTTAAATAAATTTGAATTTGAATATGTATAGAGATAATTATGTATACATTTAATTGGGCTTTTATTCTCAAAATTAATGAAATTAAATGGCTTGATTTTTTTTTTCTTTTTATCTTTTATAAATAATTAATTTTATTGCTCTCGCACCTCATCGCACATCTCACTTACATCTTCCTCGCGCAATATTATTAAAAGGTGTTTGTTATTAAATTTTTTTCTGGTATAGTTTTAAAAACATAAATTAACTTTCCATTTCATCATTCACTTTTTTAAATAAATATATTTATTGTGTGTATATTTATTTACAATATATTTATAGACAGCCGCATTTGTAATAAATATTAATAGATACTCGTACATGTGAATGAAAATTATACCACATTACATTGAATTAAATTAAATTAAATTAAATTGCTATTAAAAGTAAAATATTTATGATTGTAATAGATTAATTTTTTAGTTACATATTTATATTATGCTCTACAGAAACATAATTAAATATACCGCAATATGGACGCTCTAAACACAATTCCCTTTCAATTTCATTTAATAATACTTGCGGTTTTTCATATTTAATAAACACTGTGCGGTGCATTGATTTCACTTTAATTGTCTTTGATTACCGATTTCTGGTTTATTGATCTGTCGCTGTTTATTTTATCAATGGACCATTATATAATTGTATAAAATAAATGAAGTAACCAATTTAGAATATAGATCTGTAGTCAGGAAGTAAATATCAAAATAATATATTACTTTCCAATTGAAAATAGTATAAAAATTATTTTATTTAATTTATGCATGAGTGCATTTAATTCAATTATTCATATATTATTTTAACATTCTTAAGACGGGCGGAGGCGGGCATTTATTTTAATTTTAGAAAAAGAAATGTATTTTTATATAACTTAAATCAATTGAAAATAACTTAACATATATTGTAATAAAAACCAATCATAATAAAAACCAAGAAGCTCTAGAGTTCAGAATAAATTATTAAATTTGTATGGCCAATTGAAAAGTATAAAAAAACATGTAATTTATGACATTTCTCTAATTTTGATGAGCTATCCAAGAATCGTGATATTTTTCGTTGTCTTCATAATATTGTAACTGTTACTATAGAGCTGATCGATCTGAACAAATGATCGATATGATGGAGTTACATCTGTAGTGCATAGGTGAATACAACAATCGGATTAATAGATCCGAAGCAATTCTCTTTGACTGACACATTAATCACTTTTCCATGCCATGGAGACTTGATTTCCATTCAAACAGTATTTAATCGTAATATACTATAAAAATTCAATCAATTGTTGCAGGAAGCTATCACTTCATGCACTGATATTTTATCAATTTACCAAAATTCATAGTAAACGCTATTCTCGTATATATATGAAACTTATTATGGTTGACCTGTATCAGTTCTAAACATTGAATGACATTCATAATAAATCCCTCATCTATACTGATTGCATGCAATTCACATTTTTTCAACGGTTTTTGAATAGTCTATGTCATTCACACATCAAAATCACTGCTTTTGAATTGTTAAAACCGCTCTCGGTACGTTATCTAAGATAAAGGATGTTCTCCGTAAACCCTCACAAGCTTTCGAATACTTTTTGCAGCAGTTCTCCTTATATAGAATAAGAAAAGTGTAGCTTCTCGCTAAGGCGATACTTTTTTCGTATTAAAAATTCAACATTTTCAGGAACATGGGAGAAGAAATCGTAACTATAATTTATCTTCCATCCCAGCACAATAAATTAATTAATAATTAATAGTTAATATATTTAAAATAAATAGACCTTATTTTAATATCATTAATTTAATTATTATTTGATTGCATTTCAAATCAACATTTGATACATTTTTCTATATGAATTTACCCAAACAAAGTTTTTAATAATATTCTTTTTTGACCAAAGAAGGCCGGCATTTGGAAAAAAATTCATAATAAATTATGACGAAAGGTGGGTTGCTTTGTTAATCTGCCAAACTCATAAACTCATGTCGTTATAGTTGCATCACCAGGAATTTAACATTTGGTACTTAACTCATCGTCATTTTAGATCATGGCGTTGATACTGCATTTCAAGGAGCTACCCTAGTAAGGAATTGTCCGTACTTTGAAAAATGATGAAAATTTCCGTGGAAAAAATTCACATATTTTCTATGGAAAATATATATTGGATTTTGTCCAAAGAATGTCCATAGATTTTCCACTAAATGTAATAGTATTTTATTTAGATCAATTGAAATATTTGGATTTTCAGGGTAATATGTTCAACATATATACACGGTATTGTATTCATAATTTATTTCACCAAGTATCCAAGACAGTGGTTCAAATATTGTAGATTTCACTTATCTAGATATAATCCTCACTCTTTTACTTTATTACTTGCTAAAATACATAGACAATCCATAGATATTTTTATCAAAATCCGTGGATCTCCTCACAAAAAATATGAATAAAAATTTTTTTGGATATTCTGTGGAATAATAACAAAGAAAAATAATTCTAAAGAGAATCCGTAGAAATTATCATCGGAAATATACGGATTATCAAAGGACATTTTTTTAGAAAAATTCATCGACAGGGTTGCATTCATCATATAAAATTTCAGTGGACATCCGTAAGAAATCCATAGATATTTCCTCGGATTGAAACTACTGACTACTACAAATAATGCGGAAATTTTACGGACAAACTACGGACAGTGTTACTAGAGTAATCAGACATATTTCTCTATCCAAATAATTGCGTTTGTTTCAAAGATTTTTCTGCTGCTACGAATCGTTCTGTATATCGCAAATATTGAATCATATTTGATAGAGTATCTTTCTGATTTTTGGGAATTTATAAATGACAATAAATGTGCTAGCGGCTACCGGCATTTCGTATACTGTTCTTAAAAATAGCGTTCACAGTTTGTCATTGCCTCTGACAATTTTTATTTAATAAATCCTTATCTAGTGGACTATTTCCTGATTTGAGGAAACCGTCATTTATAATTTTGCTGTATCAAAGGGATGGTAAATTGTTGATGTTGTGAATTATCATCCGATTGCCAGATTTCCCAGTATTCCAAAAATATTGGCGAGTATAATTTCTGATGTTGTAACATTTATCATATGTCCTCTAAAACATATGGTTTTGTTTGTTGCACATCCACTACAACGAATTTGCTTGATTTTATTTCAAGTTGTTTTAAACAATTCAGTTACCGGTTTGGAATAAATTTTTTTTCTTGGATTGAATTGTATATTGGACTGATCGCATTCGTGTAGTGTTTTATTATGAATGGATGTGTTGTCTATATAATTAGTTTAATGTTATACTTCGGTTGTACCCCATCACATATAGCCATTTAGGACCTATTTTATTTATTTTTTATATTAACGACTTGTCGCTTCCGTTCTAAAAAAAAAAAAAACCAGAAATATAAAATGCATATGACGACGACGTAATGTTTTGTAAATCTGTCAATGATTCGGATTTATTGCAATCGGATGGATCTCAATGCATTCAATGATTATTGTGTCTTGTTTATAAAATGTTTTTAAATGTTAACAAATGTAAGGTTATTATTAATATGTTACTCATAAAAATGTTCCCGCACATGATTTATTCTTACGATTTGGGTGGTTTTATCCAATGGGAAACGTTGACTATCGATCTCTAGGAGCAGTGTTTTCAATGGGATTGTATATAAATTAAATTTTAAATCTCATATTTATTATATTGTAAATAGAGCTAATTCGACGATGGATTTTATATTAAATTGTGTTTGAGTCTCGTGAGCTTATTAACCTATATTAAAATTGTGTTGTTGCATTGTTTTATTCGTTAGTTCGTCTTCTATTCTTGATAATATACTATTGTATCCGGTCGTCTTTTTGCTTGATTGATAAATCTGGGGTAGAATCTGTGCAAACAAAATTTCTAAGATTTGCTCTTAAATAAGTATCTTCCTTGAAGTGATGATGACGATTGTATCAAAGGCCTTAGAGAAATTTAATAGTACAAGGATTAATATGCGCAACGCATAATCCATCCATTGAAAAATGAATATCGCACTGATTATTTTTATAAGAGCTGACGAATTGAAAAACCTCAATAATTAATTGATAGTATGATCAAGTGCTTTACATAATACATTCGAAAGCTTTTGTAAGTGATGGCAATAAAATAATGGATGTCGAAAGTGAACAGAATGATTTTATGATTTTTAAGGAATCGGTATAATCGTTAGATTTTCCAATCAGATGAAAACATTGAGGATATTAGGACTATATATTATATAAGAATCATTCATTGTCTCTGAGGAATGTGCCTATTTTTTTCTAAGAATATCCCTGACGCGTATAAAAATGCGGTCACAAGGTAATCCCAGATATATCCATAGAATGTTGTAGGATATTATTTGACTATCGCAGGGATATTGCGCACATATCCTGAATATTATATCCTACAGACGTCCAGGGGGCGGGTCATCTTTGTGCTATGTGGGAAGTTAAACGCGACTTTTTCGTAATAAATGTATATAGAAATAAATAATTTGTATGTAATTATAAATGTATTTCAGAAATTGTATAATAAATTCATATTTAATAAAGTTACTTAAATTTTATTATTTAACAGGCCAATTGAAAGTCCCCGATCTGACACACAGATGGCAGTGCTAGTATTAAATCCATATGATTTTTGGTTAGTACCAACTTTCAAACAAAATTTTGACAGCAGTTCGACCATTAGTTTGTGAGATATTGCGTTGTGAGTGTAGCTACTTTTGTTATTTGAAAAAAGATGGAAAAAAAAGAATTTCGTGTGCTGATAAAATATTGCTTTTTGAAGGGAAAAAATCCAGTTGAAGTAAAATCTTGGCTTGATGAAGAGTTTCCGGGTTCTGCACCAGGAAAATCAACCATCATTGATTAGTATGCTAAGTTTAAACGTGGTGAAATGAGCACCGAAGACGGTGACGCCCAAAAGAGGCTGTCACCGACGAAAACATCAAAAAAGTTCACAAAATAATTTTGAATGACCGTAAAGTGAAGTTGATCGAGATATTGTGAAGATATCATCTGAACGTGTATATCATATCATTCACGAATATTTGTACATGAGAAAGCTCTGTGATAATGGGTGCCGCGCCAGCTCACAATCGATCAAAAGCAACAATGTGTTAATGATTCTGAGCAGTGTTTGAAGCTGTTCAAACACAATAAACCTGAATTTTTGCGTCGATATGTGACAATGTATAAAACATGGCTCCATCATTTCACTCCGGAGTCCAATCGACAGTCACCTGAGTGGACTGCACACGATGAAGACCTATTTTGAAGCAAAAGACAAATCGTACTACAAAAATGGTATCGAAAAGTTGGAAGATCGCTATAATCGCTGTATCGCCCTCTAAGGCAACTATGTTAAATAATAAAATCAAATTTTGCCAAAAAAAATGTGTTTTACTATGGTAGACGGGGAACTTTTCAATTGGCCTGTTATACATATATTTAAAAGTAGTGCAATTACATTTCAAAATTTATGTTACACAGCCAATATATTTGTTATGTGTTACCATAAAATATATATTTATAAATTTTTTAAACAATTTACACATCCAATAAATAAAACTTGTATACACGTAAAATTATATATATATTGTAGCTTAAATTGTGTTTATTTTAACATCATCATTACCGTACCGTCACAAAGATGTATTATATGTAATTATTGTCATCATAATTATAAATATATATTCATTAAAGTAAAATATATTACAAATCAGATAAAATCTGTTGCAATAATCTGAAGAGACTCAACACACACACAGTTACTTTAACAAAAAAACTTGTTAGATATACTTTTTATTTCTTCTAATTTTTTCGCATTGTATTTAGAATTTATGTAACGCATTTTTAATTTATTATACAACATTCATTTTAAAATATGTTAAAGACGGAGTAGTCATTAAATATTTTCTTGATACTTGTTTTAAATTGCTTTTATTTATTTATTTTTTACCAGAAAGTTATTAAATAACTTTATATATATTTTTTTTAATAGTAAAATTGCATGCATTTTCAAATGACAGTAACTATAACTTCTATATATTTATTTATAAACTTATATGGTCGATATAAAAGTGTATAAAAAGTCACATGTTATCTCATATATGAATTCTACGAGTACATTTTATTTTGTATTTATATATAAATAATATTCTATATAATATCAACAACATTTAAACTATGTTAAAAGTGAAAGGAAATTGCAAGTGGAATATAATTATTATCTTTAATAGAAAAAAAAACAGTATTTTATTGCATATATTATTTATTTGCGAATATTACAAAATGATAATTTTCATCTTTATATATACGTTTAGAAATACATTCGATTGGCAAATACAAATACATAATAAAAAAAATATCTTAAGCGACCGCAAATGTATAAGAAAAAAAAATCTCCAAATAATTTATACCAAAAAAATACGGTTTTGATTATTAAATTGTAATTACATTAACTAAAAAAGGAAAAACCCACAAAAAAACTTATATACTTTATTTTTTTACTTGAAATCATCCTTTCTTATAAACAACGTAATCGATTGTTTTTGGGCTACTCTAAATATTTAATTTAATTTTATTGGAAATATGCTTATATAAAAGTGGTGGATTATTCAAAGTACGCTCTATCGCAGTAACCGCACAACCTTCGCCCTTATCTTTCAGGCAATTTAAAGATTCCTGCTGTCTGAATAAGAAGTCGTCGTCTTTTGAAGCGATCCATTCGTCAAGTTTTTTTTTGTTATTTTCAGATAAAAATAGTATTAAATATTAATATTAAATATTAAAATAGATTGAAAGCAGTTTCGTTTGTTGATTCTGGATTCTGGATTCTCGAGTGAAATTGTCTATCCATGTTTCATCCATTGTGATGTATCGACGCTAAAACTCAGTCTGTTTCCACCTTAAATAACATGTACAAACATCGTTCTGAATCATCAATTCGTTGTTGTTGCGGTTCTGGTGTTTTCAAACGACGTGAAAACACAGACTTTTGATAACTTCTGTGTGTCAGCTTTCTCTTGTAATTTCACTTTGCCAATCGCAAATGACTCATGATGATTTTCGGGGTTTTTTGTATGTTTTCAGGATTAATGAGTCTTCATTTGAACGTGCAGAACGTTCAGTATCATCGGTGTCCGTACGACTACGTTTAAAATCAGCCGACCAACGATTGATGGTTATTGTTGAGCCATTGCTCTGCTTGAACGGTGTTTTTTTTCCCATTAAAATGTAATGATAAATCAACTGCTTGGACACGTATTACGCATGGAGGACGAGCGTTTACCGAAAAAACTGTGAATGGTAATCCAGAAGGTAGAAGGAGTGCCGGAAGACCTAAGGCAATATGGCTATATGCAGTAAACTGTGATATAAAGATCCTTAAAATTCGGGATTGGAAGACATTGACTGCGGATAGGTCAGGATACCATCGTCCAACCATTAATCTGAACAATAATTTTTTCTAAAGTTACTTATTTGCTTATTTGTCAGGTCTAACAACCCAAGCAGGTTTTATTTGACTCCGAAACATTTCGCCATTGCTGGCAATGTATTGATTTCCAGCAGTCAACGTCCATAGAACATAATCAATCCACCTCATGCTTTTTGCCTTCATAAACCTCGTTTCCACTCTATGTCTCTGCCGTATATTCGCTTTACTAATTAATTCTTTAACATGTACAGCATTTCGTGATATGCCAGATTTTTAATGACATGTCCATTACCGAATATGACGATTATTTTCTTGTTTTTTTGGTTTAAAATCAATTTAATGAAGTCGGAGTTTTATGTTGAACTGTTGATTATAGAAATTTTTGCGAAATTCTTATTTTAATTAACTCTTCCAGATCATTCGACTCATTGTCAGAATTGACCCCAAGTACTTGAATGGCTATGTTCATTACTTCAAAGTTGTATTTATCCATTGGTGGTGGTGATGTTTTGTTCGATGCAACAAATGTTAGATACAGCGGTAGATTTGTATGGGAATGGTTAGAAGAAGGTCGAGTCGAATCAATGGCCATCTAATTACTTATTTCGAAAATATTATATACAAACGCTGCAGACGTCAGACAGAAAAACATTCTGCTGATAGAAAAGTGAGGGTAATAAGAAATGTGTTCTAAATATGATAAAGACCTTAAAAATAAGCATTGTTTTTCAGCAATCTGCAAATTTTATTATTCCAACTAACCCATTCTCCATCTGCTAAATGTACAAACAAATCACAAAATTTATATGAATACGCACTTTCTTATAACAAACGATTAATTTAATGTTTTGTATGTTACATATTTATTATACGTAAATACATTAATTAAACAGTTGATAAATGTTACCGGTTTGTTAAATGGATTACATCATAAAAGACATATAATTTCTATAAAATGATTGAGAAAATTTATTTTGATGGGTATTTCAATTGTATTGTTTTGGATATGTATTTCTATATTCATTAAACTGAACCGATTTATTATGGAATTTGAAGAACAATAAGTATTTTTTTAACATTATATTTATTTACACACGGAAGCTGTAAGCAAAATACATTTATGGTATGCAGAAATAGTAAATTATATAAAGTCGGAAATTTCAAATACATATATTGTACTACATGTACCAGGTTTATGCATATGAAATTGTAATTCGGACATAGATGGTTATAGTTATTGTGAATCAGTTAGACTCATAGTTTTTTTCTTTTTATCGTTATTTTTACGTATTTTTCCTAAAGAAAAATGCATATGAAGTTTATCAAATTCTTGTTTTAAAACAATGCTCTATCGCTAAGACAATGCTTGGTGAGTGGGGAGTCAATGATTCAAAAACGATAATTTTGTGGCGTAACATGAAGATTGTAGCAGACCACGGAAAAAGTTTGAAGACTTGGTTGCTTCCGATTACCGTATTTTATTTTCATCGATGGGGCGGACACGCTCTTTAAAAACAGCACTTCAAAACACCTGAAGAACTGGAAAATTGGACCTGTGCAGATTTTCATCAAAAGAGGAATCGTTTTTTTGGCGTAGCATAATGTTATGAAAAACGTATAATATTCTAATTAAAATCAATAAATTATTTGCAAATATATAATTTTAAAAATATAAAATATATCGCGTCACGTCATTCCGGCACATTCCAACCCATATATAAAGATATGAACACGCACGCATATTCTTCTTATATTTATAATAATAATAATAATAATAATAATAATAATAATAATAATACCCTACTCTGATCAAAAATAACCCGAAAATCATATAATGAAAATTGTTTTTTTTTTATTCTTACATAGGCACCAGTTTCAATACTCACCAAATTTTCACAGCTTGACAACAAGTTTAATGGGATTATACAATATGTTTTAAAAATTATTGTAATAGAATTTTTTCTTAAACCTGCGCTCCCAAGTTTTACTAAAATCGGAGAATTACGGAGAGTTCATTGTTAGTTTTTGTTTTGACATTAGTCATCAAACATTATCAGTTGTGTAAACAAAGCTTGTAGACGAGCCATACGATTTACAGAAGCAGTACTGTTACCAAACGTGTGTATAAGTGGCAATCTTATGTGCAAAAAATCATGGTTAGGTCCATAAAAATAATAAATATTACTGATAAAACGGAATATCACAAGATAGAGAGACATGAGCCACAAATTTTTAAAATCCAAATTAACTGCTGTATGTATGGAAACGAAAATTAAGAATGGCTGAATTACTATAAACTTTGACTTGCCGCATTAAAACGTAAATAAAAGGATGTATACATTTTGCAAATGTTCAGTTTGAGTTCAACGGCTTGCGTGGTTGAATAAAACGTTGTTCGCAATATTTTTCTTCACTTGGAGAGCTTTCTTTCAAGAATGCAAAGTTAAGCAATAAAATGAATACAATCGCTCAGGTTATTTTTTGATCAGAGTAATACATTCATTTCATCTTATTTATACATTTTATATACTCGTACACGAAATAAATTACACTCAAATTTGAAGATGCTTATAATCATTTGCTAATGCAAAAGTCATTTATATTTTTATTGTAAACAAATAAATAAAAGAAAGTAAAAATTCGGTTTATTTAAATTTTTTTCTTTTTGGTTATCTCAATAAAAATAAATAATGAAAGTTAAAATTTATTTTGTTTTCTTTAAATATTCACAAATATTATTTTTTGTGAAAAAAAAATATTTATTTATTTATGACATCAACATAAAACTTATAAATTATTAAAAAATATTTCATTTTTAGAGGAAATTACTTTAACTTTTCGTATATTATTATAATTTATTTAACAATAATTTGAATATCACGCGAAAGATAAAAGATTGGATAAAAATCAATCAGAAGCATATCGATTATTTAAAAATAAGATTTATTAGAGTTTTAAATTTATGAAATCTTAAATAAAAAATGTATTGTTTATTTTAATTGATTTTCAAACATTATTTTTTTTATCACACAGATACCATTACAACGTCGCCAATTAACACCAAATCAACAATCACATGTATTTAACGATGTACAACAACACCGATTTTCATTGAATCAAAATCAATTATTTGATCAACAACAACACCAGAAAAATTTCGGTGATAAATTACGTTCAAATGTTTATGTGGAACCATCGATACAAATTCAAGTTCCATCACAAACAACAATCATAAACAATCAAAGATCACAATCTCAACAAATACGATTCCCAGAACAACATCACACACAAACAAATTTTGTACCAAATTTTGCACCACAACAGCAGCAACAACAACAACGTAACATTCCAGTTCCATCAAGTTTTCGTAATCAATTGCCCGCCCAGCAACAACCAATAAATAATCGAATTCAACAATTTCAATCAATTCAACAACCACAAACGATACATCAACGTTCTGTGCAAAATCAACAATCATTTCAACATGCACAAGGTTCATTTGAACCATCGGTAAGATTTCCATCGACGACATCCGAAACTTTTCTGGCCCAACAACAACAACAAAGTTCACAAAATATTCCGCCGTGGTTACATAATAATTTTAATAATCCAAATAATTTCAATGTAAATACACAGCAATTTCAACAACAACAACAACAACAACAACCTATTCGGCCATCACAACCAATTCCAAATGATTTCATTCAATCACAAGCACAACAACAATTTACATCAGATTTTGTAAATCAACAGAATCAACAACAACAACAACAACAACTACCGACCCAACAAACACCATTCCGAAATGCCAAAGAAGAGGAACAACATATTAAAGAACTATTAGAAAAACAAAAACTTATTCAAAAACATGAACAATTTGTGCAAAAACAATATCAAAAACAACAAAGTAAAGTCAAACAATTACATGATGAATTTTTGGAACAACAACGTCGTATTAAAGATGAAAGTATTACGAATAGAGATTTTCAAAGATCGTATTCACAAGATATAACACGTAGCCGTGGCCTTTTCCCGAATGAACAACTTGATTTTGAACGTGCCGTTATAGCTTATCAAAAAGAACATCCAACACCACCACCAACGACAACAACAACAACGGAAGCGATTACAACCACCGAAGAAACATCTATACAACAAGATTTGGATAACAATGGCGAACTAACAGAAGAATTAGAAAATCTATTACGCAATAATCGTCAACAATTATTAAGACAATTACAAGATGATGAAGAAATTGTCAGCGAAAGAGTAAAACCAGTGCGAACAAAAGCAAAAGTAAAATCAACTAAAGCACTTGGCCGAGATGATTTATTAAAACAATTAAAACTTGCACTAGCCGAAGGTCCACAAGATCTTGGTAATAAAAATTATTCATCAATGGACATTGTATTACCGGACGGACAAAAGGTTCAAGTTATTCGAACAACTGATCCAGATCTTATTAAAAATTCACAAGGTGGTGACAGTGCAACAATTTTAACCCAACAATTAATTGCAAATAATAAACCATCAACTACGAACACACAACAACAACCACAATTTAACTATGATGAATTGACAAACGGTGGAATATTACCGCCTGGATCCGATTTTGAAGTAATTAAACAAACGTCAGATGGTAAATTGCAATCAATCAAAGATTTACCCAGTCAAAAGAAGGTAACATTTGTATATTTAGAAGAACAAGACGATGGTTCGTATAAGGTGCAAGGTGTAAAAGGAAATGGTGATAAAGAGGCCAAAACTAAAGGTACTGAAGTTGATAGCATTATTGATAGAATAAAAAATGGTGAAATACAATTGCCACCATCAAATAAACGTTCAATTTTACCATCAAGTACACCACCATCATTAAATCATTTACAATCCGATGAACGATCATCAAATCAAAAATATTCATCAAATTTTGAGAATCAACAGGTGCCATCAAGTACATTATCAGTTTTACCATTAAGTAGTAGTAGTAGTAGTAGTAGCAGTAGTAGTACGAGTACCGAATCCAATGTTATACAAACAACAAAATATTTTACAACACGGAATCGATCACCGCCAACACAAAGACGAACAACAACCACACCGGCCACAACGGCTTCACCACATTTCCAATTCAGAAATTCTCTATCTCCGTATTCTACACTTGCAACGACAACGACAACATCAACAACAACAACCACAACACCAAGACCCATAACAAAAGATTCAATTCGTTTAACACCAAATTCAAATAAATATTTCCAAAGTAGTGGTATTAAATCATCATCGACTGCACCTATTTATCAATCAAATTATGAAACATCAACGGCAGCATCATCAACGGTATCCGAAGCAACATATTTACATGGAACACCAATTCGTGAATTAGTTCCACCCATATTTAATACAATACGTAGCAATGTCGTTCAATCGTCAAATGGAATTTCGTCAACACCCGCATCAATATCACAATTAAATTCATTAATTAAACCACCGGCACAAAATAATCCCAATGAATTGATAACAATTTTAAAATCAAATGGTTTACATGCGATGGCAAAATATTTAAAACAATCTGGATTAGATTCAATTTTAAATGAAACTGGTCCATACACAATTTTTGTGCCCACAGACAAAGCATTTAAAAGTTTATTAGTACAGCTTGGCGGACCCGAACGTGCTGAAGAGAAATTTAAAGCAAATCCAAGATTGTTGAGTGGTGTATGTATATTTTTAATTAATTGTAATATTCCAAATATAAAATTTATATAAATTTTATAATTTTCTTTATAATTTAGCTTCTCTTGCATCACGTAATTCCCGGTTCATTTTTGATAACTTCACTTCAAGATGAAATGACAGGTGTATCATTGGCTGGAACACAATTACGTGTTAATCAATATCATATGGATGATGTTGAATGGAATGATGTTATTGTGAGTATTGTATATCGACAAAGAACCAATATCGCACAGTATATTGAATATAAATTTGTTTACTTAAATTACAGATAACAACTATTAATGGTGCTATGATTGTATCCGATAGACAAGATGTACATATTCCACAGGGCATTGCACATGCAATAGATCGTGTAATGTTCCCTCTTCCTGTTGGTGATCTGTTGCAAACACTACAATCGGACAGAGAAAGACGGTTTACCCAATTTTTAAGAGCCCTTTATGCATCTGGATTATCCGATCTTTTACAAAATAAAGGTATGTACAACATTATATTGGATGAATGCATAACTTCGTGCCCGATCTTCATAGAATGTATAGAAACTCCACGATACAAAGCCATTCTGTTTGTTGGAATAGGTGACAGATTAATATGTCGATTTAGCATCGAACATTGTTTTTCAATTTTCATTTGTTTTTATTCAAAATGAAGTGCATTTTCATCATATTATTTTCGACGATTCTCGCATGGAGCAGTAAGTGTTCAAGCTGTGCAGAAAAACAATCAGCCCGTTTATATAAATTGTACTCCTGCTCTCCAAACACTAAAATGGTTTGGTAGTCTTCGATATGATGATTTCAATGTCAATGATCCACCTGTTGGCAGACCTTCAAGTATTGATGATGATATTGTGAGCGCTCTGGTGAAAGATAATACAGACATGACAACTAGAAAGATTGCTGAGTGTTTAAACATTATTCAATCTTATTTTGCCATATATAGAAGGATTCACTTCCAATACGCGCAGTTTTGAATACTTAATTTAAATCGAGGTGAAGTAAATAATTTAAATGTATTTATTCAAATTTCTGTGAATATTCAGCGACCATCGTTGAGTTTAATCATCTTCAGCTTCAAACAAATTACCATTGGTGATCACTACTGGATTATCAATGATAATTGGTCAACTTATTCAAAAGTTTATATAAACCATCATTCTGAAGAGATTCAGTCGCTCTTTCTGCAACAGTTGCAATCAATCGCATATATTCATTCATGGTACATATATGCAATAGCTGTTGATAGAATGCTCCATTCATCAATAAATTGATTTATCAGAGCATATACTAAAAGGAATGTGTTATTTCTGATTCTGCCAGATATCGGAAGCCATTCACTTAAACCGCGTATGGGCCTAAATTATATTAATAACAACCAACCTAGTAATCCCCATTTTCATATGGAAGTTTGCATGACAAAATCATATTACAAAAACTGAATTGAAATGGAACATTTAGTAACATCCATCATACTCTCTATAGCAGACTATCATCAATACCGATCTGTGCAGAATAGTTTGAACGGCAAAAACATCAAATCAGAGTGAAAGACGTTGAAAACTACCTCACCAACTTCACTGAAGGAAAACCATGGTCATTCTATTTATCTAAAATCAATTTAATTAGTAGAACGTTGGGAATATGTAACAGAAAATGATGGAGATTATGTAATTGATTAATAAAACAAATACCACCAATAGATTTTGTATTGATTTCAAATCAGACACGAAGTTATGCATTTATTCAATATATAATTATAAGATCTCAATATTTTGTTTCTATTCGGAAATTTTGAAAAACAACAACCCCCACTTAAAATAAATAGTATTTTAACTATAAATAAATAAAAACGTCTAATTTATCATTTAGATTCATCAGCAACAACATATACATTGTTTGCTCCAATTGATGCAGCATTTGTCAATTTAACAGAATCAGATTTAAATGTAATGGTTAGCGATAAAGAAGCATCACAAAAATTTGTTATGAAATTTATAACACCAAATACATTATTTTCGGCTGGTATGCGATATTATCAAATACGAGATTCGTTATCAGCCGGACACTCGATAACCTTACAAAAAACAACTACAGGTAAAAATTTTTCATATCGGAAATTTGAAATAATTTTATTTAATTGAATTTTTTATAAAAAATATTTTACAGGTAAAATTAAAGTAAATGATGCTCAAATAATAACATCAAATATTCCATCAACAAATGGTGTCATTCATGCAATTGATAGTTTATTATAAAATAAGTGTTGATTTTATGTTATAGTTAAGAATTTTAATGAAAAAATGAAAATGTAAATAAAATACATTTTGGTAGGAAAAAAAAAAAAAACCGAAAAATAATCCATAAACACAAAATATACTCTAATTATAATATTTATAAATTATAATTAATTTAATTAAATTATTACACTCACACATATTCATTCATAAATATTCATTACGAAAAATATATTATAATATAACGCACATCATTACAACAACAAAAAATTTATGTACTTTATCACAAACTGCCGTAATTAAATAATTAAATATAACCGTTAGACAGAAATTCAATTTCTAATAATTATTTAGAGGTTTTGTAAATTTCTTCTTATCCATAGTATTACATTTTATTTAAAAGTATTAATTCATTATTACTTTCGATAGATTGTAAAATAGGTGCTAACGATAGAAGACAATTTTCTATAACAATTCAATTTGAATTTCTGTCTAACTTTAGTTTATATATAAAAATGTAAAATAAAATAATAATCGTATCCGAAAAATTCTATGTTTTTTTTAATACATTCAAGAGTATGGTGTAAATCATTGGTAACATTGAAATCAATGCCATCTATTAGTCTATAGTTTAAATTATAATTATATATGGAATTGATTATTTTGTGTTGTATTTTTATTATTTCTAATTAATACAATTAAAATTATTATGGGCGCTATTATACGTAAACAATTTAAATATTATATATAACGAGTAAATGTTATAATTAAGAAAATTAAATAATATTTAATATAAATACAAATATGATATATAGAGAAAATAATAAAATAATTTAAAATTGTTTTAAATAATAATTTTAAAATGAAATATTTAAAATTAGATAATAATAATAATAATAATTTATAACAATTTAATAAGTTGTGTACAGTTTTAAATTAATATATATAAATTTTTGTTATAAAAATGTGGGTTTTCTTTTACCATTAACCTTTTTACAAAAACATATTCTAAAGTATTAAAACATATTTTCTAAAGTGTTATATTATCTTTAATAAATATATATATAAAGTGTTTGACTTAGTTTTGAGTGTTGATAGATTAGCGGGGGTATCTGAATTAGCTATAGTGTACATCGAATTATACCTTAACACAACGCATTGCCATATCTGTGATTCGTCGTGGAAATGTAATCACCATTTTTGAAACAATTGATAATTGCGGCGATACAAAATGTGGTGCGGTTTACACAATAGCCAATTCAAATAGTTACCAATAGCTACTTATGCGTTATCAGTTCTGGTGGCTATACAATTTTGAACCTTTACCACACAACCATAAGATCAATTCAAATGTGTACATTCAACAATTGAACAAAATTAACAATACAATTAAAAAAAAAACCAATCAGTATTGGCAAATCGAAAACAAGTGTCCCAGGTCAAACACATTGTGGTCACTCTGCAAGAATTATTCAAACTACACGTTGAATAGCTATGACGTGTTGTCAAATTCACCTAGTTCGGATCTTACATCATCATAAATTACCATCTATTTCGTTCTTCATCAGAACTTCTTGCATGTTAAGTTTGTTATATAAATGTTTATCGTTATAGTTAATGATTTTTTTTTCTCCCAATAAAAAGGATTGTAATGTGCGTGTGTGTGTGTATAGGTAAAGTAAAATTTAAAAAAAAGTAAATAAAAAAAACCCTATAAAAAATACAAAAAAACAATTGAATAGAAAAAAAAACAATAACATTTTAATAAATAAAAATTAAATTTAAAAAAACCATAAAATATAATCAAACCTTTGTAAATGTATGTGGGCTATATAAGTGTGTGTTTGGAAAAGTGTGTGCGAAGCCATCGCCATTGATGGTATTGTCCATTGATCCATCACGCATTAGCAAAAAATCGTTCTTCTTCAACACAAAAAACGACAACGCGACGACGCGATGTGATATATTTTACGATGAATTTAAAAACGAACACCGAATTTTTGTGATTGCAAATTGTAATTGTATTAATAAATAAAAAGAAAATAAGAAATAATAAAAATTTTGTATGCATGTGCTATACGTGTGTGTGTGTAAAAGTGTGTGCGTTGATGATATTGTCCATTGATCCATCACGCATTAGCAAAAAATCGTTCTTCTTCAACACAAAAAACGACGACACGACGACGCGATGTGATATATTTTACGATGAATTTAAGAACGAACACCGAATTTTTGTAATTGCAAATTGTAAAGAAGAAACAAAAATTAAATAATTTTATTTTTTATAATATTTTAATACAATTTTACGTAAAATAAAAGAAAAAACACTTAATTTTAACAATAAATTAAATAGTTTTCTATAGAAATGATTAAAACAAACACAAATATTTACTTTTTATATAATTTAATGTAATTTTATAATTATAAAATACAATATAAAAAAATAGAACGCGAACAAAAATATAAATTAAAAACATGCGACCGTTCCGTACAACTAATTTTTCTAAACTGAACTGTTCTTTCTAAAATTTCAACCCACTCAACAATTTTTTTATATGCTTTTATTTCGAATACCTGGACAAAATAGAGTGAAATGTCTGGATAAAGTCTGAACACATATACAGATACAGTGCCATGTTGCATGATGTTAGTTATACTGTACGCATGTACTTAATTTTAATTGGTGTTTTGTTAATTAATTATGGGAACAATGAAAAATATTCTATTGAAATTTATGTTAAATAATAAAACAAACCTAAATTTATTAAAAATATTTGTGTAAAATTATCAAAATAATGTAGCAGTTGTCGGCATACAAGCATTTAACATAATTTTAATGGCAATAATTATTACTGGAAAATGCTATTAAACATTAGATAGATCATTTTTAATTTATTATATCGAACTATTTTTATTTAATAATTTATTTGTAACATTCCCATTTTGACTGGATTCATTTTGTGGCTGGCTTCAAATTGTGTATGCAACCTTTTTTTGAGTATAGGCCCACAAGCGTCTTGATGCCATACACATCTTAGATAAACATATGGAGCAAACATTTCCCAAATAAAATATGGTTTGAACACATTTTGTTTTTCATAGCTTAATCATTCTCACCATGCGATTTCCATTAAATGTTGCAGATGCACATCATTTTAAATTATCTATCGAATGATGTTCATCTTGGCTAAACAAATGGGGCAAACATTTCCCATACAAAATATGGACTGGCGCTTTGTCCACATAGAATTTATATTCAATGTTTCAGATAATTATTGTCAATTCTGGTCGCTTGTCTTGAATGTAATGTCAATTTGGTTATAGTTTTTGCATGTTGTATTCTTCTGAATGAATCGTTTAATTGCGTATGGTAAAAGGTCCAAATAGAGATTGCCTTTGTAATCCCACTAAAACTGATAACAGAGCCTTCGTTTGATGAATATTTTTTTTAAATCTTGCTTATCAATATGGTCCTTTTCGATTTATAATTTGTTGTTACTGACTTACTTACCGCATGACCCAGGTGTGTAGTTTTAGTCTACTGCCTATGGTATTCCGGTTCTTCTTCTTCCTTCTGGATTACGGCATTTAACTGTTTATTTGGCACACGTTCCTCTTCCATAAGTGTGATACGTGCTCCAGCCATCTTAGTGTATTTGAATTATTGTATACAAACCAGTTTTCATCAGCAGCTATCAATTGTTTTAAAAATCAACCAATTTCGTTATACATTTCATAAGCAAATCGCAGATTTAACATCGATGGGTTAAGTGCGATGGGTTAAGTGCGATGGGTTAAGTGAACGTGATACGTTCAGATTCTCTACAATCTCAAGTGTTGTGCATTGACGACGGCCTGAACGTTGTTCGTATTTGAGAGTGGAAAAGCACCAGAATAAAATTTGGCACACCAATTGTTGGTTGAGCTTCATCAAATCATTTTAAAAAAATAATTATAAAATAATAAAAACGTAAACTTTCATCTAATGAAATATCGAATTAAAAATTTTCAATATCGTTTTACGCGCAACCTTGCATTGGTATGATTTTTTGATCGAATTTGAAATACGAAATAGAGTGCGCCTGCGGGTATGCGTCCTGTATTTGTGAGTTCACCCTAATCATATGTATCGGTTTTCCAATGGAAAACAAACTCATATATAGATGACAACAGACGCATGCCTTGAGGTGCGAAGTCACCACAAATATAAAATTCGGGACAATTGATTTCGATCAATATTTTAATTTAACATAAAGGCGTGACTTTGTTAGAAGAAAGTGCGCGATCGAGAAAGTGTGTGAGCAGGTATTGTCGTCGTCGTTGCATTCATTGGTATAATTATATTTTGAAAATTTAAAATTATAATAATATTTATATTAAAATCAATAAAATATACTAACAATAATTATAAGTAACTTTAATATTTAATACTTAACCATTTTAAATAACATAATATAATACATCATACAATATTAGATAACATAACTAATAATTAATAATTATATAATTAAATATAATTATAATAATAATTATAATAATAATAATAATAATAATAATAATGCGTTTAAGCTAAAAAAAATAATAATAATACAAAATGTACAACATTACGCAAATAATAATTGTTTTAATTAAAATTTAAAATTTCATTTTACATTATTTTTATTTAATTAATTTTAATTTAATAATTAATTAAATATTATAGTTTACTGCTTACAACACAATAAAATAGGATGCGCGCGCATTTATTATATAATATTGGTTCGAGTAGTACTGCACAATTAATTTTATATGAAATTATGAATAGTACAGTTATTTAAGTAAGGATCTATTAATGGGTGTGTGTCGTGTGTGTGGGTGTGTGTGGGTGTGTGTGTGTGTGTATAATTCAATTCAAGGATAATTATAAAATAATGTAACTGTAAATATAATGTATTATTTTTTTTTCTATTAATAATTATTTTATGGTTGTATTTCTTCAACAAACTCTAAATATCTCTTATATTGATTTCTATAATAATGTGGGGAATAATGTGTGTGGGTGTGTGCATTTTATATGATCGAAGTAAATTCTTGTCTACTAGTCTCTAAATGAGAGCTATATATAAATCAATTTAAATGTATATGTAAAATTTAATATATTTTAATTATTTTATTAATTTATTAAGTGTTTTTTTTTTAATTTATTACCAAAACAAACCCTTTCATACCCGAGTTATTCCAAGAAAAGCTACATTTTTCTGGTGGTTCAATTATGGGGTAAAGAAAATTATAATTTCCTTTGGTTCCATCACGATCTGTTTGACTGTTCGTTTGTGTAATAAATTGTTGTTTATGAAAACAACATCGATCACCGAGTGTATAAGAAAATTTCCACTTGTTGCATAAAATATGATTTTAATTTTTATTCAAATGAAAATGAACAGATCCGTTACTTTTTAAGTTGAAAATACAAATTCACAGCAAATTTTTCCCAAATGAGTGTATTCAATTTTGTAGAATTTACAATGAGATTGTGCTGCTAAATATTGGAGGAAATTGCCTTACGGACTTAGTGCTAAAGTTGAAAAACGATAAAACATCCTTTAAAAACATCAAAAAAAAAAGATATTTTAGTGGGAAATAACGTGTTCTGGTTCGCGAACAACATGGACATGAAAGGGTAAACTGTGGCAGATGGGAATATATGCACAGTGATGACAAATAAAAGTATTTGTAAATGCTTAAAAATAAATATGGTTCAGGGTATTCAATTTGCTTAAATTATATTGCTCTCTCTTTAATGATTTGGCATCGCCTTAACTAAATTATTGAATATTTCCAAACAATTACTTTACTTTTTGAACATTTTGTGACACATATACCAAATATGCTCGGTAGGATTTATATCTCGGTCGATTGCCGCCGCAGTGGACTTTCCAAATACTTTCTTGTATTATACAATAATCATTGACAATAACAAAATCGTCTGCCTAGTATACAATCCTTTAGGTTTATAGGATCATATTATTTTGTTGGAATACTAATAATCGCAAAATTTCAAAATATTAATACCCCGTACATGTATTAATCCATAATACCAACGGTTGGTATTTAGGCGTAAGCCACAATATTAGATAAAAATTGAATTTTCACCAATTTATGAATTTTATTTTATTTAATTTGCTACGTAGATGATTAGTTCCTTCTGAAATTCCAAATAATCGATACTAAGGATCGAATTCCAACAAAGTTTCTGGCGTCTGATCCGTTCTCAGAATAAATTTTTCAGAAGTTCAGTGGGCCCTATAGTTATATAATCCAATTATACATCAGTACACAAAATTTGATAAAAATTAAATAATATAATTGGTCAAATTTCTAAATTTGATCGCAGCTGTTCCAAGAAAATGGAATACATTTTCGATAAATATCTTTATAATTTTAATTATATTAATTCAATATTCTTTTCCATCCAACGATCCCGAGTATGCAGAACTATTAACAATTTCAAAATTATATTCTCCAACATTAACAGTTTGACTTCGAATTTGTGATGCATTCGTTGCCACCATATATTTTGTTTTGTCTGCATTCACATTGAGACTCAAAACGAATGCCTCATGGTTTAACGATACGAAAGCATCCTTAACAGCATCACCATATTTCAACCCATTATGTCTATATCAACCACTAGTTGTCTCAATTTTGTAACATTTTTATCAATATTTAAACCCATTACTGCCTTCTTCAGAGTAATATTAAAAAGTTATGTTACAATCCAATGTGTCACCTTTTTTGTACAATGTACAGATAACATACCATCCATCCACTCATCTTGTACATGTTCATTATTCCAAATCTTTACAATTATCCCGTGCAGTTGATACAATATAATTCATTTCCAACATGTTTAAAGAGCTCGCACCTGCTAAGTGTTCAGTTATCCAGGTGAATTATTATTCTTTACTTCGTTTATTGATGGTTCAACAGAGCATTTTGAAATTGCACATTTTCCACACAGTATTTACTGGTGCGTGATTACATTTAATCAATTCTTGGCCCATCTTTCGAAACACCTTTACTCTTGGCCCCATAATCTGTCCATTTATGTTATTGCAACTTAACGTAACCGCAAATCTCAAAGGACATCTGTATATCAAATTTTTCATTTATTTTTAAGCATATAACGAATCCTTTTTATTTTTTTGCGTTACTGCGTAAATATCTGAATCTTAAAATTATTAATTAATATCCGCATTTTTGGAATATTAAATTAAATTAATTAAATTGTTTTTTCTATATTATATCGCGCATAAGTGTGTGTGGCTGTGGGTGTGTGATTATGTGTGTGTGTGTGTGTGTGATTATGTGTGGGTGTGCGTGCATATAAATTTATTAATTTTATAAACTTATATAATTTCATATAAATAAATTGATTTATTTAATTAATTTTAATTATTCATATTATTAAAAATGTTTTATTTTTAATTTTTAAGTTTTAATTTAATTTAATGTTATTTTATTTATTTATTTTAATTTTTTCAATAATAAAATTGCACACAAAAAGCTCGGCTTTTGAATAAGTATAGCTTAAGTATTTATAATTATAAGTTAAATTTTTTTATTTTTATCATCAATTTATGTTTCTCCATCTCAAAAATTAAGTATATCTTTTTATTTAACAATATTTTATTAAATAAATTGTGGTGATAATTAAAAGGAGATCACATTAAATTAATGGTTTTTAATTTATTAATTTTTTATGTTTAATGTTTTGTAATAAAATATATAGAAAATGAAATATTAAGTACAACTGCCCATATTTGGAAGGCATTAAGTTTCATTTTTGAAAATAATTAAATTTAATATTTGTATATAATTTTTTGTTTAATTTATATAAATTAATTTATATTTAATTAAAATAATTAAAAATGTATAGATAAATATGGAATTTTTTTTTCTTATTTAAATTAGATATGTTTTGCGTGTGTGTGTGTGTGTGTGTGTGTTAATTAATTAATTGAAATTAAAATACAATCGAAAATTATTCGGTTGTTATTGCTGTTGCTATTTTTTCGTCATTCCAATTTTTAAAATTTATGTTAATTAACAATTTTCAATTAAAAATAATTCAAATAAATACAATTTAAATTAAACATAATCATCTTATTTAATATATTAATATTATTATTAATCTTTCATATAATAAAGGCACTCAAACATAATTCATTTCATTTTTTTTACACATCGCTTCAAACATGCAACAGTTAGTTATCAGTTGCTGATATGGTGGCTGAGGGATTGGAATTATGTAAGGCAATTTACGACTATCACTTTTTCTGAAATTTTAACATAAATTCTACATACAAAATATGTCGTAGCGTTACCAAAAGTGATGGTGATGGGCGTAAATAGTCTTACATAATTTCATCTGAGGACTTTTAATTTCATTAGCTGCTACGATTTTTAACATTTAATGTATTATTGTACTTAATTTCAAAAAACTTAGCAGCTTTTGGTTTGAATGCAAAAGTAAGGTCCGTTTTACATGTTTTATTACTTACATGCCCAATGTTATTCTATATTGATTTTGATTATTTTGACAATATTTGGTTTATCGTACAACTTATCTATTTCGAAATTATATCTTCACTTTCAATCAGTATGTATACTATAACGAAACCAAATATGCCACAGAGTATCTGTCGTTTAAAAATCCAAAATAATTATTCCTAATTCTATGTTATGCACCATATGCCGCCGCGATACATACGTTAATATCGAATGAACTAATGTTTTATGCACCATCTTGCACTTTAGATCTCGTCGTTGTAATGTTTTCGATTGGAATTGTTTTATCAAGTAAGTAAGTATATAATATATAAAAATGGTAACTTCATTCAAAGTATACTCCATATCGCAGAAGTGATCCATTGGTTAAACCAATTTGTGATACTTTCATATCAGTGTGTATCGTAGTAAGTCTTGAAAGGCTGACTGCATCGAACGGAATAAGTAGTCGGTGCAATTGAATACGACGAGTTGCATTTGCATTGTCAAGTCGGAAAAATTAATTTGTTGTGTCGATTAACCCATTCTGGTAAATTTTTCATCACTGTTTTCGCTTCATTCAATGCATTAGTTGTCGTCAGTATAGACGCAATGATGGTTTTAGCAATTCATAGTACACAAACATTTTTTTTATGCCACCAAATACGCAGCATAACTGTATCAGAACATTAGCTGTGATGGACCAGCATCACGAGGCTGTCTTTTTTACGCTTAGGATTCTCATAGTAAATCAATTTTTCATCTCCAGTCACAATTCAAATGAAAACAAAGTAATAATGCTTTACGCAAATAACGAATATTTGATACAAACACTTTCCATTTTCATGTGATGCTGTTTACATTTCAATCAAATGTTATATATTCTACATTTTTAAGTTTATAAAAACAGTTTTCAAGAGCATCGATTACCTACCAGATGCTACACATACATTAGAAAAATTATTAGAAAAACGGAACATACTTTTGCGCAATACCCCAATAAATTAGCAACTAATGAAATTTAAGGTTCTAAATTCGGAATGGGATGGAATCATGTAAGGGTCGATGATTAGTTACTGCATCAACATTACTTTTTGTGATTATTTGATGTATATTTTTTATGTTTAAATGTAAAAAAATGTCACAAAAAGCGCTGATGATAGTCACTAAAAACACCTTACATAATTCCATCCTCTCTATTTTAATTATAACAACCAATTTTGGCACACCTTTTGCATAAATATTTTTTGTTAGTTTTTTTCTTTTCTTGATCAAATTATTGTTAAATATCGGTAAAAAATAATATCAACATATTTTCGATTGAATTTTAATTTAATTTTCTATTCATTTTATAATTTTTGCACAGATGCGAATTATGAAAATGAAAAAATATTAAATAAATAAAAATTGAATTTTTATATCGAAGAATTTCTAATATTTATTTAAGTATTCTAGCAGCGGGTGCCGTCGCCACATTTTGTCCATCATAAATATTAAATTTTTAATTTTTAAATATTTTTAAAATTATAATTATAATTTTTTCATATGTGATTTCTATTTTGTTGCGGTTTCTTTTTTTGTTCTATTTTTTAATATTATTATTTTTTATATATTAATTTTAAATATATTTTATTTAAATATACACTATATTTCTATTAATATATATGTTTAAGGCTAAATTCCTATTTATATTTAATATATGTATTAGTAGTTTAATTTGATATAATATAATTATCAATTATTGTTTAATTAAATATTTTGTGCATCGGTATTTTAATTATTCTAAATTATTATTTATTAATTTTGTGCATTTAAGAAATATTCTAAAATTTTAATTGATTGCGTAAGTTTAATAAATTTATTGTATCGTCTCGTGCGTCCGTCGTATATCGCGTTACTTTTAAATAAATAATTAAATAATATTATAATGATTTTTTTGGTGAATTGTTTAGATATTTAAATATTTTGATTTAATGCATACATAGAATACCCTCTGCCCTAACTCCTAACAATAATCGGAATGATTTACTATTATATGGATGTAATCCATTGGTGGTATTGTGAACTGACTTTACCAATTTGTCTAAAATCTCATAACATTTTTATTAGTCTAATCTAATTTTGTCTCGTGCAACATCTAGACTACTATAGATGATTAAATTTGACATACCCAACGTAACCAGTACGATTCATTATTACTCCTCATTAGCAGTGGTTGGATTTAGTTTATTTTTATGAGCGCTGTATGACATTACTGTGATAGTAGCACATCCTAGAAATTAATAATTTAAGGATTAAGTACGGCATTTCCAGGATCTTACAAGGATATTTTTTGAAATAGCACATGACATACCTCACATTAAATGGAATAAAACTAGAATTCGATTAGAATTGTTGATTTAAGGATTAAGGACATTTTTTTTATAATAAAATCAATCATAATCAGTCGTCAAATGACCTGATACAAAAGTTTGATTTAAAATTGGACATTCGTTTTTATTCATGTATTTTATTATTTAAATAATCATTTCAGTATATGAATGTTGTGCACCATTCCCATACAAATGTTCAAATTATCTGTTACCGTATCTGTAAAGTGCCGATATCGCCATATGGTGGTTTGTGTCAAGGATATTTTTTTTAATTGCTTATACAATCAATACCTCTTACGACAAAGATTTAGTTAGGATTCGAGAAGAATAGCAAATTCAAAAATTTGGAACATTTCAAGTGCCTTACAAGGATATTTTTAAAATATAAATACATTAACTATTACGAAATTAATAATATACGCGAAATATGTTTAACGCTATAGACAGAAGTTATATTCACAAGGTAAATATTGCCAATGAAAAGCAAACCTATTTTAAAGCATACCCCGCCTTGGAAGACTCTATAAGCTTAATAAAATGATATTGTGAAAAAAATTGAAATAAAGTTACTGTATATCGAGATAGAGGTGCACCAATCTTGAGCAAAGATCCATTTACGAGTGAATAAATTATACACTAATTTGATGTGCTCACAAACTTTTAAGTAATTTAAAATTATAGTGGTGGTATGCCAGAATTGTAAATACACAACCCATATTAAGAGCAGTATTAATTGAATGCTAATGAAATATTGTACGATCAAATTCCAATTGAATGATTATAATTTTAAACAAAATTGAAATACTTTTGAAAGAAATTTGAATATGTTAAGTTCTTTCTTATTTTCTCTTTGTATAAATGAGAGAAGTGTCTCTAAAGACAATCATCATCTCCTTGTAAATGACTTGGAAATGTAACATATACACTATTATTCAAAAATTATTCTTGTAATGTTCTTAATTATTAGAAATCAGGAATTTTAATCGATTCATTTCAGTACATATTGATCCGGAATTGAGTTAAAAACGAAAATTCTGAATTTCTATACCACACAATTTGATAAGTGTCAATATTTTGTTGCCAAAATTGATTTGGATCAAAGAATAAGTAATTCAATTGAAATATAATAAACAAAACGAACGTTTTTATAGATTGACAAAATAATTATTAAGTAAATATTGTACGTACAATATAGAACAAGTCAAGCACTAATGAATCCTAAGCTAATATTTAATTGCTAATATTTAATTAACCATTCGGCAACCAATAATTAATTAAATAAAAATTTTGTAAATAGGACACAAAAAAGCTACCTGTAATTTTGCTATTATTTATACATTGGGAAGAGTATTGAATTGAATGATGAATTATGCAAAAATTTTAAATTTATGTTAACATAAAATGTATAAACTAATTTTCTTCATGTTATTCATTTTAGTTAAACAATATTTTTGTTTATATTATTACATTACACTAGACACGTATATACGAACTTCATGATTTGAATATTTAACTACATAAGGACACGTAATTGCTTAAATATATATATATATATATTCTATATCCTCTAATATGTATAGAAGAGATATATTGTAAGTTAAGCAATTCCCTTTTTTTTACGGTTGGCTTATATTGTATTAGATATACCGAGTTTATACAATATCCTATATTATTAACTCTCTGACAAGACTGTGACACTTTATTAAGCAACGAAAGCTTTAGTTTTGTGTATAAACAAATAAACAAATAAAAATATATTGCTGTTCCGAATAATAAATTGATGTAAATAATTAATTATTCATAATATAATGGCATAATAAATATATGAATGATAATAGTATATATACTAAAAAGCCATACATACAAAGGATGTTCAAAGTAATTTAATTATAAGGAATTCATTTTCATTCGATGATGAAAACTTCATTACATACTTTTTTTTTATTGTGAGAACAATTAGTCTTGTTTTTTTTTATACTTTTGTGCGTGCACAGTAATGAAAATACAAAAAATTGGACAGCGATTAAAATTGTAATGATGAACATTTCATTGATATAATTGCAAAGATGTATACGGTTTCATTTGATTTCGCTATGGTATTAGACATATTTGTAATTTAACACAGTGTAAAACCTGGCAAATTCTATAAATGGAACAATATGGTGCTTTTTTATTGATACTCTCAACGCCTTCACAGAGTAACAGAATCTAATGGTGACGAAGCGTACAATTTTCCGATTTTTCTTCTTTTCATTACATTATATCTGATATTAAGACATCAAAAATATGTCCATATATAAACTAATTCCGATGTCGATTTCAACCTATCCATTGGTATTCATCATCCTCCCTCCCATACATTTTTATAACAATTAATAATATTAGTGTAATATGTGATATTAAAAATTAATTACATTTATATTAATTTGTGTTTGCAATAAAATAATAATTTAAAAACAGCCATAAAACGTAATAATAAATTCAATAGAACCGCTGGCAGTGATTTATTGAACAAACAAATTAAAAAAATGAAAATTAATTAATTTTTCTTTCCATCTTAAAAAATAGATAAATCAATTAAATAAATAGTAGTTCCTCTGCTTTACCATGACACAATAGATTCAATTCGCGTTATAGGAGTACTTGCGTACAACGCGTTCCTATAAATCCCGTATAAAAGTGCTGATAGACGATAAGAATAATTTAGTATGAGAATAGAAAAATTATTTTCATGAGAATCGTGTAAATATGATGATGATGATGATATAATATGGGGGGAATTAATTCTGGCATTTTGACCAAGGCAAGGTTTCAGAAATGAAACTAGAAATATTTTTTATATATCAGCCGTATGTTTTTTTTTCACTCAATCGTAAAGATTTCAACAATCGCCGTCGCTATATCTTTAGAACTGAGTTGAGGAAGTAAGGTAGCATTTATGATTTTATCTACAAAGATGTATGACCAAATTATTTCATTATTGAAACCCGTAGTAACAGATTTTGGATTTGAGATTATATCTCTAACCCCACTCTTGAAGTAATAAGGTTCTCATATAAGTACCACATTAATTTACTTCATGATAATGCATCTATACTTAGTTCAATCGACGAACTTTTATCATTTGTTGATCATTTATTTGAGTTAATTTAATTTACTGCTGTAAGTTAGCCATTTATAATTGTTAACTACATTTGAATGATAAAAGCGATCTCAAATGCTGTCATCCACCCCATCGTTGTATTCCTCTGATAAACAACTTGAGCCACTGTCATTGTCAAAGTTGTTAGACGGTGTGACATGGTAGGCGGTGGGGTTCGCAACAATTCCAATGGAATAGTTACTACTCTCCACCATTACTTTTTATGTGTCGCCCGCACCTGTCTGACACTGTTGTTAAATGTATTATACACTCCATATGTTTAGTTATCCAACATAAAACATTCGTATTTTTTACAATATCATAAATGGTACTTGTAATCTGGTATCTGTAATTTCGACGTGAAATCCTACATATTCAAGTTCTGTTTTATCATATGATGCACGCAGTCACTTTGTACAATAACAGAGGCGGTAAAAGTTGTTGTTTTTTATGAAGTTTAAAGACTTTAAATCAATTGTGACTACCTAGTTCGTGCTCTTTTCTATCCCCATGTCTTTTTTTAAAAGTTACTCAGCGAATTGATTGCTAATGAAAAAATTATTCATGACTATATTGTAGCCACCATTCAAGTAATTTTTAGCTAATCGTAATACTAGATCTGTTGCCATATGTATTATTTGGTTCTGACATGTTTGAGTTCCGACATAAACTTAATTTAAATTGTCTCAGAATAACTTCCGTATATGTTGGAATGCGGCTAATTTATCTTCTCCACAATCTAACAGAAGGAGGAATATTGTATTGATAAAATCGCATTGCTTTGCGATTTGTTTCCATCACAACTTTTGAAATAATAGTTGGTGTAAGCACCTGAAAACTTTTTTAACGAAACTTTCTAGTAAACGTTTGTCTAATTCACTTGGAATTGCCCATCATATCCGCGAATTATTATTGTATTGCTCTAAGAACCGTTTTAGAGGCCCGAAGGCTTGAGTAGCTGCTACAACATACTATAATTGAAACAATTAGAGGATCACCGTTGAAAATAGAATACAAAATAATTATTATATGTTATTACCGATTTCAAAAAAATAGTATACAACGATAACATTTTGGGGGCCCCAGTCATTGTATCTGCACGTGGCGAATCGGATCGATCGGAATTTGAATGGTTTATTTTTGTTTAAAATCTTATTAGAACAAAAATGACGCCATATAAAAATATTCTTACGACATTCGCATAAGAATTATTCTTATCGTCTAAATGTATGGAAATCCAGTCGTTATATGGGACAAACGTTATGTTTTACGATGTATATGATTGCGTTATATTAATACCGTGTTATACAGGAGGAAGAATAATACTATAAATTTGTGATTTGATTTCCTTATTCGTGATGGTGTGTGTGTGTGTATGTGTGTTGTGTGTGCGGTACGAATCATTACATTTGTTCAATTTCAATAAAATTGTTATTAGAATAATTTTAATTTTTCTGAAAACTATCATTAAAAATAATATAATTTCTTGCATTTTGGCTTAAATAATACGATATGCTTTGTTTGAATAAATGAAATTTAAATAATATTTGTTGTTATAATATATGTGAATGTATGCACTTGTAAAATATATCTATTGAATAATTGAATATATTTTGACAGTAAATAATTATTTAAAATAAAAATTTTTACAAAATAAAAAAAAAAAACTATTTACAATAATTTTACAAATAATAAAAATCATATTAATAATATATATATTTTTTAAAATAATATAATAATAAAAATGTAATGTAATTAATTAATTAATTAATTAGTTAATATATAAATTTGTTCTCAAATAAAAATTTAGCTAAAAAAATATATTTTATGTGTATTTTTAAAATATTATTATAAAATGATACATATAAATACATAATCATTAATCAATCATTAATCAATCAATAAAATATGATGAGCATAAAAAATCAATTTGAATAATATTTTTGTTAACATTTTTATTATTTATTTTTTTTTATTGTAAGGCTTCGTCATCATGCATGTGATTTAACGTATGCGATATCATGTGTTGTGTTGTGTTGTGCGATACAATCGGCTTGGTTAAAGAAAAAAAAAATCCGAATCAATTGTTGGCCGACCATAACAACATTCAATTTCAACAATATTTATTGCCAACCATTAACCACCATCAGATTGTATCCATTAACATGACACCATATATGTGTTAAACCAAATGCATGAAAACGTTGCCAAAATTTTCTTTATCTACTACTACTCTACACACAAACACACATTATCAACAAAATATATAGTGCGTATGTAAAGTTTTGCATTTTTAATTTCATTATTCAAAAGAAGAAAATTATAGTTGCACTTGGAATGATTGAGCCGGTGGTTTCGGTGGCGATATAAATGGATTAGTATTACTTATACCATTACCACCATCGGTAGCTTTTACAACACCAGCCGCCCATTCGGCATCAAATGGATCGCTGGCATTATTTAATGATTTAGCACGTGAATGTAATGATGGTGCACGACGTGGTGACGACGATGGTGATGAATTTTTAACAATTTTTCCTAACCATTGATCGGCATTTGGTAATTGATTATCGCCAGCAACCAATGCAATTTTATGTGCTGTAGGTGATGATAATATAAGTTTTTGTGGCGATGTATTGGCCGATATCGGTTGTGTGGACGTGGCCGTTTTTATGTGTGTTGCGGCTACAACTGTTGTTGTTGTTGTTGGTGGTGATGGTGATGTTAATGTCGGCGATGCTAATAATTTTGTTGCCACTGGAATGGATACAGTTTTTACACTATCATTAATATTATTATTTGTGGTCAATAATGGAAGACCTGTTGATGGAATGTTTTTAATTTGTGGTGTTGGAAATACAGAAATCACAGTATTAATTGTTGACGATGAAGATGCAGCTGGTATCGATGGCGTCGCCGTTATTGCCGCAAATGTTGATGATGTCGATGATGATGATGACATTTTTAACGATGACGATGATAATATTTTTAATTCAGTACCATTATTATGATATGTTGGTGAGCTAATTGGTTTAGTTCGTGTGGGCGACCTTAATAAATCATCACTATTTGTCATTGGATTAAAATTTAATTCTTCACTGTCGGTTTGTGTTAACAACGACAATCCTTGACTTAATTCTTGACACAATTGACTAACGGTATCTATTTGATGTGGTGACAGTTCGGGTATTGGTGATACAGTACGTACTAGGCCACTACCACCGGCGGCGACCACCACCCCATTACCACCCAATGCTGGATCTAAAAATGCTTTCTGACGTTCAGCATTGGACGGCAAATCATTTATGCGTAGCGACATTTGTCGTTTAAACGGTGATTGACTATTTAATGCATTAAATGCACGAAAACTTCCTTGCCGTTCCAACATCGATGGTGTCGCATGCGGACGCTCAATGGCAAATGGATTATGTGGTTTTTGTTGTTGTGGTGTTACAATTGCCGACGGTGGTGTTGGTGCATCAATGCCGCCACGTTCCGTGTGGGCCAAACGTTCCGTCAGTGTTTGGGTGCGAAACGAACCGCTACGTGTAAACGTTGAATTTTTCATATCAAAAGTCATTGTAACACCACATTCTTTGTCGCGACGCTGTTTACGTTCTAAACAAACGGCAAACGCACAACCAACTGCATGCGACAGACGTTCGCCCGAATCTTTGTTTGCCAAAAAACCGTGACACATCCAACGACGTGTTGTACCATCACGACATATATAACTAAAACCACGTTCATGATTACGATCCGGTGCACAAAAGCTAACCTTTTCAATAGTTTGATCAACAATTAAACCTTTTGTGTCATCGTCAACGACACGTAAACCATCACCGCTGACATGTAACAGACCACGTATTGCACGTCTTCGTGAATTCTAAAAAAATTTTTTTATATATATCGACAAATAGAGAAATAGGAAAATGAGAAAAAAATTTAGTATTATTTTGCACAAAATTTTTTTTGAAAATAAATTATAATTTTTGTCAGTTACCCTAAGCACTTTTAATGCTTCTTCACAAATTTGCATGCCACGTGATTCAAAAACTTCTACACATCCTAAATATTTAACCGGAAATGAACATGTTGCAGCACGTACAGCTTGTTCATCGGATTGCCATTGATGCGGTTTTGATGATTCGGGTACACGATCTTTCCTTCGCCGAAACGAATCACGAAATGATCTACGTAAACGATCCATTTTTTTGGGCGATCGTTTACTGAAACGAAACGATGCTGATTTCTAAAATAAATAATACAAAAAAAAATATAATTAATAATAATTATTTTATTTTTTGGATTTTCGTATGGGTGGTTTGATTGGTTTTTTTTTTAACTATAATCGCATATTTAGAATTTATTGTGCTCTGACGGTGCCAATCAAATGATGCGGTGCGTTTCACAAATGTGAATATTTAAAAAAAGGAGGTTATATTCTTCTGTTAATTTCATATAGGCTATTTCAGATCATTGGAATAGTAGAGCTAATTTTGTGAAAAAATTAACTGTTTTATTTTATAAATTGGCACTCTTAAACTTACACAAAAAGGATAATTGAAACATATTTTTGACAAGTTTCAAAGGGATCTGATCCATCGTATATTCAACAATAAAAACTTGATTTGCGGCTTTTAAACAGAGTTGTATAAGCACAAAAAAATGGAAATCAGCTACGAGGAAGACTACATGAGGCAACAAAATAAAAAAAGTGCGATTAACAAAAAAAAAGTGTACACAACATTTTACACAAACATTTGACTTTAAAATGTTTGTTAACAATCTGCACCAACAACGTAACAGAAATGATTATGGTGATTCTAAATAATGTTTGAACATGTTTAAATTCTAAATAAATGTTAATTCAAAAATAGATTGAATTATAAATACTAGAAATAATTAAACAGTCTAAGCAGTGTGTGTGAGGAATTTGTATTAAAGGAGCATCGAAGAAGATAAAAGTAGTTTATATCAGCTGGATATGGCTTTAGCAACTGGTTTTTTTAAATTCAAATGGATTAATTGATATTCATCGATATGGTTTAGAATATGGTAAAATAATAACCCGTACACATTATTCATTCGCATTATTGAAAGCTGAAATCAAAGCAACTTTTGGAAAATGTCAAATGTCGCAGTAACGAAATTACTTGAATTAAGAAATCAGCACGCATGCACCGGCGTATCCACCAAATTTGACTCCTTTTGCTTATACACTTTTGAAAGTAAGAAATTTCCTTAAAATACTGACTAACGCATTACTTGTAAACTAATCAATGGATTGCATTAAAAATTTTGACCGTATGAAATTTTATAATAATTGTCGAATTATCATATCATCCGGTCAGTTCTTTATCAAACCACCTATTATATTTTTATTCGTTCACCGTGTGTCCTAAAAATAATGAGAATGGCTTAATAACATCTAAAATCTGCTGGCTACTAATTTATTTATGTAGTGTTAATCGACATTAACAAATGGTTATAGTTTCATGATAATTCCTTCAGCTAAAATGCAATGGATTAAGAGGTGACAGTAGTTTTTGTACGTCGGTTGAAAAATGTTTTCGCTCAATTTCGTAATTGGAATTCAGCATTTTTATTCTTAGTTTCCTGGTTTCGAATTGAAAACACTATGTTTTGTCACCATAGTTACAATAATTTTCTTCACCCGCTCTTCTCTAATATTATAGACTTTACAATTCGTTCAATTCGGTGCAAATTTTGATCATCATTTAATTGATGTGAAATAAACTTTCAGTTAATTTTCGATATACCATAATTCTATGTTATTTACGCATTAATTTCACCGACGATTTCTTAGAAAAGATTAATGAAATCACACACTTTTTCAATGTTTTCTTCAAATGGTCGTTCTCACCGCCATTTTATTTTTCCCATTTTTTTGTAACGCTCAGAGCAAGGTACTTGCATATATAAACTAACTTCTCTTATACAAATCAATTAGTTGCTAACAAATGGCGCTACGTTATATATTATAAAAGCCATTCTCACTTTTTTTTTGGGATAAAGGGTCATATAAAATTTGTCTTCCATACCAGTAGAAGTAGAAAGATACAAAAAATATTACCATATATAAACCAATAAATCATATAAGTATTCTAAAGACAATTATTTAAATAAAGAAAATATAAAAATATTCTAAAATTACCCTCGGTCCTTAGCGCCTAATAATAATTATAATAATACATAAATAAATAAATTAACAAATACAAATACAAACACAATGTTTAGTAGTTGTTTAGTTATAATTACTGGTAAAAATTTAAATATAATTTTAGTATAAATTAAAATAATATAATAAAAAATGTAATCAAATATAAATATTACCGAATTTTTAACATCTCCATAAGTTCCTCGTGTGAAACCCTTATCAAGGGGTTCATGTGTATGCGATGATGAATTTCCCATATTTTGATTTTGTTATTTTTTATATATATATATTTATTTCTTTATAATTTATAATTTCATAAATTAATCATTACAATAAGGAAATAGAATAGAAAAAAATTGTATCTAATATATTGTAACTTAAGGTTTTATTCTTTACTGCTTGTATCAAATATTATAATAATTTTTCTGTTCTGTAAATTAAAATGAACCTTTTTTTAAAATATGGTAATTAAAATATGTAAATTTATAAAAAGATATACTTCGTTTTTTTTTTCGTTTTTTTTACTGTGAATAATGTAATCCTTTAATTGCAGTTAACCAAAAACAATTAATTTTATATCAGACAAAATATAATTTATTTATTAATTTAATTTCTGTACAGAATTTAATATTTTAAAAATAGTTTAACAGTAACAGTGAAAAACATATTCATACTCATATACTTCGATATTACGATATTTATCAAATTAAAATCGATTCGTTATACAGGACGTTTTCAATGTTTTCAGATTACAATATCACTATATTTTTCTGGTAGTCGCTATTTTAAAATAGATTGCATTATTGATTGGAATATCCACTTACCAAATTTGCCGAAAAATCGACTTTTAATTATTATCTTTTTGAATTATAAGGGACCATAGTACTAACGGAGATTATTAATTAATTTTTGTGTACAAAATTTCTAATTAAAATAAAATTTCCAATCATTCACGGAAGAGATTTTTCAAATCGATTCACACGCATACAAAAGATATGACTGCGATGTTCCATTTCATGTCAATGACATTTTGTATATGAAATCATGAAATTGTATACATTATTTGTATCATTTGGTGGGTATTCGTACTTTTTACATTACCACACAAATCTCGTTAAATTTTCTGTGCCATCGGTTTTGGAAAATCGATCATTGCTTTTGAAAGCGTGAATCGATTTAAAAACAATCTCCTCTATAATGTAAGATTGGAAATTGATTATAATTTGAATTTCTGTATACAAATATTAAAATCCGTTAAAATTATGGTCCATAATTAAAAAAGATGATATAGTTCGATATAGTCGATTTTCCGGAAAATTTAGTTACACCCAAATATTTTTTCATAATTTAATCTAATTTCACCCAAATTATAAGAAAAATATAGTGGTATTAAAAACGGAAGACTATTTCTTTGCCACTGTTCGTTGTATATATGTTATATGTGTGCAATATATATAGATTTAGCATTTGTAAACCCCGAACGAATTTTAACCATAATGTGTGTGGTTTAAATATTTATTTCACTTAAGTCTTAAATATTAAATTATACACAAAATTCATGTATTCGTCGTTATAGGCTATGTTTCCACACTGGGTATGACAACACATTCATACGCTTCTGATTTCTTAAAAATACGTAACATTCAACATACGTGTGCCTATACACGACGTATGACGTATATAACCTGTAGACCAGTCATTCGTATGTTAAATGTGTCCATCTAAAATACGTATTTTAAACTAATCATTAGGGTATAAATGTGCTGGCCATACTCAGTGGAACCATATAGCCTTATAACATATTGTACTTTTTATTTATATGACACTGTGAGAAATATAAAAGCCAAAGGTCTCGTTTATACAGATGATGGTGGTGTCGTCGCCGACTACGGCCGCATTTACACATATGATTTTCATCATATTGAAGTCAGATTGGTTTGGATTAAAGTTATGGTTTAATCTCGCCTGATGTTGACACAAAAAATCGATCTCTATAATCAGAATAGTGTTTAACTTTTATTAAATTATTGTTTTCAAGTAATACGGAGAGCTATGAAATAACCAATATCATAAAATTTTTATTAGAAATTCATAAATTTTGTATATTTTTGCGACAGAAATTCACAACAAACCATAGGTTTATGTGCATTTTCTATTTTAATCATTAAATTTTAGCACTATGCAATAAAAAAATTAAGGATACTCGTGTGTCATAATAATTATCGATCTATACCCATTTCAGGTATTTACTGTTTACAGCAGTTTCCAGTATTTATAAACGAAAAATATTCAATATTTTTAAACTTAACTATTTTGTTTTTATTCGTAAGAAGAACAGTGAACTGTGATCATCAATACACCTTTCATATGATTGTATATTCACGACCAGCTTTGAATATAAGATCCAAAGGGTAGAACCACAATACCGTTGTGCACACTACGTTCATTGTGTTAGAGCGGCAGACCTCCAACAATGACGCTATTAAGAAATCTCTCCGTAAACTTCAAAAAAAAATGTTGTCTATATTACATTGAACACATATTTAGATGGAATTTCATTAGCCGTAAATTTTTCGAGTTACTTCCATTTATTGCCTATAATATTATTTTATATTTTAAGTACCATTTTTGTTGGATGTTGACACAAGAATTTCTACTTTTGCAGCAGAAATTCTGTTAGTAAAGAAGAGAAGAAACGATTTTTACTCGCGCCAACCGACATTTTGTATTTAAACAGCAAACTCAGTTTTGATTATTTTTGAAAAATTCAATTAACACATAAGAGAAGTAATTACTATACTAATAAAACCCAAATGATTGCTGATTATAGGCAGAGATAGAAAATACAATAATAGCTCCAAACCATGAAATTGACTCACAATCAGATAAATTTGAAGCGGCATGATATATGAAATTTTAGCAGAAATATTTGCTATATTAATTTGTAAGTAAAGATTTTGCATTTTGCAGGAGACCTATAATATATTTTGCGTATGGCCCAACTAGTACTTCTGCATAATTACAAAAAAAAAATGTATATGAGGTTGCTTCTGTTATGTGATCATAATTTGCACGTGTATTTCGAATTGGCTATTTTAAGATTTCTTTTTATTCTGAGCTGCGTTCTAAATATAAATACTTGGCCACATTGACGCAACGCTTTAAAGTGGAGATTTTATTTGAACACCGAAAAAATGATTTTGCTGCTGCAAAAAATGCTCACTTGACAACGTAATTTTTTTAAATTTTATTTAGATTACTAGTTGAAAATGTTTGGCTGAGATATTTGCAGAGTTACAGAAAAATGATGATTTTTATAAAGCAGAGAACACTTTTACATGCGGCTCGTGGAAGTTCTGCTTTGTTTTAAACAGGTATACAGCTCTTCTGCTAAATTAACAAAAATGATGACTAAATAGCAAATTAAATTCTGCCAAATGACTGCCAAATTATAGAACGCTTATTTCTGCTAAAATATGATAAAGTGGTTCTGTTGCAATAACAGAAAGTTATACCATTTTGATGTCATATAATAATTCCCAGATGAATATATAATTTTAAAGTGATGAATTTACTGTTTGAGCTATTTCTGTATCTATAAAAGTATTTTTCAAACTGAATACACACTTTCAATTACCTTAAAAATCTAAAATTTATATGGATATAGAAACAACATTCAAGAAACCCATATTACAATCAGAGATATTCCTAGACGGTGTCAATAGTTATATTGATTTTTCAAAAGAGGAAAAGATTTCCTACATTTGCTAGACATTGGGGTCTACCATCCAACACCATAATTTCAAAGATATTCGTGTTTTAATTTTATAAACGAACAAATGATAATTCAGTTGAGTAATAATTTAGTACATGAAACATAATGAAAAGCTAATTTTATGTCCGTGTACTAGATACTGAAATAGCAATCTTCGAATTAAATGACATGCAAATGCAAATAAATCATAAATTCAAATAAAGTCCCTTGGCACCATCCTATTTTTCTGTTTGTTATATGAATCAGCACAAAAAAGCAATTTAATTCTGAATAAAATAAAACAAAATAGATTTCTTTTAATCTTTGTAATAATACTGAGCACACTGGACTGGGGACAATAACTTTAAAAGTATAATTTAAATTTTGTATACCTATAAATGTGTGTGTGTGTGTGTGTCTGTGTGTATGTGTGTGTATACATAATAATTTATTAATATAATATTATTTATTTACAAGAGTATTGTAATTCAATCGCGTAATTGTTTATTTTTATACTTCTATTTTTATTTCTTATAATTTAAATTTTATGAGATTTTTTTTTAGACTTATTTACCTTTTTATTATTTCAAGATTTATAACAAGAAAAACATAAAAAATATCCCCTTTCCCTTCAACAAACAGCAACAATTTTACTATTGTATTTAAATGTCGCATATAAAAGAACTTGCTACGATCTCAAGTTAATATTATGCGAATAATAAATTTTATTATAAAGTTTTTTAACTTCTATTCCATAAATTTGTGAAAAAATTATAAAACAATAAAATAGAGGAAGAAAAAAACCATATACAAAAGAAAGAATTTGTATTTTTCGGAATGTCTTTACTTCGAATGGCTTAAGTTATTAATATAAATACAGAACCTAAATATATAATGCCTTGCTTCAGTATCATCGCCACAAGTGGAAACAGATGTTATTACAGGCTTAAAAAACCGATTCCAATCGAAAATATTATAACACGAGATCTTAAGTGCAAGCTCTATACAACATTAATACGTCCAATATTAACATATGGATTGGAGGCTTTGTGTTTGATACATAACCAGAAAGTATCACTTCGGATTTTTAAACGAAATGTACACAGTGGCATATTTGGTCCCGCCAAAGAACAGAATGGTTGGAGGCAATTTGAATTAGTCAAGTTGTACGGTCAATCAAATATTGTCAAAACAATAAAAATCAATAGATTAAGATAGTTTGGACACATATTACGCATGGAGGAGGAACGTGTGGCAAAAAACTGTTTAATGGTAATCCAGAGAGTAGAAGGCGAGCCGGAAGACCTAAGGCTAAATGGGTAGATGCAGTAAACTGTAATATAAAGATACTTAAAATTCGGGATTGGAAGACATTGACTGCGGCGGATAGGTCAGATAGGAGAAGCGTGTTGGAGAAGGTTAAAACCGCACCTGGGTTATAATGCCATGGCGTAAGTAAGCAACTATATGATACAATTATTCTGCCGAATATAATAAGAAAACTGACCTGTGTGGCTAAATCCAATGCTATTTTCTACATACAAAACATATTTATTTATTGTTTAACATATGACACAAGAAATATGTTATTGGGCATATACCTGCTTGGTTACTTAAAAAAAACCCTAGAACTTCGAAAATATTATATAAATATTCTATAGTTGCAACCTCTTCGTTACTGTTGCGGGATCATGTTTCTATATCTCATCTGCAGTCATCTGAAATAATTATGAATGAACAATTTCTACACTTACACATAAATAAGATACTGCCACTAGATTTACCTCAGCAGCTATTAAAAGGAATTGCTACTTTAGATTATCATTTCTTGTAAATCGATCATCGTCGCACAGTATATATATGAACATGAGGAATGGTAATTATTTTGAGAAACTTGAAAAATTATCTTCTGCATGTGGATCGCATAAAATCAGTAAAACACTTTATGAAATTAAAAAGTTACCCAGAAATTGAGAAAAATTTGTCATTCCATCAAGACAATGTACAAGTATTTTGATATTAAAATTCAACGAATTACTCTACATCATTACGTATATATTCACCTGATTTGACTCTCTCTGACTATCATCTGTTTTCAGAAACCATGGTTGCAGTTTACATACAAATGACATTGGCTATTGGCAGCCGTGAATGGATGTTTTGTAGAACTATTTCACTTTAATGGGGCCATTGATTTATTTAGAAAAAAACACTATATGGAACAAATGTGTACAGACATTGAAGGCATGTGATTGCAATGTCACTCTAAAAAGCAATTGGATATGGGTTAACTATATATTGATTTCAAATGAAATAATTCAATTCAATCATTTGAATCATAATTTAGTGGAAAAACAAATATATCAATTGTTTCAAAATAACCGATAAGTGATTTGTTTCAGGACAATTATCGTTAGCTACAGCCGTTAAAAAAACTTCTGACGGACATCGAAGATGCTGCACCTTTGAATGCATCCTTTTAAATATTCTCGCATTTATAATAAATTCAACCATTAATTTTATATTGATTTTTTTTTAAGTTAGAGTTTAAATTACAATTTAATCGAAACCCCATTTTTTACATATTCTCTGTTGTCCATACATTGTCAAAATATAAAATTAATTAATTATGGAATTACGTACTGTTGAGTTTAGAATTTCAATAATAAATTAAAAATATATTAATGTTATGATTGATAAGGGTTGTGTCAACACATTAAAATTGGGTACACTCATATAAATTTAATATAAAACCAATTCGGGATTATTTTATTTTGTAAAAAAAAAAAGACCACATCAAATTATCGCATCTGAGAACTGCGTAGCACCATTATTTCACATTAATATCCCATCCCATAAGAATATTATATTATCGCAATATTTTCACAAGCCAAATTCAAATTGATCAAATTGAGAATAATATAAATAAATTAATATGAGATTATTCTACAGTTGTAAATCTTATTACAGTATCACCAATATTACGTGACACAACAAACACCTTACAATTTGTTGTTATAATTTTTGAATACTTATATGATGCGGAAATATTTGCATAAGATCTGAATTAGTACAAACTTATATGGAAACAATACCAATGTGTGATATATTTGTTTGGATTAATGGTTATAAGTATCAATCTAACAAACTACTTTGAGATATAACCATTTAAAATTGGGTACGTAAAAATCGGTGGCAATAATATATAAATTTCTGGTTCTGGTGACCAAGATAAAATTGATATTTTCTAATTCATTTGCCGTTTCATCACCCGCAGATAATTCTGGATTGCGATACAAAAAAGTAAAACTATATTTTAAAATCATTTATCTGAAATTTAATCCAGACATTATTTCAAAAATTCATGTGCGGGAATAAACTCTTGATTGCGTATAATTAATATAGGGCCAATTATCATTGTTGGGGTTTCGCATTAAACGTTAAATGCGTGCGAATTATAGCTAAAACATTATTTATTCCCATTTTAACTCTCCCGAATACCCGAGTATGCGATCCAAGTTTTATCTACAAGCATTATAATATTGTTGTTGCTCGAATGGAGTCAGTGTGGCACACTTAGAAGATTTCTTATATTTATTAGCACTGAAATCATTATCGTGTGACCACCTTAAGAACATATCCACGTCTATTGAACGTATTTAAAATAGTCTATGCAAAGCGAGGATTTTTATGTATATTAATTTGTTAATTGGTCAAATAAATTGTTTCCGGCTTGTTTGAAAAATTTTAAAGTTGAATTAATACTTGTGAAATTGGTTTTTATTAATTTGACAATTTAACAAATCCTTAAAAAAATGACCGTGTCAACATTGGTTTGATAAATTTCGTTCACTCAAAAATAACCAAAAACAACAGGTCGTCCAGATATGCATTAAATGCATTAAAAAGTGTTTGAAGTAACTTGGCAACGAATAAAAAAACCTCAATTTATGGAAGTTAAAAAAATTCACGTAACACATCGCATTTCCATCTGCGATTTACTTATGAAACGTATAACGAAAATGGTTCATATTTGAAACGATTGAAAAATATGGGTTGTATACAATAATTCAAATACCGAACCGCAATACTTAAAACTAGTTGGTTAGATGAAGTAAACAGTTATATTTAGATCTTTAAAGTCATGGATTGGAAAAAGCTAGCTGCAGATAGGTCAAGTTGAAGAAGCGTGTTGGAGTTGGCTAAAACCACACATGAGTAACAACAATGTATAAAACGAAAAAATCGTGGGAAACAAGCAAGAAAAACTAGTGCAAACAACATCTGAAGTTGATATCCATTAAAAGAATGTCATGTTATCAGTTTTAGTGGAATTTGGAAAATCTACCATACGCAATCAAACGATCAATTCAGAGGTATACAACGTGCAACAAATATAACCAAATTGAACAGTGCAATTCAGCATTGATAAATCGAAAAGAAGTTGTGTTCAACCATATTACAATGCAAGGCTACACACATTTTTGGTGAATTACGTATAAAATCATTGCGGCTTGATTGGAATGTGTAGCCACCATAAACAAATCTGATCTAACATCATCAGATTACCATATTTATGGTATTTCAAAGTCTGCAAAACTTCTTATAAATGGTGTAAGAATTTCAATGATGATGATGATGACGCTGACTTCGTTCAGTTTTTTACCGATACGGACCAGAACTTTTATAAGCTTGAAATTATAATGCTGCAGTCTATAAAAGATGACAATGAGGACAATTGAACAAAACATTACTAATATAAAGTTATTTCATTCCAAAAAAAAATTGCCATTAATTTTCTTCAAAAAAAAACGCAATTTATTTGTGTACAATCGAAAATACACGGGATTATGGTCGCTTTAGTCCAAACTAAATACTAAAAATGACAACAATTTATAATGAATTTAGTGATAACGTTAAAAATAAGTTAGTGATGTAAACAATGAATATTTTTAGTTTGTATTTTTAATCTCACATTTGTAATTATATAATCGCATACAGCAAGTCATATTACTCCAAGCGGAGCTTATGGCATCTATTGTATATACAAAACATTCAATACAGACAAGTTGGTAAATTACTCCGCCGTATGGGAGACACAATTCACCAATTGTATACTGTAATTAATGAAAGATAAATGTGTGTGATAATCGATAAAATAAGGGAGGGGTGTTTAACAATATTGATGATACTGTGGGTAAATATATACGTTGTTTTTGTATTTTATTTATATCGATAACGCGTTGTTACAAGTGCCAACCAAAAATATAGGACAATATTATATCGGATTGGATAGAGAAAAAAAAATAATCAAATACTAAAATATAAATCTTAAATATGATCCCTTATAGAAAATTGAATAGAATATCTTACAATATACAATTGAATATTTTCACATCCACACACACAATATTCAATTCAATTGTATACGGTACGTAGAGAAAAAAATACACCAGAAGAGGCTGCTAATATACCTTCTTTTTTCATTTTTATTTAACAATTATCAAATACGAACGAATGCCTTGAACTAAAGGTACAATAAATTTAATTTTTTCATGTGAATTTCTTCAAAAAATTTTATATTACAAGTAATCCCTCGGATTTAAATTCGCATCATATATAGAATCAAAATAATATAATAGTTATAATATGAGAAATTTAAAATATTTTTAAGATTTACAATTTTATAACAACAACAACTATATACTTCTTATATATAATTTATAACAATATAATATATTTGATGTCGCGGCTATTTTGCTTCCCATAAATTTCTATTAAATGTGTAATTTATATATTTATCCATACCTTTATAGTTTAGATCGAAAAAAATGTATATATGAATAAAAAATGGGGTAAGAAATAATAATAATAATAATAATAATAATAATAATAATAATAATAATAATAATAATAATAATAATAATAATAATAATAATAATAATTATAATAATAATATAAAATATATACAGAACCCAAAAATAAGAAATAAAAGGGAAAGAGAAAAATCCCAAACGAAAAGTCACACGAGGTGTTTTTTCCTATTCATATTTTTCATCCGCATATATAATCTTCATGAGCATCATCATCATAAGGTATTATTTGTACAGTTGAACTTCCCTCATAGTCGCATGACATTTATAATGATAACTTCATTCTACAAAGTGAAAGACCTTTCATCGGCATACATTGATTTTTTATATCTTAACACGAATACCTATATCGTTTTACGGTCTAGATACGTTCCGGGAAAGTTGGCCGTCAAGCGAAATAACGAATAAAAATTTTATATAAAAAAGGGAACGAAACCTATTGAATTTGTATGGATTTTGTAGCAAAATAACTGATTCGTTTGAAATGGAATTATATAAACAATTTTTTATAAAGTTTCTGAGTATCATTCAGGCAGAGCAGAGTCATTTATCTGAAAAAATTTGGTAATTTCTTAACTAATTTTAATAAAAAATTGATATATAAATTGATGAAAAAATTAATTAGTAGTTTAACTTTGAGTTTTGAGGGTAGTTATTTTGAAAAACCTATCACATTTCTACTCCTATATGCAAATGAAATATAACATCATTTGATATTGGTCACCGATAACCTAACTTTTTAGTACATAAATTATAATGGAACGAAATAAACATCATTACCATAGGGTATTAAATTATTTCTTGTTTATGAAGAAATCACAGGTGGTGAAGCTTGTACATAAACAACTGTAAAATTTATGGTGATGTTGCTCCATCAATGAAAACATATGTGCATTGGTTTAGAAGATTTAAAAGTCCCATGCGGAGTAATTTACCAACTTTACTGCACTGAATGTTTATAAGATGCTATAAGGTTCACTTGGATCAATATATGAGCTATAATAATAATAATTAATATAGAATTTGCAGAAGCAATAAATGTCACTCAAGCAGTTGCAAGTAAATGTTTACATGTCCAGCGAAAGATTGAAAAGAAAAAGGAAAAGAGGTGCCACACAAACTGACTGAAACCAACATTGAAAATCCTTAAATGGTTTGCAATTAATAGCCGAAGATGGTATGTTTTGTATCAAATAATAACTATGGTGATGAAAAATGAATATACTACGGAAAACCAAAATACAAAAAATCATCGGTTTATTCAGGCCGGTCATCACCATCGAATGCAAAACGAAACATTCTTATGGAAGCAGCGTTATGTTCTGCATTTGGTGAAGAAGCAAAAACGAGTGGTATACTATTATGAGCTGTTAAAGCCATAAACGAAACTAATAATGTTGTACGTTACCAACAACAATTGATCGATTTGAATGATGCGATGAATGAGAATCGTCCAATATCGTAGCCAAAAAACAACGTAGAGTGATTTTGCTAGCTGATAACGCTTGACCACAACTTGCATAAATACATTGGGAAAACTAAAATGGAAAATTCTATCGTATGATCCCGCAATACACCAGACTGTGTACCATCGGATTACAACTTGTTCCGATCTATGCAAAACGCTCTTCAAGACCAGTACAGCACAACAATTGATAAAATCAAAAAATAACTCGACGAATGAATTGCTTTAAAACCAAAATCGTTTTTCTATCACGCAGAATTCACAAATTGCCATCTTAAAGAAGTGGTCAAAAATAGAGTAGCAAGCAATGAAAAATATACCATTTCCTTCAAAATTAAGTTAAACACCCAATACATGAACAATTTTATGAATTTCTTATAGGCAATGCTGATTAGGTAGATTAACCATAGACTGACACTTTTGATTATTTATTCAGTAATTTTGTTGAAATTTTGTATTTAGGCTCAGAATGCGACTATTTTTTAAAAACAATGTTTACGAAGTTGTTTGAAAATAATGTTCAGCTAAGGTGACGAGAACAGTTATCAATAAACTGTCAAATGTGCCAAATTTCTTAAATGATTTTATTCAAAATTGTTACATAAGTTTATGCAAAGGGATTATATCAGTAGCTGGTCAATTTTGGTCATTTAATTGGTGGCAGTACCTATATAGTGACGCAATTGTGTTATTACCTAATGTCACCAAAATTGCTGGCTTTCTGGAAATTTGGTTAGGGAACTTGATATAATTATTATCATCTAGAAACTTTATAAAAATTATTTACGTAATCAAGTTAGAAAACTTTATCAAAATTTGTAAATGAATGACCAAAATTATGAGGCAACAAACTCACTTAGGCATTGTTCAAATTTGCCTGGTTAGTCAGCATATGCGTAACTTCTACACAGAGTAATAATTTCGGAATAGTGATATTTTTTTCAATGGTGACTTCAAATATCACTATGTAAAAGTTCAACTGTATCTAAGAGAATAATTTTTAGGTATATATGCGACAAACCAACATTAAAACATTCGGTGAATTATTATTTATTTATACAAAATTTTTCTGTGCTTACAAATTTGTGCTGAAGGTATAGAATATTACGCACAGAGAGTACATTTATTATAAATTTGTTGTATAAATTAAAGGTAAATTACAACAAATATTAATGTTACAAAAGAATTAAATGGGTGCGTATAGAAGAAGAAGTGAACTATGTTTAATGATATGGTGTGTATTAATTTTTGTTCCTGTCGTTTTTTTTCCTTACCTACCATAAAGTTAGTGCGGTGTAATAAATATAGCACAGAGGACAGGTAGATATTTTGTTATTATATTATATTTTGGTATAATGTAATTTTACGAGTATTTGATATATGGGAATTATTTTTTTGCTTAGTTTTCAATTAATAATTTAAGGGAAATAAATATTATTATATCAGAAATTTGTTTCGTTCTTCATTTATATATTGTACATTTATTTAGAAAAAAAACTTAAAACAAATAAACACATTATATTTTATAGGTCCCACAAGAGTTAAATTTAAAATAAAATCAATAATCGATAATAATCAACCTTTTCACCCGCTATATTTATACTCGCTTCGTTAAATTGTATATCTCTCATTTTCATTGTTCTATTTTCGTGAGGAAATTTTTGTTCTATACAAGTTTGCGTGCTAGGAATGTAGTCAGTAATCAAATATAGCTATTTTATGTATATACGTACAAGAAAAATTGAAAATGTGTCAACCCGCACATTAGAAAAACCAATTTTATGCTTATGAAATTTCAACCATCGGACATAGATGGCTAAATATAGTATAGGTAAAGTTATTGTGAAAGATCGATTACGTTAACGTTCTTATAAATTTAATGGATGTACTTACATGTTAAAATATATGAAAGTCTAAGTACCACCTAACGAACAATTACATCCGTTATTGTGAATCTTATCAAAAATGGAAAGTTAGAAAATCATGATTTATAGATTTAGTTAATTTTTCATATTTTTTCCCAAAACAAAAATGTATCTGAAGTTCATCAAATGTTTGTTATAAAATCTAGAACAAGACAATGCTTTATAATTGTTTTCAATGATTCAAAAACGATGATTTTGATGTGGAAATCGAATAAACGTGGAAGATCACGATCTTTTATGCATCGAATTGTGAATGTGGTGATGAAATGTGGATTTATTTTGAGAATTCTAAACGCAAAAAAATCACATGGATCACAGTCGGTCAACTGTAGAAACATTCGACTGAAAAACTAAATTCAAATTTGTAAAGAAGAGAATGCTCTGTGTGTTTGGCATGGGATCAGAAAGGCTTATGATATATTATGAACTATTAAAACCTGATAAAACTGTTAATACAAATCGCTATCGACAACAAATGACTAATTTGAACTATGTTTTGATCGAAAAACGACCAGACTATAGGCCACAAGATATGCGGTAAGGTAATTTTAATCCATGACGCAACGCAATTGTCATATAAAACCGGATAAAATTCAAATCGCTTCTATCACACTTGTTACCGCACACGCTATATTCACTATACTTGACTCCTTCCGATTATCATTCATTTTCATCAATGAGACACGCACTTAAAGTACAGCATTTCTAAACATCTGAAGAACTGAAAAACTAAATGGTTTTCATCAGTAGAGGAATAGGGATTCACAAAACTCCCAGGAAGATGGAAAAAATGTATATGGCTAGCGATGGCAATTATTTTCTATAATTTTTTTTTGAAATAAATGTGTTATTTTTATTTTAAAACTTACAGTTTCATATGCATACACCATGGTATGTGTATGTGTAGAGGTAAATTCGCCGGAGAATACTCAACTACTTCTTATATTGATAATTTATTAGTGCCGCAACGATATCGCGTGACAGAAAGTCTTATATATGATTATTTGGGAAACCAAATTGATAAAACAATTGATGGTTTCTCAAACTAATTTAATTTAAAGATTCAAATTAATTAAGAAAATACAAACAGTTTTTATATTAAATGGAGGACATAATAGATGGATGAGAAGTCGAAGAGGCGTTCTATAGAGAAACGTAAAATCTATTTCAAGAAAATCGAACAAATAGTTTTTAAAAGTGTTTTTAAAGTGAAAATATTTATAGATAATATGAAAGTCATCAACAAAACCATATTAGGTTTTTGGATTTTGTGTCATTCCGCCTCCTTCACTAAATTGATTGAATTTTATATCATTAAATATTTTCAAAATTACATGAAAATCGAAAGAATATTGTGGGATGAGGAACTTATTATTTGAAGTAGAAATATATAGGAAATCTAATAATAACTAACGCCATCATTTGTGTAAACAATATTAATTTCTTATCAGTGGAAAATGAATGCGGTGATAAATTATTTTTTCGATATGTTCTTTTGTCCAATTTTTATTTGCATAAAAGTGTAACAGAAACACATCTATGGCATCATGAATATTAAGACGAACAAGCTCCATCATATACAACATGTAAAGAATTGTTTAAATTATTTCGAAGTGGTGATACTGATGTTCATATATAATAAAGAACGCTTCGGGTGACCGTACGAAGACTCCACTCAAACACAGAAAGAATTTCTTAGAAATTAGTGAATCAACTGTTACCAGACGTTTACATGCCATGGAAAATAAAAAAGAGAAATTATTACTGCATGAATTAACGGAAACTGTCATTGCCAACCGATACAACATCGCACTTTCATTGTCAAGCATAAAAAGAAGAGTTTTCTGAATTGAATAAATTTCATTATGAATTAGATTGAAAAAAAGACCAATAATAGCGAATAACAAACGCAAAGTGAACCTATTGTATAATGACGCTCGGCCACATGCTGCAAAAGACGTGAAGTACACCCTGTTGAATCTCGAATGGAAAGTGCTTGCTCACTCAGCGTATTCACCAGACATAGCGCCTTTCGATTATCCCATTGTTCAGATCGATGCAGCACGACCTAGTTAATACGAATTTTCAAAAGGGTTGAAGAATCGCGAAAATCCGAATAGATGTTGGGATCACAATACATATCCGAAATCATTTTTTCCACACGGTATCACCGCATATCGCCACATAGATGGGAAAAAAGTCTTCGAAAATATAACGACAAATATTAAGAAATCCTATAACAAAAACATTTGTATTTATTTTTTTCTATAATTTGTTTATGTTTTCATAAAAATGCCACAATTTACAATTTATAAAATTTACATAATTCATTTAAATATTTACGGTCTAAATGTGTAACAAACCAAAAAAATCACTTAAGTAAGCATATTTTAATGATACCAATAATTATACTTTCACATAATACCAATGAACTATATCATGTTGTGTTTTGTATACTTAATTATTATAAATACAATGTAAAATAATTTATGATGCGTTTGTTCAACGTTAAGTCTAGTCAAATAATGGCAATTAAAACATATGTTATTTATAAATATTTGACTTTATGTAAATAGGGAAACTCATCTAAACTCCAAGTGTATAATAACATTTTGTGTGTAATATTTAGTTATAATAAATAATTTAATATATACACACACACACACACACATGTAATCAAATATTTAATACTGTGTCGCTATTGTAATTCATTATACAAACGTTAATACAATATTATAATTGAATTAATATAGAAATTAACTAGGACAATAAGGAGTCAACAAGTTTTTAACAACCGTATGTGAGTTTTTTTTTATTACAAATTGATATTGTTTTGCGTTTTCTAAATAGATTTGTAGATGAGATAAAATTAATTTTAAATTGAACCGCATTTGAAAATAGTAAAATAGCTGTGTCCTCGTATAAATATCAATGCACTCTATGTTCAAATTATATTATTTTGTAGACATAAATGCGTAATATCCATCATATAATAAATACGCACTAATACCGCAGATTAAATTAGGATTAAGCAAATTTCGTTTTTATCATTTCCAGTATAAAAAAGTACAAAATGATTTGTTTTAAATTGTAAAATAATAAATATACAGTGGCTTGTCAATATAATGTATGGACAAGTTTCTAAGCAACAACATATACAGAGAGTGGTATTGCTTATATGTATATATATTGAGGTTCTCTTCTAGACTTGGTTATACAACCTCTGTCCCATTAAAATCTGGAACGGATTAAAAATTATTTATTCAAAATAATCTCCCTCCAATTAGTCGCGCGGGGAGTTAAATTCACTGAATATGAATGAATGATTAAGCAAAAACAAAATTATTATTAGTTCAATTCGGTGCAATTTTTGTTCATCATTTAATTAATGCGTGAAACAAACTTTGAATTCACCTATCGAAGACCAGTTAAAATTCGATGAATTATTGTTTTCGGTATTCCAAGCTCCATTTCGATAAATTTCGCTAAAGATTTCTTAGAAATTTTCACGAAATTAAGTACGGTTTCAATGTCTTCTTCAGTAAATTGCTTCGCTGTCTTCTGTAAATCATTTATGTCATTAAAAAACTTGTACCTTTGACATACGCAATTTTAAATAAATCGTACTTTTGAGTATAGCATTTTTACCAATTTTAAAATAAAATTTATAATCATTTTTCAACCGACGCACAAAAATAGCTATAACTTTATTATTTTCGTTTCTATTGAATGTATTGTCATGAAATTTTGACAGTTTGTTGAGGAACGTTCACAGAACATAATCACAAAAAAACGTATTCGATGGTTTCCATTACCATTCCGGTTTATTATGGGACAGAGGATGTATTTTCAATGTTTAACAAATTTTAAATATGCGTGCTTTTAGTGCCTATGAAATATTTTTAACAAAGTTTTGAGAAATCAATTTCTGACGTTTATTATTCTGATCAGTTGCCTAGAACCTGCGTCAATTGCACGCCATTGCTCATAAGATTTTGATAGGAATTCGATAGATTAATTTATATTGTATGGTTGCAAATTTGACAGTTCGTAATAATTGTTTTGCAAAATCGATACCAAAATCTATGCCAATCAAATTGCAAGCAATTATTAATTTGATTGTATCTCAACCGCTTTATCAGGCACTTCTTGTAGGTTAAGACGCATGAATTATATATGAAATTGAAATTGAAATTGACCATAAAATTATTCAGGATAGAGCTTTTTAATAATTATGGGAAAGTTTTACAGTCTAATTTACTGCACAAATATGTTGTTTGTAATTTTAAATGAATTTTAATTATCGTATTTCAATTCTTATCTATATACTTCCTGCTGCCTCTGCTATAAAACTTTCAAAATTACAATTCAATACACACATAGATAAATCAATATAGTATAGATACGAAAAACCTTAAATACACCCTTGTGTCTCAAAAAATAATGGGAATGGATGGAAAATTACTAGATTTATTCGAAATATTCCCCATCAACTGTGAAATACATCGATTTGCATACATTCAACAAATGAATGAAATTACATTTTTATGTCGATTATTGAAATGTTAAGTGTATGGCGGTAGTTAGCCTTCTACTGATGCAAAATGATTCTCTTTCCATAGCTAAATGAAATTTGGCGGATGGAATGTAGTCACAGGATGCTAAATCAGATGAATTTAGTGAAAAATTTAGCAATTAGTCAAAAAATCAATGATAATAGTAGAACGATGAGAGAAGGTGCACCATCATGCAATAATCTCCAGGCAGTTGGTTCTACATTTTGTTGTTTACCAATTCCAAACATTATTTACATAAATCTGGCTAAAGATTCTCTTCGGCAATTGCTTCACATTGTCGATCTATAAGTTCATAGTATAACTTAAAGCTTCTCGCTGTCTTCTGTGAATCATTTATGCCATTTAAAAACTTATGCTTTTAACATACAATTGCGATTTTAAGCAAATCATATGTTTGAGTATAGCATTTTTACCAATTTTAAAACCATATTTAAAATTAATTCTTTGTTCTTTACACATTTTTCAACCGAAGGAAGCATAAAAAAGTTAGTATTACTTTAATGTATTGTATTTTGGCATTCGTATTCCCTCTCTGATACCATAAACGAACAAATAATAATTTTAATTGAGAGATTTTTTAAAAGGAAAAATACTGAAAATGGTTTGGTCATGTCAGTATCGTATAGAAAATAAATTTGCAACAAATTAAATAAACTAAATTAAATCAAGTTTTTTAATATTTAGCAGATGTAGGTTTTGCACAATTCCTTTAAAAATTCTGATGAAACTTCGTTGAAAATAAGATTATGTTTAGTTTCTTTTTTTTTGAAAACAGGTTAAGGAAATTAATTAACAGAACAGATTTCATAGAATAAGATATATTGGCACTGCGCATAAAGACTTTTTAATCTAATTACGCCAACTTTTAAATAGAAGAAAAAATCGCCTTTTAGAGGAGAAAAGAAAATTATAAAATTGTGAACAAATCTGCTCTAGAAATTCAGATAATTCAAATTAAACATATACATAATTTGAAATATGTGTTGCATACGAAAATTTATCATAAAACTATTAACATTTAAAATTTTGGCCTATTGCAATCGGTTTTGTCTTCTATTTCCCGGTAATTTCTAAGTGTCTTCACTGGGTTATTAAGTCTCTATAGGTAAACGTAAACGATAGCTTTAATAATTTTATGATGAGCATATTTGTTGGTTATGCGAATGACATTATATATAAGCATTTTTTGTAAAGTTCCCTGGAAAATAATACTCGCGCAGGCGATGATTCGCGCAGGAACCGGAAACGTGAACCAGGATTATTTTAGAATTTTAATATTGGTGTAAGTTTTACAGTTCATACACCTGCAAGCAATCCCATTCTCAACGTATATATAGAAACAAAATTTCATGAAAATTCCTATTATCAAACATCCATCAATGGGTATTGAATTTGCAGAAATTTTATAATGCGTAATCTTTGAAGATATTAAAATGTGTTAGCCCAAAGAAGTACCATAGTAATATTTATATTTTATATATATATTTTTAATAAAATTATCAATATACCGGTTGACACAGACACATCACGTGTGATTCCAGAACTTTCACGAAAACATTTTTATATTTCATCATCATTTTCACTTCATTATCGGCAAAACATTTTAACGATAAATATATGCAAATATTTGGTGCTGCGAGTGTCTGAGTGTAAATTTGCAGTAATAAATTAATTTGTGATTTTGAATCACGTGTACTTTAAGTGGATTTTTTTAAACTAAAAACAAATAAAATAAAATAAAAAATGCCGTGCGCTTTAAATTAATTAAATAAATAAGATAAATTAAATTATAACATAAAATGAGAAATTATCTGTACGAAAAATGCTTACTTTTAATATTTTATGGAGGAATATATGATAGATGTGAGAAAATTAAATATAATAAATAAATGATAATTAGTGCCCGCAATAAAATTATAAATTGTAATATGTTTATTTGTTTGTGTGTGTGTGTGTGTGTGTGTGATATATAATTTAAATTATATTTTATACAAAGTGTCTTATAAAATCATTTATGTCAATATCTTATAAAACGTCTTATTTATCTTTTAATTGTTTCTTTATATAATATTAAATTTTTGTTGTTGCTTTTAGATTCTTTTAATTAGTCGTCGTCGTTGTCGTGAAGCTCATTATAGAAATCTTTTGAACTATTAAAATAGTCTAATATGAATTTATATAATAGACGCGAAACAAAGAACTATAATTAGCACAAGTATACGAACGCCAAAAAAAAAAACAATGCAAATAAAAGTTATAATTTTATTTCATCTATAATTAAATCTGTATATTTTTAATTAAAATCTTTAACTTAAGTTATTCATTTCCATCTAGTGCAAGTCAATATATGGTTTTTTTATTTTAATACGGGCGTATGTGTCTATAAACATAAATTGTTAAATGTTTTAAGACAAAATCGTTTGAATTATTTAATAACGCAAACTATAGATTTATTCGAAAATATTGTAGTCATATTTTAATTTTTTGCTCCAACGAAGGACACAACAGCGTATCACAAGCACCCAAAAAAATTATGTGCTGTGTACACGGTGTTAAGACTTTAAAGAAAATTGCGGCATCATAATTAAGGTTAAGCTAAATTTCGTCCTCGTTGTTTCTCACTCAAAATTGGACAACGTTGACCATGTCCAGTTGAAGTTCATGACAACCAAATCAATACAATAATCAAAATGAATCGTTACAGCACAACACATGAGATTACAGAGAAGCTACACGTATCACCTGCATGCATTTAAAACAACTTGGCTACAACAAAAAACTCGATTTGCTTATGAAACGTATAAACGAAAACGATTGATTGACTGGTGTGGAAAAATGGGTTCTTTGAATGATAATTTGTGTTGTATACAATATTGTAAATCGAAAAAGATCGAGTGGATCAAGCAAGAGGAACCAGTATGCAAACAACATCTATAATAGATATGCCTCAACATTATCATCGAAGGAACGAACAGAATAACTTTACATTTTGCAATTTTAACACTAAATAACAATGCATTTGTGTTAAAAGAAAACAATGAATGTGAAATATTAATTTTCAGCAAATATTTACATTTAAAAAACCACAAACAAATTACTTATTTCTCTTCAAATTGAAAAATACAATTTACTCGTACTCCAATATATAATCAGAATATGTCAGAATAAAATGTGTTTTAAAATTTTTGAAGAGAAATAAACAATTGTTTAATATTTTTTTTAAATATTTGCTGAAAATTATTATTTCCCATTCATTTTTTTTAACAAAATTTATTTTTATTTAGTGTTAAAATTGCAAAAATTAAAGTTATTCTGTTGGTTCATTCGATTTTGATGAGGCATATGCTTAAAGCTGAAAGGAGCCTATGTTATCAGTTTTGGTATATGAGATTACAAAGGCATCATACCTATTTTGAACTTTTATCACACAATCAAATGATCAATTGAATACAAAATGCAACAACTAACCAAAGTAGATTCAAGAAAAAATTGGCTACACAAGGCTACCTACACACACTGTATAGTTCTGATCTTGCGTCATCAGATTATCATATTTATTTCGAAATTTGTCAAACTTTTTGAATGATAAGAATTTCATGTCAAAACACAATTGGTTTAGTGTTTTGCTGATAATATGCAGAAGTTCTAAATGATCTCGGAATTACGAAGTTGCAAATGGCAATGTGATATTAAACAAAATGGACAAAACATAACTGGAATAAAGTTATTTCGTTCTATATCAATAATTTCCATATTGTTTTCATTGGAAAAAAAACGCAATTTATTTGTGTGCAATCCAATACATTCGATGAGTTTCAAATGCGATTGATTTATAAATACCATTTGCGGCGATATTAGCTTAAATTTTCATTTTATTAAATTTTTGGTTTTAAGATAAAAACTCAGAAATAGATGCTTAAATATGACTTTTCGTTGAATTATACATAAACACAGAGGTTTTGTTGACACATGCTGCGTAAAATGAGCATTATTATTATTTTTAATTAATAACAGTTTAATTAAAAAGTGCAAATATCTTAATTCACATATTGAAACACAAAACCAACCTTGAAACATATATAAATATCCTATATTGAAATTTATATTTAAATAATAATGCACATATATTTATGGGCCGATAAGGAATTCAAAATGATTCATTACAATACCACAAAAAACAAAATTTTCTGACTATATCGGGGAACTACTAAAATAATATTGTATTTTTATTATCAATTAGGAATGACGTAATAATAATCATATTATATAATTATATTTAAATTACAAAGTGTATAAGTTTAAAAGTGCCCCTGCAGGAAATTTTGTAACTGGTTCCGAGAGCACATTCTACAAATATGTATATAGTGTAAAAAGAACTATAATTGCAGCGTACTATATTCCTAAAGTAATTGTGAATTTGTGAGTGACATGTTTACATTTGATCTGCGGCCTCATAACTCTACACCGAAAACAATTCAAGTGATTGTAGTTCAGCAATTGGTTACAGTCGCAGTCACTATCCGATTTTGTAGATATATTTAGTATGTATAGGTGAGAAATTGGATCATATAAACTAAGTTACTAAAGAAGTTTTGGAAAATCGATACTCGCAATGCCATTTTGAGATCAAACTTGAGAATTAATTATTGCATTTTGATGAAATTTAGGAAGTAGGTCAGGAATGGGATCATATGTACAGTTTTTAAGTATATTCTAGAAAATCGATACTCAGGCTACTTTTATGGACCACAAATTCTAGAAATTTTTAAATTTCTTATCTAATTTTGATTTATATAGATGTATTATGGGATAAAATATATGAGTATAGTGTCAATTGAATTTCTAAAAATACTCTGCGCCAAGTTCCAAAATTTCGGGATTATGATAGATTTTAAAGAAGTTCAGTAGGAACTATTCATATACATAATTCCATTCTATATCAATATGTACGTAAATTTAATCAAAATTAGATAAGTATTGAGAAAATTCTAAAATAATATCCTGAGTATGTGAACTAGTAAAAGTGTTCAGTGTTAAACATCATACTCGCTGAACTGGTACTTATAATTTTTACTATATAAACAACAGTTTTGGTCCTTTCAAGTTGCTCTCATCGCAGTTTGGCTAAAATAAACAAATAAATACAATAGAAATTCCATTTAATTGAATTTCTCATTTAAGTGAAAGTTCTACCTAGATTTTTTAAGTACATTTTAAAATTGCATGTAAATTTATTGAACTATACAATTCTCATTCAATTGAAGGAAAATACAATACTAAATTCCTCTGTAGCGTATAATAAATAGATGATGGGAGTACAATTATAACGAAAAAATGGGAAAAAAAAGTGATTGTAGAGAAAAATTTTGATTTTAACATTTCCATTCCGCAGACAGTCCCTTATACGATTGAACATTAAATGGAAATTTCTCCGTATATTGTAGAGATAAACATTGTTCTATGTATAAAGTAAATCGCCATATTGCGATGGTTTATTCTTTTTTCAAATTTTGCTCAAACTGCGTAATTGATTAATTTGATTTTGGATAGACATTCTGTAATCCCATTCAACAGTAAAAAAAAAAAAGTAGTTTGCAAGATTTTAGTGACGGAAACTTTAGTCTTAATGACAATCCACGTATAGGTGCAATTTGAAGACAAGGAACTTTAAGTTTTACTGAATACTGGAATCTAAGTCAAACTGAAGCAGAGTTTGCAGAACAGTTAGGAGTTACACAACAAGCAATATTACTTTGATTGCATGCAATGGCAGAGACACAGAAAGAAGGAAAATGGGTTCCTTATAATAACTGACGGAAGGAAACAAAAAACGAAGAATTTGCATGAATTTGCTTTCTCGGTACAAAAGCAAAAATCATTTTTTGCACAAAATCATTACGGGTGAAGACAAATGGATTTTGTAAGACAATCCTAAACGCAGACAAGCATGGGTTGATCCAGCCCAGCCGCATATCAAGATCAGTTGCAAAAACGGATATTTATGCCAAGATAGATTCGATGATTATTTTGCTTCGAAACCACCGACCAATTTCTATCGTGAAGACATTCATCATCTTCCCGATAAATGGCAGAAGGCCATAAATTTAGTAATGGTGAATATTTCGAAGATTAATTTTGTAACAAGTATCGATTCAATAAAATTGAATTTGACCCAAAAAAAAGCCCGGTTTCAACTTGTACACCTAATAATTATATTAATAATAGAATACAAAACAAAGAAATAGAAAAGATGAAATCGTTTTGAATTGAATTTTATTTTATAAAAATTATAAATCATTATTATTCCAAACACAATATCACAGTCTAGCACATGCTTGACTATTATTTATCATTTTATTAATTATTATAATTGTAGAGAACTATGCATAAGTAAGTCAAAGTAAGTACCTATACCCTCTTCTATAGAATTAAAAACAATATAAATTTGTCACTTCAAGATTATTACAATTTATAATAAAAATAATAATACAAGAAAAATATGTACAGGGTGCCCACGTCAGTATATTCCAAACGAATAGAATGTGAAACTAATAAAATCATAAAAATTATTCTAGACCAATGTGCCAATTTTGGCCATTTCAAATTTTGTTGTTTTACATTTGACCATTATATGAAAAAATGATCGTAAAATCTAACAGATTTTGGATTTTAAAATCCTAGAAAATCCTTATGGGTAATCGCAAATTGAAGTTATCAAAAGGCAGTGTTTTCAGTATTATTCACAAACATTTGGGTATGAAAAAGTTGTTTTCCAAATAGGTGTCGCGTAGCGTTTGCTCACACCAGAACCACAAAACAACAACGAATTGATGATTCAGAACGCTGGTTATCTATATGTTTAAATCTGAGTTTTTGCGTCGGTACATCACTATGGATGAAACATGAATCCGCACCATTTCACTCCAGAATCCAGAATCCTAGAATCAACACACGAAACTCCCTTGAATCCATTGTTCTGAAAATAACGAAGTGTAACGTCTAAACTAATGGTCGAATTGTTATGAAATTATGACATATATCTTTTGAAGGTTGCCACTATTAAAATATCATATAATATCATTTCGTTAAAGGCGCCATCCGGTGCTTATGCCCAGGACTTTTTGACTCATGTGTCAATTTTAATAACTCATGTTTGTACAATTATTTCAGAGAGCTACTGAAGCGATTTGTAATTATTTCATATTCATTCTATGGTAGATGCAATTCATTTCATTCCGGCACAATTTGAAATTCAAGGTTTTTTATAGATGTTACGATCAGTAATATCAGTGCGATAATGGTCAAATGTAAAACAACAAAACTTGAAATGTCCAAAAGTGAAATGTGAGGACAACTTATTCATACTGACTTGGACATCCCTGTCTGCATATATTATAATATTTATAAATTATAATAAAATAAGTAATAGTAAATGTATTAGAATAATACTTTGTTTCTACTTCGAAATCATTATCAATTAAATAAATGATGGAATAACAATATTATCAACAAAAATGTATTTATACACGACTATTTGTGTAATTTTATGGAATGTTTGTGTCCGATGATGAAGGTATTTTATAAATAATATTTTAACTACTTATTGTGAATTTATAAATGTGGGATACATTATCGAAAATGCATTTTTCGGTTTGGAATGTTGATTCGATGAGTGGGTTGATTCACTGACTCGCTTCTATGGCCGAGAGGATTCTGTCATGTTAACATCCATGTTTTATCAATAAAATTCTATCAGGCTAGTACCTGCATTCTCTTATAAAATCGTACCTTGTAAAGTATTATATAGACCACATGGAACAACAAATTATATTTTTATTATTAATTATCTTACAAATCTACGAGGAAATCTGTTAAAACACGTACTATACACACTGCAACATAAGTTAATCGATTAAACTGTGCAAATTAGTGCGGGTGTTAAAGATAATTCGCATCCCTGTCACATTATTTTTTATTCAAAATGAGATAAGGGAAAAAACCCCATAAATGATGGAAATTTGATTAATTTAAACAAAATCAAGTGAATTTTTGAATCAAAATATTACAGAATATAAAGGAACTAACGTTTTTTTAATACGTTGTGGATTGTGGAGCTACGCAATACAACATTGAGATAATGCAGATCCAATGCTTTTTTGTGGCTGCGTATAACTTAAAAAAATATTATAGTAATATTAATATGGTGGTGGTCTCTTTCGTAATCATATCAGATTTAACAATATTATAATTTCTTCTTTGACCAATATCTACACCAAACCCTCTGTTCGAAAAATAACCGGAATATGTAAAGAAAAAAGCAAACAATTAATTTAATTTGAAAATAATACGAAATTCATTCCGATTATTTCTCGAAATAGAAAATAATCGAAATTTTAATTGAATCGTTGATGCCACTCAAAAGCTTGCGTTTTTTGAATAAAGAATTATTACTGCACGAAGAAAATTTAAGTAATTTCAAGTGCTTACGATTCGCATTGATTTGCTGCAGTCGAATTCAAACAATAAATCATGTTACTCCAAGCGGAGGAACTAATGGCATTTACCAAACATTTACAGTTACAACTTATAATAGGATTTATTTATTTTCATACATTTCTATTGTTTCGGAGCGACGCACTCCCAACGGACTCAACTCACACATCGGATCATTATCGATAGCCTATAATTGTTCATTTGAACCTTACGAAATTTTAGAATATCGATACCCATGGGTTTTCTTGAAAATTGGCGATATGATCAATTCTTGTATAATTTCGATGAAATTTTGTGAGAATGATTATTTATTTATTTAATGAAGATCAGTTCCTAACAAGTTGATACTCTTGCGGTATAGTTTTGGAAACTATAAACACTTGGTCATATCTTGAGTGCATGCCTTCCATAATTGAATATATGAATTTATGTGTGTGAATTTATATTCAACGCAGAAGAGATCATCCATTTATGCAATCTGATGAAAGCGTAATTGATTTGATATAGGAAATGGGGTGGGATATTTAGGCTGTTTCAAGATTTATAGAAACGTTTTAACAGGTCATACTGCTTATATACCCGTACACCCGATTACTTGTGTTTTATTTTTTAAAGATATAATCAATTGTGAAATATTCACAATCTATCCGAAAAATAACCGGAATATGGATCTGGTAATGTCATCGAATAATTGGCTACTGATTTATTTATGTATTTTGAACCGACCTTTACACACATGCTACGGAAACATTTGAAAAAAATGCTTATTTATCCAAAACACAAGTTTTTTGACTGCGGCATTGACAATTCAATGGATTCCAGAGTTAAAAGAGAGAGAATAAATTCTAATAAAATCATCCTATTTTTGTAAAAATAAATTGTTTACTCCAACATTTCATCAACAAAATATTCTATAAATAAAACATAAATTGAATGTCAGATGTTATTAGAATTAACCTATTTATTTCTGTACCACATTGAAAATACCTAATAATAATAATAAATTATAGTATTATTGCAGTAGCTCATTCACACATATAGGAAGATATTTGATTAAATAAATAAAGTTTAATTATTAACTAACTTACAATTTATAAATGTTAACTAAATATACACACGCGGAACAAACATAAAAATTAATATCATTATTTTTTCAGTAATGAATAATATTGAAAAAGAAAATAACGTTGAACGTCAAATTTCGAATTATGCGTATACAAAATTCTGTTTCAAAAAAATTAACTTAATTAAATAAACACACACACCCACGCACACATATGAGTTTGAGCACATAATAATTTGTGCAATGCAAACAAACAAACAATAAAATAAAGAAAGTATATTTATTTAATTTTTATTTTTAACATTGTATCCCATTAAATACAAAACAAATACCACGTGCTAATTTAATATTTTTATAAATAAACACCAAGCACCTAAATTCACGTAAAATTCGATGTCGAATACCAACCGACACGTTCTGTATAATATTATACGAAACAAGGAGATGAATTTTAAGACCGTTGTAATTTTTTAGGTATTCACGACACCGACAACGCCAAAATTAGTATGTGTTGTGCAAATAGTTTTTTAGATCTGTGAACATAATTTTGGAATTTTATATTATTGTTAATAATTCAAATTATTCTCGAAATAAGAATATTTAAATTAGCCTAAGTGAATTGAAGTGATGATAATAATAATATGTACACCCTCTGTCTAATAATAAACCAGAATGGATTTGAAAACCACAGAACACGTAGCGTCACCTTTAAGTTCTTTTGTAATTATGTGAACGTTCCTCAACAAACTGTTAATATTTTATGATCTTACTTTTAGCAGAAACGAAACAAGATGAATTTCATTTTGGAGGAAGATTATTTTGTATAAATAAAATGGTTTATGTGAAAATTTAATATTTATTTGTGTATTTTTTTAATCCATTCCGGTTTATTATGGAACAGCAGAGGATGTATGATGAATATTATCGTCATCATCTTATGATCATCATCATAATATTACTTTTATGCATACGTACGTGCCTGCACTACATAAAAAGCAAACATTTTGATTAACACAATGTTTTAATAACTGATTAACTGATGATTTAAATAAAATGGTTTAGAATTGCTCAATATGGGGCAAGGTTTATACCAAAAAATAATCACATGGACAAAATATATTATTTTGAGAAATATAATCATAATTAATTACATATGTAAAATGTTATATATACACACTGTGTTCCAAAAATAATGAGAATTACTTTATAATTTATATAGAACCCGTATAGCATCATCGGTTAGATACTAATGAATTTCTGTAGTGTAACCCAATCATAACACACTGTCAAAATTGAAGAGAAATTCATTAGCTATATTTTGCTATTTTATTATGAAAATATGTAGAACGTCAGCAATGTGTAGGAATATGATGTGCTATCAAAGTCAACTGTTTTTGCTTCCATCGATTCAGAAATTTTGATTTGAAAGTTGAATTTCGCTGTACGGCTTAAAATGATGAAATGAATTTAAAGGACGTGGATTGCTTTCTGAAACGGAAATAAATCAAAAGTGATCCAAAAGAGGAGAAATTCCACAGAAAATATAATTCACTAAATGTCCAATTTTCTACAAAGAAGTTGATTTTCTGTGCGTGTTCTTGGATTACAAAGAAGTCTGGATTATATTTTATAAGTTGGTAAAACAATTAATTAGGAACTATATTGTTAATTTAAGCAATGTGTGAGTTTAGCCAATATTCGATTACTGGTAAAGTAAAAGTGTGAGAACTTTAATGGGAATCCACAAGATGCATCAATTGCGTGTATTTCTAAACTAACACCTTCAGACTAACGTATATTTGTGTTATCATTTATTTGTTTAGACATCAGCACTCAGAGCCATAAATCTTTGCAGTTACACATGGGGGACAGAAGAAAGACAATATATAGAGACAATAGACATAAATATTTGGTGTCTATAATTCATAACCTAGACATTGCCGCAATTTTTATTTGTCTCAGTTGCCTGTGTTTGTCTACCGTCGTCGAGTAGCTTTAGTTAGCAGTTGTATTTATTTAAAAATTTAGTATACTGGAAAAAATAAAAGCAAATAGAAAATATTTAAAAAAAAAGATAAGAAAAAATGGGGGGCGTAAATGATTTTATTATTATTAAATTATTTTATTTAAAAATTTAAATAACTAAAAAGGTTAAGCAAGGATTTAAAAATAATTACAATAAAATGTATATACATAATTAGGTGTTTACCTTGAAATAACGCGATAATTAGAAACTTAGAAATTTTGCATTATTCTATGGGAAAATAAAGTACGCTTGTCGTTTGTCGCGTAGAAATTTACGGTGAACATACTCCATCCATGGATGATAGTTAGAAATGAATGGTGGAAATGCTCGGGATGCAAAAAATGCATCCAGGTTGAAAATGCTAAAAACGTGGCCTACAAAAACCATCAAATTGAAGACTATCGCGATAGCAGGGATTTTGAGCGTAAATTGATTCGTACAAAAAAAAAACGAGAACTGGAACGAAGGGTTTAGGCCAAAATAGAAAAGTTCAACAGAAACAATGATAAGCAGAAGATTGTACCTGAATTTCAATCGTATTCGCAACGAATATAATTAATAACCGTTTTTGTGCAAAAACAGATATGACCAGTTTATAGCGCAATAGAAAAGATGCCTCGAAAGATGTGCCGAGTACTTCAAAAACCTATTAAATGTAAACACGACTGTAAATACTGCGTGAAAGATGTGCAATTTAAAACTGCCCACCCATTTATAGCTGAACCATCAATACACAAAGTATAGGATATAAGCTCAAGAATAATAAATCACCTGAATAATTGATAACTTACCAGATGCGAACTCTTTAAACATGGTGGAAATGAATTATATGGTATCAACTGCACGAGGTAATTATAAAGATTTGGAATAATGAATCGGTGTCAGATGAGTGGAAGGATGATATATTAACTGTCCTTTGTACAAAAAGGGTGACAAAAAGGGTGACAAAAACGGTTGTATAGTATCTGTCCATTGTACAAAAAAGATGACAATAACTAGGAATAACCTTATTAAACATTGCCCATAAAAGGCATTTGCTAATATTCTATTCCATAGAATTATTCCGTAAATGCCAATGAAATTATCGAAATCGTTACCAGTGTGGGTTCTGCGCCAAATCGATCTACATCTGATCAAATATTTAGTAAATGCGCCAGATTTTGGAAAAGTGTAGGTAGTTCAGTGTTGATACACACCATTTGTTTGTTGATTTTAAAGCGGCATATGATAGCGTCAATAGGTCAAAATTATGAAAGCATTTAGTATTCCAAAAAAACTGATAGACTTGGTGAAGTTACAATCATTTGGTAATCATTTGGATGTATGTAAATTACAAAGGACTTTAATGTGGGAACACAAATTTTAGGATACACAATCTAAGACATTAGCCTATGAAGATCCTTGTACTTGATAAAACTTAAAGAATTATCAGAAATATTAAATGTAATCTCAAAACAAATTCAAAATGATTTAAAAACCAAAGTAAAATTGGTTACCACATATGAATTGACAACTGGAAAATGGAAAAACCATTAGTGAATTGGTATAGGCACAAAAAATAGTAGAATTTTTCGCTTCAAATTGTGTGACAGATGATAAAACACGAATATTCCTTAAACACTATAAACCAGTAAGATTAGGGGTAGACTGTGAGCTGCGATCGCTGATACAAATAACAATTAAACATTTTAAAGGATACATTAAAATAAAAACATTCAGAATCAAAAACGTAATAAATCTGCAATCTCCATCAAACTGCCATTAGTTCCGGTCGATTAAATCAATCTTCTTTAATCTACGCTATAATACACATACGATGATATCAAAAAAATGCTTAATGACTGAATCACTATACTTTAAAGGAAACAAATATCTTCTTTCGAGGAATTTGTTTATTGTCCTAAAGTTCCCCAAACTTGTACATAGACGCAAACGATATTTTGCGTTATTATTAAAATTATTAATAATAATATAAAGGCAGTAGTTTAAGGTAAACACCTGTGTGTGTATGTGTGTGTGTAGTGTAAGATTATCAAAAAACCCACATAATATTAGATATATTTATATTATAATTTCAAATAAATTAACTAATCATATGAAAAATAATTAGACACATTTTGGTATACATAAATAAAATATGGATTATATAAAAGTTTGTATCAAAGAACTGTGGGTAGTGGGTGACAGTATAAATATAGATATAATAAGCGCCGAATAAATTGCTTGCGATTGCATTGTTAAAATATAAACAAATTTAATATCCTTATTATATTTTATATTTATGTACGCACATTATTCGACGGTTATAAGTGCGGGAAATGTATTTGGTTTCATTATGTAAATATTATATGAAATTCTTCAAAGAGTTAATGTTTCGTCAATCAAAGTATAAAAAATATAATGTAATATCAAATTTTATAAATAGATTCTTATTATATGGTATTTAGTCTTGTACTAAATATGTCAATCATGTAAAAAGTAAATAAGAATAAAAAAAACATCCTCCTCCGCCTCCTACTCCTGTACTTCTGTATATTCAATAATATTTTGCGGATGAATATATCAACTTCAACGTCGTAGTCGTCGTCGTCGTCGTCGTTGCTGGTTCTTTCAAAATGTTTTAAAAATTTTATGAAAATATATCCTATCAAATAACATCCGTTTTTATAAAATACAGTCGATGAAAAAATTAAATGGCAGTCAATTTTTTTTTAAAATTCAAAATAGCTGAAATATTTTATAGTGACTCTTTAAATTATATACCTATAATCTTCTATAATTCTATTATAATTTGAAATTAAGCATTTATCATCCAAGTGCGTATGGTGTGTGAATCAGAAGTTAAAGTAATGATAACAACGAAACACTATCGAATATTTACATAAAAATTGATATTGACTCTATTCTATTATTCATAATTGTAGTGTATTTTTTTCGGCTTAAGTACGTAGTCATTTCATTTCAATGGATATAAAGAAAACCGGAATAATATAGCATTTCAAATTATATATAAAACATAAGACTAAAATATCCAACCACAGGTAGTAGATATACACATCAATGCCTATAAAACATAAGGTATTGTGCGATGACTTTAGGGTATATTTGTCGTTAAATTCATGAGAAATGGTTAATAATTAGAAATTTTTTATTCCCCATAAATATAATATTGTAATTCTTTTCAGATCATTGATGGCGGAGGATTATATATAATTTAACACAAGAATTGAAAAGCCATATTGTTATCGTCACTATGTGTGTGCGAAACACAAAGATTTAGAAATTTCTCAATTGCGATGGGGCGCAATTCGCGTACATATTTTGATCAAAACCAAAAAATCAATCGGAGAAATTATAGATGGCTATGTTCAAAACCTGCAGAAATTCCCAAAGTGTTATGCAGACGAAATTATATGTTATGGTTTTAGAAGTTGTGAGCATGACATGTTATGCCACCTCACTTACATCGAGGTTTATAAAAAATGTTGTGAAACCCGGCTGAAGTGATAGTGCGTATGTGGAAACAGATGTTCCAGAAATACTCCTTCACACAAAGTGATGGCGACACAAGATTGGATGGCCGAGAATTTCCATGGCCCATACTTATGGTCACCTAGCTTCCCAGTCCTTAATTCCTCTGGATTATTACGTTTGCTACGTAGTTAAACGTAAGACTAATACACATCCTCATATCACCATTTTTTGCTTAAGGATGCCATAACTACCATTGCATAGTCAACATGAACAAGGACCGCATTTGATTTAGGCATACAGACTTTGAGAGAAAAGATAATTCGTTCAACACATTGTGAGAGCTATAAGCGTGATCATAACTGAATTTTTAAGTCGAATCATCACTGCTGACGAAACATGGATCCATCACTAAATATACTAGAAACCAAATTACAATTAAAACAATGAACTGTATGGCTGCGGTGGAAGTCCACCGAAGAAGACAAAAACTGCAATCACTTGCGGTACAATTTTTAATTATTACTTTAAATTGATACGTTGTTGACAGTAGAGTTCATACGTTGTTGACAGTACAGTTTGGTTAAGTTTCAACGGAAATAATGCAATACTTCACCCAAATACTAACATATCTAAATTACTACTTTTGAAGCATTGAAACCACTATGTGAACCTATTTTCAGATAAAACATGTTCGCTATTAGCTTCTAAAAAGTATTCGATGACTTTTAACAGCAATTTTCTTGCAATGAAACAATAACAACAAATCTCCCCACTTTACTGTGGCGCAAAACACGACATTTTCAACAAACGAATAATATAACACATGGGTTAAAAAAGTCCCATTGAAAAATGAATTCAAAGTAGATTCGTCTATTGATTCCGGAATCTGGATTCTGGAGTGAAATAGTGCTGCGGATTCATGTTTCATCCATTGAGAAGTACCGACGCACAAATTCAGGCTAATTACGTTTCAAAACATTTCCAAACAGCATTCTGAATCATCAATTCGTTCTTGTTTTGATCTGGTGGGAGTTCTTGTTTTGTTCTGGTGTTAGTTCTCGTTTAGTTCTGGTGTGAGCAAACGCGAAGTGCCACTAATTTGGAAAACAAGTTTTTCAGACCCAATTGTTTGCGTATAATACTGTAAAGACTGGCTTTTGATAATTTCAGGGTGTCATTTATCTCTTGTAACTTCACTTTGCGATCAACTAACCAACGTTTGATGGTTATTGTTGATGGAGTCTGCGGGTAACACTTTTGAAGCCATTGTTCTATTTTTGAACGGTTTTTTTAGTTCCATTAAAAAGCAATGAACACGAAAACGGCCCATTTTTCTGAAAATAACAAAGTGTCAATTAATCCACCTGCAGCTTCTAAACTAATATTCGCATTGTTATAAAATTTTAACACAAATCTTTTGAAGGTTGCCACTATTGAAATATCATACGGATATTTCGTTAGAGACACCACCTGGTGGTTAGGCCCTGGACTTTTTGAGCCACGTGTAATGTTTACACTTTTAGCTCGCAACACATACTGATTGATAAAGATAAACAACAATTAATCCGTGTACGATCGTTTCATATTACTATACCTATTATATTAGTATATAGTTTCTATGTAAAATAAAGTCCCTTGGCACTCTTTGTTTAATATGTTTTTAGTTTTCACTTCATGCACATGGCGTATATATTTAATTGTTAATGTGTGTGTGTGTGTGTGTATTATTTTATTTGGAATAAGAAGATATTGTGAATGAAATGATGAAATATAATAATATTTTTACACACATATAGAGGTAATAAATGCTGATGGAAATAGTTATACATATTATTATTATTATTATTATCATCATCACAATATATTACAGTTGTTTGTTAAATTGGGCAGACAAGCATCAGCTCGTACCAAACAACAACAACGACAAAATAACCTTTTAGGTTAGTTATAGAGTAAAATGCAGAAGAAGAAGAAATTTCATAGTAACAACAGCAGCAACAGCAGCGGATTCAATATAATTTCTTGTGCGCTACATCTGCTGATATTTTCTGTGTTCTTTTTTTTAACATCTGCTTGGAGAGGACAACAAAAAAATATTAAAATAATTTATTATTTTTAATATATGTTTTTTATGTAAACGCATACTCGTGCATAGGTCTATATTTTGTAGCTCTTATTTGTGTGTGCGTATACTCGTTGATACAATAGGAAAGAGAAAATCTAAAATACATTACTTTCATTCATTATCCAATAGTTCCGATAATTTTTATATTTATTTAACTTAAAACGAAATACTAAATTCATATTATCAAAATTTAAGAAGTAATAAAGTACAAGTGACATGGGAATGCTGTATCGTGATTAATCGAAGTATGAATCATTCAAATAATATTATAGGTTCAATAACTATTATTAATATATGAAATGAGAATATCTATTCATAAACAAATGATTCACGTATAAGAATGTACAGGTGTCCCTTGAGATATGTGATATAGTTATAAATATGAAAATCAAAACCGTATACTCGGCAAGAGGGAACATTTAAACAGACTCCTTTTTTTTTTTAATCAAATATGTCGAACCATAGCTGTGATGAAATAAAGTCTGTAATCAGGAATCCTTTAGTTTACGTGTTTACTACAATTTTTCAAATAATGAATATCTTAAAAATTTCTGCGGATGCAAAAGTGTAACTTCAACATTTATATAGTAATTTATAGGTTAAAATCAATTTAATACATATAAAAAATTATGAAAATACTTATCGAACAGTTTTCCTGGACCACCATATGCTTAAAACTTTGGAATTTAGAGTCTATTAGTATCCAATTTTAATATTTAGATTTATTAAATACTAAAACTCAGAGAAATCGGTACTCAAAGCAATTTTATATGAACCCTTATTTAATCAAAATTGAATAAGAATTGACCAAATTCCAAAGTATCAAACCAACTTGGGAATATACCTAAACCTTTTAGGTGTACAAGTGGCAACATATCGTTTTTTGATCAAATACATCTTTATTAAAAATATACTTGTTATAAAACGTCTATTATCAAAATAGTCACCACTATTACATATCTATATCGGATAGTTGATAGATGCTCTCACGATATAGAAACATGGTTGTGTATGGAGGCAAAATATATATCGACAACTTTCACGATGGTCAAACAAATAAGACTGCAACGATTTAAACAAAACAGTAGTCGGAAGTCTGGCGAATACACCGCATTCGAGAGTAGTCCCCAGGCCAGGTTGAAAATCACTTCCTTGGTTAATTTTGCTGAGTGTGAACGGGGGTTTTCATGATGCAATATGATGATTCCCTTCCAATGCCACCAGACACACTATATAATACTTTTTTGGCATGAATATCATAGGTTTAGCAAAGGCTGGAGAGGGATAGCCTGAATCAACTCATGTTTTTCTTCGTATACGATTACCGTATAGAATTCCAATATTCATTTCCAGTAATGATTTTGTACAAATAAACATCGACATCATGAGCAACCCATGTTCCCTCCTTGTGAATCTTTCAGCATTGCATGCAATCGATTTTAAATGGCTATTTTAGTAACGCCTAACTGTTTTGTGGAGTTTTCGTTGGCCGCGGTCTTATGACGTAAAGCTTGAACCTCTTCATCTTCAAATAGTTTTTCATAATCTGGACGTGGGTCGTCTTTTTAAAGGTTAAAACTTCGTTAACCTGATAGACACTCTGAAAACGACAGCTTATAAATGACTAAAACTAATGTCATATAAACAATAATGACTCTGCTAGGGTTGGTTTATACCTAAAATGACGAGAGAATTGGATATACGTTTTAGTATGTTCTTTATTAAAACTAACATCAACTGGGTATCGATTAGAAGAAAAAGTATACAGTAGGTATCTGTGTCCATTATGCATCAATGCATAAAAATTATGAAAACAATTATCCGGAAAATCAATTTTTATAAATTATTATAATCTTTTTTAATTAACGCTTTCAGCCCTGTTTACGGACATATGGTTCCAAAGAAGTTCTGATAAATACTAAACATTTTTAAATGCTTACAAATGTATTGGGATCTGGTATTTTCTGGTCTTTGTCTGTCTGAATTTTTGCTTAATTCGATCAAATTACATTAGTTTGAGCGTTGCTTTCATATTCAATTCTCATGTGTTACTCTAATTATTAGCTGTTTTTATAAGTTCTGTCTTCAGATTTATAAATTAAGTAAAACATATTAGGTTGTCAACTATCTCCCTTCCGCCTTTTTGCTCTTTATTCAATGCTTTATAAAAAGTGTTACAGTAATCGGATTTAGTTCAAATATGCGCCGTTTTGTTCGATAATCTGTTTCCATCTAGACTGCAACTTCATAATACCTCCCTCGTAGAAGCCCCCCTCCTTATTTGCGAAGAACTCGGACAGCCACTTTTCACAAGCCTCTTTTGAGATCAACTTTACACCACCAAGGGCGTTCGCCATGGACAGGAACAGGTGGTAATCACTTGGCGCTATGTCCGGGCTATATGGTGGATGCGATAAAACCTCCCATCCGAGCTCCCGTAGCTTCTGACGAGTCATCAATGAAGTGTGTGGTCTGGCGTTGTCCTGGTGGAACACTACACCCTTCCTTTTGGCCAATTCTGGACGCTTCTGGTCGATCGCCTGCTTCAAGCGGTCCAGTTGTTCGCAGTAGATGGTAGAATTAAGCGTCTGGCCATATGGGAGCAGCTCATAGTGGATGATTCCCTTCCAATCCCACCAAACACACAGCAAAACCTTCCTGGCCGTCAATCCCGGCTTGGCCACTGTTTGGGACGATTCACCGGCCTGCGACCACGACCGTTTTCGCTTGATATTGTCGTATGTGATCCATTTTTCGTCGCCAGTCACCATCCGCTTCAAGAATGGGTCGAGTTCGTTCCGTTTCAGCAGCATTTCGCAAATGGAAATTCGGTCCATTAGATTTTTCACTGTTAATTCATGTGGCACCCAAACATCAAGCTTTTTTTTGTATCCAGCCTTCTGCAGATGGTTTAAAATGGTTTGGTGACTAACTCCCATCTCCTGGGCGATGTCACGAGATGCCACATGCCGGTCTAACTCGATGTATTCCATGATTTGATCGGTATTTGTCGTCACAGGTCTTCCGCCGGCTGCCTTATCCATGGTGTCGTTTTCACCGGCTCTGAATCGTCGAAACCATTCCTCCGCGGTTCGAAGTGATAGAGTACCATCCCCCAAAACACCATTAATCTCACGGAACGTTTCTCTAGCGGATTTGCCTTTAACGAAGGAAAACTTTAAAATAGCGCGAATTTCGGCGTTAGTGAACTCCATGTTTACACGTCTATAACTGTTGAACGCAATATCCAAACTAATCATACATAGCGTCGTTTTGTTTGTTATGTCAAGAGCTTTCAAATTATGTACAGTGTTGCCAGATACGAGCTCTGTAGCGCTTTGTACATAGCCGCGAAATTAAAAAGACAAAAAGGCGGAAGGGAGATATTTGACAACCTTATATAATTCTGTGTAGAAGATAGTTTTGGGATTTGCTATTGCTAAAATATTTTTATATTTTCTATGAAATATTGTGAAAATTGTTTATAATTTGCAATTCTATATAGGGAAAAAATTGAAATCCGTTAAAACTATGGCCCATAATTAAAAAAGATGTACATTCATAAACGTTGAATTTTCGGAAAAATTTAATTCGGTGAACGCCTAATTTTATTTTTTCATAATTTACTACTATACTTTCAACTGGACTACCCCCGCAGAGAAAAATAATGAAAGCTGCGTACAGGCCTTGAAGGCGAACCATGAATAGGACGTCCAAATACTGCATCAACATCAGAAAACATTGAAAAAATACGTAAAATTGTTAGTTTAAATCAAAGTTTGACTACGCGTCAAATTGCTGATAGGCATCTCAGATGAACGAGTACGTCATATTTTACATGAAGAATTACAAATGAAAAAGTTGTTTGGAAAACTGGTGCCGTGCCGCACACACGTTAACAATTCAACAAAAACTTAATCGTAAACAAATTTGTCAGTGGTATTTGGATCGTTTAAGAAAGAATAAAACCGATTTTGTGCGTCGCTCAATAACTATGGATGTGAGGCTTGGATCTACCACCATGATCATAAATTAAAAAAAAAAAGAACGTTTACGGTGGACTCAAAGCTGGATGTTCGGCTCCAAAGAAGCAGACTAAGCAAGAACGAACGGCCAAAAAAGGTTATGCCGTCAGTTTTTTGGGATGCAAAAGGAATTTTTAGTGATCGATTATCTTCAGGAAAGGTAAAACAATCAACTCCTAATATTATTGTAACCTTTTGTTACACAATTGGACGCAAAAATCCATAAGAAAACGATCCGATTTGCAACACAAAAAATCAATAATTTTTCATCAAGGCAATGTCCGTTCACAAAAGTGTTTTTTGACTATGACTAAGGATTCAAGGATTTAAAGTACAAATTGATTGGACATCCATCATATTCACCAGATTTGGCTCCCAGCAGCCACTACTACCTCTTCAGAAATCTCAAACAATTTCTACGCAGAATGTATTTGAATGAAGAGGCCATATTAGCAGACGGGTATTTTGCAGAGCTTCCGGAATCGTTCTTCAGCTTATTGGAACAGCACTGCAGTAAATGTATTGAATAAAAAACACTACCTCAAACCAAAAATAACTATCTTTCTCTTTCTAGGCTAGAAACTATTCACGCAACCTGTATTTATAATATCAAATCAAATCGAAAAAAAGGTTAAAGAAGTTCATATAAGTACAAATTTTTCATTTGAATAAAATGCGATAAATTTAAAAATTAATATTTGTCATAAAAATTATGTTTAAGTATACCACCTTTTTAAAATGTTATAATCAATGATTTTTATGTTCCATAATTGAAACAAAAGAAAAAATAATATAAATATTAATATCGTACACCATAAACCGTGACTATACTTAGACTAAACAACATACATATAACGTATTGTTTAGCGTTTGGGTTGGTTGGTTGGTTGTTGTTGGTTGGTGTTGGTTGGAAAACTTTACTAATAAAACTATACAAATATGTTTGGTATAAATTGTTGTGAATTCTTTCTAAAATTTTATTATATGAACATTTTTATGTGTGTGTCGGGAGTGTGTGTGTGTGTGTGTGTGTGTGTGTGTGTGTGTGTGTGTGTGTGTGTGTGTGTGTGTGTGTGTGTGTGTGTGTGTGTGTGTGTGTGTGTGTGTGTGTGTGTGTGTGTGTGTGTGTGTGTGTGTGTGTGTGTGTGTGTGTGTGTGTGTGTGTGTGTGTGTGTGTGTGTGTGTGTGTGTGTGTGTGTGTGTGTGTGTGTGTGTGTGTGTGTGTGTGTACAATAATAACAAAACCGCAAAAAAATACTGCAAAATACCAATTCATTTTTACACTTTGCCATAACCTAACTAATTTATATAAAAACCCATACACATCATTATTTATTATTATTTTATAACTCTATCGCATATACAAATGTTAGTTATACCATATTTTCTGCTGATACATTCTGATGTTAGTTTGTATTTTATAAGAGATGCTGCGATATTAGTATTATTATTTATTTATTTTTTGTCTGTCTTATACGAATAAAATATATTTTAAAACAGGATTTTATATTCTTTTCTATAATAATAATATACAATGATTTGTTTAAAGTTTTGCTTATGTGAGCTGAGCGCTCAGTGTTAATATATGCTTTTGTAAGTAATAAATTATTTTAAATGTTTTCTTTCCGTCCATTCCATCAGCAACACGTACAGAAAAAAAAAGTTATAATTTATGAAAATAATAAAGAGAAACAAAAAAAAAAACAGGAATTTCAAGATTTAAAAAATTTCTTTACATTTGCGATTCGTTTTTCTTTATAATAACTATTGAATTCTTGTTTATTATGCTGTAAAAATTGGAATTCTTATATTTAAAAAGTACCAGTGGTGTTCGTCATACCCAACAACCGATCATACCATATATAAGTAAAGGTATTGATATATAGCAGCGCTTCAATGTCATTGTTCGATCTTTGAGGTCATTGACAATTTTTTTTTTTCGTTTTCATATCAATATATCGATGATGTTCGCACACACATTCCTGATGTTCATGTAAAATTATTGAAAAAAAAATACTGTTTCCATAATTTATTAGATGTTTTATTTCATTATTATTATTATTATTATTATTATTATTATTCTATTCTGTGACAATCGATGACGACGCCAATGAATAAATAATTTATATATTTATTTTCAATCAACTATCATTTTGAGGTGATTATAATATGCATTCAAATATATGGTACGTGTATAAATCAATAAAAATACATATTTAAATAGGAGCCCGCCTTGAGATTTACTGCGTATTTGAAATGTTGTGTTTTGCTTAAGATGAATAACTTTGAATGACCGGAAAAGATAAATTCATGAAATGTTTTTGAAAGGTATATGTATTTCTTCTGTTGATACACTGATAAAATTTCTTTTAATATTTGTTTACATCTTGGAAATTGTACAGGTATAAATGAAGAAGCGGTCAAAATATAATTAATTAAATTAAAATTCCCATTATATCCTAATTTCTCTTTTCATTCATGCTGCCAATTTGAAAACAACTTTAGAATTGCATAATATTAACAATTATATAGTTTTTCAAAAATCCATAATACAGTTTACGTGAATAGTTTCTAGCCTATAGAAATGAAAGACTTTAATTTTTGGCTTAAGGTAGTGTTTTTTATTAAATATAGTCGCCCTACAATTCAACACATTTACTCCAGTGCTCACTACCGATGCGGTTTCGCATAATTAGAACTTTACTTTTTTTTTGTTTATTAATGATTTGACTTCTGTTTTAAAATGTTATAGGTGTCACATATTTTCGGATGATGTACAAATATACATATATTCATCCCACAATGGAACTATATTAGGTGTTCTAAATGACGATTTGGATACAATATATATATTGAAGGCGGGTTATGTTAATAACCAAAAACTGAATGCATTGAAGTTAAACACAATTTATTGTATTTATTTGTCGCAGTAATGCTGTTCGTCGGTTGGGTATTATTTTTATTTTAAAGCCCTGACGTGCGGATTGAAGAATATAAGAAATGCCTTACAATTATTCCGTTTATTTATGTAACATTTTAAACGGTAAAATTGATTGCCGCAATATTTTAGCTAAATTATTTTAAAAATATTAATTAATAGGAATTTGTGATCGGAATGAATTTGTTTACATTAATCATTATCATACAAATTATGGACGTTTCGGTATCCTTTAAATTTAATGACTAAAATACAAGTACTGAAAGAACATGCAAATAAATTACAAAATTACTGAATCATCCGTTTCCAGAAGTTTACACAGGAGGCATGAGAAAGATTCATAAAATAGGATACTGCCACATTGCGAACCTACACAACATCGCAGCTTCTTTGTAAAAAGAAAATTTTCTGTTGCGTCTAGCTTGACTGGCGATGAAAAGTTGGCTACTTTGCGACAATTCAAAACGCAACCATATCTACAGCAATACGCAACATTCATATGGTGTGAAGGTAATTCTATGTATTTGATGGGACCAACACAGTGTAGTATATTACACGAGCTCTTAAAACCAATTGAAACAATTTGTGCAGAGAAGTTTAAAAAACACCAATTGAATAAATTGTATATAGGGAATCGCCAAGGTTTACAATTTCTATTCGCTAAACTTCATTTGGCTGAGAAAGTAGCCGTTTTGCATCAGTTGAAAGCATTCAAAAGGTGACACAACCACCGCGTACTCAACACCATTCCAATCGCACACCCATTAAAAAGTCATTTGATTCAATTGTTGAACATGCAGTGCAAAATCGTGGTATTTCAGTTTTATTGTTGCTTTTCATATGCGGGTGTTGTAATAAATTATGAATTATTTTGTACACATCTCTTTATATTTCGTGGGTGTAATTTTTCGAATATATAATATAATTAATGAATAATTAACAAAAACAACAACAACTAAATAACATACATTTTATATTATATTTATATATGTGTTATCTATATATGAATAAATTAAAATTTATTATAATGACTTTAACATGATTATGAGATGATGATGATGGTGGCGATGATGATGATGTTGGCTAAGATGAGAGCTGAGATGAGAGATGAGATGATGGGACGATGATTATTATAATTTATTATCTTATTTGATCTTATAATATAAATATATGGTAATAAGATTTATACTATTTAAAAAATGTTTTATTCTATAATATAATTGTATCTGCAAAATTATTAAAACTTATATGACGTGTAAAATACACACGTTTTGATATACCTGTACGTGTACAAGGTGTGGCTATAAAATAACAAGATTGATGCTTCTACAGAAGAACTATATGCATGCGTCAAAGTTGTATGGCGGACAGCTTTGTATAGAGGCATTTTCTCTTGATTGCGGCCCCTAACGTGGCGGTAGTCATATTATTTAGTAGTGGCCTTCGGTTTTTATATATAGAATAGAATAGTAAAAGTCATGTTACTCTTATGGCATCTATACCAAACGTTCACTACAGTCAAGTTGGTAAATTGCTCTGTATGGGAGCACATAACAATTCACCAATTGTACTACAATTTATGAAAAGATAGATGTTTGCCTAAATTCCATTCCATTCACATTCTTCTGAGCTCTATTCCACCTGCTGTATTAACCAGACATAGTTCTTTCAGACTATCACTTATTGTGGTTAATACAGTTAGTCCTTCAAGACACACTATTCACATCTTATGAAACTATTAAAGTTTTGCTTGATGGATGGATTACCACATAAGACGATGAATTTTGCAGACAGCAGGAATTAGTAAATTGCTTGAAATCTGGTCGAAGGTTATGGTTTCCGATATGGAACATACTTTGAATACTACAATTATAAATACTTGTTAAATTAACATGTAATTTTAACTAAAAAAAATGCGACTTAATTTTGTATGTATCGAATAACCTAAAATTTTCCGATTTAAATTGAACTTGAATTCGACGACGATGCACGTCCGGAATAGAAATATTGAAAAAATCGATAATCTAATCGGAAAGATAAACAATTTTAACATGCACAAAATAGTGGTGCCTATTTAAAATTGTCACAATCGAACAAAAGTACAGCTCGTGAAAATTTTTCGACTGAAACTTTGAATGATCCAAAATTCTTGGAAAGAGTGAGAATATGTGATGAATTTTGTTTTTTAACTCATGATTTAGACAGTAAGCGTCAATTCAAGCATTGGAAGGCCTCAACTTCACCGAGAGCTAAAGAAAAGTTTAAATAAACAAATCAAAAGTCAAAGAATTAAAGTTAGTTATTTTTTCAATATTTATGGGATTGTGAGTACTGGTTTCTTGAAGGTCAAACTATTAATCCATATTAATCATCACCTTAGATTCCTGCTCTATATTGCGTGAAAAAATAAGAAAAAAATGATCCGATTTTAGGAAGTACAAGACATGGGTTCTTCATAAATGCTCACACATATAGCATTGTCTATTAAGACGTTTCAATAGTTAAGTATAACATTCTAGTGAAAGACCATCTGTCTTATTTGCCTGACCCAGCACCGTGTGAATATCTATTCCACACACTAAAATCTGTTTTAAGGAACAATATTTCTTGCTGTTGAAGCTGGGTCATGAAAATGGTTACAGTAGAAGATTTTCGCAGCACTGTTTTGAACAATTCGAATGGTACGTTGTTAGATTGTGTTTTTTTACAGCATTATTTGTCTCGTTATTTTATAACCGCACCTTGCACATATAACACAATATAGCTAAATATACAATATAGACACACAACCAAGTGAAATGAAATATTGACACAAAGAGAAGTTTAACGTATTAATCTGCTGGCGCAATCTTATCTTACTTTAGTTAATAATTTAATATTCATATATAAATATTAAAATGATGTTATTTATATATATTATTTTTATATTTCAACGTTAATATGTTGAATTTATAATCGCATCTTTGGATTATGGTTATTGTATTATAATAAATATTTAAATAAATATGCGCGAAAAAATATCTACACACATGACGCGGATATAATAAAATGTAACAAACAATTTGTATTATAATAATTAATATAGTTACAATTTAGAGACAGATAATCCAAAAAATATAGTCTTATATTATAATATTTTATAATCATGTACTAAATGTTTTTTAATAAAGATATAATTAAATATTTTTCACTATTTGCTGCTATCAATTGTTTAATCAACATCATTTTAATACATATGATAAAGTTTAATTAGATATATTTTTTATTATGTGTTATAATATAAAGATGAAAAATAAAGATAAATAATTAATTATAAATCTCAATAACTATATATTTTCTTAATTATTTTATCCGCATGATCGTATGACATATGTTAATTGAATGACTTTATGACCCTCTCTCACAGTCAAATGCGAGTTTTCTATATGAATTAATTTATTAATAATTAAAAACTCACGTTTTTCTCCAAACTTTTATCGCTTTTTCTACTCATACTTCTCTATTTTTGAAGTCGTTGCTGCATAAACAACTCAATCACTACCCATATATAACTCACCTATATACTAACACAGATAACATAGCTAAAGCTATCATGAATTATTCGGACCACTACAAAGATATAGATTTTTCCAAAATGTCTCCGAAATCCATATGATTCTTAACGGTCTTATATTATGTTAGATAAAAATTTTATAAAATATTGTTCAAATGTGGGTCAAACTACTATAAAAACTAAACGCAATAGGGAAATAGGGCACGATGTTTCTTTTGGCATATGCAGTATACGGAAGGAAAAATGATTAATGTCGCCTACTTCCACCAAATTTTATAAAATTTATTACTATTAATACTTACTTTCTTAATTTCAAGAAAATCGGGTAAATGGTTTTATAGAGAAATCCCATAGGGAATATTCAGTTACCAAATGAGATTACTCATGAAGAGCACAGTGGTATTGCGTGAATGTCAATCAGTCTCGAAATATACAGGGCTTAAACTGCCAATTGTATATTTACATGTGAAAATTTTCGGTGGAAATTTTTTAGCTGCGGGTGACCATTCGTTCGTTTATGGAATAAAAAAAAAAAAAGGATATCTTTGAAAATATAGTGTTGGACTCATAGATTAACAACAATTAAAAAAAATAATAAAATTAAGGAAACATCTATTTATCAATTGGTGAATTATTATAAGCTCTCAGCATGCGGAATAACTTACCCACTTGGCTGTAATCAATGCTTGCTAAATGTCATAGGCTCCACTTGGAGTAATATGACTTGTTATGCTTTAAAAAAATTGGACTAATGGTTCAATATAGAGAAAACTCATCGGGGAATATTCAGATAGAGTGTAATAGCATCCAAATAAAGTGGGTGTGCAATACCTTCTATTTTCGCTAAACGCTTTAGAAATTTTTTTAAATGCTCATGTTAAAATTTTCCTAAAAATGGGATAAATGGTTTTTCAGTAATTCTATTAGGTAAATTCGGATGCCATGGGATGAAACAATTACAAAAAATACAATATGAAATTTTCACAGTATTTTAAATGTACAGTTAAAAAACCACGTATTTGCACAAGTTTTTGGTTTTCAACAATTATAGCCTAGTTCAGCCACCCACTCTTACAGTGTTTGTGATTGAATTGGTCACATAAAATATGACTAAATATTTCGCTACTCACATGTGCGAACAAAAAATCATATACGTAACAATAATGGGCTCTATACAGTCTCAAATTATTATAATATTCCTAGAACTCTTTTTGTTATGCCGTCTGTACGTGTTCAACATAAATGCTTCAACAAAATTTCTTCACGCTGTTGCACTTTTATAATGCAAATCTTTGATTGTCAAACAAAAGTGGGCACACAATGTATTATTTTTATATACGCGAGTCCTTTTTATATATCCTCGATCTGTAAAACATACGCACACATACAAAATAATGTTCAATGATAATTGAAAAATCTTTGTAAGGCTCTTGAAATGTTCAACATCAACACAACTCATAAATCAGTTTCTGCGGAAATATCTTCTTATTTTCATTACTCTATTAACATTAACATTATTTTCAAAAAATAATTTACAAATGGATTATTTTAAATAATTATTGCAGAGTGCCGGATTGTGATGGGATCACTCAATACAAAAAGTGTCCATATAATCCGCAATTGTATCAAGTTCCATGATATTAGCATTAGAGTATATAACAAAATATGGTTATGATGATAACAATATTTATAATTAGAAAATTTAAAAGGAATGGATTGACATCTTGTTTATGGTTACTTTAATCAATACATTTTAAATTACATGAAAATATTAAAACCAGTGGGAATTTTATGTGGTCATACTATTGAAATTCGATAAAAATGTAATTTAATATATTTATATTACGGAGACGGACAGACTACAACGAAATATGCTGTTAATCCAATAATGGGCAAACTGATTAAAAGATTAAATTTAAAATAATTTAATAATAATCCTATGTAGAACAATAAATTGCATAACTTTTGTAATTAAATTTTAAAACATTAAACAAATATTAATTAATATTACTTTTTTTATTACGAAATGTTGTCTATATTTTTTTAAGAACTAGTTATAGATTATGGGTGTGTGTGTGTGTGTGTTGTGTGTATATAAAAAAAAATATGAATTGTGATGACCTTCAAAACTATATAATAATTCACTTAAAATTGAAATTAATCTCTAAATTATATTTTATCTATAATTATTTATACACTCGCATACTAAATAACATACGCAACACACATAAAAATTAGCTATAGCATTTACAAAATATTTATCATAACACAATATAGACCTTGTTTACATCGGGAAACACTTACACGGATAACACCACTCGGGGTAATGTTACGATGGGCTATTCACCCAAATAAAAAACCATAGAATAACGAAAAGATCTATCTTTCGTTAATTTCAGTACAATTGGTGAATTGTTATATACTCCTATGCGGAGTACATTACCAACATAACTGTAATGAATGTTAAGTGGATGCCATAAGCTCCACTTGGAATAATATGACTTGCTAATGATACGATGAAATTAGGTTGCGATAAAGATATTTCCAACAAAAAAATGATTTAATCCGAGCTTGGATCATGAAGGTATAAAAATTCCATAATAATTTCCAACAATAACATATTTTATATTCATCAGAAATAAAAATGAAATTTGTTAGACAGCTTAAAATCAGGTATATTCCTATGGGATATTCCACGATATTTAAGTTAAATTCGAAATACACATTGAAATTCCGATATTTATACAATACCCAATGAACAACTATAGCCGGAATATAACATATGAAATTATCTTAACCGGATAATATAAATGTATATCCCGATGGAAATTTGGTCATAGTGTCCCATAATAAATATTTCAAAGTTATCATAAATACACGTTAATAATAATAATAATAAGTACGTAATCGCAGTTAAATTTGGTTGTTTATTTATTTAATTACGTTATTTTAGAATTCATATTATAATTATAGTTATCTTGTTCTGCGACTACATAGGAATCTTACTTCAGATAATTATAATAATTTTATTCTATAGGAAAAAAATTGAATGCAATTGAATTTTTCAATTTTCGTAATGAAATCTATACGAAAACCGATTGATTTGAATATGGAACATCTTGTAATCGTGTATAGTTTCATTGTCGGCGTTACCCCATCGGATTTGGATATGTGTTATGGTGAATTAATACAAATGGATCTTATAATGGTACAAATATCATTAAATTAACTGATTACAGTGCGCAGAATCTACTCAACGTCAACGTCAAAGTACTGGAAAAAAAGTGAACGAATGGAGTTTTTCGTAGAAAAGTGGTTTTCATATAAAAATTTTTATGTGATGATGCCACACAAATATTGTTTCCATCCAAAAATTACTCTTCCTAACATCCGAAAAATATACCCATTAAAATATGTCAATAACCTCAATCGATTTCCTTGTCATTTTCATATTACCCTTATATAAAAAGTTCTAACAGGCGAATTTTTGCAGATGACTACGGTATGTTAGAATGGAATTCTAAGCATGATTGTAAACAAGTAACATTAAAAGTTATACTCCAAGACACTTCTGTTTAATAGATAAGCCAACTTAACAACTTAATTCTGTGTAGGTAAAATTGAAGAATGAAAATTCATATATGATGCTAGAAATGGAATGTTAAAGTTATAGTTTCTATATTAACTTCCATTAAAAAATTTATGTCCAAATCACTTATACTGATTGGACTATGCGTATCTATACCTCATCTCCTGATTAAATTTGGATGAACTTTGGCATGTTAGTTTAAGATTATAAGACTAGTTTCTAACCAGTTCCATATGAGAATTGATACCCATAGAGCAATTTTTACTTATTAAATTTCAGAGTTTAATGAGTTCAAATTAGGATTATAGTTTCTATTTAATTTAATGAAAATTAATGGTCACAGCACTTCTCGCCTAATTACATTACATATCTGCGTGATTTACTGCTAAAATTGAATGAAATCTCGTATGTGAATGGAATTATAAGGTTGCTGTTGCTTTTAGTACTAAACGATTAAATTCAAAATTTAGAGAAATTTACAACATTTGAATCCTATGGAAACCCCAGGAAAAAATAGCGATGGTCTTACCTTCTTCCACAAAACTTTAACCACATAATTTCATAATTTAAATAAAATCGAATATATGATATTAAAGTAATTCTATTCGAAATATTTAGGTTCTATGAAATTCTGCAGAAGTGTTGGGGGAAGTATCACCAGCCACCACTAAATCATTAGAAATTTATATTTAACAATCAATTTAAAATCGTATTCCGATTGGATGTGTGCTCCAGTATGGTTGGAAGTAGTGTTACCTACATTTATTAAACTTTAGAACCTATTACCATATATTAAATCATAAAGTTCGAAATTTTAAGAAAACCGTATAAGTCGTACTAAAGAGTAATTCTATTGGAAATATTTAATTTTTATGGGACAACCTGATACACTCGCGTCTTCTTCCACACAAATTTTAGAACTTATTCTTATACACATAATTTTAAAATTTCAATAAAATTGAAAAAATGATACTATTTCAATACCGAATTTTAAGGATCTTTGAGACATTGCTAGAGATGCGTGGTATTAATTTTATATGTAAAAATGAAGGACGACCGAAAAAATAATAAGTTTTTGGTATATATGAAGTGAGAATCATCGATAACGAGAGTTTGTACTGTATTCATAATATCGAATAATATAAATTTTATTTATTTGCAAATGTGTTGTAATTGTGAATATTATTGTATTATTAAAAAATAATGATGACACATTAACTACAAAATATATTACGGCTACTATCTTAAATTATAATTATTTGTTTAGTCGATATAAAATAAATAAATAAATACGCATATGTTCGTGGTTGTGTATACGCAATTATGCGTATTGTTTTAACCCTTTCGTACTTCCAGTATACAATATTTTGTACTATTTTTGTTATCAACATTCTGTGACGCACAAATCCCAAACATTTTAGCCAATGTGAGTTTAGAATATACAACATAAATAGTGTACATTGAAATGAATTGTATCACAGGGCGTGTAGTATACACTTTTGCTTGTCCGATCAAGAAGAAGAAGAAGAATAAGATAAAATAAGAAAATTAATTGTGTGTGAAAGGGTTAATATTATTTGAATGTTTTTCGAAAATGATTAATTTTAATTAAATATACAATATTATAACTAAGTTTTGATATTAAATTAAGGGAGGAATTGTGATTTATAAGAAAAATGCCTAATTGAAAGTTTCGTTGTATCGTTTTGTACCAGTGTATAATAAAATTAAATATTAGGTTTCGTAGTGGAATGAAATTAACAGTATGTAATTCGAAATTAATATAATTTTATACTTCACTTCAATTTGTTTAATTTACCAGAAATTTATGGTGTGTTTGCGATAGTAAAGTAACGCCGCTACTGATCGTAAATCCAATATTTATATAAATAATATGAATATATAATTTAATTATTAACTAATTTTTCTAATTTATACATATACAAATGCATGCGGAATAGTAAAATAAATATTAAGGCTTTAAGTTTATGTTATTGTAAATATACGTTATTTATTTATTACCGAACATGTATTTATAATTTCGAAAATTTCTATTGAAAAGGAATATAAAGTATTTCACAATTCAAATATATTATATTGAAGTTAAGTACATACACCAAATTTATATATTTTATTTTATTTTTCATATACTAAATGTTGACTTATCACCGCATGCGTACTCATTTGATTCGATTTATGTTAATTATTGAAGTAAATTTACAAACTTTATTAATTGTACCACATTGTACACAAATATTTGTATAAATATTAAAAGGTATACGAAAAGAAGAAGGTTGCGCTATCCCCAATCTCCACCGCCCAATCATCGACAATAAATAAATTTTGTCCGAATTAGCGATGTAAAATTCAGAATTTTCTCGTGTACTAGGTTGAAAGCAAATATTGTTCTTAACACCTAATTAAATTATAATTATCAGTTTTGTCACAAAAAAATTTGAGGAAAGTATTATCAAATTGTATATTTTAGTTTTAGTGAAATCCGATAAAAAGTAAAACATAAACTGGAAGCTTTTAATGAATTAAGTAAAGTGTAAATTAGGAGATGTTGTGAGATTAACGCCATACCCAAATACAATGTATACAATACAGATTACTTTCAAATTTATCTATCTGTTAGAGAAAGAATAGTTTAATTGCATTTGTTATTTATTCAATTAAGAATCTGCAATTGGTTGAATTATAACATCCCATCTTTTACACATTTAACAGATAATAAATAAAATACAAAAAAAAATTAGACTAATGTCTAGCACAACGGATGCGGTTAAGGGTTAACTATATCAGCTTCCAAAAATTGTCACCCAAACTACCGCCTATCTCTATCCTATATATTGAACCTTTATATTTATTTAAATATTCAAATATAATTTAAAAAAATGTATTTACATCTTAATTGACTATATTTTTTTAAGCGAAACATGTTCGGATTAGTCGCTGTCCGGATTAAAAATTGTTTGAATTAACTTAATCGCTGTGTATATACAATAAATACATATATAATTATAAATACAATTCAATATTGTGACATTATAAGGTAGAAATAGATCAGCTAATAATAGGTATCCTTCGTTTCATTTGTTCGCAGATCATACCCGAAATTACCATACTTTTCCCAACGCATCCAAATGCATAAAACCCAAATATAGTAATAATACCAGAAGAAAGCTAAATTGTTTATAAATTGTCATTGTATGCCATACCTTACTATATCCCAAGCAATGGCAGAAATGGTTACTATAATTGATGAAAATCAAGGTTTAACCCCTTTTTTGCTAGATTTTTCATATTGTAATTGCTATCGAACTACCCAAAATCTAGGTTTAACCTCTCATTCTAACCGGCTGCAATTCTTTTTAAATCTTTTGACACATTCTAAGACTGAATTTCATTTCAAAATTACATTGCAAAACCAGATGAAATGTCAATAAAGTTCTGATATATAAATGAAAAGAAATATATTTTATATTTCTAAAAAAATGTAAAATAAATAAATATTTTATTTTTTTTAAGATCTTATGATCTTAAGATCTTGAATAATGGAAGAATATCGGAAACATTGAGACAGCATGAGTGGATGTAGACAATCTAAATTAGCTCTTAGATATTTTACAGGATCCGTTAGAAAATTTGTGGTAATTGTTACTGGATATGGGAAGGGTTTCGGGTATCATCCGAAAAAGATGGGAATCTCTTCGAAAAATATTTGTAAATTCTACATGGAAGACGAAGAGACTGCAGCGCATGTCGTATGTCAATGCCCGGTTTTCACAACTATAGAAGGTTGACGGTTACTGAATTTCATCTGATCAAAGAGGCGGATATGTTTCGATTGACCTTCAAACAGATGACAAGAGACGGTGCTCTGGCGGGATGGCTTGATTCTAATCATGCCAATCAAGCAGTATAGTTTGCTGCGGTAGTGGGACGAAAAGGATTGCAATTGGCGGTCTGATTCGGTATTCCCAGAAACATTTTGTATATATGATGGAAAGTATTAAATCTGTAAATCTTAGGATAAGAGATAACTAACCCAAAATATCATAACATCATGTACGAACTCTTGCATACTGAAATTCAAACCGATGGATTATATGATTTATATAAATTATATTATTCGCTACTGATACTAAATTTTACACAACTATTTCAAATTTTACAACAACTTACATTTTCATTTTTCCATTCAGAATTTCTCCAGGTAAAATCATTCTTAATTCCTTTCTCTTGTATATTATCGTCTTATCGCCAAATTTAAAAATGTAAATTTTTAACGTATGAAAATTATTTATTTGTTAGATAATTATTTGGTTTCAATGTTGAATATTCCGACATTCAAATGTTATTATATAAATATTTGTGAAGTGAAAGTGTTTAATTTTAAATATAATTATGTTATTTTCATATACGAGTAATTAGTAAATATTTTGGTTACAGTAATAATAATAAAAACACATTGTTGATCGAACTTTGTGGATATAAACTTTTGCGTAACTTGTCCTAAAATATCAATGTTCGAAAATGAATCAGATTCAATTCGATCATCCCCTAAATTATGCACTGCGTTCTGACTGGACCGAATAACATTACAAAAGTCTATGCTGTACACAGAAGTGTTAATATTCAAAGTAAATAATAGATAATAATTATAATGATGTGGCCCTTCTTATGTGAATTTATGGAAAACTATTTATAGAAACAGCAAATATATTTCATTTAAAAATAAGGGATAAGTCCTTATTAAGAATTTGAATTTTGTGACAGGTATATTTTTGTATAAAAATGTACATAAATAACAATATACATTTTTCATAAAAGATTTAGAGATTACAATTAAAAGATTTATTTAAATATTTATCATAAACATTGAGCAATATTTTTTAACAAACATAACAAACACGATTTTTTAATTATGACTGATTAAGGTCATTTTACTCCATGACAACGCAGCATCACACAAAACACACAGTTGAGGATACATTTAAATCGAGGTAACTACCTAGTATGGACTACATACCGGTGCTACGACCTAGCAGTGTGACCAATTATATAATTAAAAGATAGCTCGAGCTACGTAAACGCATAAACGTAGCCTATAAATCTATGAACGAATTTAAACTATAAGAAAATTGCATGTCCAAAGAGTCTTTTGTAGCATAAATCAATTCATACGGCCCTTTCTAATGCTATACGGAATGCACTTATTAAAATTGTATAATTTTAAAGATAAACGATAAATATGGTGGCGGCGATAATTGAGTAAATTTTTGACGTTTGATTATTGAAATAAAAACCATGGCTGACAACAAATTAAATTGCAAATAAAATACAATGATTCCTTAAAATTAAATTAATTATAAGTTTAAGATAGTTTTTTAAACCTCTTAAGATGCACTGTGTCTTTAATAATGTAATTTAAACATTTATATTTTTTGCTTTAGTCCAGTGAAACTTTGTCCAACTGAAATCGAACGCAAAAACTAAGAAGTGAGGAGCGCTCATCTATCTTCTATCGAGGCTACTCATTTGTTCGGACCATTGTTCTTCTTGTATCCGTGCACATTTGTATGTGAATATTAAAAAAACCAAAGGCAAACATATGATATTATTTACGTCACGTCACCATAAATACAGAATTCAGTTCAATACACTCATATTGTAATTTATATAACATTCCACAATTATTATTTAATTTTTTAATAATTTTATTAATGTGTGTAGTCACATTTTTTTGAATTCAACGAAAAATACCTGTGTAACGTATGTACTTTTGAATGTGTGTGTATTTATACCTAAGGCTATATATAAAAGTAAATATATGCAAATACATCTGAAATAAAATTACAAAAACATGTATTAAAAAGTTAACTATGACCAAGCTATGACTAAAAAGAGGTGTAGTACGTCGAGTATATAATAGTTTATAACTAAATATATCTAATAAAATTTATATGTATATGTATTTACACATTGTTGGTGGTGTATGTGTAAACTGGTATGACATACACATTCTCGAGAAAAAATAATATATATACTAACAATAAACTAAAATTTATATTAATCAAAAGTGTTAGTAAAAGTTTCTGGAAAATAACACATTCATTGATAAAACTACACTTTTATTCTAAACAGACTTAAATAAGTTTTACAAAGATACTTAAAATTCAATATAACATTTTTTTATGGTGCAGAACGATAATTGACATATTTTTAAAACAATTTAAGGAACAAGACTATGTTAACTAACTATTACACAGAAATATATCAAAATGGAACAATATTATTTGGATACCCATAATTAGTAGCGCTATGAAAATATGTGTATCCAGTAGCTGACTTTTATAGTTAGCAATGGGAAATTACTATAGTGAAAACACAATAAAAATGATAAAGGACGACAATCCTTGTGGAAACAATCCGAGAAAATACACGAAAATAACAAAGAAAATACAATTTTAAATTCTCACGCATATGCAACAAATAAAACCTGAATGATATTAGAATTAAAGAAAGTCAACAATAATAGGGTCAAACTAAACTAAAAGAAAATTGCAGTCTAAGGAAAATGCGAAGAAGTTATGCCGTACATCTTGTGACAATTCAATTTTCACTAACATAATTTATTTCTCTACTATACTCCAGGTAATTATTATTATTAATCACAAAACACATAAGTTCAAAATAAATCAACCAAAAAGGTTCTTTACAGTTATACTATTGAAAATATTAAGGACATAAGGACAAGGAGAAAGTAGCAATGGAGTCCCTTATATCTACAAAACCGTTAGCACTTATCATTAACAGCTAGATATAAATGTTGAAAATTCAAAGAAAATTGAATAAATGATTAGATCGAACATTGGATAATAGTTCCTTTAATTAAAATTAAAATTAAAACAAATTAATTAAATTTAAAATAAAAATCATTAAATGCTTAAGTTAATAATCGAAAAATAAAATGGATAAATGGTAATTCTAATTAAAATATTCAACAAAAATTTTAGAGGACATTTAACAATTTTCCAGAATATTGACGAATTGAAGTTTGTCACTCGACAATGTGTTTCGGATCGTTTACTTAATTGGGAATGGTTCAAAGACTTACAAATTTATCCTACATGAATTTATACAAAACACGGCAAATTAATTTTTCAACTTGACAATGTCAAACTTCATACTGTTGCAAATGTCGTTAAAAACTATTTGCAAAAACTGAGAAGTTATATCCCAATCGCCACAGATATCATTCCTTATGCTTACTATGTATTTATTCTATGCAGTCAGCCCTTCACAACGCACGATTCACAGAGCAGAGAGACTTACAAAATTGTTGGAAAAAAAAGTTTTTGGTTTTCACGTTTCAAAAATGGTTGTGAAAATTGAAAAATGATAACCCAAGACCTGGCAGTTTTTTTTTCGGAGTACGAAAGGTACTCCGTGGCATATTTGGTCCCGTCAAAGAACAGAATGCTTGGAGGCGAAGATACAATTTTGAATTAGACAAGTTGTACGGTCAACCAAATATTGTCAAAACAATAAAAATCAATAGATTAAGATGGCGTGCGGATACGTATTACGCATGAAGGAGGAGCGTGTGCCGAAAAACTGTTGAATGGTAATCCAGAAGGTAGAAGAAGAGCTGGAGAACTTAAGGCAAGATGGCTAGATGCAGTAAACTGTGATATAAAGATCCTTAAAATTCGAGATTGGAAGACATTGACTGCGGATAGGTCTCACAAGCGTTTTGGAGAAGGTTAAAACCGCACCTGTGTTATAATGTCATGGATTAAGTAAGTAAGTAGGACGTGGAATTTAAGTACTACTTAAAAATCGTAGTGAATTAGTGAAATCATACCCCGTGAAATCATAGCTTTCCAAGCAAATTTCATAATGAATATGTTAACTGATGAATTAAGTATACCAGTAAAAATACTATTTATTCGAGTTAGCAGGAAAACAGCTGCTTTTATTTGCACCATAATGCACCAACTCACAAGGCCAAAAAAAATGAACGAATGTTTGATGCAAAACGGATTTATCTTATCAGCCACCCGCTTCGTATTCACCTGATCTATCACCGTGTGAAGATGAAGCAATAGCCCTTGCGTTTAGGAATGGACCTCGTTAGTGGGTATACACAATATTTTCAAAAACATCCGGTTTTTTTATTTCGTGTAAACAGGAGAAACATGAATTTAATTTGTAGTTGAGTATATAATTTATATAAAATATAGGAGAACTTTGTTAAGTAATATTCTCCGGAAACTTTCCCACACACCCAGTGTGACTTAATAAATATAAATAAAAAAAAAAAAAACCATGTCAATATAAAAATAAATAAATTGCAAAACAATATTACTATGAATTTTTTTTAACTCATTAAAAAAACATATTATTCAAAATCCCCATTTTATATTATTTTATAATTTCTGAAAATTTAAATTTTAATACAATGTGCATTTGCGACTGATAATAAAATGTCAAAATTATCATATTTAATGAATGCCTATATATTTATTTTTTTCAGTGTACGATAACATATTCTTCAGGTTTTTCGATATTTTTTTTTTTTTTTGTTTATCAAAGTGAATAGAACAGCAAGTTTTTTCTTTTTTTAAAGAATGAGCTAAGAAAAAAAATAAATAAACAACAAAAAGATTTGATCACCCATTAAAATTATTAATCTCCATATAATCTTATATATTGGAATTGGCAACTATGTGGTGATCGGTGTGTTGCACGACAGAAGAGTTGATTTATTCTGCCTTTAAACAAAGCATTTTAACATATTAATAATAGAGGAGATAGACATTATATGGGAGGGGGAGGGAAAAAAAAAACTCTGCGAAAAGTGATGAAGATGCGAAGAACGAATAATAATAATATTGATTTTAAAATGGAAAATTGGGATTTATAATTTATTAATTAAGAAAAACCGGTTTTTATTATTTCTTTATAAATATATTGTTTTTTATATTATGTATATTTTTTTTGCTATGTGTGCGCGAGCGCGCGATGATAAAATATTTATTTTGTTTCTTAAAATTTAGCAAAATTTAGCTTACGTCATTTTACCTGTTTTTGTATTTTTTATTGTAATAATTAATTAATTTTATTTAAATTTTGCCTATAATTTATAGAAAAATTAAAATATTACATTATAATTCACAGTATAAAAAAAAAAAAAAAACCGTAGATATCACTACAATTTTTAAAGGGCTTCTTCTAAATATAATTTTCTATACTGTCATATCACTCACTCTTCCCAACCTTATTTAATGCATTAATTAAATAATACATACACAATTGAGGAATGAATGTGAAACCTTTATTTATTTATTTATTTATTTATTTATAACAATTATTTACTTTATTTTTATTTTATATACAATGCACTGTTATCACCTTGATGCACTTTATTATACCACCTCTCTCTCGCTCTCTCCCCCACAATACTGATTATTTTATTTAAAAAAATAAAAATTATACGTTATTTTATAACTGTTTTTTTTTTAATTCAAAATTACACCTTTTCTTTACATTGATACAACAAAAAAAAAACACACACACACACACACATGCGTATTCGGTCGTATTTAGTTTATGAAATTTTTAATTCTAGTAGAAATTTAAAATATAATTAAAAAATTTAACACACAAATTTAATCGAAACGTGCGGCCTTTAATTTTATCAATTTTATTAATTACACAATATTATTTTTAAATAAAAACGCGACAAAGTTTTTTAAATAATAATAATTTTTTGTTTTTTGAATGTTTAAAAAAATTTTTTCAATTGTTTTTTTTTTTTTTTCATGTAAAATTTAAAAAAAAAAAACGCGACGAAACAATCAGAAGAATTCCAAAACGAGAGTAAATTTTTTTTTAATATTTTTTCACGACCAACGGATTGGAACGATGTTTTGAAATTATTCTGCTGACTATATAACTAAGTAACTATTAACTATGAGTGAAAATAAAACACAACCAACGATACAACGATATACGAATACGATATATATATATATATACATTACAATGGTGGATTTATCATATGTATAAATATGAGACTGCTGTCTCTATTGTGTGTATATGGTTAAAATTACTTATATAAATACTCACACACTAAATAATATATGCAGTAATAACCCAACATACATTTTAGCGAAGGTTCTTAAAAGCGAGTGAAAATCGAAGATTGTGTGAAAACATCAAATATATATATTAAAAGAGTTCAGCATACATTCTCCTACCGAGAATAATTCGTATGTCACACAAAACAGTAATTAATCGACGAATTATGCAGAAAGCACGAAGAGCGATAAAACGGCAATTAAAAAGAATGACTACCTATCAATTACATTTCTTTGTTGTATGTTCGTCACGACGACATAGTTCATCTATCGACTTGAAAAAACCATGGTATATGAATAAAATAAAGAAATTAAACATAAATTTTAATAAAATTTTAATTTATAACACAATTTTAATTTTTAATATAAAATATTTTGCATTCAAACGGAATAGATTATATTATTAACATTAAAATTGTTTTATAAATTAAAAATTTGATAAAATTTATCTTTTCTTTATAATTTTTTATATTACTTTTGTGAGCCTATTACGAATCCCTTTTATGATTCGCTTTTGATTCACTTTTACGAGCCTTTTACGAGCCTTTTACGAATCACACGAATGATTCGGTTTTGATTTACTAATACGATTCGAATTCATGGTACATTTTAGTCCGCCAGGTGCTTTGAATGCGAGCCTTTTTCGAGCTTGAATTCGAATCGCAGCTTCGTAAAAGTAAATCACAAGCGAATCACATTCGAACCGTAATGTTTGCTGGGAAGTGAGTGGTGCCAAAGATGAAAGAGTAAATTGTGTGTGTAGAGTAGGTAAGTAAGTGGTGATGTTGTTGGTAACTTGTGTGCAAAGGTTTGATGATGGTTCATTTAATATTGTATGTATATACTCATGTTATATATATATATATATTTATATATGGACAAAGTATTAAAATAATAACGATATTTCCCACAGTTTATACTTGATATTTTATAAAACTATGTACAAAGAATGAAAATTAAAAAAAAAAAACCAATAAACGTATTAACATTTTACACACACACACACACACATTTATAACTTATTTTATATATAAGAATTTTATAATAAATTTCCCCTGTGTATTTTATAATAGATAAATTTTTTCCAACAATTATATGATTATGTGTGTGTGTCAATGTGTGTGTTCGTTTTTTATTATATTTGTTGTAATAATGTTATGATTTTAAAAAATATACATAATATTATTAAATATTATTGTGTATGTTTGTGTATAGATAGTTTTTTAAGATAATTCTCAGAGGCTAACAACAAAATAACAGAGATATCAGCATTACAGTAAACCATTGTTCTGTTACTGACGAAGTCATACACAAGATTTTGTAGTCGAAGTTTCAAATTAGTACAAATTTACTTTGACTTAAAAATTTTCAAAAACTGAGAACTAAATGCAGTATAAATTGTTTTGCGTGAGAGAAGAGGGGAGGTGTGGGGGAGGGGGGAAACAAAATCGATGAAGATGCTAGCCATACTACAGATCAACCAACCAAACGAAGGTGGAGAATTTTAAAATTTGTATGCGATGAATATTAACAAAATAAGATCTGGAATTTGTAAGGCCATCGGTGACTATCACACCATTACTTTTTTTAACCGCATTTGACTTATAATTCAATATGTCAAAATTTCACGTTGCAGGTTGTGTGAATAGTTTCTAGCCTAGAAAGAGAAAGACTGTTATTTTTGGCTTAAGGTAGTGTTTTTTATTCAATATAATCTCCCGATAATTTAATACATTTACTCCAGTGCTCATCCAATAATTTTATCTTGTGCGGCTGAAGAACAATTCCAGAAGCTCTGCAAAATACTGCTATATGCTGCTATCTTCATTCGATGCAAAATACTTTCGTCAGAGAAATTGTTTGAGATTTCTGAAGAGGTAGTAGTCGCTGCTGGGAGTCAAATCTGGTGAATACGATGGATGCACAAGCAATTTGTATTTTAAATCCTTGAATTTAGTCATAGTCAAAACACTTTTGTGAACTGATGCCATTGCCTTGATGAAAAATTATTGATTTTTTGTGTTGCAAACAGGGTCTTTTCTTATGGATTTTTACGTTCAATTGTGTTACAAAAGGTTACAATAATATTTTGGCCGTTCGTTCATGCTTAGTCTGCTTCTTTGGAACCGAACATCCAGCTTTGAGTCCACCGTAAACGTTCTTTTTTTTTTAATTTATGATCATGGTGGTAGATCCAAGTCTCTCCATAGAAAACAATTTTATATATTTTTTCAATATTGTCTGAGGTTGATGCAGTTTTTGGACGTCCCTCGCGCGGTTCGTGTTCAAGGCGTGAACGCCCACGTTCAAATTCAGCAAACCTTTTACTGTTGCATATGATGGAGCACTTTCACCTGACACATTTACAATATCAACATTATGAATTTCTTGTATCAAATGTGAATGGTTGGAGGTGGTCGACCATTACAACGGTTGTTCCACAAAAAATTACAGATCTTTTAAAGGGTGGGAGGATAAAATTTGTATTGGGAATTGATAAAAAAGGAAAATGAAAGAAAGAAAAGCTGAAATCGCAAAAAAAAAAAGAGGCGACTGTAGTAAGAACTTCGATGCAGCAGCACACTTAGAACGCACGATGGATGGAGCTAGAGTTGTGGCAGCCCCAGTTCAAAAAATAAAATTGATAATTATATTAAATATATAAAAACTCCTTCCTATACCAATCACAGTTTTAAGTGACTAGCTTTGCTCGGCTCGTTGGATTAAATCCCCCCCCCGACTCGGAATCAGCAGTAATATACGTAATACACCTCTCTTTATCAAACATCTTTCTGTATCAAACACCATTCTAAATCAATCGCCCTTTTGAATGACTCAATTCGTTCGGATCATTGGATTAAATCTCACGATATCGGTAGATACCAGTAAAATGTGCCCAACACCTTTTTATGTTAAACAGTTCTCAATATCAATAATCACCCTTTTAAGTTACAATACTCGTTCATTGGATTAAATCCGCTGAGTCGTGGTCAAAAATAAAATACACCATTTACCCCGCTATATATTAAATTCTTCTTTATGTCAATACTTTTAAATCCTTTTAAATCCACGGGATCAGGGTCAGTAAAAAAATCATACACTTCTTTATATTAAGCAAGTTTCTATGTTAATCATTCTTTTAAATCAATCGCTTCGTTCAAATCTTATCGTTCTGTCGTTTTTGTACATAAATCCTTTTATATTTCCCAATGCAAGTTTTAAATTCCACCCTTCCCCCAACCTTGAATGATGAGTCTGCAATTTTTCATCAGTTGTAGCAAGGGTTAATCCCTCCAAATATTCCCAATTTCTACATGCTTAAATCGTGTAATTGTAATATTTACCTTATACAATCTATAAACACCTCCCCCACTTGCTACATGCTCCCGCTAATATGAACCAACCGGCTGTAAAGTCATTTTTATACAATATTAGTATTAGCATATCGAGCCATTAAATATTACATTAACATTAGATAATTCAGAATCGTGTGATTATGCTTATAGATACATATTGTGGAAGGATTCCATCGAAAAAATGGTACATCCTATGTGTATTTCTAAACATTACTAACAATATACGTTCTTCTATGGACCAACAATTTATTACGATTTTGATTACATAGAGCATTTGGCACAATCGATCATAATATTTTGTGTAATAAGGTAGTTGCATATTTTGCCTTCGATCCATCCGCAACGAAATTAATCTTTCAGATCATTTTAAAAATGGTTACGGTGAATATTAATCTGTCGTGTATTATTTCTATTCGGTTTGCATCTGCGGTGTCCTCACTGTTCAATTCTTGGTATACTCTTTTGTTTCATCAATAATGCTTCCACATCAGACTGTTTGGAAATTGTGATTCGTATACTTAGGTCCGTTGCGATAAATGTGGAAAGTGATATTGAAAAGGAAATTCGCCGCATGGTAGCTACTAGAAATAGACAGACTAAAAAAACAATTCCAATTGAAAACATTACAACGGAATCTTATAAGTGCAAGTGGTATAAAACTTGGCTTGGTGCATAACACAGAACCAAAAACAATTGCTTTGGATTTTTGAACGATGAAAGATATATATATTTAGTCCCGTCAAAGAACATACTGGCAAAGTTACAATTTTTGAATTAGACCAGTTGTACACTGTCAACCAAATATCATATTGTCAAAACAAACAAAATCAATAGATTAAGATGGCATGCGGAACGTGTGCCAAAAAAATTGTGCAGAACTAAAAGTGTAAACGACATATTTTTTTCCGTTTGTTGAAAAAATGTTACTTCATCAGATGATCACTTGTTCAGATCGATGGCACATGAACTCTGTACACAGCGCTTCCACAATTATGAAGATGTCCAAAATTGGCTCCATTCTTGGATCGCATCAAAAGATGAGAAATTTTATTTTGATAGTGTTATATACACCAAATTGCCAAACAATTGGGAAAAGATTATACTTAACGATTATATTCAACAAAATTTTTTTACCGTTTTTACCGAAATTAAATTAATTAATTTTTAAAAACGATGAAATCATATTACTATACCTATAATTACATAAACATGATGGCGTAGGAGCCGCCAGTGACTTAAATTGAACACACACGTAATTATTTAAATATGTTTTAATAATACAAACAATTATTTCTACACCAAATTTTCGTTGTTACGAGAATTTATAATTACATGAAAATACTATAAATATCCTTTTTCTTTACATCCTTCTTTACACGTTAATTTATAGAAACCTAATAATAAATCAATGAACGTCTAATATTTTATATAATTAAAAATGTATCTGTTTAATAAAAATTCGAAGACATTCCGTAAAGTTCTTTATAATATTCATCTCTATAGCGCTATTCACAACTCTATATTATTTATGGTATATATAAAAACGTATATAAATGTTAAAGTGATAAACGATTTCATTTCCGGTATTGTTCTATATTTTTAATGTGATTTGTTTTTATTTTCCCTCTGAACATCTAATTTTTTTTTTCTTATACAATCACCTTAGACCAGGGGTGGGCAAATACTTTAAAGCGCGGGCCAAAATGAAATTTTCAAAATGTCTCCCGGGCCGGAGGACTATACCGCATATGCTTTGCACAAGCGGATGTTTTGGATAGAGTTTTTTCCCTGCCAATTTTTTTTTGACAAAAACACTAAGTATCATTTCAATTTGAATAAAATATGTCACGTAATTTTTAAAGAAATATTTTTATAAATAAATGCCTATTAGATAAACCAGTCAATGAAACATTTTATTTTGTTACTTATTTATGTCTTAATGATACAAATTATTTTATATTGACACATAGTTATTACAATTTAACATTTATATTGCATTTATGGAATTTTTCAACGGGCCGGATAAAATTAGCAAAAGGGCCGGATCCGGCCCGCGGGCCGGCTTTTGCCCACCCCTGCCTTAGACCTTCAACAAATATTTCATAGTCTCGTCATCATCATCAACAACATTGATTACGTCGTGTTCGAATAAATTACAACAATAATTATATTATAATGATATACCAAATATACAACAACAACAACAAAAATACAATAAATAATTTAATAATAATAAAATTAGGTGAAATTATTTTCTGTGAGAAATTTATATATCCTATGAGAATTTTAAAATATTCATTTCCATCCTTATACATTCACACATATTACCTATACCTAACCTATAGCTAACACATACGAGTATATATTATAACATATTCATTGAATATTGAACAAGGATAATAAATAAATGGGAAATTTTACATAATATACCATTTGCATAGCATATGATGATAATATCCTTCATAAATAAATAATGTATGTATTAAAAAAATATGGGGTTTGATGCACTTTTATTCAAACATTTTTAACTAATATTAAATGCTATAGAAAAGAGTGGCAGTGCCTATACAAAAAATATTATAAACATTTGTTACTTTTTGTATTATGCACTTTTTTTTTTATTAATTTAACATCCTTTTGTATATACAATACATAAGTAAAATGTCCTTCAAGGATTAAGATAAATAATATATTTGCTTCCCTCTCTCTCTCGCTCTATTAATAAATATGGTATATTTATATAGGGATATTATTACAGGTCAAAGGATTCATTTACACGAGTAGTTTTTTATTCATAAAAATGTAATATATATACGTACACCCACACCCTATGTCCGAAAAATAGCCGACATGTAGAAGGAAAAAAGTAAGCAATTTATTTATATTTATTACAATTTTATTTATTTGAAATATGCTACCACAACTGAAGACAATATGTACCATCTTAATTGATCAGATGTGTGGCAGAAGGTTTATGGCATCGATTACACCAAATTTAAAGGTTTGTGAAGAAGAAATTTTACCGGAGGATTGGTGTATGGTACTGATGGTACTAATTTTCAAGAAGAGTAATAGTATAGAATGTAAAAGTTATCGGGAAATATGGCTACTTTAAGCATCATATAGAAAGTGCTGGCGGATGGTATGTTGGGTATCGCACAGGTTGCGGGTAGTCGAACGACATATAATAAAATGGGTTAGCTACGAATAAAGAATAAATAGGCGCGGACAATCTGGCTGCTGTATATGAGAATTACCATTGGGTATTGTGTGAAAGCAGCATCCTATTAAAACTTAGTTAATCATTCGGCGCCATTATAACTGCTTTCGGAAGAGTTGATATATCCCTGCAAATGCCGTACGAATTTACAGAATTATTAAGTAGGTTGAACGTATGGTTAACTACCGACTTCGGAAAAACAATCAGATATGAATTCTACAACACGGCTTCGGATCGGACGAGATAAACGGCAACGACTCGAAACAAAGAACATTTAAGGACAATGATTAAAAACTTTCAACATGGAATGTTAGAACTTTGTTCTAAGGTAAGATGGCTATTGCAGTAAACTGTGACATAAAGATCCTTAAAATTCGGGATTGGAAGACATTAATTGGGGATAGGTCAGGTTGGAGAAGGCTAAAACCGCACCTGGGTTATAACGCCATGGAGTAAGCAAGTAAATATAGTGCTGGCGAAAATCCTAAATATACGCCTATAGTTTTACGCATATAGAAGAAGCAATTGACGTATACTAATGTGACTTCGGAAGAATTAGATCGACAATCGACCAGATATTTACCATCCGACAAATAATGGGAAATGCAAAACAACATTTCGCCAAATATTTGTTTAATTACAGTAGGCATTGAAAGACCACGCCGCGTTGTTTACTCTAACATAATGAAAGAGGTCGGTATTCCTATAAAATTAATAATTCGAACAAAGACAACGAAATTTAAGGTACTAATTAGAAATATAACATCCTTCAACATTTAGAATTGGAACTATAGGCGGCGACAAGGAGACAAGTTATCAAAACACTCTGGCGATATGGCAAAATTAATTAGAACAATGTGGCAATTATTTGAAAATAAACAATTTTCAGAACATCAAAATAATTAACTGCTTTTGCCGACGAATCGGTGTTGATCTATGTAGGAAGATGAGCAAGGAAATGTTTATTGAAATGGAAAATTAAATCAAAACTTATCGGACTTATAATCAACGAACGGTTCATGTATCGCACAAAACATAACCTCATCGATTAATATATAACTTTGAATACGCAGACATTTAAGGTTTCATGTTATACGCACCGAAAACAAATTTTAGGATGAAATTAAAATTGGAATAATTAAGGGTGCTAAATGTCCCCTGTAAGAAGAATCGGCATGGCACTACGTCCGGCCTATGCGAAATCTAGATATAGAATATATGGAAAATACACAATGGACAAATGGAAAAGAGGTGCTCAGACTGTGTTTTGATGAAGATGTAATAAAAATGTGGGCATCAGCATACAGCAAAGTCAAGCTGATGATCGTGAGCACATCGGAGGTAAATTATGAAGTCTTCCAAAACCCGTTTGGGTTAATACAACAGATATGTACCATAAATAAGTAACTGCGAAATACATTGATTTGCATGCACAACAAGTGAATCGACTTTTTCATGTCACTAATTAGATTATTTTTGAGTACTATATGTAAGTCGTTGACCGTTCAATGTCTTCTTCTTGGATGCAAGCAAACCCATTTTACTTTCATCGGAAAATGAAATTTATTGCCATCATCTGGTGATCTCCATTCAACACATTGACGCTTATAGTTTCTGCGGTTGGTATTAAAAATACCGTGATTTCATCATCAGTTACAATAGTCGTTAAGAAATCATTGTCACCTCGGTAACGTTCTTAATGATGCCTTTGAAATGATCAATTCGAGATATTTTCTTCAGTAATCCTTGTTGATGGGCGACGAATCGTCGATACTACTCAAAAACTTGCGATTTTATCCATTTCAAGTGTTTCGACATATTGTCACAAGTTTTAAGACGGTTCCTTGTTTTTTTATACATTTTTCATTCGACACACATAAACTTCCGTCACTTAACGCGTTGTATATAAGAAAATGTCAAGAAATTGTAACAGTTACGGTTAGAATCGGTTTACATTACAGCCAATTGAAGGCCCTATACCAGATCCATATATTAGAAAGTCGTTTCGGTTATTTTTCGGACAAAGGGTGTATATGTAAAAAAAAAAAAACAATTGGTATGTCAAATGTGTGGTTGACAGTGGTCATACAATTCTTCGATCGTAACCAAACCATATTTATAAAAAACCAAAATAGGCCTATTAAATATGAAAATGATGAGAGAATAATGAACGCTTCGTTTAAAAAATAATAAAGGGATAATATTAAATTTTTCAAATAAAAAATGTAAACACTTAAACTTAAATGAGTGCTATTTTTTAATAGACTACGCAATATTACACTATTAAAAAATAACACTCAACAATTAAAAATCCAGTATAATCCTAGTGTTTGTGTGTGTGTGCGTAACCATAGGTGGGATGTAATTAAAATTGCAAAATATTATATCGTCAGATGTTAGTTCACATGATTATGAGTAACAAGATATAGTGAAATCGTAAATGTTTCCCATATATTTATAAGATGTATTTGAAAAAAACGTATATAATAGGAGTACAAGTATGATTCTGCCATTGTTTTTTTTTTAGTAAATATCATATATAACTCTGTATTAACTTATTGCAGGCCACAATTTTTCTTTACCCAATTCTTTTACCACAATTATGAATGTAAATAAAATAAAGAAATTCTCCTATTTTGATGTGAGACTTGAGCCATTATCTTCATAATTGTATGGAAGCGATAGGTTTATGGAAATTCCATATATGCACAATCGATTTCAATAATTGCGTTAATCTGATACAACAACATTGCGGTGAATACCGTGGGCACAGTGAAACGAATTAATTACCATGTTTTTTCGATCGGTATTGTCGCACATGAGGTCGAACATTATATGCTGGCCTCGTTTCGCTTTCAATGTACATTTCAATAAAAAGGTTGTCGATTGTGATAACTTGACCACGGTTTCAACAATTTCAAATAGACTACACAATTCTCACAAATCTGACCCCAATAAATACACGCGGCATCTATTGAAATTATGTGCTTTGAGGCGATTTTACTGGTATGGCCTGGATTAGTTTACAATATTTAAATCGTTTAGGATTGTCAAAATAAATTAAATTTTCATTACCATGGAAGAATATCTTTCAATCCGAATTTCAGAAGTAGTTTTTCGAATTTCCTTGCTTCGCTCGTTCACTTAATTCAGATATAGTAACAATTTCAGCTGCATTATGTGTCAAAAATCTCTATAGTTTAATTAAAATATTTTAAAAGGATATTATAAAAGGACTATATGTACACAGAAACAACAGATCATCAATATGTCATCAGTTTTACGGATTTAATTTCACATCGCAGACTGATCTTACCGTCAATGTGGATGTACGTGTGGTAAGTGCAAGCTATAAATATGTGAGAATAAAGATAGTTCATATCTAAAGTTATTTCAAAATTCATACCTGCGGCAACTTCTACCAATACAATTATATATTTAACTGATCTGCTGGCCTATTTGAAACACTTTAAAAGGAATCATGCAGATAGTTCGTCTGAGGTTACATTAAAGTTCATGTAAAGATCAGGAAAACTGATAGGCAACGGCATTCTGGAGTTATGTTACAGAAAATTCTTAACTCTAGCATTTCAAATCTAACTTTAATAATATTTCGTGTATAGGTGAAAATTGGGATTACATATTTTTTTTTTTAAGAAGTTCTGAAGATTTCGTTTAATAAAAAATATGTGTCGTAGAAGCATTTCTAAAACAACAAAATAATAAATGTTGTTAATTTAATGTTATATTAAAAATATGGCCACCGCTGTATTTATTTATTTATTTATTTATTTATTTATTTTTTTTATAACTCAATGAACAAAACTCCTAAAATTATATTATAAATAATTTCCGTACATAAAATTCAATGGAAATGAAATTAAAATCACCGACCAAATTTTGTGCGACGAGATAAAAATTTCATTGTAAGGTTTTCTATTTGTAAACAATAATGTGTACAATATACAACCGCTGTCCCATAATAAACCGGAATGGATTAAAAGAACACAAAATTGTGCTTAATAACTCGATGTGTAATTGTTTCATATTAATTCTGGTAAATGCAATTGTTACAGGAATTAGTACAATTCAAAATTATTTTGTCGATGTTATGACAACAATCATATGCAAAACAACAGGAATTGCAATGTTCAAAAGTGGTACATTTATGGGGTTATTATGTCCGTCTAGAATCATATTTTTTCATTTTATTGCCAAATCTACACACCCTATTTGTTTATTTGGGTTAGACTGGAACATCCTGTATATTTTGATATTATTTAAAGGTTTATTACTACAATTTTTAATGCTTATGCGGCTATTATAAATTCATATAATAGTCGATTTTTTCGCCTAATTGAAATATTAAAATTAATGAATTTAATATTTAAAGTATTGATTATCGTTTAGCTAAGACTTTTTTTCCATCTTTTTTGCAGCTAATGACTTCCACGTCGAAAGAACTATTTGAATTTTTGGCTGCTGATACGAAGGAATTGAAATATTAGATGTTAGGTAGAGTAGATAAATTCAAGAAATTTGCGTTCTATGGAGTTTTGTTAAATAAATAATTATCGTACCGTTTATGATCGTTTTAGTCCAGTAAATTCGTCTAGGTTAATTGGTAGCGACCACCACTAACCGATTCACTAGGTTTTTGTAGTCATAAATACACTGCTTCCTTCTAATTCCGCACTAAAAAACACATCAAAATCATCTTTCCATAGTGTGTACCGGTTGTCTTGTGCTTGTGCCGTTGATCGCACTCAATTTCACAAAATTTATGTCATTTGAAATATCATTGATATGCCTCATATTGGCACACCTTACATACTGAAGAATATTCTTATGTCATTTATGGAATAACGTACGGATTTTCATAATATAGTTAGCTCTGTAACAAATGTAAATGCCTTGACGATGGACAAAATTCAATGAATAACTCGAACATTCAGCTTATTTCCCAGATTTGGCTCCTTTTGTTATCAAACCTGAAATGTATTCTGATTGGAATGCGTTTTACATTAAATGACGAATATATATTGGAGCTCCTGTGGGCGAATATTTTACAAGAACTTCTGAAATCAGACTTTAATGCAATGGGATTGAATTATTGGAAAAACGTTCGTTGAATTTTCATAAGATTTTATTAAAAAATAAAACACATTTCACTCCAATTAAAATTGTTGAACCGAAAATTTTACAGACTGATTTCGCATTATAGTAAGAATCATCGTTTCGCATTTGGTACCGTCATTGGAAAAGTCGGCGGTAGTATAATATATTCATTAATCTCTTTGTTTGCTCTGCTGTATTTGTCGGTATGTTTGTTAAAACAATTCACAGTTGTAATTTTAAACCCATTTTAATAACGCATTTAGCACAGATGTGGAAGATCAGCATGTGTACGCGAGATAACGTTTGCAATTTATATCCTATAAGCGACTGGCAAATGCTCTGTTTAACACAAGGTTAATAAATCGCCTGAAGCATCTTGGATTTCCCAAGTGTATAGAAATTAATATTATTAATAATAATAATAATAATAATAATGAGTTAAGCATAAATTATAAAATTATAATTATTTATTTTTGTTTATTTATTTATTAATAAATATAAATGAAATGAAAATAAACAAAATTAAAATGGAAAAATAAACTAATAGCAACATTTTAAATGTAATATGAAAGTTCAAAAATATAACAATGAATAAGTAATAAATTGTAATGCAATTGGGTTAGTGCGTGTTTATTGAAGCAGAGATTTTAATATTTTCAGCCGTAAGCATTAGATTATAAACGAAAAAATTAGCGAAACATTCCCTTCAGTGAGTATAGATTAGTAGGCAAAAAAACATCTCATACTATGATACAATATGCGAAGAAATTAGAGCCAAACACAAGCAAATAAATCATATACAGGTAAGTCAGGTCAATGAATATCTTAAGCCAGAATAAAAATACATATATTCTGAATCTATAATAAATAGAGTTGCTGTAACCCAAAATCTGCTATCAAAATTACAAAACATGTTCCATAGTCAAAAACGGAGTCACACGCGTTATATACAAACTTCAAGTACTGCAGCAAACCAACACATATATTTATATATTGTTATAACATGTTCAACGTAAGACAACGTAGAATTCGGAAATATCAAGGACAATTAGTTGACGGAAGTGAATAGCCCTGAGTTTTTATATGCCCAACAGATTCCAAATTATAATTTATTTTATAGAAATACAAGTCGAGACAGCATCGTTATTGAAAGGGCATTTAATACACTCTATGTCGCCGAAAAAGAACCGGAATGGATAATTACATCAAAAACATTAACCGTTGCACTACCACTTGGAACACATTCTTTGTGGAATTGCAAAAACAAATGATCATTATTTTGATTTTAGACTTCACTTTCATAGCGTTTTTCAACGATATGATAGAAATAATTAATTCTGATCAATTTTTAGTCATCGCAAGCAGTAAATGCGGAACAAACATTCAATTCACCTTTCGTAGATCAATTTTTTCAGCTACAATCTTACTGAAGATTTTTTCCAGCTTACAACTTTCATACCAATCATGCATTTTTTAAATGTTATCTTTGGTTTAGTATTTGTTGATGGTCGGTCTGCGTACGTTTTCCATATCCACATCTTTTCTGCAGCGTCTTTGAAATCGTCGATGCCATAAAAAGAAAACTTGTGTTTTTATTAAAAATTAAATTAGCACCACAAATGGCATAAGTGACATTTTCAAGGGTTTCGGTTTTACCAATTTTAAAACAAAATTTGATTGTTTTTGGTCGTTCGTTTTTTTATACATTTTTTCGATTGACACACTGTCACCTAATGCGTTGTATTTTAGTGGTTAACACAAGAAGATTTTAGTGTAAACTATACATTCAGCGTAAGCCAACAAAATACATTGGATTATGTGACACTAGTTTTTGGGCGTCGATCGAAAAAATATTGAAAAAAACAAAGTATCAACCAATTAAATTTTGTTTTAAAATTGGTAAAAATGCTACTTAAATGTATGATGATGTGCTTAAAATAGCATATGTCCATAATTATACATGTCAAAAGCATAAGTTTTTAGATAGCATAAACGATTCACAGAAGGCAGTGAGAAACTATAAGTGTTAATGAATGTTCTGAGGTCGACCATTATTACAATTAAAATTAATAACGAAAATACTGCAAAATTGCGTGATTGCGAAGAAATCTTCAGTGAAATTCATATGGAAATGAAGTTTAGAATACCGAAAACAACAATTCATTGAATTTTAACTGAACTAAATTGGTGAATTCAATGTTTGTTCCGTACATCAATTAAATTAAAAATTGTAAAGAATTGAACATCAATAATTGTAAAGACATTATAATATGTATTAAACGTGTTCAAATTGAAGAAAATTGCCTAAAAATTATTGTGATGAAAGATGGTGTTGCAAATACGAACCAGAAACTAAGCGTTAAAATGTTGAATGGTGTTCACGATATGAAGAATATACATCAGGTGTACTGGTATGAAGTGACCATCAAGATAGAAATGTCTCGATAGGGAACATTTATTGTGAACGATCTTTAATTTTTTTTTTGTTTGGTTGCTATGACATCTGTCAAACATATTAAGTATACATCAAATCATTGTACAAACAACATTATATTTTTTCATCGTGTTAAAAATGTCGAATTTTGTACCAGAAGAATTTTTGTTTTCATTTGCAGAAAAGTGTAGTCGAGGCATATGGTAATCATGCTCTATCAGAAGCAACATGCAAAAGATGGTTTCAACGGTTCAGAGATAATAATTTTGATGTGAGAAATAATGAACGTGGAACACGACCAATAAAGTTTCAAGACGCCGAATTGCAAGCAATATTGGATGAAGATAACAGTTTGAGTCAAAAACAAATGGCAGAAATGTTAAATGTTGTACATCAAACAATTTCTGACCGCTTAAAAGCTATGGGAAAGATCCAAAAGTGTGGAAAATGGGTGCCACATGAATTGCATGAAAAACAGTTGGAAAACCGAAAAAAAAATTGTGAAATTTTGCTTGCCAGACACGAAAGAAAATCAGTTTTGCATCGAATTGTTACGGGCGATGAAAAATGGATTTATTTTAAGAATCCTAAACGGAAAAAGTCATGAGTTAATTTAGGGCATCCATCAACATCGACTGCAAAACCAAATCGATTCGGCAAGAAGGTAATGCTGTGTGTCTGCGGTGGGACCAGAAAGGTGTGGTGTATCACGAGCTCCTTAAACCTGCTGAAACTCTTAATGCCGCTCGCTACCGACAACAAATGACCAATTTGAACCATGCAATGTTCGAAAAACGACCAGATTGGGCCAGAGGACACGGCAAGGTAATTTTACTCCATGACAATGCACCTGCACACAAACCAAAACCGGTTTAGGATACAATCAAAGCACTTGACTGGGAGCTGCTACCCTACCCGCCGTATTCACCAGATTTGGCTCCTTCCGACTACCATTTGTTTTCATTCGATGGGACACGCATTGGCTGAGCAACACTTCGATTCCGACGAAGAAGTCGAAAATTGGGTGTCTGATTGGTTTGCTTCAAAAGACAAACAATTCTATTGGCGTGGAATCCAAAAATTGCCAGAAAGGCGATCAAAATGTGTAATAAATGTGACATACACTGCAGGAAATGTCATGAAACTACATAGTCAAGATATACAACACTTGGTAAATACAATATAAGTTAATAAACTTTGTCCACCACTGTACATATATGATCATATATTATTAAACATTATACCAACTGCGGTACGTATAAATAAATAAAAATAAACCAACTTATGCTTTATTATACGTAAAAAAAAAAATAATAAGTTATAAAATAAAAAAATAATTAATAATAATAATAATAGCAATAATGGCTGACAAGGTTATTGTGATCATCTACCTTTAACTTTAAGTATTATATTGTATTTTGATTGGATATATATAGCAATTAATTATTTAAACAGTACATGGAAATTTTATGGGAAACGTATAGAAATAATATTCAAAGTAAGAATATTATAAATTTAAACAACTTCTAAAACAAAGCGCACAACCCAATCATATCTGTTCGTATGAACTGCTTACGGCGGATGTATAGGTATCAAAAATCATTTCGGCAGTAGTATTGTATACTTAAGCCGGAACTCCTAAGAAATATCGCATAGAAATTTGTCGATTTATAAAAAACGTATAATATTTTTATAGTAACTATACGATTATTAGTGTCACATAGTGTACGCGTATACAATTACATTATAATTTAAAGAAAATCTGAATGTGATCACTGTTGCAGAACCCATTCACCTTTTATGTTACCTTATTCTATTTACAATTTATGGATTTATTGTTATTGTATATTCAAGTACACATACACACAAACAAATTGATAAATATATAAATCATTTTTGAATAGAAATTATACACTTTTTGTACAAACAAAAGTTTTGCCGATGTTTTACGGAAGCACAAACAAATATAAATTATAGATGAAGTAAAGGCGCAATTCAAATTTACAATTTAAATTAATTTTTTTAAATATAGAATTAATGTTTTCTTTGTTTATAATTTTACTTTAAATATTTTATTTTCTCTGTCTACTATCTATATGGGTGTCGTACCTTTAACCATAAACAATTTAATCGTTTTGTATCGATATAAAAACAATGACCTAATTTACACATATTTTTTTTTTATTTACCATATCAATCAATTTTAAACTAATACCCCATTCGAAATCTCATCAAGCTGTCTAGACTATAGTCCTCTCTTTATTGTGCTACAGCTGAAGCTTGATGAGCTACTATTATCTGCCTAATTTAATGATGTTAAAAAACAAGCAAACTGCACGATAAGATTTTCATTTTAAAATGAATATAGGTCACATTCCATATGTTTATACCAAATTTAAGGACACTATATTTTAAATATAGTCCAAGTAACTCGTTTACTATTTGTACCGTTTATTAAATTTAATTTATCACTTCCAATCCAATCGCATTTCTTATATTTATATGCATTGAATAATTTTATGGACGACAACAAACCCGTTTACATTCAATATTATTTGGGTGAAATTTAGGTGAGTCCATGTTCTGAAAAAAGAGGATTTTTATATAGGTAACATTTTAATTGTATACACCAAATTATCTACACCCTCTGTTCCATAATAAACCGCAATGGCTACATAATCCATAGAACACGTATCACCATGCCTTAGTTTTTTTGTTATTATGATCGGTGAACGTTGCTCAACAAACTGTCAAAATTTCATGACATTACATTCAGAGTAGAAACGAAAATCTAACACATAAAGTTACAGTTGTTTTATATGGGTCGGTCGAAAAATGTATAAAGAACAAAGATTAGATATTAAATTGTGTTATAAGAAATGGCAAAAATAGTTACAGAAACGCTTCAATTGCTTAAAATCGCTTATGGTGCGATAATTGTTTATCCAAAACACAAGTTTTTGAGTGCGCTTTCGAATATTCAAAGATGGTAGAGAAGATGTTAATGATGATATGAATATTCAGGTCGACCGCATGTGAAGTGATTAACTGAAGAAAACATTGAAAAAGTATACGTGATTTCGTAAAAGTTTGCAAGAAATCTTCAATCAAATTCATACGGAAATGAAACTAAAACAACAATTCATCGCATTTAACTGAAAAAAATAGTCTACAGAAGATGAATTTAAAGTTGGTTCCACATCGATTAACAGATGCTCAAAAATTGGACCGAATTGAACATTGCAAAGACATCATTGAACTCGCTCGACATACGCCGAAAAACTTCAGGAAATCGATTGTTACTGCGGTGATGAGAAATGCGGTGCTTTCAATATGAATCAGAAACCAAACGTCAAAGTGGTAAATGGCGGTCACCAGACGAAGGAAACCAAAAAAAAAAGCTTTATGAAGTCAAAAATTAAAACAATACTGGAATTATTCATAAATAATGCTAATTACAATATTATCTTAGTGTATTGAAGCGTTTACTAACAATAAGTTGTATTCGTGGGTAAAGAAAACGGCTAAGCCATTCAAAAGGCAACGACCGCACTGTTCTCAACAGCATTCCAATAACAGACATAAAAAGTAATTTGATAAATAAAATTGTTTTTGTGTTTTTTCAATTCATTCCGGATTATAATGGGACAGAGGTTGTATATATTTAGTTTGATTCCACGTATTAAATAAATTGCGTGTATACTAAGCCAATTAAGTTTGCCTGAATCGAGTTTCATTAAATACTAAATAGCCATTCTGAATTATATCTTTCTGGTCCTTTGTATTAATACCTTCTTGATTATAGCCCGATTGCCAGCCTGTGATTGAAATTCCAATTCTTTTATTATTTTTAAATACGTGTCTCCGTTTCTTAAATCATTTTAGGTCATTTTCATAAATTTTACCCGTGATCAGTTTTTTAGGTGCTATAGTTTCCCAATTTTGTTTAATTTTTAAAACCGTAAACAAAAATACGATAATTACAATAATAATAACGAGAATGATTTTAAGAAATTTACGTGGTTTGAGTGACACCCATTTGCTACATCACTGATAATCGCTGTATATTAGCTATAGAATTTAAATTGAGCTAAGAACTCAATTTTTGAGATGCACCTCATGTTCATGTTAGTCAATGACACCGCACAGTGCATACAACAAATAAGCAAAAAACGTTCATCCGATTAAGTTGCGCTGAGACGCATTTTTAAAAAAATAAATATGCATATCTTCCAATTAACAAATTCCGTCATGATTTCATATGCTGATTTCAAATACAAGTTCGGCTATTTAAATAACACATTGCGTGTTTTATCCATATGTTTCAAAATAATTTAATGCAATCATTTTAAATTTAATTATTTGAATTCAATGGGTGATATAATTAAATCTAATATTAGACATTTTTATTTGTACGTTGATATATATTTTTTGTAATATTAAACTAAAATATAAATACAATTTAAATTAAGTTTTATATTTCAATGTATTTCGGTAAAGTTTGCCATCAATTATAGGAGAGCCAGGGTTTAGTTATAGAGCGAATTTATAGTAAATTTTAAGTAAATATATATAGTTACTTATTTCCTTACCAAGAATAAAACAATGGCGTAAATTTACTAGTAAATATTTCATACTATTTTAGACTTCCGATTTAGAATTCTATAAATTATCCTAAGCTAATCATTTTTATAATTTTCTCTGCTAAGAGGCTAAATTCCCAATCCAAAAACAAAATGATTGTACATTAAAATCGATTCAGTAGCCCGTAACGGGTTAACTACGAATAACAAAGACGTAGCCGACGAAAATCTGGCGGCTGTGTATATTAGATATATGGTTATTGTCTGAAAGCAGTATCCATTTAAAAATTAGTAGAATGATTCAATGAATACACAGAGTCATGGCGAGTAAGTACGGCCACGACTCAAGCCATGAAAAAAGACAAGGATTAAAATTTTGTATAATGGAATGTTAGAACTTTGTGGCGGCAAGTTGCTTCAAGATCACTTATCGATACACTAAAAAAAAATTAAACTGGATGTAAGTGATGCCCAAGAAACTAGGTGGTTGCCCGAAAAAAATTTACTTAAAGGAAATAAACGATATACATTTTATTACAGCTGCAACGATTGTATAGTATTGTAAAAGAAGAGAGTTTGGAACCGGTAAGACCAGATATTCAGTAATTATTGCTTTTAATCCGATTGACGAAACACTTTTGTACCCTATGTGTAAGAACGACATTTTTCAATTTAACCATCATCAATGTACATGCTCCCACAGAAGAGAAAACTGATGAGGGGAAAGATATGGCTTTTATGAAAAACTGCATACAAAGCTGAGCCCGGCCGCGATATTAAAATCCGGTTAGGCGGCTTTAATACCAATGTGGCACAGCAAACAATATATATCAACCAACTATAGGTAAACACAGTTTTCATAAAACGACGAAAATAAAAATAGGCTATACGATTGATTGATTTCACCATGTCTAAGAACATGGTTATTAGTAGTGGCACATACTTCCCACATAAAGATATTCACAAAATGATGTGAAGGTCTCCAGGTGGGTAGAACAAATAATTTATAATTAATTGATATGGACGTCACACTGTTCACAATATATTGGATGTACGAAATTGTCGTGGTTTAAATATTGACTCGGATCATTGCATAGTTAGGGTATAGTGTTACGAATTTCAGTCATTAATAACACACAACAGTTATAAGGACTTGAACGTCTGTGGCGGTAAATCAATTGTACAGTATGGATGCAACAGACCAACGGATTATTACAAATTTGAGGAAGATTACCAGCAGGAAAACAACATAAATAGGATGTAGGGCAAATCATAAAATCATACGTTGAAGGTGCCGCTGCAACAGAGATTTTTGGTAGAGGAGTGATAGTTAGAAATGAGTAGTTTGATAATGAATGTGTAAATCTTCGGTATACAAAAAATGCACGCAAGCTACAAGGGCCGCTATTGAAGACTATATCGCTTAACGAGGATATTCGAGAGTAAATTGATTTATTGGGAAAAAAAACGTGGCAGTAAATACTGCGTGGAAGATGTGCTATTTATACCATCAACCATTTATACGCGAAGTACAGAATGTTATTTCGAAAACTAAAGCATATAATAAATCACCAGGATCAAATAACTTACCAGATGAACTCTTTAAACATGGTGGGAATGCATTATATATGGTACATTGAATCAGGTGCCATACACAAGTGGAAGCATGGTATTATCTATCCATTATAATGAAAAAGAAGATGACAAATTCGATTGTAACAACTATAGAAGAATAATTTTATTAAACATTGCCTATAAGGTATTCTGTACCATAGACTTATTCCATATGCTAGCGAAATTATACAATACTCTAGCGTGGTTTCTTTCATAGATCGATCTTATACATCTGATCAAATATTTAGTAGATTTTTGTTGTATTTTAGTATTCATAGATTAGACTTTTAAATAAACTATAGTTAAAACATATGAATTTAGATATACAAAATATGTAAGTAAAGTATTCCCCTATCAGACAGTCTTTCAATTCAATAAAATTAATTTTCTAATTCCAACAAAATTCAATTGACTTTTCAACTTTATTTCATGTTAATTTATTTATGACATAGTTATTTAGTTTTTAACTATAAAATATATATATTAGCGCCATTTTATTCATGAAACTATTTCATATTTATATTTAGTACTTTAATTATTATTGTAGTCTAAGATTCTATATTAGACTACGTATTAGTTATTATAGTATACTTTTAATATGATGATTTATATATTCTCGCATATATTATAGAGTATCCCAGCTAGCACAATGGCAAGATACACGCAAACATTCACACAAAAAAACCAGTTAACTCCTACAAGGAATTTATTCTGAATGCAAATGGACAACAATGTTGTCAAAATATTATTTCTATGGAATTCATACTGTGTAAATTACTGGGAATGGCTTACAAGTTCAAATCGGTTAATATACGCACGTATAATAGATTCATAACAATTTACAAAAATAGCTATTTAGACTTCTCTTCTTTCTGGCACACCTCGTTTTCATTATCGGAGTATTACGTCGGATAAAGTGCGTAATTTATACTAAAGTTGATTACCGTATTGCGTAAGCAATTCTAAATTCATTTTATCTAAGGAAACTTGTGCACATAAGCGAATTCGAATGACTTTCACGATGTAAGCATTCTGGGATGTGTTCTAGAAATACTTCACAAAATCGGACATGACCATAAAAAAGTATGTACTTCGTACAGACTTCAGAATAGTTTCCAGTATGCATAATTGTCTCTTATTCTCGGCAAGTATTTCATGGATTAATTCGGAAGTCATTTTTGGCTAACTGGGATGATATTAATATTATAATATTGTATTGTAGTTAAACTTTCTGGATATAATTATTTTGATTGCATGCAAGATTTACACATTTGACCTTATGGTTTTTTTTTATATATTTAAAAAATATGTATTGTTGAATTTATTTCATTCGTTCGTTTGTTACTTATTTATACTTATCTTGTGAGGAAAAATCGATAAATAAAAATAAATGTAGGTTTTACATTTTTTATCCAATGTAGAAAAAATATATTTTAGTTTTTAGATTTAATAAATTTTTAAAATACTATAATATTTGCTATGTTTTTATTAAATTCAACCAGGAAAATAAACCTTGTTGTTACAAAATTGTTCCATGTGGGCACAGTCTTTGTTGTATGGTGCCTATAAGACGTCGCGCCTTCAAGCGACTTATCCAATTAACCTCCAAACAGAATTATCATTTGTTTTGAATAGCTTTCAACAATATAGTGTAGCACGCTATTCAGGGATTAATAATGCCATCCAAATATATAATTGTAGACCAATTGTGAATTTTTATAGAGGTATTCGCACGTAATTAACCATAATTTGACTGCAAGTGCAATGATAAATATAGGATAAATACGCAAAATTAAGTTCCGTTTTTTGGTTAAAATTATATGTTTATTTTTGCATGTATGTAAAAGTGATACATTATTCAAAGGATGTTCCATCACATAGAAGCCATCACAACCTTCACCCATCTTTCAAGTAAATTTTTAATACTTTCATAAGATGTGAGTCTTGACGGGCTAACTATATGAATTAATAGCAATAAGTGTTAGTCTGAAGGAAGTATGTCTGGTGAATACAGACGTTGGGATAGAACTATTGTGTATGAAAATATTTTTTAACGACATTTGCAGCATAAGATTTGAAATTATCAGACAATGTTGAACAATTAATTTGTTGTGTCTATTCACTCATAATACTGGATTTTGCATCGCTACTTGTTGCAAGAAGTTTTCAGCAATTTATAGTATACGCAACACCTTTTTGATCCCACCAGATTCATCAGACTGTACCCAATTTTGTTTTTACATTTATGATTTAAAGTAAATACATTTTTCACGCCATCGATTAGAAAAACGGAGTTTACTTTTGCATATCGCCAATAAATACCCGCCGTGGTGCACTAATGCAATACAATGAATTGAGGTATATTTCTGCGAATAATCAACGGAAATACCGTATATAGTTCACTAGGTATGGAGACGAAAATTTAACCAGAACTGTGATCTGATTTAATGTTCCCAGAAATAAATTTATATTTCAAATATTCATTATATCAATATACTACTACTACAAGGACTTATCTTTACTAAAATTTAAAATTAAATTTGTACACGCGAGAAATTAAATCTATCTTCTCTTTATATTTACAATATAGATTGTGAGATAGATATCCGGAACGGATTTTCTTATAATTTTATATAGGAAATTAATATCCGCGCGAGAATTTTTACTATTTTGTGTATTACAGATTTAATATACAAAAGTATAGGGTATTGGCTTCTATAGTCGACCAGCTTTCACTCTTCGGCCCACTATATGTACTTGAAATTAATTTTGTAAATACACTTTCATCGGTTATTGTTTTGGAACAGAGAGTTCGAAATGTATTATCATGGCATTTATGTAAAAATTGGTAAGTTAAACAAGACGCGATAATTTCAAATCGATCAACTTTCACAAAATATATTGAAAAAATTGAGTAACTGGAACAAAAATAGTGACTTAGATAAAAGGTGTAATTTTCTACAAATTTCTACTTCGAAATTACTTAAAAATATATGGTAATGCCATCATCAGCATCCAATGATTTATGTATTGTGAAGCGATCTCAACCAACTGTCAAAGTTTCATATAACATTTCTTTCAGACTAAAACCAAAAATTTAACATATGATCTGACAAGTAGTTTTTGCGCGTCGGCGGTCGATAAAATGTAAAAAGAACAAAGAATCAACATTAAATTTTGTTTTAAAATTGGTAAAAATAATACCAAAAACACTTGAGCACTTTTTCGTGGATTTTAGTTGATTACCAGCGTAACTATGGCACAATAGAAACTAGAGCAATATTACTACAATATATTTTTGAAATCCAAATAAATTGTAATAAAATCCAAAATTATCTGTTCTTATGTTTAATTAGCTATTCGACCGATAATAACCTTTTCAGATATTTTTTTTTAAATGCCATTGACAATTGAAATTGGTGTGGTTTGTTGACATTTACTTGATATTTAAATCTATTATAAATACAATTATGTTTTATCTATGAATTGGTATTAGTACTTCGTTGAGATTAACAGATCAATATAAATGTAGCCATAAGCAGATTTCGCCTAGAAGTGTCAAATTAAATTCATTTATTTTTAGTTGTCAGGGGAATTTTTTCTATTCATATTCATTTAACATAATTATACGATGGAGGTTCAAATAGTTCGCGGAGATTATCACATTTTTATATATAATATTTTCATAAATCTGTGAAGTTATAGTTCGATCTTTGGTCAATTCAATTGTATAAATATAGCTTCGCTTAAATAAGTAGACGCGTTAAAGTGTTATGTTTTTTTAAAATGGAAAATATTGAAATCCCCGTTCTGCTGTTAAATTTGTAAAACATAATGTTTAAAGGCATTCCAAGTGTTACAATATCAGAAATGATATAAAAAACAATCTCTTATTTGATATTGAACTAACGACGATTAAAACTGTGTGGGAATGCTAATGCTACAGGCAATTGGATCGGTGTATGAAACTATTACCAATGGGTATGGAAAAGCGATGTGCAAGATGAGCGAGCCGAATTAAAAACATATTCGAATGTCTGTCTGAACATTATTTCATTCATCAAAATAATTCCGCTAGTCGATTTGTTAACTATATGAACGAAACATGGTCTCGCACCACTACACAACAGAATCAAAGGAGCAGTCAAAATAATAAATACTATCTGCGCGGTAAAAGTACACCAAAAGAATGTAAAAACAGTTTATTCGATAGAAAAGATTATGGTTTACAATATAGAAACAAATAATTTTCCAGATACAAATTACACTTTGTTGAAACATGCATTCTATTCACCGGATTTAGCGCCAATACCAATTTCCACTGATTTTTATAACAACATAAATATGTGTTTTCATTTTCCATTTCCATCACGAAATTTTTGAACATTCCACGCATATAACAAACACGAAAACTCATCTATATCTAATACATAGGAATAAATATATTGATTATCGGTTTTCGAGTCTTTCATCGTCACCAAATTGTATGTATTAACACCACAGTAACATGCGATATATGTATTTTTTTGTATAGATAAAGAATTTATTATTAATTAAGTTGGAATTTTCTATATAGATTTTCATGTTCTGCATATCTATTTTAACTTATTTCTCGAAATATATTTATAAATAAACAATACTAATATAAATTGTAGGCACAAATAAAATAACTCACAGTAGCGCTGTTTTCATTGTAATCAATCATGAAATATTCCGTGTTCTATACCCCGTTATTTACATGGATACTTTTTAGTACTGCACACCCACACACACACCATTATGGGGGGGGGGGGGGCTAATAACCCATATATAAAAATAATGGAATTAAGGAAACATCTATCTTTCGTTAATTGCAGTACAATTGATAAATTGGTACTGTATATATTCCTAGGCAAAGTAGTTTACCAACTTTACATGTAATGAATGTTTGGTGGATGCCATAAGATTCACTTGGAGTAACATGCCTTGCTATATAAGTATAAAAATATAATATATTACGAATTATATTGAGAATATAGTACGAGGATTGCTACTCATAATTCTGACCTGCAATCTAACGTTTCCATTTGGAAAGTTTCACATTTATTAGCATAAAATTACTCGCTATTTCTTTTCATTACAGAGTTTTCAAAAATTCACCTCGGCCAATGGTTGATCGTGAATATTTTCGTACGATAATTTTCAATAATTTTCGAAATGGATTATCAAGTATGCATCGATGAACTTAGTTCTTTATACGGCAATGAAACACCATCCTAAAGCAATGGGACAAAAAACTGATATAATGAATTCAATCGTGGCCGAAAACATCGATGCTGTACGTGCACTGATAATGCGTCATGTGACATACCGTGAGATTGGGGCATCGTTTAGGCATTAGTATGACAAGCATTAATAACGACGAATAATAGATCTATGCATATATGAGCCCGAAACAAAATAGCAATATCGACTGTATTGGTTTTCCAAGACGAGCCATATCCAACAAAAGTTGAGAAGCACATCAAAGCAAATGGTTGCCTATTTCTTTGGCATTACCGGTCATATGGCTACAGTGGTGTTAGAGCAACGCAGCAACGGTCAATGCCGAATGGTACACAACCATTTGTTTGCCAGAAGTCTTTGACGAAATTCGGAAATACGAACAAGGACAGACGAATCATTCTCCCACATGACCATGTGTGCTCTCAAACAGTGGCTCGAACATAGGAATTTTCGACATCGAATTGATGGGTGGTCTGCCGTACAGTCCGGAATTGGCACGTCAATAACTACTTTTTATTTTCAAACATCAAAAAAAGAAAACATTACGTGTTCAATGATTTTCGATGCCTGATGAAACGGTTGACGTGTTTAAAACGATTTTTTTGGAGGTACCTCAATCGGAATGCTGCCAACGCATGCAATATTCGTACGTGTGGGGACTATATTGAAATACAATAATATTACTCCCTCTAGTCAATGCCATTAGTCTTATATGTGTTAGTCTCATACATTATCTCAGGCATCGCAGACGTGATAGACACATGAACCCAAACAGTGACTGAAAGGTTGAAAACTCTCATTCATAACATAGAATAATTCTATAATCTGAATATTTTGGAAGTTCTGAGATTTTACTAACGACTAAGATAAATTGTATTTCTTGTGTCACGTTAAACAAATTGTGTATGTATAGCTAAACAATGGTATTATAAAATCAGTTCTTGATGAAAATCGTGGGATTTGGCCACACAGGGCAGTGTTCCTATTTGAACAATTGTTACTTATAATCCCAGGGAAACTTATCAAATATACAGAAATATTCTTATCTATTCTATACCTTTCAGTCACTGCGTTTCGATTCATGTTACTATGTGGTAGCTGGTTGGTGAGCTAATGTATATGCACAAAATTTTAGACTTTCACTTGTAAGACTATGCAATATTGACTGGTAAAATTTGCATGGACAGAAAAATAATAAGAATATGCACTGAAATTATATTTATACACTGCGAACTAGTGCACATAATACACGAATGCGAGTATGTGTGTGTTTGTATATATGGAATTTATCTGATATTTATATATGTGTGTAAAAAGTATGCCACTTCCAGTCAGAGTATACAAAATAATTTCAATACATAAATTCTTATATGTTAATATAATTTAGTTTATTACAACAACAAAATTGGTTTTTTGCACGAAGCAATTTTTATGGTGGATATGAATGTGGTTTTTGGTTGTTTTTATATTCCTCTTCTATACTGATACACAACAACAACAACACTATACAAATAAATAGTTCTTTATAACCAAATGCGTTTTTTATAATATTTATAAATGCATTTATATTTTAATAATAATAATAATAATAATATATATCACAAATCGATAACACTACAACAACACGTACCTGAAACAAACCAGACCATATATTAATAATGATAACATAAATATATAATGTAACGTCGTTAGGTAACCGATAGGACTCGGAGTTTTTATGTGTATACATTTATCCAATTTATTATAAATAACAATTGATTAGATAAGTTTTTAAATTATAAAATATAAATTAGTAATTTTAATATGAAAATGATATTGAAGAAATGACTATAAATAAACGTAGGTATAAGAACATTGTGTTTTAGTAGTAGTTGATAAGATATTTATTTGTTGGGAAAAAAAAACCATTGAAATGCCAACAAAGATTTCGAAAATTTAATTTTATAAAAAATATACCTTACCTTTTTGTTTTGTGTTGGTTCTCCGCTAATTTTGTTGTTACGCTGCTGTTTCAAATCCTCTTCAATTTACTGCATAATCATTATTTTCGAATGCGATGATAAGAAAATATAATTAAAACACACAAATATTCTAGTTTAATTTACACATTTATAAAAAAAAAAAATTGATTTCGATTTTTTGTAACATTCGACGATATCGATAAAACAAAGAAAATAAAATACACACAAACAGACACTTTATTTTAATTTTTTAAAAATAAATAAATAATAAAACTTATTAATTAAAATAATTTTATTTTTTCCATTAATTAAAATCACTTTCTTTTTTCACATACAAATTATAATAATCTCCTGCCACCGGTTTTTCATTTGATCAATTTTCTTTGTAACATTTTTTTTTTTTTTTTTATATATTTTTACTTTTTTGATTACACAATCACATTTTTATACACGAAAAACATTACAAAAACAAAATAAAAACACTATTGGATTGAAAATTAACCCAAAGTATAACTTGCCGTTCACTGTTGCGAACTGTTTGTGTTATATTGGTTATATAAAAGAAAAAACTAAAAATCAATCACGCAAATATTTAGGATTAAAAATTAAATAAAATCTAAATTAAAACAATGTAGAAAAATAATTAATTTACTTTTAATTGGTAATGCATGGAATTAATTATAAAATTGGAGCTGATGAAGAACGTACATTTTTTACGCTGCTGCTGGTGAACGAACAGAACACCACACAACAACCACAAGACACAACACAAAACATAATAATAACGAAATGTATTGACTTTTTGTGTAAAAGTAAATAGTTATTAAATTGTTGTTGGTGGTGGAAAGAAAACTCTTCTTCTAATGAAACGTTTCTTGTGCTTACAAAAATAATCCATCCGAGCAAGGTTGTTGAGAAAAATATAATAATAAAACAAAACACTATTTTTTTTATTATCTACTTTTTGTTTTACTCGTGTACCGTAGCGTAATAAATACAGTAGTAATCCAATACCATTGTATACACATAGACGCATACATATATATATATATATACATATAATATACCGATGCTATTTATATATATTTATAAATATATATAAGAAAAAGTTTTCATTGCGCATGCATAATGGTCATTATTATTTATTTTTATTTACTTACACAGGGTGGTGTCTGAAGCTGAAGGTGTTATTTTATTGTGTGTGTAGTGTAGCGTAGAGTTTTAAGTTTATTTGAGTATATAATCTTAAGTTATTATTAATATTATAAGATAAGAACGTGAGTTTCCAATTCCAATATAAATTGATATTGTTAAGGTAAACGTAAAGTAAAAAAAACAGTAGAGATTCAGTATGGGACTTTCACACAGTTGCGATTTTTACAGTATTTAACAATAACAATATACTAATACTCATTAATATGGCTATTTATTTATACATTAGTACTCCAAATTTTGAAATGACAAACACATCCATAGTTAATCGCTTTCAATTATGTTGAATATTGAGAATTAAAAATATTCAATTATTTTTGTATCAGTCCATAATTGCTATTGAAAATTAATAATTTGAAATGTCAGCATGAAGTTATTTGATTAGATTTTGTGATTTTTTGACGTTCTACGGCCTAAAATAATTATTGTACTCATCCTTAGTGTTCCCACCGTATAAACGGGATTTTTCTAGATGAATTTTATGGTATCTCTTCATTTGACGATAATTGTTACACAATTTTTGAATAGATTTAATGAGATTCCATCTGCAGAGCTTAAAAATCTACATTCACCATTCTGATGTTTTATTTAGATGTTTCTTCAATCCGTAATGAAACGTTAATATTTCTATCAGAATCCTAAGTACTTTTATGTTAATTTTTAAAACAAATTTTTGAAGTGGGCCTTAGCCAATACTAAAAAATTATTTTTATTTAAATTATTCTTATCTAAAAAAATCGCATTATAAAATCTGTATAATCGATAAAGCTTTAAATTTTACTTTAATATTAAAATTTCGATATTACGTTTATTTTTGACACATTTGACACATTCGATTTCATGTCATAAAAAAGTTATTTATTTTTATTTCATTTTATGACGATGGCAAAGATTACAAAAAATTTTTCTATGTGTCATTTTTTTTTCTATATATGATCATCATGTGTAAATATAATAATATTTAATATAAAAATTTATTTTAATTTTAGTGCAATAAAAATATTTTACATTTATAATAACTTATATATTTATAAATTATAAATTTAAATATATATATATGTTTATAATAAAACAAAATTATCATAGTAGATAATGGCTAAACCACCTGTATCAGGTGATCGAGGTGTGGATTCGCAATATAAACATGCATGGCAATCTTGTTACTATTGTCCAATGCAAACATTTAAAATAGCTCCGGAATTTGTTAAGTATGTTCCTTATTTAAATTAATAACATTGCCGTTTAAAAAAGAATATTGTAAAACAAAAAAAAATAAAAATAAATAAATAAAATACCTACGCGTTTAACTAATTGATTCACATTATGTATAGACATTTACGGGAACGTCATTGTACCAAAGAAGGTGGATCCTATGTATGCCGATATGGTTATAATGGTGTTTGTGCATCATTACCATTGGACGGTGTCAATGATCGTGATTATGAAACACATGTAACAAAATATCATGTAAATCAAATAAATAAAGGTCCAGAACAATGGTCTGTATTTTCGTCAGCACAAAATTTACCAGCCGTTTTAAATGATCCAAGTCGAGGTAAACAAACAAATTTATTTACGAAAAAATGGGGCGATACGTTCGTTGAAAAGGTGACGATACCGTCATCACCACATTTAGCGGACATAACGTATAATGATTTTGATATATATTTGAAGAAAATTGGTAAACGTTATCGTCGCCACAAGCGCATCAATCAACAATTAAACGAAAGTGAACAACAACATCAACCACAATTACCACAAATTACATTAGGTTCAGCATCGCATAGTATTCGTGCGTACAATGAACTAAATGATTCAAGTCTAAAAGACATTCCACATATTTTTCTAAAAGAGAATTTAGAATTAAATAATCCAATAACATTTGGACAAGTTTTTCCTGGTATTGGCGGCGGTGCTAGTAGTAGTGATACCAATATTAATAATAATAATAATAATAATAATAGTAATAGTAATAGTACAGATAATAATTCTGAAATTAAAGTAAATAAACATTCTGGACGTTTATTACAAGAGAAACTAAGTCATTATTTAGATATTATTGAAGTTCATATTGCAAAACAAGTAATTATTTATAATTGTTTTATATAAATATTTATGTATTTATTTATAGCCAATTCCACTTTAAGGTATCTCAAAAATCTTCAGCATTTTTCCATGCCATGACATCACAAGATGCAATTATGGAAGAAATGAATGCAGCTACAATAAATGTTAAACAATTGCGTCATAAAATACAACATTTAGATGAATTGTTAGTAAAAAACTCATTCGAAATATTAATTCTGGAACGTACACGTACCCATCGCCATATTGTTTTAGAAAAATTAAAACTTATGGCAACCGTACATCAAACTCAACCAATGATACAATTATTATTAGGAACACAAGACTATGTAGCTGCATTGGATTTAATAAGTACAACACAAGAAATTGTTGCACAAGAATTAATTGGTATACATTGTTTTAAATATTTACCATCACAATTAAAAGAAATGGAACGATTAATTGATAAAATGTTAACAACAGATTTTGAAAAATATACAACAACTGATTTAAATCGTCCATTATTTTTATATGATGATGGTAATAAAAATAATGATAATGATAATAATACTGATAATAATAATAATGATAATACTACTAACAATGATAATATCAATAGTAATAACAGTAATCATAATGATAATAATGACAATATTAATGATAATAAAACGGATATAGAACATGTTTTAGATGAAGATAAATTAATATGTATAGTATCAGGATTATTAAGAAAAAAAGACTTTTCATTTATTGATAGTTACAAAGAAGAAGCTATTTGTACAATAAAGGCGCTAATAAAAGAAATGGTAATTGAAATTATTGCCGGTGGTGATAATGAAATTTGTTTAACGGGTGCCGGCGAAGAAGCACAAAGTTTATCGATAGCCGAATGGATAGTATTATTAGACAAAGCCACTGGTACACTGTTGCGTTTATTACGACGTATACAATTAGTTGTCGATGTTATGCATCAAATAAATGATGCAAGTGCTGGCCATCACAATAATACATATGAATTTTTAGAAACTGATACATTTTTATCCGATTTAGACCATAAAAAAGTAAAATTAAAATTAAAAGAAATGATGCATTCGATATGTAATTATTGTCATGAACGTTGTGCCAATCTAATATCGGGACAGAGTTTAGAAAAATCGATTGGTACGGCTGAACAAATACAACGTTTATCACAAATTGTGGATACATTTAGTATTGGTTGTGAAAAACTGTGCGGCATACAAAGTGTACCGTTACGTGCAGCCGTAAAAATTCAAGGAACACGTTTTGCTCAAAAATTCCATTCGGAACGTAAAGTAAAATTATCATTATTATTAGATAGTGAAAGATGGAAACAAGCCGATGTACCAGCTGAATTTCAACAAATGATTGATGATATATCGAATGGTAAATTTGTGTGGAAAAAATCATCAACGCTAGATGAAAATAATAAACAAGAATTTCCACCGTCACCGGTTTTATTTGTTGATACCCAACCGTTTGCATTAGTTGGTGCCGCATTATTATTAGTACAAATTGTAAGTGAATATTGTCGTTGTGCTATTCAATTACCTATTATTGCCATACAATTGTCACGTCATGTTATCGATTTATTGAGAACATTTAATTCTCGATGCTGTCAATTGGTATTGGGTGCTGGTGCATTACATGTGGCCGGTTTAAAAACAATAACTAGCGGAAATTTAGCATTAGTTTCACGTGCATTACAGTTAGTTTTATGGTTGTTACCGCATATTAAAAATCATTTTCAACAATTTGATATGAATGGAATCGTGAATGCATCTGTCAGCATCATCGCCTTGAATAATAATACTAATAATAATACTAACAATAATAATAATAATAATAATAATAATAATAATAATAATAATAATAATAATAATAATAATAATAATAATAATAATAATAGTAATAATATCAATAGTGTAAGTAATTCGCTAACAGGATATGATAGTGTTGAAAAAGATTTTATTAGTCACGTTAAAGAAATAGAAAATAAAGTATTGAATATTGTTGATAGTTTAGTGAAATCACAGTTAACAAATTGGGATGCACGACCACCCGTACCATCACAATCATTTCGTAATATATCTAGACATTTTATTAAATTACATGAAGCTATAGCACCGATATTACCTGAACAACAAATTCATAGTATTTATCGTATCGTTCATAAAAATTTTAAGGATAAATTACGAGAATTATTATTAAAATTTAATATTATCAATAATGGTGGACCACAGCATGGTATTGTAACATCAGAATTAACATTTTATATGGAAACATTACGTACACTAAAGGCAATTCCATTAAATGAATTGCATGATAACAGTATGAATGATATATGGTTAAAATAATCGATGACTTATAATTATAAATTTAATAGACAATTTAATATAATATAATATTTTTAATTAACATTATTTATATAAAATATACTTAATAGGTATTAATTAATTAGATATTAATATTATATAAAATAGAATTTTTACCAAAATCGAAAAATTTTCATGTGAAACGAACGCCTTTTTATTTATTATTTAGTGAAACATGTAAAAAGAAAATATTATTAAAATTTTAAACGAATTCAAATAAATTATTGTAATATAATATTTAATATTATATAATATTTACTCTTTTGTTATAATTAGTACTTAAGTCATATAACCTGAACAATTATTGTATCATTATTAATATTATTCTAATTCCAGATCGGATTTTTGAATGGTTGGAATGAATTTCTCAATCCATTATTAATATGGTAAATGTATATGTACGACGTGATATCCTCGGAAATAACAACAGTACGAAGCTCATATCCTATAAAGTTATTAAATGTGATTAAATAAATTTATAAGAATTGCAGTTGTAAGCTATTGCATAGCGGTAAAACCGAGTTGTATCATTTCACCACTAATTCGTTTATTTCATGTTCATTCATGAGCATTCATGATCGTTGTCAATTATATATAATAATATGATACGTTAATAGAACTTATTGTCGTATTACCTGGGGACAATTTAATTCATTTTGTCTATTATATTTGCTATATATGTATCAGACATACAGAGGAGTGACATGCAAATTAAAGTACAGCTTTTGCAACAGTTAACGAGAACGCGTTTTTTAAGAATAACATGTCGAAAATTAAATTGCCACGATTGGGAAGCAGATTAGTCAGTTGATTCTCATTCAGGGAGGAGGAACTAGATCAGTGAATATTGCTACATCACCAGGATGGCACCAACTTATAGTGGTATTATGAGAGATTTACGAAATAGCATATGTAGAATTCCATTTAACATCTATGGTGTTCGTCCAAAGTAAATTTTAATACTAAATTGCCAATTTTTTTATTCAAACGTATGCGAAACTTTTAGCGTCACATCTGCGATCACATCTCGCCTACAAATTTTTGTAAATAAATGTGTTTGAAGAATACTTTGTGTTCGATGTCCTGAAGCAATTGGTAATGAGGAATTTCGGATGAAGTGCAATCAAAGAAAATTGATATTTAAATCAAACAGCGCAAATGGGAATGAATCGGTCGTACCTCCATCTGCAGAGTGAATGTGGGGAATATAAAAGGAGAATGGGAAAAACGTCAAAGTCTAAGGAAAAACTTGGCAAGAGGTGAAAACTTTGGCACGAAAATAGAAGATGTCGCCTTTTATTGATGCTCTTTGCTCCCGCTCGCATTATCAAACAAATGCCGACGATATTGATTTTTATTGAAATCAATACAATATTTTAAAATCTTAAGATTTCATAGTGTGTGCTATGGACTGATTGAATTTAGAGTGATATGATGTCTTATATGAACTTCTGTGTGAATTGTCAAACATGCCTGATTATCCAGTAATGAGATGGTAGTGATCTGTTCGTAACTGAGAATGATTAAATAGTTTGAATATTTCACTTTGATATTAAATGATAACAACCATCTCAATCAATTCAACCGAAGTGGTGTATTTATATGATAGAACTAGCATTTCAGGGAAGTCATGGCGGGTCTTGATTTCATCGTGATATAAAATTAAATTGATATTGTTAAAAACAGGGTAGATGCTGGATTCATTCAAAATCGATGATGAGTTGATGGTGGTGGGAAAAGGGATTAACGAAATAGAATTGAAATTTAAAATTGAAAAATATTCTTGTTGATGTTGTTTTGTATTGGTGATTGAACCCTGCATCCCACTGACCTAACCAAGATGCTCTATGGTAGTTCGTTATATTGTATCACTACAGTTTATATGAGTTATGTGATTTGATATTTGATCACACGTGACATGCATATGGAATATCACATATGTTATGCGGCGTATAATGAGTATGTATGTGGTGCTACCATGTGGTTGCAACGGACATACTCGAAAGATGTGTGTGTGTGTGTGATGAACATAAGAAGGGAATGCTTTTAAAATGCAATCAACAGGGCAATGATCCGTCAACGAGTAATAATGATGTTGATGATGATAAATATTATAATTCCCTTCCATAAATTGATAATATACGTATTGTAGCACATGGCACACAGTATATAATAACAATATCAGTTTAGCTAACACCGTTTTTAATATTCTACCTACAGCCTACAGCATATCAATGTATTTCCATATAAATTTATGTATGTATATTTATGGCAACGTAGTAACTATGGCAAAATATGTTTTGCGGTAAAATCCAAACAAATAATTTATCGACATAAGAACTTTTAAAGTGTGTTAATAAATGTGTAATATTGCAAAGTAATAATTAAAAGAGAAAGCACCCAGTATTTAATATAAAATAATTAAATAAATAAATAAATAAATAAATAAAAATATAATAATGAGTTTAAATGAATTATCTTTTACACCATCAACAACATCAACAACAACTTCATCAAATACAAAACCTACAATTCAAGAGATTGCATTCAAAATAACTGAAGAACAATTAAAAACACAACAACAAGAATTAAGTACCTTAGAACGTACAATTTTTGTGTTGGGTAGTAAAGGAGTGGTTAGTATAGTGGCCTGTTTCCTATACAATATAAAAAAAATTAAATTACTAATTAATTAATTAATTAAATACATTTTTAGGGTAAAACAACAATAATCAACAACTTTTTAGATCGTCAAGATACCACAATAATAAAACCTACGTTGGCATTAGAATATTCATATGGTCGCCGTACAAATTCTGGTCATGGCATTGAAAAACAAATTTGTAATATTTGGGAATTAGGAAGTTTATTAAATTCATATCAATTAATTGATATACCAATAAAATCACATGGTTTAGAAAATTTTGTGGCAATTATAATATTGGATATATCACAACCGGAACGATTATGGTCTGACTTAGAAATTACATTAAACGGTTTAAAACAATCGATTAAACAAAATTTTTCCCAAGCCGAAATCGATACATTTAAAATTAAGTCTAATGAACGCATCGGTTTGCAGCATCCCGATTTAAATACATTAGAATTATTTCCGATTCCGTTATTAATTATTGGTGGAAATTATGATAAATTTCAAGATTTAGGTAAGTTTTGATATGTTGCTTGCGCTTCCGCGCCGATATAATTGATATCAATGCAAAGAATAAATATAATTATATAATTAATTTTCTTTATAATATAGATCCAGAAGTTAAAAAACATGTTTGTCGATGTCTTCGTTCGATATCACATACAATTGGTGCATCGTTAATTTATTATTCGGTAAAAAATCAAGCACTATCCAAAAGTGTACGTGATACATTTAATCATTTTGGTTTTGGTAGTCCAATGCATCCATTTCGTACAAGTGCATTCGATTACAATGGACCATTATTAATTTGGTATGGGAAAGATTCATGGTCAAATATTGGTGTAACACCAACAAATTCTGAACGTATTGGTTTAACATACAGTACACAAATACCACAATTAGAAAATTTAAATGAAAATAATACGGCTGCTGCTGTGGCATCAACAATACCAAATGATCCGGCCAAAGATCCTGGTTTTCGTGAGGCAATAATTGATGAAATGCGTGCCCAAAAAGATGAAGAACTATTAAGATTACTTAAAGATACAGAAATACGTGCAAAATTTCAAACAATTATTACATAAATTTGTGATTAATAATTATAGTAATTACAATTTTCTTAGTTTATACGTTAGTAAAATATTCCTTCTCTATAATACAGCGGGTGTACTCTGAAAGGTATGATGAATGATAATAAGTTGAATTTACTAAATAAGAATCTGAACACAATGCCACAATTTCAAGCAGTGTGTTCAATACGCTTACGGCCACGATATTGGTCATCGCAAAGTCGCCAGTATTCAGTTCGTATTTGGTGACCCACGTTACCTGATGCAATACCGTCTCTGTTGATTTCACAACTTGATTTGTATGCTATTGTTTTTATTTCAGAGAAACTCTCTTTTAGTATTGTCCCTTACAAATAATCAACCATAAGCAATTTCCATTGTTTTCAAACGGAATAATGTTAGGCAGATTGATTTAAACGACTTTGTCTCAGTATAGTCCCTACTCCCTTGCTTTGGAAAGAAAATCACTTTTGTTTTTCTCCACGTCCTTGGTATAAACCCTTGTTACTTGTCTTGCTAAACTTGCGACCAATACTTCCTTTCCAATGTATTAGGGCTGCGGAAATATTACATCTCCTCTATGCTGATTTAAAAGGCTTAAACGTCTCTATAAAACCACTTCTATTGTAACTATCCCTTTTATCAGATTCATACGTTACGTGTTGCCATTCGTTTATGAATGTTCCACGGTCAATTCGAAATCTGAATTCAGTGAAAATGCATTTTCATCTATTTGTTTCCAACAGTGTTCCTATCCCATGACGGATCAATATTAAATTTAAGATACACTGAATCCCAGGTATCCATCGTCGGAATTGTGCTGGTCTATATAAGGAGCAATAATGTAGTTAAAAAAATTTTTATTTAGTAACTTCTCGATTTAAAATTCATCATAGGATCAGCACACAGAGCCGCTGTAATTAGAATGTTGTAATTAAATATCAACTTTTATTTAAATTCAGACCCAAAGAGTTTATATGAAATTCTTATAATTTATAATTATGACGTGCAATATTATTTATAAATTGTATTATTAGAAGCTGCGCGCATATTGCTTTGATATAAATATAATCGAGTGCTTTACTTTAGGCAGAAAAAAGTACTGGCTTTCGTTTTGGTTGTAGGCAGCGCATTTTTGATTTATACTCAAGCTCAAAGCTGATTGCATCCAATGGAAAATTGAAAAATTAAAATTTATATTTTATTGGTCGCATCTCAAGTTATAAGAGTTTCGCAATAAAGAAGTAAGTTTTGGAAATGCACAGAAAAACTTTCAAGCTATGTATTTGTCAATGATCATTCAAGCTTTGGCAGACTTTATCAGCGATTGATGATGATATTTTGTGGTAGAAAATAATACATGCATTACAACTGATAATGATGTTTAGTCAGATATTAAACATTGGAAATAATCGCATTTAACCACTTAAAGAAGGTGGACAGATTCACTGCCAAGCTCGTTATATATAAGTATCACACATACATTGATTGAAAAATATGCTTAACTAACAAAATATCGACTGCCGTGTCTTTTCTAAGACTAAGACATTTCATATAATTTAATTTTTTAGACATATTCTATTCCATCAATTGAAACACATCGATAAGCACGGTCAAATTCAATAGAATCAAATGATTTTTGTAAGTCTATGTCTGGAATGTTGTTGAGTATATAGCGGTCGTTGACTGTTCACTGTCTTCTATATATTGTTGCAAACCGCTTTCCTTTCATTGCCAAATGAAATAAACAAAATTTGACAATTCGTTTAGATCGATTCGGTTCACAATACGGAAATCATTGACGTATCCTGATCCTTATATTAGTAAGTGATTCCGGGTAGAGGTAAATTATACATAATTTAATGTTTCACTCGCATGAATATAGATTACAATATGAATGAATTTAAATATAAAATTTAAGTATCTTTCATTTAATTTTAGTAATTATTTATATTTTAATATCTGTATTATTCATTTTTGATTATTATATAATTCTAATTATGATAAAAAATAGTTAATTATATTAATAATAATATTTATAATAATAATAATAATAATAATTTTAATAATAATAATAATAATCATGATATATAAGAACGCAAATATAATTAAATATATTATTAATATCGTATATGTAAAATGTAACAGGAAGTAAATATAATTAAATAATTATAATTTATAATAAGTCCACTTTTGCGTATTTAATTTAAACAGATGTATAATAATCTAAATCATCAGAATTTGGTCCAGCTAACGCCAATACTTTAACCGAAGTTTCATCTCGTATATTATTTGGTGCTTCACAACTTGTATCCGTTGTCGAACATGTCTATAATAATGATAGATATACAAAAATATATAAATAATTACGCACTGTTTTATCATATGTTTATTATTATTTTATATATAATTACCTGACAATGACAACCAATGGCTTCCATGTATTCATAACGTTTTGTTGATTCGTCGGCTAATGGATGGCAGTGACGTAATATTGCAACCGATTTTGAGCGTCCAGCATGCACACATACCGGATGATGAGATCTTTTATATGGAAATTTCCAATCTGATATTTCATTGGAATCACAACGACCCCAACATGACCACACACTAACATGATCCCAACATTCATGACCTCTTGAATCACTTTGTATGATCCGGTATGTATATAAACGCATATGACATCCTAATGGTGCCTTCGTTGGTCCTTGTATTACCGGTGGTATATCTAATGCATCAGCACTAACGGCAATTGCCAACGATGTCATTATGAGAATAAACATTGACGAAAACCACCTATAAATAATTATTTATTGAAATTAATTTTAAATATTTATTTGTGCATTGAGAAGTTTGTTTAAATCTTAAATTTATGAAATGAGGAAGAAAACTTATAACTAAATTTAATAAATTCGACCAAACTTTTAACATAATGTCCCGAAATTTTAATTAATAAGTAAAAATCATATCACAAGCAAGAAATTAACATTTAGAATATTTATGAAAATATAGATTGTATTGAAATTTGTAATTGAACAGCATTTTAAATAAAAAGTTCTATAATAATATGATATGCTCCGAACTTCTAAACAGCAACTTTCTTATTCCTTACTTATAAAAATTTAAATTACCGTTTCGGGCGCACATATTTATTATTATTCAATAGTTACTTAATGTAATTCTAATTAGTTAAGTAACTATTGAAAAACTGTACGTATCACTCTGTATATACCTAAGGTATAAATAATGATACTCATCATGCTCTATAGGAAATGTGGAAAAGAATATCGAAAAAGTTTGGAAACACCGTATTGCAACCATTTGCTGGATGAAGATAACTCATAAACTCAAAAACAAATGGTAGAAGTATTGAATGTTGATGAATTAACGATTTCTAGACTTTTAAAAGTTATGGGACAGATGCAAAAGTGTAGAAAATGTATGAAAGGCAAATGGAAAACTGAAAAAGACCAAAGAAATTTTGCTTCAAAGGCAAGGAAATGAAATCTTTTTTGCATTGAATTGTGACTGGATATGAAAAGTGGATTTATTTTGAGAATAATAAACGCATAAATTTATGGGTTATACCCATAAACCACTGTAGAAACATCGACTGCAAAGCCAAATTTAAGTTTGGAAAGAAGAGAATACTCTGTGTTTGGTGCGGGATCAGAAAGGTATGGTAAGATATGAACTATTAAAACCTGATGAAACTGTTAATACTGATCGCCACCGACAACAAATGATTAATTTAAACCATGCTTTGAACGAAAACCGGCCAGAATGGACCACAAGACACCGTAAGGTAATTTTACTCTATAACACACTTTCCGTCACACAAAGCAAAGCCGATTACGTATACATTCAAATCGTTTTGCTGGGATTTGTTACCCCACCCCCTCTATTCACCAGACTTGGCTTCTTTCGTTTAATTTTTATTTTTAAAACTTGCAGTTTCATATGCATGCACCTGCGGTTGCTTATACAATATGTGGCACAACCGCAGTATCGATTTCATAAGAAATATGCAGCGACAAAAAAGATGTAATGCTTATAAACCCTAACCTAAATTACATAATTTAAAACATAAACTCAGGCAAGCAGTCGAACAATGATAAAATAAAACAAACGGAATAGGCTTTGGTCAAACTGCGTCTATAAAACCGCACAGAAAATAACTTCTAAATCGGAAAACAACAACAAAACTTTGAATTCCACGATAGATGCCTACTCACATTATGAACTTATCCTGATGGATTATTATGAATGAATTTGCTCTTTTAAATGTAGCGATGCAATCTGCTGTTCGCTTTTAAATTACCAAAATACTATTGTAAAAGATTCCTTAACATATGGCAGAGATTGAGACCAATAATACTTTAAATCATTTGTATATTTTTTTAAAATTTATTATTTCATTATTTTTCCGAATAATTTACAATTGAAAAAATATATTATTTCCTTGCCATTCAAATGCATTGGAATTGCATTGGACAATAGAATTTCGAATAATTTATAAACATAAAAACATGAAAAAACAATTACTTATGCATCGTCGTTAAAATCATTAATTCCAATTCTATAAATAAATATAATATTTTATAATAATATACGCCGTTTTAATTTTATCACAAATGAATTCACTAAATTTTATTCCGTTTTACTACTTTTTATCAGATGATTTCGTGTATATATAAATGGAATTTAACCAAGCGCACACAACTAACACACGCACAGTTGAAAAGTTAACATAGAAATGATTTCAAATTTTCAAAAATTTATGTTTTTTATATATTTTTATGCAACACAAATCAAAAGAAAAAAAAGTGGCACATTACGCGCATGAATCCTTTTCAATATGTTTTGAACGCGCGTCTTTTATAGCTGTACATTTTTTTTTATATTACAACTATATAACTGTATATTAAAAGATTTATTAACATAGAAATGGAATACACTGTATATTATATGTATGTATTTGTGTATATGATGTAATGACCAACGGGAGCTCTAACGCTTTCCCATCTCACCGCATCATGCAATTGTAAAATTATTATTCTTAAAGATAAAATTCTATAAATATTAAATAAAAATAATTATCTTTTATATGTTTTTTTTTTTTTTTAAGGAAAATTATAAATTGAGTAATTAATTTTTTTTTATGATTGAAAATAAAAAAATTAATTACTTGTAGAGGTAAAGAATATAAGCGCTGAGCGTTTTTTCTATCAGAAATATGTTTTTATATAAAAAAAACTTACACTACGCACCTTTCGTATTATCATCGACCAATAGCTAACTAAATTCAACATATATTGCTAACAATTAATGACATATCGCATCGGGTTGGGGATGAGGAAAGAATTTACAAATGATTGGAAAAATAGTTTTAAATAACTACCTGTAGAAGTTCAAAAACTGGTGACTGCGGAATAAAAAATGGTATAAATTGTTAACGTAAGATATTTATATGAACTGTTGTGAATACCGTCAACACTGTTATGGCCATAGTATATTTCGCATGACAGGAAATCATACAGAGTCTTCAAACATATGCTAATAATACTTACTTACTTGCTTATGGCATTAAAATCCAGGTGCGATTGTTGGCCTTCTCTATCCGGCCATCTATCCGGCCACCTATCCGGCCACCTATCCGGCCACCTATCCGGCCACCTATCCGGCCACCTATCCGGCCATCTGTCTGCAACTAAAGTATCTTCCAATTACGAATTTTAAGGATTTTAAAATCACAGTTTACTGCATCCGTATAGCCATCTGTCCTTAGGTCTTCGTGCTCTTCTTCTTCCTTCTGCATTACAATTCAACAGTTTTTTTGACACACACGTTTCTCTTCCATACGTCGAGACCGATCAAGACATCTTAATCTATTGATTTTGATTGTTTCGATGTTATTTGTTTATTTTTTTTAAATTGTATCCGTGTCTATCGTCGCCAACCTTACTGTTGTTTGACGGGATCAAATATTCTACGAAAGTAATTGTCATACAACATGTTACCGAACCAAACGTTAATATTGGCCGTTTACTATAATGTTTTATACATAGCTTCCACTTTATAGATCTCGCAATGTAATGCTTTCGATTGGCATTATGTTTTATTTTAGCCCGTTTAGTAGTATCTGTTTTGAATTGCTATTGTACGGTTAATTTCCTGCATTTTCCACATTAACCACACATTCCTAAGTATACGAAACTATTTACGATTTCAAAATTATATTCTCAAATATTAAAACAGTCTGATCTCAAATTGCTTGCAATCATATATTTTGTTTTGTCTATGTGCATTTATTTTAAGTTCTAGAACCGATGCCACCCTGTATAACTCATTCGAAAGCATCCAGTGACAGTTATTATATTTCAATCCATATTACGTTTATATCATCAGCATACGCCAATATAGCTCCTTATTTATCAATATTTATGCCCCTTACTGCCTACTGCAGCGTATTATTAAAATGAATTGTTGTGATAATGGGACGTAGTCCATCAACCTTCTAAAAATGAGCAGATAATTTATCTCGAATTCACACACGTGACTTCCTATTATCCAACGACATATGTAGCCACAAAATCTATAAGTATTCTTGGAACACTATATAAAACCTTTCATAATTTTCCATTACTTTGGCCTATTGAAGCTTTATGATATGCCATCTTAAAATCAACAAACAAATGGTGTGTATCAACAATGAACGCCCTACATTTTTCCAAAATCTGTAGTATACTAAACATTTGATCTTGTGTAGATTGGTCTGCGCAGAAACTATACACTGGTTGGTAACCACTCCGATAATTTCATTGGCAAATATGGAAAAAGTGTATGGTAAAAGCAAATACCTTTTATGGGCAATGTTTAATAAAATTATTCCTCTATATTTGTCACTTACAATTCAATTTGTTATCCTTGTTGTACAATGGACAGATAATACCTTCCTTCCACTTGTCTACCACTCGCATTCGTTATTCCGAATAATAACAATTAGCTCGTGTATGTTAGTATATACCATAACGTATTTCCACCATGTTTAAATAGTTGGTACCTGGTAAGTTACCTGATCCAGGTGATTTATTATTCTTTAGTTTTAAAATAACCTTCTTTTTTACTTCGTGTACAGATGGTTCAGCTACAGGTACAGTGAGCATTTTCGTCATATTTTGCTTTTTTGCTTATCCGATGAAGGAAACAATGTATGACAACCTCACAAAAAAATATGTGTTGTGTATGTTGACAAAAGCTTAAAAGTACTACAGTGTAGAAATTAGTTTACTTAATTCCTTTAGAGAGATTGCTACAAGCGTTCAAGTCGTCCAGGTGACGCGGTTAGCAAAACTTTCAATAATAATGATGATGATGATGTTGTTAAAACGCACTTGGTTCAATTTTTTCATGATAAGAACTAGAAATTCTACGGAATCATGAAGTTAACAAAAAGATGGCCAAAAGGCGATCGCACAAAATGGGCAATAGATTTTTGAATAAAGCTTTTTAATTCTATCAAATAATTGCCTTTTGTTTTCAATAAAAACGGCAATGTTTTTGTTGCCAACCCAATAGATTATTAGAAAGTACTCGAACCATCTTTCCAGGATACTGTTACGCGAATACGATTGAATTAAATCTGTGAAATTTTTCCATTTAGGCGTAAACACCCTTCGTTCCAGTTTTCTAGTTTTTTTTTTCTACGAATCAATTTTTAAGTCGAAACTCCTCTTGGACCGATAGATTTCAATAGCGCAGACGTATATGAATGTGAGACCCTTCTAGATTATCCTTATTGAGCCAGACAATTTCGAATAAACAAAATTATTTTTTAAGAAATAAATAATTATTTGTTTGTGCTTTTTTTGATAAACCATCCGGTTATTTTTCGGACAGAAGTACACACATATCGTTTAGCACCACTTAAATCAGATTATGTATATATTTTATCATATGAAAAAAATTTAAAATAATTGGTTCAAGAGTAGATCATGTGCTTCTATAACAGAAAATAAATAAATAAATAAAATATCGCATTTGGAAATGTCATGTTGGGAATTTATGTATGCGATTTCCCGCAGTAACAAGATGAAAATGTATAAAGGAAAATCAAAATTATTAAGTACCAATAGAATTTATTTATTAATGCGCTTTAATTTTTCATTTTTATATTAAAATTATTCCTTATTGCTTTCAATCATCAAACCCTACAACTGAGAACTATTCGTTGTTATGATGAAATTTACATATTGAAATGAATAGATAATAAAAAGAGAATTTCAAATAAGAATATTATCTTTTTTTTTTTTGTTAATAAACTCTAAATTTAGAACAACAACAACAACAACATCATCATTTTACGCATAAATATATATAATCAAAAAATTGTTATTGTGAATCCTTAAGTCATCGCATTTTCTTTTCATATGATGAAATCGCTTTTACATGGAAATTTGTTATATTTTAATAGATAAAATACAATACAATATAAGAGAAATAACACATATGGATCAAAAAGTCCTGGGCCTATTTTCAATAGTGCGCCAACCTTCAAAAATATATGTCAAAATTTCTTAACAATCCGGCTGTTTAGTTTAGAAGGTACGGGTGGATTAATTGACACATTGTTTGATATTTTCAGAACAGTGGATTCAAAAAGACGTTTTCGTGTGTTGAATTTTCATTTTAATCGGACGAAAAATACCGTTCAAGCAGAGCAATGGCTGTAATAGTGTTACTGCTCCATCAACAACAACCATCAAACTTTGGTTTGATGATTTTAAACGGTGGTCGTATACAGACACCGATGATGCTGAACATTTTAGACGTCCACAAAAATGAGGCTGTTAATCCTGAAAACATCTAAAAAATCCTGAAAGTATTCGCAAAGTGAAGTTATACGCAACAGATAGCTGACACCCTGAAGTTATCAAAAGGCAGTGTTTTCAGTGTTATATACAAACATTTGAGTATGGAAAAGTTATTTTCATAATGGATACGCTGCGTATGTTCACATCATACCAACAAAATAACCACGAATTGATGATTCAGAAAGCTGTTTCAGAACATGTTTAAGCGAAATATTTTTTGTGTCGGTACATCACAATGGATGAAACATTTCACTAGCGAGAATCCAGTGGACAGTTAGCTAAATGGCATCCGTATTTTGGTGTGCACAATCCTATATTTTGTAGGCAAAGATAGATCGTTCGACATGCGGTTCGGCATCGAAAAGTTAGAAAAACCTTGGCATGATTGTATTGTCGCTACGTTGACTATATTTTCGCAAAAAAATTTTGTTCTATTACTTATGGGTCTAGGACTTTTTGCAACCTATGTGTTATTTAGTGAAAAATTAATTGTTTGTAAAAATTATTTAGTAAATGAAAATTGTAATTATTTGAAAAAATAATATTATATTTTTATGTAAATTTGTGTGTATTTATAAATAGTTAAATAATAAACATTTGTGACGTACTCGCGTTTCGTACATTATATGCGAATAAGTGTAAATATAGACTGTAATTGATAAACTTGCCTTGACTATATCTTTGAAATGTTATTACATTTAGACAATATTTTCTTATGCAAATTATAAATGTATTTTTTTTAATTATGAATATTAAACTCATAATTTCTTCTTCTATTTGATCTGCAAACAAAAGCAATATAATTTACGTAGGTCGTAATATCCGTCTCTATACGTGTATAAGCTCGCAACTACATGTATATATGAAATATCATTGCCAGTACATATCATCTTAGTTCCTATATATATATATCCTATAGGACATTCAATTGAACTAATGGAATTTTGTGATGACGATGTCCATCTAAAAATAAATTACAATATAAAATTATGTTTATTGTTTTGAATTATTTATACTTTTATATTTGTACTTAAATTTACATATTTAACAATTTAACAATAATTATAAGGACATTTAGGCCACCTCCTCCATATTCTTGAAATTTTATTTTCAAACTACTTTTAAGCAAACCATTACTTCTACTCTTTCGATTCCAATTTCATGAATTCTCACAGCTCCCTAGAAATTTGTCGTTTAGATATTCGCCCACATTTTTACTGCTTTTGCATTGATGTGAACACAAAAGTGATCCTTCTAGTTTCACACATATGTAGAATACCATCTCTGTTTCATAATAATCCGGAATGGATTAAAGAAACACAAAAATATATATTAAAACTTTCACCACAAAAATCATTTTATTTAGTCAATCTCCAGTATAACCTTCAACTGGCCTGGTTCTCATTATTCAGGACAAATACGACGAATGCACCAATGTAATACTTAGCAGTAACCGTGTTGATTCAGTTGAAAAAAAAACTCTTTATGAATAATTCCTTTGGAATAGTAAAAAGGAATAGCAGCATTGTTTTGATTTTTGATTCAATGAACAATATCCTTCGTCTGGTGACCGCCATTCTGCACTTTGACGTTTGGTTACTGGCTCATATTGAAAGTACCGCATGTCTCAAAATCAATAACAATCGATTTCAAGCATCGCACGTCGAACGAGTTCAATGATGTAAATTCGGTGCAATTTTTGATCATCTGCGTTAATCGATGTGGAACAAATTTCGAATTCAGCTTCCGTAGATAAATTTTTTCAATTAAAATATGATGAATTGTTGTTTTAGTTTCATTTCCATAAATCTGATTGAATATTGCTTGCCAACACGTACTTTTTCAATGTTTTCTATAGTTGATCGCTTCACAAGCGGTCGACCTGAATATTCATATCATCATTAACATCTTCTGTACCATCTTTGAATATTAGAAACCGCACTCAAAAAGTTGTGTTTTGGATAAACAATTATCACACCATAAGCAATTTTAAGTATATGAAGCGTTTCTGTAGTTGATTATTACACCATTCTTAATGTTAGAACAAAATTTAATATTTTATCTTGGTTCTTTATAGATGTTTCGACGCAAGCACAAGAACATCTAAAACTTTATGTGTTTGATTTTTATTTCTACTCTAAATGACATGATATTTTGACAATTTGATGAGGAATGTTCACATAACATAATCACATAAAAAACTAAAACATGGGAATATGTGTGCTATGATTTACATAGCCGTTCTGGTTTATTATGGGACAGAGCTTAAAACAACTAGCTATGCACTTTACAACACAGAAGCAGGCACGCTGAAAATGATAAAGCGAGCTACAAGAACCGCAATTACAGACTATCGATCTAACAGAAATTTCGAGGGTAAATTGATTCGTAAAAAAAAAGGGAAAACTGGAAATCTGCCCATTTGGAAAAAAAAGGGAGGACAAATTGGATTGTAACAAATAATATGTATAGTTTATAAATTTATTAAACATAGCCCATAAAAGGTATTTGCTAATATACTACACCATATAGACATATTCCATATATGCCAATGAAATTATCGGAATGGTTACCAGCGTAGTTTCTGAGCAGATCAATCTAAATCTGATCAAATATTTAGCATACGACAGATCTTGGAAAAGTGTATGGAATTCAATGTTGATACACACCATTTGTTTGTTGATTTCAAAGCGGCATATCGCATATAGCTTTAACAGACCAAAGTTATTGAAAAATTATGAAAAACTTTGGTATTCCAAAAATACTGATAAATTTGGTGGCTATATATGACGTTGAATACGAAAAAAATTTTCTGATCATTCTTAGGCTATGTTGAATAAATACGACAAGGCATCAGAGACGGCAGTAATCGAATCGTTAAACACGAAGGCATCGGTTCTAGGACTGAAAGTGAATCCATAGTCAAAACAAAATATATGGTGACAACGAATGCAGGAGGCGAGGTCAATCTCTGTTAATATTGGAGAATATAATTTTTGAAATTGTTTATATTGCAGTTTCGTATACATTTGCAAGAAATCGTTGGTAAATGTGGAAAATGATATTGACGAAGAAATTATCGCCTGAGGATAGATATTGTAAACAATCCCAATCAAAAGCATTACAACGTGAGATCTAAACTGGAAACTAAAAGTACGTATGGATCGTAGACATGGTGTATGACACAGAACCAGGCACAATTACTTCGGATTTTTGAACGAAAGATACTCCGTGAAATATTCGGTCCCATATCAAAGAACAAAAAATGTTTGAAGACGCGAAGTTACAATTTCGGAATAGACAAATTGTACGGTAAACCAAATATTGTCAAAACAATTAAAATCAATAGATTAAGACGTCTCACGAATGGACGATGAATATGTGCCCAAAAAATCAGCAATGGAAGACATTAGCTACAACTTAGGTCTGGCTGGAGAAGGCTAAAACCGCACCTGGGTTCTAATGTAATGAAGTAGTAAGTATAAGTAGTATTTAAGAAAAAAAATGGAGACGTTGAGTTGCAGATAAATATGTTAGCACTTTATCTCGCTTAATAAATAATAATATATATGAATCTCTATATTTCAAGGGAATGAAAGATAGCTTTGACATCGACTATATAACCAACTACGACTTTAACTATATTGTATAATCGACTACGAATATTACTGATGAATCCACGGTAATGCACGAATGCACCCATGTTATTTGTTTCGCAAAGGTGTGATTTTACCACACGAACGTGGGACAAAATACGCAGCAAAAACTGAATAAGCTTATAATAGGAAATTTTACACCATCCACCATAATCTCTAGATCTTGTTCCTTCACAGACTATCATCTATTCCAATCTCTATAGAATAGCTTCAATGGCAAGAACCACACAGATCATCAGTGGAAGACGTTGAAAATCACCTTACCAACATCTTTGAAGTATATAAAGATTTTGAACGTTGGGCACAATTAGAAAAGGCTGGATATAATTGATTAAGAAAACATAAAACTATTTATTTTTAATTTTCACAAGGTTATGTACGTCTCCATCGAATACTTTGTGATTAACGGTTCATGGAACACAACCCTCTGTCTGCGTATACACATTCATGCGACGCAAATACAGTAATTTGTAAATCAATTGGGAATAAACCAAAAAAAGGTAAAAAATGAATTTTATTTTCGATATTTTTATTATTTATTTTTAATCACACACACACACACAAATAAAAACAAAATACTTTTCGATTGTTTTCATAATTTATTTGTTTATTTTTATATTACATTTATTAATAAGCAATAAATAATTTAATTTATTAATTATTTACTTTACAAAAGAAATGACAAATAAAAAATTAAATAAATAAAACGGTAAATAAAAGGTTAGGAGAGTGTGTGAGGAAAGTGTACGAACATTTTTTTAAAAACAATTGAAAAATAATAATTTAAAAACCACGTCGTTATTCAAATAACTGCGTGTTTATTAATCTTTTTTGCAATGATAACATGAACATTTTGTAGCCGATTTAAATGTTAAATTTTTTGGTCCACCTAAACAATTTAAACGTACATTTAAATCTTCGGATTCCATAATATTACAACATTGGCCAACCGATGTTACTGGTTTTGCTGGTTTTATAAGACCTTGGGCTAACGGTGCCGATGGTACAGCATATGATTCACAAAATCCACGGCATGCATTTGTATTTATTGTAAATTGAATACAATCGGGTATTTCAATTTTTCGAGTGTGTCCTTATGGTAAAAATTAAAATTAAAATAATAAATTGTTATTACAAAAATCTACAAATTACAATTTTCTTATTTTATTATGTCTTACCAACTTTATGACAACCCGGTTTTTGCCATATATCCTTCGGCATTACAGCATTGGTACACAAAAGAATAATTATTGTTAATTGTAACCAAGACATTCTTTATTACTAATAATATTATATGCGGATGCTGCGGAAAATTTATATTAAAATTAATCGCTTATTATTTCTTTTAAGTTCTGTTATACGCACGGAACAGATGGAATGAATATTTATTTATTTACTTACTACGATATTGTTCGTCCTTACAATGTAAAATGTTAACTAAAGAAAAATGTTCTGATTACGTATCCTTAAAAAGGATTCTGCATAAAAAAAAATAAGGTACAACACATGCGTGTATGTGTCTGTACATTTACATGTTTATGTACGAATATACAGATGTATTTGTATGAAAGGAATTAAGGATATAATTATTAAATTAGTTTAAGATATTATATGGATGGAATCTGTATCTATATACCAGGTATATGCATATGAAATCGCAAGTTTTAAAATAAAACTAAAACTATTATTTAAAAAGAATGGGTTCGGCGGTATATCGCTGACTGGTTGTTGCCCAAAGCGGTGAGCGGCTGTCTCGCTACTGGGGACAACCAGAAACAAATTAAGATTGGTTGATGAATTGCTTACGGGACAGTGCACACTAAACTATCACCTTCACAAAATGCGTTTGGTTACAATACACTTTGTGCTAAATGTTCATTGTCGGAAGAATCGGCATGGCGCTACTTATGTGAATGTCCGGCCTATAAGAAACATCTCTGATCTCATTTCTGAAGCCATTCACGTCAAAAATTAACTCACAGTAAGAGCACAGTGGAACTTCCTTGGTCTAAGTGCCAGAATTAATTTCCGCTAAATATAAAAAAATGGTTCAAATTAATTATTTATTGTCGGTAACGATCGGTATTAACAGTTTCACATAATTTTAATAGTTCATATCATACCATATACCATTCTAACCGCTCGCCAAACACAGAGCATTCTCTTCTTTCCAAATTTGGTAGTGGTTTTGCGGCGGTCCATGTAACTCCGATTGACTTGGTGTACCACATGATTTTTAACTTTAGTTATTCTTAAAATAAATCCACTTTTTATCACCAGTCACAATTCGATGCAAAAAAGATTTCCTTTCATGCATTTGCAGCAAAATTTGACTAGTTCTTTTTCTGTTTTCCATTTGTCTTTCATACAATTTTCATGTGGCACCCATTTTCCACATTTTTGTATATTTCCCATATATTTTTAACGTTTATCATTGCCTGATTAATATTCTAATTTTTGGCATTTGTTTTTTTGTGTTGCGAGTCATTTTCAATCATGCATTTGATGGTGGGGTGAGCTTCGGATAAATTTTTCTTGTGCTAAACTTTCCATTTTGATAAGATAAAAAACTATATGTAACTGTACTAATTATTGTAGACTCGTAGGTCAAAACATGGAAAGAAAAACATATGAGTATGGCATTACCTATAGTCATATTTGCACATCTCTTATAGTTTCATATGAATACACCTGGTATATATGTGTATAGTTGCCTCCATGGTGTATAGCAAATAAATGGTAAATATTCGTTCATGCGCATGGTAAAATTTTCACAATTAAAGAGATTTTGTTTATTGTTTTAAATTAACCGTTATGTAACAGAAATGAATTTATTTGTGTTAGTGCACAGTATTCGCGCAATTAAAATTTTATTTTGTCGAGATGCGGAGGGTTGATTGACGGTAATATAAAAAGTGGATTTAAAATCTAGTCGTCTACGATCCACTGAAAAAAATAATTTTATAAATTCTATTATTGAACAAATTTGTAAATTGTATTGTGTTGACACTTGCGAATAATTATTAACTTTTTAAAACTGGATCAAGAGTTAATTGTTCGTCAAGATAATGCGTCGATCCGAATGTGAGAAAATTCAACACGGTTAACTAATTTAAGGCAAACATCTTAAATACTTGTTGCAGAAATATGGAGGCCATACCAAATATTAAAATACTATAATTTAATATCTGATTAAAAACAGATAATCCTGCATTTTGGTGTCAGGTTTTTCAGGAAATCGTTTGATTTTTGATCTCTTAATACAGTTAAACCCGAAATTCACACTTCCAAACTTATACGCTCATTATTCAGTAACATTAGCTGGGTGTATACAGTGTGAGCTGCTCAAACCAAACGAAACCATCACGGAAAAGCCTATGGCATTGAAGGAAAAACGACCGAGATACAAGGAGAGGTACAAAAAATTAATGGATGGGAGAAAGTAGCCATGAATAATACTTTCAATGACATGTTTCTTTACTAATTTTGTTAAATAAGATATTATATATAATTAATTAATTAAAAATTAAATAAATATTAATGATAATGATGATGATCGCATACTCGATAAGATACACACAGCAGGGCTAGAGTTGCCTGTTAATATTAGCTATTTTAGAATAATTGTAAATTATTGTATTTTTTTTTAAAGCAGTACAAATATTAATTTGTTGCTACTGACATTTGGGGTCAATCGGGGTCAATTATAAAAATTAATTATTGTATAAATAAATATAAAAACAAAGGATTCAGAAATAATTTTTGAAATGTTTTATTTTATCAGTTTTTTTAATAGTCGTATTTTTATCAGAAAATTAAATTTATCGTATTAAAGGCCGTTTTGCCCTTTCTATTATATCGTAGTTTATTTTGATAACGCCACAAGATTTTTTCTTAATAAATAAATAAATTATTGTTACCGATTTTCTAGAAGTGCTAAACAAATTTAAATTATTTGTCACTTGCTTTTTTTGTGATAACCTTTGGATTGAAATTTCATTTATAAAACTTTATTATTTATTATTTTAATTTAAAATTTATAAATCTTTAATGGAAAATTCTGAAAATATACAACAACAGCAACAGCAGCATGGACCAAAGTCTTGTATAAGTCAAGACGTCATGAATGTTCAATATGAAATGAAATATAATAATATATTGTGTGATGCAAAAATTATTGTTGATGATGGAACTTCATTTAATGTGCATCGAATAATTTTATGCGCTTGCAGTGATTATTTTCGGTTTGTAATTGTTATTTTAGAAGTTATTTTCTTTTATTTTCTATACAAAATTCTTCCATCTCTCGTTGGCAATGTTGGTGGTGATACCCTGAACAGTTTTCCATTCGATGATCATAAATGCATCATTTTGACATCTCTTGAAACAAGTAACCAAACGTTGTCATGCAATGGAATGACTTGTTATTAGCTGCTACATTATGCTGGTCTATTCGCAACAATTATTAATGGTTCATTTATTTTCGTTAGTAGTAACCGTGACTGTTTCGTTTTATCATTGATGTTGATGATTCTCTTAACTTGGTAAAAAAGACAAACCAATGTAATGTTGTACCGGTTCGGTATGATATTTTCAGGTAATTTGTGTGGTAGCCATTATTTTCTACTTTTTGGAGCTGTTCAAGTAACCCGTCTGTATATAGTTCATCTACAAGCTTTTTCTGCATTTGGGCTGAGTTTTTGTTCAATAATGGCAATATATCATTTGATTTGCTTTGAATGACTTTTTGGGTTCTATGTTTCGTGGTAAATTCTTATTCGGAACTATCTTTTTACAGGATATAAATTCGTTATTCGCAACGGAATCGATTTTAAACAAAAAATTAAAGGTGGTGGTGGTAAAAGATGTCTGGGTATAATATTTAATAAAACTCATACATGCCCGATCTATATTGATATTATGAGGACGGGTAAAATGTATTTTGGGCTCCGCGCTATATAAAAATTTGCATATTTTAATTGAAATGTGGAAGAGATTATTTGAATTCATGTTCCCCATTAATTAATTTATATATTGTAATATTATTGCGAGTTCAGGTATTTGACACACAATATCCTTACTTTTGATTTACACCGAGTGCCTTTGTGCAATCAACATTCAACAATCCAGCATCGGTTCATTTTGCATTTGACATTTTTGTAATGTTTCCAATTCCTTATCTTCGAACTTTTTTGGTTGACCAGGGTGTTCGTTGTCACCTATGTATCGAAATCGCCACTTTTTAAACGTCGAAACCAATACTCACAAATGAGTGAATTTATTATATTAAATACAATAACATTAAGATAATTATTTCACTTATATTTTCAAACGGACAAATTTAATTTTCAGAGCAATGTTTACAACAGCAATAGAAAATTCAAATCATGATATTAAAATTCCTGGCATCAGAAGTGTAATTATGCAAAAGATTATTGATTATGCCTACAAAAGAAAATGTTGCATTGATAACGATAATATATTTGAATTATATACCGTAGCCGATTATGTTGGAATGATTGGTTTAATTAAATTATGCATAAATTATATGTGTTCTATGATAACAACAAAAAATTGTATTGGTTTATTGTTATTTGGGAGGTACGTAAATCATATATTTATTCTAAAAAAATTGTTCCCATCTTTCTAGCAATAAAACAATTACTGAGCAAGTGCACGGTTAACACTTTTAGCTTCTTCATAGTTGTGTTTTGAAGTGCATATATTAAAAAAGCGATATGGCCACATCAAATGGAATAAGTAATCGGAGGTATCAAGTTGAAATATATTATCTCATATTTCGCTACACATTACCGCAGACTCTTTACTCGATCGCCTTGAAGACATAAAAGTTCTGTCGAATGCGAATGTAGATGACATAGCGATTATGGTATAAGGGGAAGAATTATCAGTATACTGTTGCGTTGCTGATGTTATGAGTATTGCACTCCGTGAAACGAAGTGTTAGTGCGAGGACCACAACCTCTCCATATAAAATCTAGTAAGACAAACACTATTATCTTCTCTACAAAGACAGGAGATATAGAGCAAGGCCTATTTTTGGATCCAAATCGCGCCTTCCAAGTGTATCAATTACCTAAGTGTATACCTTGATTCGAGATTAGCTTGGAATAGGCACACGAGGAAAAAATTCTGAAGACAAAGTTTGCAAAACATCAGTGCCTTGGGGTACGTGGACTTATGTGACGATTTTGAACGAAGTCAATGCATTAGATCTATACAATGACGTTAAGATCCATAATAACATATAATTCTGTTTTGTGTTAGCATAAAAGTTAGATGGGGTACATCTGTAAAGATTACAAAGACTGGCATGTGTGACAATTACTGGTGTTTTTCGTACGACTACGTGCTACTGGGACTGCTACAGCTAGATTTGTTTATTACAAAGACAACGGTAACCGCTGCGTTCAGATTAGTTCTTGTCAAAATCGATAACTGGAAATGGATTTCATATTATAAGGTACCAAATGACATACGTTCCATAATCATGTGACCACGTTGTGTGTTCTACTATTTTAAGAGACATATTTGTGACACTAGTGTTGCACACGCTTGATATATCTATTCCAAGACTCTGTATAAAATTGGATTTGTTGTAATGCTATAATAAAATGCTATTAATATTTGAAAATCTGGTTTCATAAATTGTATCTTTCAATATATATGACTTCATACATCAGGAACATAATATGGGCATATGTGTTCACTTTATCAGACTCAATTTGTAATGAATGTGTCTTCGGTAGACGCATTATAGTTCCCTGAATGTGTCATTCAATATATTGAGAGTACAATATTAGAACATGGGTGTTCATATAAGGTGTTAATGGATTAGGTAGTTCTGCCGTGGGCAAGGGCACTGAATGTCGCTTCCAAATCTCATATGGCTCAATTTAAGATGATTATGCCGCCGCATATAGTGTTCTGAAAACAGATGAAAAATCATATGAGCTCATATATGTGTCTATCGGAAACAAGATTGACATATTGATCACTATAAGGACACCTACCTATCATATTGATGAATTAGGCCACAAAATGCTATACTGGTTTATAGGTTAATTTCCATCAAAATGATATCGACTCCCGAATTGAGTACAAAATTAATTTAATATAACCGTCGATTAAAATAATAAAATTTCAACTAAATTTATCTTAATTTTTTAAGAGCCCGCTTTTGTCCAGAATTGGATGTCAAAGCAAAATCATTTGTGTTACGTAATTTCATAAAAATTACGGAAGAAAGTATTGAAATTTGGAAAATTGAATTTAATTTATTCTATGAAATTATAAACGATGATATGCTAAATACCAAAGATGAAGAACCGGTATGGGATTGTTGTCTAAAATGGATTGAATATGATTCTAAAAATCGTTTAAAATATTTAACAAAATTAATGCGTGGCGTACGTCTGGGTTTATTAAATACAAGGGTTAGATAATTAGAATTCTATTAAATATTAATAATAAAATAATTCATTTTTTGCCTCATAAAATATAAATTTATAGTATTTTAATGAAAAAGTTAAAGATCATCCGTACGTGAAATTATGTGATGATGCAAAACCATTAATAATTGAAACATTAACATTTTTATATGAATTGGATAGGATGAGTACAAGAGATGAGGAAGTTAGTTAAACTGTATATAAATTATATAAATAAATAAAAATTATATAATTAAATATTATAGATTAGTACACCGGCTTTGGCCTTACCACGATTACCGCATGAAGTAATTTTTGCTATCGGTGGTTGGAGTGATGGTTTACCACAACGTTACATTGAATCATATGATACACGTGCGGATCGTTGGATACGTGTTTTAGAAGAAGATCCGTCTGGTCCACGTGCTTATCATGGAACGGCTGTCATTGGTTACAAAATCTATTGTCTTGGTGGTTTTGATGGCATTGATTATTTTAATACATGTCGAGTTTTTGATGCTGAAAATAAACAATGGAGTGAGGTATTGTATATAAATTCCGTTTTATGATTATTATTCATTTAATTGTCTGTTAGAGTTGTGTGGTGTGTTTGCGTAACAAATAAAATATTCTATATAAATTACATTATTGACTTATTCGATTAGATTTCGCCAATGCATTGTCGAAGGTGTTACGTAAGCGTAACCGAATTAAATGGTTTAATATATTCATTAGGTGGTTTTGATGGCCACAATCGACAAAATTCGGCCGAACGTTATAATCCACAAACAAATCAATGGACACTAATAGCACCAATGAATTTACAAAGATCGGATGCAGATGCATGTGCATTAAATGGTAAAATTTATATTACAGGTATATTGCGTATATATTATTATGGGCTATTGATAATGGGAATGAATTTATTTTAATAATAAATATTATCATAATATGGTATATCCTGTTACCGTTTAAATTAATAAATAGGTGGTTTTAATGGACAAGAATGTTTAAATTCAGCCGAATATTATGATCCCGAAATAAATCAATGGACAATGATAACAAATATGATATCACGTCGTTCCGGTGTTTCATGTGTTGCACATAAAGGTTCAATTTATGTTATTGGTGGTTTTAATGGTTTAACACGAATGAATACCGGTGAACGTTATGATCCGGAAACAAAACTATGGAGTTCAATACGTGAAATGTATCATCCGCGCAGTAATTTTGGTATTGAAATAATCGATGATATGATCTTTGCCATTGGCGGTTTTAATGGGATGGCAACTATTTCGCATGCTGAATGTTATGTTGTTGAAAGTAATGAATGGTTCGTATAATTAAAACTGATATATTTTGGTTATGATATTAAAAGCTATTATTCATTGTTGGTTAAATGGAAAAATGGAATAATTTTTAATAGAATTTGCCACTTAAATTGTAATCTAAAGAAGTTGGGAGAAGTTGGTGAACTAAACTATAAGTAAACTTTTTCTTGAACTAATGGCATTAAAACTTTGGTTCGGTGGTAGCCTTCTCTGACTTGACCTATCTGCAACTAACGATTTCCAATCACGAATTTTAAGAAACCTAATATCACAGTTTACTGCATCTAGCCATCTAGATGGCGTCACACACCATAATAATAATTTCGTTAATAACAATTCAGTTTCATTACTATTCAAAAAGTAAACCATAGAAAAAAATGTTTTCTGAAAATATAGGTTCGCTTGCTCGCCTCCCTCTCATAGCTCTTCCATTCTCGCTCAAATTGTTTGTTGAAGGAATTGAACTATCATTACCTATCATTTTGAATTATAAACTTCTGTGGTTCAGTATCCGGCTATGATGACGTTCTTACCCATTGACATTCAAAATCATTTGATTTGTTTGGGGTTTCCTAAATTATTAAACATACAAAATAATACTCACCGTAAAGTTTAAATCTTGAAATCTCTTTTAATTTGGAGTTTAGGTTTTTTAAAGCATTTCAAAAATATTGTTACAGAATATATTGTAACACTCCAAAGATTCACTTGTCGCTCATCCTTAAAATACGTGCACGATTAATCACCATTTTCAGTGTTTGACGTTAATATATATTTTTGTTTGTTTGCATTTCTTTCAAAGCTCCAGATTACCAACTATTTCAAACAATATCGAAAAAGAAAGACTTTTTGAAGACATTTATTTACAAAAACTTGTAGTTCACATGTGATCAGACAAATGTTACACGCCAAGTTTCGCATGCACACAATAAAAACGTTTCGCAATTTGTTGCATTAAGATTTATTTGGACGACCTCCAATTAAGATGTTATTCAGGGCTTAGAATAATCCATTATTTTTATATCCCTTTCCAAACACCACCATCGTATTTGAGTTACTATGCCACCGAGATATCTGCGCCGATTCATCAACCTTTTCAATCATCATCGGTTATTTTTTTGTGGATCAGCGCCTATAATCTGTTTCCCCATAAGAGTTCTGTTTTTAGATTATTTTCAACTCATTGATCTTAAGACACGCATGAGTGTTACCGCTAGTATATGAAAGCAAACAAATATCATTGGCAAAATCTAGATCTTCAAATCAGTTGAATGATGGTCCTACCGACTCAACTATTACTTCCACAATTATCCATCTCATTTTAAAATCGACAAAGATGTTGAATAATAGTGGTGAAAATATGTGTAATCGCATGTTTTATTCCAATAAACACACGGAATGGCATTTACCGTGAAACAATACTCCACAATCTAAAGTCATTTATAAACTTCTTCAATTATATGTTCAATAACTATAATAGAAGCCCGCATATTTCGTTCAGAAATATCAAAGAAAATTTCTGTTTAGACTATTAAAGGCGCATTCAAAGTCCGACGAACAATGTTAAATACGCACGGTAAAGAGTGTAATTACACAAATTGTTTGAAATTCAGCTGGCCCAAACGAAGTACCAACCATTTTAAAATACTTTTTTTTTTACGTTTAATATCTGCTAGGATTGTGTTCAGGAGCGTCATACCACACCAGTTTGTACATTTTTCCAATCATTAGGAATTTGACTACCCCCACAAAATCACTGTTGTATTAAATCTCGACAATTTACTAAATGAGTTTACCAGAATTATAATATATATGTTCCTTGAAGCCGCATCTCTCTCACAAAATATTAATTGTTTATTTTATCTATATGTAATATAGGTTAGAAGCAACTGATATGAGTATAGTGCGATCAGCATTATCTGCAAATGTTGTAGGTGGTTTACCAAATATTCGAGATTATATCCATAAAGATCGAGAACGCTTAATGGAAGAACGTCGTTTGCGAATGTATACAACCTTTAATGATCCCGTTGATGATCTTGATAATGATAACGATATTGATAATGACAATGATATTGATGATGATAATGTTGATGACGATGTCAGCAATGATGATTATCATAATGGTGACACTGACAATGTCAGCGAATAACTCACTGTCTGTAGACAGAATGCAAATTTTATATATTTTATTTTTATACTAAAAATTTGATTTTAAAAGATCGGCGTATATTATTTTCTGTTAATTAAACTATATTTTCTTATCATACAAATAAATAATATTAATATTCATCGGAAGTTGGAATTGTTAATTATTTTATCAAAATTGCAGTCCTTCCCATTGATTTGATGGATTATTTTATTTTGATAAAAAAAAAACCGTGTATATTTTACATTTAAAACTTTATTATAATATAATCGCGTTCAATAATAGGAGAAGAACTTTCAGAACACCAATTATTAGAGTGAATAAATTGCTTAACTATTAACATTATTAGTCATAACCTGGCAGTGTTTGCGCTTAGGGCCTATCAGACTCAAATTATTATCTAATTAGGGTAGTGTTACGGGCCAGAATTATAGCCATTAATAACACACAACCTGTAAGGACGGAATGGGCAATCGCAAAAGACTTGTACAAACGGCGATAAATCAATTGCACAGTATGGATGGAATGGAATAACGGATTTTTATATTTGATTTGAAGGATTACCACCAGGAAACAATATAAATAGTATGCGTGGGACAAATTAAAATCATGCGTTGAAGCAGCACCTTCAGAGGTTGTTGGAAGTGCGGTTGATAGTGAGAAATTAGTACGGTTTGATGATGAATGCGTAGAAATGCTCGGGATGCAAAAAATGTATCCCGGCTGAAAATGCTGACGCGGGCTACAAGATCCGGTATTGAAGACTAATCACAGGAATTACGAGCGGAAATTGATTCGTAGAAAAAAACAAGAATTGGAACGAAGGGTTTACATCAAAATGGAAAAATGTAACAGAAGGAAAAGATTTTTCCCCAAAAGGATAACAACACTTTATCAATGACCGGTGTCCTTTTTTTGTGTCATTTGATAATCGTCACTGCATACAGTTGTATGCTGCGCTGAGTAAACGATATTTGAGGACAAACTGAGATTAAAACTAATTTGATTATATTTTTTACAAGATTTATTATAATTATACATAAAATTTGTATACACTTGTAAGTGACTTGACTACAGAAATTATTCAATAAAACCTCCATTAGCGGCAATAACTGCGTCAATCCGGAATCAAAAACGACTGCATGCCCGAATTATATGCTCCTTATTCATGTTGACCATGTGGTGGTAGTTATAACATCTTCGCAGCGGAAAAATTGTGTTATGAGTATGATTATTAGTCTCACGTTCAACTAAACCCCAAACGTAATAATTCACAGGATTTAGGTCTGGGGAGCTGGGAGTGGCAATAGCAATAAGCTAGGGGTGATGTGGACATAGAAATTCTCTGCCATTCGCAATCTTATGTCGCCATCGCTTTGTGTGAATATGTATGGTCTGCTGTCACATACACAATCAATGCAGGTAGCATTAATCCGAATTCCCTGGGAAAAGAATTGAGGTGGTATAACATGACCTTTGTTGCTCACAACTATTCCTAAAACCAAAATTTCGTGTGCATAACAATCGGAACCTCTGTATAGGTTCTGAACATAGCCATCTATAATTTCTCCGATTGATTCTTTAGTTTTAATCGTTATACGAATGATTGGATGCAATTGAGAAAATTGGAAATTCTAAATCTAAATCTGTGTGTTACGCACATATAGCTACAATATGTCTCTTCATTTCTTGTATTAGATTATAGTCCTCGATCAATGATCTGAAAAGAAAAAAAATTAAAATAATTACCTTTAGAAATTACAGTCGCATATATGGCTGTCCTCAAATACCGTACGCATCATGTAATTATCTATACATTAAACTATATTATAGTTTCGCTAACAGTTTTCGAGCCAGTATAATTTTTATGCAAAATTTATAATACCACGATGCGATGCTAGACTTTCATGTGTGAATTCTCTTTCCAGCAAGCCATTTGTTTAGGTTTGCAAACAGGAAAAAATTACTGGAAGCTAAATCTGAACTTTATGGTGGATGTGAAACAATTTAGTAGCGTAATCTTGATGAAAAAGCACGTTTTTCTTTACTAAATGTGGTCGTTTTATTTTAATTTCGTCATCCAATCGCACCAATAATGAACAATAATATTCACTATTTTTTTTGTATTTCCTTTTCCAAGACAATCAATGAATATTATACCATGTGCATACCAAAAACAGTGCCCATAACCTTTCCTCTTGATTTTTTCGTTTTTGCCTTACTCTGGTGCACATCCACCAACTTTTTCTATCTATTTTTATCTGGTATGTATAGTGAAAGTGATGGATCCATGTCTCATCAAAACAGTGATTAATATCCGCAAAAACTCTTTTAGATTACGTTGATTTATAGCCAAAAGCACAAGGTGTCCAACGAATTATCTTTTGTGGTAATGCTAACAAACGCTCCGAACCCATATTGCAAATGTAGCTTTTTCATATTCAATTTCTCATGTAATATTCTACTATACTATCGTTTGATATTTTGAACATATCAGCAAGCTCTCGACTGCGTTTTTCCCGACGATCATTTATCACTGCGCCGCATATACATATTTTTCTTACCATTTTACCACAGTATTCTTCATCATTTACGGTCGTCGTACGACCATATTTAAATTCAGTTACCCAAAAACGAATAGTTTTTGTATGATGGTGATGTACTATAAGCAAAGTATTATCCATATCGTTTTTCATATTTGTAGGCCCTTTCAATCAAAAAAAAAGGTAATGAATTGCACCATGAACTTGTAATCCAAAATGAACTTATTGATTGTAAATAATAAACCTGCACTTGATCGATTGGTTTGAAAATTTGCATCATTACCTTTTGCAAAAAGAATGTTGTGACCGCAGACACTTTGAGGATTGACTCGTATCGTAAGCAACGCACTACCATCACAATGGCGACTTTAGGACCTTGGGTTTTTATTTTTTATCAGAGTCGCAAATATAATAAATAAAATAATAATTGATAAGAAAATAATTATGGTGAATTTTAACAATTTATTTATAATTAATATTTATTATAAGTATATTTAAAAGTATTAAATAATAATAATAATAATAATTAGTATAACTATATATACTGTCTACTGCGCGTGTGCGTATGTGTGTTTACATATACATGAAGAGTACAGGTTGTAACACAAACACAAAATATAATATAATTAAAAATTTAAATTAAGAAACACGTACATTTTTGTAGACCTACTACGACTAAAACATTGATCATCGCATATATTGTACAAATACTGTAAAATTTATAATAATAAAAATCGTGTGATTGATTGACTGATAGATAAGATTGCGATTATAAAATTTCTTATCATTTATAATTAAAATAAAAAAATGTGTAAATATTTTCTATTTTCTATTAAATTATTAAAATTTTTACATTCGTTTTTATTCTTATTTGTTTTTTTAACGCAAGTACTAACTTTTTTAGGCTATATTTTTATTTGTTTCTTTTTAGTTTTTCAACTAAATTTTTGTATATTTAATTTTAATTTTAATTTTTTTTATAAAAATAATTTTAAATTTTAATGGTAAAATTAATACAAATTAATAGATTTTGTGTATCGTCATCGCATATTAAGATTTATTTGTTTGTGTATATGTTTTAAATTAAATATGTATATCGTTAACCTATTTATTTAATTAATTAATTAGTTATTTAGTTAATTATTATTAATATTATTATTATTTATTTATTGTAAAAATAATCTAAAATGTATGTCATTTAATTTTAATTATACAAAATTATATTCAGTCTTTTCTGAATTAAAAATTAACAAATAAATCCGTTTTGAAAATGTTAATTCTTATATTTGTAATATTATGAATATAAAAATTTTACTTTGATGCGATAATATTAAAGAAATATATTAAATTACACGAGATATTTTAGTTAATTATATATTAATCGATTCTATATAATTCTTAATATTAATATATTAATTAACTTAATTCTGGGAACCAAAAAAAAACGGAGGACATTTGTATATAGCAATAAAAAAATCAGCCGGCGGAATATCGTCTCATCAAAAATGTTACAAACGAATTGGCAAGAGTATATAGTGTGGAATGCACGCGATGTTCGATGTTCTTTAAACATATGGCGGTAGCAACGTTTAACGGTGATGATAAATTTAATTTTACCAATTTGTGTTAAGTTTTACTTGTTTTATTATAATAAACTGTGCGATTTTGTTAAAGATTAAACAATGCTAACAAATTGATGATGTATCCGCATTCCAAATCACAAGTGACAATGCCATCGAGTATGAAAATGCAAAACGGTCATCTAATCATTATGTACTTTTTTGTGTCGCGTTGAGAATTTAGACAAAATTTCGTTTTTAAAACAATTTGGATAAATTTTTTTACATTTTGTGTCCTGAGTAATTTTTATTTCAAACAAATTACTGATTCAAGGATTAAGGACATTTCAAGGACATTTACTAGGATATTTTTTGATGTATCCGCATTCCAAACACAAGTGACAATGCCGCCGAATATGGCAATGCCGTACGCCCGTCTAATCATTATGTACTTTTTTGTGTCGTGTTGAGAATTTAGACAAAATTTCGTTTTTAAAACAATTTGGATACATTTTTTTACATTTTGTGTCCTGAAATGTAATTTTTATTTCAAACAAATTTGCTGATTCAAGGATTAAGGACATTTCAAGGACATTTACTAGGATATTTTTTGAAATTATGCGCATACGATATCTCATATATGAAAGGATTAGAAAACTTTTTAAGAACCCCATGTACAAGGCTTTCTTTTTTAAATTAAGGATACAAAAACCTTATGCGAAAGAGAATACAATTTCAATTTTTTAAGAATTAAGAACAGTTAATAAAGATAATATTTCCATTTGGACATGTGAAAGAGAAACAAACAAGAAATTCAATAAAATTGCTGATTCAAGGATTATGGACATTTCAATGACATTTACTAGAATATTTTTTGAAATTGTGTGCATACGATACCTCATATGAAAGACTTTTAGGATTAGAAAACATTTTTAGGACTCCATACAAGAAATTAAATTATCCATGTACAGTTCATATGTGTAAGAGGATTAAACCAGAAATCACGGATGCAGGTGTTTACAACAGACCAAGGCCATTATACAAAAAGTATACTTTTTGAAATTATATACGAAAGAGAATATTAAACAGGAAATTATAACTTAACTTTTTTTTTAAGGAGCAAGTATACTTCAAGGATCTGATTTTTTTGACATGCGATAGAGAAACAAACAAGAAATTGAGTAGAATTGGTTTGATATAAGGATCCATAGGCGACATCCATGATGTTAAGGATAAATGTTCAAATGAAGGTGTGTCGCTTCATATGAAAGGGAATCAATTAATTAAGCCGTTAAGCATATATGTGACATCTCAAAGGAAGAAGAATTAAACAAGAAATTATACAGAACTTATATGTTCCATGATGAGTACAAGGATATTTCTGAAGAACTGTTTATCAATTTGAAAACCGTTCTTTGTTCTTTATATATACATTTTTGGAAAAATGCACAAAAAACCTACTGTCACTTTATGTTTTCTATTTTGGTTTATGTACTGAAGGAACATTTTATTAAGATCGGTCCACCAATAGATCATTTCCATGTATTACAAGGTCATTCCGCACGCTTATTTCTACGGCAAAGGCGATGTATGTGTGTAAACGTGCTATTTTTTGCATTGTCATTTAATTTTCATCGATCCAAAGTATGATAAACCTCAACCGAGTCAGCTGACTAACAAAATGAAAAGTTCGTCTGTACATTTCTGACACTGACACAACACAAACGATACGACTGTTCCATATTTACAAGTAAAATTTTTTGATGTTGAATTTTTGTTAAAATATGAAATGAAGCGAGGTTTAATGTAAAACAAGCAGTGGTGAAACGGAAACAAAGACCAAGTGCATCAAGGACACCCAAAAAGTGGTTGATTTTGTGTCAAACAGTTGTGCTGTTGTTGGTCAACGAGAATAATGGAAGAGTATCGCCTTGAACATCATCAAACAAAAGAAACGTTTCGAACAAGTCTTGCGTAGCATGAGAATTCTCATCACATCTTTGAACTATAGTTCATATCAATAATATAAAAATAAGACAAGAACCGTCGACATTTAGTAATTATATTTTGTGTATCGTTGCTTTTTAATTAATTTATAAATTATTTTTCTACATAATGTCCTCCTACAACTCTACTAATAAGAGTTTTCCTTAAAACAAATAATATTAAAAACCTATAAATTACCTTATTCCTTAGAAATTTCAAATATGTGAAACATCCATTTATTTAATCATATGTGAAACGGCATACAAATATTTATATAATTACAATTATTGTTTATTAATCACGTAATACGCGAAATTATAGTGTGTATGTGTGTGTGTGTGTACCTATTTTTAATTTTATATTAAATTTAATTATGTATAAATATCGCTTAAAATTTCTTTGTATATCATTTTTATTTCTTAATTTATTTAATTATAATATTATGGCGTGACTAATTTTCAAAATTATTTATTTCTGTTCCTTAACAATAACAGACAAAACGAAAAAAAAAACTGCTTAACAATTATTACTGCGCGTCAGCTATTTTGAATAAAAAATTAAATAATAACTTACAGTGTGTCACAAAATTAAATATCCACCAACACCAACAACCATATTCATTTTCTCATAATATTTATGTGATAAAAATGATTAAAAATATAGTAAATTTCAATTAATAAATTTTTAATAATCTCTTCGACTCATTTCACAACAAATCAGTCAAGTCAAGTAAATGTCACCTAACATTTTGAAAATCAGCACACCGTACAGTAAATTTACAGGCTGAATTGAGTTGACTTGACTGATTTTCTGTGAAATGTGCCTTAACGTAACTTTTAGTTATTCATATTTAGAAAATATTTAGAAAAATTATTATTTTATTTATCAAAAATATATTCATTTTGCGATTAATATTCAAAGATGTATCCGCAAGACCATATCCTGCGCCATAGTAATTCGCATGCGTATCATGCTTTCAACTAAATCACAATATAGTACTTAGAATCATTTAGCTATCGCCACTCCTGATTGATAACAGCACAATGTTATTGAACCATATTTTGGATTTTTTTTAGCTATGCGTATATTTTCAAGTCACTTCACAAATTTTCGATGGGTGCTAAAATCAAAATTGAAATACGAATGGTACCGTACCGCATTGCGCATGGTAAAATGTATATATTATGGCGAAAGTATTGAGTTTGCATATATGATTGAATTGAAACAACATTTAAGCGGAGAGGCGGGGAGGGTCAAACACGGGTAGTGAGTGATCACGGGGTGGTGCATGGCAGCTAGTGGTGTAGATGGGCGTACCAGTGAACACAAATATATGTAACTACAAATTCATTTCATTTCATTTTCTAACAATATAAAATACACCCATAAATCATAAATACCCCGCATAGCTACAAAATTGGCAAAACAAAAATTGTCCATTAACTTTGTGTTATTATATCAATCAGGAATGACGATTCCCAGTGATTCAAATTACTGTGTTGATTTATTGGAACATGGACATGACACGCAAAATTAATATTTTTGGCACAGCAACTGGTGAATACATCCTTGAATATTAATCACAAAATGGCGATAAATAACGCATAATTAAATAAAAGTATTTCTACAGATTCCATTTGAATAATATTTTTGTTTTATGTACACACTAAAAAAGATTATTAAATATAACCAAAAAATTATTTAAAATTTCTATTTTTAATCAGTTTTATCACAACAATTTATTATGAGAAAATAAAAAATGGTGGCAGTTGCTTTGGATACATAAAATTTTGTGGCACACTGTAAAACATTATTTATAGTTATATAATATTATATTATTATTTATTATTTAATAAATTATTATTATTTAAAAATAAAAAAAAATTCCCAACCCCAATTTTTACAAAAAAGAAAAAAAAAATTAAAATACCATAAAAACATTTTGAAAAACAATAGAAACCCTTTTTTTTTTGTTACTAAATATATTTTTGTAATTCTAAATTATTCTATAAATAATTATAATTAATTAATTAAAGAAGTTATATTTTAGTTTATGAAAAAAATGTAAATTAATAATTTTTCTATTTTTTAGTTTTTGTTAAGGCAGTTTTTATTTTTTTAAATTATTTTATTAATATCTTTTTAATTACCATTTTAAATAAATGAATAATTAAAGAATTTATAATAATTGGAAAAATATTAAAATGATAGCAACAAAAAAATAGGAAACAGAACAATAAAATAAAAATTAATTATAAATATAAAATTAATTATAATTAATTAATTAAATTTTTTTTGAATTATATAGACATTTTTAATAGTTTTTATAAATAAATAATTTGAAAATATTTATTATCGAACACTTCATTGTCAGGAAATAAAGGCAAACGCAAATGATCGTTCTTGTTCGAACAAGAAGAAACGTGTTATATTTTGTGGGTAGATAGAAGATACACATAGATCGATGATCTACTGTTTGCACTCAAATGGAAACTATATAATACCATTCATGTCGCTGAGTGGACGAAAATATGAGGACTATTTGGGCTAACAATTCACCGAATAACTGCGACCAACTGATTTTGTTATGGAAGATGTGCCTAAAATATACAATTTAAACATGCCGCTAAAATTTCATTCAGTTCCATTGAACTATGTTGCCTATGTGTTGTTGGCCAAACAAAATTGGCGACATATGTTAAATTTTGTTATTTTTATTTAATTATTTCAATAGCTCTATTTTTATAGAATTATGATCGAAGTTTCCTCATTTATAGAAATTCTGAATAGAATATAAATTCTAAGATTGCAACATTTTGATGGCTTTGACGATGACATTTCACGGCCGTTGTTATATTAAATGCGTGATACTTTAAAAAAGTTATTACCACTCCAAAAATTATGATGCTCGTCAGCATAGATTATAGGCGGGTCGAATACCAAACAATAGTTAAACTTTGAAATTGTATTGTAAAGTTTTAATTTTATTGATTTCCGGTAATATTTATTTAGGACGTTTTCGTTTATTCCCTTTGTGCGAGCACAAATCGCTCACAAGACACAAATACATTCTTTTATTGTTGTTGTGTGAGTTGACGACACATGTTCGATAATTACTCCACTTATTCGTGACACACAAGTTGTCTCACCTATTTTGTGGGAGCACGCGATAGCCCCCTGTGTGTCTCAAAGTGATTTCGTTTAAGAATTAGCAAATAAAATGTTTGATTGAATATACTCAACATAGTACGTGATAGGGTTAAACCACCAGTATACCAAGAACACTTGGCAGTTCTGTTTTATTGAATTCAAATACTTATACTATAACTATCAGGAAATACCTACTAATATTTTAAGGCTGTTAAAAAATGCAAATAATATTAGTGAATTAGATGTATGAGAATCGAAGTGAAAATATGAGGGAAAATGCAATTCACATATTAATACGGTTATAATAAAGGGTGTTAAAATATTAGTTAACTACAATATTTAATTAGTATTTGTTTACAGGTTTTTAAGTACCGAAACAACGCGCAACGAACAATGCGTTTTTAAATTATTTTAAAATTGTTGAAAGTTATGCTGAAGTTGGAATAAAAATTTTGCAACAAAATATGAAAAAATAAGTTGTTCAACAAACAGCACCATTATTCGAGATATTGTGAATAAATTTGATGAAAAACTGCTGTTTAACATCAAGATTGAAGAAGTAAAATTTGCCATCGTTATCAAAAAAAATATTGCAGATGTCAGTGAAAGAGCGTCACTGCAGCACCAAACACATCAATTCGTCATCGTTCACAGTAATTAACCATTAAATATAATAGTTTGCATAAGTATCTTCACTTAAAGACTTACAAAATTACAGTTAACACAAGAACAATTGCCACATGATCGTGAACTACGTCAAACATTTGTTATTTGGGTATTGTATGAGCAAATTATGATATCCCTTTTAACCAACCCCGTATGTTTAGTGGTGAAACTCATTTTGGATTATATAAACAAACAAAATTATCGTATCTATTGTTATTGAAGAAAATCCACGAGTAATATTGCTAGCTACTACCAAAATGCATTCACAAAAAGTAATTGCGTTTGGTGTCTGGTTTTTGTTCTGAAGGAATGATTGCGGTCGATATACTTCTTCAAAAATTATTTACATTGATCGATATCGAACCATGATTAATAACTTATTATGAGATGAATTATAATGTGGTTTCAGCAGAACGGTGTAATAACAAGATCGTGTGATCTAATACTATACAACTATAGTCTTTTATGCCGTCCTCAAACCATATACAACATCTGAAAGAAAATATAATTCAAATTGTACGACAATTATTACGTGAACAATTGATGGCAAATATTCCTAAAATATTGAAGGTTTGTGTGTAGGTTTGCAAGATGTGGTCACTTATTTGAGACATTCTTTTTACCATTATTAATCACAACGCATGTCTATATTCAATAAAGATATCCGGTAATTTTGAATTACGTGTAACTATGTGTTTTATTCAACAATTAATTAGTTAACTCAAAAATTTTAACACCCTTTATTTATAATATTGTAATTGTATAATTGAAAGCTAAATTTGCGCCTGTGCTGTCTATAAGTTAAAAAATAATAATGAACCGACAATATCGAAAGATATTGAAATTGCATTTGCGCATCTATAATTTAATATTTTCAACCATCAGTAGTCGTTGATTTCGTAACTGTTTTTTCTATTTTTTTTATTATTCATAAATATTGTTTTGTTCAATTGTTTTAAAATGGTTAAACTTTACGCAGGATTTACATATAGAATCATAATTATTTATTGTCGTAATGGTGTTGCATTATTTTTGTAGGTTTTGTGTGTGTTATATTTTGTCATTTAATTATTTTTAAAATTATATCAATAATTTGTTTATTTAAATCAAAAATTTAATGTGATTTTTTATTATTTTTGTTTTTTACAAATCTTAATTCTGGATTTCTTCTTTGAAATAGTGTGTGTGTGTGTGTCGAAATGTCAATAATAAATAGTTTTATTTATTTAATTATTTATTTATTTATAATAACATAATATTTAAAATGTCTATAAGTTAAAAAATTTAGTTGTAATAAATATTTTATAAGACGATAATTATATTTATTTAATTAATAATTAATTATAAATTTAATTAAAAAATAATGTTTGTGTAAGGCACACGCAGGCAACATTAAAATTGTTTTTGTTTTATTTTTTTATAAATATTTATTGAAACGATATATTATAGTTAGAGCTAAACATTAACGTTTATAGTGATAAGAATATTTTAATAAATTTAATCGAATATTAGTATTATTTTGTTTATGAAATAATAATAAATAATAAATAAATATTTCGTCGCAATTAAATGAAGTCGAAAATTTACGAATGAATAAAGTATCTGTTATTTAAAACACGTACTTTGTCGTAATTTATATTTAAACAGTAATTAATTAATATATTTAATTAATGTACACGATCATTTTGTCTCACACACGGCCTATTCTATAATTTATATAAAATGTTTAACAATTTTTAATACATAATTAATAATAATATTAATAATATTATATATTATATTTAGCAATAATATAATTAAATATATTTTTATTATATAATAATACGGGGTGGGGTATAAAAATGGATATATATTAATTAAAAATTATTGAAAATAAATAATATAATTATTAAATAAAAATAAAGAAATAATAATAAAAAAACATATTTTATTGCTTTTTTAAATTAATTAATTAATCCATCAAATTTTGTTTTTATGATTATAATGTGTGCGTGTGTGTCGGTGTGATTACATATAATCAAATGTTTTCGATCCTAATTGTGGCGGATAATCAATCACTCATATAGAAAAATAAGTAAATATCGATCTACCTTTCGATAATTGTAGACCAATCGATGATAATATTATTTACATATGCAAAATTATTTACTAGAATTTAATGAATAATTATTTTATATTTTGTAGATGCCATCGGCAGCTCCACTTGGAGTAAAACGCATATGACTTTATGAAAACTACTGGCACTAGTGTATGCGTTATTCATCTAATCACAAAGACACCATATCGGCACATGTGTTCGTTCTTCTATTGTATCCTTGAACAAACGGGTTCAATACGAAAACATGTTATACCTCAGAGTGTCTTAAGATAAGTACACAAAGCGTGCATTTATATACGCCCAAAATTTGTACTTAAAATGGCTGACACAATACGGGCACATTTGTCTGTAAATGGTGTCTTTGGTTATAGGTGCACAATATATGTGCACTACTGCCTATATGATATGACCTTCTTACACAAATAGCAGGTGCTGACTTTCATTACCACGACAATTTTAGTGGCATTTTTTCATTGCATTTCCAAAATCTTGCGGCAAATGTTTTTCCAAATTTACAACATAATTTAATATAATATTATTTTTTGTGTTCGAAGTACATTTTGTACCCAATGCGCCACTAAATATAGACTAATGGTTTGAGCACAATAACTTTGCTTGTTAACAATGGAATGTGTTAGTCGTATGTTTACACAACATCAGTCTTTCAAAATATCATGATGTCACCACCTCTGGTTAATGAGATTTTCCAAAAGTTTGAGAATTTTTGAGACCTGTATGTGGGTGCGTGTAGATTAGAATATATAAATTTTAATTTTTATGATTTTTATATTCAAAAATGTATCTGTTCTACATAAATAAGTAATAGAATTAGTTAAGTGCTGCATTTTATGAACTGCCGACCGCAGTCGACGACAAATAGAAAATACGCATGCAATACTATGAAGGTGCTTTTTATAAAAAAAAAAAAAAATGACGGAGACATGTCGATAGATAATTTTTCTTCTACGGTCGTCGACTGCAGGTCAACAGATCATGATAAGCAGTAACTTCATAGTGATCAGATTAATTTTGCTTTTTAAACAATTGTAAAAGCATATTAATTCGAAATTTTCAATTTGGGATTTATAAACAGTTATAAGTGCGCATAAACGTTATTTATATCAAATTAATTCGCACAATTATTTAATATAACTTTCGAAATTACACTGATAAATTATAAAAACAACTAAAAATGTACTAAATTATTTTTTGATATTTCAAGACTTTAACGTTCATTTTAGAATTATCTGAGCCAAATGTTTTTTATAATTTTTGATTCCAAATTGAAATTTTAATATTATATATAAAAGTGTTATTAGTTTTTGTAGCGATTAATGATTTCAAAGCGACTATGATCTTAAAATGTTTGTTAGAATAATATTATTTTATAATATATTAAGTTCTCTTTCTTACCTAATTTTTAAAATTTGATGATACGCAGTTTCGAAATTATGTTCACATTAAGTGTATTAGGTAAATTTCCATATATATTTTTAAAATTTTTATAAACCAAACAAATATAAAGATTTGAAATTCTGAACATGAACACACAAAAAATCTCCAAATTCTTATCCGGATTGGATAAATAAACTGGTAAAATTTGAGAAGCATTACCATATACTAGGAATATGTACGGTAATAACACTGGTAAAACTATAGAAAATTCTCCGCAAATAAAGTTTTAAAATATTAAAATCCGGTTCTATTTGTTCTATTTATATTGTAAATTGAGCAAAAGTAGACATAATTTTGAATTCATCGGCAATTTCAAAAAGAATTTTTGAAAGAAATAGAAGCTGATTGTGTTGGTGGTAATGTTATTTATTACACAGAAATAAAGTACTGGCAATACACTTAGAAGATTTTCTCCATTTAAAAAACTCCCAATTGTTGTTGAATGAAATTTTTTATTTTTATAATAAGACTTCCGAATTCATTTAGAAATACTTACCGAGAATAAGATAAGTATGCATACTGGAAATAAACGCTGAAGTCTTTTAGAATTACATACTTTTGTATGGACATGTTCGTTTTTGAGAAGTACTTCTACTATAGAACACTTCCCACAATGTTTCCATGGAAGTCATCCGGTAATATGCTCTAGTAAATGACGCACTTTATATCCGAGATGATCATCCGATAATGAAAACGAAGTACGTGAAAGAAGAAGAGAAGTGTAAATAGTTATTTTTGTAATTAATCTATAATACATGCGTATATTAACCGGTCTAAACTTGTAAGGCATCCCCAGTAATTTACACAGAATCCATTCAGGCTTCTCAATGCATTACCATGGTAACTACCTTACCATACGTGTTAGCTGGGAACATACCAAATTTTTCAATATGACCCGATGTAAAGTGTACCAACATGTGTTCGATAGCCGACTATATTTTCTGAACGCGCGAAGTAATTTTAAAACGGTCTTCTATAAATGACTCGTAATTAGAAAATTTGATAATTCATGAAAAGCGATTTTCCGGGCTAATATTTTACAATTTATGTAGTATTAGTAAAGACTTTAGGAAAATATATTTTTACATATGAACCTCAATTTATTTTCACTAGCCGCCCCACATTCTAGCTGTACCGTACATCGCCAGTACACAACAACGAATATGTCAAAAATCGTATTATGTGTACTGGCGCAGTAAAACTGTACTGTTCCTTTCGGTTACAATTTAGAAAAAAAAAAAAAACAATATTTATTATCCTTTTCACATCGCACGAAGTTGTTACTACGCGAAGTACATAATTCGGTCTAAAGTGTCGATGTGAATATCAGTCGACGCGAAGGATACAGTATTACTCATCGAGCCGGAAAATTAAGTTCGTAATATTGTGCAAATTTTGCATTTTTTTTAATCTTTATCAACTATTATTATTCTGATTTTTATTCAATTACAATACATTATAAACCACAAAAATATATCTTTGTCATCCAATTTAATACAATTTTAACCTAAACTAAAATGTCAGTTTTCTAACTCTTCTGTCGATGTGAACACATATATGAACGCGAAGTGAGAGCGTCACGAACTATACTAACTTCGCACGATATATATAAAATATATGTTAAAATTAAGTGAAATTGAGGTTATGAAATGCGTTACATAATCGTCACACCGTCAAAATCGTCGGTGCCAGATGGTAAAGTACCGTACCGACGCAGTATTTCGATAAGAAAAAAACGGTATAGAGGAAAGTAGAATAAAATACGTTTTGGACTGTACTGGACTGTACTGTACTGTAACGAACAGTAGAATAAAATACAGTATTAAATTTAAATCCCGTAGAGACAGGGTGGAGAAATTCGGTCTTAGTATATATGCGCATGCGATTGCTTCAATAAATACCGCTAAATTAAAATTGTATATGTAAAAGATGTCGGTTTGAAAATAGAATTTCTTGTTTCAATTGTTTTATTGTATTATTGTGTGTTGGTAATGGCGGTTACAAATAAAACATTTTATTTTTCTCATACAATTGGATTGCAAATTTTTGGATGCTTATAAAATTAAACAAAAATTCTAAATACGTTAAACCCATTTTTTTTTTTTTTATTTTTAAATCTTCTACTTCTTCTTCTGCTTCTTCTTCTTCTTCTAAATTATTTTTCATCACCCCACACATTCCCGTCACCACCACTCAAACACTTATTGCGTATATTATCTAAAAACACGCAACACAGAACCATATAATGATAATTAACTTAAAAAAAAAAAACTAATAAAAAATTATATATTGAAATAAAAAGACAAAAAAAAAAAAATTATAAAATAAAAATTAAAAATAAAAAAAAAAAAAAAAAAATGTACAAAGCTTAATTATAAAAAAGAATAATATTTTTTTTTTTTTTTTTACATATTTTTTAAATATATTTTTTTGTTTTTTTTCCATTTTTTTTTTTTTTTTAAAAGATTATTTTAATTAATTTTTTTTTAATAATATAAATGTTTTTAAAATGAATAAAAATTAAAAAATTCTTTTTTTTTTCCTACATTCTAAGCGAAAAAAATTTAATCATTTATTTAATATATATTTTATTTAATATAGTTAAGTGAAAATGTTTATAAAAAAAAAAAATAAAGAAAAAATAATTTTTATTAAAAAAAAAAAAAAATAATAAAAAAAAAAAAAAAAACAAAATAATAATAAAAATATTACTTTGTGTAATTTTTTAATTGTGATTATACAGTCGCAGGCAGATTTATATTTAATTTTATATTTAACTATATATTTTTTATTTTATTTAATTTTATTTTTAATTTATATAAATTGTAATTTATAATTGAAAAAAAAAAACAAAATAATAAATGGGATTTGCAGCATTTTTAATTTATTGTTTATATTTTGTGTGTGTGTGTGTGTGTGTGTGTGTCTGTGTGTGTGTGTAATATTTTATTGATTGATAAATTTCAATAAATACAAAAAATGTATTAATTAAATAATTTATTTTTGATTATTATCTTTTTTAATCATAAAAAAAAAAAAAAAAAAACATTCTTTTTAACGGCGCGGCAACAAACTCGATCAAATTAAAATTAATATTTAATTTAATTTAATTTTAATTTTAATTTTAATTTAATTTACGTTTTAATTTTAATTTTAATTCTTATTTTGATATTTATTTTAAATAGTGAAAAAATTATTAATTTCTAATAAATTTATATAAAAAATATATTGTGGTGTCGTCGTCGTCGTCGCAGCGGTGGCGACGGCGGCGTCTCGGTAGTATTAATTAATTAATTAATTAATTATAATTAATTTTAGTAGAACAAAAAAAAAAAAAAAAAAAAACACATTTAATATTAAATTGATAATCGGTAGAAATTTTATTATTAATTATTTATGTTAATTATTGGTATATTATATATTGGTAAAAATATTGATTGATAAAAATTGATTTTTTTATTATTTTTAATTTTTTTTTTTTTACTATTTAAATTTATATATTCTCTAAAATTTATCTTATTTTATTTAAACAGAAATTTTTTTTTTTTGTAAATTAATTACTATCCCGGTTTTTTTTTTATTTTCTTTCTTTTTTATTTAATTTTTAAAAACTTATTAATAAATAACTAAATTATAATTAATAATTAACTATATTTATTTTAATTTATATCTCTTTTGTTTTTGTATTGTGTGTGTAAATAAATGATTTTTATTAATTATATTAAAAATATCTAACAATTTAATTTACTAAAAAAAAAACAAATAGAAAAAAAAAAAATAATAATTAAAAAAAAAAAAATTGTTGTTTTCACGCGGCGCGGTGCTCTCATCAGGAAGAATTTAAGGAAACAATTTATTTAATTTTTTTGTTCTAAAAATATAGACGTAACACATAATTTTTATAGAAAAATTATGTTAATTTTTAAAAAATTTTATTCCTTTTATTTTAAATCTATAATTTAATTAATATTTTAATATTATAATATATTTGTATATGGGGTAGGGGGAGGGGAGGCTGGGTGGGTGGGGGTTCACTCTTAAATTTATATGTGTGTGTGTGTGTACATAATAATAAGATAAAATTAATATTTATTAGTAATTCATTTATACTTATATCGCATATTCATTTGTTTATTTTTAAGCGGTAATAAATATATTTAAATATAAATATAATATAGTAAAAAAAGAAAATTTAAGAATTAATTTAAGTAAAAAATAAAATAAAAAAAAAATAATAAATAAAAATAAAAAATAAAAAAAAAAAAAAAAAAAAATAAAAATAAAAATAAAGCATTAAAGAACAAAACAAAAAAATCATCGTAATCATCGTGTCTCGTCGTTCGTTCGTCACGCACCCACACTCAGTCACAAAACAATATAATAATCACACAATCACAAAGTTATAGTAAAAAATAATATTATATGATTTAATTAAAAAAAAAAAAAAAAAAATGTTTTTAAATATTATAAAATTATTGTTAAATTATAATAAGAAATTTTTAATTAAATGAAAAACTAATAATCATTTTTAAGAACGATTTATGTTAAACTTAATATATTTATTCTTATTTTGCACTTATCACAATTTTAAATATAATATATATTAAAATATATATATATTTATATATACAAACAGTACGCATGCGTACCAAATACTGTAAAAACATGTTTTTTTTTTATTTTTGCAAATATATGTCTTCTGATGCGCATATTCGTGTTATTCTGAATGTGGGTTATTTAAATAATTATGTTTTTAACAATTATGAACATAAATACACTTTTACAATTTTACAGCTCTTAAATATGATTTCTTTTTTCCTATTAATTAATATTTAATATTTAATGCCGAGTCCTCTATTTTGAATTAATTACTTCATGAATAGGTGGTGGTGGTGGTGAGGGAATACAATTTATATGATTATGAATAGTTTCTACTGATATTGTAACCCATTGCCGTTGTGTACTCAAACAACTCGTGGCGACACGTTTGGCTGGCGTCTCTTAATGACCTCCGCTTAACTATTGCACACAAATTCTCAATTGAATTGAGTTGGCCATTGTAGAGTTTCTGTGAATTTTCTGTGTGTTTCCAATCAATTTTTAACTATGTTTGCCCGGTGTGTATCGGATCACCACCTGATCAAATAATATAATCTCAATATCATTAAAATTCATGCTGTAACGTATAAACGTATAGATTTTACTATCGTACATATGAATTTACGTTAAACGTATTGGTACTGTACGTGTATCTGTCAAGGCATATACGATTACGTTAAAACAGTTTGAGCACACACTTAACGGGAAACATAACGTAATGTCAGTCGTCAATAAAATAAATAAATTTCCAAAGTATAACGTTCTAGTCGTAAATATATAATAGGAAGATTGTGTAACGTATAAACGTATATATTTGGCTATCGTATGTATGAATTTACGTTAAACGTATTGGTACTGTACGTGTATTTGTAAAAATCATCATAACAGTTTGGCCACACACTTAAATGAATATCGTAACGTTGTTGTTGCAACATAGAAATGTAAAATTGCCATTAAATTGACACGATACGTTGTTATAAATTGAACGGTATAAAAATCCGAGTTGTAGAACATAAAAATCGATGTTGTTGTTTATGAATTTGCGCACAACAGTCATAACATATTTATGGTGACAACATGATTAAAATGTGGTAAAAGTTATGCAACGCAAACTGTGATGGTTGTAAACGTGTGTTTAACATTTTACTTTAACGCTTTTAACGTTTACATTTAAGTTAGATGCGCAATCGCCCTCCTATAATATAAAAGTAAACAGTTGCGCCGACAAAATAGAGTCGTAACTGTAAAATTGTATATATGTTCAATCTTATACTTATACTTATAATACTTTACCTACAATATTATGTATTTAATTGTTAATATAATTATTTAAATAACTTAAAATTTTTTCCAGTATAATATGTCAGTTTAAACATGCGCACATCAAACATATTTAAAAAAAAAAAACCATGTTTACAATAATGCTCCGCATGCGCACTGTATATATATATTTATATATATATTTATTGTAATCTGGGGTATGTTTTATATAATTAATTTGGTTTTTTTTTTTCTTTTAAATTTAATTTTAAATTTAATTTAATTTAATTTAATTTAATTAAAAATGTATAACAATTAAAAAAAAAAAATAAACGAAATACTTATAAAATTCATTAATTGTAATTTGTATATAGAAATAATTTGTTGTAAATATAACAATTATATAATGATAAAACAACGCGCGTATAGTAACAATATTATTAATAACAAATGCTTGGGCATCTGCGGTCATCAATAATGTGCATTATTTTAAATTGGATGTGTCATCATACACACACACACACACACACACACACACACACATTCAAACATACATACAAACAAACAAACAAACAAACATACGACACAAAACACGGAATTGATGACGCACGCAGCAAGCCTTTTAATTTTAAGATTTAATTTTAAATTTATTATTAATTAAATTTATGTCTAAAAAGAATAAAAAAAAAAAAAAAAAACAATAGTAAATTTTAATCTGAATTAATTTAAAAGTGGTAAAAATATATCTATATAGAGAATATACTAAAATATTTTAATAATAGTATAAATATTTATATATAAAATAGTATAATAATAATTTATTAAAAATATTTAAGAATACGTGTGTGTGTGTGTGTGTTTTAAAAATCTTTTAAATTAAATTTGTCTATTCTGATTCTTTTTAACTTTATCTATCAACATAAAAAAAAAATTTTTAATTAATAAAATATTATTTTTATCCGCAATTATCTTAGCATTTAATTCACACATAATAAATGTAAATTGTTTTTGTTGTTGTTGTTGTATATATTATTAATATTCTATTATTATTATTTATATATTAAAAATTAAAAATGAATTATTTAATAATAAATATTTTTTATATAATTATTTAATTAAATTTGTTCTTAAATATTTTTCTTTGATACAAAGATATATATTACCTTTTTTGTTATACGATTAAATTTACTTAGTTTTTAAATTATTATTAATTAATTAATTAATTAATTATTATTATTATTATTATTATTATTATTATTATTACTATTTATGTCAACGATAAAAAAAAAAAATTTAATTTAATTTAATTTAATTTATTTAGTATTTCTTTTAATAGTTTTTGTTTTAAATATAAATAAATATATATTATATTTTATATATTATTATTATTATTATTGTAATTAAATATAGATTATAAATAGATTAGATAAATGCAAAATATCCGCGTTTAATTATTGTGTTCTTATTTTTAATTTATTTTTTACCTGTTGCGTTGCGTTGGGTTGCGTTAACCACAAATATTTTTGTATAAAAAAATATACTTGAAAATTGAATTTTAAAAATTAATTCTTAATAATAAGATTATTAAAAAAAAAAATAAAAAAAACATAATTAAAAAATTGGAAAAATGGAAAATTTCAATCTTTTGAGATTTTGGTTTTTTCTTTGTAAATATTATTAATTATATTTAAAATTTAATTATTATTATATTAATTAGATATTATATATTAATTATATTATATATATTAAAAAAAAAGGTTTAACCATATTTTATATATTATTAAGGTACAATGTTGTGATTTTTGATGATATTTTTTTTTTAGTTTTAGTTTGTAACTCTGTATTTATTTTAATTTTTTTTTTTTTTTGTTTAAATAATATATAAAATATATTAAAAATAAAAATCATAATTATCTATTTAATTATTATTAATTATTATTAATTATATGCTTAATATCGAAAAAATATTATTATAGCGAAACACATTAAAATTTAAATTAAATATTAAAAATATAATAAGTAAATTATATAATTAGATGATAAATCGTCGGTCGTGTCGGGTGAGTTGGGGGGGAGGAAGGGGGGGGGGGGAGTATATTAAAAATGGGGGTAAGAAAAATTCTTAAAAATAAAAATAGATAAAGATTTTTTTTTTATAAAGTACTTATTTATTATTACGTCGTATTTGGCGGTAATCTCTAAATTTTAACCAATTTTGGGTGCATGATTTGATTCTAAATTTTTAAGAACATAAATAATTGTTAGTAACGGTGGGTGGGTGTTGTGGTTGAATGGATGGTGGGTGTACAAATTTATTATAATTTTGTATATTGGTACAACGAAAATTTATTTGTTAACACTATAGAAATTTGGAAAATTTGGACAAAAAACAACTTTCTCAAATATATTAAAAATATTTCGTAAAATTGCCATCGTTTGAATTGGCCAAGTTGGTAAATTACTCCGCTTGGACGTATATAACAATTCACCGTTTGTACTGTAATTAACGATATGGCAGACCGAATTTATAGAGAATTAAATTGTATTATAAATGTTCTTATAACTTGCTTCAGTTTCACATTATTGAACAATACATTATTGAAAAATAAATATATTTTCTCAAAAATTTCGTACTAAAATGAGTTTTTTTTTTAAAAAATCTAACGGCGCAACATATAATTTTTATGTCAAAAAAGTAAAACTAAATTATTTTGCTACAATTTTGTAAAATATTTCATTTCGTTTAAAAGTTATAAGTGTTTGAATAAGCGGTGTAAATGTAGAAATAAAAAAAATAACAAACTTAAATTATAGCTATTTGGAACAGTGGAAGAGTAGGCGGTGTTTGCTTATTATTTGCTTAAACAATATTTAAACAAGCCTATTCTTCTTCTGTTTCGAAATAGCTATAATTTTATTTTGTTATATTTTTATTTCTACATTTACACCGCTTTTTCAAACACTTATAAATTTTAAACTTAATGAAATCTTTTACAAAATTGTAGTGAAATAAATTAGTTTTACATTTTGCATAAAAGAAAATAATAAGTTGCGGCGGTTAGATTTTTTAAAAATAACTAATTTTAGTACGAAATTTTTGAGAAAATATATTTATTTTTCAATAATGTATTGTTCAATAACGTGAAACTGAAGCAAATTATAAAAAATTTGGTAGGAAATGACTTGACACAATGAACCTGGTGTGATTTTTGATTTATGAGAATTACGCCTAGCGTGTCCACACACAAAAAAAATAAATAAATAAAACTATTATAAACGTTAATAGGGTTGTGTGTTGTTTAAATTAAGTTTTAAAATTTTAAATTTCAACACCAATTATTTTTACTTTTAATAAATTTTATATTTAAAATGAAAATTCTTCTTTTCGATTATAAAATCGCATATTGTTCAATAAAAACAAAGTATAAATTTCAATATATGATTTTAAAATGGAAGTAAATTCCTTAACGGAATTATTAGTGAAAATAAATTTTTCAAATTTTTAAATTTTAAAATCATTTTAAATACCTCTGAATCAATGCCATCAATATTTTGTGGTGGTGTTTTAAGATTTAAAAAAAATTATTAAGTGGCATGTGTGTTGTGGCCAACGTAACCACACCACTGACCAAAAATGTTTTTTCCATCAAAAAAGTACCAATACACGAAATAACAATTTTTTTTTATGTATACACAAAAGTGCATAAATTAATTTTATAAAATTTAGAATTTATTCACGCCACATATATATCTAATAAAAATAATAGGCTAAAAATTAACTTCCACCTGGCCGCTCAAACGCACCCGCCACACACAGTGCGGATGATGAATATAAAATAAACATCGAACTTATCAACAACGACAAAAAAAAAATTGTTACATTTTTTAAAAATTAATGGATTTATCCAAAATTGGGCACCATTTATCTAATAATAAAATATATATATATAAGGCTCTCCTATATAAATTATATATAATTAATTACTAAATATCAATCAGTCGTGTGTGTTTGTGTGTGTATGTGTGTGTGTGTATGTGTGTGTGTGTATGTGTGTGTGTGTATGTCACAAAGTCGATGTTATATAGAAAAATATATAAAATTAAATTTATAATATTCCCATTTCCATCGTCATCGTTACACAACTTAATAGAAAAAAAAAAGTTATAGTGTAATCATTAAAAGTTTATAACATTACAAATAATAACTTAAAATATATATTTTATAGTTATAGTTATAGATAAGCCCAGTCATATTTAATTCTTAATAATTTTGTTATTTAATATTTGATAAAATAATTAATATATAAATAAATAAAATATAATTTTCATTAAATATTGAAAAAATAAATTAATTGATTGACATTATTTAATTGAATTGCATTTTGAAAATGCCATTGAATGTGTAAGAAAAAGGGGATTGTTATACACAAAATTATAAAGTAAATTTTTAAATTAATTGTTTTTAAATTAAATTACAGTAGTATCGCCGCGCGTACAAATGAAACCAAAATTCTCAAATATATTTATATATATATTTTTTATATCTATTTCTTAATCTTATTTAAATTAAAAAAAAAAAAAAACATTAAAAAGAATTAATATATATATATTTTTTTTTTTTTTTAATTTTTATGTCTAATTATTAATTGATATTTTAATATTATTATTATATTGTTTTTTTTTTAATTTTTTCCTATACAAAACGCAAACACAAAATACACCACAAAACACATAGCGAATGCACACACACATACATTCGATCTTAAATTTATAATTCTTAAACAACAATTATTTGGAATAAAAAATAAATAAGAAAAAAAAAAAAACAAAAAACTATATTATATTTACCATTTTACTATTATTAAATTATTATACGATATTTTAAAAAATTAATAAATGGGTGCTCTTAAATTCATCATCAACGCGCGGTGGTTTCTTCTTATAATATTTTTTAATTTTATAATTTTATATAAATTATTATTATTATTATTATTATTTAGGACAAACAAAACTCAATATATAAATTATACATTTTTTTTTTTTTTTACTTTTTAAATTAACCTCTTCTTAAATGCATCGTAAAAAATATATTTTAACTATTTTCGAACAAACAAATTAAAATTAAAATTAAAAATAAAATTAAAAAAGTAATTCCATGAACACGTGAAAATTTTTCTACTTTTGTTCTTCTTTCTCTCTCTCTCTCGCTCTCTCTCTTTGTGTGTGTGTGTGTTTGTTTTTGCTTAAAATTTAATTAATTATGTAATTATTTTAGTTTTAGGTGGTAAAAGTAGTAGTACTAATGGTAGTAGTAGTAGTAGTAATAGTAAATATATATAAAATTAAATTATGTGTGTTTTTCTCTGTTTTATTTTTTTTAAATTATATTACGAAAAACAATTTTATATTAATTATTAATTATTATTATTATTATTATTAAAGTAAAAAAAATTAAATTCCAAAACGAAACAACAATACATTAAAAAAAAAAAAAAATAAAATAGAATAAATTAAAATAATTAATTATTTAATAATAAGTTATTGTCTCTGAAATAATAACAATTCACAATTTTATAACACATCGCCATTTAACCGACACATTTAATCTAAATTTATTTTAATTTTTCTCATATTTAATAAATTAATTAATAATATTTTTTAAATATCTTTCCATTTTAATTGTTACGACCCTCACACCGCTCTCTATCTCTCTCTTATATTCTATATATGTATGCCCCAATATCTGTCTGTGTGTGTGTGTGTGTGTGTGTTTATTAGTTTTTACATATTCATTATAATTAAATAATTAATTAAAAATTCATTATAAAAACGAGAAAAAAAAAAAAAAAAAAAAAGATTAAAAATATAGTTAAAAATTAAATTACGAATATATATTTTATTTAACGTTTGTTTTGCTGCCTGCTGTAAATCACTAATATTAAATAAATCTATATCTGTATTTTTATTTTTTAATTTTTATATTTTTTTTGTTTTTAAAAAAATTAATTAAATTAATATAATTATAAATATATTTTAACCTTAATTAAGTGTAGCACAAGCAAAAGAATTTAATTTAATTATTTATTTTTCGTTGTAACGCATTAACGCGTCGCAGAAAAATCATATCAAATTATTATTATTAATGCACACAAACAAAGAATTTATTTATTTAAATTAAAAAAATAGTAAAAGTTTTCAATACAATTTATACACGGCACCAACCACCACCGACCCGACCGGTGCGCACAGAGTGTTTTTTTTTTTTTTATTTATTATTATTAAATGTAAATAAATATCCCAATTAGTGTTGTTCCATAATTTCTTTACAGAATTATTATTAACTTGCAGTTCTATATTCGTAAAATTGGAATGTCCACTTACTAAATTTTTCCGGAAAAACGAACTTTTAAGAATTATCCACTTTTTGAATTACAGGCCATAAGTTTTAACGGATTTCCATTTTTGCTTACAGCATTACAAAAATATAATCAATTTCCAATCTTTCATGGAAGAGATTTTTTAAAATCGATTCACACGTTCAACGGACATGACCGATTTTCCGTTTGATGTCATTGAAATTTTGTATAAAATATTGATACTGAACAAATTTTTAGTACCATTTCGGTGTTCTTTACTTTATACACGCGGTACCACAAATTTCTTTAAATTTTCTCTGCCATCGATTGGAAAATCGGTCATATATCGTGTGAACGCGTGAATCGATTTTAAAAAAAAAACTGACAATTCATAAAAATCAATTTTCCAGAAAAATTTAATTCAGTGAACACCCAAATTTTTTTCCATAATTTAATTTAATTTCACCTAAGAACAAAATATCGACACTGAAAACTGAATGCAACTTCTCAGCCTTCGCAACTGGTTTCATTAAATTTAATTATTCTGCTTCTGGCACACCGGTTGTATATAGAAATTTAAATTTTCTTAAACCCGGCCGCGCTCAATAAATGTCGTCATTGATTGAAAGTTACGACTAATTTCTATGTGCGAATATACGGATTTCACCGTTGCATCCACAATATAAAACAATAAAATTATTAACAAAATACTTGAATCCTATATTTTGTTATTATACGATTAAAGCGATAAATTTTTAGGTGTGAACATAAATAATTATTCATTGAATAACCATTCGAAGAAATAAATATGCAAAATTTATGAAATGTTTTTACAGTGCCCCAAGTCTATGTCCCAACATATATATACACATTAAACAAAATTAATATAAAATAATTATAAATATTAAAACATATTCTTGCTGAAAATATTTTTCTTACAATTTCTACTGAAAAAGTATGTGTTAATAATTTCCCTATGACAACCGAAAATGTATATTTTTTTTTTAAAATTGATCTCGCACTAATGCGATGAAAAAAAATTTAGTTTACAATTTATTCAATCACCTAAAATGTAAATTGAACTAACACAAAAAGATTTGCGACATATATTCTAAACAAAATGTCTGCATGCCATTCAATTTTGAAAATATAAAACATTTATGAAATAGTTTTTAACACCTCTGGTGGTGCGGCTGGGTGCTATACAAATTCATGTTCATAGTTCATATCCAAAATGGACGAATCAACTAATACCAAATTATATAAGATCAAATGAATAAAACTCTTTGCTTGAAACGTTATGTTATTTTGTACACATTTGTAAAATTATTCCTCCATTTTTCGTCAACAATTGAATAATACTTATTAATTTTTAATACATAATTTACGGCTTTTAATGCATGGTTAATTGTTAGTTTCACAGATGTAATTGCCAAATTAACAAATTGGTAAATATTTTTTGTATGAACCATCATTTTATGTGATATTAGTTTAATTGAATTACACTTGCCCCTATAACAATCGCATTATAGAGACATATTAGTGAATATATTATTTAGTCCAAAGTGACGGTGGCCGAAAAAAAATCCATTAAATACAATGTTTTGAATAAATTCGCTTTAATATAATATTTCTAACAATATTTGTTTAATATTCAAATCGTTATTTTCATATTAATTGAATTTGACGAGATATTGGACTGAATACAATATTCGCTTATATCGCGTGTATCACTTGCGTCTACAATATTCACTGTAAAAGAGTAACAGTGCACAGTAATAATAAAAATGAAATAAATTTACAGGCTGCATTTGACTTAATTGATTTGGTGTTAAATGGCGAGAAATAAACGAAATGATAGTTAAATGAATATTGAAAGTAATTCTATGATGTGAGACACAAGTACATCACACCCGTTATTGTTACTGTGCAACAGATTTAAAATTAGAAAAAAAAACAGCGATAATTTCTTTAAAGAACAAAACAAATAGCTCTGTATACTTTTATTAGTGGTTAAAGCACTTGTCATTTAACCCATAGATTATGATAGTAATTCCGGTACTGAGATAGTGGAAAATAAGTAATATTTTTCTGTACGGAGAAATTACTCCATTTGTTTGTTTATAGAATCAAAAAGTGAATATCTGAGAAAATTTGTAGTTTAAGATATTAACAATATCTTCTTTGTTAAAAATATATGAACCATTGACTCAAACGAATATAATTGAATTAATAAAATAGACATCTAGACATAAAATTGCAAACAAAATATTAATGAATTATTTATTATATACGCACAAAATAATTTACCAACATAACTATAAAGTTAAATGATGGATACCAGGTGGGTGTATTATTACGTTGGACGAATAATCTAATTTGTAGGCGGACGAAATGATTCGATATCCCACGAAATATTTAAATAATAACATTGTGCCTTAACACAAACAATATTCTATGTAATTTTATACATTTATTTACAAATATTTCGTGGCACATCGGAATCAGTCCACTATTTGGATCTTTCTATCTATCAAATGGAACATATCGGTTGATTACTCAGACATACGCCAAGTCATCGCTACGCCATCATAATAGTTCCTCTCGCAAAATTATCTAACACATTGCAGTCAATTTCATAAATTACTCCTTATGTGATAATTCACTAACTGGTTCGCGCATTTTTATGTTTCAATAGATGTTTTTATTAATATATTTTCAAAGATATTCACTTTTTGATTTTATAAGCGAACAAATGATAATTTAGTTAAAGATTATTTAATAGGAAAAATATTGAACATTTTTACTACTGTGAATCAAAAACCACAATCTTCAGATTGAATAAATAACAGGGGCTTTTACATGCACACTTTAACAACAACAAATTAATATAATTAAAAAAAATATTTTAGTGAAAAAATAAAAGCCACACAGAAACGACAATAAAGTGAAGTTTATGTTTAACTAATTCACTGGTTTTGCCGAGTATACTCATGAAAAAACTGTAAAATGTTCGTCATGAATGTAAAATAATGATTATTTGCAGTTTAAATTATAAATTTAGTGAAAACTAAAATATATCTGTAAGCTCAAATATTAATTTTGCATAACATTTATTCGTTAAATTTATGCGACGCAATTAATTTTTTTCCAAAGAGGGCGACGATTAACAGTTAACTGATTTAAATCACATTAATTTGCAGTATATAATACTTAAATTAACTTATTTATATCGAATTCATTTTTCGTTTAAAACAATTTGTGCGAACACAATTCTAAACAAATTTAACTCTCACAATTTTTATAAACTAAATTTTTATTTTATTTTAAAGTTGGTCGTCGGCCGTAGGTATGAAAACCAAACTGTTGCGGTGATAGAACAATTTTCTTGTACAATTTCTTAAACAAAAACGCGTAAATTACTATTAGTAGTAGTAGTAGTTGTAGTAGTTGTAGTAGTAATAGTAGTAGTAGTAATAATATTAGTAGTAGTATAAATAAATATCATTCGTGAAGAATCTTAACATAAACAACTAATATAATTAAAATTATAGAAATATGAACTATTAAATTAATATTAACTTACGACACACAACAACAATATCTAATTAAAAAAAATTACCTATTGCTACTTTAATTAAAGTTAAAACATAAAATTATACAAGAATTGTTCTTAAAATATGTTTAATTTTAAATTATTACAATTAACCATATATCATAACCATAATGACTAACTAAATAATAATTATTAATTAGTAAATAAAAATTGTGTGAAAATAAAATTTAAATTAAAATAAAAATTTAAATTAGAAAAAAAAAAAAAAAAAGTGTAAAATATTTAAAAACTTATAATTTTTTAAATTTATTTAAACAGTTTTTATTATTAAAGACAATTAATCAAAATTAAATATTGTACAAATTTTTTCTTTTCTATTTTACGGTTTTCGAAAATTATCATTTTTTTTCTTTTATATAAATTTAATTTTATTTTTACTTAAAAGACAAATTATTGTATTATTATTATTATTATTATTATTATTATTATTATTATTATTATTTTAATTATTTTAATTATTTTAATTATTTTAATTATTATTATTATAATTAATTATATAATTATTGTGTTCATATAAAACTTACGATATATTTATTTTAAATATTTTTAAATTTTCTTATTTAAATGTTCTGTTATTATTTAATCATTATTTTTAAATTGTATATTGTATAATAATTATATATTTTAATATTTATTTTATACTTAATTTTTTTTGTTATTTTGTAATTTATGTATGTGTCAAATTGATAAATTTAATAAAAAATAAAAATTAAGTTAAAAAAAATTTGTTAACATTTTTTAATTTAAAATTAAATTTAAAATGCTATTAAATTTAAGTTTTGTTTTTTTTCTTTTCTCTGTTTAACAAATTTTTTCTTTTATTTATTTATTTTGTTAAGAATAAAAACTCTATTTCTTTGTGAGAAAATGCAAATAAAAAAAAAATGCTTGTAAAATGTTATAAACTAAGAAAATTGAATTAATATTAATTTCTTAAATGTATGAATCAATCCAAAAATAAATTGGCTAAATTAAACACGAGATAAAAACAAGTCACTTAAAAAAAAAAAAAAAAATTCTGTTACATCAATTTTTTTTTGTTTTGTTTTGATTAATAATTGAAAAATTAATAGTAAATTGTAATAAAAAATAATATTGATTAATAATAATGTAATAATAATTATAATTATAATAAAAAAAAAAAAAAAAAAGAAATAAAAGAAAAATTATTAAGAATTCTTTAATAAAAAAAAAAAAAAAAAAGAAAATAATAAGTAAAAATAAAATTAATTAATCAAAAATCTAATATTTTTTTCTTGTTAATTGAAATAAAAATTAAAAACATATTATTTTGTTTTTTTTTTTTGTTTTTTTTTTTTTTTTAGGTTATATTTATAATTAAACTTTTTTGACAACACCAAAAAAAAAAAAAATTATAATAAAAAAAAAAAAAAGAAAAAGTAGAAATGAATGAATTATATTTTTTTAATTTTATATATAATTTTTGCTACTACTATTAAACAGCCTGTGATGGTGGAAAAGGTGGCTGAGAATTACTTTCCGTTCCGTATGATGAACGTGGAACGAAACTTGAACCTTGATCTTTTGTGTACGTCATATAATCATAATCATATGCTGACCCATAGCTACCGTAATCATATTCGGAGCCAGATTTTGAGGCACTATTGCCGGGACCAGCACGTGGCATACCACCACCGCCACCAACTGGTGCTGTACCAGATTGGGCACCCGGCCATGCTTGTTGTGGTCGACTGTACATGTCAGCACCACCGGCACCGGCAGCACCTCCACCGCCACCCGTATTATTGGCCGTCGGTGGAACATTCCATGAACTCCAATTTGCTGCAGCCGATGCACCGGTTGGTGCTGATGTAGAACTATACATATCATAACTACCGTAACCTTGAGCCTGTTGCGGTCCACCATAATTACTCCATTGTGGTGGTGGGCCCTGGGGCGCCGGTGGTGCACCCCATGACGGATACGAACCAGGACCACTTGATGTACCATAACCATAGCCTTGCTGCTGTGGTGATGTACCCCACGATTGATAGCCCTGCATCATATTTGGTCCACCCATTGGCATATTCATTGGTGGACCACCCATTTGACCATTAGGACCTTGCATCATACCCATTGGTGTACCTTGATGATGCCCCCATTGGCTATCGTTACCCATTTTATTATAACCACCACCAATACCACCGCCGATACCACCACCGATACTACCGCCGCCGGTGCCACCACCACCACCACCATCACGCGGTTCGGCTTTCTTAATTTCAACCTGTTTACCGTTAAGGTTAATATATCGTTCATTTGTTACACAATCGACAGATGTTTCATCTTCAAATGATAAGAATCCAAATCCCCGAGATTTTTTCTTTTCTTGATCATACATAATGACGACTTCTGTAACCTTGCCATAACGACCAAAAAATGAACGTAAATCAGTTTCCGTGATATTCGATGGTAGTCCACCCAAAAATATTTTATAACCACCACCTTTACGCGGCTTCTGTAACGTACGTGGATTACATGGTTTTGGGTCAATTGTACGACCATCTAAATTATGTGGACCATTTTGTAACACATGATTCATATTATTTGGATCCGCAAAAGTAACAAAACCAAAACCACGTGAACGTCCAGTTTCGTTATTTTTCATAACAACACAATCTATTATCTCACCATATCGACTAAAATAACGTTGCAAATTTTCTTGCGTAGTTTCCCATGACAAACCACCAACAAATAATTTGCCTCGTTCATCTTCCTCCATTTTTTTTTTTCTTTTACTTTAAAATTTTTTTTTTCTAGTTGACTGTTGTTTGCTGCTTGCTGCTTTTGATGATGACTTATAATATACTTACAATATTAGCAGTGTGCTTGTTTCTTTCACTCACTAAAATTTTTTGTATTATTTTTTTTTCTTTATATATATCTATCTCTATATATATACGTATTTCTTAATTATATATATATATATATATATTTATCTATTCTATTTATATTTAGTAATATACGTAAAAATATATATATGTGTATGTATGTATATGTGTGTGTATGTTCTAAGAAATTTTTTCAATCGCACACGCACGCAGGTTTTTTTTTTCTGAAGCTTCGGTAACTCTTACGTTATTTTTTTTTTATATATATAATTTTTGCTTTTCGCTTTTTTTGGGTTTTTTCACCACTTATATGTATATATATATATATATTATATATCTAATATGTATATCTATTTTCTTAATATATTTTGCAGAAACACTTACACGTAATTTTTTACATCACTATAAAATATACAAATAAAATACACAAATTTATTAATAAATTTTTAATAGGATTATATTGATTTAATTATTATAAAATTTAAATATACAATACTTTTATTTTAATCAAATAAAAAAAAAAAAAGAACGAAAAAATGTGTACTTATTCGAAATATAACCTACAAACCGTGACAAAAAATTAAAAATGAAGAAATGAGCTCATAACAACATGGCCAATGCACTTTGATTTGATTTTTATTATAATGAAAAATATGGCCGTTTTAATACGAATAAATGCGATGCGTGATGATGCCAACTTGAGCGGTCAAATGAAAACCGGCAAAACCAACGTTGAAGCGTTCATTGGTTTTTGAAAAACTGGTGTCCATTTACAATGAGTACGTTCCGCAAATCGTACAATATTGTTAAATAAATTTTGCGTCGTATATTTTTCATTAAGCCGGCGCCACACAACTGATGCGACTGATAAATATATTTCTCATCATGGTGATTTCATATATTTTGTGTGGACATCACGTATTTATGTTTTATCGGCAAATTCAAAAATGCACACATTTTTAAAAAATTATTGATTATGGTGTGGCAACTAACTAGTGTGAATGAAATAATTATATAAATATTTGTCAATGGTCATTATTTTCCGATATATGTGGAAAGTTGACAAGTTGATTGGTAAGTAAATACTTGACAAGTGCACGCCGGCCAAACAAGGATTTATTAAAGCTTGGATTTTTTTTAAAAAAAAAACAATTTGTCCTAAGCAAATATATATAAATTAATTTCCTAAGCGTGTCAAAACTCGAAGGCAAAACTCTGAAATTGTCAATGTAAATTATATGGTCCATACTATTATTACTATTATAATCGCCCATTCATGCAGCATGTGTCTATAAAAATATTTTTATTATTGTTTTAGATTTAACAACAAGCAATTTTACAAAAAAAAAAATAATTAAAACAGTAAACGATATCGGTGTTTTATTATATTTTCAATATATTTGTTTTAAGGTTTCAGAATAAAATTTAATGCGAGATAGCGAAATATAATTTTTTGTTGAAAATTGAATAAAAGATATACATAAGCACAGATGTTTATAAACACATGCTGCTTGAATGGGCGATGATGCTTTTTACGTCGGTGCAAAATTCCAAAGAGCAAATGTCAGATTAGAAAATTCATGCAAAGCAATGGGAGTGATTTTTATGTAAAAGTTTTTGCTTTTGATATTGAACTTGCTCTTAAAATATAAAATAAAACATCTAAACTGAGGTGCAAATCAAGGTACAAATATCAGATCAATAAACTTTCACATAAAAGCTGGAAAGAAATCTTAATGTATTTAATTTTATTTAATAATTTCTATACAATACAATACAATAAAATTATCAAAAAATAAATTATTCCAATTTATTTTCATTTATTTATTATTAAATAAAAAATTGATGACAATAATGACAGATACAAAATTCAATAATAAAAAACAAAATTGAACTTGAAAAATTGAACTTTGCTTTGCACTTTACACCAATATAAAAAACAAGCCTTTAGGAATATTACCTCTGAGTTTGTCCGTCGTGATTATCCGTCGCGTTTTGACGCGTTAACGGCTTCGTTCGTAAACATTACTTTTGGTATAGTAATCTATTAGGGTGAGAATGTATATGGCAAATGCCAAATAAATGTCATATCAAGTCAAAAAGACGCACAGGTGTAATGCAGTTTATGAAAAGTTGTGTGATTTGAAATGTCAGTTCAGTAAGTATTTTCAATGTTTTCTGGGAACAATAGTAAAAATATGAAAAAATTACAAATATTTAATATAAAATACAACATAAAAATTTACTTAATAAAAATAAGTAAAAATATATTCAAGAATATATATTTTTAATAAATAATAATTGATATAAATATATATTAAATATTTATTTTTACATTAATTTGGTATTTAACAAAACAATAAAATTTTTTTTTAATAAAACAGAATAAAATAATTTTTTTTAAAATATTGTTGTTTCTCGTGCCGTTTTTTAAAATGACAATCAATTTTTATCAGGAGTAATTTTTACCCTACTATTGAGGGGTATATTAAATAAACACTCTGGGCAACGCTCTGCCGATTTTATGAACAACGTTAAATATACATATATATTGAATATATATTGCAATTACTCTATGAATTTATGAACGATTCTAAATTTTTGACATAACATCAATCCGAGTTTCGTCGGGCGATATTTACGACCGATTCCTAAGAAAAAGTAACTAAATGGAACATATAATTTATATTGGCGCATTTTTTTTTGACATTTCAGAGTTTGCTGTCGCGTTTTGACGCGCCAAGGATAAAATAGCAGCAAAAAACAAACACAAAAAAACTCCGACAACTTCACACATCACGAACACCGGCCGGACGTACCACATTTCGTTCTGTCTCGCTCGCAAGGTCGCAAGACAAAAGAAATTCAATAAAGAAAAATAATGCCGATATGACAGACTCACCCACACACATGCATATGCATAGATTTAGTAATTAGTATGGATATAATTCCTATATAACCAAACATATAAAATATATACAACCTCGTATGTTTTTTGTACACATATCCGTAATATTGTAATCAAGCAACATATAATTATTTTAATTAGTAAAGCAATAATATAATATTGTTTAACAGCATTTTGTGAGTAATTTAATTTAATAATATTAATATTAAGTTGCAAAATTGTTGAAAGAGTGTGTTGTGAAAAAGATACATTATTATTGCAACTAAAAAATATCTTCATATAAAAAAAAAAGGAATCATTTAGTGGAAAAGTGAAAATTTAATTGAGCGCCATTGTTTTTTTTTCCTTTTTTTATTTGTGCGAAAAAAAACCGCATTTGACGAATTATGGTAATATAATTATAATAATAATCATTTTTTAACAACCAACAATATTTGTATATTTTATGTGATTTTATTTCACATTCCATTTATTTATGCTTATGGTTTTTATATAATTTTTTTTTTTTTTGATACTCCAATCAATATGTCATGTGGTGTAAACTTTTTAGTCAAAACGCATGTCAAGATTTCCCAATGATTGCAAAATCTATGTTGGAGATTTAGGTAATAATGCCAGAAAACATGATTTGGAAGATGCATTTGGTTATTATGGTCAATTAAGAAATGTTTGGATAGCCCGTAATCCACCTGGCTTTGCATTTGTTGAATTTGAGGATAAACATGATGCTGAAGATGCTGTTCGGGGTTTAGATGGCCGGTCATTGTGTGGACGTAAAGTTCGTGTAGAATTATCTTCGGGAAAACCTGTGCGTGGATATCGTGCACGTCGAACGGGACGACCATTTCATCCAGACGATCGTTGCTATGAATGTGGTGATCGTGGTCATTATGCCAGGGATTGTCGTGGAAATGGACGTAGCCGTGTCCGTAGTAAAAGGTACTATTTTATAATTATTTTTTTTCTTTATTTCCTGTTTACATTTTTATCATAAGAACAAACAATACATGATGAGAGATAATCAAATATAATTGAATGCCATTTTATCTTATGATAGATACACTATTCCCGCCAACATTATTGCATTATTTTTTTTTGTTCAAATTTAAATAACAATAAATCATTGTTGAATAATAGTGTACATTTATATTTGAATATCTCATTAATCAATCAATCAATAAAAACAAACACTCGAACTTAATTGTCAGTAAATTTAAAAAAAAAAAATCAAATTAAAATTTTGAATGCATGTTGTAGGTTCAAGATGGGATGAACTTATTCCCCCATAAAATTGAATTCCTTCAAAATAATCAAAAAATGAAAAGACCTTCACATACATATGAGAACAGTAGCATTTGTGTGGGTAGTAATTTATCGCATAATTTTGCATTTTTTTTTGCTTCTGTGCTACCCACCCACATCCACGAACGTCTACTACTTACTACTAGAGTTAGAGTATACAATGAATGTGTATCGTCAAGTTCATCGGCGGCACAGATTAACATATAGAAAAGCAATATCGACATATCTGCAAGATTTACATATCTACGATACGATTTGTGAACGTCAATTTATACAATCCCTAAAAAAAATAAAAGTATTATTTTACAAAAATATTGCCAACTAGAATGCAACATCAATTTTATGCAGAGAATACTACAATACTACATTAGAAGAGTAATTGAAAATAAGATTTTATATTGTCCATACAATTTTGTTTTTTTTTTGTTTTTGTTTTATTAGTTTTATTAGACCTCTTTTTTTAAAATATAGAATCAATACAGATCAAATGAATTCAACAAACGGTAGATCATAGATCGCGCTTCATGAAATTTGTTGTCTACAAGAATCAATAGAATTTACAAGATTTCAAATAGATCATCTTCGTCGTAGTCGTCGTCAAATTCAAGCAAATTAAGAGTAGTATTCAACGCATCTGCACAATGAATGATTGCTACTTCATAATAAATTTGATCCACTAGTTTCTCTATGCTTAGCATTTTACTTATAATTACTACAAGAATCAGATACCTACATAAAAAAAAAAGAGAAAAGAAAAGATATTTGGTGTCTTCTTAGGCACACATACACACACAAGCATGTCAATAATGCCAAAGATATATGCTCCACAAAGAACTGCTAATAATTTGACAGTGAGTTTTAATTTTTTTTTTTTTTTCTTTGGAACAAAAAATGTTAATTAAATTTTTTAAGTAAGTTAATTACAAAAATTATTTTTTTTAATAAAAAGGTAATTGTAAATAAATAAAAATAAAAAGGGATAGTGGTTAACAAATATATAAACGCATACACATTATTAATTTTACTAAAGTTATTTATAACAATGATTTTAGCATTTTTGGCAGAGAAAAATTTTTTTTTTTTTTTTTTCAATATAATCACCAACTTTCAATGTTTTAGCTTTTTTTTTTGTTATCGAACATTGGAATTTTGCTAAAACGAACAATATTGAAGTTATTTTTTATTTAGATATAACAATTAATTGGGCAATGTCTTCTAAAATAAGATATTAATTTGTTATTTTATTCAGTCAGTCATTCCAATCGCTCTAAACATTTAAGAATTGTTTTAATGTGATCATTTGTAATTGAAAACCATGGATAGGTAAAGTAGTTAAAGCTGTGTTATTTTGTGTGTACTAATGGCATAATAATTAATTCTAATATATATTTATTTAATACAGTGAATATTGTACACAAGCGATACACGATATAAGCGAATATATTTATATTTTTAATCCAATATAATCCACGCCACATTCAATTAATATGAAAATAAATACGATACGAGGGTAACCTCAAAAGTAAGCACTCGCTATGTTACAATCAGTTCCTTTTGTCAAAATTTCAGAAACATTAATTGAGTATTTTCTTTGTTACGCAGGTGAAATGCACAATAAACAACTTGTGTTTTTTTAAAAATGGAACAAAAACAATTTTGTACAGTAATTAAACGCTTTTCCATATAAAAGGTTATACACCAAAATTAATCAAAGAAGAAGGAGTTGGATTCTGTTAATGTTGATAATGCTGCATCATCAGACTATACCGTAAAATCATGGGTAAAACAAATTAGGAATGGATTGTTCAAGCACGCAGAAGATGAACATCGTTCCGGCAGACCAAAAGTAGCCAATACTATTGAAAAAATAAAAGAAAATATTCAATTAAGTGACAAAAGATCGTCGTATAAAGCTTCGTGAGGTTGCTAATATTGTTAAAATCCACTACTACTACACATGAAAGAACTGCCTGCCAGAGATGGCTGTCGCGTTTATTGAATTTACCACAAAAGATATAATTCGTTGAACACGTTGTGTGTGGAGCTGTTAACGATCTTTATGCGTAATCCAAATGAATTTTTACGTCGATTCATCAGTGCTGATGAAATAAGGATCCATCACTATATACCAGACCAAACAACAATCAAAACTGAACCTGATGGAAGTAGGCAAAACTGCAATCAAATTGCGTAACAAAGAAAATATTCAATTAATGTTTCTGAGGTTTTGACACAAGTCTTTTAAAGGAGGTTACTTTCGCCGTTGCCCTCGTAACAACGATTTTAGTTAAATTTTCATATAAAATATATTGTTGGAAATATATTGTTTCAATGGAATATTTTTATCACTTTATGAGTTTGGAGTAAATACAATATTCACTGTATATGTATATATCGATGTTCCTGTTATGCAAATTATACAAAACTGATTAAATAACAGATAACAGAAAACAATGATTCGATTGCAGAAAATAATTTTATGAGAAAAAAATATTGAATTTTGGTGATTATCACTTTTTAATTTTACTCTATAATTTTATATTAACGAATTAAATTTTTATAATCTTATTTACAATTTACATTATAGCGCGACAATTGATTTCTTATTAAATAAATTTGGTAACAACTTCATGCTCACGATTCCATATAAAATTTCTAATGGCTGTGTATTTGGTACATATTTATCTGAGGATATTCCAGAAATTTAAAAAATTATATATAACAATTTAAGATTTAGGCAATAAAAACTACAATATAAAAATTTCACATATATAATATTTTGTTGTGCCATCAACAATGTGTCAAACGAACATGAGTGATAAATTCAAAAAGTGTATGCATAAGGGTTGAAATACAATGCCACTGCGCTCATAACGCTGGTAACGCAAACCTCCCACAATGACGCCGTCTAAATCTTTCATTAAATTTGAAATCAAATTTGTTATAGTATTCGCAATTTTTTTATAATTGTACGCGAACAATTAATTACAGTAATTTGAAAATAAAATGTTATTTTATTATCACTAATTATTTCGTTTAACAAATTGTTTCTATCTATAATATTGTCATATTTGGTATTATTGAAAAATTTCAATTAATTTATTTCTCTCGCTCATAGAAAATTTCTCTCGTACTCATCGTCAACAGCGTCAACCTAGAAAATATTCTAATTTGTGGTGAACGTAGCGAACGAAAACTGCATTGTGGGAAGAACCATAAATGCATGCTTAATCGTAAGATACGTGTGAACGTTGGTGTCACCTTTTCAAAAGTGGTGATTTCGATGTTGAACAGAAAGTCTGTGTGTGGTGAGTATGAGCTGGTGAAACTGTTAATACGAAAATGCTGCCAACAACAACAATTCATCGATTTAATACGCTGCTCGAAAAACGACCAGAATATTAAAAAAGGGCAACACAAGTTCATTTCTGTTTCTTAATGACAATGTTCCATCACATACGGCAAAACTGGTTCGCGACACGTTGGCAGCACTCAACAGGTAGGTGGCTTACTCACCAGACTTTGCTTCTTCCGTTTACCATTTGTTTGAAAGATTTTTAAATTGTCTATCGTAGAGACAATGCTATGTGTGGTTTCAACGATTCAAAGATAACTCACAAACTTAAAAACAAATAGCAGAAGTTTTGATCATGTTCATCAAGCAACAATTTTTAAACATTTAAAAGTTATGGGAAAGATCCAAAGGGTTGTCAGAAAGGTATACGTTATATTATGAACTTTTAAAGCCTGTTGAAACTATTAATACAGATCGCTTCCAACAACAAATGAATAAATTGAATCATGTTTTAAACAAACGAAAAATGACCAAATGATTTCTCTGTATTATTGTTCGTGTACAAATTAATACCTTATGGCATTCATGAGTATGAAGTGGTTATTCTACGACAGTCGATTTGTAAAATATTTTGAATTTCTATACTATTTTATTTTTCTGTGTATCGAACATAATTTCGCTAGATTGGCGCTTGGCGTCGCTTAGCGTATCGTAACTTGTGAATAAGACTATTATAAAATTTCGATATTACTATGTAATTATTATTAATTTAAGAAGATAATTTAAAAAAAAATTAAATTGGTTTATAAATTGTATGATTATATGATCAATAGCTGGTATTTTCTTTATTTTATTCTATTTTTTTTTTAAGATTATTTAAAACATAATACAATCAGCATTTTTTCGTTAATTTAAAATTATATTTTAACTCTTTATTCATTTTTAATGAAGACTTTTTAAATAACATGAAAACAAAAAAAGAAAAAATAAAGAAAAAAACAAAGGAAATGACTAGCATTTGGTTTTACAAAATATTATTAATTGTATTTTAATTAATTTCTAGAACACGTAGTCGCAGTCGTAGCCGCTCACGTGATCGTCGTTCACGTACACGAAGTGGAACACGTTCACGATCTCGTTCCCATCGATCAGACAGTATTGATTCACCGCGTACATCACGTAACGGCCAAAGTCGTTCAAAATCAATAAATCATTCACCAAGAAATGATTTAAGTAAATCACCGGCATCAAAATCTCGTTCACGTTCTCGGTCAATGTCACGGTCTCCAAGACATAATGATCGTAACGGTGGTAGTGGTGATGAAAATGGTGCAGATTAAATGCAAAAAACAGACAACCAGCAGCAGCAGCAGGAGCGGTGTGACGTGAAATAATATATGTAATATTTTTTACATAACATAATTCGTAATTTTCAATTTTGGAAAAACATTAACAATAAAACTTTTCTTTTATTTTATTTTTTATTTTTTTTTTCTTTATACTTTTAAGAATAATTATAATAAAAAAGAAAGAAAATAAAAAATACTAAAATTAGCGATTCTTTGAATTTAGAGTAATTATGAGTTGTTGCAAAAAAAAAAAACAAAACAACATTTATACGTTTAAGAAATAATTGTTTAATCACATTTATTAAATAAGTTTAGGTGTAATAATTCTTTACATATTCACAGATTAATATTAATTTTTTAAATTATAATTGATTGTAAAGTGTTTTTCCAAATTTTCCACAAACAAATTTAAATGTAAAATGAATTTTTATTTGTGAAATTTAGTTATTAAATAATCTCGTATAAAATTAATAATAAAACTTTCATAATAATAATTAATTGAAAAGAATCATGTTTGTACATATGTAAACATTCATAACAATCAAGTTGGTAATATTACTCTGGCATGTGAGTATATAACAATTCAACAATTGGTCTGCAATAAGCGAAAGAAAGAAACGTTATTCCTTAAGTTCGATTAATTTTGTTATAAGTGATTGTCTCTATTGAGACATTAAGAAGTAGTTCTGGCTTGTATATATATTTTTATGTGCGGAGGGTAATACCCAGCGGTATAACCTCCTTTTACTAGAACTTTTTATTTAAATTTTATTTGACGCATTTTATATTATTTAATTAACAATGTAATTAATCGCGCACAGTTAAAATTATTTGCCAGCTCGATCGGATGGACAGTTAGTCATTGTTGATAATTTATGCTGAATTTACGAATTTCTTCTTTAATTGTAGACATAGCAAGGTCTATATGTAAAATAGCATTTGTTACATACCATGTTGAATCTGTTATTATATGCAGCATTTTAAACTGGAATTGCTGTAGAATTTCGATGTGTGAGTTGCTTGCTTCCCCACAGTTGGATACCAAATGTCTATATAGGTTTGATAATTGTTTTATAAACCAGTAATTTATTGTTTTCTGATAATTGAGAATTACGACAAGTCAGCCAGTACATTTTGTTTAGTCTCATACCGAGTTGTTTTCTTTTTGTCCAAATGTGTTTTCGCCAGGTTAATCTTCTATCTAAATGGATGCCAAGGTGTTTTACTTCCTCGGTTTGTGGCAATACCTGATTATTTAACTTAACGTCAGGACAGGTATGTTTTTTCATTGTCAATGTTATATGTTGCAATTTATTTTCATTCACCTTTTTTCACCATTTGTTTAACCATTTTTTGATGATATGTAGATTATTTTGTTGTATTTCTGACGCCATTGTTGGATCTTTGTATGAGACCAGTATGGCCGTATCATCTGCAAATGTTGCCGATAATGCCGATGTGCCTGTTAGTATGTCTGCAGTAAAAAGCAAATATAGTACCGAACCAAGTACATTACCCTGTGGTACTTTATGATATAGTATCTTGACGACATGTGTGATCGGAGCAATATGTAATAGTATTGCGGAATTAGACTGTTTAGTTTGAATAATAGCCCTGTATGTCAAACCTTGTCAAATACTGCCGAACAATATTTATTTTCCTCTAGATCACCTCTTATTTTATTAGTGATTCATCTGCTCGATTGTTGAATGGTGTCTACTGAAGCCAAATTGATGTTGTGGTATTAGTATATCTGCTTCCAGGATTAGTCCCTATCTTTTTAGTAATAATTTCTACGAAATACACGGTAGTAGACCGTTTGGTCTATATGATGTTACTTCTTCAATCTGTTTGTCGGGTTTCGGTATCATTATTATTTCTGCAACTTTCCATTGGGCTGGAAAGTGTAGTAATTCTTTCAATATTCTTCCCGTTATAAGATCATAGCCAGGTGCTTTTCTTGAGTTCAGGTTGCGGTTGTATCATATCTTCAACTTCTATTCTTGAGAATTTTTCGTCTTCGTCTGTTGTATCAGATGGATTCGGTGTAAAAACGCCTTCTAAGTACTCAGCGATTCTTTTAGCGTTTTCGTTGTTGTTTCTTGACCAGGATCCATCACCATTTCTTAACGAAGGATTATGTTACTGTAGTTGTTTTAGTCTGAGTGTTGCTTTCCAGTGGTGAGTAGTCTGTTACACCAGTTGCCGTTAAATCTTCTAGATATTTCTTGATGGCCTCATTTTTTTCTTTATTTATTAGGGACTTCAGTTCTTTAATCAGCCTATTCAGTTTTTTCTTATTTGAGGGTTGTCTATGTTGTTGCCATTGTTTTCTTAATTTCCTTTTTTCTACAAGTTTTTTCTTAATAAACATTGAGCACTTCATATCTTTGCCCTCTTTAACGAGCGTGGTGTGTTTAGAAATTGTCAATATTTGACTAGCGTTCAACATTATATTTTCAATGATATCTGCGTTTTTAACTACGAAAGTTATTAAATCGGTTTTACCGTCACAATGTGATGATGATGATGATTTTATAGGTGGAGCAATTAATTCCGGCACTTATAGGAGGGAGTTAATCCTCGAAGCGTCTGGTTTCAGAAATGAACGCATAAACAGTGCAATGCTAATTCTTCCGACAAGGAACATTTAGCAAAACGTGCATTTGTAACCAAATGCATTTTGTGCGAAGGTGGTAGTTTAGCGTGCAGTTTCCCTAAAGCAATCCAATAACCAATCTTAATTTGTTTCTGGGTAGCCCCAGTAATGTAGCAACCGCTCCCCCTTGATACTCAAACAATTAAACAATATATGAATAAATACCGAAAATTTGCACATGTAAATTACGAGAATTGAACTAGGGAAATAATTTTTCGCGGATAATCTGGCGGCTGTGTAGGCGAATTACTAAGTAGTACTGTTAGAAAATAGCATCAATTTGAAACTTAGTTAATGATTCAATGATTACATAGTAAAGGCGAATCAGCAGCGTCATTATAATTGTTTTCAGTAGAGGTGAATTATACAAATGTAATTGCCCTACGAATTCACAGAATGATTAAGTAGGTTGGATATATAACTGAAAACAACCAGTGATGTATTCTACAAAACGGCTTCGGATTGGAAAGGATAAAGCGCAAAGATTCAAGCTATGAAAAGAGAACAATGATTTAAAACTTGCACTTCAGTTCGGTTCAGTATTTGCTTTTAATTAGATTAATAAACGCATTTGTTCCCTAAATGAAAGAATGAATTTTTCTAAACTCATTAATGTACACGGAGGAAAAAACTGATGAGCTAAAGGATGTATTTTATGAAAAATATATGTGTTTGATAGAAACATATAGATTTGGTATCGATATTAAGGTCGCCTTAGGTCAAGGTGAGACAGGTTGAAAATGCTATCGAAAATTTATAGGTGAATCATCAATACGCGAAGTAAGTAATTTTGAAGCTGAAGATTAATAAAGACGAATGAAAGGATGGTATCATCTTTCCATTGTACAAAAAATGGAGACAAATTGGATTGAAACAAGTATAAATGAATAACTTTACGAAACATTGCCTATAAATAACTATAAGGTATTTGCTAATAATATATTATGCTATACCATAGACTTAATCCATATGTCGATGGAATTATCTGAGAATACCAGTGTGGTTAAACATAATGGGTCGAAATATGGTAACTGTTAAAGATGGTTACGAAACAGGATGCATGGTTCATGACAAAGAACCATGAACTATTACTTTGAATTTTTAAACGAACGATACTCCGAAACATATTTTACCCCGTCAAAGAACATAATGGTTGGAAACGAAGAACCAAACAATCCAAATCTTGGCTTGGGCACATCTCACGAGAATCGTGTATAGAAAAACTGTTGCATAGGTTTCCAGAAGTGAGAAGACCCGGAAGAGCTATGACTAGATGTCATATAAAGTGTTATTAAGATCCTTAAAATTAGTTGCAGATATGTTGGAGAAGCGTATTGGACAAGGTTAACACCACACCTGAGTTTTAATGCTATGCAGTAAGTATGTCTGGGCTTGAGAAAAAACTTCTCATTTCAGCACAGCAACGGCAATGCTTGCAGCGCGTGGACGTGCATTGTTATGCAAGATGATGACTACGCTTTTAACTCTCTATTGCATATTTTTTCTCAACAATTTTTCGTTGAATTGGGTCAATTGACCGACTTTCGTTGGTGGAAATTAGCAATAATAATTTCAATTGGGTTTTAAAAACTCGTAGTTCTCATCAAATGCAGAGCATTGTTTCGTAACCGTGGGTTTTCAGCGTTTTATCAGTGCGGTTGGTGGTTCTCCTGAGTCTACCTATGACTTTTTGAGTTTATTTAGGATCAAAGTAGATTATGTTTTTATCGCCAATTGCAATACACAGAAAACTCTTGGCAAGTAAATACATCCGTTTGCAATGGCAATTGCTATGACAGTCATTTTCCTTTTTTTAGGATATTTCCCCAAGGTAAGTAAATGAAACGGCACTTACTCCTAGCTCATCTGTAATGCAAGCTCTTTCAGCGTTTATTTTTATCCATTAATGCTTCCAATTTACGTTGTCGTTTAATTTTTCGGTTGTGGCGTTGCCATTGCCATATGGTGCCGATGATTTTAGTACCAAACAAGTACATTTATGAAGTAATTCATTAAAATATATACAATTACACAATATTTTAAACCATTTTGTATTTAAATAACAAATAACAACGCCGAGAAATTGTAAAAGTAAATAAAATCACCATACTAAGAATTTTTGAACTAAACTGCAATACCGACATATGTATCCACTTTATATATTTAATTCATTGAATTCATTTATGTCAAATGTCAAAAATATTTCAATTTTATGTGTGTACGGTAATTCGTAGGGGAGGTAGGTACATATTACAAATTTATTTATTTATATTAAAACGTATGTGTGTAAAGTGAAGAAGTAATTCATTGTTCACGCGCATTATATTATATTTTTATTTATATTTATATCAATTCAAATATTTTTAAATGTGTTGTAGGGTAATTTTTTTTAGTTAGTTTATTTAGTATCTTATCAGATGCCGTCCGGTATTTAGGCGTTTGTTTTGTTTAGAATTTTACATTAATATATTTATAGTGCAACGAGATAAAGAATAATAATACGTATTTATTATTATTTACTACACGATCTATTGTTGTTAAATTTGAATACCGCTAATTTGTTAATAGTGAAAACTGAAAAGTTACTGAAAGTGAATATTAATTAAAAACAAAAACAATACGTGTATAATTGATATTTACAGAGCGGTGTTTAATCATTTTGTTATAGATTCACACCACAGACACAGTTGTAAACAATTTTTTTTTTTGTTTTATTTTTTTTTCTGTTATCAATAAATATATCAGACGAAAAATATATTAAAAAAAAAAAATTGGAATCGCTTTGCTGTCAATAAAATTTTAACAAAATGTCAAATCCTACTACAAATGGTGAAACAATTTGTGAAGCAACAACGGTTGGAGTTGGGGTTGGAATACCGGAAAATTTACGTGGTAGTGATAGTGAATTCATGGACGAACAATTTAAATGTAAACCATTTGATCCGTTAAAAATATTAAATTTAGTTGAACATATTTCGTCAACAACAAATTCATTAGAAATGCAAATTATCATAAATAAATATGTAAGTTTTTAGAAAATGACTATTTTGTTTAAAAAAAAAAAAAAAAAAGGATTTTATTTATGTACTTACAAAAAGATAATTACAACAATATAAATTTAGCGAAATGATAAATTCATGTGGTATTTATTGTAGATTTTAATAGATATATAGACCAAAAAAGAGTAAATACATATTCTATTTGTTTATTATCAGTAAAGATAACTGTAACCAGTAACGTTTGTAAAGTTTTATATAATAATATTAAAACAAAAACAAAATACATACACGTATATTTTACTGATTTCAGAAATTTTAAATATCATTTGTAGAGATCTCACAGCATATTATAAATATATGTTTAATTATGTATTAATGAAATTGATTGATTATATCCGGTGGAATTTATTTTATTATACTGCAACTGCTGGAATCACCTATATGTATTTATAATTCTATATATTCTTGTATAACTCAATTTTACCAATTGATATTTATTATGTTTTATGTATCTATAGTTAGTTAGTTACATTTATTGCAATCGTTACGATTTTTCCCCACAACGGTAACTTAATTGGCTCTGAAAAACACGTGCTTAAATGTGTGACAATCCGAAACATTTGCTTATACTAATTTATATGTTAATAAACAAATATATTAATGTTAGGTTTGACCTAACGTGAAACAACAGCTATATTTTCATTCATCGACCAATTATCCGAAATAACATAACAGCAATACGTTGTCCACATGTTACATATTATATTAATGTAATCTGATGGAGTATATCATTCGGAGTTCGTGAGAATTTCTCCAAGCTTCTTTTTTAGTGTTTGTTGTGTAAAAGAATAATTTTCCGCTCAATAATTGGTTATTATACCTTTTTTTTTGTCGTCAATAAATGTGTTCAATAATTTTGTTACAATTCGAAAGTTCTAAAGTTTACTAAATGTACAGGATAGCTTTATATATAAATGAATCTACCATGCCTTACCATACAATTAGATTTAACTTTGCTTGCCCTTCATTGTTCAAGTGTTTTCAATTTTTTTCGTTCATATACTTCTTCTACTTTGAAGTTATAATACTTCCTTTGACTTTTTATACCACCATTTTTTAAATTTTAAAAAGTATTAATTGTAACATTAAATTGTCTTGCTGATAAATCCAATTTACACAATGTGTATAAAAAAAAAAGATCGCCATTCAAGTTCATGACGGAAAATGAATTATTATTAGCATTGGATTGTCTGAAAAGATAAATTTTTCATTGTTATGCAATCATTCTAGAATATATATGTATTGCTTAAGTTCATTATATTTGCAATATAAAAGGTGTCTGATAACAGAATGCAATGAAATTAATCTAATATACCTATCTATATATCTATCTACATTGCATATATTGGTAGTTTAACTTAGTTTTAAGGTTTGTCTGTAATTTCGGTTTTAATTCAGATATTTTGATGTTCTTTAGTTCATTTGTAAGCTACAGCATTTCATTCTAATTTAAAATGTAACACTTCGTTTGAGATTGATCCAACGGTAACCTCACTTACTTATGGTAAGTCTGCTCCATCAATAAAAGCATGTGAATATTGCATTTAGAAATGTTAAAATTTGTGATTTTGATGTTGAAAGCAAAGAACACTCAGTTCAATAAAAAAAAGAAAGTTCGAAGATGATGAATTGCAAGCAATATTTGATGAAAACTGCTTTGAGACATTAAAAGAACTTGCATTAAATGTCGCTTGAGCCGCTGTAAGTAAACGTTTACATGCCATTGGAAAGATTCAAAAAGAAGGAAAATGGGTGTCACAAGAACTGACTGAAATCAACATTGAAAATCGTTGAATGGTTTACAATTCATTGCTTACAAGTCAACTTTTTGTATCAAATAGTAACTGGTGATGAAAAGTGAATCTACTACGATAACAATTGATTCAGGCCGGCCATCAGCATCGAATTCATGGCAGTAAGGTTATGTTGTGCATTTGGTGGGATCAGAAAGGATTGGTGTACTATGAGCTGCTTTAACCAAACTATTACTGCTGTACAACACCAACAAAAATTTATCGATTTGAACCATACACTGAATGAGAATTCAATTCAATACTAGCCTACAAACTACGTAAAGTGATTTTGCCACACGATGTTGCAAAACCAGTAAAAAATACGTTGTAAGAAGTTATGCCCCCTATTCACAAGACTATGTTTTTTTATTGCAAAAAATCTCTTAAAATTAAGTTAAACACTCAATATCGACTTGACTGTTGGTAGATTTTGCATGCTCCAATTTAGAGTACTTAACATAACTTGATGATGAACGATTCATAAATAATTGTTGCAGTGACGCGTGTAACCTCTACCACAACTAATGTTAATTTGTTTCTGGACACCTTGAGAAGCACAGAAGCGACCTATTTATTTGTGCAAGTAACGCATCATGTTTGCCTGGCGACAGTCGCAATTAGAATTGAGGACTACGAATCTGCTTTCAACATCTTTATTTATCCAGTTAGTAATGCTCTTTTACATCCACTTACTGAAAATCGTTGTAGACATGGCGCCGGAACGATAAAGGTAGAACGAGTATTTGAACATTTTGTTAGTAGGTTCATAGTAGGTATAAAAATAGTTCCTAAAGAAATTTTGGGAAATCGATACTCAGTCAGTTATCTAGACTAGTTTTCTAGAACCTGGTAAATGTTTCTATTTCTTAATCAAATTTCACGGAATTTTGTGTGTAGCTTTACAGTAGGATTCTAAGAACAGTTCCTAATGAAATTTTCAATTACCCAGATCCAGTTTCCTAAAAACTGGTTAATTTCACTATTTCGCAATCAAATAATAATGTTAGTATAGTTATGTGTATTACTAAACATACAATTACTATGACCATTAAATCCACATATATTCTGCACATCAATATCTTCCAATTGACTCCACAAAAAGTTTCTAATCATCTCTCGATATCGAGCTGCATTCACAGTGATTTTATTGTGAAAAAATATTACTCCATCACACCAAAATCCACACCATACAGTAACTTTTTTGTTGGTTTCATTGGCTTTTCAATATAATTTTATCCCAAATGCGGACAGTTTAATGCCGCCAATTTTAAAATGAGCTTCTTCGGTGAAGATAATTTCTTTGAAAAAATTCTTTCATTTTCTTTGGCCCAATTAACAATGCTTGGTCAGTTGGCTTTAATTCTTATGCTATAACTGTATTTTGTAAGCCTTTAAATGAAGATCTTTGTGTAAAATATTGAACAAAATTGTTGGTTTGGGGTTTAATTGCTGTAAACGACGACGAATTGATGTCCTTGGCTCTTCAGCAACACTTGTACTAACAGTTACAATATTTTTACTTTAACGACCACTACAACGATGATAAATGGTTCTCTGCTTCTCTGACCTTAAACTGCACCAGTTTCTTTAAATTTATCAATGATTAGTTTAATAGCATTGTAATTCAGTTTCGAATAATTTTCAGAATGAAAAATTATATTTCCCCACATATGTGAATACCGGGATAAACACTGTCGTATCATTCACGTGTATTGTGTATAGTTAAATTGTTTCGTGTATTATACATTATTTATAATATTAATCTATCTTTATAACTATCTCAATTATAAATATTACTATTATTATTATACATCAATTATAATTACATTTTGTCAACGTTTAGCTAATGATTAATGAAATCGCGTAATATATAAATATTTTTCGTATTTACAAAATTATTATATTATTTATCTTATGATTATGATTGATTGATTTTTGCGTCTTTTGAACAATGAAAAATGTAAGTGTTTTTATAGTGTGCGAATGGCATGAAAAGAAATATTTTGTTATAACTTTTTTTTTCTGTCATTTGTATGTACTGTGGCAATAATAGAATCCACACCAGACCGAAAAATGTATTGTCGTTATCTTCCTTAGCTAAATACAGTTAGTTGTTGAAATAATGTCGGCGAGCTCGTTTTCGTTGTTGTAAAACTAATTACTTCGTTTTTTTTTATATGACTTTCTAATATATGAATCTGGTAACGCCAGATTGGCTGCTGGTTGATTGATTTATGTACTGTGAACCGACCGTAACAAACGGTAAAAGTTTCTTTCCAGATCTTTCAGTGGAAGTCAAAATACAAATATATTTCAGAACACAGAGCGAGCATTAAACTTTGTTTTTAGATTGATGAAAATACCATACCGAAACGTTTTGAATAGGATATTCTTCGATCAACGACTGCCAAAAAAAACCATCAAAAAAGTTCGTTACGCGTGCGGTGACAGCTATCTATTGTTAATCCGAAAAGTCATATTTGTACACCTATTAATTATAACACTTGAAATTGTTATTTAACTATTTTATTGAACAAAATCAAGTGTCACAGTGCGATTATAATTAACGTAATTACATTTTGAAAGGTTGATTTATATATTAATATAACGTAATATGTTCACATATCCAGTCTTATGCTTTCATAAGAAGTAAATCGCATGAATCGAAGGGCTATCCGCATCAATCTGAATAAGTGGTAGTCTCAGGTAACTATATGTCTGGTGAATACGTTGGATAGAACTTCCCAGCAGTTCTGTCTATGTAAACAGTTTTTAACAACATTTTTTTCAGTATGAGGTTTGTATTGGCATAGAAATAGTAAATAATTCAAATATTCCTTACCCAAACAGATTAACTTATTCTCCGTAAGTTGAAGTACCGAATAAGTTTATCTATAGGCAACTATTATTTAATATTTATTTGACTATGAAATGAATTCATTTCCATCAATGTTTCTTGAATGGTTAAGCAAGCTATATCTAATGGCATTTAGGCGAGAATTCCAATCGGACTTGGAGATAAATTAATAGATATATACAAACTCCATTAATAATAAAGAGGTAAATAATGTAAGTTTTAAATTAAGTGAATTAAGCTTCTAAGATAATATTTCTTCCAATGTCAAAATGTTGGATAACTTATTTTCAAAGAATAATTTACTATATTTTTGTGATCCTAAATTGAACACTTGAACTGATTTTAACTGTAAATGCTTTACATTTCATTTGAAGATGTACTTCATTGGTATTTGGTAAATTTTCGCTCTAAAAACGTAAAGATCAAGTATGTGCTGACAATGTGCCCATAAAGTGTACCACAAGGCTATGTTTACAAAACGGTCACAAAACAATGGAATGTGTGTCTACCATTTGATTATAATGTAATGTAGCCACTTTATATACACACGTGGTCGTGAAGTGTACGTGACCCGTATTGTGCCTGCTATTTTTAAAGATCACTTATCCAAAAACATCATACAGGTACGTGTGCCCGTTATTTTAAGGGCACATTCTGGGCAATTGTGACTGTGTTGTGTATCTATCTAAAGACATCATACAGGCACATATGCTCTTGCAAAAATGCGCCTTTTTTTTTGGTAACGATGTGGTTGTAATACTGAATTTTATTATAGACATTCTTTTATTTATTTACGTGCGTCTGTTGAATACAATTATACTCCAAAAATGTATTGACATAAATTGTAAAAAATATGTAAAAATTTAAAATAGTCACAACTCGGAGTTGAGCCGACTTTTGGTTTCAGAGATATGAGGGGTAGAAGTTCCCATAGACGACACAAATCTTCAGAAATATAGGAATATCCACTGAAATATACGAATGCATAACTTCTACAAAGGAGAATACTGTTTACAGAGACTTGGTTAAGAGTTAATAAAGGATGGGGGAAGGGGGATGTCAGCGGGAATACTTTTAATACAGGGATTTCAGATTATAATTCATACCAAAAGATGATTTACTCCACAAGACACAATAAATTAATTCTCATTGTCACGAAACCGATGCAGATAGTTTCGAGTCAGAACTACCGTCTTGCGGTTCATCATTTACGATTGACCACCAGGATTGTGATTGGGACAGAGGTGATACGTGCAACTACCAAATTCACAACTATATAGATAGTCTTTATATAGTAATACAAAAATATTTTAATGTACCCAAACATAGGTATAATTGTAATTATGAATTAAAGCGAATTTTAGAGCATGCGAATCAACTTACTTATTCTACTTATTTATTTAAAATTAAATATATTCACTTACTTATTCATCATCGATTCAAGTTATTTTAAATTTTTTGAGAAAAAAACAACACTAAACATTAATTATATTAATTAAAACCACAACACATTATACGCAACACACACAGTACGTACACGATATCATTTGAGTACGTACATGCAATATCAACCAGATGCGCTTAACATATGTTAAATCCACCATTAATCTGGAGCCTAGAAATTGACGTGATGCCTATCACTAAGACTGAGACTGAATCGGAGCCAAACCACACTAATATATAATTCATCAATAAGAGGCAACTCAAACCAACACACTCAATCAGACTGGAAGAGGTAGAGTTAGGATGAAAACAAAAAAAATAAATATTTAGGAATAACACTAGATAAGAAGCCCCTTTGAAATAAACACGCTGAAGTCGTAGACAGTCAAACGTGCGTTAATGGTATATGCAGAAACCTAGCCGAAAAACTTGGTGATGCAATACTGTGGTAGGTGTATAGTGACCCCGATGGCGCATTATTGTGGTATAAAATATTACAAAGTTTAGCACGAGGAAAAACTGGGAAAAAATTAAGATTAGCTGTCTAATCATCATAGGTGCCATGCGGGCATGTTCAACGGTAGCTCTGGAGGTGTTACTAGGATTGGTCCAAATACACCTTCTAATAAATGAGCGCCTTTGATCAAGAAAACTGTACTCAATTTATCAAATATAGTAACATTATACGGGTGACTGGCCATACTGATATCGTGGTAAATGAAGATTTTCACAGCCTATAGCAAAAAGGAGCTCAGCAACAACCTTCATAGGACCGAACATTTCTGTTGAGTAAAAAAATGCAGTATACGGGAACGGTTGAAGGCCGTATGAGCTGTTTGAAACTTTAGAAATATATCTATGATATCAAGAGTTAGCACTTTCATCCATACCTTTCTTAATTTAATACATAAATTATCATCACTTATTTTCCGTATGAGCTGACAGCTGAACTATATGTGACACAATTAAAATACTAAACAGTTATTCGAAATCGCTTTTGAAAGTCAACGATTTTCTATAAGAGTAGGATTTAACGAAATATAGACTTCTAGTAAAAATATTAAACATGATCAAGTTCAAACGACTGGAGTACCTAGCCTCGCGGGACTGTATGCAAAATAATGTACAACTGTTTCAAAACTATTCTGAAAATCATATATGAAAAAGTAATAATTGTGTAAATAAGTAATGGTAGAATATGCAAAGCTCGGATTGCATATAATATACTAGAAAATATCTTTTGGTTGGCCGTAGTTATTACCAAATTTGGAGATTTTTTTTTATTCAAATGCCGAACGAAAAGTAAAAGGGGTCAAGTTTTTATAAATAATAAAATTTTTCTGTGCTTTGTGTTATTGTGGCCTAAAATAATTTGCAATCAGAATTTTACAAAGTTAAAATAAACATTAATATTTAAATATATCGGTTAGTGAATCTTTAAAATGTGTAGTGCAGAAGGAAGGCAAGGCCGACCATGGCACAGATCTTTGCATTTATGATCTACGGATGAGTTCTCTCGAAATGGAAACGCAATCAAAAGCCACTGCAAAATTACAACGAACGCTTACATGTGACAGAGGCTCTGTACATCAAAATAAAGTCGGCCAATTAAAATTGCCCTAGTGCCTATCAAATAATATAAAATACATTTTCAACAATACTTACTGATTCTTTGTAAAATCTATAGTTTTGAAAATATTCGAAGATCATAAATATTTTCAAGTATTGTAAAATATGATGTTAATTTCATTATATTTTATGTTAAATCAATTCCAAACTTTTCTCCATTCATATTTTCTTCTATATCCAATAAAAATAAAATCATTGGAAATCCTTTTATGCATAACATTCATATGCAAAATTGTGGTTTCAAGAGTCAATTTCCATAACAGTTGTTCAAAATTCTATTTTTCAATTAATGCCAAATTTAAATTTTTCAAAAAATATTTGAAATACAATTAAAATTAAAAATAAACAAATTTAAATTATTTCTGAACTACTCGATTAAAAATTTAAATTAATATGTGATAAAATGTCACAATTGGCAATGAATACATTTTTATTTAATTTTTAATTTTTTTATTATCAATACGAATAAATTTAAAATTCACATGGTTTTATAAATATCCAAACAATTTCATGTAACATTCTGTGAGATCGTTGATTTGTTTTGTAATTGAATTAATCGGCGTTTTAATGAATGCTTAAACGATGCTCAGTGAAATGGTGTAATTGGAAATGACAATATTATTGGGAAAATATTGAAACCAATTGATTCACATCTTATCGTAAAAAGGTAAACACACACACACACGCACGCACCCGCACACGTCTATAATCTAATATTGCAAATCTTTGCAATTGCCGGAGGTACGATAATCCATTCACATCCCCACCACATCACGTAAGATCAATGTAAAATAATTATAAGATTAAAAGTTCAAATTGGAAATGAGGTGTGATTAGGTTAACTTTGAAAAATACATATTTCTATTTTATTTCAAATCAAAACATTTTGTTAACAATTTGAAGAAATACGAATATATAATATCGGGCAATTCTATATTATAGGAATATATTGTAGCACCCGATCGAAACGCGAAACAGTCTAGTCCACCAAACTTTAAATCTAATCAACATGCCTATAAGGAAGTCGAATAAATAATATTCTAGCAATTCTATTAAAAATATTATGTCCCATAGAACTTATCTTAAGTTCAAATCAAAGGACCAGGATTATGTGGGAGAGACCGGTAGTAGTAGTTGGTAGTATAGTATTATCTATGTCGTCAAATCTCTGTATAGAATTTATCATAACAAAATACAGGCTTTCAAAAATTAAAAATTTCAATATAGTCGAGTCGAATATTAACACGTTAATCGCCACGATAATATCAGAAAAATTTTCACAGGGGCCATGGTAACTTTATAAGATAATTTAGTTAAAAATGTATCAAGGAAACTTAATGTATCACAGAAAAAATTTTTTTTTGCCATATTTCATTTTATTGTTTGTAGTAGGCCAAGAAATTTTCAGGTTTTGTTCCTGATAGACCAGCTTTCGAAACATAATGCAAATGTATCGTTTGCGTCGGACATCAGTGATTGACGTGGCCTTCTACCAAATCGCGTACATCAGACATATATGTCTGACATGGCTCATGTAGAACATCTTAGCGTCAGACACATATGACTGACATGGCGATTAACGTGTTAAAGATATTCGTAAAATGTTGTATCAGGAATATATTTATTTAATTCAAGGAAACATTCTGGACACATAACCAGATATTTTGCCATTTTGTTCAAGGACACATGTCCGTTAGTTCAAGAAGACATTCTGAGCACATATGACGGTATTATGTCCGCTAATTCAATTACACATTCTGGACACATGTGCACGTATTGTTGTGTCCATTATTACAAAGACACATTCTGGCCACTAGTGCCCGTGTTGTGTACTTATCGATAGACACCATACATTCAAGTGTACCCGTATTGTGCCGTTTATTTCAATTACGCATTCTGGTCACTAGTGCATGTGTAGTTCAGCAATCAAAAGACACCGTAGACATTAACCACACATCTACTTACACGCAATTTGGTGCAGCTTCATTTATTGCTACAGTATATAATCAATATTGTATTAACAGATGTTTCGCGTCTATTCCATCAATTCATCTTTGGCAGATACAAGAATATATGAAGCATAATATAGATTTTTCTATTTTGCTATATTGCTAATATTATTAATAATAAATGATGTAGAAAAGAAAATAATAAGTCAAAGTCAATGACATTGAAATTTTTTCCAACAATATATAATATAATTATATACTCTACGTAGTGAAACCTTTAAGAGGAAATGTTCACGTATATCGTATCTTCGTAAGTTTATTCATAGATGCGCAGGGAATCGAATGAGCTGATTATGGTTTATTTTTCAAAGAAAATATATGTCAAAAAAGGTTCTAAAAAAAAGTAATGAGGATAGTCGCCAATTGTGTTACATTAATCCACAATCTAATAAAACTTATTTAAAAATACTTTTGGGTATATCTGCGGATTGCTTCTTAAATTATTTGTGAAGCAAGACCAAATTAGACTGTTGTGTGATTATTAGAAATTTTATAAAAACGTCTTCAACCTATAACTTTAAAATATACTCAAGTTATCAAGTATTTATAATTCTCAATCCAGGGTAATAAACGAAAGTAGAAAGAGAGGTGAGTGAGTAGATTCCTATTAGTCCACCACAGCTCACTACTGACTTATAGAAATAATAATAATTAACAAATGATAAACTCGGTGTTTGCGTGTAGTTAAAATCTATAATATTATGTGAAAGTGTAATTTAATTTAGCTCTTTCTTCATATTTAATTGAACAATCCATTACTCATAATCATAATCATAGATATTGGATAGAGATGTATATAGGATTGGACGGCAATGCTATATAAAAATATTTTCGTAATCACTTTCCCATAAATAAATATTAAATCTATGCCAACTAAAATAATAGGTGTATAAGTGGGAATATAGCACTAAAGTTAGTTGTTGTAATAAAAAACATATACTTAAACGTATCCAATTTGCACGGAATTTTAGGAATATATAGTCATTGTTGTTTCTATCACGTAAGTTTCAGTTATTTACAAGCTGTCGTTCAGAGTTTTTATCAAATTTTTAGGAGATGCATGTTTTAAAACAAAATTTGTGTTAATGTTATTTTGTTTTGTAAACTTAAGAATAAATGCTATTGAACAATTAGTTCTGCTTGGGGAGATAATTCTGTTGGTTAGAAAGTGGTTTACGAAGTTTCGTGACGGAAATTTTAACCTTAAACACGTCTCACGTTCACGTTCTAAAAAGCAGTTTGTAGATGAAGAACTTCAAGTTTTACTTTATAAAAACCCAATCCCAAACACAACAAGAACGTGGAAAACTGTGACTCAATTGGCAATTTCAAATCGATTGCGCATGAAATGCGAAAGATCCATAAAGAAGGAAAATGGGTTCCTTAAGAGCTAACCGTATAGAGAACGAAAATTGCAAAGTCGACATTTGTTTGAATTTTTTTCACAAAATACTGATTAAATAGTGAATAGTGGGATTCTATACGAGGAAAAGCATAGCCAGCCCTCGCCAGCCTTTGCTACGCCTAATATTCATAACAAGAATGTGTTATTGTGTGTCTGGTGGGATTGGAAGAGAATCATATACTAAGAAATTCTTGGACGTAATTAACCTGTCACGGCTGAACGTTATCAAGCTCAAATTTGATGATGCATTAAAGGAAAAAAGCGCATTTACGGGCCAAGGAACGCGTTCAGTTATCACATTGTTTCATGACAAAATCCGTCCGCACACACAGGTAAAAGCAACCACGGAAGTGATCCTCAATTTGGGTTGGGAAGTTCTCCCGTATACGGCGTATTCGTGATACTTGGAGTCTTTTTTGGCTGACCAGCGTTTCTCGAAAGATGTACGAAAATTACTCGATTTTACCTCCAAACAACCAAAATTCTATGGCGAGGGAATTCATCAACTACTCATAAAGGACCAAAGATGGTAAAATATTTTGATTATTATCGTTTGTAACAACTATTATATTTACAATTAAAAGATAAAGTCTCAAATGCGAAAATACCAATTCTGATACTGTTAATAAATACGGCAGTGTAATACAGAACTCTGAAGGCATCTTTATGTTTACTTTAGTGTGTAAATTTGGTGACGTTATCTACTCCACTCATTGTCAGTAACATGTATTTAATTTCATATGTGGAAAGTGAAATTATTCGGATATGATTATTATATTTGAATGAGACAGCTATAGTTGAAGGTGAATGAATGGCGTATTGGTTGGAGCAAATGTCTTTCAAGTCGGAAGTTGCGATTTTAGTTCATATGCGGCATAAGGCAAATTTTTCCGGGATCACTATTTTTCATACTGATAATTATTCAAAAAATAAGCGAGCATCTTTAAAAACATGTTGTTGCGGTTGCTATTCAGAGATTAAACATATCTTCACATATAATACCGTTGGATGTTATCGATTCACTCATAATACACAAAATAATTGTAAGACCAATTGGTTAATTGTTATATTGTATATACTCACATACCGAGTAATTTATCAACTTGATTTTAATGTTAGATATAGAGAGCTATACTGTAAATCGACGGGTACTATTGCGAGGGATGACTATTCATATGTTTGAGTAATTAAGCAATGTATTCTACTTGCTATGGAGACGAAAGTGGATCCAATAGTGTTCTGATTTAATATTCCCCGAAATATTTAAATATTTTAATGCGCTGTATATAGAATGCCGAAATAAATATTTATGGGACAAGTTTGAAATATTTCATTCATTTTATGTTGTATATGCACTGTATTTATAAGGTTCCTAAAAGATTATGTTTCAGGACAGGTATTCAGGAATATATTATAGAAAACTAGACATTTAGGTCATTTACTCATCCATTCAAAATTTATTATTTCGTTTCCAAAATATGTTGATCCAAATTGGATGGCAAAAGAGAAAAAATTGTTCGGGTTTGCTGAATGTCATTCTAAAAACCGCTCCCAGGTAACATTTACTTTAGGAAATTTTTGAACCTTTTCATATAAATAATCCATTAAATAAGAAATGGAAAAATTGTATTATAAATATGAGAAATTTATCCTGAAACTAACTATTTCTCATTTGCCCAAAATTCTCGATAAAAAATTCTTAAAATTAATATTCTATAAAGATATAATTAGTCATTATAACAAGTACTTAAAAATGCAAAAATTTTTAGCTGTGAGGTCTTATAATTCGCTAATTTGTATCTTTATTTTACCATATAAAAATATTAAAATTATAATAAACTTATTTTATTAACTAATATATAATATAGTTACAGGATTTAACAAATGCCGCATACGTTTTTGTCGTACCACTATTGCCAGCAAGCGAAGAAGGACTAATACAAGTTATTGGAGATAAACAATTAGAAAAAGAAATTAGATTTTCTGTAAGTAAAATTTTTTAAATCTTTAATTATTTGCCAAAAATATGTTGTGATTAATTTATAAAGTGAAAGTAGTTTCGTGGCTCAATTAATTTGACGATTTTGATTGTTTTTATGTATTTCATAAATTACATGAGCATTGACTGTTCTGCGACGATTATCCACAGCAACAGAAGCAACATGACCACGTTAATTCAATAATTTTCTTGAAATCATTCAACACGAACATCTTTGGGTGATTTTAAGTTATATTAAAACACCTAAACACCTGATCGCATGTTTAGTTTTCGGTTAAGATATGACGAACTAGTTTTTGAACTTCTGTTAAATTATGTGGAATCCATCTTAAGCACATTCAGTGTCATGATTCAGTGGCATGTGTGTTAGTCAATGCCGATGTTGACCTGAGAAATATTCTTTCATATAGAAAATAAAGTTAACTGATTTAATTCGTTTGTCTATGGACTCAAAGAATTCGTTCGTCAATGGACTTTGAAAATATTGTGTTTGAATTTATATTCATATAGGTTAACTTACTTATTGTTTGAGACTAAAACCTAGTTGTGGGTTCTCAGCTAACGTCTTCCATTCCAGAATTTTAATGGAATTTAAATCACCTTTTACTGTATCTTTCCTTCTAGCCTTACATCTTCCAGCTCTCCTTCTTCCTTCTGGAACATCATGCAGCGTAGCACTTTACCTAGCTATTTTTTTGATTTTAATTGTTTTGACAATATTTGGTTACCCGTACAACCTATCTATTTTAAAGTTGTTTTGTTTTTTCACGGAACCAAATATGCCACGAAGTGTCCTTCGTTCAAAAATCCGAAGTAATTGTACTTGGTATTGTGTTATGCATCCCTCCGATTCATTTGTTAATATTGGACGTACTATTGTTTTATAAAGCTTCCACTTAAGATTTAATTGTAATGTTTTTGATTAAAATTGTTTGTACACGTAATAGCACCAATATCCAATTAGCAATTCACCTGCTTCAATATTTACTTAATTATTTTTAGGTTCAGTTCTCGTTGTTTCCACGAATCAATTTACGTTCAAAGTTTCTCTTATTGGCGATTCTTGTAGCTTGCGGTAGTTACACCATTTATTGTCTCCCCAGCATACTTCATCGAACCACCATTCCTAACTATTACTGCTTCATTTCAGGTCGGCACCTTCAACACATGATTTTAATTTGTCCCACATTCTATTTAAATTGTGTTTCTCTTGATAATACTCCAAATCTGCAATAATCCGTTTGTTCTATTGCATCCATTTATTTTTCTTTTACCACCGTGTGTTCAAATCTTTCAATTGCACATTTCTTTCTTACAGGTTGTTTGTTATTAATAGCTAAAATTGTGGCTCATAACATAACTCTAACTATAGATAATGATCCGAGTCAATATTTATAAACCACTATATAGTTTCGAATTTCCATTATATTTGAACAGCGACATCCATCAATTAATATTTAAAAAATATTATTATTTGTTCTACCATCTGGAGGCCTTCACGTCATTTTATAAATATACGTATGTGGGCAGTATGTGCCACTAATAATCATATTGTTAGACATGGTGAATCAATTTCATTCTTTTGTTTCAGGAATACTATGATTCCTGTCCCACCTTTGCATTAAAGTCGCCTAAAACGATCTTAATACCGTGATCGGGTGCAACTCTATGTGTTCGTATCCATGTTTCATAAAACACATCTTTCACCTCATCAGTGCAGTGGGTGCATGTACATTGATGAGGATCAAATTGAGAAATATCGTTCTTACACGTAGGGTACAAATGCATTCATCAATCGGATTAAACGCAATTACTGAATTTCTTGGCTTACCAATAACTATAAAACTGATTCCGAACTCTCTTCTTTGACTACAATCGTTGCGATATGTGTATTCTTTTCCTTTAAGTAAATTTTTTTCGGGCCACCTAGTTGTTATATCCAGTTTGGCATTTTTTAGTGTAACAGTAAGTGTTCTTAAAGCATCTCACGGCAACAAAGTTATAACATTTCATGATGCAAGTTTTAAATCGTTGGCCTTTTTTCGTAGCTTGAATCGTTGCGGTTTACTTTGTCCGATCCGAAGCCATGCTGTAACTAGTGGTAGGGTGTATTTGCAGGGGTATACTTCAAATCTACCTGAAGCAGTTACGATTCGGCGCTGCTGATTCGCCATCGCACAGTGATTAAATAAATTTCTGTTGAGCAACAATTAACCTATTAATCGATTATCAAAATTTTCACAGTAGCCTAAGAAAAGTCTATATCTAAACGTAAATAAATGCAAAGTTTGAAAAGCTGAAAATCATAGTCACAAAATGTATAATTTATAGTTGTATAATTTTCTGAATAAATACTAGTTTCAACTATAACTAAAACATAGTACACCATACGATTTAAAAAATGATAATAATTGAAATCTTTATGATATTAACTATGCGAAAATTTATTTATTTTATGACCGCGACCGATAAGATATTTAATTTTAATCTTTTAAATTATTATTATTATTACATTTAATTGGCTGTCGAAACAACAATAACAATAATAATAATAATAATAATAAACGGAATTATAAAATAAATAAGTAGATTTTTGTATAAATGGTCTAGCGGTTTACAATAATCATACTGGAAATAAAATGATTAAATGTTATCATTTCAAATTTTATATGGTTTTTTTTGTTCAACTTCAAATCGTTTATAATTTGCAGTCATAATAACATACTTTTATAGGTTTTATCAATTTGACTTTATTTGATTTCAATAAAAAAACCATTATGTATTATTATATACGCGGTTAGATAGTGACGACGTGGGCGACAGCGTTCTAATGCCCTTGATTGTCCAAATACTAATATTTTCTACATAGAGAAGACAGTTAAATTTTTCGATTATATGTTAAAATCAATATTTTTTAAATGTCGTTTAAATTACCGCATTTTGAATTTAAAAAATAGAACACATATTGCCTTTGCCGTCCACTGAAAGTTATCATTATTAAAGACATACATCTTCCCTCTTTCGAACGCATCCAACCACATGCAAATCGTTTAACAGGTTAAAAAGTTACACATACATTTGAGTGTCAGTAGTTTGGTTGCTTGCGTCGTAAAGATACAATGGAACCAAAAATAAAATATTAAATTTTGTTTTAAGATTGGAAAAACGGTGCGGAGACTTGCAAATTTTTGAAAAAATGTCTCAACGCAAAGTTTATAATTTCACGTTTCAAAATTGGTCGGGAGATTGAAAAATGATAACCCAAGACCTGGACGTCCAGAACATATAAATCGTGCTGAATTAGTGGAAAAAGTCTGTACTTTCGATGGCAATTACAGTGTGGGAATGTTAATTGATGAATTCATTACCAATAAAGACACTATTTGGACGATTTTAACACGAAGTTTATCTGTTCGATAATACACCACCTCCACAAGACCAAAAGAATTAATGAATTTTTGATGGAAAATCGAATTTCTCTCATTAGCCACACTCCGTATTGGTCTACTCTTATTTATTGCCGTGTTAATATTTTTTGTTCCCAAAACTGTCATGAAAGAAGTGTTTTATGATGATATTCCAACCATTCAAGCAACTGTGACGTAAGTGCTGAAGAACTATGCTATAACTGACATGAAAAAAATCTATCTATGCATTAGTTAATTGTGTCAAACGCTGTTTTGAGTCAAATGTAACCTATTTTTAATAAACATTATGTTTCAGCCAATGATTGACCAACCGCAGATAGACTAGTCATACAATCAAACAATCTACTCTCCGCAGTGTATAAAGAACATTTATTCTATATATATTATTCTACTTTATGAACACCCAACTCATTAGCAATTTCAAATCTATTGCGTATGCAATGGGAAAGATGCACAAGGAATTAAAATGGGTTCCTCATAAGCTTACCGTTAGGAACAAAAATTTAAGCGTCGACATTTGTTTGAATTTACTTTCTCGCAACATAAATAAGAATTCTTTGCACAAAATCATTACTCAAGATGAATAGAGGAATTCTATACGATAATCCAGACGAAAAAAGCATCTCCGGCTGTTACGAAACCCAATATTCATGCTAAGAAAGTGTTGTTGTGTGTCTGGTGTGACTACGTTATCAAACTGTCACGGCTGTAAACGTTATCAAACTCAAAAGAACAAATTGGGTGATGCATTAGAGGAAAAAACACCATTTAAGGAACGCAATCAGTCATATTGTTTCATAACAGTGCTCTTCAACTTGGGCCGAGAAGTACTCTCGCATGCGATGTATTCTCCGGACCTGGGCCCTTTGCAACTATTATTTATTTACATCGATGTAGTCTTATAGACCATAAAAATTCTCGAAAGTTGAAGATGTCCGAAAATCGCTCGATGTCTATTTATTTATTTATTAAACCCCAAACAATCAAGTTTATATCGCGAAGGTATTCATCAACTACCGGATAGGTGGCAAAGGACCATAGAGTTGATAATGATATTTTAATAGTATTAATATTACAATTCTAAATAGATGCATGACCTAATTCTTTCATTATTGGCCCCCGTAATAACAGATACTATATTTGTGTTTATACCTTTAGCCACACACCTACACTTGAAGTACGATTTTAGTCATGTCAATGCATGTACTTAGTTCAGCAGACGAATTTTTACAGTGTTGCAAATTTATTTCAGTTACTTTAATGTCTTCTGAGTTAGTCATTACTCGCCATACTCTACATTTATCCAGGAGAAATCCGAGATTATTCTATGTAGACTTGTCAAAATAACATCGTTCGTTACACTTGTTCAACCCGTGACTTTAAATGAAATTCCGGTTTAAGAATTTTGTCGATAGATTTGTAATATATGGTGTATATTTTGATTATTAACGTTTGTAACAATTATATGTTTTTCATAAAGATGTAGGTATTCGACCAAAAAACGTTATGTTTCCAATTATATTGACTTTTTCCTTATAAATAGCATTGAATTTTTATAAGTGCTTGTAAATATCTCATTGTTACATAATTTAATAATAATGATCATAGTATAATTCAATAAGAAAATCGTAATATTATTTTAAAATTATTTATTTAATAGAAAAAAACGGGGAATATAAAACCATAAATTAAAAATTCTTATCTAATCTTTATGTTAAATTAATTCCGTTTATTTTCTGTGGTCTTTTTTATAAACCATTTTATTATTTTGTAATTAAAAATTTAATCCTTATATATTTATTATTAATATTTATCATGAAATATATGAATTTATTAATGATGCAATATATAATATAATATAGCACATTAATTAATTAAGTATAAAATTACCGACCAATACCAATATGTGTAAAAATATGTAATTAATCCCTACAAACATATTGGCGAACATTATGGCAACTGTTGAATCAAAAACAACCACTTGTATGGTGGGAAGAGAGCATCACAAATGCTTTGCCAAAAGTTGGAACACATTCAATTATTCATGCTTGAATTAAACCACATTACCGTATGGCCCAATCGGTGAGTGTCGGCCCATTAGTCAATTTTTCCGAATGTGTGTTTAATTTGTATACATTTACTTGCGATATATTTTCGCCAAGTAAGCCTTCGGCTGAGGTATTTGCTCGTGATACTGTTGTGCTGTTTAATTTGTCTGTCGGACATGTTTCTGGTAGTTAATAGAGCCGATTTATCTTTATATGCTTCAAAGCGCCTTGTTTGTAACCATTTTTGTACATCATTTAAGCTTGGTCTATAACTTAGTTGATGCCAATATTGTTGATAGACCACAATTTAATGCTAAAGAAAAAGTCGATGTAATTGGTGTAAGTGGAACCATAACGTTTTTTTCTAGAATTCAATATCAGAAGGTATTCTGACGCGTGAGCTGGCTACATATACAGCTGTCCATACGTTAGAACCATTTATTTTCCAAATTTAATCCACACACTTGTAGCGATTGTCCCTGTGCTTTGTTGATGGTCATTGCAAATACGAGTCGCACCGGAAACTGCAAACGTTTGAATTCGAATTGCATTTCTGTCGGAATCATTGGGATACGTGACAACACTACTATATTTTCTCCGTTAAATTTTCCATTTAAAATTGTATAGCTTCGATAGTATTGTTTATCATTTTTTTCTCTGAAAGACTGGTACCGGTACAAGGTTGTGGTGGACTGATGTTTTAAAGAAGAATAATAGGCACGTCAATTTTAAATGTTAAGAATTCAGTAGGATAATTGACAAATTCGTCTTGATACATTAGAGTATCAATGGACTTATACGACGTTATCGCTGGTTTCTCGTTTTAATTGCTAAAATTGATGGTATTAACATCGTTGTTCTTCGCCGATAATAAAGCACGTACACTGATTGTTCGGAAAACACTATGAATCAATTCGTCTGTGCGTTGCTGTGATTGTACAGAAGTTTATTTGTTTTTTTTTAGACGAACGGGCTTGAGTATTGCATACTCGAGCAGTTTCCAGTCTTGCTCTTCATTGCGCGTCTATTTGAGACAAACCGGCTGGAGCAGTACGTACTCGAACAATATTCAGTGTTGCTTCCTGTGTCACGACTACTAAAAATTCACCTGGAAAAGCGAAGAATATGGTAGATTGTCTAATGTGGACCGGCAATACTAATGTCACAATCAACACCACTTGTTACGTCACAAACGAATAAAAATGTCACTGTTTGTATTTGATTCACATTAATTGTAAATTGGTTGCTTTAACAATTTCCCAAAGTTTCATCGCAATCGGATCAATGGGCATAGGACAAACAAACAAAGAAAGAAACCATAGAGAAAGTAATTACATTGAGACACACTATATGCCGCATATTAGCGTATATTTTAAATTTCATTTGATTCGGGTTATATATACCATAGGTGTATGTGTATAGTACGAAATTCAAACGCGTTGGTCACAACGTTCGACAATAACAATGCGATATGCATTTGTTTTAATTAATTTCGGTTCAACGGAATTGGCCTCATACCACTGGACACAACTTGGATATTAATATTTAATTAAGAAGGTGAAGAGTACATCTGGTCTCTATCTTATTTCTTTGTCTATGAAAGAAACAAAGAAAAACACATTAATTTTTATTTATCTTGAAGATGTTATTAATGCTATAGTGAGGATAATTATTAAGGCTCAAACAGATGGTACGGCCTCAACCTCAATTTGACGACTGCGTAGATTTATATGGAAAATAATATTATCAAACACATAGCAAAGTTCAGGTTGAAGTCGGCGTTGAGGTTACGCTATAGAGTAGATCTGCTTTCAACTTTTTCACAACTTATAGTGGCTGCGTGATTTCACAACACAATGATGTTTTTAATTTTATGTCAAAACTGTGGTTGTAGGTATGTGTTTAACACAACAATAACTTATTCTTCCAAATGACGTCACGAAGGCATCCTGATATTGATGCAGTCCTGTTGGTTTTGATAGCGAACATCTTCTCGATAACTACTTGTTTCTGCAGTAGATTTTGTGTTTTTAAAATTCATTTGCTGTATCAGATCAATTATGTTTTGCTGGATGTTTTCTTCCTCTATAGTCTATAATATCATCAAGTTGAATTCTGTCGATAGTCTGCGTTAAATCGACAATGTACATAAAAATCGGTGCATTATATTCAATGGATTTCTCCACAAGTTTTCGTAATATGAATATAGAATCAATAGTTGATCTATTCTTCCTGAAACCATTCTGCTCAGCATACAAATCTCATTTTTTAATGTTATTTCATTACTAATGATATTAGTTAACATGTTTCTGAACAGCACTAAATAAAGTGATACCATGCGATAATTTCTCGCATCAGTTTTACTACCCCTTTTATGTATTGCAATTATTATGCTTGTGTCCAAATTCTTGGGTATATCATTATGTTCAAGTAATAGATTGAACAAATTTTACAATCTCAGTATTTACTAAGGTTGTATTCACCATTTTCAGACATTCATTTGAAATACCATCAATATCTGGAGATTTCCTATTTTTCAAAGTTTTGATTGTGTATGTTCAATCAAATGTTGGTTGACATAAAATTTATTGTCTTGGTCCCGGTGTATTTGTTTCAAAAAGTCTGCATTCCAAGTTAATTAGAGAAGCATCCGTGATGTTATTTTAGAATAAATGTTTTTAACTTACTTTTAGCCAATTATTTGCGATGCTATTTTTGTGGTATACTTTTGATTTAATGTTATGGTAAGAGGCCTGTTTGTAGGTAATTAGTCAGTCATATTTTTTAAAATAATATATGATCTTCCCTCGAATCTGATTACAAATTTAAAAGGATCCATTCTAATTAAATTGAATTTGGATATTATTATGGAATGTTATTGTTTGTAGGGAATATTATTATGTTGTTTGACTATATTTGTATTAATATACTATTTTAGTATAAATTTAGTATATGTACGAGTATGTTATGTATTCGTATTACGTACGATATATTTTAATAATATTAATTTAATTAAATATGTGTGTGTATAAATGTGGTTTTAATTCTGTGATAACAATAAAACTGTAACATTTGTGTAATACAAAATACAATTAAATGCTTTATGTAAATTTGTAAATAAAAATAAATTAATATATAAAAATAACTGAAATTAATCCCATATATTTTTGACGTCGTTTAGGTAACATCTGAGGATATAAATAATATATCGGAAGAAGGTTTTCATGTATTAATGAAAGATGTTAACAAAGATTTTAGTAAAATGATTGAAATGGTATGTGCCACAATTTTACTATTAATATATTGTTAATTATATTATATTTATTTTTAAATTTGACAATCACCTATTTTTTTTATTGGTGTGTCGCGTTTAGTTAAAAGTATTTTGTCCCGCCAACTATTTACGACGATCGTATACTATATTTAATTATTAACTTTTATTTGTAACATACATTAGCGCTTCACAAAGGTGTAACAAAAAAAAGTCTATTTGTAATGAAAATGTTTAATTAACACTTTTTTTTTTTAATTTTATTTATAACTAACTCATAAATTTGTAATTATAAAATGTTAACACTATCTATAGAGCACACTCATATAGTAAGTGGCGCATGTTGATGGGATGCTATACAATATATATACATAATTACTTATTTATTTACTGCAGGTAACGTCTTCCAATCCCGATGTGTAAAGATCTTAATATCATAGATCGCTGAATCCAGCCGTCTAGCCTTCGGTCTTCCTACTCTTCTTCTTCCTTCTGGATTACCATTAAACATTTTTTTTCTTACACGTTCCTCCTCCATGTGTAATATGTGCCCACACCATCTTAGCCTATTGATTTTGATTATTTTAACAATATTTGGTTCATCGTACGACTTGTCTATTTCGAAATTGTGTCTTTGTCTCCAAACATTATGTACTTTGACGGGACTAAATTTACAAGGAAATATCTTTCGTTTAAAAATCCGAAGTAATTATTCCTGGTTCTGAGTTATGCACCACATGTCTCTGATCCATACGTAAATATTGGAAGTATTCATGTCTTACACAACTTCCACTTTAGATCTCGTTGTAATGTTTTCCATTGGAATTGTTTTCTCTAACCTGTTATAACATCTGTTTCCAATTGCTACTCTGCAACATATTACCTCTTCAATATCATTTTATATACGAAACTATTAACAATTTTAAATTTATATTCTCCAATATTAACAGTATATGACCTCGAATTCCTGATGCATTCGTTGCCACCATATATTTTGTTTTGTCTGCATTCACTTTGAAACCAATAACAGATCTTATTATTTAATTTGAATCGAAAGCGTCCAGTCACCATATTTCGACCCAGTTAAGTCTATATCATCAGCATACGCTGATATAGTTTTGTAAAAATCGTTCCTTGTTTATCAATATTTACAGCCTTCTCCAGCCTAATATTAAATAGTAGTGTCGATAATGGTTCGCTACTTTCAATCCAAAGCAAATGGCAGAAATGTTAAATGTTGCACAACAAACAATTTCTGACCGCTTAAAAACTATGGGAAAGATCCAAAAGTGTGGAAAATCGGTGCCACATTAATTGAATGAAAGACAGATGGAAAACCGAAAAAACACTTGTGAAATTTTGCTTGCCAGACACGAAAGAAAATCAGTTTTGCATCGAATTGTTACTTCAGATGAAAAATTGATTTATTTTAAGAATCCTAATCGGAAAAAATCAGGGGTTAATCCAGGACAATCATCAACATCGACTGCAAAACCAAATCGTTTCGGCAAGAAGACAATGCTGTGTGTCTGGTGGGACCAGAAAGGTGTGGTGTACCACGAGCTCCAAAAACCTGGTGAAACTGTTAATGCAGCTCGCTATAAACAACAAATGATCAATTTGAACCATGCATTGATCGAAAAATGACCAGAATGGGCCAGAAGACGCGGCAAGATAATTTTGCTCCATGACAATGCACCTGCACACAAAGCAAAACCGGTTCAGGATACAATAAAAGCACTTGGCTGGGAGCTGCTACCCCACCCGCCGTATTCACCAGACTTGGCTCCTTCCGACTACCATTTGTTTTCAGCGATGGGGACACGCATTGGCTGAGCAGCACTTCAATTCCTACGAAGAAATCGAAAATTGGATGGTGTCTGATTGGTTTGCTTCAAAAGACGAATAATTCTATTGGCGTGGTATCCACAAATTGCCTGAAAGGTGGTCAAAATGTGCAGAAAGCAATTGCCAATATTTTGAATAACATGTTTTTTACTTTCCCATTTAAAATTAGTATTTTATTTTCACAAAACGCTCATTTGATTCCGGTACACCTGATAGTTGTTAAAATCCAATTTGTCACCCTCGTTATACAATGAATAAATACTATCATGCTTTCCATTCGTCTGACAGCTGTTTATTATTCCAAATCTTAACAATTAGCTTCACCATGTTTAAAGAGTTCACCTGGTAAATTATCCTATATGCAGATGATTTATTATTCTTGAGCTTTAGAATAACATGCTTTAGTTTGTGTATTGATGGTTCAACTATAAATGTCTGAGTAGTATGAAATTGCAGTTCTTCTCCACGCAATATTTACTGGCATGTTTACTTTTAATACATTTTTAAAGTCTAGTCTGAGGTTGCCTTGAAGATATAAATATTTTGGAAAATATAGTATCAGACCACTATTTGGGTCCCTTTTCGTTCGTCTACCGAATGGAACCTATCCTATTTCAAAATTATACACTATTTGATTTCATTATCCAACAAATGATAATTTAGTTGAATAATTTTTAGTATGAAAAATTTTTTCATGCGTCAATACTGCGAATCAAAATCGCAATCTCTGGATTGAATGACATGTGCTTTTACCACTGCGCCACTGAACCACATGCTCATTGGAGATAATCAACTTTTGTTTCAAGTAAACAAGATAATTTTGAATACCCAATTTTCACGCAGCACAAGTACCAGAGCTTTTAAGTCAAATTTTGCCAATTCGCATTTTGATGATTACACCGTAGAGAGAGAATGTACGTAACTCAAACGATGAGAATGAAATCTATTGGTCTGACATCCGACACAGTTACTTGATTTGTGATCATATATTTATAATTAATAAAAGAGTAAACGGTACAATAACTTACGTTTAATTTTTATAATTAATACTATAGGACCTATTTCGAAGTTTTTCGTGTTAGCCATTTTGGTTAATCCAGAGCCACCTGTTACTTGTCATTACTGTTACATTTACACAAAAGTAAACCCAAAATAAATAATTTTATCATATTCGGACATCATTTGTAAGAGTTATAATTTAAAGTCTTTGTATATAATCGACCGATGACAGTTGAAATAGGAACATTCGATGAATAAACCTGCAAATATTACTGCGACGAAATAAAAACCATATAACTCACAGTTGTTCGGTTCTGTGACACCAAAGTCTTATTTGGAAAATTTGTTAGAAATATAATTTCTAGATTAAAGAGTAGCAAAATGTGACTTTGATTACGCTCCGTTTTTTATTGAATCGTATCGCATCGTTCATTTGTTAGTACTTCAAAAATGGGTAACTATTTTTTCGCCTGTAAAAGTGATCATCGATCTTCACAATACAATGTCTCTATGAATGTATCTATTATCTATCTACCACACGTATATTTTATTTTCAAATTACCATAGTTATTATCATATTTATAGTTAATTTAATTTAGAAAATCACATGCTTTTATTTATAATAAACTGGGAAAAATAACATTAATAAGTTTATTAATGAAATAAATAGAATATTAAATATATATATTTTGCAAGCATAGGATATTTATGGAAACATTCACATACCTACCTATACGTGTAAAAACTGGAAAGGGAAATAAATATAAACTATTTAAGTCCAATATTTATAAAATATAAAAGAAATTGTTCGTTTATACATAAAATATATTCTTATTTTCGTGTTAATTTTATTTTCTTATAAAAGCAATTTATTTTTTTTCACAAGACAAGCGCCCGGTAATTACAATTTTCTTTATCGGATAAATAAATGATTTTTTCCTTATTTTCTTCTGTTTTATGTATATTTCAGTATTAATACTTATTTGTTCTTGTTTATACAAATATTTATTTATATACAGATATGCATACGTAGACGACGTACTTATATATACATGTTATTTGATGCTTACCTTGAAATTCGCCAACTGCGAAATCCTGCTATTGTCATTGTCTGTCAAATTAGTCGCCATAACCTATATACATAAAGCGAGCGTTATCGTGTTGAAAAGATCACTTTGTCATGTCTTTAGTGCATATTATGACGCATTGGTAGTGGATCCACTTTTCGTCCCCGCTGCCTTTGGAGCAGTTCACATGTAAAAAAAAGGTGTTCGACGTCTCTTGAGTTAATGTGGAACTCAATTTCCTTGTTTTTGCACCATAACCATGACTATGAAGCATTTTCAAATCACTTATTGATTCACTCTGAAAGTTTTAGCGAGTTCCTTTTGAGTAAATTTTACTGGCCTCCCTTCGCTTCGTTCTTTGTCACTGGTGTCAAAATCTCAATTTTTTAACCGTCGGAACCAGTACTCAACTTTTTTTATTGATGGTCATCCGCACCAACTTTTGTTCTAACCAAATTACCACTCTCCATCCCTCTAAGACGGCGGAGGGAATTAAAGTTTTTAGTGGCGCATCACAAAAATTAAGGGAGAGGGTGAGGAAATCGATAGACGGTGTCACTCTTATCAACTTTTGTTCTATTGCTAAAATGATCACTCATCCCCGAGGGTGGTTAAAATTTGTATGGGAAAATATAAAAGTATTGATATCAAAGACTTTTCTCGGTCACTCGTTACGCTCAGACAATGGATTAAATTAACAGAAATATACGTCAAACCTCTTTCTATATCAAACGCTATCCTCTGTGACTTGCTACACTCGAGCGATGGAGTAATTCCCCCGAGTATGGTAATCAACAGAAATATATGTCGCACAACCTCCACCATCCTAGAGGGGTTAGCGGTAATTTCGATTTTCGCATTGAATGGTGACATGGTGATGAAAATTTGATTCACTGACTCCGATACATCCAAAAGCATGGATTAGGTCAGTTTTAGCAGGTCCATCAACGCCAAAACGAAGCGTATGGTTGTTGCTGGGACCACAGCAATGTATGTTGTATACTATGAACTATTGTAACAGAATGAAACCATTATCTAATCGTTACAAACAAATAAACAATTTGAAACAAGTATTAATGGGAAAAAAGTTCAAAATATGTCTAGTGGTATAACAAGATAATTCTGCAATACCACATATTGCAAAATCGAGTAAGGATACGTTACGTTACAAACATTTGGTTAGGAAGTCACACCCGTTGTATTGACCTTACCTCAGACGCTCTATCAGAATAGCATTTGTTGCGGTCGATACAGTCAGGGCTTTCTGAAAAGCGTTTCAGTACATATACGACTATATCCAAAAATGATTTGCAGACTGGATCTGCTTCAAAGGAAACAAATTTCTTCCGTAGAGAATTTTGTTTATTGTTCGAAAGGTGGGCAAAGGTTGTAAAAGGTATTGTAAAATTTGAATTTTGCGACATTTGTACGACAAAGTGTTGTGTCAACGAAAAGTCAACATGACAGCTGACCGTTCAAGGTTATTAAAAAAACAGCGCTACACGAAAGAATAACACGTTTTCGTTGTTGAGAAACATTTTTAAAATATTGAATCAATTAGTGATTGTTCGTAATTTTCTCACAAAATTAGGACGGAATAATGATTTAAATTCAATCAATTATGAAGAGATTAATTTAAAAATTCAAGGAGACTTAATCAATTAGTGATCTTAAACACTCTAGTCGTCTTTCAATAAGTCGTTCAACACAAAACATCGAAGCGGTGCGTGAGAGTACGGGAACATCAATTCGATTAGGTGGTCAAGAATTGAACATTGCAAGAAGTTCTCTACAGCATATTCTCACGAAATATTTGCATAGGTACAAAGTCAATTGATTCTAGAACTGAGCATACTGACCACGTGCAGCGATGAAAGTTCGTTGAATGGATTGTAAACAAGAAATGGATTCTGATTTTTGAACAAAAGCAATTTCAGCTCGTTAATCGTCAAAACTGTCAAGTGATTGTATCCACTATATGTGTAATTTTTGTGGTGCAGATTTTGAGGTGTAGAAAAAATCGAAGAATTCTTCTTCGAAAATCGACTGGTCAGGAAATAAAAGTTAATGGTGGTCGCTACCGCGACACGATAATCCAGTTTTGTTTTGCCTGAATTGCAAGATATGGATGTAAATCACATTTGGTTTCAACAAGACGGTTCCACATGCCATATATAATACATACCCAAGAAACTACTACTTTATGAGTTATTTCCTGATCGTGTAATTTCCTGTTTTGGTGTTCAGAATTGGCCGTCCAGTTCATACGATTTAATATAGTTGTTCTTTTTTGTTTTTGGTTTTTTTAAGTCGTAAGGCTAATGCCAAGAAACCCACTGCCATCCATGCCTTGAAGAAGTAATGCCATACATAAACCTATGGGACACCATTTATTAAATAAATTGATTTTTTAACAAAATAGATGGATTTCAAGGTAAACACCTAATACATCCTTGTTTATAATATAAATTATATTAAATATATATTGTATTTGTTTTGTATGTGTATTATATTTTATATATTATTATATACTAACGTGATGCAATATTCACAGACTCCACAATATCATTTAATTATTCAATCAGAGGCGTCTCGAGGACATTGTTTAATTATTCGTTATTCGTGTTTCTTTTCATGATTGTACAATTTTGGCCTTAATGTATTTGCAAATAAATTAGATTAACAGATAACAGATATATTGATTATAGGATGCCTATTTTATTTTCTTCATTTCCTTATAATCCTTATTTTGTATATGTTTTGAAAACTTATATCGCCACTGAAATAATATTCAACAAAACGTACTATATTCAATATAAATTTGTCACGTTTTCATTGGTAATAAAATCGGATAGTATTTTCAAAAAAGGGAATTATCTCGTAATAATAAATTTAATAAACGAATTATGAAAATAAACAAAAGGAAAACCAGGGCGATATATGGGAATTTATTTGAACTTTTGATTTTCTAGAACCATTATCTGTATAGATAATAAACACCTTCTGTCTCATAATAAGACGGATGGATTAAAAAAACACAAAAATTTATATTAAATTTTCATAAAAACCATTCAAAATATTCAACTGAAATACGCATCGATTTGCACGCGTTTAACAAGTGAATTAAATGACTTTTTATGTAAGTGATTGGAATGCTGTTGAGAACGGTGGTCGTCGCCTTTTGAATGCGTTCAACGGTTTCAGTTCATAGCTATAAATGAAGTTTAGGGAATAGAAATTAGTCTCATGGAGCGTAATCTGTGGCGAATACGGTGAATGTTGAAGCAAAATAATTTGATTATTAGTTCAATTCGGTGCAATTTTTAATCATCATTTAATTGTTGTGAAACAAACTTTGAATTCACCTATCCTAGGTCAGTTAAGATTAGATGTATTATTAGTTTCGGTATTACAAACTCCATTTCGATGAATCTCGCTGAAGATGTCTTAGTTTAATGTTGGTTCTTTGTTTTTATATGCGATCGATGCACAAAAACAGCCGTAACTTTATGTGATGTTCTTTCGTTACTATGGTTTTGAAATTTTGACGTTCACAAAACAATATTCAAAAATAGCTACGTGTTCTATATGGTTTAAATAATCATTCCATTGTTGATTATGGAGCAGATATTGTATATCATCAGAGCAGAGATTGTATATCATACGCCAATAGGTGAGCCGTTTATTCGTGGAAATCGTTACTTATTTATCAATATTTACGTATCTTACAGCCTTCTCCAGCGTATAATATTAAAAATTAGTGTTGTTAATGGATCTATTTGTCGTAGTCCAGCAACCGTTTCAAAATGATTAGATAATTTATCTCGGATGCGTCCACTTGAATTTTTACATTAACGTCATAGCCACCAAATCTATCAGTTTTTTTGGTTTATATGGAATGAGTCTATGGTATTAGCAATTACCTTTTATAGGCAATGTTGAATAAAGTTATTCCTCTATAGTTGTTACAATGCAATTTGTCACCCTTCTTAAACTATGGATAGATAATACCATCCTTCTATTCGTCTGGCACCTTATTCCAAATCTTAACAATTAGCTCGTACAGTTCCTGGGAAGTTATCAGTGATTTAATATTCTTAAGCTTTACATTCTTTAATTCGTGTATTGATGGTACAGCTTTGCTGAGCAGTTTGAAATTACACTAGCGTGTTTACATTTAATAGATTTTTAAAGTACTATTTTCATCTTTCGAGGCACCTTTCCTCTTGCGGCATAACCTGTCTCGATGTTTTTGCAGAAAAACGGTAGTTAATTATAGGCATTGCGAATCCGATTAACCCACCGGTACTATTTTCTGTTATCATTGTTTCTGTTGAATTTTACTATTTCAGCGTAAACCCTACACTCGAAATTCCTCATATAATGCTATAATGATAGTCTTCAGTGGCGGTTCTTGTAGTTCGCGTTATTATTTTTAGCCTGGATACATTTTTTGCATTCCAAGCATTTTCACATTCATAATCAAACCACATTATTAATTATCAGCCCCTTCCAAGCATCACTGTTACGGCAGCTTCAACGCTTGATTTTAATTTTTCTCACATGCTATTTATACTATTTTCGTGCGCTGGTAATCGTCAAAATTCGTAATAAGATAATCCGTTGTGTCTTTGAATCCATGAACAATTTTTTTACTGCCAACTGTTCAAGTCATCATACGTATGATAACTTTAAACATCCATTATATTTGAACATTGACGTCCATCAATGAATATATGATCAATTTGATAATTTGTTCTACCTTCTGATGATCTCCACGTCATTTTATGAATATCTTTATGTGGGCGAAGTATGGTATATACCCCCAAATAACCAATCAATCGTCTATGGTGACTGTATATGGTGTGGACATCGTGTATATATGTTTTATGGTGTGGAAATTAATTTTTATTATTCCTAAATCATTTTTTATTGAAGTAAATAAATTTCGTTTCCAATATAATAATAATTAAATTTATTTAATTATATAGGTAAATAAAAATGCACACATTTTAATATACATGCAAATTATGCTAATTTCATATCAAATTGTGTGCGTACGAAGTTTGATGTCCACACCATTTTAATACAGTCACCATAGCAGTACCCTAACCCGGACGGCAAAATGCATAGCAATAAACTAACTATCTATTTGTCTATGATAATATAGTAATGATATGATAATAATAATTTAATAAAATAAGTAAATACCACGGAATTTCTTGTATAATATTTTATATTCTTAAAATTAATGTGTAAATATACCCAATGTTTTAACAAATTTAATAAATTTTATATCTTTTATTTTATTATCGTTAAATTATTATATATTTACACCCTTTATCCCAAAAATAAAGAGAATTGTTTTATAATAATATAGACCCGTATTTTTTACCATATGTTTTTCGATACGGTATAAACGATTAATAGAACCAATACATATAAGCTTTGATGAGCGTGATGAGCAATTTACTGAAGAAAACATTGAAAAAGTACGTAATTTCGTGAAAATTTCTAAGAAATCTTCAGCGAGATTCATCGAAATGGGGCTTGGAATACCAAAAACAATAATTCATCGAATTTTAACTAATCTCTAGGATAGGTGTATTCAAAGTTTGTTTCATAATAATTAAATGATGACCAAAAATTGAAGTAAAACATTATTCGAATAAATGTCAAAATTTATTAATAATTTGTCTTATTCTTTTATCCATTCTAATTATTTTTGGGACAGAAGGTGTTTATTATATTCTTATCAATATAATTAAACATTACCACAAATGTAAATATACTGAAGAAAAATACTGCGCTCTGAAAACAACTGCGTAACTTTTAAAAACGTCAAACAAAAGTACTGCAGTACAATACCGAACTCTGAAAACTAAGCAAAAGTTTTTCTTTCAATTGGATTATAAAAACCATATCTTGCTCACACAATTAAACCGCCAGCGTCATTGTTTTTGTAGAGAATTTTATAGGCATATAGAGAATTATGATAAAAATTATACCGCTTCGTCAGGAACGAACATCATTTGGGTTCATAACAAGTAAATAATGTTTTAAATTAACTTTTTTTAAAAAATTGAAATTAACAGAAGAGCTATAGTTCAAATTTCCATTTTTTATATTAGGTTACACGTTGCCGCCAGTAATACCTACTGAAATTTTCAATTTCTTGACTTTCCTGGATCGTAGTTGCCTGTTAATTCGTTATTCACTAACAACAATAGTTTGCCACAGCCTTTGCACCTATAATACAAGTGTCAAAATGTCCCGGGTTTGAGTAATAAAACAAAGTTTTTTTGCGAAAATTATATTTTATTCAACTTTCGCCTCCTTTGGCTTCAATACAATTATTCCAACGCTTTTCTAACATGCCGTCTTTATACATAGAACGATTTATCATTGGCTTCAAAATACGCTTCAGTTTCGGCTATGACTTCCTCGTTTCAGCCAAAACCACGTAGCATCTTTTTGAGTTCAGAAAAGAGGTGAGGTAATCGTTATGTTCCATATGTGGGCTATATGGTGGGTGCGGAGGCAATTCAAAGCCCAATTCATACATTTTTACCATCGTTTTCAGTGACTTGTGACACGGTGCATTGTGTAATAGTGAAACAAGATTTTTTCTTCACCAAATGTGGCTTCTACCTGGTGATTTCTTTCTTCAAATGCTCCAATAACCCAATATAATAGTCGCTGCGTTGATTGTTTTTCCATGTTAAAGGTAGTTAATAAAAATTATAAATTTGCCGGCCGATTGTTGCGTTTTTGGTCGCTTCGGATGGGTTTCATCGGCTGCAGATAACTGTCGACTGGATTCTGGAGTGAAATAGTGCAGATCAATGTCCATGAGCGATATTTTTCCAATAAAAAGCAATGATAAATCAACACAAGAAGCTGCATTGAATCCATTTTTCTGGATATATCAAATTAATCCACTGTATCTATTAAACAACTAATGATCGGATTGTTATGAAATGTTGACATATATATTTTGAAGGTAGGCGCACTATACTATATTAATTAAAAATTGCACCGCATGATCATACCGAGGCGCCATTTGGTGGTCAGGACCAGGAATTTTTGACCCATGGGTTATATTAAATATTTCTCTGTTAACTTTTATAATAACTTTGAAAGGTAATACAATTCCAAGATACTTTTTGTTCAATGTATTGTTGTACAAAAGTATATGACACACTGGACGGTTGACGGTTACATTAATGATTAAAGAGATTCGACACTAAGAGTTTAATATTTTGTACAAAAAAATTTACCAAAATTAGATGACCTGTTTATAATTTAATTAAATTATACGCATATTTATATTTCCTCGAATAGAATATGGAATGTTTATTGCATTCACAGTGTGTATATTTATAATATATTAATATATATATACTTTGACTTTATAAATAATGTATATATGTATTATACCATAAACGAAATATATGTAGACGAATATTTTCTATAACATACATTCTTGCATAGACAACAAAATGAATGAATAATTCTCCCATAGAGTATGCAAAAAAATTTTGAAAGATAAAGTAGTAATTGTTTTGAAAAGAATTTACATTCTCATTAATCTTTTTCACTGTTACGGATATAATATACCCAATTCGAAATCGAAAATCAACCGGCTTGATATTCTGCTTGGTTTTGGAACATTAAATTTGCCAGAAAATAGTGGCGAAACAAGTCTTATAGCCATAGTACGATAAATAGGTGACTAACTGTGAAGTTGCTTGATGAAATTTTCTTTTCGATTAAGCTTTGTTATTTATTATAACGGTATTCATCGACACTAATGTTACACCAAGTGAAATATGTGACATTTATACACCGCAAACATTTATTAATGCCAAGTGTAACTTTCGCATGGAAATACGAGGTATGACTGTAAAATAATTGATGCATCTACAGCGAAGAACTACGCGCCAAAGTTGTACGATCGACAGCTAGTATTGTGAAGCTTTCTCTTTCGATTGTCGCACCTATGGTGTCTGTACACATATTAGTGTGACCCGTAGTGGCCGTCTTCGTTTGTATAAAATTCGTATTTTTGTTTTGCCGAAAAATGTATTTAAACGTATTAAATGATAGTTTATTGCGTGCGTTGATTTTTGAGTGGTTTAAACTTTTGCAAGATGACGTCCGAGAAAACGTTGGATATTACGCACGACCGAGCCGTCCTTACATGTCAAAAAAATTATGAAAATATTGGAAAAATCGGTAATCTGATCTGATCCTGATCTTCGATTAATTTAATTTATTCGTGCGATTGCTGAAATTGTATATAGGAATTTATAAAGAATACATAAGACAAATTTAAAAAAAAAACAATTTCAAACATGCAAAAAGTGTGATTCGCCGCGATTCGTACAAGGAAGAAGGTCATAAAAATATTTGAACTGATATTTTGACTGCCACTTATTAGACACAGTAATAAAATATAATGAATCTTGTTTTTTCACTTATGATTCAAGATTTCAGACCATTGTTGAAACTGTGAATGATAAACTGGGATGCGTTTTGATATTGTTTATAGTAGAAGACTTTCAACACTGATTCGAACGATGTAAAATTCACATGGGCAGCATTGTAGAGATGGTGTATATTGAAGGGGATAATAACAAAATATATTTAAATTTAAAATAGAATGTTTCACAGCATTAGTCTCGCCACACTATACGTATATTTAACTATTCAATTAACTATGCAATTATCGAAACATATTTATCAATACGTGTTTACATATGTGATTATAAAATCGCATGTGAAATGAAATCGTATTTCATTTCGTATCAAAAAGAAATATTCGTCCGTGTTAATTTCGCTTATGATCTTCTTTCATTTAGTACTAAGCCTATTGATTAAAATAAACATTTATATTTATGGTAATTGAACTTATAACTGCTCATATAACAAACATTATAAAAATATTTAGATAAAAATAATAAAATTAATAAGCCTTTCTATAAAATATTATTAAAACATTTATGTTTACATCCTAAAAATAATATATGTATTATTTATGTTAACGTAGTAAAATACAACTATATATATTAGCAATGTATTATTTATATTTTTATTTATATAGATATTATCGTATATGTATTATATTTAGTACAAGTGCCTTGAATTGAAAATTAACACTAAATACGTATTAAGTTAAGTCATAACAAAAAACACATATTGTGTTTACTTAAAAAAAAAATTGCGTATATATAATTTTTTATTTTATTGTGCGTGTGCGTTTTTAAATTTATAATAATCTTAACCCTTTCGCTGTTGCTGGTACTATATAATTCACATTTGTCTGCGACATCTTGATAGGTAGGTATAAAAAATCGGGAATTTCTTATATTTTTTCGTTTTATTTACAAATATGTCCATGTGTGTGAAAAATAAATCGAAATCTATTCATTTTCTATAAATACAGTCTCTACGTATCCCATATAGTTATATATAAAACACAATGTTACAATTAATTTTAATAGTGGATGTCGTCTCTCAGACCATCAGTGAATTATTAAAACAATACTCATTAAATTCAGCCACAGAGTAATAAAGGTATTATTCACAAAGTATTTGTTTCAACTATGGACTATGGATGTGGTAATTGTTCTACAGAATTCGTTGCATTCACTCAGAATATTCCGGAATTAAAACAGTTGACGTTTGTTGCTTGATAATGCACCGTATTTTACTATTGTGTGTTCCACTGAAAACCAAAGTGTGGTTTCAGCCTTTTCCAACATGTTGCCCGAACCGGGTCTATCCGCACCTAACGTCTTCTAATCCTGAATTTTAAGAAACTTTAAATCACCGTTTACTTCAGCCTTAGGTCTTACGTTTCTCCCACTTCCTTCAAGAACAAAAGTTTTTTTTTTGTACACAACGTAACCAAGCCATTTTAATCTATTGATTTTAATTGCTTTAACAGTACAACTTATCTATTTCTCTAACGCGATCAAATATTCCACGGAGAACCCTTCCTTCAAAAATTGGAAAAGAAATTGTTCGTTTTAGTCTAATCCATACGTTGTAATGTTTTTAATTGGATTTGTTTTTTTTTTTAGCTACTTTCAAAATGCTATCCTTCGGCAAATTTTCTCTTCATTATCGTTTTTCACAATTACTAACGACCCCCCGCGACGAAACTATGAACAATTTGAAAATTATAGTCACCAATAGTAACATGAATTCCTGATGCATTCGTTGCCACCAAATCTATTGTTTTATATCTGTATTCAATTTGAGACCGTGAATAGAATCAATTTCGAAAGGAAGGAAAATCAACCATCATTGATTGGTATGCTAAGTTTAAACGTGGTGAAATGAGCACCGAAGACGGCGAACGCAGTGGACGCCCAGAAGAGGCTGTCACCGACGAAAACATCAAAAAAGTTCACAAAATAATTTTGAATGACCGTTAAGTGAAGTTGATCGAGATAGCAGACATTGTGAAGATATCATCTGAACGTGTATATCATATCATTCACGAATATTTGTACATGAGAAAGCTGTGTGCAAAATGGGTGCCGCACAAGCTCACAATTGATCAAAAGCAACAACGTGTTAATGATTCTGAGCAGTGTTTGAAGCTGTTCAAGCGCAATAAACCTGAATTTTTGCGTCGATATGTGACAATGGATGAAACATGACTCCATCATTTCACTCCGGAGTCCAATCGACAGTCAGCTGAGTGGAACTGATGCCTATTTTGTAGCAAAAGATAAATCGTACTACAAAAATGGTATCGAAAAGTTGGAAGATCGCTATAATCGCTGTATCGCCCTCGAAGGCAACTATGTTGAATAATAAAATCAAATTTTGCCAAAAAAATGTGTTTTACTATGGTATACCGGGGACTTTTCAATTGGCCTGTTACAATCACCATATTTCGATCCGTTATATATATATACCAGCAGCATACATCAATTGTTGAGCCGATTTTGTAGAAATCATTTCACTTTTATCAATATTTATTTACTACATTCTCCAGCGTATAATCGCAGTCCAGCAATATTCTCAAAATGTTCAGATAATTTATCATGCATACGCACACGTGACTTAGTATTATCCAGCGTCACAGCCACCAAATTTATTCGTTTTTTTGTAATACCAAATTCTTCCATAATTTTCCATAGCTTTGATCAATTAACGGTTTCATAAACTTACTTACTTAATTACTGCATGGCATTAAAACGTAGATGAGCTTTTAGTCTTCTCCAACATGCTTCTCTATAAATGAAATGAACCTATCTGCAGCTAAAACTTCTTTCAATCCTTGTAAACTGATTTTCCATTCGAAATCAGTTAAAATTCTTGGAAATTCATTATAATTTACAATTCTGTATGCAAAAATAGAAATCTGATAAAACTATGGCCCGTAAATTAAAAAAAAAGATAATTCATAAAAGTTAATTTCCCGAATATTTTATTTATTAAAATGTATAGCCGTTCCATAAAATATCTTGCTCACACAATCATTAGGAACGTTTTTTTACGGCACGTTCCTGATATTTGTGGATGTAAAAGAATGGCATTAATTGCATGATGACTTCGTCACTGAATGCAATTTTTGTTTCATAAGTTTAGGGAACTGAACACAGATTTTTAAAATAAAATTCCTTCCGCTTATAAATCGTCTTTGATGTGTTAACCATTCCATGATGATTTGCCAAAATAATATTGAAATAAAGAAAAGTATAAAGACAAAAGAGATGAGATGAAATTATAAATGGCTTACAATTAGTTATCAGATTACTATTACGCATTGCAAACTGAGTATCACTCTTAAAAAAACACTCTATATTTTCTTTTATAATTATCAAATTAATTTTCTTTTATATGGACAGAAAATGAGCGTACAATTTTCCTAATTTAATTATTATAGTATATTTTTATAATTAATTTATAATAAAATGATACGACTGTTTGTTTAATAAATACATATTCTAATATATATAAACGTATATTAACGTATATATCTATAGGAGAACTATATTATTATAATATACGAGAATATATTTACGTACATTACATGACACATGGGTCAAAAAGTTCCGAGCCTAACCACCAGAAACGAAATATATGCGTATGATATTTCTTTAGTGCCAACCTTCAAAAGATATGTGTCAAAATTGCATAACAATCGGACCATGAATTTCGAAGTTACGGGTGGAATTATTTACACTTTGCTTGTTATTTTCAGAAAAATAGATTCTATGCAGTTTCGTGTGCGTTAATTTATCATTGCTTTTTAATCGTTCAAGCACAGCAATGGCTTTAAGAGTGTTATTCGCGGACTCTGATCCATCAACAACTACCATTAAACGTTAATTTGCTGATTTTAAACGTGATAGTACAAACACCGATGACGCTGAACGTTCTGGACGCCCACTAATGAGGCGGTTAAAACTGAAAACGTAGAAAATCATTATGGGTAATCACAAAGTGAAGTTACGACAGATAGCTGACACCCTGAAGTTATCAAAAGGCAGTGTTTTCATTGTTATACACAAAAATTTGAGTATGGAAAAGTTATTTTCCAAATGGATGCCGCCTATGTTCATATAATAACAAACAAAGTGTCAATTTATCCACCAGTAACTTCTAAACCATTCGTCAAATTGAAATCAAATTTTAACATACATCTTTTGAAGCACCATTGTATTATTATACATATATTTCGTTAGAGGCGCCATCTGGTGGTTAGGTCCAGGACATTTTGATCTATGTATTTTATATATTTGTTTTTTGTGCTCAGCTCTTATATCACCACAAGATTTTTAGTTATTTGATACTGCATATATTACACATATATTACTACAAAATAGATTATATACATTGTTAATTATCATAGCCATAATACACTCACCCTATGTCCGAAAAATAGCTCGAATAACTTTCTACAAATATGGATCTGGTATCGTCATTGTGTCATGTGTATTATGAACCGATCTAAATAAACTGACAATGTTTCATGGCATATCTTCAGTGTAGGAAAAAAATACATCGCATTAAGTGACAATAGTTTTTGTGTGTCGTCGATCGAAAAATGTATGAAGAATAAAAAAACCAACAATAAATTTTTTTTAAATTGGTAAAAATGATACTAAAAAAATAGGCCTTGCTAGCTACGCTTAGAAACCGCATATGGTGATAATTGTTTATCCAAATCTAAAACACAAGTTGAGTTGACTGTCATTGACAATTCAAAGATAACAGAGAAGATGACTTTACCGAAGAAAGCATCCAAAAAGTGTTTGATTTTTGTGTGGAAGTTAGTAATAAATCTGCAGTGAGTGAATTCAAAGTTTGAGCCACATCAATTGCGACTGATGATCGCAAGAATTGCATCGAATTGATCATTTGAAATACTTCATTGGTTATTAATATTTTCTAAAAGAAAACTAGTGATGAAAAATTTATTGTGATTTCAATATGAACCAGAAACTAAGCGAGTTAAAGTGGTGAATGGCAGTCTCCGAGATGAAGGAATTCAAAAAAAAAACCTTTTATTGAGGTAAAAATCAATTTTACAATTTCAGTGTTGAAATTATCCGCAAAAAAGTTATTTTAAATTGTACAACGATTAAATCATTAAACAACGAAAAGGTACTTTCTCATCGTACGATTGTATACTAATAAATTTTCACATTGAAAAGAAAACGGTTTGCATCAAATAAAGAAATATTGAATAGTCAACGACCACCACGTCATATATTACTCAACTATTATATTCAAATCAGCAAAATAAGATGTATTTCAGTTGTGGGAAAATATATTTCGAATAAATTATATTAGTATTTTTTTTCTCATAATTCATTCCGGGTATTTTTCGAACAGAGGATGTATAAAAACATAATAATAATGACAATCTGTATTTTTTATACGACTATATGATTAATTTTCATAATTTATTATATGCCATTTTAATATGTCCTAAATATTTTAACTACACCCTTAATATTATGCTGTGCGTATTATATGTTACGATAAATAGATAATGTAAAAATTGTAAACGTTTTGTAAAATATAAGTTTTTAACTTCAAATTCAGCATTTTCCAAATCAAATTCAATATTTTCCAAATCAAATTCAGTTGAAAAAATAGATAGATAAAAATGGTATGATAATTAATTAATGAATTGAGTTAATGAACTTTAATTTAATGCAAACGTTGTTCAGAAATAGCTGATGGCAATTTCATTGTCTTATCCAGAAAATAATTGCTACCATCACCAGGAGTGATTGTTCGCACAGATTCTTCAATTATATTAACTAAATTCTGATTATTTAGAGAATCAGCCAACAATTCTCGAGCTTCGGTTTTGGAAAAAAACCTTTTCAATTGGATTCAGCATTGGAGAATATGGCGATTGAAAGACTAATGTATGATTCGTTACGTTCATAATATCCTACATTTTTTGTGTCTTGTGAATAGCTGCGTTGTCCAAAACTAACCATGCATTAGTTATATTTTCTTTTTGCAGTTTATTAAACTGGTCTTCGAGAAATCCACAAAAAATATTGCTGTTCACAGATGAGGTCAATTATTTTTATATAATATTCCGTGAATATAGCAGCTATTAAAGACACGCGTTACATCCTCGTGCTATTGGCTGTCTGACGCATGCACATGTGTTTGCTTTTGATCGTGATTTCGTTGGACGCATATGGTAATTAAAACCAAATTCTTCTATATGAATATATAATTATTGCCTGAGGAGTATGATCCGTGAATTTAATTGCTTATAATTTTCGTTTCATAATGGTTTCAGGAGAATTTAATTGCTTGATATTGATGGTCGTACATTTAAGTGAAATTCGTAAATTTATCAATGCATTATTAATTGAAGTTAAACTTAATTTTTTATATACACGGATTTTCCTCCACTCATTTTTCAACGCACTATTCATTTATTTAAAATTATTTGAATAATTCCCATTTTATTGTAACCATTTCCAATTTTAAACATATTGCATTTGGTTTCTCACGCCACATATTAGCATTTCCATCTGACATAACCTGAATCAGAATATTTCAATTAGAATAACTTTTTAATGATTTGCGCCGGTTTTCTTAAAATTTTAGAAAAAAAGTGTGTTAGTGTTTTTGGAATGTACTTGCGTTACTAAAGGTATTTAAAGCACGAATAATTGTATTTGCAATTTTTGTTTCGATATTTTCGACTTCTTATGGTATCTGTAATTAAAATTGATTGATTTTTATCAGTAAATCAGCTATTGTATATTAAAAATATAGTAACACAATATTATAAGGAAAAATAGAAAATGCTATCACAGTTACAGGATAGATAATGTAACTGTGTACCGTGAAATATACAAATAAAATAACGTTTTGTGCAAATGTACGAGGGATGTCCTCTATTATATTATATATTTGACATTTTTGTATGATTCTAATGGTTTTTACATTGAAATTGATTGTGGGATATGAATCATTCCGTTACTACTGCAGAAAACATTTTAAATTTAATTCTAAAATTAATACATAATTTTACAATATATCTATTACCTTTAGGTCTTCCGGTTCTTCTTCTTTCTTCTGGATTACCAAAAGTTTTTTTTTGGTACACTTTCCTCTTATTCCATACGTGATACATGCCTATCTTAGTCTATTGATTTTTATTGTTTTGATAATATTTGTTGCACCGTACAACTTGTGTATTTCGAAATTGTATCTTCGTCTCATAACCATTATGTTCTTTGACGGCACCAAATATTCCACGGAGTATCCTTCTTTCAAAAATCAGAAATAATTGTACCTGGTTCTGTGTCATACAGTGTATACACGTTAATATTGGATGTATTAATATAATTTTCGACTCCCCCGGTATTAACTCCTAAATGTTTACGCCCTATAAAAAATATAGAATTAGCAGCCGAATAATACTAAAAAATTTGGGTTTTATTTCCAAAATATATTCGGGAGTTATTTCTTTTTTATTCGGAAGTAACACCTGCGATTTTTCTATGAATTTACAGATACCAAATAACTTTCTCAAAGATCAGAACGCACTTATTGTTATATAACCATAAAAAGCCAATAGTTTCATGATATTGTTTCTGAACGTAAATTATTTATAGGTATTTTCCTCGTTCTCTGGCATCTCGTGTAATTTCTATACTTAGTATAGCGTATTTAGTGGTAGTATACAATTTTATACATATTTAAAATAAATATATACAATTTATTTCAGTTTATAAATAATAATGTTAAATTGTTACACGTGCGGTGTCCGGTTTTGTTTGAAATTTTATATAATACTAAAGATGATATCATAGACATAAATAAAATAGAAGAATTTTAATTTATTATTGTAAAATAGAATTAATTATATACAAAATAGCAAAATAATCTATTTAAGTTTATAAATATTAACATATTAACTCGAAAAGTTACTTGAATGTCGAAAATGATTATGGGATATTGTAATATTATTAATTATTATTTTAATGGTTATGTAATATGATGCGTAGATGTTTTACGTGAATATTATACGGTGTAATGGAGAATAATTCAAGCTTAGAACGTTTGAGTTTCCCAAAATTTACAGTGTATACTACTACAGTGTTGGGATACAGCTCACCACAATCAATTCAAAAAAATGAACATAATATTATTCAACGCATTTATTTTTATAATTTTTTTTAAAATATTCTAATTTTTTATACTGTAAAAATATTACAAATTACAATAGAAGAAAATATTTACGTATTTATGTACATTAAAAATTAATTAGTATTCATGTATGCGTAAATTGAATTGTTTCCCACATTTCTACACAGTGTGTCAAAGAATTTTTAAAACTGAATCTGTAATTCAACGAAATTCTCACTCATGATATCACCCTATAATTAGAGATAATGATCCGAGTCAATATTTAAACAACTACAACTTCGAATATCCATTTTATTTGCACGTACATCAATTAATATACGATAAATTTTTAATTATTTGTTCTATCATCTGGAAACGCCCAAATCGAATCCAAAAATATTCAAAAGCTCAAACTCCATATATCTAGTTTTTTTATTAGAGAAGATAATAAATGTTTGTCTTACTAGAATTTATGGAATTTATGCACGTCTCACGCAGTGCAATACCCGTAACATCAACAACAGTACACATGAACGTTCCCCTTACCATAACATTCGCTTTGTTATCTGCATACTCAATCGAGTGCACATTTATTTTTTTAGGGCGGTTAAGTAAGGAGTCTACGGTGATGTTTCACAAAATTGGAGATATTAAAGTTCCCTTTGACGGTCTTAATATTGTGCGGCGGGACGTAATTCTATATTATAAAATATATCCATCACCTCATCAGTTTTTTCTTCAGTGGATGAGGGTCAAATTGAAAAAAATTATTCTTACACGTAGTGTATACAAATGCGCTCATCAATTGGTTTAAAAGCAACAATTGCTGAATTTCTTGCCTTACAACAAACTACAAAACCGGTTCCGAACTCTCTTCTTTCACAACAATCGTTGCCGCAGTAATAAAATGTGCATATTCTTTTACTTTAAGTAAATTAAGTTAAGTGTTCGTGGGTCACCAAGTTTATTGAACAGCAGTTATATCAAGTTTGGTTTTTATAGTGCGTCAGTAAGTGTGTACTTAAAGTGCTTTGCGGCAACAAAGTTTTATAATTTCGTATATTATGCAAATTTTAAATCATTGTTCTTTTTTCGTAGCTTGAGTTGTTGCCGGTTCTACTTTCTGATGCGAGGTCATATTGTAGAATTCATAACTGATTGTTTTTCCGAAGTTGACGCAGTTAACCATACATTCAACCTATTTAAACATTCTGTAAATCCAGAGGTTATTTACAGTTCTATATTTCACCTCTAGACTGAAAACAGTTAAAATGGCGCTGCTGACTTGCTGCATCTCTATGTACAATAATAATTAAATTATTAAATAAGTTTTAAGTGGATCCAGACAGTAGCGCTTTGTAATTCTCTTGCACAGCCGCCATATAGTCCATGGCTACTTATTTATTATTCGTAGCTAACCCGTTACAGGCTGTTCCTCTATCCGCAACCTGTGTTTTTATAATTTCGTTTTACTTTTCTTTAAATTAGGAATTTAAATATTTCCGCATACGATAAATTGAATATACATACGCAAATATGATGGAATGTATTACATCGTAGTATCGTAGTGCGAATTAACGAGCGGATATTGAATTGAATATAAGAAAATAAAAATTTAATTAATAAAATTATCTGATCACATTGAGACGGTTGATGGACACCGACAGGGCGACACATTATTAACACCATATACTTTTAAATATTAACTTGGAACGATTTTTACAAAATAGGCGTAAGCTGATGACATAGAGTTAATGGGTCGAAATATGGCAACTGTCACGGATGCTTTCGAATCATTAAACAAGACGGCATTGGTTTTAGGTCTCAAAGTGAATGCAGATGAAACTAAATATATGATGCCAACGAATGCATCACAAGAATTCAAGGTTGAAATTGTTCATATTGCAGTTTCGTATGCATGGAAGGAATCGTTGATAAATGTAGAAATTGATATTGAAGAGGAAATACGACGCAGGATGGCAATTAGGAACAGATGCTATTATGGGTTAAAAAAAACGGTTCCAATCGAAAACATTACAACGAGATCTAAAGTAGAAGTTGTATGAAATATTAGTACGCTCAATATTAACGTTTGTTTTGGAGGCATAGTGCGTGACACAGAAACAGGTACAATTATTTCGGATTTTTGAACGTGGCATATAATATATAAAATATATATAAGAATATAAAAGACTAAGGTACAATTTCGAAATAGACAAATTGTACGGTGAACCAAATATTGCCAAAACAATCATAGATTGCTTGGTCACATTTCACGTAAGGAGTTTGAAAGTGTGCCAAAAAATTCTGTTGAATGGTAATCCAGAAGGAAGATGAAGAGCCGGAAGACATATGACTATAGATGGCTAGATGCAGTGAACTGTAATATAAAGATTCTTAAAATTCTGGATCGAAAGATGTTAGCCGTATATAAATTCTGGTCGTGTAACATTAATCTTTTCAGTTTTTTTTAATTGTTGATATTTATCGAAATAATATAAGATCAACGTCTTGGTAAATTCTATTGATAATTTATACGTTCGTGTAATGCTAATGATTAACAATTGTTTACAAACACCTATATATTCTGCATAAATTGAAATATGAATACTATTCATAATAATTAGAAGATAATTTAATATTTTCTGTATGCACATATTTATGTTAGCGTTAAGTTTTTTTGGTGCGATAAGTTATCACTACCATAAAAAAACGTATGCGTATTCTGTATTCCTGCGTATATTTTGTTTTATTTTATATAATATATGCAACAACAACAACAACAACGTATCAAAACCAACAGTGTAAACAAATAAAACCAAAATGTATACCATCAAAGATTTGTTATTATGTGTGAATTTAATTTACATTCATTATAATACGCTCGTATATTATTATAATAATGTGTAAAATGTTAAAGTTTATCTATTTGATAAATACTTGACATTTATTTAGCTAAGATCAAAGAGACTATAAATATAACATGCATACTCGTTCAGGTTCATCACACACAATTCCACATATCTCATAACCAAATATCTGTAAGGCCCGCAAATAGAGGTACGAAGAAGCGGCATATAAATTAAAAGATGCGACACTTTTTAGTCATGTTCTGATGACTGCTAATGTTCCATTTCAAAAATTATAGGATCAACAACTTCAAGAAAAGTTGATGAGCTTTTATCCATTTTTTTTTTTTAATTTTACACCTTGAGTGTACCAATAAATATTTATTTATAATAAACACAAACATAAAATTGTTTCGGCTAGGCTGTGTGATATGCCAGTCGCGTCCACTGGTTGAGGATAGCAAAATCACCATAAAATATTATGCGATTAGTTAGATAGGAATTTAAAGAAATAAGCAGTCGTGGACAATACGTAATGGTAACAATATCTGAATAGATGCTATGGATCAATCATTATGAAGAAAATAGCGGCTTGGAATGTAAGAAAGATTAAAGATAGACTTACTTTCGGTAGAAAAGTGAAATGCATTTGGTTTATTCGGGAAATTATAAGTTTGATCAACATCATGTTTATTATACTGGGGTAATGAAGATCTACAACATTCAAATGGCGTTACTTTCCAATTAACAATATTCAAGTACATACTCCCACTTCTATTGAGTCACTGTACTCAGACATCTTAAAGACGAAACAGTTTACATGACAGCATCAGAAATTATAAATTTTAATGAATTTCAATGCCAAAGTAGGTTATGGTAGAATTAAAGCGGTTTTATATGGACTGGGTACTGTTAATGAGCTTGGAAATCGTTTTGGTACAGTTTTGTCAAGAAAAAAATCGTGCAACACGTTTTAGAAATTACACTTGGATTTGAATTGTCGACTTTCGAATGTGAGAAATCAAATCGACTATACCTTGATTGATAAAGCGCTTTAGGAATTATATAAAAAGTGCAAAAAGACAATACTCGGTGCTGATGTTTATTCGGATCATAATCTGTTGTCTGTCTCAATTTCACTAAGATAAAAAAAATGCTTTAAAAAGATTTATGGATTGGTTTTGATGTAAGAAAGCTACAATAAATCAAAAACCTTACAGCAGAGCGAAAAGAACAGTCAAAACAATGAATTGTAGCCGATGGCAGATTACCAAAGAAGATTCTATCAGCAGGAAAGTCAGCCGCACATTTTGCTACAACTAGAGTTAGTAGAGTGTCACTCACTTCAACCATTCCCACGCTTCATGCTTAATTTGCGTAATTTAAATTTTTTCCCATATAAATGTTAACACCCTACCTTATAGGAGGGTTGAGCGTTAATTTAAATGGGATAAAAGTTGGAAGGGGTCACTCCTCTTACGACTACAATACAGTTTTGTATAGCGTTGTGTTCCATCACGACAATGCCGGTCCTCACACGTTCATTATGACATGCCAGAAGCTCCGGGACCTTGGTTGGGAGGTTATTATGCATCCATCTTATAGTTCGCAACTGCCACCATGCGATTACCATCTTTTTTTGTCTATGGCTAAAGTTTTTGGTGGTAAAAACGGCCTCAAGAGAAGCTTGTGAAAACTGACTATATTAGTTTTTTGCCAATCGGGACAATGAAATTACTTTCTATTTGAGCCAAAACGAATGATTGTAGCCATATGAAAATAAAGCTACGAAATAAACTTAAAGATAATGGATTTCATTTGCCTCAACCTAATAAGCAGTTTTTTGTGCAGTGTGAAAACTGACTATATTAGTTTTTTGCCAATCGGGACAATGAAATTACTTTCTATTTGAGCCAAAACGAATGATTGTAGCCATATGAAAATAAAGCTACGAAATAAACTTAAAGATAATGGATTTCATTTGCCTCAACCTAATAAGCAGTTTTTTGTGCAGTGTGAAAACTGACTATATTAGTTTTTTGCCAATCGGGACAATGAAATTACTTTCTATTTGAGCCAAAACGAATGATTGTAGCCATATGAAAATAAAGCTACGAAATAAACTTAAAGATAATGGATTTCATTTGCCTCAACCTAATAAGCAGTTTTTTGTGCAGTGATTATCGTACGGAAAAAATATTAAATAATATCATTTTACTAAAATTCTCACAACCTATCTTATTTTAAAAGATAGAATCATAAAATAAAAATTGTCTGAACTTTCTAGTAGAAGTCATAATAAAAAAAATTAGAAGCCCTAGAATCGTAATCAGACCAAAGTATCCCATTTTTTATTGGTTTTGACATTAATTCAATATAGTTATGGTATTCTTTCAGGTCGCCAATGAAACTTGCCACTTACTTACTTACTCCATGGCGTTACAACCCCGGTGCGGTTTTAGCCGTCTCCAACACGCTTTTCCAACCTGACCTATCCGCAGTCAATGTTTTCCAATCCCGAATTTTAAGGATCTTTATATCACAGTTTACTGCATCTAGCCATTTCGCCTTAGGTCTTCCGGCTCCCCTTCTACCTTCTGGTTTACTATTTAACAGTTTTTTCGGCACACACTCCTCCTCCATGTGTACTACGTGTCCAAGCCATCTCAATCTATTAATTTTGATTGTTTTGACAATATTTAGTTGACCGAACTTGTCTTATTCAAAATTGTATCTTCTCCTCCAACCATTTTGTTCTTTGACGGGACCAAATATGCCACGGAGTACCTTTCGTTCGAAAATCCGAATTAATTGTAAATAGTATTAGTACATTGATTTCTTAAAATTTAACATCCAATGGGTATTACGGATTATTGACAAAAGATTTCTGGAATTTAGAAAATTGATCGTTTATGATGAAATTTCATTTGTATGTTCAAGTTGGCATTATAAGAACCGTTCCTATGAAAAACCTTACGGATTAGCTGTCGTTCGGCATTATATGGCGGACAGAATAACGCACAGTTGGTGTACACTCCTCTTTCTTTAATATGCTATTGACATGCAAAAAAATAATAGAGGTCTTTCTGTATGGTATGCAACATGTGGTGGAAATGTGTCTCTATTGTTTATATAACCTCTATGTTATAATATGGGAATACTGAATATCGTTTGTATAACTAAAATATTCATAATATGTGCTTCTATAGCTTCTGTATATGTATGAAAAATGAATATGTAAATAAATAAATAAAATTATGTGAATACGAATTTTCTTTATTTTTTCTTTTAAATATAGCTGCCGTACAAACATAAATTTTAAAATAATGAAATGTCAAGAAAAATTAAATTAAGAAAATATGTTGTTATATGTTATTTTCTTTGTTTATTCACAGGTTGTTGGGAATGGGCACAATACATTAATATTTGATATAGCAAATACAAAAACATCATCATCGTCTTTGTCATCATCGTCGTCATCGTCATCATTAAATGTTCCCTTTCATACATCATTATTTGTATGCGTAGCCGGTGAAAATTCTTTACGTGACACTTACAGCTATTACATTAAAAATACATTTAAGTAAGTATACATTATTTTTATATACAATCTATTTTACATATCCTAAATTATATGGTATATTGTACAGTGGTGGCTATAAATAATAGGTTAAAAATAAAATTTAGTAGTTTTTTGTAGGGAAAATTATAAAATATTGTTAGTTGTTGGTGACGATAATGCAATTTTTTTATGAAAACATATCACAAACGAGCCAAACTCCAAACATTGTTGACGAGTGAACAAAGGTGTGTGTGTTGCATTGCGTTGTACTGTTGGAACATAGAATATACTTTTTCGATTTGCCAATTCTGTTTGCTTTTCTTTAATTTCATTGTTCAGTTTGATAAGTTATTGAATGTGTGAACGCAATCCGAATTGATCGTTTCATTGCGTCGTTTAAAGTTCAAAATAGACAATTCCTTTGTAATCCGCAGCCAAACCGATAACATAACCTTCTTATGATGAATATCAGCTTTAGTTGTTGTTTTCGCTGGTTCAACTTGCATGCTTCACTATCTTTTCTGAATTATCGTATTGTACCGAAAATCGTACGTCTTGAAGGGCTTACTGCATCAACGGAAAGGAGCTATGTCTGGTAAATACGGCGTGTGCTTTCCAGTTCTGTCGTTATTATTGGTTTTTAACAGTATTTGCAGTATGAGATTTTTACATTGTCATGTTGAAAAATTAAATCGACTATTCACTCATTCTGGTCGTTTTTTCATTGCAGCTTGCTTCAAACGCGCCGGTAGTTGTCGTCGGTAGTCGCTTCACCAGAGAAGATGCAGAAGGTTTCCGTAATTCATAGTACACAACACCCTTTTGATCCCATCAAATACAGAGCATAACCGTATCAGCATGAATATTTTGCTTTAGCTGTGATGGACCAGCTTCACCAGGCTGCACCCAATTTTATTTTACGCTTAATATTCTCATAATAAATCCATTTTACATCTCCAACCACATTTTGATGCAGAAAATCCTTTTTTTTTGTTGTGTTTGAAACAGAAATTCACACGTAATATTTCGGTTTTTTTTGCTGTCTTTCGGTCAATTTATTGTGAGACCAATTTTACAAGTTTTCTTTCTTCTTTTAATTATCTAAATCATCTTCTGCATAGACTATCATCTAGAGCTTGATCACCACATAAGTTTCTTGTACCATTCGATGACTGTCAGCAGCGAATTTTTTGGAAGACTAAATAATAGTTCTGCCAATAAAAAACAAAGTTGTTTATAACTTTAACCAAATGTCACTGCTACGTTTTAAAGGTTATACAGAGACTTTTCAAATACATGTAATGTCGATTTACACGTAATACATACACAGTATGATAGTTACACTACCTATTATAAAACTGGTATTTTCAATTCAACCTATTTTTCATCGCCAGCCATGAATAATTTCAAAATGGTTAGTTTCGTTACGTTTTATTAGGAAAAACGCTGCTGGCAATGTGTTGTCTTAAGTGAATTTCTTTAAGTTCATGAGAAATCCATAAATCGATTTTTTTTTCGTAGCCAAGTTGTTAACAATTTTTTGCTACGAAAATAGTTATGTTTTTATTATTATTTCAACTCATCACTTTACGTTAACTTTACATATTACATATTACATATTTCTTTGTTAGCAAATGTCAATATGATTTAATTAGATCGTTGAAAAGGCGTAGTAAAGGCAATAGCTTCGAAGGTTGTAAATTATTGTCAAAAAAAAAATTATTGTAATAAGACTATTTTTTTTAAACCCAATCTTATTCTATATATATATTTTGTCCACCACTGTATGAATGTATGGTATGCCGTGAATGAATATCGATTTCTTATTGCGTATTAATTTTAATACCTATCTTAATATATTTTTAATATTAAATCTATATAGAGTTTAAATTTATGTTATAATTTAGAATATATTAATTTTTCTCTTTAAATTGGATTTATAATATTATATTTGTAATCGATCCAGATCCATACTCTTTAAATTGAATTATAATATGAAAAAATATCAAATACTAATCCAATATAATACACCAATAAAAGTGTATTTATAATAAAATAATATTTAATTTCATCTCATTCGATCCATCGCGATTAAATTTAAAATGAAATTTATAATATAATAAAATTTAATGCCTATAAATATTATTTATAGACATTTATTTGAATCTTTTACATACAGTCGGTTCATAGTATAAGAACAGTTCCTAATAATATTCTGGGAAATCTAGTTTTTTGGGACCTGATGCATCCGGTTATTTGTCAATCAAATTTAACGAAATTTTGTATTTAGAGTCATAATATAGGAATGTATAAGAACAGTTCCGAAGAACAGTTCCGGGAAATCGATACTCAGGCTAGTTAATTCGCCCAATTTCTAAGTAAGTTGCTAGTGTTTCTACCTTTAAATTCAGTATGATATTTCATAAGCTAGTTTTATAGCACAATAGCTAATAGTCATGTCAGGTTTAGTGTGTGTATATTTCTATGAGTCCCTTTAATCGATTATATTTACCAAAATCAATCAAGAAATTTACGTTGTATATTTTTTTAAACATTGCCATCATTTTATTTTCACACTAATAAGTTTTAATACTTTTATCCCCGTATTTCTTCATGATTTGTCAAACATTCAACTATAAATAAATCGCGCGCGTCTGTTTTGGATAACCTTGTATATTTTATTTAAATACGATACACTCATCGTTTGAACATTATTAAGTACTAAAAAGATTTTCTTTTATTCAATTATTCATTCATATATTATTTACGTAATGCATACTTAAAATTGTATTACACATAAATTATTGACGTTCCCATATACAGAGCTATCGTAAGTATGTTATATCCCAACTATATGTTAACAACGTTACAGGTTAAAGAAGACAAACTAAATAATTTATATTTGCCTTTTTTTTCATTACGTCTTTATTTGTGTGTTTATATGTATTTTAAAATAATATATCCATCCTCTGTCCCAAAAATAATGATAATGGCTTTATAATATATAGAACCCGTAACGTCATCTATTAGCTACTAATTAATTTAGATTGTGTGAACCGACCTTAACACAAACTGTCAAAGTTTCATGATATTTCCTGCAGCGTAAGGCTAAATACAATTTCATTAAGTGATAGCAGTTTTTGTGCTTCGGTCGATATATGATGTATTTCTTCATCTGGTGATCGCCATTCAGCACTATGACGTTTAGTTTTTGGTTAAAGTAATGAAAACATCATATATCGGCACCAGTTCCAATAGTTTTTAGAAAATTTTCTTCACTTCGATTATGTTTAATATAATTTCTTTACAATGTTCAAATTGGTACAATTTTTAATTATTATTTAATTGATGTGGAACAAACTTTAAATTCTTGAATTATTTATAAAACCATTCTCATTACTTTTGGGACAGCGAGGGTGTTTGTATATTCTTATATTTTATTAAAATAAAATCTTAATATTTTATTCACAGACACCATTATAACCTTTTCGCATTTAAGCACCGCTATGTATGTTGAAAAATTTACTCGATATCGAATAACTAATTAATTATTAATTCTTAAAATTATATTAACTAATTTATGGTAAATAGTGTCTCGATACTGTAACAGTATACAGTACTCAATCCTGTTCGTGCGCAACAGAAAAAAAAACTTATGTAAAATCACAGCAACCAGGTACTAATTGATTCACAAAGTTTTCTCATCAACAATCGCACAGAATTACAAAATTCATATCAGCGGTTCGGTGCACGTGCTATATTAGCAGCGCAAAAACAAGTATTTGATAATGCCATCAAGTTCAGAATTTAAAACGAGATACGAATTCCATCGATACTGTAATGTAATGAATCAAAACGAATTTGTAAGTTCTTGAATTCTTGAATTCTCTTGATTTGTCTGACATGCCGCTGCTCATTTTAACAAGGAAAATTAGCGTGCTTATATCATTATTCTCTAGCACATCAATCCACTACTACTTTTGTAAATATTGAAGATGAATCAAAGAAGTTCGCATATTGTCAACCCTGCAATTGTTTAATTGCTTTTTCTATATTGTATTTTACCCATCGATCGATATTTTATAGGATTATTCAATGATAGATAGATATAAATAAAGCCTATGCATTCATATTAAATTTTATTTTATCAGTATTAAATTTTATAATTTTATCGTTAAATTCTAAATAAACAAGTCAATTCATTATGTCATTTTAATAATAAATGATAATTTAGGTGAGGCTGAGGTTATATGGATTGTATAATTCAATTTTTGTGGTGTGTTTCACACTTAAAATTTAGTTTTCCTATTTAGACATTTCTTTATTGGCACATACTTTGAATAATATATGACTGTTAAGTGTTAAAAAAGTGACACAATATTCCTGAGATCATCGTCCCAAAAAATTCCAATTTAAACCCCCAAGGTATATTTTGTTTGCTTTTAAATGTTTCGTGTTTATTTGTGTCACTCGATAATTTTTGCCGTTTTCTTGAAAGTATATTATGTATTTGTTATATAGAAGTGCGGTCTCCAATCTGACTTTATTTTCAAAATCCTCGCACCAGGAAATCACCGCAGATACAATATTGGGAAATCAAAATGAGCAATTTCGTTATATTTAGATTTATTGCTTCCATGAAGGAAAAAACGCATCACAAGAGCAAAAAAAATTATTTTCTGTGTTTGGTGACCAAAAACCCTAAAATAAAGGCCGTGTCAAATCTGGTTCGGTTGATAACTGTCGATGAAAAATAGATTGTTTGCAACAATATCAATCGAAAAAGATCATAGAGCAAGAAAGATAAACCAGTGCAAACAACATCTAAGGCTGATATCCATCAAAAGAAGTTTATATATTGTCAGTTTGTTAGGACTAAACAGGCTTTGGCATTTTTCGACCATTTACCGTGCAACAAAACGATCAATTCAGATGCATTCAACAACTATAACCAAACTGAACAATGAACAATTGAAGAAAGGGAAGACCAGAATTTACAAATCTAAAAAGGTTTTGTGTTCCATCATACGACAAAGCAAAACCATGAACATCTTTGGTTATGCGTCAAAAATTATTACGGCTTCAGATTACAGATTACAGATTTATTTCGAATTTTACAAAACTATACTTGAATGGTAAGAATTTCAATAATGTTGATGATGTCATAACGTACTTGGTTCAGTTTTTTGCCGATTCGAACCAGAAATTCAGAATCATTAAGTTGCCATAAAAAATGGCAAAATATCATCGAAATAAATGGAGAATACATTTTACTTAAGTTAGTTATTTCATTCTATCAAAAAATGGTGTTATTTTGTCATTAAAAAAAGGGGCAATTTATTAGTTGCCAACGCAACACAAATAAAATTAATACGTAATTTGCGTTTTGCTTCAACACAGTTTTTTTTCCATATGGGATCAATTGTATTATGTTTTGTGCAAAATTTTGTAAAAGAGAGCCCATGAACGTGGTCACAATCAAAATTGTTTCGTAATTCGGAATTTGTGTAAAATTTACAACGTTTCATAACTAACAATAATCTTCCAAAAATAACACGCGTATTGATAAATTAATTAACGGATGTTAGTTGCATTGCATAAAAAACATGTTTGAACTTATTATTAGAACAAAGCACAAAGTATTAAACCAATTTTCATTGGTAACATGCCGAACAGAAAACGCAAATTCAGAGACAGAATGTTTTTCATTGGTCATATTTGTATAAAATACTACAAAGTTGAATCTCTTCGAGACACCGCATGAAAATTTTGGTGTTTGGTACTTTCAGTAATTTTTTTTACACTTTTTGTTTTTCATTTTTTCCCTTCGGACACACAATTTTTAGAAATTATATTTTTATTTGCCATGATTGATAACTTCATTTGATCTTATTTCCGTGGACTACAAAAATTTGTGTCAAATAGTTCGAATTAAAAAACTATTAAATTTTGCTAAAATACTATTTGTCTGTGCCTGGCTGACACTTTACGCCCTTCAAATACAAATTGAGGGATTTTGATCCGGTAGAATTTCATTGAAATTTGCCAAAGACATTTTCTTCGGTGGTTTGGTTCTATTCAAAATCGATTTTTTAATTATTTAGTGTGGCTATGGCATAATAATAAATTAAAAATAAAACTTGACACCACGTATAAAAATATGTATCAAACCACTCCTCTGTCTCTCCTACCAGCTGCTGGACAATTTATCTGTAACTGATTAGAAAAAGTTTCAACAATAAGTTTAACAATGAATTACAATTCTATATATAAAATTTTACAAACACTTTCCTCATTATTTTCGCATATCGCATATATAACTTATTGTTGAGTATATTATACAATGAAATATGGTAATAATACTTCTTAAAGTGAGATTAAATTTTATTTAAAGAATAAATAAAGTGAATGATAAAAACAAACGAAAAAAGGTTCTTCATAAATTTTGTTAATATACAATATAATATGCGTTTCTATACTCTCTGTAATAATACATATTACAAATACAATCTCGTAAAGTATAAAACAAATGTTGATGAATTCATTATTCATATGCTAATGAAATATAATATACAAAACAATAATAATTATATTGAAAAGGGTCAAAAATTATACAATATACAATAAAGAAAGATATATAGGATATAATCCATTCCATTACCTTATCCTCGGAAATATATACGCATTGAATATAAAATCTAAATATAGCATAAATGAATTTATGGTATACAGCTCATATAGATATATAGGGGTCATCAATTCCAGTGACACATTTTTATCTAATCGTATGTCGCTAAGATCTGAGAGACGTTTTTCTTTTAATACAATTATTTTGGAAGCATACATTTATTCCGATTATATGAAAAACCATAATCAATTATAAAAGATTGTCAGTCTATAGTATATTAAATTATGATAAAAATTACTCACAAGTTTAATAGAAGAATACTTCCTGTGAGACAAGTTTATAGATGCCATACACAGATTCACAGAAGGCAGAGAGAGGCTATAAGTGATGATAACAGTCTGAAACAAATACGTTATTTCGTTAATATTTTTTCAGTGATAATATTCATGGAAATTGAGTTTGGAATATACCAATAATAATAATTTATCGTATTTTAACTGAAAAAATTGGACTGCCAAAGGTGTATTCAAAGTTTGTTCCACATCTATTAAATGATGATAAAAAATTACACCACATTGAACGCGGTAGAAACATTATTAAACATGCTCGAAGTGAAGAAAACTGCCGTAAAACTATCGTATCTGGTGACAAAACATGGCCTTTTCAATACGTACCAGAAACTAAACGCTATAGTGCTGCGTATGGAAGGAAGGGAATCCAAAAAAATCTCATTTGTTGAAGTCACAAATCAAAACAATGTTCATTTCATTTTACGTTTCTAAAGTTATTATTGAAAAAAGAATTTATTCCAAGTGGTTCAACGGTTAGTATTTATTACCTTGGTGTCTTGAAGCGTTTGGTCAGTCGTATTCATCGTTATCGTCCTGAATAGCGAGAACCAGGCACAGTCACAGATTACTACATGATAATGTGCCTTCACTAAAAATCAAATGTTTTTGTTTAATCATTCACCATATTCATCTAATTTGGGCTCCTGTGACTACTGTATATTCCCTGAACTTCATTTGGATATATGAAAAGAAACCGTTTTGCATCAGTTTAAGACATTCGACCGTCAAGAACATCCCAATAATTGACATTAAACAAGTTATTTGATGCACTTATTGAACGTGTGAAAATCGATATCGATTTCAGTTGAAAGAATTTATTTCGAATAAATATAATGATTTTTGTCAAAATTTAATTAATTTTGATTTGTGTTTTTCTTTTCCCATTCCATATTATTTTTGGACATTGGGTGTTGTAATCATAAAACAATTAAGTTTATTCACTTGCTTCCACAAATTTTTTAACTTAAGGAATGCTCTTGAAATTTTATTGGAAATATTTGATTTCTGTATCACCGGCGACCCCAGAAAGAGTGAGAGTATTTTGTTACGTAATTCCAAAGTTCATGACAACTTATAGAACTGCACATTTCTGTTCAAATTATTAAAATAATCGGATAAATGGTTCATTATTTATTCTAGTGGACGACATGTTCATTTTATATGGGAGGCGATGGGAAGTAGTAGATGTAAGTTAAAAATTTTCAAGTAGATTACTTTAACTAACTACTTACGCATGGAATTTTGTGCCAAATGGAACTTATTGGCACCTAAAAGATACATTACGATAAAGTTAGTAAATTAGTCCGCGCATGGATATACATATATAAGAATATGCACCATTTGAACTGCAATTATCGAAAAATAGATGTTTCTTTAAATAATTCATTATTTTATATGAGCGACTAGGGAACATAAACTAAAATATTGGATTTCTATATTTATTGATCGCATGAAATGAAGAAAGCTCCTAAAAAAAAATTCCGGAAAATTTTGAATCTCTTTCTCTCGTCTCGCACCCAAACATTTTGTTCAATTTGTTGAACTACATATCGTTATAAAATATTAGAATTAAACTTCTGTGGTTCAAGAGTAAGCTAAACATATAAGTTTGAAGATGAGCAAAATCACTGCGACCATCTCATAGGTACGTAGTTTTAAAGTTATTTAAAGGTATTTGAAAATTTGAACTTAAGATTTTGAGAGGCACCATATAGTTTGATGGAAATATTTGGGGCTACCCACTCCTCTGGCCGATTCAGTAGAATTCAAATACTCTTAATAGGATAGCGATTGAGTATCATATACCCCATTGTTTTGTTGTTTGTTTTTAGCGTTATTCTATATAAAAGTATAAAATATTACTTATGATCCAATTTTCATCATTATTTTAATTATTTATGTTACATATATGTAAACCGTCTGTCCGAAAAATGAAATATTTATATGGCAAACCAATGTCATTTTCATGAATCTTATAGTGAAGATTTCTGGCTAACTTTTACGAAATCCCGCATTTTTTGATTTTTGATCACTATTAATATATTTAATGTCTATTGGGTAAATCTAGTATGTTGTGTCGCTTAAGGCGATTTATAGATGGAGTATACAGCAGGTTCGTTGCCAAATCGTTTGGGTGATTTTCAAGCCTTATTTGATACTTGCTAATGAAATCATCTATTATCGATGTCATTTGTAGGTCATGTTGAATAATTTCGTTTTTCACGTATTTTGGTGCCCCGCGTTATCAATCTTAAGGTTTTCGACTGTGGTGCCTTTGCAAAATTTCAATATTGGAGTTACTAGCTACTGCCATTATGTACAGTTAGGTTTTAGAATAGATTTGTATAGCAGTAATTTGTTGTTCATTGATAGAGTCGATCTGTGTCCTATCAGCCAATACATTTTTTTCAGATTTAAACCAAATTGTTTTCTTTTGGTTTTAAAGTGTTTGTCCCACATTAATCGCCCAGATATTTGACATCTACTTGGGGTATTATTTGCTTATTGAAGTTGACTGATCATGTTTCACGCCTCATATGGTAAAAGTAACTTGATTTGACTTACTTCCATTTACCCTTATGCGCCATTTTTGTAGCTATAGTTGTATATGGTTTAAGCTGCGCTGGCGGATCTCTGATGCCTTTATTGGGTTTTCCTGTAATGTCAATAAAACCGTATCATCAGCGTATTGTTACGCCCGTATAGTTGGTAAATCACTAATATATATCAAATATAATATAATAGGGTCAAGCACACTTGTCTGCGGCACCCCCGTTTTAATTTCACGTAACGTTGTATATGTATCCCGATATTTGACCAGGGATTTTAGTATCAAATTATAATATTGTGATAATAATCGCTTTAATTTGTGCAACAACCCCTCATGCTATACCTTAACAAACGCTTGACTTACATCCAGAAATAATGCTGAACAATATTTTTTGCATTCTATTGGTTCAATCTGATAACATCAGTTATCCTTTGTACTTGTACCGTGGTTGCATGTCCATTTCTAAAACCAAATTGATGATTTGGTATTATTTGTCGTGCTTTTTTTGGGCTCAAATTGTTTTTGATCATATTGTATTTATTATAATTTATATTTCACTGATTTTGAATTTTTTAATCGGTAGGTCAATTTGACATGGTGTTTCGAGAAATTTTTGTATTTCCGCTGCTTCTTCGCTCGAAGGAAATGTCATAAAATTTGTAAAGTTTTTTAATTTCAATTCACAACATACAAGACAATCAGCAATAGACACTTGATATCATTTCCAGATCCATATATTAGAAATTCTTTCCGGTAATTTTTCGGGCAGAGGGTGTATAATTATATACGTTGTGTATACATGTATATAATGTAAATAAATACGATCCACTTGGGCATTCTAACCCTTCATCATTTTGTACATCAATAATTATACGAAAAATTTACATAAAATTAATTGTGAAATTGCGTAGAATGGGAATACTTTTCATATTTTATTCATTTATAAATCAAATAAATAAGAAGAGTGCGCGCTAAAAAAAATTTGACTGATAACAATACTCCCTTAAAATGTATTTAAATTTCACAAATACTTACATAATTTATATAAATATAAAATCTATACCAAATTCTGAAATTATTTACTGGTAAAGACAATCGAAAATCTATAGCAGACTTTCTTCCAAAAGTTACCAGTAAATATAAATAATATAACGAACTTAAATTAATTTTCATATGTATTTTTGCAATTGTATAGTTAAAGTTATAGACGCATATTTGTTTTCAAAATAATCTAAATTTTGATCCATTTCATTTCAACCCCATCCCTACGAACGGTTAGGTACATAATATTTTGAAATTAAATGTGAATTACATAATATTTATTTATTATTGTACTGGAACTGGGTACATAAAGTTAGGTATTTATTTGTATAATTATATATACACACACAAACACCCGCATATACGAAACAAATCTGTTTAATGATGTGTAAATGCTATAGTAATATCAGTAATATTGCTGTAGCGAGGCGAGGGTATATATATAATAATTATGAAACTACAATGATATAAAATACAGTAGAATTCTCTCCATAGTAATAGAATTTAGAGTGATAACTTCTGCATAGAAATCCAACCATGTGTCACCAGCGCTTTGTGTGAAGGAGCAAAGTCTGTTCCCACATACACTATATCAATTCAGAGTTTCATAACACTTTCTAAAACCTCTATGCAGGCGGTATCATTAATCCGAAGCCCATGGGTAAAGAAGTGAGGTGGCATAACAATGACCTACGTTGTTCACAACTCATAAAACCATAACAGTAGCTGGCAATTTCGTGTGACTAACACAGGGAACATTTGTAGGTTCTGAACATAGCCATCTATCAATTCTCCGATTGATTTTTTGGTCTTAAGAAAATTGAAAATTTCTAAATCTGTGTGTTTTGCACACATAGCGACGATAACAGCATATGTCTCTTCATTTCTTGTGTTAGATTATATAGATGATCTGAAAAGAAAAACAAAATGAAAATAATTATCTAGAGAAATTATAGCTGTTCTCAAATTATTGATATCCTCAAATACCTGTAAATTAACCTCTCCCTCCCCATATAGTCATGTCCCTTGTTATGTTATTTGCATGTAAATTACTTCTCTGTTGTCACATTTCTTTGTTGTGCCCTTAGAAACAAAATCAATTCTTGTTCGCATTTCTCAAAATTTAACATCATTTAATTTACAATTAATTACCGCAAAAAAAAAGATATTCTAAACATTGCCAAAACCTGATAATTTATATTGGGGAAGTTTGTTTGTAGCAAAATTAATGAATTCGTTTAAATAAAAAAATATAAACTATCAGGAACTTTATTATTTAAGAATTTCACTATCGACTTGGATAAAATTTCAACAATTTTCATGAAGTTACAAAAAAATTATACCCGCAGAAAAGGTTTCAGGAGTATTATAGATTACGTAAACCTGTACAATTTGATCATTTCTCATCCAATATTGATCAAATTAATCTAATTACAGGTTGAGAATGGGATTATATGAATAATTTTCAAGAAGTTCCCAAAAATAGATGCATAGAAAAGGTTTCATTAGCGAATTATATAATCATGGATAAATTGACCATTTTTTATTCAATTTTGTTATAATTTGGTATGTGCGGTTTGATTATATAATCAAATTTCATGAATTTTACTCAAAATCGTATCCAGAAAAGGTTTTAAGAGCAGATACCGAAATACTAGCCAATTTGGTAATTTCTCATCAAATTTTATATGGTATGTAGGCTGATTATGTGATTATATATAAATAGTTCCTACTGAACTTTATAAGAAAACGATACTCAAATCAGTTTTATGGACCAAATTCTTTAAACTTTGGAACCTACCCAATTTTGTACGTTGATGTATACACACAATATGTGCATGAAATTCTTAGAAAACAATTGCCAGCCTGGCTTGAGATACTTATTATGGACACCTGGACTATTTGCGGTCATTTCGCATTCAATTTTGATCATACTTGATATCTGTATTGAGAATAGGATTATACACCGACTATGTCTCAAAAATAATGAGAATGGCTTTATAATATATAGAACCTGTAGCGTTATCTGCTAGCTACTAAGTGATTTATGTAGCGCATCGGTCAAATAATGTATTTCCTTTATCTGATGATCATCATTCATAGTACAATTTTACAAATTTTAGTACTTGAAAATGATACCCAGCACAGGTTTCAGGAATATCCATTTCTCAAATATATATCAAATTTGATTAAAATTAGATGAAAATTTACAAAATATATTAGTAATTTCCGCTAGGTATCGTTTAACTACACATTATATTAATTTTTTATTTATTAAATTGGATAAGACCAAGTTTCAAAATTTCTAAAATTTGATACGTAAAACTGCATTAAGTATACATTATTTAGAGGTTCAGTGAGAACTAGTCATCTAATGCTAAATGCGATTATGAATCTGCATACAAAATTTGATTAAAATTGATTGGAATTGGGTAAGTTCCAAAGTTTCAACCATTTTGGTTACCCCTAGGTATTGAATATTTTGAAGTTTAGAATGAGTTATAGTCATATAATCCCATTATAAATCAAAATTCAAAATTGAATGAAAAATTGCCCAATTGTCCAGATACCCTGAGTCTGCTACCGAAATCTTTCCTGACTAAAGATTTATACTTATAATCACTTTCTTAATCTGCAATATACTTAACCTCTCCCCGCATATAGTGATAACTTCGCCATAGTCATATTTTTTTCAATATACCCTTGCAATATCATTATATGGGAGTTTTTCTGTATATTCAATTATATAATTTAAACACTGAAATGAACAAATATTTATAAAATATATTAAATTAAATTGCAAGCAGATGAATTTAATTTTAAATTGTATATTGTTAGAGGAAAATTACTTTACTCAAAGAAGCCACAGCAAAACTTCGACGACGATGAACTATAACAGTACACAACATTAAGTACATTGCTTTGCCTTTTGCATATATTATTTACATATGAATTCTATATAATATTGTTGTGTGTTGTATTATTCTAAAATCTAATTTAAGTTTACGATGACAGAGAAACTTAGAATATTATTAATAATTGAAAAATATAGAATTGCGTCAATTGTTATATGGAAACATGCAGTAACAAATACATAACAATTTAGAAAATCGCTAATTATCAGCTGCAACTTTTATGGTACATAGTTATTTCTGCATATTTTTGAACACGTTGTCGTTACACTAATCTGACGGCTAACACTTTCACTTTATAAAACTACAACGATGTTCAACAATATTCCGAAATGACAACGTGACAGTTGACGCTGGTTCATTATTGATTTACTAATTTGTAATGTGTTTGCATGCCCGATTTGAAAACCAATTATTTTAAAGATCTTAAAATTGTTATCCTTTTTTCGTTGCCGTTTCTTCTGTACAATCCGAGACCGTGTTGCAGAGTTCATAACTGGTTGTTTTTCCGAAGTTGGTAGTCCATCCTGCTTAAACATAATGGAAATTCGTAGGGCATTTACAGGGGTATACTTCACCTCTTCGCGAAAGCTGCTGAATCGTCATGACTGTGTAATCACTGAATCATTAACTAAGTTTTAATACTATCTGCACACATTAACCCATATAATAATTCTAATACACAGCTGATCGATGGTTCGCGGCTACTTATTATTTATTATTCGTCGTAACTAACCCATTACAGACCGTTCCACTATCCACAGCTGGTGGGCGCGTTCGGTTGCAACTGGTTTTGCACGTATGCTATACCCAACATACCATCCGAATAATTATTTAATCTATCTATCGAAAAATAAATGCAGACTTATTTCCCTCAGTCAATGGAATGGTGGCAACTTGATATGTATAGAGCTTGGAAGTGAATTTAACTTTCTTTATATCGTATAAATCAGTCAATCTCTTGTATTATTTTCTACCAGAGCACTCACCTCACAATATTTTCATCAATAACTGAATGTCTGTGAGAGCAGAACGTGGTTAATCATTGCTCACAAATTTGATTATTAATTCAATAAGGTGCAAGATTTGATCATCATTTAATTGATGTGTAACGAACTCACCTATCATAGAACAGTTAAAACTCGATGAATTATTGTTTTCGGTATTCCAAGCTCCATTTCGATGGATCTAGCTGAAGATTTCTAAGAAATTTTCATGAAATCAAGCACTTTTTCAATGTTTTCTTCAGTAAATTAATTCAGATGATCGACCTATAGACGTTCATCATCACTTATAGATTCTCGCTGCCTTCTGTAAATCATTTATGCCAATTAAAAACTTGTGTGTTTAACACACAATTATCACCATCCTCGCGATTTTTTAAACAAATCATACATTTGAGTAGTATTTTTACCAATTTTGAAACCAAAATTTAATGTTGGCTCTTTGATTTTATTTTCATTTTTCGCGACCAATGCACAAAAACATCTGTACCTTTATGTGTTGTATTTTGGTTGACTTTAAATGAAATTTCATGTAACTTTTACAGTTTGTTGAGGAACGCGTTCACAGAACATATCCACTCAAAAGAACTAAGAGGTGTCACTACATATTCTATGGTTTACATAGCCATTCCGGTTTATTATGGGACAGAGGTTGTATATACCATTATTTAATATTAGAAAATCTATATGAAATCCGCGGCGAGACATGAATAAATTAACATTGAGATAATGTTCATATTTGTAATTTTTTTTCTAAACTTTATGAATCTTACTTTGACACATTCTGAAAGCTGTTACATGGACTACTCCCACCACATCATAACGATTTACAAAAACTCATAAGATATAATTTACTTTTACAATTTCAACTAAATAAATTAACAAATATAACTTCAAAGTTATTTTAGCGGAAATATTTCTTCATAATTTCTTCACTAAATACCCAAAATTATATAATAAAAAAATTATTATTATGTGTTTAAATAAGTTACCATCGTTTTTCGTAAAAAAATACAAATTTTGTTTTGATATAAACAATAAAAGAAGAATAGTTTATTCAAAACATTTTCCATCGGAGGAGATACTATTTTTTCCATTTATTAGATAACAAATAGCACACGGTAGAAAATCTTGGGAGCGATCAGCGATCCAGTCATCAAGTAAATTTTTCAAATCTTCATATATAACTGATGAAGTGTTGTTCTGCACGGGTCATGTGCTGCTATTGATTAAAACCAAATGTTGTTTGTTATAGAGCGCAGGCATCTGTTGTATAAGCGTTAAAAAATGTTTTCAAATTATAATATCACTATATTTTTCTGGTTTGCCGAGCCAATAGACTGTCACGGAATTTCCCTTTTTTTTTGTTTACGCAGAATTGCAAATTATAAGGAATTTCCATTCTTTCATAAAAGCTATTTTTAAAATCGCTGTACGTGTTCAAAAGCTATGGCCGATTTTCCGTTGCAATATTGTTCGAAATCATGTCCGTATATATTTTTTATATCCATTTTACGCAGTATCACAAAACTCTTTGAATTTTCACAGACATCGAATGCAAAATCTTTTATAAAAGTGCCAACCTTCGATTAAATTTTTTAGTTATATAAACGAAATTAGAAACCTTAAACTATGCGTCGTAATTAAAATAGATGATAATTCATGAAAGTCGATTTCCGGACAATTTTGATTCGGTAAATACTCAAATATATTTTCATAATTTAGTTTTATTTTACCCAGAGGTAATATAATGAATATGAAAAGTGAATGCGCTATTTCTCACTGTCCCAACTATGTGTGGGGTGAGCCTACTCATCCACTTAGTTAAAACGTTCCCAAAACATATAAGTGGTAAACAAGTTGTTAAGCAGTTTTGTATATTTTCTGAACGTTAATCCACAAACTTGATCAAACTGATAAATTGTTGTATATATATAATCGTTTAGGGAGAGCACAGTGGAGCTTCTTTGGTCTAAGTGTCGGAATTAATTCTACTTTATATAAAAATCATCAATCAAACTTCTACTTGGAACAGTTTAGCCACAGGTTTTAGAATAACTTATTTGTATATGAGTATACCTTCTTGATGTTGTGATGCGATGATGTTGGTAGTTCGCGATACGCACTCCTCCCATGCATTTATTCGTTTTGGCATATTCAATGTCTTGACCATCAGTCACAATTTAATGCAAATTTGACTTTATTTTTTGGAGCAACCCATTTTAAGTGTAAGCTTTAAGAAATATGCATTTATGTGTAATATTCAAATTACATATATGCCAATTGCTGCTGTGTGTTTGGGACGAAAGTAATTTGATTACAATTCTTCTACATGCGAAAACTAACCGCAACACATATACCAAATGTGTTTAGTTAGGCTATTAAAAAATAATATTATTCGTTTGTAGAAAATTTCTTAAAATCTTTACATAAATAATATAAATTTGTATATGTTTTATAATTAAAATTTAAACATCTAAAGAACAACTGACTGGAAATACAAATAAATGTGTAGATACATTTAATTTTATAAATACAGTTGAACATCTGCATATAGTGATGACATTATTATAATGATAGCCTTCACGACACGCTGAATTTCCATATATACTGACATAGTGATGTCCCTTGAAATTGATTTTTCTAATATGTAAATTAACTTCTACTTCTACATAGCGATATTTGTTTTTCTCAGAAATTTTGTCATTTGTCTTAGCTTTTATTTAATATTAACCCCTTGTAGTTTTAATTGTTTGAATAAATTGTAAAGTTATCACAAAGTAAATTTATATTTATACGAGTAGTACTCGTGATACTTTCACAAAGTAAAAATAAGTTTACACGAGTCAGACTCGTGATTGATTTACAAAGTAAAAATAAGTTTACACGAGTCAGACTCGTGATTGATTTACAAAGTCAAAATAAGTTTACACGAGTCAGACTCGTGATTAATGCACAACAGGTTAAAAATAGTGTGTAAGTAATATAAAGAGATTATATATGAACAATTTTTATAAGGTTCTTAGAAAATGATACTCGGTAGTGTCACCAGTCTAGTTATCAGAAACCTGGCAAATTTTGTAAATTCTTAATTGATTTTGTATTCAAATTTGGTATATAAATTTATAAAGCGATTATGTGAACAATTTTAAATTAAGTTCTTAGAAAATGATGATTAGGTAGGGTGACCAGACTAGTAGCTAGTAACTAACTAGTAGACTAGTAACCTGGCAAATTTGGTGATTTATTTAGCAATTTTGATGAAATTTGGCATTTGTTTTTTATAAGTGCATACAGAATTGTGCTATTTGATTTAACATTAAATAAACTTATAATTTAGTAATACAATTCTGTACAATTTCCAAATGTCAGTTGGCGACTATCTAGAACTTTCGTTAGGGAACCTTACCTAATCATTATTTTCTAGGTATTTCATAAACATTGTTTATTTCTATTAGAAAACTACACAACAGATTTTATCATGTTTCTGATAAAATTTTGTGAAGTTAACTCACCTGATCACCTGATTTTATAAGATTTTCAGAAAAATGTTTCTAATAAACTACATTATAAACCCAAATACCCATAGCATTAAATCCCACATGAGGTTTTCGCCTTCTACAACACGCTTCTCCAACCTGACCTATCTGCAGCTAAAGTCTTTGAATCTCGAATTTTAAGGGTCCTAATATCACAGTTCATTGCATCTACCCATCTAGCCGTAGGGTTACCATTCAACAGTTTTTTCAACAAACGTTTCCCCCTCCATGTGTAAAACGTGTCCAAGCGATCTTAATCTATTGATTTTGATTGTTTTGACAATATGTGGTTGCCCGTACAACTCGTCTATTTAAAAATTGTATCTTCATCTCCAACCATTATGTTCTTTGATGGGAGTTCACCTGTATTATTATAGCCTCTTATTATATCGAAAACATCTGTGTGCATTTGTACAAAACGTTTTATTATTCGTATATATTTTAATAATATGCTTATAACATTCAAATGATATATAATTAGAAGAGATTAGAAAACATACAGGAATGTATATCTAATCAAAAATGTATGGTATAATTTCTTTAAGCGTAAGCAATCCAAAATTGTAATGAAAATAAAAATTTATATAAATGTCTTCTTGCTGTAGGCGTCCACTCCACTTATATGAAATTATGTGTTTAACAACAGAGAGTACGTTCAAAATGCAAACGTATTTTATTTTGTTCATTCGTATATTTGACTGTATGGTAATTAATAAATACAACAATCTTACATGTATGTGGGCGTGCTGTGTGAAAGAATGGTGAGCGGGTAAGTTATCCAAAATTAACGACGCATATAATTCATGGTTAACACTTATGTTGACACCACAGTTGTTTGTAATATTAGGACTACCATCGTCGAGCCATAGACACACGTATGATTTTCCGTTATTTTAATCGTCTGGGTGTATGGTACGTGTTCCTATACGAATGTGCATACCTGGTTGTGTAGATATAAATTCCAGTGAGTTTCAGTTACTTTCAGTAAATTCCGATTAAAATCCAGTTATTTGAAACACTATTTTTTTGCTTTATTTACTTTTTAATGATTAATTTCTTTTTTCCAATTTCGATCAAATTCGTGACTTTATAATTCCTAGAAATTGATACGCTTTTAGTATGACCTGGCAACTGTCAACCTTTTCTTTCGCATACAAATGTTGATTAATTTTTTCTCCACATTATAAATCGTGAAGTAAATTGTACGTCTTGAAGGACTAAATGCATCAACCGGAATAAGTGATAGTCTTAAGTCGCTACATGTCTGGTGAATATGGCGCGTGGAATAGAACTTCCCAGTTCTGTCCTTGTAAATTGATTTTAACGACATTTGTAGTATGAGGTTTGACATTGTCATGTTGAAAAATTAATTTGTTGTGTCATTCTGATGATTTGCCTGTCACTGATTGTTTCAATCGCGGTATTTGTCGTCGATAAACGCTTCGTCAGTGATAGTTTCCGAAGCTTTTAGCAATTCTAATAGTTCACAACATCTTTTTGAGTCTTTCTCATTTTGCAAGTTTTTGAACCACTCCCACCCTTATTAAATGGCCCAAAACCGATTTTTGAGTAGCATTTAATGCTGTTGCCAATTGTGATTGTGTTTGACAATTATCTTTGTTCATTAATTGTGTAATTCTGCATCTTCGATTTTTTTTTGCTGTCGACTGCAAAAAAACAAAAATACCTTCTTTGAATTGTCTAAACCATCTTCTGAATAGCTAATCATCTAGCTAGAGCATGTTCACCATATAAGCTTCTTGTCTAGCTGTACGTTGGTGTCCGTAATAGTGACAGTATAAATATTTGATACTCAAATATTTCCTCCCCTTTTACTAAAATCGAATTTTTTCAGAAATACACAGTTAGAAGCAATTAAGAAACATCGGCTGCCTAGGGTCAATGAGGGAAGAACAAATGGAGCAAAGTTCAATTTTGTCTACCCAGACACTGGTGTCCACATTTGTTTTTGTGATTTTTCTCTGTTCACTGCTTTCAGCTGTCTTAATATCACATCGCACACTGTATGAAAATCTCGTTAACCACATCTTGTGTATTTTATATTATACTAGTATGAATTATAATATGCAAAGAAGGTTTCCTATTTATTTTCAAAATTTTAATTTTCTTATATTGTGTATGTATGTGTGTATATTATATTACATTGTATATATATTTCTTCTTATATATTGTATAATTATGTGTATTATTTAGTTATTTACTTGACGTAGCATATAATTATAATAAATAACATAAATTTATACCCATGTAACAACTTATGCTACATTAAAAATGTTATAAAACTATATATATTTTCTTATTCTAGGTATATTTTAGGTCATCTATTAACAGCATTTGATTTATTTGAAGAGAAACGTGTACGTAATCAATGTCAGAATTTATTACAAGTTGCCCGACGATTACTGAGTAAAATTGGTAAGTTTTATTAAGATTAAAATTAAAAAAGTATAGTTAATTTAATGGGGTTTTTAGAATAGTGTGGCCAAAAACATCTATTGTATCCCATACGCATTAACTTCTTGTTAGTGGGCATTTCTCATCCTTGGGTTTCTCAATACATTGCCAATTCGTTGTACTGGAATTTATGATATGGAGTTGTTTTAATTTTGATAAGAATAACATATCAAGACTATATCTTCTTTAGTAGATAAGTGATCATGCAGTTGTAGATGTTCTATGTTTTTATTCATGCAGTTCTTAAGTATAGTTGTTTTGGAGTTTTATTCTGCATATTTGGAGTTGAAGCTTCCCAAAATTTCTTTTGTCTTAAGTCTGGATGCTATTACTATATTTTGGTCCATTCCATCACTAATATTGCATTTTCGTATAATCAACATAAAGGTTACAGACCTATGAAGGACGTTACTGATCCCTCTCTTGCTTGACTATATCTTCTTCTTCATTTTAAGCGTGACCAGACATCCAGCTAAATGTTATACGTTTTTGTTCGTGCGAATGTCAGACTATTCTGACATTGATGTTGTAGACAAACTTACCGCTGAGCTATGGTTGCTTGGCTATATTTAATATTTGTAATGGTTTTATTGTTATAATTGATATTGTTGATGTGAAATTGAGCACACCTGTCGATGACACAAAACTCTGCTTGAAAGACACTTGGGTATATGTCCCATAAGCATTCTTAGTATTTAGTTCTTTCAGTAAATAGTCCGTCCACATTGGTTTTTGAACCACTTGTATACTGTTATCTGATGATGGCAAGTTGTTCCATATAGTACATTATAATTATTTTTCAATGTCCTATGTTATTTAACTGTATTGCAAATTTCTTCCCAGAGTCGTATCTATTGTTCATGTTATCCTTTGGTATTTCGTAAAGATTTTTCAATTTATTTAAACCGAATATATTGAACCCACTTAATTATTAAATTCTTCTCTGCTGAGTCTTATCAGATATTCTGTGGTAGCCTAATTTATTAGTAGTTGTATTAAGATCAATAACAGAAAAAATCCACATTGATGTCGTTGCAGTTAAATGTCCTAAATATATGGACGAAATAGAGAAATTTGAAAAAATATTAAACGAAAGGATCAGTCCTGAACACATAATTGTTGTTATCACGAAACAATAATAAATATACACAGGGAATAAAAAAGACTAGAGGCACTGTGAAAGACTGAAGACATAGCATGAACATTAAATAAGTCTCGGGTGCCCTTCCGAAGTATTACGCAACGCCATTTCCGGAAGGTTGAAAGGCCATAACAGTACCCAAGTGGCTATATCTATGTTACATCTAAAAATCTTTATTAAATGCGAAATTAGTTCTCTCTATACCCTTTTTAAAGTATGGCTGAAACTAACTCGTTTGCAAATGGTTCGCTTGAAATGAATTTATTGACCATCATATGAGGTGAAGATGACTGCTGCCCTTTTCCAATCCGCTCGTTCAGGGATTCTCTCTGTTGTGACGATTTTTTTTCAGCTTCTATATGTTACATCCCTGATAGTAAGAACAGTTGGAGTCATATGATTTGGTGATGCACAACTTCTGTTCTGTTTCGAGGTTTTTTTCCCATAATAACTTTCTTTAAATTCGTTTGGCTGTAGTTTCTACACGGTATTTTTAGGGTTTCTAAAGGAAGGCTATTGCTCATTTCGTTGTGCCCGATTAAACCATATGATTCTATGTTCCAACGTAGATGAATTGTCAATACCTGTCAATGTTTTCAAAATATTCTCGAAGATAGTATTATATTTCCTATACTAAGGTGTAATACTTTATACGTTCATAAATTATGTTCAAATAATTACAAACCGTTTCGCCACCGCTTTTGCACCTCCATGGGGGGAATATTTTCACCCCATTTACCATAAAATTCGCAGACGCTTATACAATCTCATAGGAGTATTCCCGAAATAGCTAATACGAGCTAATACTATGGTAGGTAAGATTTTCCTCATGACCCAGATAGTTTTACCATACTTGTCCGATAAATCTCGTAGTTTCCCTGTATATAACCAGGATTCTTTTATCAGCAGTGTACATCTTGCTTATGCTAATATTACAAAAGCATGAGGAATGTTTACTCTAAGCTGCTACTATGTCTATAATATTAATAACTATGCTAAAAGTAGCGGAGTTGTACGGTTTTTGCAGACACAACTTTTATCGCTTATACTGTGGAATTACGATCTATACTTTTATTTGATCATTGCCCAGCAAGATTGACAGTATTCAATAAGAGTTTGTTGGTTTTAGAAATTGGTTATATATAGGTGCGGATGCCATTAACGAGAGGCAATCGCAATGATTTTTTATTCGGTAAACCGCATCAGCCCAAATGTTGCTTTATTATTATTAAATTTATTTACACTTAATTTACCCCGCACACTTTAATTATATATTTTTAAATTATCATGTAGGTGATCTTGGACAATTATTACAAGGTGTAATGGCTGAAGCAAGAGACATGACTGGTGCTGAACGTTGTTCATTATTTTTAATCGATGAATATACGGGTGAATTGGTATCAAAAGTATTCGATAGCGATGAGGCGGCACATGAAGTGCGGATCGAACAAGGCAAAGGAATTGCTGGACATGTTGCAAAAACCGGTAAATTACTTAATATACGAAATGCATATCAACATCCATTATTTTATAAAGGTGTCGATGAAGAAACGGGCTTTAAAACAAGGTTAGTATCAAATAATAATTATTTTTTTTATTTAAAAAAAATAATTTTTCAATTATTCTTTGAATATCATTCAAAAATTTATTTAGTTGTTTTTATTGTATTTTATAATGCATTCAACGTCTTTTAATTTGGATTAATTGTATGTGAAAAAATATTCTAAAATGAATTTTTGTATTTGTAAAAAGGAATATTTTATGTTTTCCAATATGTGATGAAGCGAAAATTGTTGGCGTGGCACAATTATGCAATAAGGTATAAATAATTTATTAATAGTAACACTGTGCGTGTGTGTGTACAAATTAAAACGAAAAACAACAACACCTTACCTACCAAATCTGTTAATCACTTCACGTTTGTTTTTCTAATGTTCGTACCGTTCTTGAGATTTAAACTATAATCACCGATGGACTGACTGAATGGATATGTACTTCATCATTATATTTTTTTTCATAAACAAGCTAACAGTGGTGGACATTTAGCTGACATTGTCTTCCATAAATATAATTCCTAATATCCAATAAAATGTTATCAATATTAAACTACAGCCAAACTTCGATAAGAGCAGAATTCGAAGGGACCGAAACTGTTGCTCACATTACACGCAAGTTGGTAAATTACTTCGCATGGGAGTAATAGCGAGCTGCATTAACAGTTTCACCAGGTTTTTGGAGCTCGTGGTACACCATACCTTTCTGGTCCCACCAGACACACAGCATTATCTTCTTGCCGAAACAATTTGGTTTTGCAGTCGATGTTGATTGTTGTCCTGGATTAACCCATGATTTTTTCCGTTCAGGATTCTTAAAATAAATTCATTTTTCATCGCCAGTAACAATTCGATGCAAAACTGATTTTCTTTCGTGTCTGGCAAGCAAAATATCACAAGTGTTTTTCGGTTTTCCATCTGTCTTTCATTCAATTCATATGGCACCCATTTTCCACACTTTTGGATCTTTCCCATAGCTTTTAAATAGTCAGAAATTGTTTGTTGTGCAACATTTAACATTTCTGCCATTTGCTTTTGATTCAAAGTGTTATCTTCATCCAATATTGCTTGCAATTCGGCGTCTTCAAACTTTTTTGGCGATCTTCCACGTTCATTATTTCTCACATCAAAATCATTATCTCTGAATCGTAGAAACCATTTTTTGCATGTTGCTTCTGATGGAGCATGATCACCATATGCCTCGACAAGTATTCGATGCGACTCTCCCGCACTTTTCTTTAAATGAACACAAAAATTTAATGCTTTCAGCAAATCATCATTTTCTGGTACAAAATTCGACATTTTTACCACGATGGAAAAATATGATGTTGTTTGTACAATGACTTGATGTATACTAAATATGTTTGACAGATGTCATAACTAACAAACCAACAAAAAAAATAGTAAAGTTCGTTCCCAACAAATGTCCCCTATAGAGGTATTTGTATCTAGACGCTCACGTCATACCCGTACACCCAGTAATTTGTATTTTGTTGCTTATATTTTATTGCCCATATAGATGGGAAGTTGCTATTATCGATATTTGGCTTTATTTTGTTTTCATCTTCAATAAAGTTATACAAATAAAATAAAGTAGTAAATCTATTCATGGGAACACTCTGTACAAATTGGTGAAAAAAATATTGCTTCTTTTGCTATTTTGATGGCTACTATCATCATGTTTATAGTTTATGTTACATCGCATAGGAGCATATAGAATCAATAATATCATCGCCAGGTTTATTATATCTTCAACCTTGGCGATTACAGTTCTGCACCATGTACCCCTTGGTCGACCCACTTCCGCTCACACTGTAGATTCTTCTGCAGCTATACTCTTGTAATATCATCCATATTCCTCTTCAAGGTATTGCAGATCCATTCACATTTTCGCCGTTTGAGAATATCAATTCTTGTTTGATTGTACTTTATCCAAAGGTGCTCATTACCAATTGTTGCGAACCATCTAATAAGAAGATTACTTTGAAGGCACATATTTACAAAAACTTGTAAGCGGTATGTGATATTTGTGATATTATTCAAGTTTCGCATACGTATATCAAATCACTTTACTATGGGCTAATCACCCATATAAAAATAATAGTATATTGAAAACATCTATCTATCGTTAATTACAGTACAGTACAGTACACAATTGGTATATTGTTATATACTCCCATGCGGAGTAATTTACCAACTTGGTTGTAATGATAGGTTTATTAGATGACATAAAAGCTCCACTAGGAGCAAAATATGACTTAAAAAAAAAATATAATATATCAAATCACTTTTGCATATTCTATTTCTTATGTCGATTTCTGCACCACAATCTGTGTTGTGTTGTTGAAAAATGGAAAATCAAAGTCAGCATTTTCGTGATACTATTCTTCTTTGCGGCCACAAAGGAAACATCTCACAGCATATGCTCTCAAAAATTTATGTGCTGTGTTTGGTGACAAAATCTTAATAGAACGACAGTGTCAAAAATGGTTTGCAAAATTTCGTTCTGGAGATTTCGCACTCAAAGATGCACTACTTTCAGGTCGTCCAGGTGTGGTGGATGACGACCAAATCAAAGCAAAATTGATGAGTATTGTCAAAGCACAACACGTGAGATTGCAGAGAAACTATACGTATCAAATGCATACATTGCAAAGCATTTGAAACTGCTTGGATACGAAAAAAAATTCGATAAATGGGAATTATCAATTTGAAGAAATTCATTTAACTCAACGCATTAACATCTGCGATTTGTTTATAAAACGTAACGAAAATGATCCATTTTTAAAATGCTTGATAACTGGCGATGAAAAATGGATTGTTTACAGCACTGTAAATCGAAAAAGATCGTGATGCAAGAAAGATGAACCAGCGCAAATAACATCTAAAGTAGATATTCCTTAAAAGAAGGTAATGTTATCAATTAGGTGGAAGATTACAAAGGCATTGCTTATATTGAACTTTTACCACGCAACCACACGATCAATGTGTACAAACAACAACTAACCAAATTGAATAGTGCAATTCATGAGAAGTGACCAGAATTAGCAAATCGAAGTTGTATTGTGTGCCACCATGACAATGCAATTGCATACAGATCTTTGATCACTCGTCAAAAGTTATTGGAGCTTGGTTGGAAAGTGTTGATTTCGTTGTTAAATACAATTTCCCGGTTATCACCTTTTTAATTATTTACTTCTTAGTTATAACCTGTTCCGTTCACGTGCAACACACACAGTGTTAATTATTATATATTTATTATCGATTTTTTGTAATCCCATTTAAATTATGTTTTATATTAATAATACAATATTGTGTCATTTATTTATTTATTAAATATAGTTTGATGGATTTCACTTTGATAAATGTGACGAAGAAATTGCAACAGCGTTTTCAATATATTGTGGTATAAGTATTATGCATTCTTTAGTGCATAAACAAGTACAAAAAGCGGAGGCCAGACATAAATTATCACAAGAATTATTAATTTATCATATGAAAGTAAGGAGTAACATATCTTTTATCAAAAAACAAATTGTTCACTTAACAGTTAATTTATATATTTATTTATCCATAAATATAGGTACCTGAAACAGATGTTAAAACATTATTACATACAATGTCACAATCTAAACCAGAAATTGATGATTTTTCGGCATTTTTGTATAGTCCAAGAGATACAAATCGTTCAATAACTGTACGTTTGTCAATGGAAATGTTTTATGATTTAAATTTTGTAAATCAATTTAAAATACGTAAAGATAAATTGGCTCGATTTTTATTAATTGTACAAAAAGGTTATCGTGATACAATTCCATATCATAATTGGATACATGCATTTTCAGTTGCACATTTTGCCTATAGTTTATTAATGAATTTAAAATTAATTGAACGTGGTTTTTTAACGTAACTATTTTTATTTTAAATAGCCTTGAGTATTTGTTATATAGAATCCTATACAAAAAACGAAGCACGATAAATAATACTTATCACATTTGTGGAGGACTCTCAATCTCTGTACTTATGTGGCTTTTGAACTTAAAAACATACGCGAACGTCTTAGACTAGACGATGAAGAAACGAATAGTTTACTCTCAGAATTCACATTGATATTCACAGTATGGATAGTCCACTACATATGAACTAAACATTATAGTATATATTTTGTCGACCTCTATAGAAGCTGTCCACAAACCGTTACTCATAAGATTTCTCAGAAATTTTGCAATGGATTTATATTGTCAGGTGATTACGAAGATATTAAGCAACCTCCAGCCTCTTACCTGCGCTCTATTAAAGACATTTTCATGATCCATAAAAAACCAAATGTGTTCTTATATTTGTTTTTATGGATTTGGACAGAGATCAAGAAAATATGTTTTTAAGTATAAAAAAAAGTCTATATCTTCTCTGGACTCTACCCTTTAATTTTGTCAATTTTCGAAAACCTCTTAAAAATACATAAAAACATGTGTTATGTCTGATGTTCTACAAAGTTGTTCAGAATCAAAAATTAAGTTGTAATTATTACCGCATACCTAACTTACGCCATTCCTTTTCGTGGTTTTCAAAACTAACTTACTTCCACCATACCATAAAACTTATTACTAAATGAATAAGTTACCAATTTCATAAAAAACCGAATAAATGGTTCTAGACAAATCCCATTGTCAGTATTCTGATACCATTGGAGCACACACAAAAGAAGTGGCGGATGTGCGTCCTACTCCCTTACTTACTTACTCTTACTCCATGGCGTTACAACCCGGGCGCGGTTTTAGCCTTCTCCAACACACTTTTCCAACCTGACCTATCCGCAGTTAATGTCTTCCAATCCCGAATTTTTAGGATCTTTATATCACAGTTTACTGCATCTATCCATCTCGCCTTAGGTCTTCCGGCTCTCCTTCTACCTTATGGTTTACTATTTAACACTTTTTTCGGCACACGCTCCTCCTCCATGCGTTCTACGTGTCCAAGCCATCTCAATCTATTGATCTTGATTGTTTTGACACCTAACCTTAAATCTTATTACTAAATGATTAAGTGCCCAATTCGATAAAAATCGTATAAATGTTCTAGAGGGATCCCATTGACAATATGCAGATACCATAAAAGCGCCCTGAAGGATTGAGTTAATACCTTCTACTTTCAAGAAAACCAGATAAATGGTTCTAGAGAGATCCCATTGGAAATATTCAGTACCATGGGAACAACCCGAAGAAGTGGGTGTATTGTCTCCAATAAGTAACCGTTTGTATATAGCAACATTTACCCAATCGAGGTAGTGTTTTATTCACACTGATCAAATCACCTCTGGATGAAATATGGATTTTGAATTTTTTATTAAAGATAAAGTCTATAGATGTGTAGAAATTCGTTATCATGCCTATGACTTCCACACCACCTGCCAGACACCTCAAAGTGATGAAATTCCGAGAATATTTACACTGGCACAACTCGCGAAATCGATAAGCAGTATTCGCCGCAGATTGTTCAGCGAATAAGGGAACCATATTCTACATAACCTCTAGATCAATGGAGGAAGTGGTACGAATAACTGCCGTAAAGATATAAAAATCAGTCGTTGTATTTTTGGCACTTGTTTTTGACCTGAACTTAAGCTCCACCAAATTCCAAAAGATAGCAAAGATCCTACAACATTGCCAAAAAGCTAGACTTGCCTTTCAAATCTTATTTTCCAGTATACTGTTCAGTGTAGTCCCTAGATATTTGACAGAATCGCTTAATTCTATTTGTTTAAATTGGATGGACCTTAACTGAATCTTGTCTATTGTCATTCTGTTTGTGAATAGAACCATGGTAGTTTTAATACAATTTATCGATAGACCCACCCCGTTGGACTATCTGGTCATTTCATTCAGAGCCGTATTAAGTAGATTCCCCAGTATATCACTATGCTTGCCCACCAATACCGTTGCAAAATTATCTACATAGGCCTGCGTGTATATGCCATGTTTATTGAGATTCTTTTAGATACCACCTCAACCTGCCGCAAAATTTTCACTAATCCTTCCTTTTATATTGCCTGATTTTCTTTTAATATTCCGCTTGAAATATTTTAGTAACTCCACCGTAAAAAATTGTCAGGCTTGATCCTCATTTAATTTCCTTCGAAGCTCCTTTCTAATGGATAATTACGCATATTTACATTAGGGAATATCCACCTTAACCTTTTGGTTCATTTTTTAAAGGATATGGATTCTCGTAAGCAAGCACCAACTACGTCCATTCTGAAATATTTCGTCTTTGTTTCAAGTTCACTACAATTATCTTCCTTTGGTTTTTTCTCTCTGACAACAGATTTATTTTAGTATTAGAATTACTATTTCAATCAGTCGCCGCCTTAAGGCGAATGACGTTTAGGGGTACCCCTATTAAAAATAATTATATAAAATATAAAAAAACCGTGATCTGTGCTCGTAATGCCGAGAAGCGATAAATACAAGTGTGTGTAATAATGATGAACCTTAGCGAAGTAAGTAATTTAAATGGATGAAGGTGTGTACATTTTACTATGTTACTTGCGATCCACAATTATTCGAGCAAATCGACTTAATTAAAATAGTAATTGAATGTAGAAAGAAAAGTGTATGTCGTATTTTATCCCGATATGATGAATTTAATTCAATGAATCGAGCGAAGCCAGTCAGTCACTTAAATGGCTAATTGATAAATCTCGTGAGTAACCGTTTTGATGGGACACTATGTATAGAAATACTCAAGGTCATATATTTATATATATTTTTGTTTATTATCATTAAATGGATTTCTTTTCTATAATTGAATTTGTTTTGTTTTTTTGGTTTTTTTTTTGTTCTTTTAGTGAACTGCAAGGATTATCATTATTAATTGCATGTTTTTGTCATGATTTAGATCATCGTGGAACAAATAATTCATATCAAATGGAATCAAAAAGTCCATTAGCAAAATTATACAGTAGTGAAGGTAGCGTTAATGAACGTCATCATTTGTCACAGGCAATTTGTATATTAAATGAAGAAAATTGTAAAATATTAGATAGTTTAAATACCGAACAATTTAAAGAATGTATAGATTATTTAAAAAATTTAATATTAGCAACTGATTTAGCACATCATTTTGGGTAATTATTATATTTTATTAGTATTATTGATATAAAAATCCATTAACATTTTGTCCATTTCACTGGTGTGTGTGTGTGTGTGTGTGTATGTTTATGTGTACCAATATTCTATTCACTATATTTTTTCTGGTAGCCGAGTTGAAAGTAGACTACATTATGAAAAAAAATGGAAAATTTTCCGGAAAATTGACTCTTACAAATTATCATCTTTTTGAATTACGGGCAATAATTCTACCGGGTTTCGACTTTTACGAAATGCAGCCTATAGTTTTAACAGATTTTCATTTTTGTATACAGAATAGCAAAGTATAATCAATTTGCAATCTTTCATAGAAGAGATTTTTAAAATCGATTCACGCATTCAAAAAATATGACCGATTTTCCGTTTAATAGCAGTGAAATTTTGTTCGTGTTAGCTTTTTACATTACCTAAAAATTTCTTTGAATTTTCTCTGCCATCGATTGGAAAATCTATCATAGCTTTTGAAATCGTGGATCGATTTAAAAAATCAATTCTATGCAAGATTGGCAATTGATTATAATTTGAAATGCTGTATACAAAAATGGAAATTCGTTAAAAATATGGTCTCTTAATTAAAAACGATGTTAATTCATAAAAGTCGATTTTCCAGCAAATTAGTTCAGTGAACAGCCAAATTTTTTCTTTCCATAATTGAATCTAATTTCACTCAGGTTATAAAAAAAAATATAGTAATATTGAAGTCGGAATGCTATTTCTCAGATTTCACCACTGGTGTACCATTTTAGTTTCTTTTTTATATTATTATTATATACTCTTATAATGTATTTTTGTACAAGAAATATTAATCTAATTAGTAATTACAGAATTTTGAAAGAATTAAAACAACTAACAATAGAAAATTTATGTGAAAGAAGAAAATTATTAATGTCCTTATTAATAACATGTTGTGATTTAAGTGATCAAATTAAACCATGGCCAACAACATTAAATGTTGCTGTAAATAAATTTTAATTTTAATTTTTGTTGTTGTTGTTATTATTGTATTAGTATTGGTACAAATACAAATTAACAAATTAATTTTTCGTTTTTTCTGTATTTTATTTTTTCCGTTAGAATTTAGTTTATGCAGAATTTTTTGCACAAGGTGATTTAGAAAAACAAATGGGTTTAGCACCAAATCAAATGATGGATAGACAAAAAGCTTGTATACCCGAATTACAAATGGAATTTATATCAACGGTTATAAAACCAACATACGAAATTTTATGTAATTTATTTCCGGAAACAAAATATTTTTTGACAATTATTGATGACAATCAATCACAATGGAATACATTAAAATGTCAAAATAAAATTGATTGTTGTGGATCGTAATGTTCAAATAATAACAAATAACCATATAACAATTAGTATTTTAATATATTATGGATATGTGGGACGGGGGTGTGGTGTCTCGTTAACAAAGTTTTCGGATTACAATATCATGAAATAGTTTTCTAATGGGCAGAATGTACAATAGCCTAAAGATTACCTAGTAAAACCTAGTAAATTTTTTGGAAAATCGAATATATATGGATTTTTTTTTAATGATACTACGAAAAAATTACTGAAACCAAAACCGGTCAATTGGCTGGTCACATTAAAACAATACGCAATAACTTAATATTTTTAAATAATATGATTTATTGAGTTCTTATCGAATTAATTCTATATATGTTCAGGTGTACTGTACTTTTTTAGTTTTACTATCCCATTTTCGAACTGAGAATTACCATAATAAAATTTAATAATTGATTGCCACATAGTACAGATATGAATAGTGGATAGATATACCAAAAATACCCCATTTACTGAAGATACCAGCAATAACAATACATATATTAGTCTTATTAGTATATGAATGAATAGTCCATAAGTTTAATCACACTCATATAAAAGTTATGGAATTAATAAATTGTTGAATGTTATTATACTATTACTGTAGAGTAATTGACCAAATTAATTACTGTAACACATATGTCTGGTAGATGCCAGTTGATAAAAATGGAGTAACATGGCTTGATGATTATGTTCATAATAGTTGCTTTATTGTTTGTGTTGTATGTAACCGTTGCTAATATCTGCGAATTGCTTCCAACACCATATTTGCAAAGATGTTTGATTTCTGATTCCATCAAAACTAGTGAATTTGACCGACAAAGCGAAAAAAAACACAAATTTTATGAATATATAGATAAAACATGAATGAGAATGAGAATCTTAAGAATATCTCCAAGGCAGAGTGTCACTTATATTGGTCAGATATTCAAAGTCGTCATAAGACATATTTGAACATACCAGAGATATCATATATGTCGACAGCATATCTTATAGACGTTCGTGAGATATTTCGAGTATGTCACAAATTATTCCTTCGATATGCATGAGACGTTATGTAAAAGGCAACCAGATAGATAAGACCAAAGGATATTCATAGATATAGATATAGATGATATACTTGCGACGAAGAAAACACATCCTAGACATATATCGATAGAAGGATATCGTGGAATATTATTTTTATATCGCAGCGAAACTTTCACATATCCTGTGTGTAATATCCTAAAGACATGTTTTTGTTTTGTCTGCTTGAAACGTGAAAAGTTGTAATAACTTATAACTACCAGTTTGGTTGACAAATGTGGTAGCAGTGGATATGATACATAATTCATTCAGAATATATAATCAATTACCAACGTTTCATGTGAGAGATTTTTAAAATCGCATCAAAATATAGCCAGTAATCAAAAAAATAAATCATAAATACCCAATTTCCAGAAATTTTAGTTCGGTTTACACCCATATTTTTTCGTCCAAAAAATATTTACCCAAACATCATATTTGCCTTCAAGAATACTTAAACAACTTTTATGATATTGATCCGAATTCGCACGAGACGCCATTTGAGACGTAAGTCGTGAGGTATTAATATATTAGAAACTAATTACACAAAAAAAAGCCAAATATTATACTCAGCAATAATAGTTTTATAATAAGTTTATTTTTTAAATGTTTTATTTTGTTTATTCATATGTTATAAGATTTAAAGAAATGGACAACAATATTAGGAAGAAGGTGGCTACCATATACCTTATTATTTATTAAATCCTACCTGCTCCTATTATTAACATTAAAAATGTTTACAAATGGAATCATATATGGCGATTAATGACTATCATCATCACTTTTTGGAATTCTTTAACATATTTTGTTTGTGCAATAAGTTGTCACAAAAAGTGATGGCGACAGTCACTGCGATCGTCTACTAATTGATCTCCCAATAATAATTAATAAAAAAACGCTATTTTCATATAAAGAAAAGGAATACCTTAAAATACTATTTCAAATGACAAAAGTTTATGTTTTACACCACACGATCACATCGCCAAAATATATATAATTAGAACAACAACTGTGCATCCTATGATTGAATTTCACTTGTTTGTGATTTTCCTTACTTTCAATGTAATGCATCCGATAACAAAATCACATCACAAAGATAAATCAACCATGTATAAGTCAGGGTACTTTTATCCCAAACTTATTTAACACAGCACAATGCAAGTTGGTTTTTTTTGTCGAAATCCAGCCTTCTCCATATAATGCATCATGCACCGATTCGATCCGTTTTCATATGCTTTGGTGTAAGATAACAAGGAGCTTATTAATTGTGCGAAGATTTCGGTATACTATGATATACTACCATCCTCAGATATGAGTCGAAGTAATTGAGGTAGTATTATTGGCCAACCACTTAATATAAATCTCTTTGAAATATTTATAGTATCGCTGCATTAGGTCTACTTCAGTTACCACCACATAATTACAGTATAATCAGTGCAAATAGGATGTTTAACAACTTACTCATACCTGCTTATATAAAGTAGTCATTTGAACAGCGGCAGCAGCCTGCCCGCATCAGCCACAATTCCATCAATCGTCGTACATTGTAAATGAACACTACAACAAATGTTTTGTATAACAATAAGTCATTTATAAACAAAAATAAAATACTTCGTCCGTAACAGTGTTTCACCTACTAAAAGCAAATTAAAAGTAATTAAAAATAGCAAATCATATACATATTTCGCCTAAAAATATATTCGACAAAAATACTTATTTCAATTTATCTGGAGTTGCGTACTTACCGAAAAATAAATTACCCTGAGCTAAGAGAGGTCCTCCATCCATACGCTGCTATATTGCACATTTATTATTTAAATTAAATTCATACCATATATTGTGTAGTGAATAATTTCCCTGTTATCAATATAATTTATTTGATTCGATAAACAAACAAATGATGAATAATTTTCAGAATTAGCAAAACTGAATATTTTTCTTGTCTCAACAACACCAAGAATCGCCCTGTTTCTGTATGCACAAATAACTATTTTGGTTTTTTTTTCCATAGCAGATCGAAGTTTATGTGTATAAGTGAATCAATGAATCGTCTATTAAAACATAATTGTAGGACATGTGGACTAAATTAGCAAATTGACTGTCACAGATTTATGTATGCTCTAGGTGCACTATTGTGCAGGGGTGTGTATAGTTCCAACAACATTTGCAATTTATTTAACAAGTCTATAATTTCTGGCGTTGATTTCTATGTTCAGAAGTACTTGTTACAGAAGACTTAGCGTTTAATTGATGTTGTCGAATTTTGATAAACATTACCGTAATCAAACTTTTTTATCTTTTCGAATACAGTCACTCATGCATGATACACTACAACATTTTCGTTGTTGTAATTGAAGGCGATTGAACTGGAAAATGTTCCGGTTCTTTATAACCGACTCATGCAGCATAATATCATATGGGTGCATTGTCTTATGTATTATCGTAGATAATCGTTAATAATAGGAAAATGTGTACTGATGCAGGCTATTAATATGATGTCTATTTGATTATGTAGATTAATTTAGTTAATAATTATACATTGTTGAATATATTTGTTTTAATTTATTAAAATTGTAGAATTTTATTGTTAATTAATTTAGTAACCAAGTTATTTTCATAATCGTTTTAGTAATACCAATATAGAAATGTAGGCTGATGTTAAATATAATTTACCATAAGTTTAATATTTTATTTCACAAATTTCTTCTTCAAATTTAATAGGTTAATAAAAATAAGGCATATCATATCGTAAATTTTATGTCGTATATTATTTAATTATAAAAACATTTATAGAAACAAAAAGTAAGCTTTAATATTGTAATTTTATAATGCATGTTTTTTTATTTATTTATTTTATTTATTAAATTTATTTTCTATTTTAAAAGTAGATAGTGCCAAAAATTGTAAAATTTAATAAAAATATTTAGAAACACAAATAAATAAAATTATGATATGATCAAATAGTTGGTGTATTTTAATTTACCATTTCATATTACTTATTTATATTTCTTACCGCATACAATTGATGTTTTCCGATTTGTTTTCTGATATACTTCTGATGACAGAAACGAATATTACAAATCCTTCTCAAGATTATGTATCAGAAGAGTATAATATCCAGGACGCAAATTTTTTTTTTCTTTTTTTTTTGTTTTTCATTTCCACCCACTTATCAGGTATACCGGTTAATTTCCGCCGTTTTTTAAAGTGAAAAAACATATTTTTTGTGAGAGAAAGCCCAAAAATTCTTTATTCAAAATATTTTCCATCACTAGTTACACATTTTGTCCACCTTTCAGGCAATTTTTGGATACCACGCCAAAAAAATTGTTGTACCTTTGATAAAAACCAGTCAGAGACCCAATTTTCGAGTTCTTCAGACGTTTTGAAGTGCTGGTCATTAAGGGTGTGGCCCATCGATGAAAACAAATGGTAGTCTGAAGGAGCCAAGTCTGGTGAATAAGCCGCATGCGATAAAACTTCCCAGTTAAGCGCCTCTAACGTTTCTTGGACCGGTATTGCTTTGTGTGATGATGCATTGTCATGTAGGAAAATTACCTTGTGTTGTCTCTTTTGATATTCTTGTCGTTTTTGCAGCAAAGCACGGTTCAAATTGATGATTTGTTGTCGGTAGCGATCAGTTTCACCAGGTTTTAGAAGCTCGTGGTACACCACACCCTTCTGATTCCACCAAACACAAAGCATTCTCTTCTTTCCAAAACGATTTAGGTTTTGCAGTCGATGTTGATTACTGGCCTGGTGAAACTCATGATTTTTTGCGTTTCGAATTCTCAAAATAAATCCACTTTTCATCACCAGCCACGGTTCGATGTAAAAAAGACTTCCTTTTGTATCGTTGAAGGTGCATTTCACAGATGGTTTTTCGATTTTCTTGTTGCCTTTCAGTCAATTCATGTAGCACCCAATTACCTTCCTTTTGGATCTTTCCAATTGCTTTCAAGAGATCGGAAACGGTTTGTTAAGCAACTCCTAGTTGGTCTACAACTTGTTGTTACGTTTGCTTGTCGTCTTCAGTCAATAGAGACTGCAATTCGGTGTCCTCAAACTTTTTCGGCTGTCCAGGGCGCTCTTTATCTTCCACATAAAAATCATTACTTTTGAATCGGTGAAACCATTATCTGCATGTTCTTTCTGATAAAGTGTTATCGCCATAAGCTTCTACAAGCATTCGATGTGATTCTGCAGCAGATTTCTTCAATCGAAAACAAAAAATCAATGATGTCCGCATTTCGCGTTTTACTGACACTAAATTCGACATTTTCAATTATTTTTTTAACAATGATATTGCTCGATAAGAGGTCTTCTGTCAACTAATTTTTAGAGAGAAATGTCACAGTTTTTAAACAAAAAAAATTCAGCCATTTTGGTTTACTACTACCGCTTGTAGCGTCATATAAGTGTGAACGGCGGACATTAACCGGTATACCTGGTAGATATGGAATTTTCGAAAAATTTTCAACGGATTCTTGTTCCGCACGATGAACCCCGATCGTTTCAGCGTTTTTCCAGCCATATATTTTCACGAGTTTTCCAGGAATTTCCATTTAAAGTTTTCATAGAAATGGTGAAAAACCTGTATTTTTATGTTATCAGAAGAGTTAGGGATTTGATTACCTATCATTTGATACATATGCCACCCGCCCACCACTTCAAACGGCTGAGTTTTAGTGTTTTTTAAAAAACCAATAAAGATGTATATGAAAATACCCAGTATTTTTCGGATCAAGTAACAGGAGAACATAATATCCAGGCAGAAGTGTCTCTCAAATTTCTTTCTGGTATATTTAAGGATTCCGAAACCAATATTTCATGCTATTTTCAAGTTAATGTATCAGGAGAGCATAATCGCAAGGCAGTAGACTTTTCTAAATTTGATTCTGATATATTTATGAAGTCAGAAGCCAAGATCTGAAACCATTTTCAAGACAATGTTTCAGAAGAGCATAATTTTCAGGCAGTCGCATCTGCCAAATTTCTTACGTAAGAACTTGTTATTATTCTAAACCAAAACGTTTGGACTTTTATGCTGTGCGTGACACATGACATCCTTTGAAGCAGCTATATTAAACCAAATATTTCAATATAATAAACAAACCTTACGGATGAAAAAATTATTTAACGGAATGTGATTCAAATTTTCTAAATAATTTATTAAAGTTTCATATAATTTATAAATGTATTACAAATTTTTATTGATTCGTATTTATTAAATTATTACTTTTTAATACTATTTTATTAAATTATTACAAATTTAAAACATTATCAATTTTTTTTTATTCATAAATAAAATTATACGGAATATAATTCGTAACGTTAAATCTTAAATTATGTAATTATTATATTATGTAATCATATAGAGGAATTAGAAAAATATATTTCACTGTAAATACACACGAAATACATATAGAAATACATACATTACCATTTACAACAATTATAAATAAATACCATTCGTAGTGATTCTGAAATTTTGAATATTTATTGTTTAGTTTCAATCGTTATCATTTTAGAGATATCTGACATTTAAGTTACATTAAAATTATACATTTTTTTTTTATTTAAAATAAATATTAATTATTTTTTTATACACATACACATTTAATTTTATTAACTTATTTAAACTATAAAATAGATAGATATTTAACCGCCCCCCCATTGAGAAACATTAATTTCTTATCATTTGTTTAAAATATACCAAAATTAGGAAACTATTTGTTTGTAAAATTAAACGATATCAAGAGGAATTTATTAATAATACAATTGATATAATGAAAAAAATTTAAAATATATAACAGTTTAATGTAATAATCGTAGTAATATAATCATTGACGACACAAAAAGTTACTGAAAAGTAGGCCATATTTTTTTATTTAAACCTGTGACATTTCCCATATTGTTCATTGCAATTATGTAACAATACAGACACAAAAAATTCTATTATCAATCATTGACATCACGCGCAGTCAATGGGTGTTGAAAGTATAAAGAAAGCAGTTGTTTTAAATTTTATTATATAATTACATACACTACATTATGTTTCTTCAAAAATCTCATTCACAAACATTTATTCTCAATATTAGATAGAAATTTGTCTTTGTAAATGACTAGTATTCGTTCAAATATACTAACACAAAAGGAATCTTACTATTACATAAATTTTAGTGTTTATAATATGTTTTTATTTGTTTTTATAAAATAAATCTTAATCTTAAAGACTATCATATTCATAGCCAAATTAAATTTAAAACATCACAATTTACAAATAAAAAATTAAAATAATAATAAAATAAAAAAAAAGCATAAAAAGCATTTGGAATTACAATTCACATTTAAGGGTATTTTTCTTTAAAAATGGATAAATTAAAGAAACGTAACTTAAAATACAAATATCTATTCTATTCTTTCGATAATATTATTTACATGTGGTTGTAAAAATTCTATAATTGATTCAACAACAACTTTATGTAAAATACCAAGCAATTCTTCTCGGCTTCTGTAAATAATTAATAGAATTAAAACATTAAATCTAAAATATTAGAAAAAAAAAATTATTTACCTTCCATTGGGTTTTGCACACATTTCCGCATAGTATTTAATTTTTGGTTCTGTACCACTTGTACGCAATGTTAACACAACACCATTATCAAATGTAAATGATATCATTTGACTTGATCGCGATATTGGTAAAATAGCTTCTAAATTTTCCTGTGATGAATCATAACCAGATGTTAAATCACGTACATAACGTATTGTAAAATTATCACCAATGGTTGTTGGATATCCGGGTTCCTATTTTTATATATATAAATTTTTTTGTTATATAAATTTAATTTAATGTGTTTAGAAAATGGTCAAAGTAAAAGATAACAAATATCTATAATGACATTTTATGGTGTGGTTTCCGGAAATCGTGCTGAATTTCTAGAGATCAAAATAATTTGCAGAACAACGAAAGGTATATGTGTATAAAAAAAAAAACTGTATTTTATATTACATCAAATTACTATTCTCGCTAAAAATCAAATCGCGTTGATAGCACGTGGTCAATGTTAGGCAGGACATAGTTAAAAATTATAATTCATTGTTTTTATTAACATGTTTCAACTGTACCCACACTAAAAATACATAAACACATCGATTGCCAAGTATATTTCGCTAATGTTTCCCAGCCAGACTGATTTTGAAAACATCTATCATGCTATCAAAAATGCTAATATAAATTAGTCTACAAAAATTCTGTAAATTCTGTAAATTTATATTTCCGTTACAATTAAGCAACAGTAAACGTAAACGAAGCTGCATAATTAAGTAAATAATATTTAAGTGCAAGGGTGGATTAAAAACTTGCTGTAAAACAAGATTATAATGACAAATATAGCGTCATCAACTCTGAATGTGGAAGCTGTCCTATCATCATTGTTATGGTTCAAGTTAATGATACACTTAACAATAAAGACTTTGAAGACGACATATCTATCATAATTATGGGTATATACGACAGAATCACCAGTGTACTAATCCAAAGTGCTCTTGGCATCACAAGAAAATGTTTTCAAAAAGAGGGAATGTCAATTAGCCCGAATAAAACAACAGTCACCTCATTCACCAAACGAAGCAAGACTAATATTCCAGACTGCAAAATATGTGGAACTCAACTGGAAATCAGTACTGTGATAAAATATCTAGGGGTTACACTGCATCAAAAAATGACTCTCTTGGCAGGTAGGGTGGTTTTAATTGAACTCACGCCATACATACAGCATATACAAATTAAGTGAGAGTGCCACAATGTCGGATTAATCGCTACACGGAAACTCAACTCCGGTCACCTGGAAATAATGAGAAGGAAAACAATGAATTGTCCAGGAAGATTTCGAGTGATTATATTCAATGTAAATTGAATTTCGCTCACAAATAAAGGGAATATATCTCAAATCTGAGAAGTTTTATGCATTACTCACTATATGGTAATGGATCGATCTGCCTTGCTCAGGTATACGCGATCGAATCGGCGGCGAACATAATCTAAAAATTAAAAAAAAAACAAATATTAAAATTAATATCCATTCCTTTAATAGTCAAACGAAATGCCCTATGAGGCAACAGTTTCATTTTCAAACTGTTTCTCGAGTGCCATTACGCTCTAAATGAAATTGACAAAATAAGATGAATTACCAAAAAAAAAACAGATGCAAAGTCAAATTTTTATGGAGCCTTGTCTTACTGTGGATTTGAACTTCGGGTATATACATATGTACAATCCTATAGCGAAGGTATCTTTTAGAAACAAAAGTGGGCATCTTTTAGATTGTAATACAACGTGATTGCACAGGTTTGTCATTTTACAAATTTATAAAGTGTGTATGTTAATTTAGTTATTATCATCAATATTTTCTGTTACTCTTAGGAAAATATGGCATTAATAAAACGACACCATCTTGTTCGCTTTTGAGGCAAAAACTTCTCTTATTTCTAGGTTTTACCGAGCGGCCTTTAAAAATTACAGTTCTGTTCAATAAATATACCATTATAGAGAAGTGCTTGGCGTATACCTCGGCAATCAATCCATATAATTCACCTGATAAACTATTAAGGTATGACACTGGGTCGCCAATTAGCAACCATATATATCTAGTATCAAAACAATAAACAATACAATACAAACAGGTCCTCAGTGCTACCTAAAATAGCTTTGAATGTAGCACAAATGATATGAATTTACAACATAAAATGTGTAACTATAACTTTATTCAAAATTTCGAATAAGAATGCGTTGTTTTCAATTAATTTAGCCACACCGATCAAACTACAAATAAGATTTGCCAGTAATATAAATACAGTTTGTATTTTTTGTCTCAATCCAATCAGTAACCTATACACAATACAAGTACAATATGTATTCCAGTTTTTAGACACACGCATGTATTGTAGAATACAGCAAATTGTGTCGTAAATATATTGCAATTGTCAGTTGCTACACAAAATTCCAAACTACAATACCATAAGAATTTGTTTGACATGTCTAAAAATTTATCAAAATATTTTTTTTAATATAAACTACAAAACTATAATTACCCCTTGCTTAAAATTTCGAAGTCTATTAAATATTCGGGTGATAACTTGTGGCTCATAACATAAATAATATGAATTACATGTTATATGATGTCCATATTTTGTATGAATTTCATTTAATTTTTGCGCTAATGTTAATTGATTAGATTTTTGTAAATAACAACACATTGTTGCCAAATGACACGCAGCACTAACACCATCTTTATCCAAAACAGTTGTTGAAAACATAAAGCCAATAGCTTCTTCAAATGCAAATAATACCTCTTTACCTTGGGCTAATAATTCAACGGATGTATTGCCTGTAAATGTAAAATATGAATTATTCATAGGTTTACAAAATAATAAAATAATAATAATTATATTAATAATACCCATCCATTTGAAACCAGTTAATGTTTCAATAAAATTTAAACCTTCCACTTCACAGATAGCTTTCAATATTTTTGAACTCACTGTACTCGCTAACATATAACAATTACTTAAATTCCCAGATGGAAATTTACGTTTATAGCATTCAATGGCCCACCAACCTAATAATGCACCCAATTCATTACCAGTAAAAACTTTCCAATGTCCATCACTAAAATAATAAAAAAAATAAATAAAAATCAACAGCAAAACAAATCTCAACGCAATAATTGATGCAGATCGTCATAGCACAACACTTGAGATAGCGCAGTGAAACTAGACGTATTACAATCATGTAGCGTTTAAAACGACTTGATTATGTCAAAAAAAATAGACTTCATTTAGTGGTTCCTCTTGAACTTAACTTCCATTTGCGATTTGCCAATGAACGACAGGAAAAATGATCTATTTTTGAAACAATGGATAGCTGGCGATGATAAATGGGTTGTATGTTGGTTGTATACAATAATGCAAACCGAAAATAGTGGAACAAGCAAAACAACATTCAAATATGTTGTTATTCATCAAAAGAAAATTAAGTTATCAATTTGTTGGAAAAGGAATTGTGTATTTTGAATTTTTATCACACAAGCAAACGCTCATTTCATATGTGCACATTCAACAACTAACCAAACTGAATAATGAAATTCAAAAAAGCCATAATTGTCAAATCTTGATCGTGCATCATCCGAATATCATTTTATTCTGTTCTTTGCAAAACTTTTCGATTAGGAAGAATTTCAACATTGATGTCAAAACGCATTCGGTTCCGTTTTTTTTTTGCTGATAAGTACAAGAACTGTTCTATATGAGTCAAAAAATGAAAAAATATCATCGAATAAAATGGAAACAATACTAAATACTGAAGAATGTTATTCTATGAAAAAAATATTCCGGTTTTCTTTCAAAAAATCTAATACATAAATACTAACTTTGGATTTCGTTCAGCACATGCTAATCGATCCGCATCAGGATCATTGGCCAATATTAAATTACAACCAGTTTCATCAGCTAATTTTAATGCTAATTCCAAACTTGATTTTCCTTCTTCTGGATTTGGAAATTTAACGGTTGGAAATTCTGGATCTGGATACTTTTGTTCTTGCACAGGTATGACCGGTTGTAATTGTGCAATTTCAAATGCTTTTTCAATGAATTTATAACCAACACCATGCATTGCCGAATAAACAAATTTTAAATCACTTGTTGCATTATATACATCAATTAAAGTAATTGGAATGTTTGAATGTAATTTTTCAAAATATAATTTATACATTTCATCGAATGGATCAGTAAGGATAGTTGTTGTTTGCAAAACATGTAAATCCCATGATGTTGGTAATGGCCTGAAATATATAGAATAGAGAAAATTTTTATTATTATAATTATACAATCAAATAAAATAAATGATAGTCTAATTTTATATTATTTACTCTAAATTTTCGAATATTAATTTTTGTATTTCCTTATCATGTGGTGTTATAATTTGTGGACCATTGCCCCAATAAACTTTATAGCCATTATCATCTTTTGGGTTATGTGATGCCGTTACCATTATACCAGCTATACATTTCTTTTCAATTATAGCAAATGGAACAAATGGCGTTGCAACCATTTGACTATACAATAAAACTGGTATACCATGGTTTAGAAATACACAAGCTGACAATTTTGCAAATCTACATAAAAAGGAAAAAAATTAGTAAATGTTATGTTAATATTTGAAATAAATGGGTTGACTATTTTTTAAAAGTAATTGCAATTTTCACTTTAATATTAGTTGAATTTTTTGGTAAATATATTAATGTCACACTAATGTTTTTGTTTGATAGTTGGTACCTTCAGTTCATTCGGTTAAAAAAATTTGTAACGTTCGTTGTAGAGTATATTTTATTTCTTTTTAATTTTAGCGCCTGTTCAAATTCATTAGATTAAAACAGGCATTTCCGTCATGTTATATTATATATAATAAAATTTTAAATATATATACATATATACAAGTGTCCACTGTAATTGTGTATTCCCCACATTCGGAGCACTTCTAATTCAACTCCCATGTTAAATTTCATGTAGATATGGTTATAATGATTACAATTCTCCAAAATTTAAACATTATGATCATTTAGGCAGTCTTTTCACATACGGATCAATGACTCACTAATTTTACTGCAGATCTTGAACCATTCTCTTTGTTTTCGACATTTACGTAAGGTGCCAATGTAGTGTATTACTAAGCACTTTCGTACCAATTCAACCGATTATTGACATTCTGGTTTTGTCCAGTGGATTTCACATATTATAGTGTTAATTTTGAAGATATTATTTCCCATTCGAATCTGTTAAACTTTTCAGAATATCCGTCATTCATCCAGATGTGTGCAGCTGTTATACTCCTTCTATCTACATATGATCACTGCTGATATGAAGTTGTCTCAATGTCAAAAAACTCACACAATGCAATTTTTCTGTTATCAATAAGCATTTTCTCTTGGTTGATATTCATGACAATTGGTGCTGTCTCCTAAATAGTCGTTCTTAGATAATCATTTTACATCATCTCTACCATAAATAATGTTATACAAATGGTACTGGAAGGCTCATATATTTAAATATCTCTTTTTCTCACTTTAAGGATGGAGATACTCATGCTCTTCTTCATAGCGTTGGTGTGTATCTAAATAACAGACAACATGTTGCCCATTTCGAGAAGTTTACATTAAATATGGATTCAACTCGCTTCCAGTCTATCGGTCTACGTTTTACTATATATTTCTATAGTGTTGTGTCAGCTGTCTGTATACATTCCAGAACGTGTATTTTTATTATGTTCTTTACTTTCTAACCTAATCTTCTATTGATGAATATCAAAAAATGAATCATTTTAATTAAGTGTCATAAATAAATTGCAGCTAGCAATGCGTTTGTGTAATTCATTTTATTAAGTTTATGAGTAATCAATCCATAATTAATCGAGTTTTTGTAAACGCTACGCAGTCACACGTGATTTACAATGACGACAAGCATCATATATTGCTGTGATTTTATCATCATTAACTTCACGTGGGCGACCTGAACGTTGTTTTTTCTATGCGTAAAAAATCACAAAAGCGAAATTTAGCAAACCAGTGCTAATATTGACGTTCTTTTATGGGTTCGTCACCACACCACACCAACACAGTCGCAATAAGTAGTTGTGGAGCCTGCGATATATACATTTTACAGAGTAACAATTGAAGTATCAAACAACAATATCGATTTGACATTCCGAATATGAAAACATATATAAGTAAAAATTCTACTTAAGCTATGTGTGCCACGTAGTTACTACTTAGCATTTCATGAAAATTTCCACAATTCTTTCTACAAAATTAGGTATACCCAATCCATTATAACATAAATACAAATAAATTAAAGTTATATTAAATTTACCTTTCGCTGTTATACCGACCATCATAACCGATGACAACACCACCGCTACGATCCACATCATTTGGATAACATGTTAAAAGATATTGAGCCAATCCTTGCGCTGTTTGTATAACAACTAAATCATTCATAGCCGAAAAACCGGCTTTCATAGCACCGCGCAAACCGGCGGTACCAAATTCTAAACGTCTTAGCAAACGTTTTCGTAATTCACGCCAATCGGATTTAATTGCTAATTGTAAGATTTCATAACTCGTATCTTCATTCTAAAAAACAAAATGAAAAAATTATATTTTAATTAATTAAATAATATCAGTTTTTATAATTTAAATGTATCTTTTTTGATGCGTGTCTGTAGTAAACAGAATTTAAAACAAAAATTGACAAAATCGAATATAAAATCGACACATCTCGTTTCTCTCACAATAAAATTTGCGCCGCTCTACTAACTATAAAGAACAAATTATATTATTTTGATACATTTTAAATAAAAAATATATAATAAAGATTTGTTTATCATAATTATCTTTGTTTTTATATGAACTGTTGATAAAAAATAATATATTTCAAATATTACATATGAAACATTGCAAAAATAAAATAGGTTAACAAAAAATTATAAATCAAAATCTCTATATAAAATGAAAAACATAAAACATGTGCTAAAATATTGATTTTTTTTAATACAATACCACCCAGCACCACACACACACACAACATATTTTAATAAGCATTTTTTTTATATTAAAAGAAATTAGAATCAAAATCAATTTTACCTTATCCCAATTTAACCATTGTGATAGCTTTACATCTAATTCTATATCACCAGATTTAAAATCTTTATTTCCATGTCCATTTAATTGTTCCATATTTGATACCATTCAAATACAAAATGTATAACAATTGTTTCAATGTAATTATTCTCCTTTTCCACGCGCTACACTATAATTTACTACGCACAAAATTAACACAACAATAAAACACAAAACGTCTTCACTTTAGCACAGTTAAAGAATTTATACGACGATTATCAGGAATCTAACAAAGCAATAAAATGATAATATATATTAGAAAAAAAATTTAATTAAATATTATTTTATTAACATTAAATAAATTATAAATAAATAAATAAATACATAAATACGAAAAACGTTATATTAGTTTTACAGCGGCGGTGATATGTCATACTGATAAGATTTTCGTACACACAAAACACAAAACAGCACACACATTATACTATTTATAAATGAATATATATATATAGTACACGCATACGCATATACACGTATGAATAGGGTAATAGTACGTATTTAATATCATCCTCAATCAAAACTTAATGTTATTCGATTATATTTTCTATGCAAAACAAAAGTGAAAACATTTTACTCACAACAACAAATTTACAATGTCTCAAAGTTATTATTGTAAAAGTTTGTTTTATATGTCGGTGCAAAGTGTAAAACAAAGTTCAATTTTTTAAAGTGCAATTCTGGTTTTTATATATTTTATGCAATGAATTTTACCTATGTCATGTAACTGTCATTTTTGTGATCAATTGTTTATTGAAAATAAAATTAAATATATTAAGATTAGTTTTCATAAAGCTAAAGCTTTTGTGTGAAAGTTTATTGATCTGACATTTTAACCTTGGTATGTACCGCAGTTAAGAAGTTTTATTTTATACATTGATAAGACCAAGTTCAACATCCAAAGCATTCAGATAAAAACCACATCCTTTGCTTTTCATGTCTTTTCCAATCTGACATTTGCACCTCGATTCTCACTTTGAACCATTACTACTTTTGACATGAGACTATAAGAAATGAAACTGCTCTAACATGGAGTGATTTTACTCTATTATATATCACAGTATCAGCACAATGTTGTTTATTTATAATCATTTTTATATACAAATAAAATACACACTAAATATACAAGTAATTCCATAGACTAATAGCCTAACAGATTCTTTAAGAACAGGAGCACTTTTGGGACTTCTTAAATTGAAAATTTTGATTATGCATAATTATAAAATGACAAATTTAAATATGAAGCGAAGAGTTATTTTAGTTTATTATCGACCATCTTTTTTGAGTGCGTATACGGATACGGCACGTTAGAAGAAGAAAGAAAAAATATTAGACAAATTTCCGTTACATCGGTTTTACTCTCCATTCCAAAGTGCAAAGAATACGAGGCTATAGAAATTTCACTTCAAAAACAAAAAATATAGAAAATTTAAAATGACTAAAATGCTTATGGCAATAAATAATCTATTAGTCTATGGTAATATATAACAATAACAAATTTTATATATATAAACCAACAAACGCATAAATAACAACAAAAATTGCGAATGACGTCATTCCATATTAATATAAATAAATAGATATTAGCAAGTTCTGTCAATGAATCTTAATTAAAATATAATAAAAAATTATTGAACTTAGATTTTTAATTTTTTTTTATTTATGCTTTATTTTCAATCTGTTATTTAAGTCTTTTCGATGAGAATCAAGCAAGCATAAAGTCGCGTCCGATAAATGTTGTAATTGTATACGCAAGTATTTAGTATCATCATATCGTGCGGTGGTATGATCTGACCGTCATGCATTACTGATGGTAACCCTTTCTTAAGCTTAATAGATGAAGTATTTAGAATTCTGGCCTTTATACACGATGAGTTGTTCAGCCATTTTTCTATTCGACATAAGTTTTCTTGTACATATGATTAGTGAACGGTAGTGTCACTGTAAGTGGTCTACGAACATCCCCGTAACAATTCAGTCATATTGGTTAATTACTCCTTATGCTTATAAAAATTCTCCAAATATTATGTATCGACAGATTATATTAATTCAATTATTCATGTGGCTGAATCGACCATACTGTTGTCTGTGTGGAGAATGTATCTTAATCGCTTATCCAACACGATATTTTCAAAGAAATACATTTTCTGACTTCATAAACGAATAAATGATAATTCAGATGAGTAATTTTTTTTTCATGTCAATACCGCGGATTGAACTCGCAATCACAGACAGATTGAATGACATGCACTTTAACCACTGCGTCACTGAACCAGCCTTATCTAATCAACTAACTGGCTAATATTCAAAAACGATCACCTTACAATATTCCTTCTCTTCTAATGCCCGCCTAATAGTGTTGGTTAGGTCACACAATGCAACAGGTTTATTGTATTGCGGGTTACTAACGAAACCCGAACTGATTATTTAGTATCAATTTATGATTTATGAATAGTTGGTCGAAACCGATTTACCAGTTATTAATTAAACAGGAATTTTCTTCTTTGGAAGGTTTTTTGAATTAAAAGTAAAGTTTAATAAATTCTATTAAGTAATTTTATAGAGAATTTTATAGGGAACTGAAGCAAAAAATAAGTCTGAATCCTATCACTACAATTATTCATTATCGTTCATAATGAATACCGTTACTGTACCAACTCTCGTGGTATTGGCTGGGGGCTATTCAATCGACCTGACGACAATTTACTTTACCATGGTAATACGTAACAAAAATTCAGCAATTGTTCGTTAGTTATTATTAGTTGTAAGCTGAGTACCCTACCCTTGTCCGCATGTCTCACTTAAATAGCGAAAACACATTTATATATGGAAATCAAATACTTATATTATAATGTCACCGTGCACTCACCACACAATACTATATTATGTTTCCAAATTAAATAAACTAACTTTAATTCAATTATGTTGATAACATTAAAATTTAAATAATATTAAATTATTATCAAACAGAAAGAAAAATAAGAAAAAACACAGATTATTCTGATATTCATGAATGAAATTATTTACGTAGTTAGAAAAAAAAAATGTGTGTGTGTGTGTGAGTATTACACAAAAAAGTTAAGTAAACATATTAACCCAGTGGGACTTAAATGAATACATACAAATTGTAAGTACTTCCAATTTCACATGAATGAATTCACCAATGAACGCATTAATTAATTCATCAAAATATTCACCAAAGAATTTGTCTGTAAATTCTAATTTCATAAATAAATTCACCACCGAATTTGATGAATTTGTTCTGTACACTTGAAAAATCCACCCATTCCGAATCTATGAGTATTGGCTAAAGAGTATAGTATCGCAATGAGACCTTATAATTAAGTCATTAATTAATTTTTTAAAGTAAACAGTAATTGTATTTAGGTTAAAATTTGTTTTTTATTATTAGTGATAATGATGCGAATAATTTTAAAAATTATAATTTTTCTAAATTACTAATAATGGGCCAATGGGGAAAGGTATAACTGTTGAAAACCAACTGAGCGTGAAGCAATAAGGTTGACGAGCTTGGTCTTACACATTTTTTTTAGAAAAATTATATATATTCAATATTTATCTTTAATATTTTATCTTTGAATTATTTCAAACGCATTTTATCCAGTCTGAATTATGCTTAAATTCTGTAAAAACTGTTTGGATAATTTTATTATTAAGAAATATTAAAAAACAAATTGAATTCCAATCTTAAATTCATAAAAAACTGATTATTTTTAACGTTCCGTCTTTATAATTTGCTAATGTGATAGATCAAAATAAAATTTATAGTAAAAAGTAAAAACTTGACAATTTAAGTACAAAACTTTATTTTAAGTACGGAATTTTTTATTTGTTGTGTTCATATTATTAATTTATCGCATACACCATCAAATGTTAGTAGTGGGTGCAGTGTTTTTATCGTTATTTAAATAATTGAAAAAATTCAAAATTTGATGTGATTTGGTGTTGTTAATATGAATAAAAAATATAATGTTCCTGTATAAAATATGTGTAGAAATAAGAAACGATCGCTCATTACGATGGCGGTTTTTTTTTTGTGAACGTATTTACTAAAAATATATCTCTTTATCATTAGTTTTTATGAGCCCGCATTCCGCAACTCAGACTGCGGAAATGCGGATTGAGAAAAATATTTATTCGTACTTTATGTGATGATAGAACGCAATGCCACTGCCTTCACTGCGCACATTACGCTGATGACGCAGATCTGCCATAATGACATAAATGTTATTTTATTATCACTCATTTTTATTTTTAACTAATTGTTTTCTTATATTTTGTCATATTTGGTCTTATTTAAAAATTTAAATTCATTTATTTCTCTCACTCATAGAAAATTTCTCTCGTATTCAGCATCAACAGCGTCAAGAAAATTTTCTAATGTGTGGTGGGTGAACGTAGCGAACGAAAACTGCATTGTGGAAAGAACCATATAAATTTATTATTTCTATTTTACAGCGCATTGAATGTAGTTTTTTTTTATAAGAATTAAATGTCAAAAAACGTCCCATTGCTCACGGCAGTATGTTTTGGCCTATATTTTTTTCGTCTGTTGAAAATATCGTGTTTTGTACCAAAAAAAAAATCGATTTGCAGAGAGATTGGTATTATTTCATTTCTACTTTGGGAGAAAAATGCTGCTGAAAGTCATCGAATGCTTGTCGTCGGCTTATATAGAAAATACCTTTATCTGAAAGCAGGTGCAGAAGAGTGATTTCAATGCTTCAAAAGTAGTGGATTGTAATTCAGTGAGTCTCAGTTTTTGGTGAGACCGCACTAAGGATAGATATATTATTATGGTTGAAACTGCAACAAACTGTCAATATTAAACTCTACCGCCAACAACAAATCAATTTAAAGCGATTGTTACAAGAAAAACAACCAAGATGTGCCAGTCACGATAAAATGGTTTTACACGACAATACAATTCTCTCCCGCATGTCGCAAGACCGGTCATAGAAACGTGGAAAGCACTTGGATGGGAAACCAAATGTTGCTCCATCTGATTATCACTTGTTCAGATCACGCAATGAAAATCTACAAAAATACTTATTATATTGGATTGTAAGAATAGTTGTATATGGAAATTCTGCATAAACTTTATGCGTCAGTTTCTAGAAACTTGACAATTTGGTCATTTCTCATTTCAAATTTTTGAAGAAACTTTATCAAAAAGGCTTATGTAATGCTGCATATAGCTCCAATATATATTATTATAGATTATCAGTAGAACAACCAGAAAATATATGCACAAAGTCACGTAATTTAAAACTAACTTAAACAAATTAATAGACAATATAAAATTATATAAAATAATTAAACAAGCTTATGCACCCAGAATCTCTCAAAATGATATGGGTTTTTTCTTATGATAAAACTTGCGATCAAGACTAAAAAATTAATCGAAGAAATAATAGATGGCTATATTCAGAACCTACAGAGGTTACCCGTGTTATGCACACACGAAACTTCCAGCTACTGTTATGGGTTTAGGAGTTGTGAACAACGAAGGTCATGTTATGCAACCTCATTTCTTTTCCCAGGGGCTTCGAGCTAATGCCGAGGTTTTAGAAAGTACTGTGAAATCTTGGATTGATAGTGTATGATATGTGTGAACATAAAAATAGTCCATTCCGAACAAATGAAGAGTTCATCCATTGCGAACCCAAGAAAAACTCACCCAATCCGATTCCATGAATAATACACTTGTTCTGTACACATGAAAAACCTACCCATTCCGAACCCATGAACAACTCATCTAAAGTAGAAGTATTTACCACCTTAATGACATCTCTGTATAAAAGTAATCCAGAAAGTATTGCAAGAGTGGAGTGCTGACTAGAAGTAAGTAGACAATCACCGATGTTATCAAACATACCGTTCCCACTGGGAAAATTAATAATATTGTACATGAATATTTTAAAATAAAATTTAATATTGCTAGTGATTTGTGCGTAAAAACGGTTAGATTTGTTTGGTTAAAAAATTAATAAAATTGTATTATAAATACATTTATCTCATGCAAATATTAAAATTGTTATAAAACACACAAAATAACTAGATTAATAACTAAAATAAACTAAAAAAAAAGTGTTAATAAAATATTTGAAATATTAAAATAACACTTATTTGCTTTACTATTGTACATACACAGTGTGTCGTTTAAATAACCGCAATTCGAATTTAAAAAATAGAACACGTAGTGCCATCTACTAATAAAATTGGCATAATTAAAAAGATACATCTTTCCTCTTTCCAACGCATCCAACCACATGCAAAACGGTTAACACGCATTTGAGTAACCGTACCGTAGTAGTTTTGATGGTTGCGTCGTAAAAATACAATGCAAATAATAAATTTTGTACTAAAATTGAGACTTAAAAATTGTTGAAAAAAGTTTATGATTTATGCGGATTGTAAGTCCCAACGACAAGTTTATGATTTGTTTCCACGTTTTCACAAAAATGGTTGTGAGAATTTAAATGATAGCCCAAGACCATAGAACTTAAAAATCGTGCTGAATTAGTGGAAAAAGTCCGAGAAATCATTTCGAAGAAAATTCCATTGTGAGAATGTTGCCTGATGAATTAAATACCATAGTAAGGACACTATTTATTAGGCCCGAATATCCAGCAGAATAACAGCTATTTCTATTTGTACGATAATGTACCACCTCACAAGACAAAAGAAAGCGTATAAAATTTTGATGAATTAAACGGATATCTCTCATGAACCACCCTCTCCGTATTCACATGATCTATCATCGTGTGACTATTTTATGGTCCCAAAACTAAAAATTGCCATGAAATGAGCGTTGAATGATGGTGTACCAGCTATCATAGCCAACACAAAAAAAAAACAATGAATGCATTAGTTGATCGTGCCAAACGCTGTATTGAGTCAAATGGAACATATTTTGAATAAATATCATGTATAAAAAAATTATTATATTGGGTTTTCTTTATTCATTTAACCTAAAAATTGTAGATATTTAAACGACACACTGTGTACACATGTAAATAAGTAAATAAGTTAAGAAAACAACTTTTCGATTTATTAGTATATTATATTATCATATTATAATACATGGTTCCAAAAGTCTCGGGCGTAACAACGAAATATCCGCATGATATTTTAATAGTACCAACCAATAGGAAAACAATTCAGTTCAAGCAGAGCAATGGCTTCAAAAGTATTACCAGCGGATTCTGCTCCATCAACAATATTCATCAAACGTTGGTTACAAGAGATAGCTGACCACTGAAGTTATCAAGTGCTTTCAGTATTATACACAAATATTTGTTTATGAAAAAGTTATTTTCCAAATGGGTGCCGCGTTTTCGCACACCATATAACAACAAAGCAACAACGAATTGATGATTCAGAACGTTGTTTGAAAATGTTTAAGCGGAATAATCCTAAGTTTTTGCATCGATACATAAAATGGATGAAACATAGATCCACCATTTCACTCCAGAATCCAGAATCAACACACGAAATTGCTTTTAATCCACTGGTCTGAAAATAACAAACAAATTGCCAATTAATCCACCCGTAACTTCTAAACTAATGGTCACTATTGAAATATCATACAGATATTTCATTATTGAATCACTATCTGGTGGTTAGACCCAGGATCTTTTGACCCATGTGTTATATATATTACGTATATTGTATATATAAGTGATATAATTACCATAAGGAAGTGGAAAACCCAATCTCTATCAGTGTGCCATTGACAGTCATTTTTGAATTTAAACTAATTCCATTGGATTATTATAAATGGGTTTACTTTTTTAATTTACAACGACGCAATCTGTGGTTGTTCTTTATTAAACTATGAAAATACTGTTATAGACATAGATAGTTACTAGATACGCATATATAGAGGCAACGATGAAATTTCTCGTAATCATAAAAATCGAACAGCTGATTGAGGAAAAAAATTAACATAATTTCCTCAATCAACTGCTTAATTTTTATATCACGGAGAATTGTCATTGATATGTAATGTTATGTTTCGTTCCACATTTGCCAAAATGACGATGCCAACGCGTGATCGCTTTCACTTAACGATGAGAAATGATTTTACGTGAGCTTATGAATTAATTTTTTACCGCGAATGCGATCACGGCAATGTTATTGTTAATTTTATTTTATTCAATTCGACATGGAGTATAGTATTAAATTAATTATATAATCGGATTTAACGTCTACAGTTGAGATGGGAAATATTATATTTAAGATCAACGATCAAAATTGTGGTCTCCTAAGTATTAATTTTTGAAGACTATACATAAAAATTGTTCATTTAATGTCATTCTCAGTTCCCGTACGAAACATGTTATCAAAATTCGTAACGAAATAGCAAAAATTATGGAAGCAAAAATCTTATATGGGGGTGGGTATATATGGTATAATAATGTAAACGTAGTTTTATTTTGAACTTATCAATAAAACTTAGCTAAAAAATTTCAATAATGTTAAGTATTAATAATTTTCTAAGAGTTTTCAATCCTTAAGATCCTTAAGTCCCCGCATACTTTCTTATTGCCCATCGATTTAAACATCCTCGCGCTCCCCCTAGAAAATTGTTTGAATAAGCTTGGTTATAGTTAATATATTTTTAAGATAGCCATTTATTCCATATTCCCCTATATATTAGCTGGCATAGTCTCAATTATCGACAAATCGTTTAAATCTTTTATTGAATGGAGCAAAAAATCTCTTGTTTTAATAAAATATTAATAATAATTATAATTTTGTGTTCTCAGTAAATTTGATTTTTGAAATATTCAGTATCACAAAACAAAAATTTTAATAATTTTAATTCACACAATTAGTGTGGTGATTATGACGCACGTACCATACTTCCGCAGACAGTAAAAGTGAAATAAATATACGCATTTTCTAAAATACGCTGACTGTAATAATGGAACAAAAAAGAATCAAACAAAACAAAATATATCGAATCTAAACTAAAATTTCCAAACCAATATAATTAATACTAAAATTTATGAATTAACTAAAATGTTTATCTTAAAATATTGATTGATAAATGATAAATTATATTATAATAAAAAATAAAATACACATACTCTATTTTCAACAAGTTACACCGCCAACACACGCAAACACACTTACAATAATAATTTCGTTAATTAATTATCTGTAGAAAAAAAAATTTTATTAAAGAACAAATTTTTATCAGATGAAATTTCTGGCAATTTATCAAAGAATATTGAAATTACAAAATTTATAAAGAAAACAAAACACGTATACACCATTTGTTTTATTATTTTTAGGATTTTAATACACGCACACTAAATTTTTAATTGCATAAATAAATTGAAACACAATATTTAGTGAAAAAGCTTCTCAATGTTAATGGTAGAAAAAAACCACTGGCTTCGCTTTTCGCTTGAATGAACAAGAAAATGGAGAAAGTAAAATTACAATCAGCATGCGCCGAATTTGGAAAATTTTGTATACGTATTGTATTATGTGTTTGCATGCATTTATATGTAGTAGTAACATAGGTATATACAGTGGATATCGTATTTAGTCAAAACTGACGATGTTACAAATTTTCCACTGAATACAATATTTGGAACAAATTCGTTTGAATATAATATTTCCATATAAAATAATTTCCATCAACTGATATTCATCGGTTTGCGCACGTTTAACAACTGAATCAAATGACTTTTTATGTCTGTTATTGAAATGCTGTTGAGGAAAGTGTGGTCGTCGCCTTTTGTATGTCTTCAAATGTTGCAAAACGGTTTACTTTCATAGCCAAATGAAATTTTGATAATAGAAAATAGTCACAAGGAGCTAAATCTGGCGAATAAGAAATGTTGAAGCAAACAATGTAATTTTTAGTTAAATGTATATATTGTTTAACGATGCGGTGGTGTATTATCATGCAGTAACCGCCAAATTCCTAGTTCTCGATGTTCGGGGCGAATACGAAGAATACGACTTAGTAATTGCTCATATTGAAATCACCATATTTTATCACCAGTAAAAATCGATTTCAATAAGTTTTTATCACGTCTAGCAAGTTCAATGATCTCTTTGAAATGCTGAATTCGGTACAATTTTTAATCATCGATATGAAACAAACTTCGATTTCAGCTTCAGTCGATCAATTTTTTTAGTTAAAATGCAATGAATTGTTGTATTAGGTATACCTAATCCAATTTCCATGAATCTGATTGAAGATTTCTTGCATACTTTTACAAAATCACGTACTATTTTAATGTTGTTTTAAGTAAGCGCTTCGCCAGACACGGTCGACCTAACTGTTCATCATCATTAACATCTTCTCTAACATCTTTGACTATTCGAAGTCACTCAAACCAATCGTGGTTTGGATAAACAATTATCGCACCATAAGCGATTTTAATCATTTGAAACGTTTCTGTAGCTGTTTTCCCATTCTTATAACAAAATTTAATATTCAATCTTTGTTTTTTATAAATTTTTCGATGGACGCACAAAAACAGTTGTAACTTTATGTGTTACATTTTCGTTTCTACAATTTAACTCAAATCGTTGGACTATATATAATTCCATTTTCATTTTATATGACTGTGATATATTTTGAATTGAAAGCAATATTCGTTTATATCTCGTATCGATTGTAAACAACATTTACTGTAAATATAATTTTTTTGATTATAAACAAAATGAATGAATATATAAAGAATACACATAATTACGCAGTATATCAACCCAACCCACACAAATTCACAAATATATATAAAACATAAAATTTTCATGATATTAAACGAAACTATGGCCATATATATATTACCACAGAATTTGACAATCATTTACAGAAGCTAAACTCCATATCATATATGATTTACTTATATTTATGTTTGACTGACTCCTCGCAACCAATGAATGACAAAGTTGCAAATACACACATAATAACATTGCAGTATAGAAGATCCAGTAATATATAAACGTTCATATTTACAATATTTTTCGTGTTTTGTGTTGTCATTCAAAGGACTCGAACGAAAATAAAAATTTTAATAAATGCATAAGTAAATCATATGAATGAAGTGTTGGTTCTGTAAGAATGTTATATTCTGTGATAATACGGGGACATATATATATCGTATTATAAATAAGAACTGGTCAATGAAAAAGTCGGTCAATTTAAAAAAGCATTTAAATATTTCAGAAGATGTCGAATAATACAACTGCCCCTGGTACCCTTGTTCTTACCACATATCAATATAACATTATAGTAAATTTGGTAAATTACTTTGTATTTGGGTATATACAAATTCACTAATTGGTTTGTAATTTTGTTTCAACAGATGCTTCATATTAATTTAATTTATTCTTATGAGAGAATCGAGCATATAGTGTTGTGTATGTAGACATCACTGGGTGGGAAGGAGAGGATGATTTAACGTCACGGGAAAGTCATTACCAATTGAAAATGGTATTAAGGATTATCAACAACAATGGCCACCTCGATTCTTGAGTATTAAATTCCATGGACACTGTGAGCAATTCAAATGGAATTAATGGTTATGCGGATACTAATATCAAATCATACAACGTTCATATGGCACATGTACACATTATGCAAAATATAATAATTTCACTTAATATTTAAATTGTGCTAATGTGTTACAGTTTAAAATTAAATATAAAAAGTATAAGTTTTTATATATTTTCAATTTTCACAAAAGCATAAACCTTCTACATCATCTCATATAAGTTAGGTGGCGATTTGGACTTCATACTTTTAAAAATAAAAAGCAAATAACGACATTTAAAGAAGGTACGAAAACCACAGACCAAAATATTAGTTCTGAATTCAGATATATCATGATTGTAACGTCTCAATCCGGATACATAGCTAGGACAAGAGTTAAAAAGGACATTCAGCGTGCGCCAATACGTCAGAGCTCATAGATGAAAAAACAACATCACAGTACAAAAAATTGTCAAGGTCATGTTAAATACAATACCCAAGTTTTTAACCCGATCATAATACATGATACCTTCACGACGCAGCCCATGAGTGAAGACAAACTATGATGTGATATATAACGATTGTAAATAATTATTTCACTAGATTTTGATGTATTTAATTACAATTTATTAACAGATTCCCACTGATAAACCGCCTACGAATACCGTTAATAAGCCAAATACAATTTACAATATCGCATAAAGTTGCATCGCGCTATATAATTGCACATCATCAGCAAACAACGTAAAAGCAAATCAATTAAACAGCAAAGGCCCCAAAACAGAGTCCTGAGGAGCCCTGCACGACCCGATTAAAGGAAATTCAGAATTAACACCATCCAAAGTTACGAATTGGCAGCGGTTAAATAAATAACTTCGCAAAAGCGAACCATCACAATTCAACGTCACCCGAATCAAATGTCTTTGAAAAAATACAATAAAATAAGAAACGTACACATTTTTAGTTATCAATATTAGTAGATATTTCGCAACGTGAGCACCAATTTGCAATTTGATAAGTCTTTCCAGTGGCTTCGAGAGAACGAAGATAAAATATACTAATGGGTCGCCAATAGAAGCACTTCCAATTCTACTTTATTTTAGGCATTGGAACAATTTTAGATTTTTTCCCTAAATTATGAACATTTGGAAGCCGTAATAAAAATATAAGTAATATATGTTATATAGAGGTTATATGAGAGGAAAAATTATTTTAAAAAATCGAAAAAAAGTTTCATTATAACCAATAGCACTATTGATTTTTGGACACTAATAGATTTCCATTGCAGAATGCAAATTCAGTATGTAGTAGTCATAATACGGATCTGATAAAATAATATAATATAATATAATATAATACAATGTAAACGGTAATGAATAAAAAACGGCAATACCATTTTGATTGTAGTTAAAGATTGAAACCAAATATATTTTGAATGATATAAAAACAATTATTAAGTGTTATACCGTCGACGAATATATTGAAATAAACTATACATTAACTATAATATTTATTCGATTAAGAGTTTAAATGATTGGTATCCAAGCCATCCTACAAGTACAAGTTAATAAATTAAGCAAAGAGTTAAGCTTAGTATGTTAGCAGTGTGCAAAATAACCAAATTGTTACCGGTGGGAGGTATATTCATGCAAAAGTAAAATTTATTTCATTGCGAGAAAAAGTAATATTGGAGGGGTCTTTAGTTTTACCAACAAGCTCGGTCGATTTAAGATTATTTCAAAGAATTGTTGGCAACAAATTTGTATTACTTATGTCGCATATATCATTAATGTGAAAATCTTTGTGTTATATTATATTGTGTTCCATACCGTTTCTATTTGGAAATGTTCACAAAATGCTAGATGCAAAATATTTGACATTAATGACATTAGAAAAGTGGTGAATGAAAGCATTTTGCTTCAGCACTTGAACGTAGTATACTTGATGCCGATTCTTCTGACAAGGAACATTTAGCACAAAGTGTGTTAGTGGCCAAACGCATTTTGTGAAGGTGATAGTTTAGCGTGCAGTGTCCCGTGTAAGCAGCCCAACAATCAATCTTAATTAGTTTTTGGATGACCTGGGGTTGCAATGTAACAGCCGCTCTTCTATTGGGACAATAACCTAGCCAGCCTGTCGACAGTTGGAGCAACAATAAGAAAAAATATCACAAACATTTGTATACTAGCGTAAGTGCTGTTTTTTCTTATATGAACCTGGAGACTGGAGGCGAAGTTCTTGTGCTACTAGTCTATATAAATAATTTTTAATTACATGTAATATGACTTGCTCTATATAGTGTAGACAACTATCGAATGCCATAATTTCATTAATGTCATGTGTAAATAGTATATGTTTTGACGACGATCGTATATTTCCTTATCATCGACTTCCATATAATGTCAGCCCAGTTCTTATTATACACCACAAATACACACATATTATTATGTATTTTTTATGTTTTACTTTTGGATACTATGACTTTTCTAAAGAAAATTGTTCAGCTTTATTGTATTTTTGTATTTAGTATTCATTCTTTTTACGTCTGTGATGACATACACTAAAAAGTTCGGTTTCTATCTGTAGATTTTATATTTCACATTTCATTACTATTAAATTAACTTATATTAGGCTGAATCTTGGTGTTTTTTTTTCCGAAAACTGCATTCTATCATTTTTTTTTTAATTTTACATTACATTACACAATTACTTTTAATCTTAAATGAATATTGTCAAATAAAAAAAAATTCACATCAACATACTTTGGCATTTATTTCATAAAAAAATAATATTTCATACAGAAAATAAATAATTAAAATAATATCGTTATTAAAAATTTGTGTTGTGCTAAAATTTAATATGTAACTGTTTTTAATATATGTTTCAAATATTTTATTTTCATATCATGTAATTTTAGTATAAAAGCAAAAAAGGTAAATATTTTTTAAATACATTTTTCTATTTAGTATTGCTACTTTTTCATGTTTTGTAATCGATACACTATTTTTTTTTTTTTTTTTTTTACTTAATAATAAATTGAGATAATATAAAAAAGAAATTATGATACAAAATGCCGTGAAATAATTTCATTATTTATAATTGTTGTTGTTGTGTTTTTTTATCACACATATTTCTATTATATTTTATATCTATCCATCATATACTCGTAAGTATTGTATGTATTACCTCGTCTACATAAATTTGAGTGTGTATTGTAAAATGTATTGTATATAAAACATATGTCGACGATAAGTTCATCAACACACAATAAAAACATATGATTTCGTTTTCCATAAGGATATATTATAAATAGGAAGAGATGTCTCTCCAGTAAATTTAAGATAAAATAAAATTGTTATTGTTAAAAAGGTAGTGGTCCCAATTCCTGCCATGATAAGGAATATTTCAGTATTTTGGTAATTTAAATGAACAATCACAGATTGCATTGCTGCAAATAAAATTGCAAATTCATTCATAATAATCCAGCGAGATAAGTTTAAATCCAAAAATGACTGTTAATGGGACACTGACAGAGTGATTGGGTCCACTACCTTTTAACCTCTTTTTTTAAATTTCTATTTCCAATTATATAGTGAAACCATAGTCTCTATGTCCTGATGACATTTAGAGTACTTCTGTATAGTCAGATTTTTCAAGGCACGTTGAATTTTCGCATATATATTTACCTATACCCATATATTTATGGAGTGGTGGCCATTGCATTGTATTATTTGCATTTAAATTACCTCTCTGTATTTAGTGATATTTTTTTCCCTTATTAATTATCGTTCGTATTCTCAAAATTTAACATTATTTAATTCACAATTATAGTCACCGGGAGGGGAAAAAAAAGAAATTCTAAATATTCCTATCTAAACCAGATAATGTATCTTGGATTAGAAGTTATGTATATACCTCAAGTACAACAAAATCAATGAATTCGTTTAAATAAAACATTATAAACTACCAGAAACTTTATTATTTCATAATTTTGCAATCGATTTTGATGAAATTTAATATGTTGGTTTATACCATATATGGGATTATGTGAACAATTTTCATGAAGTAACAATAACTATATACTCCCAGGAAAAGTTAAAGTAGCGTGTGGATTGTATAAAACTGGAATCTCATTTGAAAATGGAATTATGTGAACAATATTCATAGAATTTCCAAAAATAGATAAATATAGGAGAGATTTCAGAAGCAAATTTTCTATGAACCGCGGATAATTTGGCCATATATCTGATCCAATTTTGATCCAATTTAGTTTTACATATTGAGAATGGAAACATATGTGAACAATTTGCATGAAGTTTCCATCAAAACGATGCTCATGAGAGATTTCAGGAGCAAATTACGTGAATTGTGAACTGATTTGGTCAGTTCTCATTCGATTTTATTATAATTTGGTATGTGGATTGATCATAATAACTACATTCGGAAGAGGTGATATACACCTGTAAATGCCCTACGAATTTACAGAATGATTAAGTAGGTTGAACGTATGGTTAACTACCAACAATCTGTTATGAATTCTACAACACGGCCTCGGATCGAACAGGATAAACAATTGTTAGAAAGGCAATGCGTAATAAACAGTGATATAAAGATCCTTAAAATTCGGGATTGGAAGACATTAATTGCGGATAGGTCAGTTTGGATAAACGTGTATTAGAAGGATAAAACTGTAGCTGGGTATGTGGATAGATCATACATATAAACTAATTAAATGAAGTTGTCAAGAAATTGTATCCATTGGGGAAGTTTTAGGAGCAGATTCCGAAATCCTGGACAATTTAGCCATTTCTCATCCAATTTTGATTAAGTTTTACATGCATAGGTTGTAAGCGCAGTTTTTATGCTGAAGTTCATATAAATTTATAACCAAAAATGGTTTCAGGAGCAGACCACGGGAACGTGAACAATTTTACCATTTCTCATCAATTTAATTAAGTTTTATATGCATTGGTTGAAAATGAGGTTATTAGGAACAGTTTTTCTGAAGTTCCTATAAATCTATACACAATGACAATGCAAAACGCTTGCGACCACATACGAATAATTCTTTTAATTAATTTCGTTGCAATGGAATTGCTCTATATTACCCCGTCTCCTGCAACTCACGGGACACAACTTAATGAGTATGAAAAGTGCATGTGGTATCTATATGTTATGCTTTTCTCTATATATTATTATCGTTATATGTCGACAAAAAAGAGTATGTTTGGGTAGGTGAAAGGACGACTCCGGGTGTGAGAACATAAATAAGGCAAAGTGTATGAAGATGGTGATGATGTCGGAAGAGACACATAATATGGAAATGACAGAAAGTATGATGCGGAGGGTTGTAATATTTAAAAATCTTGGAAAATCACATCAATGATTACATCCGCGCAATCAACAAGGTGTGAATTTTATGAAACATATATTAAAATTTTTGAAAAGTAAAAAAGTGCTAAAATGTGAGCAACCCGGAACAAAAATTTATTATTTTTATTGCAGAATTTGTTTATACATAAAAAAAAACACAAGAAACTTTTGGCCGCCAATAATTTATCTGAAAATGGATGGGGAAATGTCCAGATAAAACTAATTTTTTCATTGTGTACTTACTCTCAAGTTCAGTTTAATTGCGTTGTACAAGTTCCTTGTTTCCTTTTTTGTTATTTCTGACTACATTCCAATTCTGCAACCTTTAAAATTCTGTTTTCGGTCTGACGTCTGGTTGTCTGAAACACACCACCTATAATTGGAAAAACTAAGAATTTAATATGTACTTTTTTACATTTTAAATTAAAGAATATTGTAACAAAAATAAATATATTTTCATAAAATATAAGTAAAATTTATATTTAACAAAAATCCAAAATATGTCAATTCATTCCTTTTGTTTTAAACCGTACAAAATAAAATAAAAGGAAATAAAGAAATGCCTTCCTACGTATTCTGCATAAAAAATTTTTAATATTACAATTTAATGGGTGATACAATGGGGATCATTGCACATTAGTTGTTTTTATATATGGCAATAAACAAAAATGTCTTGGGATGTAGAAAATTCACGTGCATCGCAAGTCACGAAAAATCTAATATAAAAAAAAAAGCGACTGCACGGCGGTGTAGATTTTGGTGAAATTCCCATAATTGAACCTTAATTCTTCGCAGACGCGGTCAATGTCGTAATTCTGAGTTCTATAAAAAAAATTTAAGGTTTTGTTGATTGGTGTAAAATTGATGATGACCGAAAGTTGTTATGAATAAGCTACACAACACACAGTATATACCTAAACTTAACGATTTATTGTAATAGTGAACATAGGTTTTGAAGCCAGATAATTGCAAGATATGTACGTGGTAACATCGATTGACCGAGCACGAGCGATTTAACGCCTTTGTATTTTCTTTCTGTGTGGTTTGCTTTTGAGTAATTGAAAAACAACTTTCTCGCAAGAATTACTGCGAAATATATAATGGAATACGAAAAAATTTCGATTAGTTTGAGTTTTGTTATTTTTGGATAACTTTGTTTCAATATTATATATTATTACATCCATTAATTATTATATGAAAACTGATTTGAAATGTCTATTTCTTATGGCATTTAAATTTGAACAACAAAATGAATGAATGTAACAGTGAAAATATTAGTCATCGTTAGCTATTACTTTTTGGTAAAAAATGAATTTCTCAACAATTCAACTTCATCGAAGGAATTAAAATGTTGTACGATTCGTACTACATCGATTGCAATAAGTGTTACACATAATGAGCTAGGTCTGGTGCGGATACGCAAGGCAGGGATCAACAACATCCTAGCTATATATGTTTGAACTATATACAATAGTTTTACAACATGCAGCATTGTAGAAAAATCACCATTCCGTGTCTGTTTTTGCTCATTCCAGTCGTCTGTCCTTCAATCCTCGGTTAAATTTTATCAATTGTAACCCTTTCACTAGGTGCGTTAGTTACCTATTGATCCGCACCAAATTCAAAACTCCATTTTGATTCATGTTTTCCATGGATATTGCGTATTGCTAGTGATATTGATGGCTGATGATGAATTGTCAAAATACCTTCATATTTTTCATCGCAAGTAGAACAATTCGACTAAAAGCAAACTTTCTTTTGTGCAGTGTGATTTACGGCAAAATTTTCGTCAAATAAATGAATATATATTCAAATTTTATCGGTATATTTTTCCACAGTCTTACTTGCTGCTGGTTGAATTCATCATGTTTGATTCGACCGAATCAATGATTTATAATTTTTCCGAAATATGTATTGTTATTTGGGCACATTTGGACTTTTTTCCACGAGGAATATGTATAAATAAAAGGTATAAAAGGCCGCAGACTATTATTACGGAAACATAAAATAATAGTAGATAGGTAGTAATACAAATGTCATGTCAGAGCCCAAGAGGGAGATTTATCCGATATACTGTATGTATCCCATAAATAATATAGCCACTCTCTATACTTTATTTATTATTATTTATAAAGTTTAAAGGTTCATAAACAAATGGTAAAGTTTCTATTGGTTCACCCGGCGTATGCTTTTTTTATTACGTATACGTATACCTAAATACAGCGTGTTCGCCGGAATGGTTTACTACTTGATTTTTGTATAACTTTATATAGAGCAGGAAAATAAAACGGGTTTAAATGCTGATAAATGTTTTATTGAATGTTGACCATTACGTATGGAAGACATCATCACATCTTTTACAAATATCTCAGTAATGCCATTGTGATATTGACTGTATATGAAATTACAATGTATTGTTGGATTCAACGAATTAATCAAGTCCCAAGCATCCAATTCTGGTGTCAAAAAATTATCGCAATCATGTTATGATAACGTTCTCCAATAAACAGTAACCGTAACGCCACGTACATCTACAAAAAAGTATGGGCCAATGCTTCCTTTGCACATAGCGTTATCACAGTTATCAACAATATCAACATTCAATAAAACATTTAACCAGCATTAAACCATTTTATTGTCAGTTTTCATAAAGTAATAGAAATATAAAGAAGAGTAAAGCTTCCCGGTGACGAACACCCTGTCTGTAAGTACATAACATTATACTCTCGTATATTCTGTGCTGTGTTATATATTTAATATCTAATATATTAAATTCCATTAAAAGCACACAGCAAGAAAAGATGGAAAATAAAATAAAGCATTCTTCTTGTAAACCCACACACAAACACACACACACACACACACTCATATATAAAATGTATAGATGAAAATTTATATAGTATTTATTCAACAGTTTTGTTAAGTAATTTGGTTGTAAAAAGTCTTTTGTGTGTTCCGTCAAACATTTTCTTTTTTCTTGTTTTCTATTATGTTTTTTTGTTTGTTCTTGACGAATTTCATCGTAGGTGGTAATATCAAATACAGATAAATTTTATTTTACTTAATTTTGACTTGTACGTGTATATATAGCTTTCTTTTTAGTCTATAATATACACCCTCTATCGCATAACAAGCCGGAATGGATTAAAAAAACACAAAAATATATATATAAATTCTCACAAAAACCGCATTCAAAATAATCTCCCACGATTTGCAAACATTCAAGAAGTGAATCAAATGACTTTTTTATGTCTGTGATTGGAATGCTGCTGAGAAAGGTGCGGTCGCCGCTTTTTAAATGTCTTCAAATGATGCAAAACGGATTCCTTTCATAGCCAAATGAAGTTTTAGTAATAGAAAATAGTCACAAGCAGCTAAATCTGGCGAATACGGTGAATGTTGAAGTTAAAAAATCAGCTTTATGTACTTAGCATTATTCGCGTTAAACCAGCTGGAATAAACTTTTTATAAATATGCCTTTGGAATCGTAAAAAGAAATTAGCATTGTTTTGATTTTTGACTTCCTTTAACGATCTTTTTTTTGATTTCCTACATCTGGTGACCGCCATTCAGCATTTTGACGTTTGGCATCTGGCTCATATTGAAATCACCATATTTCATCACCAGTAAAAATTGATTTCAAGAAGTTTTTAGCACGTGTAGCAAGTTCAATTCGAATTTAGCTTCCGAAGACAAATATTTTCGGTTAAAATACGATGCTTTAAGTATATTTAGTTCAATTTCCATGAATCGAATTGAAGATTTATTGCAAACTTTTACGAATTCACGTACTTTTTCAATGTTTTCTTCAGTTAATCACTTCACATGCGGACGATTTAAATGTTCGCCATCATTAACATCTTATCTATCATCTTTGAATATTCGAAAGCGCACTCAAAAACTTATGTTTTGGATAAACAATTATCGCACTATAAGCGATTTTAAGCACTTGAAGCGTTTCTGTAGCTGTTTCTGACATTCTTACAACAAAATTTAATATTTAATCTTTGTTCTTTATACAATTTTCTGATGGATGCACAAAAATAGCTGTAACTTTATGTGTGTTGTATTTTCATTTCTACTCTGAATGTAATGTCATGAAATTTTGAGAGTTTGTTTTCGTACATTCACAGATCATAATCACAAAAAAATTAAGAGCGTTATATGGTTTACACAGTCATTCCGGTTTATTATGGGACAGAAGGTCTATATACAAATATTGTAATATAGTATATAAAAATAAACAGTACCCTTACTATTAATGAGAAAATTTCATTTCATTTTTATCAAAATAATTTATTGGTTTTTATTATATTTTCGGGGTTCCACACAGCGCTATTGCAAGAATAAGTTATTTGTGATCTTATATCGGAATCATTAAAATTGTTTTCTTTTAAATAAATTGCAAATTGTTATTTAAAATTTGTATTTTATTAACTATATTTTCAATATAAAAATATGTAAATTAATTTAAAATATTTAAAATGTGGTGTGGTGGTTTCTTTTCTATAGTGTATTGCGTGTATAGAATATATTCCAATTTATTTTAGTGGGAGTAATTTTTATAGTCAGTGAATTAAAGTTAAATAAAAATACAATGAAATTAAACGCAATAGTGAAATTAAACCTGAAGGTTCATATATGCAATATGATCAACCTAACTATGATCTAGACAGCATCCGTGACCGATAGTAAAACGGAATTCATCGTCACGAATGCTCTCTAGATCAGCCTGATTGATCAGACTGCAGATATGGAACAAGCCTTTGAAACTTGAAGCACATTAACTTTTAAGTGAATTTAACTGAATATCTATATCAAATCTTCAAGAAGTATGCGATGCTTCATATGAAAGCAACAGAAATTGGCTCGATGAATGGATTGCCTCAATAGAGGAAGATTTCTTCATGCAAGGAACCCAGTAATTACCTGAAAGATAGACGAAGGTGGTAGCTATCAAAGGGACCATACTTCAATTGAAATATTAAGTTAAGCGTACTGGTACTGGTGTCACTACACTATATGTTCAAATACATGTGTATGATATAATTCATAGTACGATTTATATATATAATCGTTTCGTCCAACCGTGGGTAATCTTGAAATAATATGGTAAAGCGAACACTTTTGAAGGTCTTCGAAAGTAAATTGTTTCCTCAATCGCGTTGAAAAAATAAATGTGTACTTGATTGGATACGCAGATGACATAGCCATTATGGTAAAGGGTATGTTTATACAACTGTTGCCGGCGTTACGAGTATTGAACTTCGTATAACAAAGCTATATGGTGTCCGAGGAACATCACCTTTCCATGAATGCTGCGAAAAGACAAGCACTATTATCTGCTCTAAAAAGATCAAAGATATGGAGTTTGAACCTTTGAAGGATTTTTGGATCCAATTTTGTTGTTTTCAGGACTATCAAATATTTAGATTCTACTGGCAGTATACTTATATTCGGGATTAATATGGAATAGGCATGTTGGGAAAATATTCGGAAAGCAAAGTTGGAATACATCGCAGTGTCTAAGTGTACGCGAGCTTGGGTTGGCACTCTCATCGAGGTTAATGCACTTGATCTCCATTATATGCTGGTAAGAACCGACATATGCTTCTGTTATGTGGTGGATGAGATGACGAGAATGGGGTACCATAAAACTCTCAATGAGGATGGGAATCCCTAAAAGAAGATCGGAGGGGATTATAATCTTTACGGTTAAATATTTAATGTAGGACATGGCGGCTGCTAGAATATACTGAGAGCAAATCAACCTGTCCTGCCTGACATAAGTCTGGAGAAATATACCTCCTTTTGAAAAGACGAAATTTTGGCTTTAATATAAACTTTGGATGTCCCAGACGTGAGTCGGTGGGTACAGGGAAATAAAATTCTTATTACTATTATTATCATCCAGGCGGCGATTTAAAGTATGGAACGGGCAAAGATGAGTACATATTTGGATTTAGAATGTGTCCAAATACTAAACAAGATTGAGATTCCGCCATTGGTGCGGAGGTATGGAGAAATGGATCATGGAGGAATATTGGAAATGTTTTGAAAATATGACAAAATGTAGGAAATCTAAATTAGCGCTTAAGTTTTGAAAAAGATACAAACACAAGGGTGGTTCTAAACTTGGAGCTAGAAACCCCTTAGAAAGTTGGTGACAATTCTAACGGGACATGGTGGGTTTGTTTGTCATCTGAGACGGACGACAATCCTGTAGGAAGATATATGTAGATGTAGACTATATATTCATGGAAGGTGATGAGAATGCGGCACACGTCGTGTATCAATACCTATCTATAATTTGGTTACATGAATTCACCTATTCAATGAGAGGTAGATATATTCCGGTTTACCTTCAAACAGATGCTGCAAATGACTAGATACACTGATCTGGAGGTATTACCTGATTATCATCACGATAATCCGTTTAATTAATTAAAATTATATAAAATTTTCTTATAAGCGTTTCAATATATTGTATTATTTATATTGGTTCTATAACTAAGTCATAAGGATAATTAGATACGTGTCGTAAGTAGTATTGCTTGTACGCAGTGTGGAGTGGCAATACTTCGCTATTGTAGTAGTTAAATCTATCTTTCTTATTCAGTATATGATATTCAGTTGAAGTCTAAACAAGTATTTTTTTTTGTTGATTAAAAATGGAAAATTTTGTACCAACAAAACAGCATTTGCGGGAAGTTATGTTAAGTAATTTTATTCAGGAGAAAACAGCAGCAGAAACTTAACGCTTTTTGTTACAAATTTATGGTGAATATTCCTAATCACAAAACAATTGTGAGTATTGGTTCAGACGGTTTAAAAATAATGATTTTGATGTTAGTGATAAAGAATGCGTTGGAGCACCAAAATAATTTGAAGACGAAGAATTGGAAGCTTTACTCAGTGAAGATCCATGTCAAACGGAAGAAGAATTAGCATTGGCATTATATGTTACCCAAGCAAGTGTTTCCAAACGTTTAAAGAAGATGGGAATGGTCCAAAAGCTATCGTATTGGGTATTGGGTGAATTGACGGAAAGACAGTAAGAAAATTGAAAAACATTGTGTGAAATTTTGCTTCATAGACATTCAATTTTGCATCGAATTGTGACTGGTGATGAAAAGTGGAGCCGTTACGATAATCCAAAACGTTTGAAAGCATGGGTGAAGACAGGTGAACCAGGTCCATCGACACCAAAACTCAATATTCATGGTTCCAAGGTTATGCTGTGTATCTGATGGGACCAGTTTGGTGTAGTGTACTATGAGCTGCTTAAACCGGGACAAACCATCACTGCTGTACGTTACCGAGAGCAATTAATCCAATTGAGCCGAGCATTGCATCAAAAACGAACAGAATATGCCAACAGACATGACCGTGTGATTCTGCAACATGATAGTGCTAGACCACACGTTGCAAGACCGGTCAAAGAAACGTTAGAAGCACTTGGCTGGGAAGTCCTACGCCACCCGCCATATTCACCAGACATTGCTTCATCCGTCTACCATTTGCACAGCGGTACAATTCATACGAAGATATGAAAACATGGCGGGATTCATGGATTGCTTCAAAAACTAAGAACTTCTTCTGGGAGGGAATCCATCATTTGCCACTAAGATGGTCAAAAGTTGTAGCTTCAGAAGGCAAATACTTTGAATAAAATATAATGTACTGTTACTTTCAAATAAATGTGTTTTTCTTACCAAAATATCCCTAAAGTTATAGACCCAATAAAAAATGTAAATGCATTTATTGTATCCTCTTTTATTATTGTTATTATTAATAATATTATTATTATTTTAATTTACTTATCACAGCCTTATTTCTTATTTAAAATTATAATTTCAGAAAATTTATTATAAAGGCGAGTAAAATTGTTATGTGATCATTAAAATTAGAATTTACATATGAAAAATAATAAATAAAATTTAATATGACAGCAATAGCTCGAATTGCTGATGATAATGATTTTGAAAAGCTGAAACAATTAGTTGACAATGCTGATGGTTGGACATTAGAATTGTCAAAAAATAGTACAGATGTATGGACACGTCCGGTTGATGGTTGTAATTTTCATATGGTAAAAATTAATTCATGTTTTGAAGATATATCACCGGATTGTGTGTTTGATGTTTTACATGATCCAGATTATCGTAAAGAATGGGATTCACATATGTTGGCAAGTGAAGAAATTGGCTGCATAAATGTTAATAATGATATCGGCTATTATGCAAGTACGTAATTAATTATAATATTTATATTAACTTATTGTTTAAAATTTTACTACGAATTAGTGGCATTAAAATGCATATGTTTTACATACAATAGGCGGGACAAAGAACGCACTGTAACTCCATCGCTAAATTTTATGAAATAACTTACCAATAAAAATTTGGCAGAAAAATGTAATTTAAATTTGCCACCAAAACTGCTTTATCGATCAACTAAATTATTTATGAAGTGACTGCGGATAAACTGCGAAAACTGCACAAATATTATACAGTCTGTCCCACTGATATTATAATTTAGCCTTGGATGTGTACTTTTCTTGTTTTATTGAATTTCTCCTCAGTTTTTTTGATTCACACATTTGATTCTATTTTGTTTGTTTGATAATAATTCGATTTTTCTGCTGCTGTTATTTTTTGTGCCAGATTTCAATTTGTCAGCTCAAATATGGAATTAATTAATCAGACGATGAATACAAAGTGTTGTTCCTCGAGGTTCTGTTTAGAGACCATTGTTTTTCACTTTATTTATAAATGATTTTTCTGTGTTGTCTATCTCATATGTCCAGTCATCCTATTAATAATGATCTTTATACTATGTGTCTTTGACCGAAGGTTTACAGATTGATATTAAATATTTAATTTCAATCATGATATATTCTACAAAAAAATTGCAAACACTTGAACATGAGGTGACGAATCGATTTGGTGTATTCTGTTCACGTTAAAAATTTTTATGAATGTATCTCCAAAACAGAGTCCTAAATCAAAAAATGTGAATTAGTATTTTCGACTATCATCCTTTTAAGGAGGGACGGTGGACACCTTCCGTATATACATTCTATTTCAGTATATTGGTAATATTAAACCACGTTGTTTAATATGTGTGTAATTCACAAACAACGCAATAGAAAAAATGTATAACTATAATAATTACCAGGTATTCAAATTTCTAGTTTCAAATGTTGCCCATCTTTCGAGCAAATTGTAAGAATCTTTCCTTTTTGCCTCTAACCATTCATCTAGTTAATTTTTCCCATCTTCGTACGAACCAAATCGGTGCTCAGCATATGCTTGACCCATCGATGCAAACAAGTGGTAATCGCGGAAGCGGTCAAATCAGCAATCGGTATGATTCAGAAGCAATTTTATTCAAATGAAAACAAAAACTTAATGCAATCCGCGAATGCCCTTTAATTGCCACAAATTGTGACATATTGAACACAGAAAAACAATACTATGCATGCTATACTTCATCAATTTATCAATTCTGTGCCTTTGAATGGTTTGGTATAATACAATATTTTCAAATGTTTGCATTTGCGTGAATGTATCTTATAACTTTGTTTACATTATGCATAAAAAATATGCAGTAGCTGTCAAAGTAACAATAGCAGTCGCGTTTAGTTTAATTATATTGGTTTATTTTAACTTAGCTTTTAAAGTATTAATTTAAATATTAAAATCGATGTTAAAACAAACTAATATTCCTGATGAATTGATGAATAAACATAAAATCTCTATAATAAGTTTTCTTGACAATTTACAATTTTCCAGAGATATTTATTTATTTATATATATAATATAACAGTTTTTATGCAACACACAGGCACGCTTATTAACTATATACAATATTAATATTTCAATCAAAGTGTGATCCATATTTAACGCCATCAACTTTGCCCATCTTTCATGTAATTTATGACTGATGAATTCCTCCTATTTTCAGGCAATTCGCATTCATCGAGTCAATTTCTGATGCTTTCATCTGATGTGAATCGTCTTGAAAGGCTAACTGTTTGGATAAAGCTTCCCTCATCTGTCCTTGCAAATAGTTTTTAACGACATATGCAGTAAGAGGGTTGGCATTGTCATGTTGAAAAATTAATTTGTTGTCTATTCATCCATTCTGGGCGTTTGTTTACCACTGTTTGTTTCAAACGAATTTGAAAAATAATAACGATAACAGAATTCAGCTTTATAGTAACATATTTGGACGATTTTACATTAATAAAACACAGCTTCGAAAGATGACCAAAAAACTTATTGCTTAGATTTTAAGTGAAAATAACTGGAATACTCCAATGGGGCTATGTCAGTCACCAGTAACTGACACTGAGTACCTACTTTAAATATAACTTAAAAACAAAGAATTTTTTTTTACAAAACTTGTTGGCGGAGAATGTGTTAAGAAATATTTTATAAGTAACACCGAACTTAATAGTTTTAATGCTGAAAATTTTTCGCAATTATATACGTACTAAATACAGTGTCATAGCCTCCTGCAGTTGCAGTGCAATAGCACTGAATCGCATTTTTCAGTATTATACATTGCAGAGCAATCACGCCGTGTAACATTCTAACGCTTAATATATAATAAAATTACTATTTTAAAAGTTATCCTAAATAAATATCAATTTCTTAATACAAATATGCTAGATTATTTTGACCACTACTGTAAATAATATTTTATTAATATAGTTAAAAATATTATAATATACGAAAATTTATATTTTTAGTGTCATGTCCGCCACCATTAAAACCCAGAGATTTTGTGTTGATGAGATCATGGTTGGATACTGGACCACATGGTGAGCAAATGCTACTTTCAAGATCAGTACCACATAAAGATTATCCGCCCAAAAAAGGATTTGTTAGGTTTGTGAAATAAATTATATATGTGCGATATGAATATAATATTACATTCATTTTTAATTGTATATTATTCAGGGGCGTCTCATGAAAAAAAACCAATCATTCTGATGATTACAATAATTAATTTTTTTATTTATTTATTTCATGAAAAATGTACAATTGACACCACAAGATCTTAACAAATTATGTACATTGTAGAATATATTTTATTTTATTTGGCGATAGAGTGGATATGTAGAAAAGTAATAAAGAAATATAGAAATATGATGCTAATAGACGGAATATTAAGTATAGAATTCCCTACAAATAGCCGCACCGCGTTTAAAATACAGCAATATTAGTAGAACATTTGGCAGCAATTGGCAACGCCTTCCACAACTTAACACTATATACGAAAAATAACATTGATAATTCGCACGAGAGACGTGTCTAGGAATTATTACGTTTCTTGTTCTTACACAGAGGCAGCAAATTAAACAAATATAGATTTTAAAAAGAAATAGAAGACATCTCAAATTATAAAAATCAACCAGCGAACAGCCAAGTATCGTATTGGTATAGGTAGATACATATGATCATATCGACGCAAATTATAAATATATCTAACACAGGAATTAAATAGAACATTCAGTTTAATACGACCAGCGGAACTGGAAGGCATCATGACAACGTCGAATTACAAGAAATGAGGCAAGAGCAATGATTTAACCAGAAATAATCGATTTCCGAGAGGATTATCAGTAAATTTTCATAGTTGGCGGAGACCGGCATATACCCTACCACATATTTGCACAATATGACCACTCCAGATTAGCGTCTTATTGAAAACCATTCCCAGATTTTTAATCGTGGTGAAGTAAGGAATATGGTCACAGAATTAAGAAATAGGGAATGAAGAGGTATCTATTACTCTTTTATAAATCACAGTTACCTTGGGATTTTGATTCATTAAGTTTTAACCTATTATCATGGAACATATCGGAAATCCTTGTTAATTCATCATTTACCGCCGAAATACACGTACCATATATCAGGTGTACCGGTATCAAGTGAGAGTTTTTTTTATGAAAATAAAACACATATTTTAAATGGGAAAGTAAAAAACATTTTTCGATGAAAACAAATGGTAGTCGGAAGGAGCCAAGTCTGGTGAATACAGTGAGTGTGGTAGCAGCCCCAGCCAAATGCTTTGATTGTATCCTGAACCGGTTTTGCTTTGTGTGCAGGTGCATTGTCGTGGAGCAGAATTGCCTTGCCGTGTCTTCTGGCCTATGCTGATCATTTTTCGATCAATGCATGGTTCAAATTGATCATTTGTTGTCGGTAGAGATCAGCATTAACAATTTCACCAGGTTTTAGGAGCTCGTGGTACACCACACCTTTCTGGTCCAACATTGTCTTCTTGCCGAAACGATTTGGTTTTGCATTCAATGTTGATGGTTATCCTGGATTAACCCATGATTTTTTCCGTTTAGGATTCTTAAAATAAATCCATTTTTCATCGCCAGTAACAATTCGATGCAAAACTGATTTTCTTTCGCGTCTGGCAAGCAAAATTTCACAAGTGTTTATTCGGTTTTCCATCTTTCTTTCATTCAATTCATATGGCACCCATTTTCCACACTTTTGGATCTTTCCCATAGCTTTTAAGCGGTCAGAAATTGTTTGTTGTGCAACATTTAACATTTTTGCCATTTGCTTTTGATTCTAAGTGTCATCTTCATTCAATATTGTTCGCAATTCGGCGTCTTCAAACTTTTTTGGTGGTCTTCCACGTTCATTATTTCTCACATCAAAATCATTATCTCTGTTGAAACCATCTTTTGCATGTTGCTTCTGATAGAGCATTATCACCATATGCCTCGACAAGCATTCGATACGACTCTGTAGCACTTTTCTTCAAATGAAAACAAAAATTTAATGCTTTCCGCAAATCATCATTTTCTGGCAAAAAATTCGGCATTTTTAAAAAGATGAAAAAATATGGTGTTGTTTGTACAATGACTTGAAGTATACTAAATATGTTTGACAGATGTCATAGCAACCAAACAAAAAAAATTCAGGCTCGTTCACAACAAACGTTCCCCATCGAGACATTTGTATCTTGGCGCTCACTTCATACCGGTACACCTGGTATTTACAATGGATTTCTATAATTTATAAAATATAATCCATTGCCAATATTTTATATGAAAAAGAAGAAGATTTAAAAATCGATTTCAGTCAGTAAAATTGTTCATATAAACAATTTCACAATGAGCTACTATTATTTTTCGGAAAATTTAGTTACGGAGCATATTTTTTCCCATATACATATTATTTACTAAAACGTATTCTTTCAAGAATATATACCTTATCACTTTGTTTTTTTAATATTATATATATAATCAACCCGATTTTGTTATACGAGACGCCACTGGAAACATATATCGTTATATTTTAAAACTATAAATAAATAATATAATTTGTGTTACAATTATTATTTATATTTCATATGTGTTGCCGCACATCCACCGATTCACCCACGCATACACACATACACACAAATATAGGGCTTTATCTTATATAACTGGTTTTGTAATACGTTCACATAAAAATGGTGGTTGTTTATTAGGTTATATAGCACATTGTGATCCACAGGGTACATTACCACCGTGGCTTGTTAATAAAGTGACACACACAGTTGGTCCCAGAATGGTTAAAGATTTACGTAAAGCTGCATTAGGTTATTTAGCATGGAAAGCAAAACAATCACATAATCGTAAACCATGGAGATATCCAGAAGAAATTACATGTCCTCGAATTTCGATGGATGACGTAAGATAAATTATAATTTCAATTTCAATTCTATGCGCACTAAATAAAAATTTGTATATTTAAATTTAATAAATTGTTAAATTTTAGTGCATTAAACAACAGACTGATATTGTTATTTCATCATCAACCGCATCGCTATCATCACCTGTGGCGGCGACGTCAACGGCGGCGGCTAATTCATCACATAAAACAAATAAAGAAAGAAAAATACCAAGAGATAGTCGTAAAGTTCGACTCACAAAATCACATTTTAAATAATAAAGAAGTTATTAATTATTATTTTAAAACAACAAAATTTATATACAAATTACAAATGAATTTTTTTGTTATAAATATTATAAGATAAATTATAAAGAAAAAATACCAAATTTTTATCATAATTTTAATTGTTCAATTTTATAAAATGGTGATATTTTATGTAGAATTTATATATAAATTATTAATTTAAAATGTTTAAATAACAGTTAAATTTATAATTCGCATTTAATATACGAATAATTAATATATAAAATTAATGTTATTATTGTAATATGATTAATTGTTTTTCATATTTCCCTAAAATGAAATACACAAATCATTTAATAACATTTTTTTACCATACCACATTGGTAAAGATGAATTAGCTTTTGAAGTAAATAAATATATAATTAAATAAATAAATAAATAAATAAATAACGCATACATTCATTTCGAAATATTGAGATATCGTTGAAAACCGTTGTGCAGACACACAAGTATTGAACAATTATTAGGAATCAACCATAAATCTATTAATTACATATTTATAATAGATATTCAGTAAATTATTTGATGCTGAAAAATATGACCTGTGAAGATGAAATTCAATGATTTCAGCCTCCTAATTTCTTAACTTAGTTAAAATATAACAACATAGAATTTTTGTAATACGGCTACTAATCTACAAATCGTGTATCCTAGCCAGGTCCGACGGCCTATATCTTTTTAATCTTCTGGTTTGATTGTTGTTAAGTAACAAATTATTTACCAAGATGTTTGAATGCACTTTTAATCTGCTGTATTAATTGTTGCTAAATGTTTCAATTGCTTCCTTAACAGAACATATTTTTAAGTCTTGTTGTATGGTTGAGTTTCGTACATACCAAGGTGCATTAACGATTAGCCTTAATACTTTTGCTTGAAATCTTTCCAAAATTTCAACGTTCGACGTACGTGTCGCCCCCCATAATTCGACTCCGTTCGTCCATACGGGTTTCAAAATACATTTGTAAAGTATTCCCTTACTCTCCAATGACAATTGCGATTTTCTGCCCAATAACCAGTACATATTGTGAAATTTCAATCTAAGTTGCCTCTTTTTGATGGTCACATGTTTCTTTCACATTAATCTTCTATCCAAATGGAGGCCCAAGTATCTTACCGAAACGACCGGTGGCACTGTTGTACCGTTCAATTTCACCATCGGGCGGGTGTCTTTTCTGGTGGTGAAAGTAACATGAAAAAATTTACTTTCATTTGCCCTGATCCTCCATCTTTTCCATCAGTAATGTATTTTGTTAAGGGAATTTTGTAATTTCACCGATGCAATTTAAGTATCCATAATTGATGCCAGGATGACCGTGTCATCAGCAAATGTTGCTATCATTGTGTCGCTATTAGTTGGTAGATCCGCCGTATAAAGTAGAATACATTTCTGCCAATGATGTGTATTCATCATGATGTTTGACCATACATTTTCTGTTGATCAAGTAGGCCCATAATATTTGGTAATAGTGGTGTGGTAGCATTACATTAAGTTTATACAACAAGCCGTATTGCCAGACTTTATCAAACGCCTGCGTGTTATCGAGGAATGCCGCCGAACAATATCTTTTGGCCTCCGGATCTTTACCAATGTTATCAACAACCCTGTGCACCCGTTCTATTGGTGAATGTTGTTGACGAAAACCGAATTGATGATTCGGGATTAATTTGTTTTCCATTAATACCGGTCTTAATCTTTTCATGAATAGCTTTTCAATTAACTTTGATAATAGCGGTAACAAACTAATTGGTCTGTAAGATTCTACCATATTTAAATCTTTTCCCGGCTTTGGAATCATTATGATTTCAGCCGTTTTCCATTCAACAGGGAAATAGTTCGTTCTTAAAATGGCATTGAATATATCTACATTCATATATCTACATTCAACTCTAATACAAGCTCTTGTTGCGTTCGACACGAATTTTCAGCCAATAATGCCTGCAATTCTTCGTCTTCAAATTTTTTTGGCTGACCTGACCGTTCTTTGTCTTCCACTTCAAAATCACCACTTCTGAAGCGTGTAAACCACCGTTCACAAGTTTTTTGATTTGGAGCATGTTCACAGTAAGCTTCTACCAACAATCGATAACTATCAGCAGCGGTTTTCTTCAAATGAAAGAAAGTTATTAAACTTCCCCGCAAAACAACTTTTTCAGCCACGTAATTCGACATGTTCGAAACAAAAAAAATTTTGTTGTTTACACTTCAACGAAATGACAAATACTGAAATTTATAGAGTAATGACAGATAAAAAAAAAGAATATGGCCGCGGTGTGTTCCGATGCACACAACGCTAGTTACGCCAACTGTTATCTAAATCGGCATTATTAATGCAAGGTCCCAATATAAGTAATGAATTTTATAACTTTTTTCGTTGATTCCATTAGAAGCTTACCGCCTACCTTATCATGACCTAGTCTTGTCATGTACTAATTTCCCTATAAATAGTGTGTTGAACCTCCTTTATAGTGAAATATTATTGGTCGATCCATTTGAAAAGGCGTTTGTAGAAATCTGATTATTTCGTTGTTTTCATATTCAGTAATCACAGGTGGATAAGGTACAAAAGTATTTTGAAAATGTTCGACAAACGCTGATACTTTTTCGTTATTACTCTTTGCCCATACACCATTGTTCATTTTAATTGGTGGAATATGTTGTTGAGGACGTTTCCATCCTCTAGTTGCCTTCAATAATGAATAATCGGTTAATTTAGTAGCTGTTAAATTTTATAAATAAGTTTCTACGAACTTTTACTTTTACGACCGTTGGACAAACATCAAATGTATTCTTTTGTCTCAGTGCAGGCGTTGATTCCCTACCAGCTTCCAGTATTTCTTGATTAAAGTCATTTATTGCATGTGATATATTTTCACCATTTTTCAATTCCATATTTAATGACCAGTTCTTATCCATCAGTATTTTATATTTTTTCCAGTTTGTAAATTTCAAATACAATCAGGGCATGTGTTGTTTATTTAAAATCCCTGTAGTCATAGTTATTATTACCGGTGAGTGATACGACGATAAAGCGAAATATGATTCGGCAGTTACATATTTTTCTGCAACTCCTTTTGTGATACAGAAAACTATCAAATCCGGCGCTTTGGCCCTATCAGTGGGCCAGTATGTTGGTTTCCCGGTTGATATGCTGTTTAGACCATATACTTCCATTGCCATTAATAATTGTTAACCGTTATAGGTGATAGTTCTGAAATCCCAATGCGTGTGTTTGGCATTGTAGTCGCCTGTCGCCATGAATCTTTTACCAAGTGTTTTGTAGTAATCAATAAATTTCGTTTTCTTGATGCTGTGTTTCGGTGGACAATACAATGCAGATATCGTTATTGGACCAATCCAAACTTCAACCGATACACTTGTTGTCTGTAGAAATTCCATGCTGTACTTTTGCAGATCGTAATGTTTTATGGCACATTTAATGATGATTGCCGAGCCCCCATGTGCCATGCCTTGAGAAGATCGTTGTTTATTTGTTTGATTTAACGTGTTGTTGCCGCCACATTAGCATATGTTGTACCCGGTGTAACGGTGTGATTTACTATCGGTGTTGTGAAAGCTACACAATAATGGTGTGATAAAGTCTCTGAATGGCGTATATTTTCTTATTATTAATGTTTTGGATAATATCCACGTAAAATAGAGGCAGTGACTTCTTTGTTATTCGTTGTTTTATGTTATGTATGTTGGTGACCTTATGACCATGTTGCTCGATCTCACCATTAATAATGTGAATATCTATTGATGGATGTAGTGCACGTAATACCACCCTGAAATCCCTTTCTGATTTCAGCTTAAATGTTGGAATTCCTGTCCCGTTTGCCTTAGGATATTTACTATTTTCCTATAACTCTCTGGTGTTTTAGCCTGAATCTTGATTTCGTCGCTGTTCAATATTTTTATTTCATAGTTATCCCTCAAATGTTCTTCTAGAAATTACATTATTGGAGCTATGTCTTGTACCGCAGCAACGAATATTGGTGGAGGCCTTGGTATTTTAACGGCCCCCAATTTCATTTTTTTCAGTGTTGTTTGATTCGGCCAATTTTTCGTATCTATTATTATGGCCTGAAGCCATCTTTTTTGTTTATTAATTGGTTCATTTACTGGACTCAAACTATTTCTTTTCTTATTTCTTATTTCAGTGAATTCAACGTGACTACTTTCTGTATCATATTGTTGATTTCTAGGATCATCCATACCTGATGTGCTTGCAATATGTTGAATCTTAAATTCTCGTAACTCCCGTTGGAACCGTTGTTTCTTTTGTTCTTGTTGAATTTCGATTGGTTTATCTGGTTGAACCTCTTGCAAATTTTTCTTTGCAGGCCATTTTTTAAATGATTCTGGAGGCTTTGTTTGCGGCTTATCAAAAGATGTATTCTTTGGGAGATTTGAGTCCAGAATTTTGCCTGCTGGGGTTCGCTGCATTTTGAATGCAATTACACCACAATAAATATTAGTATTATGCCGACTATACAATATACTGTTATTTTATTTAATTTAATATTATTATAAATAAATGATATTTGATAATAATTAAGTTTATTTTTATATATTGTTTTGTAAAATTTTGTCGCGTTAGGAAATTATTTGTTTTTATTTTGTTAAATAACAAAATTATTTATTTAGACCGCACCGTTTGCATGCCGTTTGATAACTGCAAAATAAGCATAAACTAATAAAATTATTAGGCTTTATTAACGCAGCATGCGTAAATAAAACATAAACTGTTAAAAAGTCGTTGAAATAATTAATGACACAAACTATCGGATGCGTTTATTTCAAAATATTATTATACTAAAAACGTATTCATGAACAATCCATGTCCACTTATAAAATTTTGCTATAGACGTGTCACCACAATGAAGGTGTTGTTTATTTAAATTTTTACGGTTACCATGCGAAACAACATTCTTTTAAAAAGTCGGATGCCAATTTTCAAACCAATCGATAAAGTAGTTTATTATATACAAGCAATTTAATAAGTTCATTTCTGTATTTGTCATTTGTCGCAGAAGATGCGGATAAATTATAAGTTCGTGGTGGTAATACTTCTTTTTTTTTTTTTGAAAGGGTTATCAGCGCCAAGGTATATCAAAAAGACGATATGGATAATACTTTGCTATAGTTCATCACCATCAAGCAAAAACCATTCGTTTTTGGTTAGCTGAATTTAAATGTGGTCGTACGACGACCGTAATTGATGCAGAAATATGTGGAAGGTCAAAAACAAAAACATTCATTTAAAAATGGTCAGAAAAGCATAAACGGCAGTGACAAATGATCGTAGAAAAAAGTTTGAGAGCTTGCTGAGATGTTCAAAATAACAAATGACAGGTAGTTAGTAGAATATTACATAAGAAATTGAATATATAAAAGCTAAATTTGCAAGATAGTTGCGGCCGCGTTTGTTAACCGTACCATAAAAGATAATTCGTTGAACACGTTGTGAGGAGCTTTTGGCGATATAGCTGTGTAATCCAAAAGAGTTTTTGCGGCTATTCATAACTGTTGATGTGACATGGATCTATCACTACATATCAGAAAATAAAAAATCGAAACAATGGATAGAAAGAAACTGGCACCAACGGAAGAAAAACCGGAAAAACAAAAGGAAGGGTTATGGTCACTGTTTCTTGGGATTCATATGGTATAATATTCATTGATTATCTTATAAAAGGAAATACAATAAATATAGTGAATATTATTGTACATTATTGGCGCGATTGGATTACGAAATTAAAATAAAGCGACCACATTTAGCAAACAAAGAATTTGTTTTTTCATCACCGTCCCACACATCAGGTTTAACAACAGCAAAATTTAATGAATAACGCTACGAAATTACACCATATGCAACATACAGTCCAGATTTAGATCCTAGTGATTTTTTTCTGTTTCCAAATCTGAGTTTGTTTCCAGCAAGAGATTCGCACGGATTAAAAAACTTGAAAAACGTTTGATGAAGTGTATTAATTTAGAAGCAGACAATGTTGAAAAATAAAGAAACATTTTTCCAAGAAATTATTACTCGCACCGTAAACACCGCACGAAAATTAATATTCATACAAAGCTTTGCTTCGCGATATCATCTTAAAATTCAATTTATTCAATTTAAGGTTTAGAACAAAGAAAAATTAAATGCGAGAAATAAATTGGTAAAAATTTAACTATTTGTTGACTGAATGAAAAAGAAATATATATAAATACAGAGGCTTGGTTTTGACACATTCTGCGTAAATGAGCTTTTATATCATTTTATTAAAACATATTTTATAAAAAATAAAATAAAATTAAAATAGAGAAAAACTTAAAAAAAAACAAACAAAGAGTAAGAAATATTATACAAAAATTATAAATTAAAATAAACAATTAACTAATCAATAACATTACATCCTTTCCGTGCACATAGGTTGCAATTCGTCCTATGGATTAGTACGGCACTAACTGTACAGTTCACAGTAGATTTCAGCTATTTTGCACAATTTATATGTAGATTTTGAATTATTCATCACATAGAGAAAGGAATTACATAGAAACCAGATGTACTCTTCTAATCGGTGTACATTTATGCCAAAAACACGCTGAACTTTATCGCATTTTAACTTTAATTTTTTTTTAAACAACATTTATTCTCTAATGCATCAGACAATTTGTTCAATAAAGTTTGATAACGTTTAGTCGTGGCAGTTTGACCACGTTCAAGAAGTTCATAGCATATGATTCCCAACCGATCCCACCACACACACGATAATACTTTTTTGGCATGAATATTGGGCTTTGCGACAACTGGAAATGGCTGGTTTGGATCAACTTGGGCTTGACTTCGTTTAGGATTATCGTACAGTAATTAGTTTGTGCAAAAATACTTTGTTTTTGTAACACGAACAAATGTCGACCCTGCGATTTTTGTTCTCTATGGTTACCTCATATGGAACCCATTTTACTTCTTGTGGATCGTTCCCATTGCATGCAATCGTTTTGAAAACGGAACTTGGGTAACTATTCACTGTTTTCCAAGTTCTCGTTGAGTTTGAGTTGGGGTTTCATTAAGTAAAACTTGAAGCTGAAGAAATATATAATCCATAAAATATTTTTACACAAAAAGTGAGTACTTTGTATTTCGCGGTGAAAAAGGAATATGTTCCACATTTATTTATTTTCTGTCTAAAAATTAACATCTACTCAAAAATTGTGTGGAGCACTTATATGTAAATAAAAAAAAAGAGATAACCTGAGAGATTTTTGATTAGGTGACGGCAAAGTATCACACACACACACACAAAAGATCTTTTAGGTTGCAATACTTCCAAATTTAAAGTTAATCTAATTTTAATCAAAAACGATAAATAACATGCTTCCTCATCATCTTCAGAACATCGTTAATCTGCCACGCCACTGTGCTCTCACAATTATAAAGGGTGACACACGATAGCAATACGAATATGTTGCATTCTCTAGGTGATTTTGAGTCAAAAATATCATCTAACATATTTTGGTCGATTCGATTCAATTGGTTCCAGAGATATTCACAAATAACCATAACGATATATAGGCATAAAAATTATTATTATTGAATGTTAGATCTTTATCAAAATTGAATTGGCAGAGGTGCGGCCAGAGCAGCTATTAAATTAACTAAATTAAATTAAAGGTGATGGTAAGCTAAAGCTAATAGTATAACAAAACTTTAAAATCGTTTAATTATTTTTTGAGATATTGAATCCATCAGAAGACAATTGAAAATCCGGTTATTTTCGTGTCATTTCATACCGAAGTCGGTCAAAATTGTATATGATATTTTAGACTCAAAATGACCTAGAAAACCTAGCGCTTTCGTATTGCTGTCGAAAATTGTGACACCCTGTATAGTACATATTATATTAATTGTGCTGTGAATTTATAATTATTAAAAGATAAGTTAGTTAGTTAGAGTTAGTAAACGTCGATCAACACTTGAATTGTGCATATAATAAAAATAATTTTTTATAACGTAGAGAATTATTAGATGCAAAATCTGAATGGTTCACCTATCTTCTTATTTCGAAGCAAAAATTAAATATTATTTAATTTAAGATACTATGAATTTATTGGATTGCCTTGAAAAATTAACATTAATTTTTATGGAAAATGTTACGAAAACGAAGAAATTCCAAAGTCAATAATGGTTCTTTAATTATTTAAGTGGTGGAAAAGTATTATGTGAGAAAAGTGCAAAAAAAATACGGAATAAATATTGTAAAATTATAGAAGTTTAAATAAATTATAAAATAATAACAAAGTGAATAATAAATCAGGTACAACAATTACTACGTCATTAAAATATTTGAGTAATAATAATAATATAATTAAATAAACCGGTATATAATATACAGTTACTATTATAGCAATTAATACGGTATCAAATTAATAATGATATGAGTATTACTGGTTTTAAATATATATTTTCAAATCACGCGCAACGCGCATTGCTAATCATATATTAAACCAATGCATAATATAATATTTAATATAAATATGCTAGTGTTCAATATATGGTACATAAAGTGAATAAAATAACCGTTTAATCTTTAATAATTTAATTAGAATATTTAAATAAATGCAATTAATTATTGATTAATTTCCATGAAACTTGTTTTCCATATTATTTATAGATTATCAAGACTTAAGATACAGTGCAGTGCTATATAAGATAAAACGTTAAGGTAAAATCATTGTCATTTAAATTGATTATAATAACATTAGTAATTTTATTATATAAAATGGGTTCAGTCAATCAAGAAAAACACGTTAATTTCGGTAATACCGGTAAAACATTTTGCTTAAATATAATTCCAATCGTTAATTACAAGCTTTTCACAATTTTTGGGCAATCTATGCATACCATCAAAATAAAATTTCTCCTCTTTTGATGCGGATCCTAGAATCGAGTCATTTTTGAACGTCTACATAATTGTGACAGCGCTGTGTGCACAGAGTTCATGTGCCATCTAACTGAAAAAGTGGTAATCTTATGGAGCAACTTCTTGTGTTTCCACCGGTTTGACGGTATGAGGGCGAGAAATGTATTCTTGAAAAACCAATTTATCGTGACTTTGTCAAATTTTGGTTGCTTTTCTTGTAATAATCACTTTAAATTAATTAGTTGTTGACAGTATAGATTTCAATATTGACAGTCTGCTTCAGTTTCAAGCTGAATAATGCAATACTCGTTTGTGGTTCCACCTATAATACTGAGATGTCCAATCCACCACTTTTAAAGCATTGAAACCACTCTTTGTACCTTCTTTCAAATAAAAGTACAACAAACCTCTCCGCAAATCAGATTTTTCTGGTACAAAACACGATATTTTCAACAAAAATATGTTATTTAAACTTTTAACTCTTCCTACGCTTACTGAATGATGAAGATATAAAGTGAATAAATATAGGCGGCTATAGCGATTAACCTGTCAACGATCGTTTTATATTACTATTCCTATTATATAGGTAAGAGTGCATGGTAATGTTATACAAATGGGGCAATACGTGCGGAGCAATTTCACGTAGATATGCGCGTGGCACTGCCATTAACATAGATTCTTCACAATGATAGTTCGTTACACATATTCTAATTATATTCATTGTATTTCGTTGATAAAAGTTAAAAAATATCAATACTTTACGAGATTTCGTCAAACCTAAATGGACTATATCTTATTCCGACCCCCAAAACAAATATCCATATAAGTATAAACTGTAAAGTTTACGTGAAATTAATCATTTATAATGATGTTATACGAACTACTATGAAATTAAGGTATTAGCAAATATTCCCCGCATGTGGAGCAATCTTACGAACTTATAAAATTCATTCGATAATACTTCTTAATTGTAGTCCAAGACACATTGCTTCTTGAAACTAAATACCATTTCGTTGAGACACAACAATTCAAAGAGATGTTAAAAATCAAAAAAGTAAAAGCTCACAACATTGTTTGCGATCAACCCAACTTATTAAATTTTTGGAAATATATGATTTATACATTTGTTGCAGAGAGAGATATTATTTTGATAAACAATCATGCGGTTGTACCTTATTTCTAACACAAATTGCTATCAACCTCAATAGAATTTTAAGCATAAAAATCGTGAGACTTACATACCATATACGTCGAATAAAGATGAAGTCTCTAGCTTGACCCGTTTCCACGATTTAGGTATCTATTCCGTGTTCTATGCAAACATCTGTCAATATAGTAATAGAACGACTTTTTCTATATATACCATTTGTAAAGTATAACAGGAAAAACACATGGTGTTTTATCAATGTTTGTCAATTCCGGTTTGTGGTTTCTCAGTGAAGAGAGAAATCATCGCTTTTTCGTTCATTTTGTATATATCATCCACATGACCACATAACCTACATTCCGGAAAATGATGTGTATAATATAAATGCAGAGTGGATTCGTTTTTATTAGTAATGCACATATAGACCCGATGGAAATGTTGAGACACTTCTACTTGTTTGAGATACCGCGTAAACCGTAAATTCCTTCCGTAAAATTTCATTCAATACTTCCTTTTAGAGTGCCTGATTTTTTTTTAATATTACTTTTCTAGTTGCGCGAATATATTAAGCAGTCATCCCGTAAAAGTGTTTAAGGCATAATAATTATGCAGAGCTGTCTTCGCAGCACATTTCTAATGGTTAATATCAGAGAGTTACAGCAGAAAATATCAACCTTACTTGATTCACTTTTTAAATGGTAGTTTTTATAAAAAAGACGGTTTGGTGATTATCGAATTCGACATCTTTTCACCGCAAATCGTTAGGTGTGTTTAGCGATTTCATAACCTTAGCATGTGAGTGAAACATGTATAGGACTGTGGTTTGGTACAGTTATCTATATAATTTGTGATATGTCATTTTTTGAGCGAATTTGTTATATTAAATGAACAGAGGGTAATATCTATAACTTTACTAGTTTTTGTGTAACAAAAGTAGGTCCATTAACTCAATTAAGGATTTCTAGGACCTGTCCCCATATAAATATGATGTTGAATACTCTACTATATTTACCATAAGATTCTTCAGGAGCCATCTTATGCGGCTGACAAACAGTTGCCATTATTTTATGTTTTGTTGACACAAACGTGGATATTTCAGCAACTACTGTTACAATATTCTTATAGAGCTGAATTGAGGGCGTATAACAACTGGTTAGATATGAAGTTACTATATACCATATATGCAATAGATTATTTTGCTTTTCGAGGTTATTTTTAGAGTGATTAATTCATTAGTACTATATAAATTTCAGATGGTGTGGCTCATCATCATCTCACATTGAAATATTTAAAATTTTCATAAAGTAATAGTATTTAACTATTGGTTAATGTAATTTGCTCATACTACTTAATTATGATTATATGATGTGATATGATGTTGCGTATATAAAATACATTAGTATGTTTATTCAATGCCATAAACGAAATATATAGATAGACGAATATTTCTGTAATCCAAAATGAGAAACTGAATATTTTAAAATTGCATTCCATACCGAATAATAACATAAATATCACCTGGCTTGTAAATAACAAAACTATATCATGGAAAACAATACGACCAAACACACGCACACAATGTAAACGCATAGAGAAATGACGATAAAATATCTTTGGATCATATTTGTTTCAAAACATTTTGTGTGAAAGGATCTGTTGGTTATTAAATTATCTATTTATTTGTTGTGGGGGTGCATATTATATATTATGTAATGAATTTGTATATTTGTGTAAGAATGTTTATTAGAAAATAACGATCTATTCTATATAAAATATTTAGTTTATTATTACATCTACGACATGTTTTTTGTCATGAACTAATTTTATATGTTATTCTCGTATTATTAACAAATTATTTTAATTTTCTTAAACGCAATTCTATTTTAATTTATTTTCTTTTAATATTGTTTAATTGTTGTTGTTTATAAAGAAAATCTATATGATACGAAACCATAGAAATTTACCATAAAAAGAAAGTAATATTATATTATTGTTACTCTTCAATTATATAATTGAGATGTGAAGCAGAAGAAAAAGATGCTAAATAAATATACAGATGACAATGAACGAATAATGAGTTCAATATAATGGTATTTTTCCATTAATTAAGTGGATATAATTATAAAATACTCGTATATGTAATCGTAAACAATGTGATAACAACAATAATAAAAGACACAAAATAATTACAAGAAATAAGTAAGAAAAAATAATGCGTGTGCAGTAATAATCAAATAATACTTAACCGAAGAAAATCTTAATGATTATTAATACCAATTATTACTTTCATATTAAATCCATTTATTTATTTATTATTGACAACTCGCAATCACATACGTTCATAGACACGTTCAACAACGAGCACAATACCCATACTTATCATGAAAATCTGCTAGAGTAAGGATACTAAAGTGTCTATATATAGAATAGAAAACAAACTAAATACCTACATCCTCTGTCCCATAAAAAACCGGCATGGCTATGTAAACCATAGAACACGTAGCGACATTTCTTAATTTTTAGTGTGATTACGTTTTGTGAACGTTCCACAACAAACTGTTAAAATTGTATTACATCATATCCAGGATAAACGAAAATACAACAAATAAAGTTACAGCTGTTTTTCTGTGTCGGTCGAAAAATGAAAATAAAAACCAATTAAATTTGGTTTTAAAATTGATAAAAATGCTACTCAAACGTATGATTAATATTACGTTTGGTGATAATTGTATGTTAAAAACACAAGTTTTTAAATGGCATAAATGATTCACAAAAGGCAGCGAGAAGCTAATCATCAATTAAGTGATGATCAAAAATTGCACCGAATTGAACTATAATAATCAAATTTTTATGCTTAATCATTCACCAAATATTCACTTAATTTAATTCGCTGCGACTAATTTCTATTCCCTAACTAAACTTCATTTGGCTATGAATGGAAACCGTTTTGCTGTTTTGATAAGACATTCAAAAGGCGACGATCACCGCGTTCTCAACAGCATTCCCGTCACAGACATAAAAACAGTCATTTGATTCACTTATTGAACGCATGCAAATCGATGTATATTTCAGTTTGGAGGGATATTATTTTGAATAAATAAAATGGTTTTTGTTAAAATTTAATATTTTTTTTTTTTATGTTTTTTTAATCCATTCCGGATTAATAATAGGATAGATAGGACAGAGGTTGTATTTATAATCATTTATTTGATTTTCGAAAAGAGGCATTCGCGACAACAGAACAACTACACAGTGTTGTTAACAAAATCGATAACGATCTGGAAAATAAGAGTTTATAAAATATCAACTATAGACGCAACATTAATGAATATATAATCCAGTTTACCATCAGCGAAGCGTACTGGGTCGGTTGTTGTACCACGATGCTGACCTCAAGTACACACGGAAGAATAAATAAATAAATAAATATAAACTTTTATTAGATGAACTAAATAGTAGAAAATAAATTTTTCTTTGAGCCACCTCTGGTATGTGAGAATAAGTACTTAAACACGGACTCCGTTCGATCGTATATTTTCAATTGGGTAACTATCAAACCATTAATGGCCGCTTTAATCCATTACAGGTTTTTCTAATGATTTATATTTCTTGTTCCGATTTTGTATTGGATGACAATTTAAATAGTAATACTTTTAAATTTAAATTTTATAATAATGTTGATGAGGCAATGATTGAAATTTCGTCTGGGCAGGTAAAGTCGCTTTCTGGCATTGGTGGTTGGTGGTGGCGAATGGTTGCTGTTTACCGAAAAATTTTACCTTCATCACTATAAATTTACAATGGGAATTCGTTGATGTGCTACATTGTGTTCGCGTGCGCAGTGTTGTTGTGTGGTGGTTGGATTGTATATGAACGATTATGTTGCGTTTATTACCATTTAGTGTTATTGCGGATGTATTTGCATCCGCAATTTGATTTCAATTGTCAATTATTGGTGAACTCATTTCTGTCCCTTTGGATGGCGTTGCAGTCGTTGGTCGAGTGGTACAATGTTCGCAATGTTGTTACTTTTGTCCATGTGTCTGTTGGTGTGTTTACATCAATATGGTGTTTCTTGTCGGATGTGTTTGTGAACCATTAGTGCTTGGGAATTACGTGCGTTTTAGCGTCCTCTTATGTTATTTGTCCAGGTGCTAGGTGGGATTTTATGATTATAACGGTATTCTATTATTTTTTTATCTTTATAATAGTTAATATTTTTATTGAAAAATGATATTGTAACACATTAGCATTTAATGTTTCTTCTCGTAATACTCGTAAATAAATATATAAATAAAATAATCGAAAATAACGCTAAGATCACGTATAGTTTGCAAAACAATTTTCATTATTTAAAAAGATAGAAAAGATAACGTATTATTTTGTTAACCCGTTTTAGAGACGAATTACAAATCTTTGTATTAAAAAACTTTCAGAAAAACAGACTATGGTAAAAACACATAATTACATTTATCCAAAAGTTGAGGTACATATAATTTTCAGCACAATAAGGCGAAATATTTGCGACACAATGACAGACACCATTGATTGATTGATATTTAAAAGAGAGAAATATTTCCGACACTTATAGATCCACATTGTGCTCTCCCTGGGGCTAGGGAGCGTTTACTATTACTATTACCTGTTGCTTACTTGGACATACCATATCAAGCTATCTACACTATTTAGTGACGCTTAAACATCCATTAATTGCATTGAAGTGAAGTTGATAAACTACTTCGTATATGTGAATATGTCACAATTTAGCAATTGGATATGCCAATATGTCTCGATAGATGTTTTATTAATCCATAATTATTCAAAAGGTTGAATCGCCCATAAATACTGTTTGTATGGACAGCGGACACATCAGCTTTTCAATATATGTTTTGAAATCGTAAATTTATATTTTATGCCATACGATTGTGGGTTATGAATGACAGACAGTATCTTAAAACCAGTATCTGACATGACCAAAGTTTCAATTTAAGGATGATAATATAATAAAATTTTATATGGATCATTTCAATATACACAAAAATAAGTAAGTTAATATCAATTTTATTACATTTTTATATCTTTGAAATAAAATAAAAATACATTTATATTTATTGGTTTGTATCAACAGTTGCTGATGAATGAGAAAATCGAAAAAGTTTTTATGTTCTTTTTACATAACTTATTTATAAAAGACAATAATCTTATAACATACATTACATCTCGTGAAGTATTTGTATTTTATATGATTAATCATTTAAGAAATAAATGTATGTATAAGCAGGACAATTTCGCAAATGGTTCAATTCTTTGCGAAAACAAACATACAATTATGAGAACATCATAATTTAGAAAGTCATTAAACAAACAACCCCCCCCAATGGATTTAATTAACAATGTAAAAACCAATATCCGCATAAAAGAACCCGTGATTAATTCAAAATCAATCATTATCATCATCATCATACAAACCGTAAACAGCACACACAGCCTACATTACGTTCAACACACACGTACTACCCCTAGACCCACACACATTTTGAAAATGTATTGCATATATGAATTACTTTTGGGTATACCAAATTAGTAAAATAGACCTACTTGAAAAATATATAAAGAAATTTTTAAAATCGGATTCTGAAGAGAAAAATCATTCATTTGTACATTGGAAATTGTTATTTTTAAGGTAATATAATGTTCACTCAATTGTATACATGTTGAATTATGGAGTACGCGCAAGCTACTTGTGACAATTTAATGAAAGATGTGAACGAAGGACTTTGAACTAACTCAAAAATTTCTTCTTCTTCTTGAATTGCTCTATCCGTTCCGGACGTTGGCTATCATCATAGCAATTTTTCCCTTTTTGTTTGTAATTTGAAACAATTCTGTGGAATTGACTTCAAACCATTTTCGCAGATCCACCCAGGGAAATCTTTAGAATACTCCAAAATGAACTTTTTGAAATTACTGAGTACCTCTGGATGACTTAACGATGGAAACAGCACATTTAAAATATTATCAAAGGAAACTATATGTGGTAACACATATAGCCGGACGTAAACAAACTGAAAAGTTACTTCAATCTTTTTCGTTGTTGGTATAGTAGCACATATACTGGTGATTTTACATATATAGAGAGAATCTAATTGGTTATAATATTGAAAAAACATGTGTTGAAATGGTCTCAAGCAATCAAATTTTCTCAACATATGATAGCATAAATGATCGCTGAAATGTTCATCTTAATCCTAGAAATCAGCAGCATTACTCAATGTCCTATATGTTTCATTCTCTTTCGTATGAGGTGTAGCATGTTACTTGATGTGAAAATTATCCTTATAAGATACTTGAAATATTCTAATCTTCGATCATTGAAACATCACAGTACTCTTGTATTTCCTTTTAAATTAAGTTTATTTGGAAGTTTCCAATAACGCCTTGATCCTCTACTTTTAAAATGCAAATATTCCTATCCATAAAATTGTATAAGTATTCATCAAAATTAAATAAGACTTGTTCAAATTTCAAACTTCTCCATATATAATGTGTGTCATGACCATCAATAATTTGTGGTGTACATGTGAGTATAAATGAACGATCTCTAGGACTTACTATCAAAACATTCTTACACATCTATATATAATAACAACATTTGTTCAGTTGTCTCTAGATTATGCGCAATCAACATTTCATCAAAATCGGTTGATTACCAAGTTCTGCAGATAGTAGTTTCGAAGATCCTTGGATATTAGTTTTTACACATATATGTTAAAATGTCATTGAAAATAGTTTGGAAATGACATAATTATCAAGTTTCAGGAAGCTATATAGTAAGTAAACCAGTTGATAATATAAATTTTCCAGAAATGAGATAGGAACTGATCATATATACACTATGTGCTCCAAAAATAATGAGAATATAGATACAAAAATATTAGATGTAGAACCCGTAGCGTCATCTGATAGCTATTAATTGATTTATGTAGTGTGAACCGACCTTAACAAACGCGTCAAAGTTTCATGACATTTCATTCAGTGATGATGAACGTCCAGGTTGACCATCTGAAGCAATTACTGAAGAAAATATTGAAAAAGTGAATGATTTCGTGAAAATTTCTATGAAATCGTCAGTGTAATTCATGGAATAAGAACTTGGAATACCGAAAACTACAATTCAATGAATTTTAACTGAAAAAATTGGTCTACGAATGGTGAATTCAAAGCTTGTGCCATACATCAATTAAAAGATGATCAAAAATTGTTGCGAATTAAACATTAAAAAAAAACATTAATAAAAAAGTACAGACGTTACAATATCCCAGTGATACCTGTAATATCTCTGTGACATATAATATATTTTCCAGATATTCTAAAACATCGTCGCCATACATTTATTGAATATGCCACACATTTCCGACTGTGATATCTTACAGTTTTATAAACATTAGCAAGATATTCTATGGTTGTGCGTTAGATGTCTGATCGAAATCCCGTGAGATGATTATTACTTCATGCATATCACACGATTTCAAAATTTATATGTTGTGTGTGTGAGACCAATCAGGGCGTGATGTGTGGTAGGATCAAACTCAAAACTCCGAAATTCATACATTTTTGCATAAAATCTCCAACATAATTCTGTGCAGTCTTAATTATTCAATTTAATTCAAAAAATTCATCAAAATTTGACGACGAAATGGTTACATTAAACTAAGTGTCATGTATAGATAGTCCAAAGAAATTTAGTGGATACCCAATTTTCAAAATTTCACTGGGATGACGGAAACTGAACATATAATTCCAATATAAATTTCATCAATATCATAATTTGTGAATAATATTTTGTTGAAAAATAAATTAAATGAATGTATTGTCAAGGACCATAGCCGTATTAAACAATTCAATTTATTATTTAACAATACTATAGACCATAATAAGTAATAACTTATTGATAACATGTGTACGGTTCAATTAGTTTTCGCTTCACTTTTATCAAATTATAATTTATTTTTTCTATATACCAGGTGTACAAGTATGAAATGTGGGTTTTCATTTCGAAAAAAAAAAACACTTTAAATTCGATTATTCGGTAGTGACGAGTCTAGTTAGACATAATTTTCCTATCTTTCGAACCACATCTGTAAAAATCTTCCGATTTTGACGCGAACAATTTATCGAGGAATTTTTTCACGTGAATGTTCTCGGTGTCTGGTGATTAAGCCGTATGGGTTAGCATTTCCCAGTGAATAATTGCTTCGAAAGTGTTGCTGTATCTGATGGAGCATTGTCATGGAGAAAAATGAACTTTTACAGTCTATTTTAATATTCAAAACGTTTTCTCAGGTTCAAATCAACCAAATGTTGTTGAAATAGTGTTTGCGGTATTAACCGTTGGGTTTTAATAGCACACCCTTCTGTTCCCATATCACACACACACACAGAGTATCGTCTTCGGTGTGCCCCTAGGGTCATTTGCTCATGGGAATCTTAAAATAAATTCACTTTCCATCACCAGTAATGATACATACGATAAAAAAAAAGATTTTCTTTTATATCGTTCGAACAAAATTTCACATGTGTTCGTTTTCTCAAATCCGTATTTCATATTAGTACACCTGCGGTATATGCGAATATTGATACTACTTACGTACTACGTACTACGTATTATGATTATTAGAATGTTATATTAATGACATGCGATAATGGGGTAGTTGAATTTTTCCTAACCATTATCTTTTATTATTGTATATAGAAATACGTTAATATAAATAAATTTGTGAAGATGGAAGAAAACTCACTTTATTACGAATAGAATAGGAACTCCAATACTATGACTGTGTCTAAAACCAAAATTTGGAGTGTTAAATGATAAATTTTTTACAGCCTGGGCGGGGAAACTATAATAGCATTTAGAATTAGAATTTAAATAGTAGCTGCTAATGTAATAACTCTATACAAAATGATATAATGTTTAATATGATTTATTTGTGAAATTTTCATAAATTTCATTTGCTAAATATTAATTCTTGTCATAGAGATTTGTATCTTTATTGAAATTTTCAACACTTCATATATATTTTTGTGTTAAATGTTAGTTGTCAACATTTTTTCTATAATAAACAGACAAGGCGTCACGATATAGTGTAATAAAAGGATACTATACTAACGCATTGGCTGAATCGAAGCGAATCTATATTGTGAAATATGTATCATTATTGAATTGTAGAAACTATTTTGAGAAGTGTTTTAGAAGTATTTGTGCAACGCAAATTTATAGTAACATTTTAGTAATATTTCTTATGAGGCATGCGAATCATATTTTAAGGTTAGTTTTCTTTATTACCATATAATTGCTATTTCCTTTCTTTATATAATTTTGCCGATATGGTGTTGATTTTGAAAATAGTATAACGTTTGTCAAATTATCATCGTTTTTAAAAATTCAAATTATTCCACTTTATCAGTTGAAAACCGAAGCCCTGGCAGTTACATTTTGTGAGTCGATAACAATAGACGGATGTATGTCACACATACGCTATTTTGACAGTCGATAGTTGTCTGTTTTAGACGTTAGTAAAGAGTTATCGTTACGCAAGGTATATGATTTTAATTGGCAATAGGTTCATTATTTACTCTCCTAATACCACCCGTGTTCTTTCCATTTATTATACGCTTGCGTTACTCCTAGCCTGCGTTTGTGGTATGTTCGTAAGTCACAAAAATCTCTGGAAAAAAGCTTGTGTTTCATGTTTCACAAATTTTTTAAATTCAACAGCCCCATTCGATAAAAGTTGTTTGTAATATTATTTGTGTATTGAGCAATATATCCGCGTATATAGTTATATTTATTATAAAATATTATATGATGTGTATGTAACGCATTTATTTATTACACATAATTTATGATGATTTGTATGTTTTTTTGATTAGAAGAGAAATATATCAGAAATTAAACAATGCCATATCAATATTACAATATATTTTTCCATATATCGGATTAATTATTAAAATAATTAATATCATATTCATCTTCATATTTTATGGAAATAATATAATATAAATAATCCATAATTCCATATCCATAATATTCATTAGAAAGTATATTATAAAATGTTTATGAATTTCCGTTTTAGTATATACACTACGCGAAATTCGTTTGAACGAATTGGGTTTTGTTTATCTCTATTGTTTTAGCATTTCGATTTCCTTAAAATTTCAATATTTCGAATATTACATCATACAAAAATATTATTGACATTAAAAATTTGTGTTCGTGCAATAAGCAATTGTTGTACGAGTGCGCGAAATTATCCTTTGGACGATTGATTGATTGTTAATCTTTGTCGTTTATTAATTGGATAAATATTATTTTTAATAAAAGTTGTATTAGTGTTGAGTGCTTTAAATTAATATAAGTGAAGTGATTTAATTATTTATTTGAAATAAAAAGTATACTTTTTAAATAAATTATTTGGATTGAAGATAGTCAAAATTTAAAAATAATGTATTAAAATAATCCCAGTTTATTAGAATTTGGTGAGATAAAATCTAAACCTAAAGGATAATTATGGAAACAAGATCTATAAATATAAAGGTAATACGAAAACCAAACGGCAGCGTAAGCAAATTCAAATATAAAATGAATGCGATTTAAATTGTGCACAACAATCAATCAAAGGGCAAACGTCACCTTTAACAAATGTTTACCTGCAAGCAAGTAACCATTAACAAAATGGCCAAAGTGCGAGGCTTACGGCAATCCCATTTTAAAAAACCATCCAAATATTTCGTAAGGTGAAAAAAATATTGGGAAATAAAAATCAAGCAATTAAAAGTTTTATTATTATTTTTTATTTTCATAACATTAATTTAAAAGTTGATCTAACTTTTTTTAGGGCGAATTCATATATAATATCATCCATATTAAAATTGTCAACCATCTGATGTTCTGTTGATATTATAAAGCTAAATTCCCAAGTCATTCTTCTAACATATCGTTGATCTTAGATCATTTTTAATAATTATTTAATTTGAGCACGATCGCTTTTTCCGTAGGCAACGGAAACTGGTAATTTTAAAACGATGCGTAAACCTACGCACAAATTTGTGACCATAGACTGCATATTGTTTTCCTACATTGTATAATTAAGAATATGTTCAGGTTCCATTTTCCAAATACAATAATTATACTTATTAAATCATTAAAGGGTTGCATTCATACAATTAGAATTATAAAAATTCCGTTTGATTTGTTTATTTTCAATTTCAACCAATACCCGTATTTTGTTGTTTTTTGCATGGTCAAACGTTTTATTTTAAATGGGAACCCCTATTTTAAGCTTCAGATTATATGTTCTATAGTAAAATTTCACGCTCTTTCTGAATCTGGAATCAAAAATATGGGTTTCGATTTGAAAAATACGGTTTGATCTTCAAATAACTTTGAAAGTCAGGTTCCAAGTCAAATTTAATGTCACTATCAGACGTCGCCCGTCGAAAGCAAAAACTTTTGGTTATTTGGGTCATCACTTGCGAAAATATTTGGTTGTTTCTTTTAAAATGAAACACCCGCTATAATATTACGGCCATAATGTTCGTAAAAATATTTCTGTGAGTAGAAACTGGCAGAGGGATCGTGACAACTTTTTGTGCTAAAAATAAAACACATGCGATGTGTTTTATTGGAATAAGTAAGAACTCTGAATTATTGAAAGATATTATTGCTAATATACCATTTATAGACGATTATCTTTGTAATGATCCAATTATTCAACAAAATAACGCAGCCCTTCATGTGTCCTTGTGTATACCATAAGTTCTGGGACTGGTTTGTAAACAAAAATATGCATATCTTGCGCGCAACCTTGTTACCACGATTACAGCCATAGGATTTTTGATGTTATCAAAAATAGCGCGGTTCTATAACTAAATTATAAAGTTCCAAAAATGATAAATTGTTATTATTATTTAGTCAATTTTATCTTAACAATTTTAATGAAAACGCCAAATAATCAGTATGTAACATTTGTCAATCATCCTTTCGAATTTCGTGCACTGCATAAGTAAATATTAGCAATATTCGTATAATTGATTTTATAAATTTATTCTTATTATATGACATGATAATAAAGAAAAATCACCAAAATAAACTGTAGGAAATAATCATAAATACATATTGATTTATAAAATTAATAATATGAAATAATTCAAAGTATAATATCAAATAAATCCGTCAGTATGGGTATATGGTCAGTGAATATATAACGTGTATAGGGTAAATTATCGTATACGATAAAGTGTTCAATTTTAAATTAGGTAATTATAGATTGGATTCAAATTTGTGTATACACACACACACACATACACACTATCTATATGGGACAATTGGAATCATATATAACATAATTACAATAGGTTAATGACACAGTAATCACTGTATTCATCTTTAAATCACAATTGGGTATAATATAATTGTCATTATCCATCATATGCAGATTAATTTACCAATTTGACTGTATTATATTATTAGTTTGAAGTCAAATTGTAATATATACCATGAATTTATGATAATCACGCGTGAATGTTTAATATAAATGTATTTACATATAAATAAATTTTATACCGAATAATAATACTTTTGGGAATAAATAAAATAACTTAACCGGAATTTTTACATGTGCGAGACATCACATTATAGTTTAGTTTAGTTTTATATGTAATAAAAAAACATATAAACCTATAATTGTAATATTTATTAATAAATAAAAATTATTTAGTTGAAGGACTAAATTTTACTGGTACATAATTAATAAAAAAAAATTATTGTCAGAGTGTATGGAAGAGTTATGTTCGTCATTTTTCGGATATAGTTTTTTTAAATAATCAATTTACATAACCGGAGCAATATTGAATAAATACAATCACTTATATCCATAATCTGCTGTCAGCACCGAGATATATTTACATATTTGTAAAATGTTCATGGTTCGCAAGCAGATACCTGAACGAGATACCTCCAAAAAATTTAAAAACCCGGTTGGCTATGCTTTTAAGGAATCATCTTCAGATACAATCATAAAATTGAAAAATTTACCTTTCTAAAATATAATATAAATACGAAACACCCTGTTATAAAATTGTGTATAACTTTATCACTGGTCACCCCAATTTTTAAATTTTGTACTTCAAATTAAAGATGAAAACTTATTCTATCGACTATATTTAGAAAACATTTTTAAGAAATCTATTCCTTACAAAATTATACATGCACATATGTTTTTACACAATTTTTCATAATTCGTAACTTTTGATACACCATGTGAACAAACACAATTAATTTAAAAAATTTTTATTTTGTGAAATGAAGCACATTTTAAGTAGTTATTATTTGCAACTTCAAAAATTATTGTGGCACTTCGGGTTCAAAATTTATAGATATTTATAAAATGTCATGTGTTTTATTCCTTCGGAGGAACAGTTTCCGTTACACTCTTCAAAGTGATATTGGGGAAAAAATTAAATAACAATCTGGCAAAATTTCATTGGTATTGAGGCGGTACACCTAAGGTGGTCTTCTTATAAGTCCAAATAATTTTGGAGCTGAAAAATTTAGTTTTTTCATTTGATATTTATTTATTTATTTGTTCGGAAATTATAATAGTAATATGAAGCGATCGTTTACAGATTAATCGCTGTAGGCACCTATAACGATGATGGTTTCGGCTGAACTTACTGTCTCTTTATCTTTATTATTCAGTTTGTGTTGCGAGCTAAAAGAGTAAATAACATTTTTTTTTGTTTGTAGAAAATGTCTTGTTTAGTGTACCACAAAAATCTGATTTGCGAGGAAGTTTGTTGTTATTGTTTCATTGGAAAAAAACCGCTACAGAAAGTTATCGAATTTATTTGAAAGAAGGTGCAAAGAGTGATTTCTATGCCTTAAAAGTAGTGGATCGTATATCTCAGTATTAGGTGAGAGCAGAAAGGAGTATTAAATTATTCCGTTTGAATCTAAACCAGACTGTCAATATTGACCTCTATACTGTCACCATACTAATCAATTTAAAGCGATTATTACTAGAAAAACAACCAAAATGTGTCATTGAAACGGTGGAAGCACTTGGATGGATGTGTTACCACTCCCCGCCCCACATGCACAAGATGTTGCTCCATCAGATTATCACTTTTTCAGTTCGATGACACATGAACTCTGTGCACGCAGCGCTTTCACAATTATGAAGACGTCCAAATATAACTCAATTCTTGGATCGCATCAAAAGAGGAGAAATCTTATTTTGATAGCTTTCTTAAATGGTAAAAAAATGTTATCTATTATTAATCAATACTAATGAATTGGCTTTACCATATTTTGGAACTTATTTGTTGGTGGGGTTAGGGAGGGGGGTGGTGAGGTCCTATTGTCATATAAAATACGTTTCATATTTTCTAAATTATCATTTCTATATAAAGTCACAGTGGAATTTTTCTTTATTTGGCACTAAATTTAACATATTGATCACGCAGCAAAGATGCTGTGCTTCATCTTTTTCTTAAATCCGCATTTCTTACTTGTATACACCTGTGGTAATATTTCATTCAATTTATTGACTAATATCATTAATTGTGCTTTATATTTTGTTATATGTATGTTAAATTGCAATTTTTTAATTCTGTATTTAATAATAATATTGACTTTTTTAATTTATTTAAAATTTGTTTTCGAATCATTTTTGAATGGATGTCAACCAATTTGTAAATATAATTATGATCAGACACGTTGTTTACAATATGATTAGGTATTATAATTTTCATTCTACATTGTACTGTAAAAATTCTTCTATTTCAAATTATTTGGTTGTAGGACTAAATTTTACTGCCACAATTATTAAAAACAAAAACTTATTAAATTTAATAATTAAAACTGCCTACGTTTCGTTAACTTATAATAAGTTTTGTTTAACAATGACAATAAGGTATATAAAGAAACAATGTCATTAATATAATTACAAATTATTTATCACAAAATCCATAACGAAGAGGAGCACTTTTTTGTTACAATGTAGAATGAAAATTAACAATGCCTAATCATATTGTAAATAATGTATCTGATGATAATTATATTTACAAATTGTTTGACATCCATTTAAGAACATTTGAAAAAATTTTATAAATAAATTAAAACAGTCAATATTAAATACAGAAATAAAAAATTGCAATTTGACATTTAACAAAATATAAAGCAGAACTAATGACATTTGTCAATAAATTGAAAGTAAAATAAGTAAGTAAATTTTTTTAATGATAGCGCAAATAAAAATATAAAAAATTATGGTTTTATATTTGAAAAAATTAAAATGATTATTTTTGAAAAAATTTGAAAAAGTAGAAAATAAAAATAAAAGATATAAGTGAAAATGTTATCAATAATTTCGTCCTAAAACCAAACAATTTTTATTTATTGATAATAATCAGGATATTTCAGCAAAGTCTTAATGATGATTTTTTTATATAGATTTTGAAAAAATCACTCACATTTCGAGTGCGCTGCTGCATCACTTCTACCTGTAACTCGAATTATACTTTGCGGATAAATATATTTTCGAGTAAAGCATCGCGTTGCATACACGGTAATCCACGCCGCATCAGATCGAACGTGCCGCAAGACAGTGTACTGTGTCCAATATTGTACTGTACTCAGTAGCGCAGTTGCATAGCGTCGAAATATATATTATTAATCATGAAATATAGCGGGTTCAAATCCGATATTTTTCATAGGAAATTTTTCGGTATTTATTTTAATACTGAAAATTTTTGCTGGGTGACCATTTGTTCGTTTATGGAATACAAAGAAAAACGGATATCTTTGTTAATATGTTCTTGGAAGCTAATCAAAGATTAACAATGTCTGCACACACACAGCACTATCGGCTAATCACCCATATAAAAATAATAGTATTTTGAAAACATCTATCTTTATTTAATTACAGTACAATTAGTAAATTGACATATACTCCCATGAGGAGTAATTTACCAATTTGGCTGTAATGAAAGGTTTATTAGATGACATAAGGCTACACTTGCAGCACAATATGAGTTAAAAAAAAACATACACGGCGAATCTGCCAACAATAATTAGAACAACAGTCATCACATTTGCGGATGATAAAATGTTAACATGCAGTAAACATTTCACATGAACGTTTATATACAATAATATTTTACACAAAGTTATGAAAAAGCTATCAGCAACATATGGATGACGTCTTTGCTCACAATCTATCAAAATCATATTCGTATGACCACTTCTCACTCGTTGTTTGGACTTGTTTACACATAATTTCTATCAGCGATTCAATAAACTGAAACATAGATTGATTCATCACTACACGAACCGGAAACAAAACAACAATCGGAGTAATATGAACGTCTAGAACGAGAACCTGCAGTGTAAGTGTAAGCGCACAAAAGAAAGCAAAATTTTTTTTAAGTTACTTCGACATGGACTATGTCATCCAATCACAATTTCATGACATAGCTATCTAACATTGCAGGTAAATTATTCCATGTGATTATATAACCGTTTACGAATTGGTCTGCCAATTATGTTTTAACAGATATTTTATTAATTAAATTCTCAATTCTCTTATTGGTAAATCGTACATATAGCGTTGTGTCTCTGTAGGTTATATATAGCGTTCAACACATTATTTTCAAAGATATTGGCTTTTTCATAAACGAAAGAATTAATGATTATTTAATGGATATTTAATATTCTATAATAAAAGGTGAAAAATACTAAAAAAATTACCGGTGTTGTCAGTACCATGAATTAATCTATAAACCGCCGAATAGAATTACATGCGTTATATAACCACTATGGCACATTAAATCATACCGAAAAAGGTTAAATGATATTTTATTTTGAGAAATACGAATTAATTGTTGTCCGAAAAATAACCGAAATGGGTGTTCAAAATTGAGATAACTTTTTATATTCATTTGTCATTTGTATTTTTTGTTATAATAATCGTTTTTTTTACAAGTGTCAAGTATAAAGAAACAAAGCGGTTAGTAAATATGGAGAAATATACGATTGAACAACGTGTCTTTTTAAATTCATTCCAAATATTGTAAATAAATTTGAAAGAAACTGGTTCAATTCAAGATCAAAGAAGTAAAATTTACCATCGTAGTGATCGTTTTAATACAAGAAAATGTTGTAATTGTCAGTGATAGTGTCACTGTACAAGCAAACACATGAATTCATCATCGTACACAATAATTAAGCATTAAATAAACCACTTTATTCAATAATTTGCATACAAAGATCACTTCACTTAAATGTTTACAAAATCACAGTTACCACCAGAATTATTGGCCACTGATCATGGATTATGTCGTACATTTGTTAATGCGGTTCTGGCAAACGAAAGAAGAAAATGATATACAATAAATCATTTTGAAATTAGTGGATAAGTAAATAAACAAAATAGTCGTATCTGCGGGGTGAAGAAAATTCACGCGAGTATAAGACAATGCAACAATTAAAGCATCCTCAAAACGTAACTGCATTTGGTGTGGTTTATGGTATATGGTGGAATGATTGACCCACATACTTCTTTTAAAACTGAAGCTGGCAACGTTGACGCTGTGAATGGTGTGCAGCAACGGAATTTATCGACCAGAAATTTGATAATCGAAAAATTTCTCGAAGAGGCCATCAAGATCGTGAGATCTAACACCAATTTAGACTACTTTTTATATGCGTGGTTCTTTGAAGAGAAAAGTTTATGCGGATAATCCTCAAACCATTCAACATCTGAAAGAAAACATAATTTGAGCAAAGCATTGAACGACAATTATATGTGAACACGTAATGGAAAATTTCCCTATAAAACATTGAAGACTTTTAGAGCTGTAAGAGATGATCACTTATCTGACATTCATTAAATTAATAAAAAATTAACTCAAATTCGAATACCTTGTATATGAATCTGGTGGTCATGACGTTGCGGATAATGTGAAGTCACCGTGATCGAAACCAAGATAAATTATGTGATAATTTGGAAACGGTTGATGGACTACGACCGGGCGACCCATTATCAACAATACTCTTTAATATTACGCTGGAAATGACAGTGAGTAAATATTGATAAACAAGGAACGATTTTTACAAAATCAAGTCAACTATTAGCGCGTATGCTGATGATATAGACATAATGGGTCAAAAATTGGTGACTATTGCGAATGCTTTCGAATTGTTATTACACAATCAGGCATCGGTTCTAGGCCTCAAATTGCGAAAGCAGACAAAACAAAATATATATGACTTTCGAGATCAAAACTGTTAATATTGGACCAAATAATGTTGTAAATAGTTTCGTATACTTAGGATCGTTGGCACATGTCGAAAATGATATTAAAGAGTAAATTCACCGCAGTGGCAATTAGCAACAGATGCTACTACGGGCTAAAAAAACAATGCCAATCGAAATAATTACAACGCAAGATCTAAAGTGGAATCTGTAACACAGTCGGAAATTTTGGACTATTTTTTAAACTATTTTTGGTTACATATAGGTCCACACCGAAATTTTATTCAAAAGTAAACCCTAGAAAGTTTTAATTAATAATCAAACTATTTATAGATTAAATATTAAACCGTAGAAGTTTAAAATCAATGTTGCCGAACCGAAAAGTTCGTTTTTATTTAAAATTTCGAGGATTTAAAACACCGAAAATATAAACTCAAGTTTGATATAAAACTGGAGTGCTGTATTTTATCGGTGTGATTTTAAAATACATTAACACAAACGTTGTAAACGTTATTTTATAATATTTTCTATTTTCGATGGTTTAAAATACAATTTTAATCTTAAAATAATAATATTATTACTTAAAAATAATAGCAATAGTTTACAATAATGTGAAAATATGAAATTTTGATTGAAAATTAATGTGAAATGATTAAAAAATCGACGTAAACTTTGTTGCGTTTATTGTTTAATATTTCTTAATAAAAAGCGTGTAAACTAATTTTAGTTTATTGATAAGCCCAAAATTTTCAACCGTGTACGTCCAATATTGACGTATGGATCGAAGGCATGGTGCATGACACAAAAACCAGAAACAATTACTTCGGATTTTTGAACGAAAAATACTCCGTGGCATATTTGGTCTCGTCAAAGAACATAATGGTTGGAAACAATTTTGAAATTGATCAACCAAAATTATTGTCAAAATAAACAAAATCAATAGATTAAGATGGCTTGGACACGTATATTACGCATGGAGGGCGAACGTGTGCTGAATAAACTGTTGAATGGTAATCCAGAAGGTAGACGGAGCGTCGGAATACAAGATGGGTAGATGCAGTGAACTGTGATATTAAGATAGGTCAGGTTGGAGAAGGCTAAAACCGCACCCGGGTTTTAATGCCATATGGAATAAGTAAGTACGTATATGAATCTGTCGGATTGATTTATGTAATATGATAAACTGACCTCAACAAACTACCATAAGTTTTATGATATTACCTTTGTGTAAGCCAAAAAAAAAAAACAAATCATTAAAATAATTTTATGAAAATTGATCAGCATGTCGTATAAAAGATATCACTATACAGAGAAGGTTTTTACCATATCCGTTCCACTGTAAACATATACACATCGAAGTATAAAAATATATAATTGTATAATGTTGTAAATAAGCTCGTCGCATATACACCTACATTATACAATAAAAACTATATGTGGCTGTGTCGAAAAAATTAAAGGACTCTAAAGTGACGTGTACACACACAACAGTAAAATAATGTTGGTTTTGTTAAGTTTTATCATTCATTTCTTAAGCATCCATGCGATGGTAACGTTGTTAGAAAATGTTTGCGTGTGAAAAATGAATATGTGGTTTTTTAAATGTTTTTCTTTCATATATAAATTTGAGTTTATAATTTCAAAATAAAAAGTTATTATAATTTTTGTGTTCGGTTAATATTTAACGAATATATATTGTATTGTGAATAAATTTGAAAAATAAAATAATTAAATAAATTACAATAAATAAAGATGTATTACAATTGTTTTAATTTTAAAAGTATATATATTTAATTTTTAAATAATACAATAATATTATTGTATTATATTAAATTTAATATATTATTATTGACATGATCAATAAGTTATTTTATTTATTTAAAATATTATCGAATCAATATATATTTAGACAAGACAAATGATATTAATTTTGAAATAATATAATAATTCATATTATATTTTGTTGTTGTTTATGGTTTGTAGTATTTTAGTTCTACCAACAATGTCAAGGATTTTCTTTTAACAAATAAAAAAAATTAATATTAATATTAAATCGATTTTATATTGTACATATTTAGTAACTAGTAACTATATGTGATTTTAATTAAATATAAATTTAACTTATTAGTACAATGTAATAATAAATACTATGAAAAATGTCAACTCTCATAGTAATTTTAACATTTGACGTATATATGAGGACTATCGTATATTGTGGTTGGTTAAGTGCGTGAAGGACTTTTTTTTTTCTTCGCCTTTTTAACATAAACGTGTGAAAAATATAGTTCAGTTTTTTTTTGATTTCCGAGAATATAAATTTATAAAGTTATAATCAAAATTTATACTATACAAAATATTGTCGTTAAAAATATTGTGATTAAATTTAATGAAAGGATGAAAAATGTTTTAATACTATAAAATATAAAATGAGTGGTTTTTATAAAATTAGTGGATTCATTCATTTTTTCTTTTTTTTTTATGTATGAAAAATTAATGGTTTTTTTTTTTCTCCTTACAATTGGTCAAAATAATCATAATAATAATACGTTATTAAAGTACAAAATTTACTTCTACTACTATGACATCATCTTTTCGTATCGGATAATATAAACACACAAATTTCGTATAATACTGACAAATAAATATTACATATATGCAAAATTATATAATATATTGACAAAAATGTATTAAACTCTGTCCACTGTATAACCGGAATATGGTGGCTTAAGAAAAAAGTAAACAATTAATTTATTTTTATTTAAAATAATTGTATACTTATTCGAAATATTCTGCCTCAACTGAATATACATTTAGTTCAACAAGTGCAAACAACAAATGACCTTTGTTATGCCGCTGTTAAATTGGAATGTAATGTTGACGATCCATGAATATTCCGTCGTTTCAATTGATTCAAACATAATCGTCAAATGGAAATTTAGATTAATAATAGAAAAATTGTCAGCTAAATGGAATGAATAAGGCAAATGCTGAAGCAAATAAATGTGATTTTTAGTAACAAAAATTTTTATAATTGTTTTACACGTTGAGAAACGCTTCAAGTCATCAAATGTAATACAAATTATAACAGCCTCTATAACTGCATCTAGTGTTGTTACTGCGGCTTTATTCGGAATTTTAAATGGTTCTTCTTTAACTTCTTCTTCAATTTTTATTGGAACCTCAACCGGTTCTTCATTAACTGTTGCATTGGCATTCTCAAAATTTTCATCACGATCTTCAGATTCTATTTTTTCATCGGCAACATCTTTAGACTTATCTTCTTCATTTAAGGTTACCAGACGTACCCCATTTATTAATTTAATTTTCAGAAACTCCCGTATTTAATAATCTTCAATGGGGTACACAAAAATACCCCAATTTTGTTGTGGTGATTGTTCACTTTTTTGTATAATACATTTCAGTTACATTTACTGTGTGTAATGCATTATCACTATATAATTACCTTTTAAATCATCGATATCACACATCTATTTTTCTTTAAATCAATTACGACATCTGTGCGTTTTTTACTAATGTTGCAAATTCTATACAAAATGTTATTTTTAAATCAGAACAAGACGGTGCAATAATTATTGAATTATTTGAAATAATGATCAGTTTAAAAAGAGCATAACAATCTAAATTAGACTATAAATTTTATGGTTTTATTGCAATAGAAAAATTAAATACTTGTAATGATGTGAACGAACTAAACTTATTTAAAAAACGAGCTTTGGCGTTTTCAAAAGCCCATCATTGAATATATATATAGAACAGCGATTTAATTTCAAAAATTATTAAATATATTTTAGCTGTGTTCATAAACTGAAGGTGCCAACCTTTCGATACATTTTTAAATATTATTATAATGCAATTTAAAATTTCAAATATTCAGATTGATACTTTGGCACATTCAATTGCCAATTGAGTGAAAGAGTATTTAGCCCGATGTTTAACGCATCATGCATGATGGAGAAAAGACAGAAATCGGCTGAATTTGGAGACTATAGAATGGGAGTTACAAGACCAATACTTGTATGTGTATAATAACACATGAATGTCTAATATTTTCAACAATATTACAAGAAATAAAATGAAATTATTTGTGTACCACAATTCTGTATTTATAATCTGGACACCCTATTTCTTCATCGCCGGATGTATAACACATTCATTGTGGATAATACGGTTGTAATCGCGTAAAAACAAATCCTTCACCTGACCGACATCCATACAGCACTTTCACTTTTAGTTTCTGGTCACCAAACACAATAGTTTTTTTTTTAGAAATTAATACAAAACTGGATTTTAGGGAACATTTACATAAATTCGAGGTAAATTTAGGGCAGAAAATAAAATTGTCTTACTTACGTCGATTTTACGTCGAATTGATGTAATGGAGAAAAAAATTTGCAGGCGATTCAACGGAAATTTTCCTTATTTTTTTGCTATAAACCCATTAACTCACAGAACAAAAGTATTCCTACCGATATGGGTAAAATTATATATACGTGTTTAAAAAGCACTTCGCATGTCTCATATACACTAACATACTGCCAAACTTTTTATAAAAGATGATGTAATGTTGCAATAAGATTGAGCAACATATAATTTCTGTCTGAACTTATTAAAAGCATGTTCATATATTGGTATTCTAACAGAAAATTGATTATTAATATTTCATTATTTTCGGCCTACTCACTCATACAAGAATTACAATGAGAATTAATTACGTGCATACAGGACTTTACCCGAAAGTTAAATCGGTAAAAAGAATAATAACATTGAAAACGTAGAAAAATTGCAAATAATAACAAAAATATAAAATAAAACGACTGAAAACATTTTTACATTTTGTATTTTTTGTTTAGTCAAATTTGCATTTATAATAGAATATAAATAAATTTGTAAACTAAATTAGCCTCTGTTTAATCTTATAAAATCTAGGTATCAAAAAATCAAGAGAATAGTTTTACCGCACTTGGATTAAAATTCGAATTAGTGATGGGCAAAGTCGTTCATTTTACTGAATTAATTCATTTAATTCAGTTCATTTTAAAGACTCATAAAAATGATTCGTTCTTTTGAGTCTTTTGATTCTTTTTTGTTTCTGTTTTAGGACTTATATATGAACAAAGCAACACGAAAGTTTAAATGTTATGTATTTCACAATACAAATGCAAGCTTAAACATATATGTTCATTTCATAGTGTTGGTGGTGTTGGTTTCATTTTCATTTCTTTCGTTATGAGCATGGTTCCAAATTCCAATTTCAATCGTTCCAAGTTCCAACCGTTCATTCGTTTGACAATAACATTTAACAATTTTACAAATGAATTAAAAAGCTTATGCATTTATAAAACATTTAAAAATATCTGAGTGTATTGTGCGTGTTGTGTATGTGTATGTAATGGGTTGTGCATTACTTTTTTTCTGAGAGAAGTGAACGACTGAACAATATATTATAAGAAACGTGAATTGAATCATTCGATGACCTTACTGATTCGTTCAAAATGAACGAATCGTTCGTGAACGACCTATCTCCAATACGAATTACACGGATTTAAAGTTACCGAACATATAAAGGATAAATCCACGAATTTACTCTTGTTTAAACTCTTGTCCTGGACATAATTACCATATAGCGCTTCTAACGAAATATCCGCATAATATTTCAATAGTGTCAACCTTCAAAAGATATATCTTAAAATTTCTTAACAATCCGATTATTAGTTTAGAAGTTACCGGTGGATTAATTGACACTTTGTTTGTTATTTTCAGAACAGTGGATTAAAAAGCAGTTTCGTGTGTAATCTGGTGGTTAGGCCTGGAACTTTTTGACCCATGTGCTATATAAACATGATATGCGATTAATTATATAACCATATAAAGAATTATGAATTGAAATTTCCGGCTTAAATACAAATATAATTATGATGCCATAAATATTTTAAATAAATATATAGTGGAATTTAAATATTGTACTTCGAAAATTACCAATAACCATTTTCAAAATAATAGCTTTTAACAAATAAATTTTTAAAGCACAGTTTTATAGACTTTCTTTTTACAGCATATTTCCATTGAAATCACTTTTTTATTAATTCTATTAACTATCAATAAACGAATTTTTTTCTGATTATGTTCTGTGAACGTTTCCCAACAAATTGTCAAAATTTCATGAGGTTGCATGCAGTAGAAACGAAAATATAACACATACAGTTACAGCGGTTTTTTGCGTCAGTCGATAAATGAATTGAAATTAGTAAAATGTTACTCAAATGTATAATATGTTTACAATCGCGTATGGTGATAATTGGGTGTTAAAAACACAAGGTTTTAAATGCCATAAATGATTCACAGAAGGCAGAGAAGCTATAAGTGATGATGAACGACCAGAGGTCGATCATCTGAAGCAATTTACTGAAGAAAACATTGAAAAATAGCGTGGTTTCTAAAAATCTTCAGCGACATTGATCGAAATGGAGTTAGGAATCCCGAAAACAATTATTCATCGAATTTTAACTGATCTACGATAGGTGAATTCAAAATTTGTTACACATCAATTAAATGACGATAAAAATTGCACCTAATCGAAATAATAATTCTTTTGCATTCATCGCTATTCACTTAATTTAACCCGCTGCGACTAATTTCTATTCAATATGGAAAGAAAACGTTTTGCATCAGTTGTAGACATTCAAAAGGAGACGAACACCGCTTTCTCAACAGCATTTCAATCACAAACATAAAATGTCTTGTGATTCACTTGTTAAACGCGTGCAAATCGATGCCGAGATTATTTTGGATAAATAAAATGGTTTTTATGAAAATTTAAATATAGAAGAAATCATTGGCATAACGAAAGGGTCGCCCATAAATTATTAACATTAATTTACGTCTATTTATTTGTTTGTATTCCCAATGAAATTTTTGTTAGAATTTTCAGTATAGCATTTTTACTAATTTTAAAACGGTTAGATAACACATTCATATATATTAATAGATATTCATTCCACTTTATTTTTCGGACAGAGTGTTATGTATATGTACGTAACGTACTCTATATATAGACAAAATTATTAATTATATTTATTAATATATAGACAAAAATAGTCTGATTTTTCTATGTTATTTACAGAAGAAATATTAATTTTATTAACTAAATAGTATTCAATATTGAATGTATACACTTTGAATATGTATATCTTATGCGATAAAGGTTATTTGTGTACGGATATACAAATAGTTGTATGTAAATATTGTTTACTTTTGAGATGGTTATTGATCATATAACATATCCTTTATATTTCAATACATTTATTTATATTCTATAAATAATTTAATCGAATACAAATATACACAGTGAAAATCGTTAATCGAAATCCCTTTTTAATGGCACAACAAAACTATAAAAAGTATATCAATATTCAAAATAAAACAGTAGGTGGACCGCATCATATAGGCGAACAATATTGGGAGTATACATAGTGCATAAATAATAATAAAAGAAAATGATATAGTCCAGCAATATTCTATTGGTAATATTTTGGTGCAATGGAGGGCACCACCTGAAAAGGGTGGAACATTGACGTTATTTCAAATGTTCGTTAAGAGGTGTGGGTGATTTTAGTCACAATTTGTTATACAAACACAATTTCTTTTAGTACAGAGAATGTAACGTGTTGAATCGGTTGTCAATGTCGTCTTCTTTCAACTCATATACAGCAACCAATTTTCCATCATTTTGAAACATTCCCATTGAATGTAAACGCGTCTGCAAACGACAGATTTTGTATAACATTATTTAATGCTACTGCAATTTGGTTTTCATTTCGAGTTTTGTTTTATTCATACAATAATGCTTGCAAATCGTCGTTATCACCGGGGTTGACCTTGACGTTTCTTGTATTTTACATGAAAATCACTGCTCTTGAACCATTCACTAGAAATAAAATCTGATGTAGCATCATCTTCATAGATTTGAGTTTCAGCTGCTGTTTTTTTTTTTGAGATCAATATAAAGGATATAAATGCTTATAATCCACTTCTTCCCCTTTAATAACGATTTTCTTTTGAGAATAAGAGACCTGAAGTCGCTGTTTTGACGGTGTATGTCTTTGCGTTTTCTTAAAATTATTTGTCTGACATAATTTTCTTATTTCATTACTTACAATAACTTGTTAAATTTTTCATAAGGAAGAAAGTGGAAACGAGTCTCTTAAAAGCGTAATTGTTATAGTATAGATTTTTTTATATTTAATATAATTATAAATTATTTTTTTAAACACACTTTATTTATCAATCCTTTAACATGTTTTAAGAGCATAATTTAATCCACTCCTAACCACTTGAATGGGCAGTCTATCAATGTTTGTGGTACAACAGTTGTAAGGAGTAACTCTCCCCAACCATTCCAACTTGATACATGCTTAATTGACGTAATTTTAATGTTTACTCCATACAAATGCAATACATACATACAAAGCCCATCCCTACTATTGCGTTGTTAAACTCAATCAGTCCTAATCAACAATTAAAAAACTTTAAAATAATGATAATCATGGTGATCCAACGATAAAAGTTAACGACAATTTTCAAAAAATATTAAAGAAAATAAGTGAAAAATTTGTAGTACATTAAATGTATGAAAACTTTTATCCTTACAACCTCCAGTTTCTTCTATTTCCATTTAGGATTTTCTCAAAATCGTGTATGACACGCACGAAAAGGTTAATAATATTATAAGCACGTATCAAAAGACATATACAATGATTAAATTCAAAGCTTCGACACAATTACACCAATCTTTAACGGAAAAGGTATTTTATAATGAATATAATGTCTTGTCCAGAGATTATACATAAAAAAAATTCGCCTGATACCAACAAAAAGCTTCCATTTCATTGTCGGGATTAACAACTTTCACTATGTTAAAAATGTTTGTTGCACGTGTACATATTTTGTGTATACTTGTACCTTGTACTGAATTGAATTCGTTCGGAAATAGATTGGTATTGTAAATTATATTGTTTATACACGCAGATGGAAACAATCAATTTTATATTTATAGTTTTCAGAAAACGTCGAAATTTGGTATTTTTCGCAAAATGATTTCTTTTTGATCCATTAATTTATTTTTTAGAGTTTTTCTTTATTGTTAAAAGATGAATCTAATACAAGAAAAAACCGTGTAATAAATTTATGTATAAATAAATAGCTCTTAATTGTTTTGTACCTTCGTCTATACGTAGGTTACTGTGAAAGTTATGTATACGGAAATCGGGTATTATGAATAAATGACAAAAATGTTAGAAATATACAGCCAAACTTTTATAAAATTATTTGCATGTAAATTTATTCATTCATACCCACAATTATATATTCACAACTATAGATGCTCATATAGCATCTGGATAAGAGTTGATTATTTCCCATATCCAATTTTATTCTAATTCGATATGAATATAGGTTAAGAATGGGATTATAAGGACAGTTTTTGTCAAGTTTCTATAAATCGATACGCATATACAATATTTAGAACAGGTTTCAGAAGCGAACTCTATGAAACAGGACAACTTGAGTATTTTTCATCCAATAATGATCCAATTTTATATGTTGGTTAAGCATGGGATTAGAAAGGAAACTGGATTTTAATATATAGATAATCTATAAGTCTGGTGGTAAAAGCACTCTATGCATTACGTATATACACTAAAACTATATAAAATCGAAGGTAATAATATGGATACATTGAGCACATGATTAACGTAAAATTATAATAATAAGGTCTAAGTGAATAATTCCGACATACATATAATAAGACTGGCATTAAATAATTTCCGCACCACCAATCAGCAAGAACACATAATAATCTCGAAATGATATTACTTAGGCAAATAATGGTTTTTATTTGTATTTGGCAGTCAATGCATAAAATAACGGTACGCAGGCAATAACCAGGCATTTTCAAATTTCAAAATTTCATTGGAAAGTCATTACTAAATACTAAATTTTGAATAGAAAAATAGTGGCATTTATAAAGTCATCGAATGCTTTTCAAAACTTATGCTAAACATGCTGTATCTGTTAGGAATTGGTTTCAACGCTTCCAACTTCAACGTAGGACATATCTTAGTATTTAGTGGGACTACTGTCAACAAATAATGAATTTAAAGCAATTGCTACAAGAAAAGCAATTGTTATTTTACAAAATTGATCAAGAATAAAATGTTATTGTTATGATGTCGTTAGCGAATTATCGATGCAAAAAAGTATATTAATGAGATAACTATATAGGGATCAGCAGAACCCCATCGGTTCAACTAAAACCTATAATTTTTCTCGAGGTTAGTACCGAACATGAGGTTGTAATCACCGGATTATGCTGGACATCAAGCACTCATCCCACTGCGACACTGAATCACATCAAAAATTATGTTTCTATAAGGGGTATTATTAATCTCTAAAATTAACTCATTCATATGAAAATCTGTATTAATTGTTACGTGGGAGAATATATAAGTAAAAACCGATTATTAATTGTAACAATATAAATTCCTTGGTTCATTTTCTCGAAACTTCCACAGTAACCCTCATACGATGTATATGTGGTGGTACATAAAACATAATACGATAGATGTTTGTTCTCTGGAAGCAATAAAATAAACAATAAAAGCATTACACAATTTATTAAATTAAATGATATAGATATTATCGATATATTGTAATATCCGATTTCACAGAAACTTCGAAAGATAAGACATTTTTTTTAATATAGATATATCAATTTTTATTATTATTAGAAAGATTTGCGAGTGCGGAGCATACAACAAATTTATATGTAAATATCAAATCATTTCTATAATTTAGTTGGAAACTTAATCAGGTATCACACATAAGACAATTTTTCAATTATTAAATGATACAATACACAGTTGAACAAACTATACCAACAATTTGCAGTTTCAATAGGTTTAAGAAACGCGAACATGTAAAGTTATACAAAAATACAGACTGAATGAGTGTCCACTGTCTGTTATATTTTGTAGTTTACTACTGTATCCAAAAAATTCGCTAACATTTTAGTTTAAACTTCGCGTAGATTTGAAATCAAATAATTTTTTATTTACAGGTTGTAGTACTGTCCTTGACATTTGTTTAAAAGTGGTATAAATCGTTCCTAAACAACGCGTTGAAGTTGTAGAATAGACGACCGGACGACCATCAACGTTAACTGATGAACAACACGCCAAGAAAATCAAAGATCTGATGCTTGAAAATTAACAATTAGTGAGCTTGCTGGTACTGTTGCCATCAGTCCTTCAGGTTTGACTTACATAAAGTGAATATATTAATATATTGGCATGTATACATGTTTTTACCTACACAAATATAAATATATTTTATGTTAATCTTGCGCCAGCAATAGCTTCCATATAGACAATATCGTGTTGGATTAGGGTTGAATGACTGATCTATTTTACAGATTTTTATTTTCTAGTACCATGTCCCATACACATATGACTATTTATGCAACAAGTAATACATATACCGAAATTATACGGTTTCTATATACATCTTACCTATTACATGCTATTAAACTCATGGTCAGAGTATATTACCACTTATATAGGAGAATAAAATCAATTTTAATTCAATTTGTATTTTATTTTCTTCAATAAAATTTAGAAGATTAAATACATGCGAATATCTATACACACACACACTGACCCAGTGGCGTGGCGTGACCATTAGCCGAAGGGAAGCTCATTTTTTCTATAGTAAATATTATATATAGCAAATTATTTAAAGTATCAAGTATTCATCCAATTTCATTATAAGATGACATTTTATTACTATTGTTAACATTTACATGGTAAATTTATACTCAAACTTTGTTTTTAGTATAAATCACTTTCTTTACAATTTCTTTGTAAGTTTAAGTGATTTTGTTACAAAAATGGTGTATTTCGTATCACAACTTAATAAATTATAAACATATTTTTAATTATTATTACTAGATATTCGTTTTTTTATTTTGAACCTTACTAAACCTTTTATGGGCAAAAATATAAACAAAATATTGGGGTTTGTATTTTTTGATATTTTAGTTTTTCTGTCAAAAGGATATTTTGAACTTGAACGTCAAATGAAAAAATTCAAATTAATAAATGCAAAAAAAAAAAAATTTAACGTCAAGAAAACTAACAATTATAATAATATTTAATAATATTAATTATAATATTAATAATAATATGAATAAAATAATAGTAATAATATTAATAATAATAGGAATAATAGTAATAATATTAATAATAATTGGAATAATAGTAATAATATTAATAATAATATGAATAAAATAATAGTAATAATAATGATAACAACGTAATATTTCAAATAAAAGAAAAAAAAAGAAAAAAATTAAAAAAAAGAATATGAAAATAAAAAATTAATTATTTATAAATAATATTTAAAATATTCATCACTATACTATATCGGAAATATATTTGTCATTTCATTTAAAATTCAGTTCTATCCTTCTGTCTTTTTTCTTAAATTCCTTTAAAACTAAATCATAAAAGTTGTCACTTAATTGCATGGTTTTAAGAAGTTTTTTTTCAATTAAGAGCAAAGATAAATCTGTTAATTTATCATCGCTTATTGTACTTCTTAAATAATTTTTAATTCTTTTTAGTGCAGAAAACGAACGTTCAGCTGATGCACTTGTAGAAGGAATTGTTAGGAAAAGTTCACATAGTTTTGTGAGTTGTGAAAAAGCTATACACAATTCATTTTGTTTTAAAAATACATAAATTTCGCTAATATTTTTCGACATGAAATCAGAATCTTCATAAATTACAATTAATTCACTACGTAACGAAGGTAACTCGAAAAAACGTCCATAATTCTCTTTTAAACTATTGAATTCTTTCTCAGGAAATTTATTTTTAAATTTATTGTAAAAAAGTGGGTTCAACAAACCTAAAAATTCCATTTGTTCTATATTTTGAAACCTTGTCTGAAGCTCAACAACCACATTGTCAATAATTTCAAAATAAAGCCGTATAAAAGATGTTTTTAGATCAGCAACAACATCAATTTTCACTCTAGTTGATTTTGTAGCTAAATGATTTTCAAAGTCAATTAATTTATTAATCTTTTCCCAAATTACGTCGAAATCATTCCTTTTAGAACAAATTATCTGCGTGTATTCTTTAATTTTTCGACTACAGTAACTTATATCATTCTGTTTTGTTTGTAGGATGTCAAACAATTTATCAGAAAAGGGAAAAATTTCAGAAAAAATTATCAATAAATAATTAAATTTAAAATCATTCAAGCTAGTTAAATATCCTCTAGCTCCGTTAATAGTTTCCGCATCCCATTCTGTAGGATTGTCTAACATTTCATTAAAAGCTGTAATTAAAGCCTCACGGTTTTCAAAAACAACTTCCACAATACGCCCACTATATTGCCAACGCGTAGGTGCCGCTGTTGGAATTCGGGTTTTAATTATTGCATCTAATGCGTATATATAACCATATTTCTTTTATACATATTTTATTGTTATATTTGTTTCTTATTTATTTTAATAATATAAGCAATAATAGTAATAATTATAATATTAATAATAATAATAATAATAATTAAAATTGCTAAATAATAAATAATAGTGGATAAATTATATTTATATATATTAATAAAATCAACTTGAATATTTCTCTGAGTTCATTTAAAAATATACAGTATTATACAGTATATAATAAAAATATATTACATACGAATATATCTATAAAAAAAAGAGAAAAAATAAACACGCACTCCTTCAGAGAATTTTGTCAATATCTGAATACTCGGTCAAAACTACAGCTTTACAACGAGTTATTTTCATACAATATATAACGTAAAAAATTATTGTACCTATACATATCCTATGTAGAAATTTTATATTTTTGTGTGTACTACAATACGCTACAAAATTTACAGTTTATTGGCCGGGAGAAAATTTAGTTTTTATATTTTTTATATTAAACTATACAATATAAAGAGAAATACATAAAAAAATATATGAGAAATCATTAAAACACACACACACTCCATTAAAAGAAATAAATTTTATAAATACACTGAAAACTCGGTCAAAACTATAGCGTACTACGCGTTATTTTCATACAATATATAACGTACAAATTTATTGTGTCTATACATATCCTATATAGAAATTTTTTATATTTCTGTATACTACAATACACTACAAAATTTACAGCTTCTTGGCTGGGAGAAAATTTTTGTACAATCGTTTTGTTTTATATGCCTGCGTTTGCATATTTTCGATATTATATTTTAAGTATTTTACGAATTTATAAAATTAAATATTCACTATTTTAGTAAAAGATTGTAAGGGAAGCAGTGCTTCCATAGCGTATTAGAGCAACACGCCACTGCACTGACCTATATAAGTTAGATATATTATAACTTATTAAGAGGGATTTCTAAAAAATTTTCTGTCTAACAATGAAAGTTAAAATCGTTTGATACGTTTAACATCTTTCTATAATAATTCTATATTATTATTAAAATGTGATTTCTGAGGGTCTGTATAATATCCTTCAATGGCTGCAAAAGCTTTGCTATGGATCCAGATAATAATCAGGTGGCAGCTAAATATGGTGAATTGGCTACATTTGCCAGCAAATCGTACTTTAATTTCATTGAATTTTGCCATTGTCAAAACACTTGTGTGAACACTGAGGCATTGTTTCGATGGAAAATGATTTTTTCTTCTTTAGAGTGGGGCTTTTCTAACGACTAATCCATAAAAGTTTACAATAATAGTATTAAGAGTAAATTGTTTTATTTTTACGAAGATAGTCGTTGGTTTCAGTACATTGTTTTGTCTGTTCTTTTCGCGCTAATGTATAGTGGTGAATTCCAGTTTCATCAATAGTTATGAAACGATGTTTGAAATCAAATTTTATTTTGTTGTCCAACCGAACGTATTTGCAGCTAACGTTTTCCAATCACGTATTTTAAGGATCTGAATGTCACAATATACTGCATCACAATGCCAATAGTTGTACGTGTTTTGTAAAAATCATTTCATGTTTATCAATATTTTATCGTTTATCAACTAACTACAGCCTTCTCCTGCAATATATTAAAAAATATTGTTGATAATGGATCTCTCTGTAGTAATCCATGAACCGTCTCAAAATGATCAGATAATTTATCCCAGATACGTACACATGACTTAACATTGTCCAACGTCATGGCCACCAAATCTATCAGTTTTTTTTTTTGGAATACGAAATTTTTCCATAACTTTGGCCTATTGATGCAAGTCATATGCCGCAATAAATCTGCAATAATATTCTCCGATAATTTGATTGGCATATATGGAATAAGTTTATGGACAAGTCGATGGTATAGTATATATGCAAATACCTTATATAGGAAATGTTTAATAAAGTTATTCCTCTGTAGTTGTTACAATATAATTTGTCATCCTTTTTGTTCAATGGACAGATAATCCATCCTTCCACTCATCTGGAACCTGTTCATAATTCCATATATAGCTATATAGTCTAAGTTTTAAGTGGATACTGCTTGCTTGCAGGCAGCATCCCATTAGTAATTCTCCTACAAAGCTGCCAGATTGTTTGCCACAACTTATTTGTTATTCGTAGCTAATCCGTTAGATGATGTTTCACTATAAAAAAACCATATCATGGTATACTAGAATGAATTCAGGTATTAAAAAAATACTCTTGAACGAACAGATTTAAAAAGAGTAGCCCTTATGCAATTTTAACAATTTTTAATAAATTTCTGTTGGTATTAAGCAATCGAAAACAAATAATTTAACTGAACTGAACGATATTCATTTTTATGTTTAAAAAATTAATCATACGTCAATAAAAAACAGAGTCTACTACTACTGAAATGAATTAACATATCAAAATAAAATTTTACATGTGTGTTTGTGTAAGGATTTAAACGATGAAACTTGCTAAAATATTTATGGTTTCACGGTTTATAAAATCATCTATTTATGTTAGACCGAGAACTATTCAGACGGGCCACGTATATATTTATATATATACCAACAATATTTACGTTGGAAAAAAATATGGTGAGAATTTTAAGAACATAATTACTTAATTAATTTCATGTGATACAAACAAATTGTTAAGAAATATTGAATAACTATGTTAAAGAATCATATTTTGAGAATTCATTTCGATAAAATTGATATCGATTTGGATTAAAAACAACTGTTTTAATAACCTTCGCCCATTCTGCTTTCTGTGGCAATTGATGCTATCGGTAAAAAATTTGTAATTTATGGTATTATTAATTTATTCAAATAGAAAATCACCGCACTTTTGAAGAGTTCAAACCATTCGTATAACATTATTGTGTTTTTGAATTTTTGATAGTGCATATTTTCCAGCAGCAATTTTTCTATGAAAAATGTTATCTATAGTAAAACTTTCTCCTAATACTTTTCAAAATTTTCCATTGTTGAATAAAATAAATTTATTCCCTTTATGTATTACTAAACTCATACGCAAAATCTGAGACCCTGCCGTCAAATTAATTTGCGCAATAAATAGTTTGTTTTTCATTTTGTGATAATAATATTGTATACTGTGTACCGATGAATACCATATTAATGCTGCTATAATTTATATCCATTTTTTTCACAAATAAATAAATAACTTAAGAACAACTATCAAATAAGAAAAATCTGTAGAGATAAATTTAACAATTCGCTTCAAAAATTATAATGGAAATTAATATACAGGGTGTCCCAATTATCGACGGCAATACGAAAACACTAGATTCTCTGGGTCATTTTGCGTCGAAAATATCATATAACATTTTGGCCGATTCGACTTCGGTACGAAGTTACACGCAAAAAACCAAATTTTCAATCAGACCATGTTTTGCACTCTACTGGGATCAATATCTCAATAACTAATCCACCGATTTTAAATTGTTGATACACTATTAGCATTAGCATACCGAGATTAATTTGAACGTTAAGATAAGGCAATTCGGACATGTGGTTATCCAGATACTTACAGTAATGTTGACAATTAGCTGAATGCTAATTTTCTTATTGAAAGTTTGTTCAATCATAAGTCGAAAAATCATAATGAAAAATTTTTTTCGGTATAAGTTTAAAAACTTGCCACATTCATAAGCTTTCGTTTAAGCTATAACATTACGATAGGTCTCAACTGGTTCCAAAGATATACACAAATAACTACAACGATGTAGGTATAAAATTGATTTTCGCTATTGAAAAATTTTATCTTTTTATGGTTTAATCCAAAACCAACAATATGGACGTTGCACATAATTCATTCCATACACTCCTATGCATTCACACAAACCTTCACACACACACAAACGATCTCACACACAAAGGCCTACACACATAAACCCACAAAAGCACACGCACACATATCACAACAGTTTTAAACAAACAAAGCCTAAAGTAATTGTTGAAAATGTGCTCCTTCAGCTCGAATACATAGAGAACAATTCTTTTCAATAGACCGAATCAATCTAAATGTTTGTTGTGACTTGTGGCGAAATTCTTAGATACAGTCTTCAGTACGTTGAATCAACTCTTCACGTGAATTAATCACAGTTGCATAGACTTTTTCTTCAAGGCAACCCCATAAATCGAAATCCAACGGGTTTAAGTCTGGAGAACGTGGCGACCAGTTTATGGGCCCACCTGTGACAATCCATCTTTGAACGAGTGCAGATGTGGTTTCAACATGATGGTGGCCCAGCGCACTATGGAGGGAATGTTAGATGTTGACTGGACGCAAACTTTTATCAAAGATGGATTGGCAGAGGTGGGCCCATAAGATAGTCGCCAAGTTTTCCAGACTTAAATCCATTAGATTTCTATTTATGGAGTTGCCTTAAAGAAAAAGTATATGCAACTGTGATTAATTCACTTGAAGAGATAATTCAGCTTATTGAAAACTGTATTCAAGACCTTCGCCACAAGCAACAGCAAACACTTAGATTGGTTCGGTCTATTGAAAAGCATTGTTGTCTATGTATTCGAGCTGAAGGAGCACATTTTTAGCAATTACTTTAGGCTTTGTTTGTTTAAAACTGTGGTGATATGCGTGCGTGTGCTTTTGTTGGTTTATGTGTGTGGGCCTTTGTGTGTGAGTTCGTTTGTGTGTGTGAGAAGGTTTGTGTGAATGCATAGGAGTGTATGGAACCAAGTATCTGTCACGTCCGTATTGTTGGTTTTGGAAAAAACTAAAAAAAGATAAAAATTTTTCCATAGCGAAAATCAATTTTATGCCTACATCATTGTAGTTATTTGTGTATATCTTGGGAACCAGTTGAGACCTATCGTAATGTTATAGCTTAAACGAAAGCTTATGAATGTGGCAAGTTTTTAAACTTATACCGAAAAAAATTTTTCATCATGATTTTTCGACTTATGCTTGAACAAACTTTCAAAAGGAAAAATGGCGTTCAGCTAACTGTCAACATTTCTGTAAGTATCTGGATAACCACATGTCCGAATTGCCTTATCTTAACGTCAAATTAAAGATCTCGGTATGCTAATGCTAATAGTGTATCAAAAATTTAAAATCGGTTAATTAGTTATTGAGATATTGATCCCAGTAGAGTGCAAAACATGGTCTGATTGAAAATTTGGTTATTTGCGTGTAACTTCGTACCGAAGTCGAATCGGCCAAAATGTTATATTATATTTTCGACGCAAAATGACCCAGAGAATCTAGTGTTTTCGTATTGCCGTCGATAATTGGGACACCCTGTATATAAATTATAAACACAATAAATATATAGTAAGAAAAAAATCTGTATATTTGAGTCGCTTTTTCTAAATGTTTTGGAATAACTATATAGATTTGGTGGTGTACGGCGGGAAGCATAATTTTTAGATGCGGAGGCCGTAAATATAAAAGTATACTTTAATTTATTCAATATATTTTTCGTATGCGATTTACGTTAACTATGTTTTTTGAGAATATTTTTTGTTTGTTGTTTAGAAAATTTGTGTTGTAACTAAAATTGATTTTAAAATATAGTGAGTTTTTTTAAGAGTGATACACTTTTCAGTACTACTTATAAATTATACTTGTTTCTTTTCAACATAATAATTTTACTTTTAATAAATCATCATGAAACAAATGTAACACTTCAACCCAAACACTTAAACTTATAGTGAACAATTTTATTCTGGTTGGTTAAACGGATGTATCAATGTATAAAATTGTCCTATATGGTTGGAGTGAAACTAATGTTGATGCGCGATTAACTCCATATCATTTACCAAAATTAAATCTCAACTGTGGATTATTCGCCGAAGTCAATATCGGTCCGTATTTCTTTCGAAATAATTAAAGAGTTATCGTTATGTTATCGCTTTAAAACAAAAAAGCCCAATACATTAATTTGCTTATTTATAACCCTCATCCAGCCGATCGAAATTATAACGTAAACACCATAGGTCGACTCTTCAACAGATTCTATATATGAAAATTAAGTAGTTAAAGTAAATTTATAGTTAACAATTATATTTTATTGCCATATTATTTAAGTAAATACTAACATCTTCAAATTACAAACATACCAATTCGTGGTACTTGAAGATTACCGAAGTAGTCGAAGTAAGTGTGTGTGATGAGTTTTTTGACTACTTTTTCAAACAATTTTAATTTATTATGTGGACTACGTTTGTCTACAATACCTTCAGTGTTTGTTGATTTTTATCAGAATAGACCAATGATTTGATGCTAAGTTACAAATTAAAAAATAATCTAAAATGTTTCATAAGATCTTGTATACCAATTTACAGGTTCATTTCTTGGAATGATTGAATCATTGAATTTGGTTTTAAAAAAACATAAATTGATTGTTTCAGTTGAAGAATGAAATCGTGGCACCAACTTGTTTCAGCCACATTTTCTATAACTAACAACATCGATTTCACACAAATTTGAAAACAAAATCTAATCAATCATTGCTTCGTAGCGATCAACATTTACCATAACGAAAGAAATACGGATCGATGATGCTTCCAGCGAATATTATCCATATAGCATACAGTAAATTCTTGTGTGAATATAATACAGAGTCTCATTTAATTGCATAAGGATAATTTTAACACCATATACGATAATTTTTTTCATTGACACTGTCGTTTACATTTTTGCTCCATAAATTTCGTTAATTTTTTTTTAAATCAAACCAGCTTTTGTTGATAAAGTGTCAAATGTTTTAAATATGATTATTTATGTTTAATGTGTACAATATAATATTAACACATTGTTGACCGGCGACGAGTTAACTCGTCATTTCATGCCGAAACGTTGTTGACAGCGGTGACGATTTAACTCGTCATTGTACTTGCATTATCTATTTCAACGTATGAAACCCCGGGGCAATATAGTGGCATAGTAAAATTGCCGGTGAACAATGTGCTAATTCTTATATTGCAATTTAAATTTGTGATTAAAATTACATTTCTTTCATATATAATATAATGAAATATAATGAATGCAAATTTTAGTGGTAAAAATGTAGTTGCATAATGTTGTATGAAATGTGGGAGTCATTGTACGCAAGTTGGTTCAGAACACTTTTTATTAATATATTATATTTTAAGAATTTGATCAATCAGTGGGAAAATATGGAAAATTTTAACAATATCAACAAAAATAATAAGAATAACAATAATAATAATAATAATAATAATAACAATACCAACAACAATATTAATATCAATAACAATAACAATAAAAATAATAATAATATAAACAATAATAATAATAATAATATTATTAATAATAATTCGAGTAATAATAATAACAGTGATGATACAAGAAAATATAATTTAATATTACCACCGGGACGATGTACAAAGCGTTGGTTACATGCAAGCGATACAATTTTATCATTGTTTGTGATAAGTCCGTTAGTTGTAACACATTGGCGTGGTAGTTGGTTATTTATGGATAATCACAGTGACTATTTTCCAGCCTGGAATTGTTTTATATTTGGCGGTGTTTTGCACACAACATTTGCATTATTACGAGAATCATTGCATGCAAAATTTGCTGTACAACCTGTACATTCAAAAAAATCTTTTCAGCGGACATGTTTTCGTTATGTATTTACAAAATTTTATACATTTATATTTAGTATTGGCTGTAATATGCATTGGCGTGGAGGATGGGCTGTTTTACAATTACATTTTGGTAATTTAATTCATATAGTAACAAAAAAGAATTCCGCAATTTTCGAAAAACCATAGAAAAGATTTTTTTACTCCTTCTTTGCTGGACACTTAGGCGCAAGGACGATCAAAAGTTAATCCTTAAGCGGTCCGTTTTATGTGGGAACATTTTTAAGCGTAAATTTTAAATTGGTCTAGCGATGGCACTAAAGTGTTCTGCATAAGAAAACTAATAGAAGTTAGTCATTAATTTTGATCTACTATTGCAAAATAATTGTTTACCATATTTTTGGGTAATTATTACACGCCTTACATTGTTCTTCTGTATGTGTAGTAGTAGGTAAATCTATTTGCGGTGATATATATCATAATTTATCATATAAATTTAAGGAATTACATAATATTTAAGAATTTTTTTAATATTTCATCAAATTTCTCTGCAATCAATAAGTTTAATCGATCAATCGGAAAGCCCAAATAAATAGTTATATGGCAATTTGTATATTCGTTCAGCTATCCCGTCGGTACCGGTATAGAGTTACCGTATGTTTAGTCGCAAGTTCAAATTTTCAAACAGATGGAATCACATGAATAGTTTATAATCCAATCACAACAATACAAGTAACGTTTTCTTTTTATTTTGATTCATCATCATTTGAGAAATATCTTTAGTAGTCTCTAAAAGAGATATTATTGAAGGTTATTTTTTTCAAAAATTTATGAATTATTTTTACACCGCAGAATATTTTAAACTTTTGATAAAATTATGTTTATGATATTCTATTCCACAGCATATTAATAACAATTTTATTATATTCATTGTAGGTACTAATTTATGGGCAGCACTAACAATTTCAATAATATGTTTATTGGGTTTAATATGTTTTAAAAGTGTACGAAATTTAGTGGCACCACCAATTGTTATACTAACAGATTCGAAACAATTTGCGTTCTCATTTCCAACACGTTTTCGTATAGAGGTAAGTACAAAAGTAATTTTTTTTTTTTAACAGGTCAAGTCAAAATCAAAGGTCTGGTGCTAGAAAATCATCGGTTAACAATTACAGTTCTATCCTGCTACTGATGGAATTTCAAAAGGTCCGGTGAACCATTTTAAAAGATGTTTGAAAAAGAGAGTTGCGTCTTAACGTCTGCAAAGTGATAATTTCTTTTCCTATCAAACGCTCATGAAACGAATAATTACGAGAAATGAATCTATATGCTGATCAATCGAGTGAACGACGTGTCAAATGTGAACCAAAACCAAAAAAATAGCGCCGTCATATTAACAATTTTCTTCGATTATCGTGATATTGTGCAATTTGAATTTCGTCCGTCGGGCCAAACTGTTAACAAGGAATATTATATTGGTGTTATGCGTCGTTAATGCGAAGCTATTTGGTCTAAAGAGGTCGGAATTGTAGAAAGATATATATCAAGCTTAAAATTCGTGAACTCAGTTTTGACTCAATCGAGGAGATACAAGCCGAAACGAATTGAGTTTTGAGGGATATTGTATAAGTAAATTTTGAGACTGTCTCAAGGAATGGGAAAAACGTTGAAAATGACAAAATTGATTTGGAAGAATAAGTAAAGATTTTTCAAAATATTTCCAATGTCACCATAATTTTTGGTTACAGTAGTAAATTGTTATAGTATTATAGTACACCAACCGTGCGAATTAATCCAAACGCTACTTTTGTAAATATGTAGTTTTAAAATATAGAATCATGTAATAAAAAGTATCTGATAGATAGACTTCTTAATAAAAAATTTTTTATCTTTATATCTTGCAAGTCCTGGTATCGTAATTAGAACAAAACACCCTACTTTTTACTTTAATTTTAAAATTAATTGATGATTAATTAACTTATGGTATTTTTTTTTGGCACACCAATGAAATTCGGCCCATAACTTCAAAATGATTTTGTAAAAGTACCTTTAATTAGATTTTTATGACAAATTACCGCATCCAATAGAGAGTGATTGACAAAATATTCCTGGAATTTGGTAAATTTGTTGAGATGAATGAAGTTTCATATGTATGTTTAAGTTATATGAAGAGTTACTATAAAAATTCTGGAAAACCGATACCCTGAACTATTTTTCACACCAGCTTCCAGGAATTTGGTTATCTGATCATTTCTTAAACAATTTTAATAAAATATTCATGTGTATGTTAAAATTGGGATTACAAAAACAGTTCCTATTAAAATACTGGTACTCACACTCATAAAAAATCATTTACAAGATAAATGTCGAATTTCATTGCCGTATCTGAAAAAATACCATAACTTTATTAATTAATTAATTTTAACATTATTAAAAACAGAGGGTAATTTGGTCAAATTACGATCCCAGGGTTTCCAAGAAATGAAGTTGATATTTAATTTTTATTAAGAAGTCTACTAGAAGTTTACGGCTATCAGATTTTTTTTTTATTTTATGATTCTATGTTTTAAAATAAAAAAAGTTATGAAAATATTAGGCAAATGTTATTTTTCCGTGCGATAATCCGAACACATTGCGGTGCGTATTGGTTTTTAAAAAATTTATCAATTTCAATTCACGTATTTTGGATCTAAAATCTTATCTCAATGTTCCCACACTATATAAATATTATTAAAGCGTTACACCATTGCGTTCTAAGATACTTACACGTGCTATAAAAAATCTGAGGTTTTCGATAAAACCGTATTCGTTTCAACTAAAATAAATCATTTCGACTGATAAACTGATAAAAAAAATATGCAAAATATGCTATTTAAGATACACTGGAATACCTCCTCTATACTTCATCATATATGCCATTGTTGTATAAAATAAATAAGGTAATTGAAAAATCACTCGTCTACTAATATAAGAATTTTGTGTATCAACAAATACAGACGTACGTCACACATTTATATATGATTCAAAACCGACATATGGAAATGAATATATTTTACACATGGGTCAAAAAGTCCTGGGCCTGACCACCAGATGGTGCCTTTAACAAAATATTTGTAAGCTATTTCAATAGTGCTCATCTTCAAAAGATATATGTCAAAATTTTATAACATTCCCACCATTACTTTAGAAATTACGGGTGGATTAAATGACACTTTGTTCATTATTTTCAGAACAGTTTCGTGCGTTGATTTATCATTGCGTTTTAATGCGACGAAAAATACCGTTCAAGCAGATTAATGGATTCAAAAGTGTGAGACTCTGCGCCAATAAACAATAACGATCAAACGTTGATTTACTGATTTTAATCGTTGTTGTACGCAGACACCGATGATGCTGAATGTGCTGGACGGCCACAAATGAGGTTGTTAATTTTGTAAACATCGAAAAAACATTGGGTAATCGCAAAGTGAAGTTACGACAGCCTGAAGATATCAAAAGACAGCGTTTTTAATTATTATACACAAACATTTGGGTATGAAGCCTGAATTTTTGCGTCGACACAATGGATAAAACATGGATCCATCATTATACTCCCCAGATCCAGATCGCAGAATTAACACACGAAACTGCTCCACTGTTTCGAACATCATAAACAAAGTGTCAATTAATCCACCCGTAACTTCTAAACTAATGGTCGGATTGTTATGATCTATTGACATATATCTTTTGACGGTGGGCACTATTGAAATAACTTACGGATATTTCGTTAAAGGCGCCATCTGGTGGTCAGACCCTGGACTTTTTGACCCATTTGTTATTATGCAAATGAAAACACACACACACATGAAACATTTAAGGTACGCATATGTGAGAAGAGGGAAAGGGTTCATCATAATCATTTCCATGTGTGCATATATGAACTGAATGTATGGATATTGTGAAGTAGATGATGTTAATATTTTTATTATTGGATACTTTAGCTTTATAGTTTGGTTAGTTATTTTTATTTTTACTGTTATTATAATCCATAGTTAGTATACAAACAAAAATATTATTACTATCAATTTATAGTACATATATGTATTATTTATATTAAGTCAGTATTAAGTATTACATTAAGTATATGTGTAAATAAAAAAATACATATAAACATGAAAATATAATACATCAATTTTTTTTTTAGAAAATACAATTGCAATTTTAATAATTGTATACTATAAAAAGTACTTTATTTGGCATTTATAAGTTCAAAAAATAAGTTTTCCATTTATATTAGTATGTATCTGGTTATAGTAAATATAGTATATATACTTAGTTAGATACTAATTATGTTTTTTTTTTTTTTTTTTTGTAATACTATATCTAATACAATTTAGAAAAGTGGTTGTCTACCATTCATTCATTATGTTTTCTCCGAGTGATAAACTTGATAAGAAGAATTATTTTGTGCCATTTTATAGTTATTATTTAATATAAAAGTTTTTGATTAATTCTAATAAACTTTAAAATTTATTGTATATTTATAGTAAAAATTTAAAAATAAACAAAAATTGGTATATTAAGAGTATACATTTTCATATAGTAATAAGTATTCATCGCGATAATAATATAGAATACTAAATAATGGCTAATATGTATATTAGTGCAATTTTGTGCAATGTGAAATAAAAATCATAGAAATTAAATTTTTTATAGAACAATAATTTAAATAAAATAATTCTTTATGTTTAAAAATTGTGAATAACTTGTATCTTGTTTGTGTGTGTGGTTGGTGTGTTTCGCATAATCTTAATATTTCATATACTCCTCTGCGTGTGTAACGTATATTATTCACTTATTATCTAATTACAATACAAATTATTAAAAATAATGTAAGATCATTTTATTTTGTGTAGTAAATATTAATAATCATAAGAAAGAACATTAAATTAGAATAAGAAAATTAAGGTCTTAAATTTAGTTATTATCCATAATTCATACTTACATAAATAAATAAATAAATGTATCGTGCGAATCCATGACATTGTTATAGAGATATATTACATACGCACAAGACGTTAATAAAGTAATTTAGTAATTTTAAAACAGCGGCAATTTAAAAATACAAAAGAAATCTGTGTGATATGACGTTTATGGATAGATATAATGATATCTTTTTCAACACGAAACATCCATACATTTATTGACTTCAACATATAGTCCCTTAAATGTTATACCATAATTTTGTCCCTTTTTTGAGTTACACATTAATATAAATTGCATATTTTTAAATGAAAACAAAAGGTAATTATTTGATAGAATTGAAATAACTTAATTTAGTAAAATATTATCCTTTTTTATTCAGTGACCCTTTGCCATCTTTCAGAGGTAGCATCATATTTCCAGTTTCAAAAAACTTCTGGTCCGTATCGGCAAAGAGCTGAACAAAATACTTTTTGACATCATTTTCATTATTGTAATGGTTACCATTCAAAAAATTTTACAAACTTCAAAATAAATATGGTAATCTGATGGTGTAAAATCAGGACTATATATGGTAGATGTGGCAACACAACAATGTTGTAAACAATCCATTTTTCATCGCCAGTTAGTTATCGATTGTTTCAAAAATAGATAATTTTCGTTACGTTTTATAAGCAAATCGTAGATCGCAATACGTTGTGCTAAGTGTGGCTTTCTTTAAGTTCATGAGAAACCCGCATTTGTCGAGTGTTTTTTTCGTATAGACAAGTTATTTTAAACGCTTTTGAATGTATGTACACGCATGTTACAACGAGTTTCACTGAATTGTACTATGACGATTCGATTCTCAAATTGCTTTGATTTGGTCATCATGTCAATTTCAAGTGAACGACCTGAACGTTGTTCATTGTTCAGTATGAAATTACCTGTACGAAAGTTAGCTAACCAATTTTAACACTGGTGGTTTTTTTAAGGCTTTGTCACCGTATACACAGCACATAACTTTTTGTGAACTTTGTGACTGAGATGACACATACACATTAGATAGTCATAGTCACTTAGTTATTTTCCTATTGGTCGATATGGCTACAACAGTTTTTGTCGACAATTTGCTACAAGCATGAGAAAATTTTGACTTATGTCAAAAACTCTATTTATGGTTATACAACATCTGGCGCATAATAATCCAGAATAGATTAAAAACACAAAAATAAATATTAAATTTCGCAAGAACCATATTTATTTCTTAAAAAAAAATTTCCGCATCAACTGAAATACATCGATATGCACACGTTCAACAAGTGTATCATTCGACTTTTTTATGCCTGTGATTGAAATGATGTTGGGATGTTGGGCATTTTGAATGCCTTCAACTGATGCAAAACGGTTTCCTTTCATAGCCAAATGAAGTTTAGGGAATAAAAATTAGTCGCAGGGAGCAAACTAAGTGAATATGCGGTGAATGATTAAACAAAAAAATTTGATTATTATTTCAATTCAGTGCAAATTTTGATTATCATTTAATTGATGTGTGGAACAAACTTTGAATTCATCTATCGTAGACCAGTAAAAATTCGATGAATAATTGTTTTCGGTATTCGATGCTCCATTTCGAAGAATCTCGTTGAAGATCTCTTAGAAATTTTCGCAAAATCATGCACCTTTTCAATGTTTTCGTCAGTAAATTGCTTCAGATGATCGATCTCTGGGCGTTCATCATCACTTATAACTTCTCTGCCTTCTGTCAATCATTTTTGCCATTTAAAAACTTGTGTTTTTAACACACAATTATCACCGCATACGCGATTTTAAACAAATTATTTGAGTTTGAGTACCATTTTTACCAATTTAAAAGCAAAATCTAGATGTTTCTTTGTTTTTATATTCATTTTTCGACCAACACACAAAAACAGCTGTAACTTTATGTGTTCTATTTTCGTTTCTACTGAATGCCGGGTTTTGAAATTTTGACAGGTTGTTGAGATATGTTCACAAAACATAACCAAAAAGAAACTAAAAGCTGACTCTACGTGTTCCATGGTTTACATAGCCATTACCGGTTTATTATGCGGCTGTGTGTGCGTATGTATAATTTAATCATTAATTTAAAAATAAAAAATCTTGAACAAAGTTCCATAATAAATGTTCGTAATCTGTGGACTAAATTATGGAGAACGTTTTGCATATTAAGGAGTAGTTCTGATTTAATGAAATACAAAAATTTATGTATTCTAATTATATTTCCAAAATTAAATTAATTTTAAAAACAACCCAGGTGAATTTTGGTGGTTTATTAACGGAAAGAGAATTATTCGTTGTAATTGTTCACAAATTTGGTAATGTTCTGGGTATTGATTCGGATACAATTTGCGATTTATTTGCTTGGTGTTTTTAAAAGGTCTTATGTAAATTATGACACACAATTTCTTACACTTTTAATACTAAAAACATAAGTTCCTTTGATTATTTGTCTAATAAATTATTTTATAGTTTCCAATGAAATTTCGAAATGTAATTTCAAATATTCACATGGCCCTGATTGCATTTCGTCATAGTTGTACATATTAAATGAGTTGAGAATTTGGCATTGCTTCTGTCAATTTTATTCAATAATTCATTGTCTATTGCAGATCATTTTCTAATTTATGGAAAGTCTTTCATTATTCTGTTTTACAAACGGAGTGGTAAGAGTGATGTAAAAAATCATTGTCCAGTTGCTAGAATTTCCTAGATTACCAATTTTCCGGATTTTGTTATTTATTAATTTGATAATTTCAAACGTAGGACACATGTCGATTGTGTCTTTACGGATTTTAACAAAGCATTCGATAAAATGTTTCATGGGATACTTACTTGGGCAAAAAGCTATTATAAAGAATGGTTTCGGAGTTAATAATGTTTCATGGATTGAGTCATATTTGTCTACTAATCGTTAATGTAGTGTACTGTTGGTTGGTGTATATTGTCTAAATACATTGCAGTCACGTCGGGTGTTCCCCAGGCTAGTCATTTGAGTCCTATTTTATTTATTTTAAAAATTACTACTATTTTCAAACACTTTGAATGAAAGCCGTAAAACTAATTCTAAATTATTTCAGGCGGATCTGTATGCATTTCAGGAATGGTGTAGTTTAAACTAAATGTTTTTAAATATTAACAAATTTAAAGTTATCAATTTTACGCGTAAACGTTTTACTTTTATTTATTCCTACCATTTTGATAGCATACTTTCTTAAACAATATCAACAGGACACTTAATCTTAATCTGCTTATAAGTCACATGTTGATTATATTGTTAATATAGTGCTAATTTCGCCATCGGTTTTATTATTCGTGAGTCTCGCGAACTTATTGATCCAGATTATGCATTATATTTTGTATATTGGTTCACGTGATCTCCTTAAATGTCCGATTTGGCCAGCTTTTTATGCAACAAACAAGGCTAGGGATTGGAAGAGGTTTGCTCTGAGAAATCATCTTTGATCTGACCCATTTATATTGGCTATAGCCATAATCACAGACTAGAACTGAATATGTCTACTCTTGAAAGACATAGGGAATTTATGGAATTGCCTTTCTTATGTGTTCTGATAAAATATAATATAATGTGGATTGTCCTAGCATTTTTAAATAGATTGCAAATTAAATAAAATAAGTAGGCATTGCGGGATAATGTAAGAAAGATTTATAACGAAGTTCTCGTAAAATTCATCCCGCATCCGAATTTTAATAAATATCGTTTAAAATGTTATCTCACTAAATACTAGTAAAAACTATTTCGGTGTTAATTTTGTTTCATGGATGGAATCGTATCGTTGGATGTGGTACGTGATATGTATGTCTAAATTCTTTGCGGTCATATTATACATTCCGGCATTGAATGAATTAAATTTAAATGTTAAGAAAAATTTTGATCACGTATTATTTTACAAGTATTGCCACAGTAAAATGGTTTAGAGAGAGCGTCTGTATTATGGAAAACGATGTATTCATATATGTACTATTAAATTAAAAATTCTAAACAATTGCTTTAAGAGTATATAATTAATGACAATTTACCGAATATTCAAGACATTGTTATAATAAATATTAAAATTATATCGTCAAGTACCATATTATTATTATTATTATTATTATTATTATTATTATTATTATTATTATTATTATTATTATTATACAAATTTGTATCTCTAATATCATCATTTGTATAGAATTCAAAATTTTTAATATTTTTATTCACATAATAATTTGTCTAAAATAATATCAGTTATGTAAATAAAATTGAAAGTCCTCTTCACATCAATAAAAAATGCTTTCGTAATTTAAATTAGAAAATATTTTGACAACTATTTATATAGAAATGATTTACAAAGATATTTGACTCGTACACGTACACATCTGTTAAATCTACATTTATTTTAGGATTTATCGCGATTGTGTGGATTCGAGATAATCATTTTTCATGTAACTCATGCTATATAATAATATGTGAACATCGTTCTTACAGGATCTTATAGCCGTCATTTGAAACGATTCTATGACGGTTGTCACATTTGACATAGGAACAGAAAAGCAAGAAGTGAATCCATTTCATATTCTATCAACTATCAAATTGTATCCTTAAATCACAATTGAATAGATCGTTAGATTTGTCTATAGTCTGGGCAATACTATAAGTCAATATCTGTATGTATATGGATTACAGATTTTCATATGGGACGTGAAGGCGACTATATAGAACTCTTATAATCATAATAATGGTTAAATTTTGTAATATATAAATCGTAAAGTATTTATTTATTCAATGGTATATAGTAGCAGTAGTAGATTGGGTAGCACTATCAATATTATTAACGTTCTCGTCCATGATATAGATAATATAGAAAAAATTAGATAATAGGATTTTCACCAGATGATAGAAATATTCCAATGGAGTATGATTTATGGAATAGTTTTATAAGTCGATTAGATGAAAGAGAATATACATTTGCTTAAAACAATTGGAGGGAAGTCATCAGGTTTTGCGCTTTTATTAGCATATCAAGACATATAAATGTTTTATATACTCTACCCTGTCTCGGAAAAAGAATGTTTTTCAATCGGCTATTTAAGAAAGTTATTTTGATATAATGTTATTTGAAAACATAGAAGTCAACAAAGTGGTCTTATCGCGAAAATTCGTTAATGTAATTCCATTTTAGATATTAATTAGCCGAATAGAAGCAGCATAAGTGCAATTATATAATTTGTTGTAATGATAAGTGACCAAAAATATTTAGTACCTCTAGTACAAGAAATTATCTTGTATTTAAACTTTTGATGCAACAAACTGTATTTCTCGTTAGTAATTATGGAATTACATGAATTTCGCTTGGAAATACATTTATTGTTTTCACATTTCTCTTGGATTGCTTTTGAAAATACAGAATTGATTTTTCGTTTCAATCTATTGTGTTTCACGAAAAATGAGACCTGTGAAGTGAGTTCGGCCCAGCGTTTTCAAAATATTTTTCTACTTTGCGGAAACAGTTATAATACTTTGGGGAATTGCTGTATTTGAGTTTCGAATTTCATGGTCCAGGTGCAACTTGCAGCTAAACTGAATGTCCGGTGTAATCCCTAGACTTTTGACAGAACCGCTTAATTCTATTGACTTAAATTTGATGTGGATTTTAACTGAATCTTGTCTATTTTCATTCTGTTTGTGAGTAGAACCATTAATCATGGTAGTTTTGTTACATTTTATAGCTAGACCCACCCCATTGCACCAGCTGGTCATTTAAATGAGAGTCGTATTAAGCAGATTCCCCAGTGTATCACTATGCTTGCTCACCAAGACCGTTGCAAAATCACCTACGTAGACCAGTGTGTAAAAACCATATTTGTTGAGATGTGTAATAAATGTGATAAAACCCCTCCCTCGCGTATACTCTTTGTATTCTTAAAATAGAATGAAACGACACATTATCGAAAACACCACCTGCATCGATAAAAATACCCAGTGCATACTCCAATCCGGTTTACCAATTGGTATAGAACGGCCTCATTGGATTTACTCTTTAGATAAGTAAACTGCAATTCAAACAGTTGTACATTTATTCTAATAGAGATTTCTATCCACCTCTCTAGAATTTTAAGCATAACACTCATGAGACTTGTTTGGTCGGAAGAACGAAACCTCGGTATTAGATTGGCGACAATCCGGGAAATGACTGCGTTGTAGATGTTTAGTGGAACCGAACAAAAATAAATACTAAATTTTCACAAAAAACCATTTTAATTATTCAAAATAATCTCCCTCAACGGAAATACATCGGTTTGCACACATTGAACAAGTGAATCAAATGACTTTTTTATGTCTGTAATTGAAATACTGCTGAGAATGCGGTGTACGTTGCCTTTTGAATGTCTACAACTGATGCAAAAGGTTTTCCTTTCATATTGAATAGAAATTAGTCGCAGCGGGTTAAATTAAGTGAATATGCGGTGAATGATTAAGTAAAAAAAATGTAATTATTAGTTATCCGGTACAATTTTTGAACATCATTTAATTGATGTGGAACCAACTTTGAATTCGTCTATCGCAGACCAGTTAAAATTCGATGTAATATTGTTTTCGGTATTCCAAGCTCCATTTCAATTAATCTCGCTGTAGATTTCTTAGAAATTTTTACGAAACCACGCACCTTTTCAATGTTTTCTTCAGTAAATTGTTTCAGATGGTCATTAATCATCACTTATATAACTTCTCTGGCTTCTGTGAATCATATATGCTATTTAAAAACTTTTGCTTTTAATACATAATTATCACCATAAACGGTTTTAAGCAAATAACGCATGATTTGCATTTGAATTGAATTTTTAACAAATTTTAAAACAAAATTGCTGGCTCGGTCTTTGTTTTTATATACATTCGGCCGAAGCTCAAAAACAGATGAAACATTATATATGGTGTATTTCCGTTTCTACTAAATGTACTGTCATGAAATTTATGCAGTTTGTTGAGGAACGTTCACAGAACATAATCACAAAAAAACTAAGAGCTAGCGCTACGTGTTCTATGGTTTACATAGCCATTCTGGTTTATTATTGGACACAAGGTGTATTTCTAGTGTCAAGCCCTATGGAAGCCTGAAGACATCACACATGTTTCCTTTTCGATTGCCCGATCTTATTTTTATAGTTTGGATTTCAACCGCTCTTCCGTACAATGTTATAATGTTTCAGCCTTATTTGTCTGCGGAAGCATCGCATTTTAATGGCTAATAACACAGAGTACCACTAGCGAACACCCACCTTACACCTTGGTTCATTTTTTAAAGGACATGAATCCTCGTAATAATCACCAACAATGACACTCCTGAGATATTCCGCCTTTGTTTCAAGTTCAAGACAGTTTTTAATAACGTATGTCCATGTACTTCGCGAGTTCAACAATTTTTCACCAATTCGTTCTTTTGGGATTATGGTATGGTCGAATCATGGGTCACACAAAAAATTGTATTTTCAACTTTTTAATTTATCTAATAATAATTTTATTTATTTATTATTTTATCACAAATTGTATTTATTTGTGTTCTATTACAATATTTTTTTTAATTTCCTATAAATACCATTATTTTATTCACAACTATATTTTTATTTAAAATTGGATTGCTTTGTGTGAACCATAGAAACAAAAGAAAAAGATAAGACACAATTTTATCGAAATACAGACATAATCAAATGAAATATATAATTTATAGTAAAAGTATAATTAAAAATGATTATTAGTGTTTATATTAACTCTGCTGATACATATACTTACAGTTCTTGTATGAATTAATATAAATATTTCATATATATTCTATATTTAATCAGTTAATTCATTCATGGATGAAAACATTAATATAGGGAAAATTAAAATTAAAATGTGCATGATGTGGATGTGGGAAGACTAACCACACAATATAAATATTTCTAATTGTACTAATATCAATTATCATAAAGATATTTTTTTAAGAATTTATATTTAAGCGATCATTTCATTTCAGTTATATATTAAAAATAAAGTGTGCTGTGATATTGATTTCGGACTTAATTAAAAAGAAATGTTTTTGATAAGGTTTTAAATAATGTAATAAAATGTACACGTTGTGATGATCGACCAACCGACCGACCGGTGATGGTTATATATATTTTGTTTTTTTATAAGAATTGATTACATTTTTTTAATAAAAAAAAATGATTGTGTGTAGTAAAATAAATATTATGTGACAACACAGAATTAAATCGGAAAACAATATAAAAATAAAGATTCATATTTATGTAAATTTTATAACGTCTTACAATAAATAAATAAATTAAATCATCAACATTTCTACGCGCAGATATATATATAAAAAAAAATAGCACCAATATAAGAATAAGAATAAGAATCACATTTCATATCGTTTAAATAAATATAATATTCGATACGATGCGTGGAAGTACAGCCGGTTTAGCCGAAGGTATTATTAGCCATCCAGCAAGTATACATGCATCATTTTTAGATTTCCTAGATTATTTACTATCAGCAATGATCTTAGCACCAGCCGTTATAACTTATTGGCGTGGCACATGGAATCTTATGGGTCATTATTTATTTAAACATAATCAATTATATAGTGCGGTAACATCAATGTGTATCGGTTTTAGTGGTCACATAATATTTACATTATTTCAAAATAGATTTAAAAAAAAATTTCATCCCGACAGACATCGTTTAACATTTTATATTTTTTCACGTTTATATACTGCCATTTATGGTATTGTATGCGTTAATGGATGGCGTGGTTGTTGGCTATTATTAGATATTTATTTACCATATAAATTTATAATTGTTTTTCTAATAACAATGGCTTGTGCCGTACTATTAGCCTGTCTGAAAACTTTAAGAAATTTATCAGCACCACCGATTGCAATTGCAACCGATCATTCAAAAGATTATTTTACAGTACCAACAATGTTTAAGATAATGGTAAGAAATTTTTATTGAAATTATTTGTTATAATTTAATATATAGTTTAATATAGTTTTGTAGTTAAATTAATTAATTAATTAATATTGTTTATGCGATACCGTACCGACAACAATAAATAAACGTTGCGATTCATATAAATCTTGCTGCGCGGACTTATAAGTGAATGAAATTAAAATAAAATTGACACAATCAATCCGTTTCTAATTAGTGATGCACTAGGTATGTTTTGCCGCCATTGTGTCTATTATTAATATTAATACCAAATAATTCAATTATTTTTATTCTTTGTCCGGTTTAAAATTCATTTATTTTTCCTGCTCGAAAAATTCATTTATTTGAATACCGAAATGAATTAATTTAATAATCAAAGTATTGGTATTATGACTATGGTTTTTTTTCCCCAACATTTTGGCAAACGACGAAATTCGGCATCAATAGAATAATGAGTTCGTCTTTTGAGGCCAAAATCGATCCAATTTTTGGAATCATAGAGTGTTGTTCGGAAAGTATACGTGCTATACATCTTGCCATATATGAATAATGCGTATTGGTTGTGACGTTGATGTCTTCATCGCCAGTAACTACTTGGAGTGTCGTTGAAGCAACATTAATTTGACTTATACACTGAAAGAAATGTTATGAAACTTTGACAGATATTCTAATCTGTTAAGAGGAAAATCATTTGCATATAATTTTGTCAAAATAGAATGGATTTTTAAATCAATATAAAAAAAAGTTAATTAAACTAAAATTTCAATTTAATTTTCATAATTTCTGAATAAAAGAGTTTTGTTATTATTTTATGGTTCTAAGAAAGCGGCCTTTTAAATCAAACGGTTAGTCATCTCTTGCAAATGCTACGGGCTAGGTGTAGATTTGTATATATTTTTACTGTCAAAAATGTTTATCATACATTTTGTGAAAATTTGTATTTTGGACTCTTCATCTAATTGCAATATTGATGTTTACTTTTTGCTTCCGTTCAGCTAAAATTTAGCCCAACTTAAATGGAACACTTAAAAGTATAGTAACTGTTTTCTATATTATCTTCAATAACATATTCTGTGCGGCTATTACCACTAAAAGGTAGCCTAATTATTTTTATTGAGAAAGTGATTTAAAATACGCAGCTATTCGTCTATTTATTATTTTATCTGCAATCATACGATTATGCTTAAGTTACAATCTTGTTACACTAACTTATAATAATTAAACCGTAAAGTCGCTATTATATTTACAAAGATTTATTATTTTGCAATTAAAACGAACATTTTCGCACATAATAAAGAAAACTTTTTGGATTATATCGCACATATTTCTTAAAATAAATTTAGATTTTATACAATGTCAATAAGTGAATTTAAATTTTTGAAAATTTTTGTGATGTCATATTTATTATTTATTTCAAAAAATATAAAGTGTTATGTTAGGTTTATATTTCTACTTACCCCTGTGTCCAATCAATGTGTGTACGTAGTTATACGTGTGTTTTAATACGTTGCTACAACCGGTGGAAAATTTACCTGAAAATAAAATAAAAGGTTAAATTTTATTCAAATTGAATGAATTAATTTTCTGAAATTTTACACAATTTCCAATGTAATATTTTTTAATATCCAAACTTTTTATGTTATTATTGAATAAGTATTTATGGGATTAATAAAACAACTATGATTGGTACGAAAAATGACCAGTTAGAAAAATTCGATACCAAATGACTATCGCTCTGGTGAGGACATTAGAACTGATAGCTGTAAAAGCATTTGATAAAGTTTTATTACCAGCATAGACAATAACGATCCGATAAATAGGATTTTAACCAAATGACACAACTAAAATAAATTCTTTGCAATAATTTATCGAAATTGAAAGCGTTACTAAAGCTCGGAGAAAATGCTTCACATATAACTGAAGTTAACGAAACGAAATGTAACGAATTCAAGTAAATTAGTATGGATGTGGATCTTCTGCCAATAGAACCCTCTTTGTTCACCAATGCAGATTTAATAATGAAAGAGATTTAAATATAATTGATTCGAAAATTTTCGGATTATAAGATAATTCATACATTGATCATATCGCATTTTTTTTTATAAAAATAATGTAGACACTTTTTCAGTAATCGAGAGAATTGAAGAGAGCATCTTATTTATTTGTAGAAACTCCAAATAAAGTACCTTGGTATCACTTATCTCACAATTTTCTTATCATTTATAAATGACCTATACAATAATTATTAATTTGTGGGAATTACATATGCTATACCTACTCACATATAATATTAATTATAGCTATATATTGTATAATCTGTTAATGCGATGTGTGTCAGTATGTGAAATTAAAATTGTTAATTAGATATAAAAAATAATTTATAAAACAATTGTTTCCTTTTATTTCGCGTCGTTGAATATTTATAAGATTTTGTTGTTTCAATAAAATATATTTTATATATAAATAAGATACACAATGGGTGTTATTACGGGAAATTTAAAAGAATTTGGAAATTCGATAACGACTAGTCACTCGAAAATATGCATCAGAGAAATTATGACTCTCTGATATTCGCTTTCCCGTATAAATTTGAAATGTACACGATCTTGAGGCTCAAATGTGTGCAATGTGGAACCACAACTAAAGTTTTTCAACTCAACCGCATTCTAAGAATTAGTGTATAAAATATGCATATACAACAAGGGATCGATAGTACTCTGTATCAAATAAAAACATTGGCTGATTTCATAATGCGAAAGATTTTATTTAGTAAGATGATGTTTATGATGCAAAACGAACGCAGTGCCTTTAGAAATGAACACGAGCATATTTCGAAAAGACAATATTAAGACAAATTTATTTGGATAATATTTGCAATTCTTTTAGTACATTTAAATTTTAATTCAATTATTTATAAATAAAATAAAAAATAAAATAAGCTAACTCGCGTAATAATAATATTTAAAACAAATAATAAGAGCAGTGATTTTCAAAATACCCATAATAAGGCCCCAAATGAATATCATAGAAATATAAATAAAAGATATGCGTAGGCAGATAATCCCAGAAAGAAATACAATCTTATATAAAAACATCAACATTTAAATAAAATCTTGTGCGTAAAAGTAAATATTATTCATAATGTAATGTCACATAAATAGGGGTGACCGGGGGTTAAATGAACTAGGGATTATTTAAATTACTAGCCCTTTCTGCTTGAGGAAAATGCTGAGAACCACCTTCGCGCGATTAGGTGTCATTATGATCTTGAGCACATATATGAGAGCGAATGTCATCGATTTATGTACAAAATTTCATTGTGATCGGGTGTTTCACTTTCATTTAATTTAATTAATTTTTATTAACAGTTCACACATCCTAATTAATTTAAGTTTAATTGAATAATAATAATAATGCTAAATTAAAATAGAAAATTAATGTCCATAACAAAATTCACAATTGATATGGGGCTTTTATTATAAAGATAAAACTGAAAGTCATTTGTGCTACAAATGCCATGGAGATTGTTATATACGTGCTGTAAACGTAACATTCCCAAAATAATGATGTCCAATCTGCGGTAAATGCGCAGCACTTGTAAAAGTTTACCTAAAAATTATTGTGAAAAATAGAATAGAGCAGTTACTTCCTTATATGAAAACAAACTAAACACAAGAAAATCAACTCAAATTCTGTTCACTAAATGAGAACCTGCGCCCTTAAGGTACTACATTAAAGACAATAAACTAAACTATTTGTAACACAATTAAAATTTCATAAAACATTATACAAATTATGTGATTATAAATGTGGGTCAAAGTCAATCTGAATCATCAATTAACATCGTTCTAATTGCGTGGTTAAATATTTAAAATAGTGTCAATTTCTCTCTGAACGAATTTAAGCTGTTAAAAAAATATTAAGTATTTTGGGAAATATGGCGTTTGCAATACAAAATGGATTAATAATACTCAGTTCACGGGTCACACCTAATGCTTTAATCTTGTTCACACAGAAAAAATGAAATTACTACAGAATCAAGCATACGATGTTCAAATCAAGCACGCCCAAGTTAAATTCAAACATTACTTATTTACTAATTGAACGTTATACGTTAAGCATGGACAAAATTTTCAATTGTGCAAAAATAATAGAAATAATTGGATTTGGTAAATCGTTAAAAATTGAGTGTAGCCACGAACCCCGCCATCGACATTGCCTATTAATTATGTTTAATTGAAAATAAACCGCATTAGAGAGAACGAAAGTCTTTGGGTAAACTATTGCGTTTGTACTCCATCAAATTTTACTTCAACGTAATCGTTTCACAGCATTCAACAACAATGATTTTGATGGCAAAGTCAAATATCGACTAGGCCAACAGAAAAAGTTCGAAAACTACGATATTAAATGAATACTACACTCAAACAGAAAAGCCGCTAACAGTATGGCATTAAATGTTATTCAAGCTGCTGGTTATTTGCATGTACGTATTACTTTCTGTAATACATTGTGTCTGATGCGATGAAAAGATGATCTAGTTCGTTAATTGGGAACATAATAAGTGGTGTCGCTTTATTATAGCAATAAGAATAATATTGTAAGGGTGTTTTTTTCTTTTGATTGAGTATCCTATTTTTTTTTTGCATCCCCTTCCAAGTAAACTATATGCGGGTTGATTACACAGACATAAGCCAAGTCATCCACCCACAATAGTACCACATAGGTATTTAGGTGTTTCTAACATTGTGGTCTAATTGGTAAATTACCATACGAATAGTTGTAGTAAGTTTTCTACACTGGAATTCGTTAAAATTCGATGAATTATTGTTTTCGGTATTTTAAGCTCCATTTATATGAATTTCACTTAAGATTTCTTAGAAATTCTCACGAATACGCATACACTGTTTCAATGTATTCTTCAGTAATTGCTTCAGTTGGTCGACCTCTGGACGTTCATCATCACTGTATAATTTCTCTGCCTTCTGTGAGTCGTTTATGCCATTTTAAACAAATCATACATTTGTGAATATCATTTTTACCAATTTTAAAACAAAATTTAATGTTGGTTCTTGGATATTCATTTTTCCAACCACTCACAAAAACTACAGTCACTTGTAATGCGTTGTGTTTTGGCTTACGCACTGAAGGAAATGCCATGTAATTTTAACAGTTTGTTAAGCTCGGTGCACACTACATAAATATCAATTTGTAGCTAACAGATAGGCAGTAAATTCTATTTATTATAAATTATTTTTGGAACAGGAGGGTGTATTATTCTTTTATGGATGCATTGCCAATAGCGTTATATGTGTTTGGAGATTTTGTCAATCTCTGAATAGCATCCAACACCATATATTTTCAATGATATTTGTATTTTGATATCATAAACAAATAAATGGTAATTCTTTTGAGTCGTTTTTCGCTCATGTCATTACCTGGAATTTAATTCACAAACTGCAGGACATACGCTTGACTTTACCACATATCACTTAATAACACCAGACAATTAAAGATTTATTTATGAACTACCACAAACTCGTTGTCGCAAAAATATGTTTTTAAATCAGCAGGCTTTTTCGTCTTTTACCATAATCATCATGATTTCTTACTAAATGATGGACATGAACACACACTCGAATTTGGTTTAAGGCAAACAAAGTATGTAAATAAATATGTTTTTAATCGTTTTTAATTCAATTAATGTAATTCAACAGTTACCGTATCCGCATATAGTGAAAATTTAATGCTATTAGTTATTTATTTGTCAAATTAGATGTCTAATTAAAAAATCATTAAACTGATTAAAACGAAAACGATGAAAATATAAGTGATTTTTTTTATTGTCAATAATCAATTATCTTTTAATATATTTTGTTTAAAAATATTTTGAATATATAGTTTGTGAGTTGTACATGTTTTTCATATTTTTCCATATGTGTTTGATAACGAAAAATATATAGATACAAGTAATTTTTGTTTATGTTTACAACAATTTTACTGTCAATCTTATGATACTTACACACTTATGCATAATCAATTTATAAAATCAATACTTAAAACACTATTAATTGAAATCAAAATAAAAAATAAATTTTGTTTTTCCATTATAAATACACAGGGTACACACGAACCAGGCCTATACATATTAGATTGTGTATTCTCAGTACTTGTAATTGGAACATTGGTGGTTTTTGTATGGCGCGGATTATGGGTACTATGTGATTTAAAATTATTTCCACATGAACCAGCAAATTCGGCATGGGGATCACTGGTAAGAGAATTTTATTTATTTATTATATTTAAATTAAAAGATGTATGGAATTGATAAAATAGGATCAACGATAAGACACATTGCGATAAGAACGGTCGACAGCTTAAGTATTTAAACATTATATATGGTAATTAACATCCATCGTATCTCATTCATCACAAACAATATCAATAACAATATCTTATAATATTAGACGATGGACGGACGTTATTATATCGCTATCGTTGATCATAATTCGGCCCTAAATATATATTATATATTGATTTTTTTTCTAAATATAATTGAATTTAATTATTATAACACATTTTTTTTAGATCGATCATTTAACATTTCTTTTAGTATGGCTAATAAACTTTAGAACTACAATATATAAATATTCGAACTTTGAGGGATAATATCATCGAAGCAACTATAAAAACATTGTTGATTATTTAACAAAAAAGGCTATCTATAATATAATTTAGAGAGGTTTTGCAAACCGTAAAAGACGTAGAATGATAAATCATAAACGAGAACGAAAGTCGTATGCGTTATGAGGGTAGTACCAGCAATGGGTTGCAAAAACTCTCTATTGTATATTGGATGTAGTGGTGTAAATATACATAGATACGGTAATTTCATTATAAATCAGTTGATTTAAATATAATTCCATCTGGCAAACTTAAAAAGATACTTATCGGCAAAAAAATGAACCAAGGGACTTTTGACATAATCAATATTATTCAAACTTTTACCATTCAAGAAGTTTTACAGACTTCGAAATAAATATGGTAATCTGATGGTGCAAGATCAGGACTATATACACATCCCAACCAATCTCCGATTAATTTTGACGAGTGCCCAAAGATGTGTGTGGCCTTGCGTTGTCGCATATGGTGGAACACATCATCTTTTTGATTTACCAATTCTGGTCGGTTTTTTTGAATGGCATTGTATTCAGTTTGGTAAATTATTGAATGTATCTACGCATCTGAATTGATCTTTTGATTGCGTGGCAAAAGTTGAAAATAGACTATGCCTTTATAATCCCAATAAACTGATAACATAATTCTCTTTTCACGGATCATTTTCGTTACGATTCATAAACAAATCACAGGTGGAAATGTGTTGTGTTAAATAAATGTCCTTAAGTACATGAAAAACCCATATATCGGATTTTATCGTACAACCAAGTTGTTTTAAACGTTTTTGAATGCAAACATATACGTGATACACCGAGCATATTTGAAATCTCACGTGTTGCACTACGACGATGCGTATCGATTATTGCTTTGACTTGGCTGTCATCAACTTCAACTGGACGACCTGAACGTTGTTCATCTTTGAGTTTGAAATCACCTGAACGTAATTTTCACATTGTCGTTCTTTTTAAGACTTTGTCACCGTACACACTAACTAACTTACAATTTTTAGGTAAGGTTGTGATGCGTTTTTTCTTTTGCGAAAACAAAAAAGCAAAATATGACGGAAATACTCATTTTGATTTTTCATTTTTCATCGATTGATACAATATATTTTACAGAATGTAAATTGAAATACCAACTATCAAAATAATCGAATACGTAAACATACGCAAAATTCATCAAAAATCATACAATATATGAAAAATGCAATTTATTTGGCTCCCACACAATATATAAAAAGTACTTCCTGAATTTCTTTCTGGTATAATTAAGAACTTAAAATTCAGTATTTGAGACCATTTTCAAAAATTAGTGCAGCATAATCTCCGCAGGCAGTAATACTTACTGAATTTCTTTCTGGTGCATTTAAAAACTTAAATGGAGAAACTACAGTTTTCATTATTATTTTTTGTCATCAACTCCCTCAGGCTTCCATTAAATAACAGTATTTACAGCTGTTATACCTGAAATGCACATAGCCATAATTTCTTTGTATACGCAGTCTACGCAATTTTTATTCTTCCTCAAATTATGTCAAGATATGGTATAACAAAAAATTATTCAAAAAATGTATGAAAATTAGCATTTTATTTACAATTTTTTCTTAAGTAGCTATAACTGAACAGGAAGTTACGTTAGGCTTTCTACAGAGAAATTCTTGCTGCATATATCAGCTGCGAACAGTTCTTTAATGAAACAAACTGTAATAGACTTATGAAAACTGGCATTTCTGCACATTTAGTAAAAATTTGAGATAATCTTTTATCAATTGCAAAAGCTATATCAAAAACCTCACCTATAATGTTGGCTGTTTAATCCTTATCTCGAAGATACCTATCACATAGCTTCGCTTCTTCATTATACTCCCAAACAACAATGTGGTTAAGTGTCACGATTCGAAATGTGTCATATCTGTCACAAATAACGTATAATCCGATAAATTTCAAACAAATGCATATTATATTTATTATATTTATGTTTCTTTTGAAAAATGTTAATGTTAATAGTAATGAATTGAGAAACTAGTATGTGAGTGGAATTGGTATTTCAAAGATTAAGGACATTTAAAGGACTTTAGAAGAATATTTTTTTTAATTGTGCATCTGATTGATGCGTTGATTGATGCAGCTGTTTCATCAGATGAAAATGAATTAAACTAGGATTCAAAGAAAATGTATGTTTCAAGGATTAAGGACATTTCAAGGATGTTTTTTTGTAATTTTGCATTAATTTGCTAACTGCCAATATTCATGGATCAAAAAAATCACATATAATTATTTCGTGTTCCAATAACCTCGGGCAATAAAAATACTCGTGCTTAAAAGTAACATTGCGTTGCGCAAAAACCACGCTATCGCGTGCATTACTCGCATCGTCTATAAGGAGGGCACCTTACGAATGACATTAGTATATAGATTAGAAATAACATACAGAAAACGAAAATCAACTATATTAAATTTGTTGTCTTTTCCTTCTGCTAGTTCACTGTCTTGATTCATTATAAAAAAAATATTTATTTTTTTTTTCTTTTTTTTATAAATTTATTTAACTGATTTAATTAACACTAAACTAAACTATTTCACTTATTACAATTACTTAACACTACTAATTTTCACTTACTTCAAATAAATTAACATTAAACAAATTTCTTACTTACTATAATTAATTAAATATACTCCTCAATTTTAATTTTACATTAATCTTATATACTATTTTTTTATTCCCACTTATACAAAAAAAAAATGCTATTATATTTTCAAACAACTCTTAAGTACAACCGAATATCAATTTAAATTATTAAAAAATAAAATATAATTAATTTACTTGCAATTACAATCCATTATTGTTTACACATGCAAAATAATAAATGTTATATGATATTTTGTTTATGTTGTTATTATTATTTATTTTTTATACAAATAATTCCTATAACAACATATGCAAATCAATTAAACTGCAATTACAGTCATCAATTATATTCCTATTATTTAAGAGATTCGTGTTAATTATAGTTAAGGTTAATATAACCCTCGCTATACAACAAATTGTTTAATTCCATTATATTTTAAAATAATAAATCGAATGTGGTTACGCCTCTTCAAGTTCATCCTCCTCTCCCTCCGACTCCCCTTGTTCGATTTCATGCTGGCTTCTGGCTTCCTCGGTTTCTGCGGTTCTTAATGAGCTGCTGCGAATAATGCTCATTATGGTCCTGGCCCTTCTTATTCCTGAACTCTTTTGCGTTTTCGCCTGATCCGAGTTCAATGAGGGTACACTCCAAATTTCATGTCTACTATCAGCGTTCACCGTCAGTGCAACCATAGTATATGCATATTCATAATCTGAATTTATTCTTAGTTGAATAAATGCACCATCTTCTATAACCCTTGCCCATCTCCAAGAATATTGATTTTTCTCTGAGGAAACATGATTTACCAATATATTAAATAGGGCTACATTGGTCATATGGAATTGGGTAAGTGCCATTAGTTTCATCATGTGGCGACACTCATATCGAAAAGCACTGGATGCTTTCATTAGCCAGTTTAGAATGCCCATTCCAGTCCTTTGAAGAGAGAGCAAGCAACCTGCTTTTAAAATTCCCCTCACCTGTGATTTTTCAGTTTGTAGGGGGTACCCGTAAGTGTAGATCAATGCCGTCATTATAGCTTTGTTATTGCCCGTGAATCTGGCAAAATCAGCCGAAAACTGATCAATCATATTATCCGATGGCGGAATGATGGATGTAGTGAATGGTTGACTTCCAAAAAGAGCTTCAATTCTATCTTTTCCCGTTGTCCATATATGGGTAGCCACCGCATCTTTCCCCTTTGTACATAATCTCATTAAATTCATTGCCAAAAATCCCAAAACGTCAACAGCTGCCTGTTGGGTAGTGGGCTCCGGATCTTCCAATGCATTCCACATTTCCATGTACCATTCTTCTGCATCATCTGCCGTCAGCCTTTTGTTTTCCTGATGTGCATAATGAGAGGCATATTTGAGCTCTGTCGCTCTGTTAACTATGCCCGGGTTTGCCAGGATGTTTCTTCCCTTGAATAATTCCTCATCTATTACAGTATTTGCTGTCCCCTTTATTCTAATGCTAAATATTAGGGCCTGGACAACAGAAATCACGGATTTGGGACGAGAGAACCCTATATACCAATTTAGGAAGGCCTTTCCCTGAAGGGTAGCCTCAGTAAGACTGATATGATTTTGTATACGAGAGAGGGGCAAATAGGCCTCCTCAAAAACCCTGTCGCTCCACTCAACCTCTGCAATAGACGACTCTGGAGGCAGCTTGCCATCCAGAACTCCTATATCATCCCAGATGCTTCTTGTGCTATGCATGATAATTTGTTTTTCTTTTAAAATGACTTTCTTGGGAAATGCCATTACAACGATAAATAATTACCTAGGAAAAATAGCGATAATTAACGCAAGATGTGTAGATGTATCAGTTAAACAAACGAGCTTCAAATATAAATATTTAAAAGATTATGAATTATTACAAGAAAATGATGATGTAGTAGTGTTAATTATAGTTAAGGTTAATATAACCCTCGCTATACAACAAATTGTTTAATTCCATTATATTTGTATAAAATACAAATGTTATACAATAATAAATCTAAATTGCTATTATTCTAATAAAAATATTATTAATAATATATCTTTTGTTAACTAATTTTCATATACATTTATACATTTACAATACGATATAAATTTTAATTAAATTTGATAATATATATCAATTTATGTTTGCTGTTATACGTATACGCATGCGAGCGGTTTGAATGGGCAAAGTAAATGTCACTTAAACGAAATTATTTTTCCATAAGCCATTCTTTAATAAATGATTGCATAAAAAAATTTAATTGTTTTAGTTCAATTCGGTGCAATTTTTGATCATTTAATTAATTAATTAATTGATGTGAAACAAAGTTTAAATTCACATATCGTAGACCAGTTTAAATTCGATGAATCTCGTTGAAGATTTCTTAGAAATTTACAAAAAATTACCCACTTTTTCAATGTTTTTTTCAGTAAATTGCTACAGATGGTCGACCGGAATGTTTATCATCACTTATATAGCTTCTCTTCCTTCTGTGAATCCTTCATGCCATTTAAAAACTTGTGATTTTAACACACAATTATCACCATACGCAATGCTATACAAAACATTTTTTGCCAATTTTAAACCAAAATTTAATGTTGGTTCTTTGTTTTTATATTCATTTTTCGACAGTCTCAATTGATCCTTCGAATAGTAAGGTCGACGTACGTAGCGTAAGTCTATATAAATATACAAATATAATAATTTTAAAACAAAAATAAAGGTTGCAGTTATTATAAGCAACTAGAATTGAAAAAATTCCCAGCATTAAGAAACAGACAAGAAGTTGTCCAGACTCGTAGAACGCAAGCAAATCAGTATGTGCAGCCAAACTTAACTTACGCACAGGTAATAACAACTACAAGTAACCAACAACTAAATGAAAAAACGATAAATACCCAGGCACATCTACAACAACAACAACAACAACAACAACAACAACAACAACAACAACAACAACAACAACAACAACAACAACAACAGCAACAGCAGTTCGACACACAGCCACAACAGCCATCAAATGATATATCTGAAATGAAAATTATGATGAGAGAACTTATGAGTCAAATTGGTCCTTTGATAGGATTATTAACCAAGTTAGTAACAAAAATGGTATAATGCCAAATCTTCTCTAAATAGTACTCTGGAACGCCAACGGTTTAACGCAACATACATATGAAATAAATAGATTTATTATTGAACACAAAATTGATATCCTGCTGATCGCCGAAACACATTTTACCAACAGAAACTTTTTTAATATAAGAAATTATAAAACATACCATACCAAACATCCGGATGGGAAGGCGCATGGAGGTTCGGCCATTATCATCAAAAATACAATAAAACATTATGAACTGGAAAAATATGAATATGCATATCTTCAAGCAACGAGTGTGGTTATAGCAGATTGGAACGGGCCATTGACTATATCAGCCTTATACTGCCCACCAAAACACAATATCAACAAAATTGAATTCATCAAATATTTTAAAACTTTGGGTAACAGATTTATTTCAGGAGGTGACTATAATGCTAAGCATACAGAATGGGGTTCAAGATTGATCACACAGAGAGGCAGACAACTTTATATGGCAATTCAAGAATGTAAATTGAGTCATATATCTACGGGAAAACCAACTTATTGGCCCTCTGATCAAAACAAAATTCCAGATTTATTGGACTTCTGTATCACAAAAGGTATTACAAAAAATCGAATAAAAGCGGAATCGAGTCTAGAATTGTCATCGGATCATACCCCTATCATAATTACCGCATCCACAAGCATAATAAATACACAGAGTAAGCAAACATTACATTCAAAGCTCACAAATTGGAATTTATTTAAAGAATTAATTGATAAAAAAATAACATTGGACGTATCATTAAAAAATAATACAGATATATCAAATGCAATTGAAAATTTTAACAACATAATAAAAGATGCAGCTAAAACATCAACACCAGTGCACTCCGAAATTATAAGACAAGAAATATGTCCAGCAGCCGTAAAAACAAAAATTAAAGAAAAAAGAAAATTAAGAAAATTATGGCAAAAAACAAGATCACCTGAAAATAAGTCTAAATTAAATCGTGCAATAAAAGAGCTAAGAAAACTAATGAAAGACATCAAAGACGAAGCAATTCAAAGCTACCTAGAAAGCCTTACGGCAACCGAAATAACAGATTACTCTCTTTGGAGAGCAACGAAAAAAATAGGTCATCCACAACAACATGTTCCACCCATTAGAAAAAGCAACGGCGAGTGGGCAAGAAGTGACAACGAAAAAGCTTTTTTATTTGCTACTCATCTAAAAAATACGTTCACACCTCATCCAACAGAAAGGTCGGTAGATGAAGATCGCGAAATTTTAGATTTCCTTGAAACACCATTCCAAATGAACTTGCCTATAAAAAAATTTAAAATACTAGAAGTACAAACATTTATAAAACAAGAAATAAACCCAAAAAAGACACCGGGACTTGATAAAATCACCGGAAAAATGCTAAAAGAACTTACACCAACTGCTATGAAATATTTAACCTATATTTTCAACGCCATACTAAACACAAATAGCTTTCCAGAACAATGGAAGACCGCTAAAATTATTCTTATCCCAAAGCCAGGCAAGAAACTCGACGATGTAAAATCATATAGGCCAATTAGCCTATTACCAGCTATTTCAAAAGTTTTTGAAAAACTATTTGCTAAAAGATTAAAAGTAGTAATGTTGCAAAACTACATTATACCAAATCACCAATTTGGATTCCGTCAACATCACGCAACTACAGAACAAATACACAGAGTGGTTAATCAAATAATCAATACATTTGAAACGAAGAGTTATTGTTCTGCGGCTTTTCTCGACATCTCACAGGCGTTTGACAGGGTATGGCATGAAGGCCTCCTGTATAAATTGAAAAAACTACTACCTCACCACTACTTCCAAATTCTAAAATCATACTTGGAAAACCGTAAATTTATTGTCAATCATCTTGAGGAACACACAACAACTTTCCCAATAAAAGCTGGGGTTCCACAAGGAAGTGTTTTAGCCCCACTCTTATATCTCATTTACACGGCGGATCTTCCAACAACGAAACATACCATCACAGCAACTTTCGCAGATGACACAGTAATCATGGCAACGCATATAAATCCAATGATGGCTTCAAAAATACTCCAAGAAAACTTAAATGAAATTCAAAAGTGGCTCAGAATATGGAGAATAAAAGTGAATGTAGAAAAATCGATCCACGTCACATTTACCCTGTGTAGGTTAAATTGTCCGGCTGTAAATATTAATAATAATACAATACAACATGCTAATTCAGCAAAATACCTAGGTATGTATCTAGATAGACGCTTAAATTGGAAAACGCATATTATAAACAAAAACAAGCAACTAAGACTCAAGTTCAACAAACTGTATTGGTTACTGGGAAGATCGTCCCAGTTATCACTAGAGTGCAAAATAATTGTATATAAGGCAATCATAAGACCAGTATGGACTTATGGTATAGAACTATGGGGAGCCACATGTACATCAAATATAGATATAATAGAAAGATTTCAATCAAAGGTGCTCCGTAGTATAGTTAATGCACCATGGTATGTGCGAAACGATCTTTTAAGAAAGGACCTCAACATTTGTTCGGTTAAAGATTTAATTACATCTAAAAGTACATCTTATTATAAAAGACTTCATGAACATCCAAATCAACTTGTGATGAAATTTTTAAATGCCAACGAACATGCACGAAGATTAAAAAGGCATATACCATCAGAATTAATAACAAGATTTAAATAAACAACACCCATCCTAATAAAAAAATGATTATTAATGTTTATGGTTAATTAAGGGTAATTGGATCACTGGATCCATTACTAACATTTCATAGTAAATCAATATAAATAATTTAAATGTCAAATAAAATTACTTAATATAATATCTTTGGTTCTTACAGTATACAGTAAGAAACCAATATTTAAGATAGATTGTAAAGATGCTGAAACAAATAAAAAAAAAAAAAAAAAAAAATTTTTCGACCGACGCACAATAACAATTGAACAGTTGTATTTTCGTTTCTACTGAATGTAATGTCATGCAATTTTGACAGTTTATTGAGGAACGTTCACAGAACATAATCACAAAAAACTAAGAGCTGGCGCTACGTGTTCTATGGTTTACATAACCATTCCGGTTTGTTAGGGGACAGAGGTTGTACAATTATGACCAAATTACACGAATTACACGATTTTGCTCAAATTCTAAATTGATCGACTTAACAAATGTATATTTTGGAGATCTCAACAAATCGTATTTAATTTGGAAGGCATTACAAAATTTGTATATCGTTAATTACATCAAAAACTAAAAGGAGATTATGTTGAAAATATATAATTTAATATTTCGGCAATACGTTGTATTATTTTGATATCTTCATCATATCAAACCGCCCACATACCGTTAATACGCATAACACAATAACAATAATACAAGGAAAGGATAAAAATTGTAAATTCTTTGGACAAAATAAAATTATATATTATCTGCGTACTCGTACAGAACCAGATATATTTGCACACATCTGCCTACACATATGATATGTATTGTATATTAGATCGGCGGCGTTATTAGTATGATTATGATTACATAGTACCATATCTATTTATATAATAATAATATTGACCTTTAATTTCTAAAGTTTCCATTGAATCATCTGATTTTGAGATAGAAACCAAACGCAATAAATAGAAACAATTTATTCTTTTCAAATAATAATCAATCTTAATTCTATTTTATATTTTCAAGTATTTTTAACATTCATACAATAAAAATTTCAATTTATCCTAAACTATTTATTTTGATTTAATAGCAGTTATCTTTTGTTAACCCGTTAAGCATGTGTGTGGGCATATTCAACTTTGATAAATTCAAGTGTATAAATATAAACATATTATTTACATAAAAGTTGTTTATGTCTTTTTATATTTGTGTACAGAAAAGAACACACTAAACTCGATCATAATAGCTCCTAATCTGCAAAATATAATATGCAAATTATTATTTTGATACTTTTCACAGAAGTGGACGACGTTTGAGATTGTTTTATATTGGGGCATTTTACACTATACAAAAATACATATTATATAAAGATAAACAATTTAGATTTGAATAAATTTAATGTTAGAGAGAATTGAATTGGATAACAATTGCATTTAAAATGTATTATTTATGTGATTTTAAATTGGATTATTGTATTATAATAATGCAAGAACTACTTCACTTAAATTGAATGGAAATTAAGATTCTCGCGTGACATATTGGTTTCGGTATTAAATAATTTGCATATTTTTTTAAAGAAAACACAACCAAAGTGTTTCATGGAAGAAAATCACTTTATTCCGTATTATTGTTCATTTTTATCTATGGCCATCTTTCATGCGACAGTGTAGTGTTTTATAACATAAACTAATTGCAATTTGACATATAATTTTAATTATTAACGTTCTTACCATTCATGAAGTTTTGCAAATAAATGGCATTGGTGGTGCAAGATTCGTAACCCGTAATATATACCAAACTTCGCAAGTGCCATCAAAGATGTGTATGTTAGCCTTGCATTATTATAATAAAATAAAGGAATTAAGGAAACATCTATGTGTCGAATGTTGCAGACCAATTGCTGAATGGTTATATACTCCCATGAGGAGTAATTTACCAACTTGACTGTACAATGATTGTTTGATATATGTCATACAATACTCAACTTGGAGTAACAACCAGATGATGTTTACCAATTTGGCATCTATATTCCTGTCAAATAATGCAGCAGTATGCAGCTGTATAAAAGTGATTAAACGTGCATCCACAAGGCGTACGTACATAAACGACGATTCTTCATTGCGGAACGTATTCAACTTCATAAAGATGTTGGATCTTTCATCATTTATTTTCTAATTTACGCAATTTTAATACGGTGATAGATTCCCCACACAGGCGTAATTTTTTTTACAAAATTCTATTCAAACAATTGTTTAAAGTTTGTGGAATAAATTATGTGCAGACAATAGTTGTTTCCCAAAATCTGGATGGATCGATGCGTTTCGTTGTTGATCTTTAAACAAAGATTGTTCCATCATTCTCAGTGACAAACAGTCAACAGTTTACTATATTAAGCACCTTATTAATAATTTTATATAGGTGTCCTTCATCTTCTAGCAGCGTATCTCTTCAATAAATGATGCCCGAAAATAGCATTATTGTACCACAGTAAATCATTTTATTTACTTGAAGAAAAAAAAAACGAACTTTTTCTGTGGCGTTAAATTAATTAATTACTAATAATTATTACAAATTACTATTTGATAATAAACAGCCATTTCGGTGATAACTCATGCATAGCAATTTAACTTTTAACCGGATGTGATAGTCACGGTTTATCACACATACGCCGCTGTTTGCAGACATATATCATCATTCTGCTTTTGTCTGTTCTACTGCAAATTCTCAGTTTTCATAATAACTCGAGAACAATTTACGTTAGCGAGTTACCATATGAAATCAAAAGTTTATATTTTTAACTTCTATTATTTTTTAAAATCTGATAAATAATCCGAATTATGTTGAGAAGTAAGAAGATTACTTAAAATAAAAAAATTAAATAACCTTAATGTTGATTTCACTTTTTAACCCTTTGAACTCCTAATTTTTTTTTTTAATTACCTATCACTAAGTCCTTAATTAATTTACAAAAAAGGCATAAAAAGTGGTATCAATAAAAAGTAACGCAAAAATTTGTAAAATATATAGTTTTTATTACAAAATACATAGAAATATATAAATTGCGTTAGTATAATGTCGAGTAAGATTCGATATAGGAGTTGATGTAAGAAATACAATGTCGAGCCACACTCGACAAAGGAGTTCAAAGTGTTAATATAGTTAAACCTACATTTGATCCATCCGATTTGATCCAAAAATTTATCACATACAACGACACAGGTCATTCCGAAACAACACTGCGACGTAGTTTTAATGTGAGTCAAAAATGTTAGTGCATAACGTTGATTTAACACAACGCATTGACGGCGTCATGTAATAATTAAACTATTGAATTTTAAACTTCCCTAAAACATTGAGTAGTAAAATTATAATTATACTGAAGTTACATTCCGAAATAAATCAATTATTAGTGTGTGTTGTTATAACAACGCTCCAGGCGTTTAATATTAGTTGTACAGTATATTTATTTAAATTTTCAGATTTGGTTTCGCCCTTTATTTAGTCGGCGACTACTAGCCGCTTTAAAGTCACAGATTGACGTAAATTCGACGTCGGAATACAACGTGTAACCGATGTTTTATATTGCCAACTGTTGCGAAGTTATTCGAACATGGATACAACATCAGTTCATTAAAAAAATTACGTAAAATAACGTCGCACTCTACTGACGTTTTTGTTTGTATGGGTATGAGATTATTATACTCAAGGTGATTCGGTGAAAATGTATAACATTTTACACAAATTTCAAATACTATTTTCTTCAATGAATTGTTCCTTAAGTGTAAAAAAACTATGGTGTAAACATAGGACTTGAATTTAAAACTATAGCAAAGATTGGTAGATTCGATGTTTGTCTATACGTTATTTCCACATTGGCGATAAAGTAGTTGCAGGCAAACATGCGATAGTGTTCTCCTGTAGCTAAAAATAGAATTAACATATTCCTTCAAATTAATGTATTTTGCCTTATAATTTAGTACGATTCCATAAAAATAAATTATAATATTCTAGCGTTACACATATAGATTTGGAGCTATAGATATCTGAAATGTAGTTACCGAATATCAAAAAGTATCTGATATATATAGTTTATCCACCGCCGTGCCTGTCAACAGATGACACACATTTTGCTATTCTAAAATATTTTTGTTGTATCTTTAATTAATCTATATTCTGTATATATTTAGGCAATTGGTTATGGAATTGTTGGAATAACATTTGCTTTGCAATCATTAATGCGATGGGCATGTGATCGATTAACAGGATTTTGGCGTTTAATAGCAGCTGATATATTTTTATTTTTTGCATTTGTTGGAACGGTCAATGTATGGCGTGGTGTATGGCAATTAATAGATATATATTTTTTACCACGTAATAACTATTTTTAATTACTAATAATTTTCTGATCAAAAATAGCTCGAACTAGTATAATAACCCGGAACATTATGATGGATTATACGCAGCATCAGGGTTCAAATAAATATTAAATCGTTAAAAACATGAATAATTTTAAGGATAACTTTTAAAATATATTAATTATATTAAAATCGAAATTACACAAGAAATATTTCAGAATTTCATAATTTTTATAAGACCATTTCCACCATTTTCACCATTTTCGAAAGAAATTATCCAATTAATAACTAATAGTTAAAAATTTTTATTGTGGATAAATTGCTGTTTTTATTATTACATTTAATTTTAATTTAAAATTTGTTCCATTGAATAATGATGGTCGTATTTACAGCTTTTGTAGCTAAAATACATTGAATAACAGTGATTTCTTTATATAGACACATCACAGTCACACAGTCCATTTCAACCACCTTTGATGTAAACATTTTGCTAACATTTGAATGGAATATAAAGAAAATTAGAAAAAGAAGTTCTGTGGATGTGACAATACAAAAAAAAGTAATTTTGAATCTATCAAAACGTTACAAATTAATTTGAATGAACCAAAATAAATGTTGATGAATAAAATTAGTACTTTGAATACATTATCTTACTATAATAGTTCGGTTTATTTTTGCTCAGAGTAATACCAACCACGCGTTAATCTGAACGCTACTTTTACAAATATGTAATTTTTTGTGTTTTGGGAATATCGCGCACGAAAAAATATATCATATAATATCATTTCACTAAAATTCTCATAACTTTCTAATTTTAAAAGATCATCATTTTAAAGAAACATGAAATAACAATTTGCTGATACAGCTGGAATATATTCTGAAGACTTTTTAATAAAAAAAAAACCCTTCATATTAATTGGTAGTCCTGCGCGATCGCAATTATTATAGGAATCTTTTTTTTTACTAAATTTAAAATTAATTCAATAAAGTTATTGTTTTTTTTTTTGCAGAACCACCCATCAAACTCTGTTCAACATACCTTTAAAAATGATTTTGTATGAGTATATTTAAATAGATTTCTGAAAAAATAACATCCAATGGGAAGTGCGATTGACAAAAAATTTCTGGAATTTGGTAAATTGCTCATCTCTTAACCGATTTTGATGGTTCATATGTATGCTATAAGTTCCAATGAAAATTCTGGAAAATCAATTAATCAGTTGCTGCCTGGAACTTGTTAATTTGGACATTTATCAACCGAATTTAATGACATTTTATGGTATGCTCAAATTGGGATTATATACAAATTGAACTGTTCCTATTAAAATTTAGCGAAAATCTATACCGTGCTTCCTGGAACTTGGTAATTTAAGCATTTATCAACCCACTTTAAGGAAATTGCATAAAATTCCCATGAAAATTCTTAAATGTTTTAACATACATACGAAATTTCATTAAAATCGATTAAGTAATGACCAAATAACCAAATTAAAGGAAGCTAATGCGAAAAATGGTTCAGTGTATGAATTTTTCACAATTTTAATAAGAATTGTTTATAAAATCGCACTTTAAATATACGTACGAAATTTCATTAAAATCGTTTAAATATAATGACCAGATAACCGAATCCAAGGTGTAAAATGAAGTTCATAGGAACTGCTGTTCAAATACTATATAATCCCAAGTTGAACATACGAATGAATTGTCATTAAAATCGGTTAAGAAATGGCAAATTTATAAAATTCCAGGAATCTTTTGTCAATCGCATTTCCCGCGTTGGAAGTTAATTTTTCAGAAATCTATTCAGAGGTATACTCATACAAAATCATTGTGAATAAATGTGACGCGTTTCATTGGTGCACTCGAAAAAATACCATAAGTTTATCGAATTTAATGTTAAAATTATTTAAAAATAAGATGGTATGGTCCAATTACAATCCCATGACTTCCAAAATATTAAGCTAATAATTTTTTTGTTGGATTAAGAAATCTACTAGAATATTCCAGCTATCATATAACATTTATAAATCATGATTTTATCTTGAGAATTTAAATGAAATTATATTATTTATATATTTTTCGGATTAGCTGCCAATCGAATATGATAATTGGCTGGTGTTCAGGTTAACGCACGCTGCTGGTGTAGTACTATAAAAAAAAAATATTAAAATATTAACATCAATTTTTTTTCTTTTATTTCCTTTTTCTACAATCAGATGAGAAACTATTAGGCGATGTTATTACACATAGTGTATCATTTTTATTTTTGGCATTACTTAATTGTTCCAATTCAGTTCTAGTCCGTGGTGTTTATATTGATGCTGAAGAACCAGCCGGACAATGTGTTATATTTCCCGTCTATTATATACGTTTATTTTTTCAAAAAGAACGTACAAAAAAGCAAAAAAAATTATTAAACGCATTAGAAAATATCGATCATCAAAATAATAATACAACATCATTGTTAATAGAAAAGCCAACATCAAATAATCAAATAATTACAGTCGGTTCGGGAACATTAACATCGACACCGATACCGACAACACCAACAACACCAACACCAACAACAACGACAACAACAACCGCTTCATCAGTGGCAATGCCAACAAATAATAAACAAAAAACTCCAATTAAAACCAATAATAAATTGAATAATGCTGTACACCATCACCACCACCACCAGCACCAGACACAAACATACCGAAAATCAATCGATTTAACTTCAATGATCCTTAATAATACATCAACAACAAATGATAAACATAATAAAGATGAGCATACGATATTATTTACGAAAGATTAAAAAAACGGCAATAATAATAATTAGGTGTTAAATACTGACCAGAATACCATTCATTACACAACAGTGTGCCATTTTTTCTATGTTCTTTTACTATAAAATAGGTATGTTTTTTGTGTTTTTTTTTTCAAACAAAATTCTATATTTTAATTTATTATTTGTAATTTATGTATTGTATTTATAAATAAAAAGTTTTTGTAGATATGTGATGTAAATAATGTAATAGGAAAATTATAATATATTATATATTGGAAACAAATTATTATAATATAAAATTTAACTAATTAATTAAATAATAATATAATATATTCGATAAATAAAAATAAAAAGCTAATAAATAATATGGGAAAAAAATTACACAGCTCTACGTATACGCGCGCATTTCTAATAATAAATTATATTATTATTATTAAATTGACATTTATTTATTTATTTTATATGCTTTTTTGTTTGTAAGATTATATATATTTGTGTGTGTGTGTGTATCAGTTATTATATTTTTATGTTTATGGTATGTTTAATTGGATATATGTGAATGGAAGTACAGCCAGAGCTCGATATAAGAACAACATCTAATATAAGAACAATATCTAATATAAGAGCAACAGCCAGATCACGTTCAACGCCCAATCTTGTAGCACTAAACGACGACAAACCAACAATATTTGTTAATTATTGGCACGTAAAGTCAAAACCAATACCAACCAAGAATTATAAATATTTACGGTCATCAACATTTAAAATATCATCACATCCTCATAATCATGTTCGCATTTAATTTATGCGATTTAAATTGACATATTTACGCACACATACAAAATCGCCAAACAACAATCCAACCACGGTTAACTAGGAAAGAAATTGTTAAAAATTCTTCACCACTAAACGACAAATATCACTGAACAACAACAGTTCAAATTTATAACATTTTATTACATTTTGTTGGACGCACTGAACGCCCTCCTAATATCGGCAACAACATACAAATAATTAGCAACAGTTTTACAATAGAAAAATTATATTTAATTAAATACTTATAATTTGATAATTTCTGGTTAGATTTTGATCACATTTGGAGTGTAAGCCTAATAATAGGTATAGTAATATGATTTGATCGTTTTTTAATAATTAATTAATTTAATTTCGGTAATAACGGAAAAACAAATTTTATTGAATATAATTACCATCGTTAAGTATAACCTTTTCCTAATTTTTGGGCAATTTATGTATACTATCAAAATAAAATTTCTCATCTTTTGATACGATCCAAGAATCTAGCCAATTTTGAACGTCTTCATAATTGTGGAAGCGCTGTGTACATAGTCGATGTGCCATCGATTTGAACAAGTGGTAATCTGATGAAGTAACATTTGGTGAATAGGGGCGGGTGTGGTAACACATCCCATCCGAGTGCTTCCAATATTTCTTCTACCGGTTTTGCGACATGAGGACGGGAATTGTCGTGCAAAAGAATCATTTTTCCATGTCTGTTGGGCCATTATGGTCGTTTTTTTTTTCAATGCTCGATTCAATTCAATTGTTATTTGTAGCGCTCACCAGTTTAATAGTTCGACCAGGTTTCAACAATTCATAATATACCATGCCCTTCTAGTCCCACCAAATACACAGTAAAACCAACAGATCAAAATCACCACTTTTGAATCGTTGAAATCACTATCTGTAATGACTTTCATGTAACGCATGTAAATGTAAATTTTATGACTTTCAGCAGCAGTTTTCTTCCAATGAAACAATAACAACAAATCAGATTTTTCATCTGGTACCAAACACGACATTTTCAACAAACGAAACAAATACGTTGCTTACACTTTAGCTTTTTAGGCGGCTACAGCGATTAATCCGTGAGCTATCAAATCATAATACTATATCTATCATATTATATATTCTAATACGAATTGTTATAGGAAAGTTTATCGAAAAATTACAGCCAAAAATATGTGGATTTTTGAGGTAACAGTACAATTTGGACTTTTCTATCTGTATTTTGATCAAATCCTAAATAAAATTCTGAAAAATCGATACCCATAATAGGATTCCGCATTAGTACAAGTTCCAGGAACCAGTGGACAATTTCGCTATTTCTCTACCGATTTTGATTAAAAAATTGATGTGCACATTGAGAATGGTATACTGTATGATGAACTATTTCTAAAGAAGTTCTAGAAAGTTTATACCAATTTAGCAGTATTTTACGACGGATTAAAAAAAAAAATAACTGCGCAATTCGTTAATTTTACAATTTTTTAACTCTTCTTCTAATGTGGTAGGAAAAATCACCCATGGCACGGATCTTCCGATAACTTTGAAATTTGGTATATACATACTAATTAACACGTTAATCGCCACGATAATATCAGAAAAATTTTCACATGGGCCATGACCCTTCTACCAAATCGCGTACGTCAGACATATATGTCTGACATGGCTCATGTAGAACTTCTTAGCGTCAGACACATATGACTGACATGGCGATTAACGTGTTAATAGAACAATTAAATTTCATACTCACCTATTTCAGTATTCATTTGCCGTTGGCAACCATTTATGTATTTAACCTTACTTTATGCAACTTTTATTTAGGTTTGATTTGTTTACCAAATGTGGACGGTTTATTTTTATGCTACGGTACAATAATACAACAAAAACAAAACGCAAAGAAAGTAATTAATTTAAATAAGCTCTAGATTTCAAATTATCTCAACTATACTATTTGGTCATATATGGTTATTGGAAAACGTTCTTGATAACTGTCCTGAGTATTGATTTTTCAAAACTTCTTTAGAACCTTTCCATATAATTCGATTCTGAACGTATATACCGAGTTTCATTAAAATCGGATAACAAATAGCCAAATTGGACAGGTTATTGGAGAACGTTCTTGAATACTGTCCTGAGTATCGATTTTCCAGAATTTCTTTAGGAACTCACCCCATATGATACCATTATCCACGTACATGCCGAATTTCATCAAAATCGGATAACAAATAGCCAAATTAGTCAGGTTATTGAAGATCGTCTTAGAACACTGGCTTGAGTAATTTTCCAGAATTTCTTTAGGAACTCTCTATATAACCCCATTATCCAACGTACATACCAAATTTCATCATAATAGGATGAGAAATAGTAAAATTGTCTAGGTATTTCGTACTCGGATTTCTGTTCCAGTTAGTATTTATAACAAACGTCGTAATAAAGTGATTGTATTATTCCACACTCAACTTATTATATACAACTCAAATTTTAACAAAATCGTACGAGCTATTTAGTTAAACACATTATATTCTAAAAACTATTAGCTTAGATTATTTTTCTCAAAAACCAAAAGAGTTTCGGTTCTTCCAGTTGCTCGTCACTTATCGAGGTTTGGCTGTATCAATAATATAGAAAAATTCTATTCAAGGTAATCGCAAGGGACTGCAATGTTAAAAACTAATTTCTTCTCTACAATCATATTTTTTTATTTTATGTTATATGTATTTTCTATTACACTACAGAGGAATTGGATATTATATTTTCCTGTGTTCCATTGAATGGCTATAAATTTACATGTAATTTTTTACGTAACTTCATAAATTTTCATTTGAAAGGAATTTTCGCTCGATTGGGGAGATTCCATTGAATATAGACAAATTCCACTGTATATATAATAATATTGTGTATGTGCGTATGTGTGTCTCTGTATAATCTATTATTAGCACAATGTTCATGCAATATTATAATATTTATATTAATTATAAATTATCATGTCAAATAACATATAAAAAGCCATTAATTATTGTACAATTTAATACAAAATATAGTACAACGAACATGGGAGGGGGCGTAAAGTACTCGTATATTGGAAAAGAAAATTTATATAATTTTACATAAGGTGGTAATAAATTATACAAATATGGAATAGATAAAGGTTTTATAAATTCATTACATATAATAAAATGGAATTATAATTTACCTATACGAAGTTTACAATAAATAATAAATTAGAAAAACCTGTCACTTTTGGATGATAATTTTAAGTTCTTACTTTTCATATATTACATAATTTGTATAGGGATAAATCAATTTTTACTTCAAACACCGCATATCTTCTAAAATACTTAATATTTTGTAACTCTTTGGAAAGAAAATTTTCTCCTCACCTTAAATCCGATCATAAGATCATGTTTGACAGAAGAAATTGATAGTTAGTTAAATATTTAACGAAAATTATGACAATATCAAATGATTCATATAAAGCGCCACATTCATTCAAACTTATTCTGATTCGTATTTGCTAAGCTGATAATTGTTGCGCACGTAGTAATTTGTTATAAATTGGTATTCTTAAATTTAATTGCTATCAAAATGTGTAAAATGAGTTTTCGAATAGTTGCTACGGTCTTTTCTAAGGAAAATAATCGTAAGTATAAGAAAAAATTGTCCATTCGACCAGAAGATACATTAATCTCACAATCTCGCAATCTCTATCATACGTAACCTCAATCATACGAGAAAAACCTCTAGCATACGCAAAAATAGTCAGTCCCTTCTATTTTTCATATAATACTAATATTTGTTACACATATTTATAACTTGGGATTTATTAGATACTATAAACTTTAGGATAATAATTGCACATTTTAAGATGATCAAAATTAATAAATATCGCTTTTACTACTCCCGTGAGATAATTGCACATTTATAAAAAAATGACTATTGGAATAACTCGAGTAGTTTTAAAATTTTATCGACTTGTAAATTTGAACTAAAGCTTTTGAGATGAATATCTACAAACCGATTTTCCCAAATTTTCCAAACGTTACTATTTTGCATCGCCCCCCCATAGAACTATGAAATTCCCGTTGAATGTTTTAACTAAAGTCTTAAATTATATTGTTGTATGGTGGCCAAGGTTAAGCTTAAACTCGGTTCAAAAACAACTGGCAAAAACGTCTAATCTGTATATCAATTGCGGGAGTTATTCGTACCACTCGATTGCGCTGTAGGTTCTGTTGAATATAGTTCCATTGGATTTATTCGCTATACAATCAGCAGCGAATACCGTTTATCGTTTACGTGATATGGTTCAGTGGAAAAGTTCTCGTAACGATTATACGCCTTCCAAAATTTGGAGGTGATTGGCGGTTTATGTGGTGATAGATATGATATCGGATTTCAACACACCTAAAATAATTTTTAAAAAGAAATTAACTTTGTCGCTCTGGAAATCATACTTTTGTATATATTTTATTACTATTATACCATAATTGTAGTTTATAATTTAATAAAGTTCCCCAAGAATACTCCGCCAAGTCGGGCGTCATTTATCGATTTGCTGTAATGGCGCCGATTAAAAAAATATATCTGCTGCGGAAAACCCGACATAATTACACGAATCAATTGTTAACTTCTGCGTAGTTGTTGAGCACATTTTCCAAAGAAGAATACACCTGGTGCGGAAAAACATTGGTTTGTGAAGTGAAGCAATCATCACTCCTGAATTTTCGAAATAAATTAGTCCTTAATGTTTCCGATGGATCAGATGCCGCACCATATACGTTTTTGCAAGCAATCAATGAGTTTCATCTGAACTTTTTTCAAATAGAAATATGTGTGTGCCCATAGAAACACACATCGGAAAAACAATTTTTCTTGTTTTGGTATTTATTCGATGATTATAAAAAAAGCACGTGTTCGAATGAAGAGTAATAAGTGAATTTTAGTGGAAATTGTTTTTATAAGTAAAAAGCATCTATAGTTTCCAGTAAAATGTGCAAATATATCGTTGTACGTAAACGGCTGATTTCAATAGAAGTATATAATACATTGCTCAAATTATATTCTGTGCTTTTATACGATTAATTTCCTACTTCATTCAGGCTTCCATTGATCCTCATGCAAAAAATATTATAAACACAATAAATTTAACCAACTTTCCCAGCTCAGATTTCGGGTTTCACCCATAGGGTCAAAATACTTTCATAATGATTTCGTATAATCTAGAATAAAAGAAATGTTTTCGATTTTGTAATTATATTTCCAATTAGAGGCTATAGATTCTACACGTGTCAGCTGCGGGAGAAAAAAATTCTTGTCCAATGTAAATTCTTTACGGCGGTATATTAATGTTCATTCTGCGAGTTTTACATATTTACTCAAAGTTAGAATCAAATTCTCACAATTGGATTTCGAGGAAGGAAATATATAGCGAAATTCTCCCTTGACCGCGCCTCATTACTCGCAAATGGAAACTATAAACTTTAACGGTCTCTTTTCATAGTATCAGTCACAGTAATTAATCATACACACCATTCCAATTAAGAATAAAAATATATTATTTTATAAGTATTCAAATATTTAATAATAATAACTTTTATTTTAGTTTTTTGTTTTGATAAAATTAGTTGTAGTCTAAGTAATTAATTAAAATTAAAACTAAATAAGTATTATTGTTTTTAAAATTTTTAAAAAATAATTTTTTGTGTTGTATACAAAATGAAACCAAAAATTAATAAAAATTAAGCTATGATGAAAATAAAATCTAATTATCGTTTTTTCATTTTTTTCCAATTCCAAATATCAACCAATTTTCCCTTCAACATATAAAGTCATAAAAGGTATAAAAATAACCTTATTTACCTCATCATTTTATTTACACTATTTATAGTTCAATAATAAGTATTGTATTATAATAGTTTTTATATAATATAATATTATAAATACAGTCGCGTTCAAAAGTAAGTGCAAAACTAAACAAAAAAACTATAGCTTTATCCATTCTCGAAATAATTCTGCATTTTCAACGATAGGCACCACTTAGGGTTCAGAGTGTTCACGAACACAACATGATGTCAAGTCAATTGAATAATAAGAATAAGTTTCTCATTCAAAAATTTAATTCAATGGAATTTTGAGCCATAAGGTAAAAATTTTAAAAATTTTACATTTTGACATTTGACAATATTATGTTTTTATGAAGATTTTGTGTAAAGTTAATTAGAGTGAATTTTTGTTACTTGATGTATGAGCAAAAGATAGTTTTAGGCAAAAAAAAAACCGATTATTTTTCCATTTGTTTAAGGTTTATGGCGAGTAAAAAAAGTGAACACAAGGATACTTTTAGGTCAGGTCAAATACCTGAGTATTGAACATCATTGTGTTGGTAGAGTATAGCGAGTCGGCAATTGTTATCCGTTGCGTGAACAATACTTACTCCAATCAGGTCAAATTCTTGAAATTAACGTTGTAACAAATTTATTAGAAAAATGCTTGCCAGCAAATACTCAGAACAACAACGAGTCACTAAATTCAATAATATGGACGTTCAAATTGTTCCACTGTTCGTAAGGAAAGTGCTTTTACGAATTTTATCGATTACAGATATTATGAGCATCACAATTAGAAGCCAATTAAGATGAGAAACGAAGGCACCGATCGAAACAATGCTTGTTTGAAAAGTAGGGTTGTGTGTCTACAGCCGCAACTATACAACTAAATATAAATATTTATTTTGGCAAAGGCTACTGCCCGAAAACCGAAGAAACACATCGTTAAAAACTAAACTTTATTTTCAAATGATCGCCATTTTTAAAACTTTTCATATTATTTACAGCTGTTCCGGCTGTAACCACAAGCATGTATTAAATGAATATTTTTCGTGTTTTTTTTTCAGACTTACCGCAGATGTCGGTTAGTTGGATTTAGGTTTGCTGGTCAGTAATCTATAACTGCGAACACGAAGCTATTGATTATATATCGATAACGTCATGTATACAGAAAAATTATTATAGTACATATATTTCAGATTCAAAAGTTATATAAAAATTGTATTTTAATTTAATGGAACAATCGTACACATCGCAGCAGCAGGAACCAAGAAACCGATAAACTATATCTATTACGTAATGGTTTTGGGTAGTTTTTTTTTATTTATTACCAAATTTTGAAATTTATTATCAAAAACATTAATGTCAATATATTGAATGTTCTTTAATAAAAAATTATTGGAAAATTTAAGATTTTCGTGATACCTGAGCCAGAGAGGCCACCAAAATTTGAAAACCCGGTAAACATCGCTTTTAAAGGAATCATTTATAGCAATTTTGACGGACGCACAAATTTGACCATAATCATGGTGTAAAAAATCGTTACGCCCTTCAAATTGGGAAAACAAAAAAACTTTGTTTCATTTACTTTGATGAGTACTACAATCTAGGCAAATTTCATTAGAATCGGGGGCGTTACACCTAAGGTGGTCTTCTTATTAGTTTTTCCAGTCATTCACTTACTTTTGCACAAAACTGTAATAAATATCGGTTTATATATAGTTTAATTATAATTACAATATATTTACCATTTGATTGATGATGTTGCTGTTATTATCATTTTAAGTTATTTAACATCATGCTGCGATTTTTAATAAAATCTTGTTGGTGGAGCATAGTATTTGCTATTTTGTAAATATGTTACACATCCGATCGAATTTTATAACATTAAACATTTTAATAATGCATAATATTACAAATACGCGAATAATAACATGCATTTTTTTGTATATGTATATGTATATGTACAAATTTGAAAAATTCTATTTCATTTATTACACATTCATGTTGGTGTGTGTGTGTGTGTGTGTGTGTGTAATTATAGCAAAAAAAAACCAACAAACAAAACAGGAGAAAGGCAATAAAAATTAGAATAATAATTACACATACGTTATTATTATCAATTAGAATTATGTTGGTCTATTCTAATAATAATAATTTAGTAACAACAACAATAGCATAGTAAAAATAACAATTGTTGTTTGTTATTAATTGGTTAAATCAAAGTTAATTTTAATGATAACAAAATAACAACAATACAAATAAAATAATAATAACAACTTAATTGTAGAAAAAAAAATAAAATAAAAGGCTAACTTAATCGGGAGCGCCTCTTGCTTTATCAAATAATAAATAAGTTATACGTAAATACATTCGACTATGTATAAAAATAATGAACATCCGATTTATAAATTTGATTGATGACAAAAAAAAATAATATCATTATTAAAAATATAATTTAATTAAATTTCTACATAATTTTTATAATGGAAGTATTATTTAATAATTATATATTTAAGATGATAATTTTAATTCAATTAAAAAATTACAGGCGTCGGCTCTCTTGGCATATGATGCGCGGTACTTGATGGTAATACATTGAGAAGTTATTCACACCACGAAAAAAAAAACCCTACAAACTTAACTCCTACAAGGAATTTATTCAGAATGCAAATGAGAACCCTTTCAGAAATGGGTTGTCAAACTATTATTTCTATGGAATTCATTATCTGAATGGATTCTGTATAAATTACTGGGAATAACTTCAGTTCATTACGCATCTTAACAAATATGGGCTTACACACGGTCCTATGCCCTATGATTGTGCAACGATCTTGTGGGCAAACATATTGATACTCTAGAAAATCTTCTTAATACGACTCTCAATGAAATAATCAGCTGGTGCGACGAGGTGGGTCTATCTATAAATGTAATAAAACTACCATGGTTCTATTCACTAACAGAACCAAAATAGACAAAATTCAATAAACATCCATCAAATTTAAACAAATAAAATTAAGCGATTAAATATCTAGGATATTATACTGGACAGTAAGCGTAGCTGGAAGTTACACCTAAGCAATAAAATTCGAAAGGCAGGTCTAGCCTTGATGCAATGTCGAACGGTTTTTGGCATCTGTTGGGATTTGTCCCCCACATCGATACACTTTGTTGTACACGGCCGTTATTAGACCAACGATACGCTACGGTTCTGTTGTATTGTGGCCATAAGGTTAAGCTTAAACTCGGTTCAAAAACAACTACCAAAAATACAACGTTTAATGTGTATTTCAATTACGGGAGTTATGCGTACCACTCCCTCGATTGCGCTGGAGAGTTCTGTTGAATATAGTTCCATTGGATTTATTCGCTAGACAAATTGCGGCGAATACTACTTATCGTTTACGTGAGTCATGGGTCAGTGGAATAATTCTCGCAACGATTATGGGCATTTCAAATGGGTACCGGCTCACAGTGATATTGTGGGTAATGAAGAGGCTGATATACTGGCACGGTCCGCCTTCATGGGTCTTTAGTCTTGCTTACCTGTTACCGGTAGATGGGTTCGGCGGTGCACATTGACTGCACAGATACGGAATTAGATCCTATATGGAGTAATGTGGCAACTGTCGGCATTGCACTACTTATGTAAAAGTTCGGTATAAGCGAAAGCTAGGTATGGGATATTTGGATAATACGCAATGGACCCTTCTACATAATGAACGGATCATATATTAAAAACATCTCTGGTTTCATTTCCTGAAACCAGTTGCTTCGCGAATGTACTCACAGTGAACCTTAACGATTTTTGCTCAATCCACGGGATATTTTGTCGAATTTCTCATAGTTATATGAAAATGATAAATTTACACACAAACTGAATTACGTATACCGCATGACTAGATTAAATTATAAATTGGAATCTTGCTCATGATAACGCAACAACATCGAATGCATCGACAATAAATAGTTACCGATCTTTTGTCCAAAAACGGAGTTTCAACACTCAACCACCATCCGCGTGATTTGACTGCGGCTGTGACTATTTTCTATTTACTAAACTTCATTTGGCTATGAAAAGAAAGCATTTTGTTGATATAAATTCGATTCAAAAGGCTTTTATGTACCAATGCCATTAGTAAACTATAATGGTTTGAGCGCAATAACTTTGCTTGTAAACAGCAAATTGCCATGAAATGTTGACACAACAGCCGCCAAATATATATGTAGAAGTTAATTGATGATGATTAAATTATTACGCATACGATTACGTTGGAGGTTCTATTGTCTTTGGTTCCATTGGACCAATGCGCTAGACAATCTGCGTCTAATACTGTTTATCGATAACTCGAGTTGTTTCAATAGAAAAATCCTCGCAATGATTATTTGCATGCCAAAATTTGTGGGTATCTGTCGGTTGGTGTGAAATTCATACACATGATATCGGATTTTTACACACCTAGAATTATTTTGAATTGTATTGCCATATTAAAGAAAATAGCAATGTGTAACGAGGTCGTTATATTATGAGTACCGGCACATCGCGGTATCGTGAGTAAAGAAGGAAACTGACATACTGCCACGTTCTAGACACGATCCGCAAGTTTGTTTAACTGTTTCCAGTAATTGTGTTAAACGGTGCATTGCTGACTGAATAGATTGTAACATTTGATCGTGCATAGAAACTGCGTGACAATTGTCGACACATACAAGGATGGGTTGTGGTTTCATTAGGTGAGCTGGTGTTGCGTTACTGGCACTGCCCAGGAATACATTTTCGTTGTCGTAAGAATCGACATGGCACACCATTTAAATGTGAATGTCCGGCATATATACAAAATGCAGGTATAAGGTATTTGGAAAAATACACAATAAATTCTTCCATATTGATCGGATCATTTATAATAAACATCTCTGGTCATCATTTCTAAAACCAGACGTTTCGTGGACAGTGAATCTTCTGTGGTGTATAAGTGCCGAAGATTAAATCCCCTTTAAAAATCATCATCATCATCAAGACGTGTCTATTCAACCACCGCAATATCACATATTGATTTATGAGATTTCCGAAACGTTCGACAATTTTTGGGACATAGAGTATTTGTTGAAGAAAATTACAATATAATATTATTATTATTAGAAAATTATGTGTAAATAAATAAAATAAAATCGATTAAAACTGCGCAGTTACAGTATTACTTAAAATTTCTTTCTTTTCTATCCAAATATATGTTTTTTAGATAACTAAATATTTAATCATCGCGCGCACAACACACAGTATCTTACTTACTGAAGGTTTGCCAATATAAATGTAATGTACGACGTAATATATTAACATTAAGCCATAAGTATTTCAAATTAAATACAAAATCAATTATAGTTTGTTAAATCTTTAAATAGAATTTTTTATTTGTGTATAGAATTTTATTCGTTGTTCTTTTTATTTTAATTAATTCGATTTTCTTTCTTTCGCGTAAGTTAATTTTCTTTACAAAAACTAAAAACATTTTGTAATTTTACGAAAATATTATGATTTGTTGTGATGTGAAAATGAAATAATATATATGAAAAAGTGACAAAAGTTTTTTGATTTTCAATAGTTATATTTTTTCTAGAAAAATACAATTAACCCTCTCGTAAAAGTTGTTTTTATTATTATTATTATTACTTTAATTTTTACACATAATTTTTTAAAAAATGGGTATTGCTGATAATGGATTACTTGTACAAGTTGATTTTGAAGTTTTTGGACATGTTCAAGGTAAGGGAAAAATTTTAAAATTAATATATTATAAAAATATAAATTAATTAAAGAAATGAAATTAATTTTAATGAATTTTAAATCCCATATTGTTACCAATTTGTTGTGTGAAAATTAGTGTCAAGGATACTTAAATATTTCAATTTCATTTTAATTTTATTTCGGTTTTATTCGATAAGTAATTCTTTGTTAATTCAATCACATAAATGTGAATGGGTGCGTTTGTATGTGTGTGTGTTAAATTATTTCACAAATTTCTATATTCGTATAAAAAATATATTTTGTAGTTAGTGACTACAATTTAAGAAATTATAAATTTTTAAATAGCGTTAAATAAATAATAATACTTTCTATATAGAGAATGTAATGTAAAAAAATTTATACAGAGAATTGGTATTTTAAAAATGCGGAAATAAGCAAAAAATAAATTTGAAGGGCAATTTAATTTTATTTATTTACATTTTAATTTATTTTAATAATAAAATACTAACTATAAAATGAAAGTAAACTTAATAGATTAATACTGAATTGGAAGTACATGGTTCTATATAGGAAAATTTAATTGAACCAGTAACCTAGTGAATATGAACATTTCTCAATCAATTTTAATGAAATTAATTAAATTAAAGTGAAATTAATTAAGAACAGTTCCTAAATAAATTCTGGGAAATCGATTCACTCCGTTCAGTTAAACTAACTAGTTTCATGGCATCTGGTGAATTCGACTATTTTTCAATCAAATAATAATGTATATTTATGTGATGTGACTTCAAAGTAGTAAACAAAATTGAACAACATTGATTGTCCTAGTAATGATCAATATCATTATTCGTGTAAAGCTGATATGGCTATCAGATATTGTGCTATAAAACTAGCTTATGAATTGCCATACTCAATTAATAGATTAATAGGCTAGACACTTAGAAGTTGGTCGGAGTAACTGCCCTGAGTATCGATTTACCAGAATTTTCTTAGGAACTGTTCTTAAAATCTTACTATGAATCTACATACAAAATTTAGTAAAATTTAATTACGAAATGGCCAAATTCACCAGTTTCCAAGATATCGATTGGTCAGGATAACTGACTTGAGCATCGATTTCCAAGATTGTTCCTAGAAACTTTTTATAGAATTCCAATTTTAAGCGACATTCACAATTTCATCAAAGTATAGGTTAAGAAATAATCAAGTTATGAAGATAAGCACCTACTATGAAACTGGACTGTACTTAATTCAATACAATCGGCAACGCTTTTAAATCCATTTTTTAAATATTAAATCTTTTATACTTAAAGCCAAAAAACTTTGCTTGAGAAAATTACTCAATTAAAAATACCATTTCTATGGAATCAAAAAGCCAATATCTTTGAAAATATGTTGTTGTTCAGAGGTTAACAAAGTATGAACGATTCGCCCATATATAGGAATAATGAATTATGAGTATCTATCGATGTTATAGATATATGTAAGATGAGTAGCAATATTGGGTAGGATGGGAAGGGGTTGACTTAACGAATGTCTGACAAAGAGTAATCAACAAGTATAGACTATTCAGGTAGCAGAACAAGAAGGAACCGAATTCGATATCCCACGATATCCCACACAAAAAACGAAATCTGATTAAAAATAATAGAATCGTAATGATAGAATCACATACGTCTTCTGAGTTTAATCACCTTTAACATATCTATAGAGAACAATATACATATTCTTCCCGAAAAATCGTTATACAGAATGATTTCTTAAAATCAAACAATTCTGTCCATTCGTTATTCAATTTTGATGTAATTTAGTAGTGAATAGTTTCTAAAAATCGATATCCATATTAGGATTTTTGGTTACATATCTAGAAACCCTGCAAATTTGTTTAATTCTCATCCAATTTTGATGAAATTTTATACGATATGATAACATAGGATGGATAGTTTCTATGGAAATTCTGGAAAATATATCATTCTAATGGCAATTCTACTATATGATCAGTTATTGTCCAACTAAGTGAGTTTATATTTAATTTACCAGGAAATTATCTATTTATACAATATGGTCAACAAACGAAATTACTTTCACAAAATTTTATTTCAAGGATCTCAAGGATATTTATTTATGTATATATTCTAATATCGAACATTTAATATCAAATGATATTTAATAATAATTATATCTCATTTATGCGGCACGTGTCAAAAAACCAAACACATCTGTTTTAACTACACGCAATTTAATGTGTATATTTCATAGTGTAGTATTTTTGTAATCGTTCTTGCGAAAAAAAATCAACAATAAATCGCTTCCTCACCACTCTCATACCATTTTCTTGTCCGCCAAACATTTTGTCGAAGAACTTGAGAACTTGATTATTATGAAATTTTGGATTTACGCTTTTGTGAACCAGGAGCCGGCTAAGTTCTGAGATGAGCAAAATCACACCATTCCTTCAATCGCCACCCGAAGGAAGCACTCCGTTTTAAAAATAAAATAATATTTGAATAATCTATCCAAAATTTAAAGAAGTGAATATTTCGAAACAAAATTTTCCTAACCTATCTGTAATTCCAACTCCTGCCATGGGATCTGAACAAAAGCTTTTAAAAATAAATTCTAAAGTTTGGCATAAGAAGACGATATTGTCCCCATTACTTTTGGGTTGTCGCATGGTATCTGCAAATTCCCAACTGTATTCGTGTGTAACTATTTATCCGGTTCTTTTTTTCCAATTGGGAAATTAAGCATTTAGTAATAAAATGTAAAGTTTGATGGAAGTAAAGGAAGTGAATACTTAGGCCTTAAGACTTAAGGTTAGAAAGAGATGGAGAAATAGGATTTGTTTTATATTTATTAGTGTTATACAACCGCTGTCCGAAAACTAACCGGAATGACTTTCTAATATATGAATCTGTTAACGTCATCTATTGAATCCTAATTTATTTATGTATTGTAAACCGACCTGAACAAATTATCAAACTATCCTTCAGTGTAAGTACCGTTCTATATTTGTGATTAGTCTTATGTTTAGTGCTAGTCGTAAATATTCAATCATATGAAATGTGTATTGATGGTTACAGTTTACTGTTCTTACGACTAAATGCACAAATGTTTAGTTTAAAAATTGGAAAAATTGAAAAATTATTTGCTAAGAACTACATAAAAACTGTTCATAATATAATCCTATACGCTCAACCTATATCCAAAATTTCATGTGAAAATTCATAAATGAATTACGAATAAATTCCATAAATTCTGAAAGCTATCATTTTTCTGGGTATCCATTGTGACATAAATTGTTTAAAGGTATCTAGTCCCATTATTTAATATACGTTCATAAATACTTATGAAAAACCATCAAGTTCAAGCATTGAATTAAGCTGTAAAGTACACGCGAAAAAAATTTGAAATTACTACCAAAAATGCAAATAGTTCGATTTAGGTAAAATTCTTACCCTACGATCACTCTCTCTCTCTACCAATAAATATAGCAATCGTATTTTTGTGTATATTTTCTTTGATAATTTAAAATTGTTAATTAAATATTTAAACAATTTCAATAAAATTCAATTTTCTTTCCAAGGATGTTATTTTACAAAATATACAAGAGATGCATGTGCGCAAATGGATATTAAAGGATGGGTAAAAAATTCCAAACAAGGTACAATTGTTGGAAAAATGCAAGGACCAAAAACTTCAATTGATAAAATGTAAGTATATTATTATATGTTAATATGTAAAATGTGATTCAGTGACGCACAGTAGTTCGAGAGATGCCGTCAGAATTTTCATTTAATTTATTAAATTAATTAATTAAATGTACATACAAATGACCCAGCAATAGTCTCTAAATCTCTACATTCACATAACAACGAGTACAATTATTAAATAGCAAATTAAAATATTTATAGTATAACGCGCAGAGAAACACTTATTGAAAAGTATAATACATTTAATAGTCTGTTTCAGACGCAGAAAAAAATCGTCATTAAAAGTTGGGCAAACTAGCAGTTCTTAAGTTTCTCCAAAATTGGTACCAAACAACCAAAGAGTTTAATCATGTAATCATCCTGAATTGATGAACATCGACCCCTAAAAATATCATGGCCAATATATACCAAGCGCTTCCAATTTTAATTGATCACAATTATACAGTTTATAAGATCTCGTCACCTTTACGATTCTGGTAAATGTCGAATAAATGGACCAACAAATAATGTGCGAATAAGATTACGTTCACTGATACCACTAATTGTAAGAGCAATTGAAACGCTTAACCATACATACATAGAATTTGTCGACACGAGAATATGTTTCAGACGATAAGCGGGTAAAAAACAAAGCAAATGACCCTAACATACAGAAATAAACAGGCCCACTGGATCCCTGGGAAGAAGAATAATATTAAAAATTATCATCCACAATAACATCAAGAGCAGAAAACTTTATTATATTGTATTTATTAAAAAATGATAACAACATAGATGCGGTACGATATGCGAAATATACAACAACTATCAAAATTCTATTCCAAAAACAGAAATTCCATCAACCTTCATCGGATATCTATATTTAATATATACCATGATACCTTCCCTCAACCTCATCGTCCGACCAAATTTATTGCTTCTAACTTTGTCATGCCTATATACAACTTAAAGTCCGGTATATTCAATGAAGCACATATCAGTAATGCCAATGGATTCAGCCAAGATTTTGAAATAACTTTTCAAAGTTAACATCGCATAGGTCATATTCACGTTATCGATAGTGTACTGTATTTCAAAAATAATATAACCTTGAACAGAATTCTGCATTTTTTGTAAATAATTTAATTTAATATTATCGAGAATTTTTTAAATTTTGAAAAATGTTATACGTCAATCAATTATTATTTACCAAAATAAATTTATATACTAAATTGACTAATTGGCTTAGTAATACACGAAATATACGTGGTGTGTGTGTGTATGTTCAGGAAAAACAGATAACGTATTTTTTTTGGCAATGAAAATCATAATTAAATATTTAATAGAAACTATACATAGAAACAAAATTAATACTCAAATCAGTCATTGTTAAATATGTATTTGATACTTTGACGATGGGGGTAATTCATCAAAAATATACATTAGCATATTTCGGGAAATAAATGAGGGCATATGACAGATATTTATCAACAGTTATTCTTATTATAGTAATCAGTCTTCAAATTAAAATAAATATACAGACTTGAATTTCTGATGTGGATGTCACCTCATTATACATATAAAGATAAGAAAACACAAAAAAAAACGGAGCCATAACAACGAAAAAATAATAAATAAAACATCAATTATTGCCAAAATACGCGTATGTGAAATTAATTGTGTAAGGGCGATAAGTGACTATCTTTCACCATATAACTTTTTGTGACATTTTAGCTGAATTACCCCAAAAAAAACATTAACATTAACATTAAAAACAAAGCGCATACAGTGTCGGAGAAAATTAAGATAGCGAATGAATAATAAAATGCAAAGTACAAACACAAAATATTTCTCATTATTATATTATATTCCGCAAAATCTATAATGAATTTTGGGGCCCAATTAGGTCCTTTCAACATATCATTTTATTAATACAAATTGTCCATTTCATAATTTTTGATATTTGAAGACTTAATACCATTGAACAAACTTCTTTTTCTATTCGTTAATTTTTCAGCACTGTATAATAATATATTTGGAGTAATTTTGTACATCAGATTTGTGCTATTTGCAACACGTCCGCATAGAAGAGTCTTGCGGATTTGATAAAATCGATTAGAGAACTAGAAATGACGCAATGGATGAGATTAAGAGAGGCATAATAAAACACACATTGAAAATGGAGCACTCCTTGAAATAGGTTAGAATCTTCACCGTTGGATTTTTGGTGGAGGAGAGAGCGGTCGCTGAAATTTACTACAACCAGAGATAAATACATAGAGATTATTCAACCATATGCGAAAGAAAAAACCAATTTTTAAATTTTATATTTTTCAATAAAGTACATTTTGTGACCTATCTCTTATATATTAAATAAATTCTCTCAATATCTCTCATATATATACGACCAGTCGACTCATTTTAACTATGCATGCATATGCCTCTACTACACACATCGTCGTTCATCATATTCGTAATTTATTTATATTTTATTTTTATATTTATATACCGATCCACGAAAGAAGGGACATCTGGGATATTAGTGCCACTATTGAATGCTATACACTGGCTAAAATTTATTAAGGAAGCGATACTGAATAAAAATAATTTTAAACAATAAAAGTTTTTGTTGTTTTGTAACAGAATTTATTAAAAAAGCATAGAAACATTACCTTCTTATATTTATACAATACATTATATTTTCACTGCTTAAAAATTTTTAGCTTGTTGTTTTGTGTGATCACAGCACTTTTATTATTTCTCCATGAACAATTCTTACGTAATAAAATAAGTAACAATATGTCTAATGCCTTTTGTCGATGTGCTAGACAAGTTGAAGGTGTGAACAAATTTTTGAATACATCATCATTGTTCGTTGCTTCGACGCATATTTGTTTGATTTTTTCTTTAATATTGCATGCTTCAGGATGTTTCGCAAAAAAATTTGAAAATATTTCAATGTGTATTGTGCATATTTTGAAAAACATATCCGTTGGTGCAGCCAGGCTTCCAAAATCAGAATTTACATAATAATTTTTGTGGAATATCAATAGCTTAGAAGATTCGTCCATAATTTCATGTTTTTTCTTCATAACATTCAAACATTCTATACAATCTATGATTTTGAAAAGTTTGTAGATAACGTAACCGCTAAAGTATCGAATAGAAGCTGCCTGAATTGGTTTATCTATTTCAACAAGATTGTCTATGACTGCAGTTTCATCTTGATTTTTTTTATTATAAAAATCATCTACATGATATTTATCGTGTGATTCATTTAAATTATCCTCATAGTGCTTATTAAATTCTTGCAAATCATGCAAGGCACTATCAATATGCTCTTCATCATCTTGTTCGCAATTAGTAGAAAGATTATATCCATTTATTAATTTCATTGACATGATTCTACCCATTAAGAAGTTTATTTCTTTCAATGATGGATTTCTGTTGAATCCACCACGAGCTCTTATTGTCGCGAACATATTTTCAATCGGGTCTTGATTAAATTTCGAGGTTAGAAGAAAATCTGTATTTAAATTGCTGCTGAAAATTTCCTCAGCTAGGCTTAAAATACCATTTATTGTCTGTCGAATGCCATCTAAACAAAATACAGTGACAGGTGTTTGAATTTCACTAATATATTTGTTGATAGAAATCAAATATTTGTGCACATTATTGTCTTTTTTTAGTGCCGATCGATATGGTTTTTTATTATCGTAAATCTGCTTACTATTCATACAATCAAACATTTTATCCATTTTATCAAAAAATATTGCAGTCGAAAGAGATTTATTAGCGTAATTTTCAAATTTTGTAAAGAATGACTGAGTACCTGTGTGGCAAATCGCACCTTCTGTTTGTCGAAATCATTTGTATTAACGTGGCGATCACTTAACTTAGGACACATTCTGGTAGTTTTATTCTTTTTTATATAAAATGTTCTTAATACTCCCCAACTAACAACACCATCCGGCGTTTGAATATCGTGTTTCATTATTGTGTTGCGAACATTTTTTATTAGATGGCACGGATCAAATAGCATGTAAATTTTTTGTCCTCTGTATATAGTATAAGGCTTATCAATAGTTACACCAAATTTATTGTAGGCACTCCTATTTGGGCTTCCTTGATCAGCTATGATAGCTCGAACTTTAAATCCAATGGTAATCAATATATCAATATTTTTGATTATCAGATCATAAAGTGTCTTACCATTAATGGAATTTTTGGAAGCAAAATAACTTAAATTATATTTCCATTTACCAAATAAACTTCTGATCATAAACAATGTTACCTCAGTTGCCACTAAAGGTTTTCTCGATTCACCGAAATCGGCGAATCCCTCCACCCTATCATGAAAATCACTGTACGCAAGTTCTTTCCTAATGTGGATAGCGTCAAAAATTATCACTATTTCCTTTGAACGTTCATCCATATTAGTACCAGATGCTTTTAAAGCATTTATGGAAACTTCATTAAAACCTGGAGATAAGTTTTTAATTGGAGTCCAGCGATATATCGACGATGCTGAAGGTAGGTTGAATTTTAAAGTTTTAGAAAAATAGTTATAAGTCATTGCAGATTTATAATGTATATTAAGAGCTAGCATTCTTTGTGCATTTGACCATTGTGTAGATTTACTTCTTTTTTCCAACAGCATATTGCAAAATGTTTTAACATTGTTATCTACATCTAGTTTATTAATTTGGGAAGTAATGGCTATGTTTTCATTAGAATATTTTTTTTTGTACAATTGAAGAGTTTGCTTTTGCTTTTTATTCATTAAAACCAGTTGCGATATTCTTCTTTTAGCACCCTGCAATAATTTATAAAATTTAAGGCTTTTCCGACGATATATTCCAATAAATCTTTCCTTTCGCAAGCAATAATCACAAGCCCAGACAGGGGCTGAGCATTTATCTTTTTTAGGTGGTGTTCGGATTACAATAACATCTTCAGCGTGTTCTTTCTTTTTATCATAACAGGGATACGAATTTTTTTGTAAATTAGGAGAATTAATTAAATCATTTGTGGAATCATCGAAAACATATATATCTGGGACTTGTACATTGGACACGAAGTTTGTGTTTACACCAGTATCATCTTCAATATTTGAAATAAGCTCAATATCCTCATTAATTGTATTGGAAATATTTCTAACAATTTCTTTATTGCCATCATCCTCATTACAATTTTCTATTTCTACATCAGTTAAGCTAGAAGTTGAATTACTTCCGACACCATTATATAAAAATATGGTTGGATGTGAATTCGGTAATAGATTTTTCTTACCAATACAATCCTTACTAAAATGTTCATTACATAAGTACTTTACTTTTTTGTGTTGCAGTTCTAGCGATAAATTACATTTATTTAACCAAATTTTATATAAATTTGGTTTATGGATAGGGAACTTAAATAATTTAACCGTTTTGTCTATCACTCTGGAATTCTTGCAATGTGGTAAAATACATCTATTACGCGATTTTGACTTTTTTGTTTCTAAAGACATATGTTTATTATGAATTGGTAAATTTTTGGTGGGTAATGTGTCTTTCTTAAGAAATTTTGAACCTATACAATTCGGATCGAAATGTAAATCACACAATACAGCATTTTTTACAATAAATTTATCATTTAACGAACACGCTTGCACCCAGCGTTTATATAATTCCGATGACGGTTTCGGAAATTTAAATAAACGTCTGGATACATGCGATATTGTGGATGATCGACAATGTTTTAAAAAACACTTCCTCCTCGATATCATTTTTTCACCCAACTTTAGATTTATTTTTATTATTAATCAATTTAAAAAATATTAAAAAAGAAAAAAAAGTAAGTCACATAAAAAAAATATAAAATTCAAAACAAGAAAAATATTTAACTGCAACAATGAATAAAAAATATTGATCATAAATATATTAATTCATAACAAAAGCCAGAATTTAAATAAATGAAATCCAAATATCAAATAAATGTAAAAATAAATATAAAAATAAAATATAAATAAATTACGAATATGATGAACGACGATGTGTGTAGTAGAGGCATATGCATGCATAGTTAAAATGAGTCGACTGGTCGTATATATATGAGAGATATTGAGAGAATTTATTTAATATATAAGAGATAGGTCACAAAATGTACTTTATTGAAAAATATAAAATTTAAAAATTGGTTTTTTCTTTCGCATATGGTTGAATAATCTCTATGTATTTATCTCTGCTACAACTCAACTCAACCTGTTCTCCCATATAAACTTAAGGAAATACATCTCACTATATCAAACCAAGATGTTGGCTTTAGTTCATGATTTACCCACCTAGAGGTGGTCGTGAGAAGCGAAATAAAAGGTGATGATTAGAAGAGTAGATCGGGAACAGATGAGTACATCTCTGGTTTTATTGTAAAATGTATTATTATTAATCTATAAATAGTCTAATGATACGATGTGCATAAACTGTTGGAAAAAGCAAATTCGTAATATATTATTGATTGAGCCGCAATGCACATTGTTTTAAATTATGCGTAAAACTTATACCCAATAAAGCAAATTTCATAAATCAGTAAACCGTTTTTTTTTATGGTAAATAAAGTCAATGATCTTACAAAATTATTAACATGTAATTTTAATTACATTGAATGATACATAAATAATAAAACATCCTTCCTTTGTATTTGTATTGTAAATATTTTTTTCTTATTACTCTTTTCTCTTTGCCAAATAGCTCATGAGCTAATTATATTATAATTACGTATGTCTATCTTACGTGTAAATTGATTTCATTTTAAAACCTTAACCCAAAAACAAAATTACACACAAAAAATATCAATAAATTTTAATTATTCTTTATTTAGATTTTTAATAAAATAAAAAACGGAATAGGTGAAACAAGATGTTCTGCGAAAGGGCTAATTTGAAATTGTTCTTATCCTTGGGAAACCCAATATGATATACCACCTGTCTAATATTACAGACTCTCAATGGTCCTTTATTTTATGCACTCATTTCAGTCGATTGCCCTTCAAACATTTGTTTTAAAAATTGAAAAAATAATCACCATACATCGTCCTTATTTTATACACGGATGAGTTTCCGGATATACTGCCAGTTGGTTTGACATAGAATGGTTCAACCCCAAAGGATCTTTTATCGTCTTCAAAATTCAATTTGAGTAAATAAACAAGAAATTATTTGGTTTCTATTCTAATAAGTCCTACAACCTGACAAAATTTCATTGAATTGACACCTTATCCGGTTACCTAACATATGTTGGATGAATATATTATATTATAATACATGAAGAGTATCACGTGTCACTTTCATTGTGATTTTTTTACGCGAAATCATAGTGTTGCTTTTAATGTTTATAACAATTCACCAAAAATCAATAAACTCTCGTAAATTAGGAAAATATGTATGGACGTAAATTCGCCAACACTCTCTCATAAATCAATAATTGCTTAAGATTGCGATAAAAAAATTTAAAATGAAATAGTCCCATCCAAATGAGTCAGTATTCATACATATAATCAGTAATTACCATCTGGTAATTAGGTTAGGGACTTTTTTACCGGCGTTTTAAAAGTGGCGATTTTGTCATCAAAATAGACCAGTAAAGTTGGAAGACGCTTAGTTGGAGGCGTTATTGGACCAAGATTCATGCCAAACTCAAGGGATGCTCGCTGAAACTTTCGGTCTGACTCAACAAGTAATTTCAAATCGTCTTATGACCATGGGTATGGTGCGAAAAAAGGGAAATTAGGTTTCGTATGAACGTCGAACGCCGCGTTTTTTCACATGCTCCAAAGACAAAATCGGAATCGGGTTTTTTGCATCGAATCCTGATGGGGGGGCGAAAACTGTTCCACTACGATCACACAAAGCGCAGAGAATTGTGCTTCTGGTGGGTTCACAGTTCGAAGTGATCTACTATGAACTACTCCAGCCTAACGAAACCATTACTGGAAAATGTTATGAACAACAATTGATTAAATCGAACATTGAAGCTCAAACGCCCCCACAATATGCTAAAAGACATGGCGTGTTCCATAGTGTTTAAAAACATTAACGATTGATATGCTAAATACAAATTTACGTTGGAAAAAGGGGTGTGTGTGTGTAGACAGAACATCAAAACATTATGAAATAATGACATAATGAAATGAAACATTTTTTACGTTTATGGATTATATAAAGGGATTCCATTCTTTAATTCAGGATGACGATAGAATACAATATTACAAAAACATTACAAGCAGCGTTTTTTTGATTGCACAAATAATTCAATTTGAATTCACAATTCACATTTAAAAAACCATTGTAATAACAAAATTTGTTTTATTTTTAATTTCACAGGGTTGAATGGCTATCTAAAGAAGGATCACCTGGATGCCAAATTGATAAATGTGATTTAACAAATTGGGGAACAGTTGCACGTTTGGATTATAAAGATTTTTCAATTCGTTTTTAATTTTAGTATTATATAATTTTTGTTTTACATATATTTATCAATAAAAATTTAATAAAAAAATAAAGTAATATAAAACCAAACCAAAAATTTGGTAGATCGTACTGTATTTAATTTTGTAGATATTTTAAGGTACATAAATATAACCTCAAATTTATATATAGAAATTCTCATTTTCCCAATAATATATACTGCGACTGACTGAATAATCAAAACACAAAAATTGTATTATTAATTATATGAATGAGAATTTTAAATTAATTTTCGTAAAAAATTCTGAATTTATAGACAAAATATTATGCATTTAATTTTAACGCCATTGTAATAATTAAATAAATAAAAAAACACAATGCAATTCTTTTTGTTTTACATAGACGGCATTACGCGAATCACACGGTACGGTATTTATACAAACATAAATGTAATAAATTCTTTTACTTACCAATTTGATTGTTTCTTTAATTAATATATAAATATAATTATGGTTTATTGTACTGTTACTGTTTTAGAAAATCTATTTAAAATCCACAAATTTATATAATTTTTAATTGATATTTTTTATTATATAGAATTAAAATAAGAAATTAGAAATAGCACTGAGAATTTCACTGAAATAACATAACAATAATTTTTTTACTGTTGTTTGTAATGTAATAAAATGTTTGTTTTGTATGTGGTGGTCGTGTTGTTGATTGTTGTGTTGTTGCTTGTTGCCATTGATGCGTTGCGTTGTTTTTGTATATAGTAGTTCCATAAAAAAAAATATATTTCAAGTTCAACTCCACATTCAACTTTTTCGTTTAAAAACCTCAGTAGCAGCGTTGCCAACTATTGTTATCGTTATGTTTATTTTTGTGTAATTTATTTGTGTCTCATGTATTTTTAACTATGGTATATGCCATGGTGTAGATATAGCGTATATGAGTTTAATCAGCAAATCCTAAAATATGTGTATTATACCGTCACCATAGTTAAAACTAATCGTTTATGTGCGTTCAGAATAAAGTAATAGACAGAATAGAAAATTTTTGCATTATTTTTTCGTTCCGAAACGGAAAAGTTTGTTTACTTTCTCTATTTTCGGTTTAAAACGGTTTGATATAACCATATTTACTTAGTACAAATTGTGTTGTGAACAAAATTTGAAAAAAGTAAGAATATTGAAAAAACAGTGCTATTATATATATTTAGGAAAAGTATTATTACAAATATATATATAATATTTTTTAATAAATAATTATATTATCATGGCTATTATCATGGACATCGAATTTTTATTTATGTATATATAACTCTAGAAACAATAAAAATAAATCACTGAAGTCCATTGCAATTTTATTTCTTGATTTTTGTTTTTATAAAATAATTTACCAAACATTTTTAAATAATTTAACATTTTGTTATTAAGTTTTTCTATTTACTAAATTATTTTACTCAAACAATTAGAAATATATATTTTTTGATTGGCACTGCGTATTTTGACAGATTTAATTGACAGATTCAACGTTTCTTTCATAAAGCATTGTGGGAAGACATTTTCACTTGACGAAACGAGTACTGAACATTCTGTCTTTACCTTAAATCGGAATAAAATGCTTTTTTTTTAATTTAAAGATAATTAAATGATTGTTTGTGCTTTTTTTAATAATTATATTTGCTAAAAATACTTCTTTATTCGAAATAGAACTTATTCTATTCACTTGCGTGCGCAGTGTTATTGTTACAAGCACCACATATTTCCTGTTCCTGTAGTCCTATTTCAACTGAACCATGTGCGCCGCTTGCGAGGCGTCATTGTGTTTTTACTAAATAGTATTTAATTGTTTTGCATTTCACTTTTTAAATTATAAGATTTTCCATTTAATTACCATGTGCCTATATATCTGACGTTGTTAAAAAAAATAAAATGGAATTATGAATTTTCTTGAGAAAACAATTTATTTAACTACAATTTAATTTTGTTTTTGTCGTTTCTTTGTTTATTGGTAAAAAGAGATTTGTGTGTTGTATTACAAATATATATATTCAACTATACACAGATTTTTTAACTTTATTATTGGTTTGTATATTATATAATTTATGCAATTATTATTATAGTATGGAAAAATAAAATTATATTAAAATTTTCAAAACCACATATTCGTGCTTTCGTATAAATAATAAATATTAATATGTAACAAATATCCAATTATTATAATTTTAGTTTTTTTATTAAATTTACACATTTAAAGAAAAAAATAATTGAAAAGAAAATAAAACAAAAGAAAACAAAATTTTCAAAATTTCGAGACACTATCGTACAAAAATCACAGTCAACAAATAAAAAATGAATATTTTTTGTAGTACAATAATTAGAAAACAAAATATTAAGTGATATTTTGCATGAAACTCAGTGGCGACGGCTGAGAAGTAGCATTCAGTTTTCAATGTCGCTATATTTTTCTTATAACCTGGGTGAAATTAAACTAAATTAAGGAAAAAAAGTTTGGGTGTTCTCCGAATTAAATTTTCCGGATAATCGACTTTAATGAACACAGTTTTAACGGATTTCCACAGTTTTAACGGATTTCCATTGTTTCATAAAATAGATTTTTAAAATTGATTGACGCGTTCAAAAGATTGACCTTTTTTTTTTTTTTTTTTTTAGTAAGTGGACATTCCAATTTTTTTTTCATAATGCAGTTTACTTCAACTCGTCCACCAGAAAAACCTTCCTATAATACAGATTTTAATACCCATGCTTGTGTCCAAACAAATTAAACTTACTCTGGGCTACATTTACTATGAGCTAGTTAATGTTACAATAATTATTTATTTATGCAATTATTAATAAAAATTTAATATATATTTCTAAGTGATAAGATGTTGATTTCTTTAAATTTTAAAATTTAGTCAATTATTATTCAAATTTGTTAAATAGAATATCTTTATCCAAAGATTTGTTCCATACCCGTAGTTCTGGTAATTTTTGGACCGTATTCGTTCAAATTAGCTATGGAATGGGATTAGATGTATGTTCCTCTATCACTGGACTATCAATTTTAAAGGATTTTGTTTAGGAAGGAACATTCTAAAAAAACCAAAAAACTATTCCAAATAGCAAAATTTTATTTTAAATCAATAAATTTGGTATTTTTGCATTAAAAATAAGAATTGACCAAAATTGACAGCAAATATAGAAAAGTTATCATAAAAACTAACATGAAATCCTATTATAAGGATACATATAATTACCAATCATCAAAGTTCTTATAGGAATAGTGTAAAAATTTCAGAAAATCAACACCTTATCTATGGATATAATACTGGGACAGAATAAGTTGGTCATTTAACAGAGTTTTGCCACTGTGGTGGTAACATAAATTTGATGTCAAAATAAGTTATTGAAAATACTTTGTCTCAATAGTTTCAATAGTTTTCTTCATTTGTTCACTTTCACTTTTGCACGATACTGTAGTATATATATATATGTAATTGTTTTTATGTCCAACTGCAATTGAGATTGACACGGTTGTGCGCAACGGTTAAAAATAAAATTCGTACTCAATGCGGCTAAACACAATTGAAACTTTTATTACCGCGCAGTTACTAATTATTTGAATTGTAAATTATATTATTTTCAATTATCGCAGATGAGCTTGTTTTCGAAAAATTCAAAAATTATGACAACAAAAATAATTAATTTGATGAAAATTTGTTAATAGATTTTTTTTTACTATTGTCAATTGTGGATGCTGAAAGATTAAGAAATGTCTGACGCTTCTACTAATGAAGTTAGGCAAAGTTCTATACATATGAATGGTATTCGTTGGATCATAATATATGAAAAATTGCAATAAAATTGGTTGGTACAATGTTTTATGTACATTGCAATGGACGCAAATGCCACCGAACGGATTAATAAATAGTCATCGCGGCACGCACAAACGCGTCAATTCTAGTCGAACAGTTAGACAGTAATTTTTACGTCCGAAAAAAAAAAAAATAAATATAATTTTTACCATTTTGCGTATACACATATCGCGCGCACGTTCACCCACCCATACAAATCATTCATGTATTCGCATTACTTATTACAATAATAAATAAAATATTTTTGTTTATAAGTATTTTTAAAGTTTACAAAAAAAAAAAAAAACATAAAAATGATGTACAAAAATAGAAAATAAACAATCATTGGTTTTTTTTTATTATTAAAATTATATGATTTTTATAATTTATGATGGAGAGATGATGCGGAGAGTCACACAAAATTATCAATTTAATACGAAATGCGCACTACTGCCTGGGACACAATGAGAGCAAATAAATATTGAACAAAAAAAAAAAAAAAAAATAACAAATCAAAGAAAAATAAAAAAAAAAAAAATTAAAAAAAGAAAATAGAAATAGAAAAAAGATGGCGATACAATTTTTATATTCAGTGCGTTAAAAATTTTAAGGAACAAAATTTCACTGAAAATATAACAGATAAGTACTGGTTCATTACTTGGTTTTGTCTTTGTCTTAAGTTAAAGTACTAAGCATAAAAAAAATGATTCTCTAGTTCATAATTAATTTTTAAATTTAAAACCATTTGTTTAATGTAATGAATTGAAACTAAACTTAATATCGTATTGTTATACAGCTAAATATTTTGCATGAAGTTTGTTGTGATCGTTTTCTACAGAAAAGAGAAGCAAAAGTTCAATTTTTTAGCCTCTTTTAAATAAGAACAATGTGTTTAACATTTTGTTTTAAAAGTTGTTGACCAATACATGAATTGTGTATGATTTAACTTTTAGGACTTTAACAAAAAGATAACGACAAAACCAATTTATGAACCAGCACTAATACGCACAACAACACACATTAGCTTACTGCTTAAACGCTCTGCACACATGGTTTTGTGTGCATAATTATGCATAATTTATATCTTAATTACAACCAATTTTTCAATTGAGTGCTTTATTCTTTAGTCCTAAGATCTATAAAAACCACATGCTACCATTATATACACGCAACGCTATTAACAAATTTCTGTGTCCGCATCCATCCAGAGAGAATTAAACGGCGGTAGTGACTTATGAAAACATTTGTAAGTTTTTAGATTAACTTAAATTCTATTGTGTTGTATTGTACCCACATTTTAGAAATTTGGTTTAAGTAATCGATTTAATTTATTTCCGATAATTTTATATTGGACAGAATAATATACATCGGATTAAAAAGGATACAGCGCATGTACTCGTTAGCTATTACATTTCATTTCATAAAATACAAACGAAAATTTGAGCAACTTTATGTTGTGATCGGTTACGGTTTTGTTATAATCAATTTTGATTTTGATTTTAAATGAATACCTATGACACAAATAAAAAATATATAATTCTGGATTATTATAATCGGACGTTGTAGAAAATACGCAACGTTGTTGTATTTGTCGAAAAGAAATTTTAAAGTGTGCATAGGAATGGTTATGGTTTGTTGCAACATAAACACCATTTTGCCAGTTTATATAATCTCATAATTTCTTCTGTTATTAAAATATTTTAGAAAATACTATCTTTTTTAAAAGAAATAATTTTGGTTATGTTTAGGAATAATTTGTTTTTATATTGAAATGATATAAACGGGAATGGATATTGATACACGACAAAAATTCAAACCCATAACCATTCCGGAATGGATATGGTTTACGGCATAAATCCGAACATTGTAATACACTAAACTACACTACGCTGCCGCGTGAACGAAGTAATATATAAGCAAGCAAAATACAATACGCAAAGGTACGCAGAAGAAGTAAACCAATGTGCTGCGTTTTTTTTTCTTTTTACAATTTGATGAAGACAAAATGCTGTATTGTGCTCATCTTTTATCTTCTCTGCGTACGCAAGTGTGCATGTAAGTTTTGCTATCCTTCTCCAATCTGTACCGTTTACATGCCTAAAGGGAATGCAGCCGCCACCGAGTACATGCACTATTCTGTTTGACCCATAAATGAAACAACATTTTCCGGTTGTGTTCCTCGACGAATCTTTTTATATGACAAATTTTGATATTATTATTTAAATTAATTATTAATTTACACAATTTTGATAAGATTCTTATTTTATAAGTGCTGGTTCCTAATTAGCGTTTTTGACTTTGTCTTTGTCCTAAACAGTGACGTGTACATCGGAACGGAAAACCTTTTAAACATTTCATATTAAGTGATTTTATACATTAATCGTGTTCCTTAATTTTAGAGCCACAAAAGTTAAATTTTTTCATCTGTACAATAAGGACGATGTGTTTAGTTATATTTGGTTCTAAAGGTTGTAAACCAGAACATTTAATTTGAATGATTTAACTTTTAGGACAAAAGACAAAGACATAACCAAGCTATGAACCAGCACTAACATATACACAATTACCACAAAAAACACAACGTTTTATTATTATAAATTTAAAACAAACTAATTTCTTTTTAACGGAATGAAAAAAAGACACAGAAATTTGTCAACGGGTTTGCGTCGATATGATTATATGTTGCATATATATAGAGCACAACATCAAAACACTACAATTGTTAAAAACATCGAAAAATCGGTGTGTTGGTATGTCGGTGTGTTTGTGTGTGTGTGTGTGTGTGTGCATCTGTTTGGTGATCGAAATGTATCGTACATTTTTATTTCTTAAGTTGATTGTTTCTTCCTTTTTTTTTAAGTTTTCAAAAAAAAAAAAAAAAACATTCACACACATCGCAATTATTCAATTTGCAAAAAATAAAATAATTATAAATATTGTAAGGGATCATTCACACTGTCGCGATTTTGTCGCGGCGAAACGTCAAACTAGATATAAAAAAAATTTGCTTATATAGAGAATTTAACGTTTCGCACCGGTAAAATCGCGAGACTGTGTGTGAATGATGTTCCTAACTCATACATTTTTCACACACCTGTTAAATGTAATTTAACAATAAGTAAATCTAAATTTATGATAATTAATAATTAATTATATTAATTAATAATAATAATAATAATAATAATAATAATAATAATAATAATTATTAATAATAATAATAATAATAATAATAGTTATAAATTTCTAATCGCTATTCGCATAATTATGTTATTTTTTTTAATTTTTTTTTGTTTTTATTTATTAAATTTTTTTTTTTTTTTTAGATTTCGTTTTTTTTTTCAATGTTTCATCACCCCTGCCCTCACATTCTCATTCATAAAAAATCTCCAAAATCATTCCGAAAAAAAAAGAAACAAAAAGTAAATGAAAATAAAAAAAAAAAGAAAACTAAATTGAAAAGAAAAGAAAATTAAAATATTAAACTATTTTTATTTCATTTAAAATATTATTTAATTATTCTTAATTAAAAAAAAAACGAAAATAATAAAGGCGCAGAGGTGGCGAATTATGTAAGGTGGATGAGTGCTTATATAACACCTCATTCAATCATCATCGTTTATTTGTGTGTGTGTGTGTGTGTGTCTGTGTGTAAAATATGTTCGTGAACGTGTCACACAAAAGGGATGGGGGTGTGATATGTAAACACAAAAAAAAAATATCGCCTTACATAATTTCACCTCAAGTTAAATAATAATCTTCTTTCGTTTTCTATTTGTATTCATTTGAATTATTAAAAAAAAAAAAAAAATGTTTTTTAAAAAAAAGAATATATTCAAAAATTCATACAAAACACAACACATAGAAACGGTATAAAAAAAAACATATATATATATGTTGAAATGCATATGTATACAAGATCTCACACACATGCACACTTTATACTTTTGTTATGTTTTTATATATATTTATATATTTAAATACATAAAAAATAAACAGCTTCAATAATTATTTTCAATGAGAATTTGCGCTTTCTTTTTATATTATACACAGACAAACACGCACACACGCACACACACACACACGCACACACGCACATACTTTATTTTTACATTTCAAAAATTATTAATTTATGTGGGTGAAAAAGAAAAACAAAACTTTTTTTTTGTTTTAAGTGTATGAAAAACTAAAATAACCGGAAATAATTAATTGTAGCACCCGCCGCACCTCGTGCACTGTATACGTTATAACAAAAAAACACAAATTCTATAATAAATCTCAGAGTTTTACTAGATATTAATATATAGAGAGAGGCAACGATGACTGAAACAACTTCTATTTCATAAAACATACATCGAATACATTTGTGAAAAGGTGAAGAAATTGATATTTACTACATTACATAAATGTCATTCATTCAAATATATAATCAACAAGGCGATAATTACGAAACTTATTGAAAATTTAACAACAAAAAAAACCGGATAAGCCGGAATGTTATTAATGCAAAGAATTATAATCAAGAACGGCGCTATATAACAACGAAAACGGATTCTAGCAAATCTCTTTAGCAAATACATGAACCTTATACTATTTATACTATGGGTTCCGTGATTGGATTAAATATAAAGAAAATAATATAATGTTTGAGTTCATGTTAATTAGAGGAGAAATCTTATTTTTTTATTGTTATAACCATTGTTGATTATAGACTTCTGCATTAATTAATTTCATATATTATTAACACTATGTGTAGGTGAAAATAATATAACAAAGTATTTGTTAAATTCAGATGTGTGTGCCGGAATTTTTGATTATATTTTTTTATAACATTCCGCCATATCCGATTTCGTTTTGTGAAAAATTGCAATAATTTTCGCGATTATTGTAAATTGATTTTTAAATCGGTTTACTTGATGTTGAAATAGATACCAACTATATCAACACAAATGCATTACTTTGTATATCGCAATAATATTTTGAAATTATGTTAAAAAACAACAAAGCAATTATTATTAAAGCGTAGTACGGGATATCAAAATAAGATTCATTTTATTTGAAACGAAATGAGTAACAAAAAATTCCGCTTATGATTTTGTTGAGGTAGTGTGCGGATTTAATGAGGCGGAATTGTGAAAGAGAAAACTGTTTGTGGTCAATAAAATCTATAAAATTATTTAACAAAAGAATAATTTTTTACAATTCATATTGAATTGATACTCAATTAATCCGAATAAAAAGCTTTTCGGCTGAGAGTTACGTACGTAAGATTTTTTATTACAATATTTTCATTAAAAATTATTGAAACAGAACACATACAATTTTATTCACGATCATTTAGCAAAGTTAATAAATCTTATCTTGAACTCCGTAACTACCGCTTAAAAATTAATTTTTATTTCTGCAAAAATATTAAATTGTTCGATTTTATAATTAATTGAAATTGAAAATTTTAAAAAGGAAATATTCAAATTATGAATATATTCTAACATTTCAATATTTACATGTATTTTTATAACAGTTGAAAAGATAGTACACCATTTATTACCGAAAAGCTGATATAACAGCATTTAATTAATTACTTCTTTTAAAAAACAAAAAGTATCATTCATAAAAAAAAAATTAATTTGAAAGCATACAGTCAACGAAATATTTATAAGATCATGTCCACTTTCACCTAAATTCTTGTTATACAAATTACAAATAATTATGTGTGATACAATAAATTTGTAAAAATATATTTGCTAAATAGAGTGCGCTATATATGATCAAGAAGGCGATAATCGTGAATATTATTGTAACAATGAAGACGGGATAAGCAAGAATGTTATTAATACAGAAAGCACCATAACCAAGAATGGGTATATAACAAATGATAAAATGATTCGTTATATATCGAATTGTGGAGCAATAGCAAAAAATAATTTAATGTTCATATCATTGCTACAATAAAATATAAGGTATGCAGGAATCAGTTTTCGTTGTTATAACCATTCTTGATTATAGTCTTTAATTAATTAATTAATTTTATTTTATTAACACTATATAGGTGATGCGTAGCTTCACCTACAGTGAAAATAATATCATGCATGCATGTGTATTTGTTATAAAATTAAGGTGTACCCTAATCAGTTGTTATAACCATTTTTGATTATGGGTCTTCTTTTTATTAATAACATTCTTGCTTATCCGACTTCGTTATTAGATATAGAATAATTTTTGGCGATTATCTCCTTCTTGATTATAACCCGTTCCGTGCTAAATATTTGTATCACATATCGAGAATTTTTGGATGTTTTATAATAACACCGTTGCTTAATAATTTCAATAGATTTATATTGTTTTGACATTAAAAATCAAAAATGTTGTCAACAATTATAAAAATTTGATGAAATATTATATGGAACAATCAAACAAAGAAGTGAACCAAAAACGAGAAATTATTACACTAGCGCTGGTAAGAAATAACTATATTATCAGTTATGATGGATGAAATGAAGAAATTATCGGTTGGAATTATGCATAAGTTAGATTCAATAAATTTAAAAATAAAAATCTTGGCATATATGTTAAAAGAATGGAAGCAAATACTGTTTTTTTTAATTTTTATATATTTATTCTCGTCGGCCAATAAAATTGAACCATCCAGATTAAATAATTTTTCATTTGTATTAAATTTAAGCTTATCAAAATTTCATTTAAAACTGAGTAAAATGTAAAAAATACATCTATTGAATTACTGACGTGAGTTAGGGTATTTTGTAAATGTGTAATTTAGTTACACACAAACACACACACACACAGACCACAATAAATTTGTAAAATTCAATTCATCAAATCAATGTGTATTATAAATATTTCTGCACTGTATATTATTAACTTGTATTTTTTAAATTAAAAGAGATACGCTATTTTTGTTTTTATTTTATTGTCAAAGCGCCCGCATTTTCCACCATAATAATTAACCGGTATTAAAAAAAAAACAACAACACAACACAAAATCACTTTAAATATAAATTAAATTGGTTTGTTCTTATTAATAATTTTTACAAATTTGTAATTGTTTTTTTACGAATTTTTAATTTAATTATATTTTTGCTTATAAATGCAATTAATTTCTTATTATTATTGGTGGTGTTTTGTATTCAAAATTCCAGGTTAAAATTGTTTTTCGTACATTAATTTTTTCATTTTTTTTGTTCCGTTTGTTTTTCGTTTTCTTTTTCTTATGTTTTATGTTAAATTTTAAAATGTGTTTGTAAAATGTATTATTATTATTATTATTATTATTTTAACAAGAGACCCACATTAATTTATCATCTTTTGTATATATTATAAACATAAAAGTGTTGTTTTATTTGTTTTTTTTTATACATTAATTATTTTTTTTTTATAAAATAAAAATTAATTTTTTATTTAAACTGTTTATTTTTTATTTTAATTTTATATTATTTCATTTGTTTCATAATTGTTCTTATTATTTTTTTTTTTTATTTTGCCATTTCATTCGTCCTGCATATCTTCAGGCAATTCATGTGGTCCTAAGATACCAGGTACACTCATTTGTAAACGTCGTTTTTCTTCTTGTGCTTTTTGTAATGCACTTTCACGTTCTTCCAAATATAAATCAGAATCATCGTCGCCTGTTACTTCCTACAATAAAAATAAAATACATCAATTAATAATAATTAAATATTATTGAACATTATTGGACCACCCAAAGACAGCTTTTAGTTCTCCAATAATGCATTTGTCGAATACCTATAATAATAATTACATCAAATTATATTAATTCTTATTTATCTATCTAATTTGGCTGTATAAAAAATTTTAAAATGTCGTTTAGTGACATCGTCGAATTTTGTCACTTAGTACTGTTCTCTATAGATTGCCGATCAGCCTCTATATTTTACTCAGTGGCAAATGTATATTTTTATATTCACTAGAACCAACCATCCTTTATAGGACTTTTGTCAACATTTCAGAAACATTAATTGAGTATTTTCTTTGTTACGCAGTTGTGCTTTTTAAAAATGAAACAAAAAGAATTGCAGTAGTGATTAAAAACTTAATAAAAAAAATTAAGCACACAGATAGATAGATTCTGTTGATGGTGTGATAATGCACAATCAGCCTACATCGTAAAATCATGGGTAAAACAATTTAAAATGGGTCGTACAAACATGCAGTAGATGAACATCGTTCACGAAGACAAACAAAATAACCACTACTAATTACAAAAGATCGAAGCGTTTAAAGTTGTCTGCGTCACGATGGTTATCGCGTTTATTTCTATTTGCCACAAAATAATATTCGTCGTATACGATGTGTGTTGATGAAACATGGAAACCAAACAACAATCAAAACAATGGTCAGCAGGAAAGGTTATGGCCACTGTTTTTTGGAATGCACGTGGTATAATGTTCATCGATTATATTGAGGAAACGAAAAATAATAGTGATAATGTTATTGTGCATTATTGGATTGAGTGATGAAGTTAAGAAAAAACGACCACATTTAGCAAGAAAAAATGTAATTTATCATCAAGATAAGATGCATTATCACACACGGCAGCTTTAATTGAACGAAAATTGGAAGAATTACAAATTTTAATTTGGTCCACACCCATCATACAGTACAGATTTAGCTCCCAATTCATGCTTTCGGACTTAAAAAAAAATTGTCGTCATATGATGATGTTATTGCTGAAACTAAAGCTTATTTCGAAGGTCTTGAAAAATCGTATTTCGCAGATGGAAAATAATGAATTGCAATATTGAATGAAAACCGCGTTCAGACATTCAAAGAACTTGCAAAAGCATTAAATGTCACTCAAGCAGCTGTAAGTAAACGTTTATATGTCACTGAAGCAGCGGCAAGTAAACGTTTATATGCCATGGGAAAGATTCAAAAAGAAATGGGTGTTACATGAGCTGCCTAAAACCAATTTTGAAAATCGGAATGGTTTACAAACCATACGCGGCACCGAAGATGACATCTTTTGTATCGAATAGTAACTTGTCATTAAATGTGAATCTACTATTGTAACCCAAAACGCAAAAAATCGTTAATTGATCCAGGCCGACCATCAACATCGACACCAAAACGAAACATTCATCGAAGTAAGCTTATGTTGTGCATGCGCTGAATGAGAATTGTACAATATCAGTCTTCAAAATACGTAAAGTGATTATGATGCGCACGATAACGCTCGACTACATGTTGCAAAATCAGCATAAAATACGTTAGAACTAAAATGGGAAATTCTGCCGTATACTCCCCCTAATCACCAGACTGTGCACCATCCGATTAATACTTGTTCCGATCAATGCAAAGCGCTCTTAAACACCAGCACTGCATAGCATTTGATGAAATCAAAAAATGGCTCGATGGATTGCATTGAAATCAAAATCGGTTTTCTACTACGGAATTTACAAATTGCCAGAACGATGGTCAAAAGTAATAGCAAGCGAACCAGAACGTGTTGTCACCTCAAAACTAACTTAAACACCTAATAATTTGAATTAAAAAAAGAGTGAGCAAAAATTACATGGTTTACATAATACAACTAAAAACATATTAAAATAACTTACTCGTATTTGTATGAGAAAATCTCGTAAATGTTCTTTAAAAGCATTTACATCTTGATTTAAGTTAAATAAACCAGTTACAAAAACTTTGATTTGATTATCAGTCAGATGACTAAATGCCGATTTTAATAATGATGCAACATATTCTTGAACATATAAAGTATTATCTGGCATAGGTCCTAGATTTACTTTAATACGATTTGTTTCGATTGATGTAAATAGATATGCCAATATTTGCGCATGCATTTGAATACCAGCTGTATGTGATGTATCTGTTACCACTGAAAATATTTGCATTAAAATATCAGTAAAATACGTTTGATAAAAACTTTGTGCTGCCTCTGGATTTATTTCCAAATTAATTAACATCTGTAAAAAGAAATATATATATTAAAATAAATGAAAATATAAAAGATAACATTAGCTATAACGGGAAATTGTTAGTTTTTTTTTTCATTCCCATCTATCACGATAACGTACTATCGCATTCAGTTAAGATACGCGAAAAAAAATTAGCGCTTGTTTGGGCGATTCCACAGCGTCCTCCTATAGTTCACCAGACATTACAATATCTGACTATAAGTATACCCAATCACTGGAAGAGTAAGATATACATAAAGATGTGAACTATGTTAACCCCTTGTAGTTTTAATTGTTTGAATAAATTGTAAAGTTATCACAAAGTAAATTTATATTTATACGAGTAGTACTCGTGATACTTTCACAAAGTAAAAATAAGTTTACACGAGTCAGACTCGTGATTGATTTACAAAGTAAAAATAAGTTTACACGAGTCAGACTCGTGATTGATTTACAAAGTCAAAATAAGTTTACATGAGTCAGACTCGTGATTAATGCACAACAGGTTAAAAAGAATTGACAATAATTATGTTAAAATATTTTACATTCGACTATGTTAAATGCATTTCAAAGGTCATGTCCTCTAGCTTAAGTGGAAGAACAGAAAGAACAGAATCCGAGATGGTCCCCATCTCCCAAAAGAATTCTCTCCACAATCGCCTTTTTTGTTGTCGAAGAGATTTCTTCATTTCTCATTTTTTTCTTGGTGTTAGGAGGAATTGAAGAAACTAAAGAAAGAGTTGAGAAAGGCTTTTTTGTTTAACAATGCTTTGAGATAATTCTCAATTCTCAATTTTATCTATGTGAGAAATATATTGCAAAAAAACGAGAAATGAAGAGATCTCTTCGACAACAAAAAAAGCGATCGTGGAGAGAATTCTTCTGGGAGATGGGGATGATCTAGGAGTTCAGTAATCTTTTGAAGACGTTAATGAAAGATCAAGTATTTAGATCGGACAGGTTCATAATGAGACTGGGAAAATGACACTGGAGAAAACAAATAAGATCCTGATGGAAGTGCATTTTACTGAAAGCCAAATTTCGAATCGGCCGTGTGTCATTCAAAATCGAATGGGCACACGTGTAAATCGGAAGGAGGCAGATGAGAGTAGTGGCACGAGAGGCCGTTTTACGCTCTATAGATACATTCAAACCTTTTAAATCACCAGGAAGGAGTTGATGGAATAATTCTCGCCTTAATTCAATGAGGAAAGGAAGTCTTGGCACCAAGAAAAAGTGGTTCACTTTCCAAAGACGGCGGCGAGGAGATTACTCTGAGGCAAAGTCGTTCAAACCGATTAGCCTGACATTCTTTTTTTTTTTTAAACAATGGTGGTGGCTGATCACTTTGAAGGTATATCGAGGTAGATTTTGATAAAAGCAGGTTCGGATAACTGGATCGCGTAGCGTCAACCCAGTGATAGTGAGATGGATTTACAAAACGCTGCAAAACAGTTCAATAAATATTCAGATGGGTGGTTCATGTTTAATTCGGAATGGTATGTGAGGTATAGCATACTTGCAATGCCAGTTGCGACCGAACGCGTCCACAGGTTGCGGATAGTGGAACGGCCTATTATATAATGGGTTAGCTACGAATAAAGAATAAGTAGCCGCGGACAATCGGGCTGCTGCGTATGAGAATTACTTTTGTTGTGTTAATGATTCAGTGATTACACTGAATAACTGCTTTCGGAAGAGGTGATTTACCCCTGTAAATGCCCTACGAATTTACAGAATGATTAAGTAGGTTGGTGGTTAACTACCATCTTCGGAAAAACCACCAGTTATGAATTCTACAACACGGTCTCATATCGGACAGGATAAACGGCAACAACTCAAGCAACGAAAATTTAAGGATAATGATTTAAAATTTGTATCATGGAATGTTAGAACTTTGTTACGCCAAGGTGCTTTATGAGCATTTACAGTTACACTAAGAAAAGCCAAATTGAATATAACAGCTATCCAAGAAACTAGGTTGGCCGGAAAAAATTTATTGAAAGGAAAAGGATACACATTTTATTATAGCGGCAAAGATTGTAGTAAAAGAAGAGAGTTCGAAAGCGGTTTCGTTGTTTTTGGTAAAGCAAGAAATTCAGCAATTGCTTTTAATCCGATTGATAAACGCATTTGTACACTACATGTAAGAACGAAATTTTTCAATTTGATCCTCATCAATGTACATGCACCCACTTAAGAGATAACTGATGAGGTTAAGGATGAGTTTCATGAAAAACTGATTGCAACATATAGAGCTGCACCCGACCACGACATTAAGATTTCAATGCCAAGGTGGGACAGGAAACAATATATAAACTAACTATAGGTAAACATAGTCTTCATAAAACAACGAATGTAAACGGGCTAAGATTGATTGATTTCGCCATGTCAAAAAACATGGTCATTAGTGGTACATACTTCTCACATAAAGAAAATTCATAAGATGGGGTGGAAGTCTACCAGATGGTAGAGCAAAGAATCGATCATGTACTAATTGATGGCCGTCGCTGTTCAAATATAATGAATGTTCGAACTTGCCGTGGTTTAAATATTGACTCTGATCATTATCTAGTTATGATAGTGCTAAGAGCCTGAATTTCTTCCATTAATAACAAACAACCCCTAGGGTTGAAATACGCAGTCGAAAGACTTGAACAGTCGGGGATAAAACAATTCGATATGGATGCAATTGAACAATGAATTATTACAGATTTGGAGGCTTACCAGCAGGAAAGTAGTATAAATAGTATGTGGAAGAGATTAAAATCATGCGTTGAAGGTGTGATGGTCAGGTTATGGCGCATGAGGAAAGGTGCCTCGAAAGATGGGCCGAGTATTTTAAAAACCTATTAAATGTGAATACGCTAGTGAATACTATGGAAGATGTGCGATTTCAAACTGCCCAACCATTTATAGCTGAACCATCAATACACGAAGTAAAGAATGTTATTCAGAAGCTCAAGAATAATAAATCACCTGGATCTGATAGCTTACCAGGTGAACTCTTTAAATATGGTGGAAATGCATTATGGTATCAACTGCACGAGCTAATTGTAAAGATTTGGAATAATGAACAGGTGCCAGATGAGTGGAAGGATGGTATTATCTGTCCATTGTACAAAAAGGGTGACAAATTGGATTGTAACAACTACAGAGGAATAACTTTATTAAACATTAGCTAACATATAAGGTATTTGCTAATATACTATACCATAGACTTATTCCATACGCCTATGAAATTATCGGAGAATACCAGTGTGGTTTCTGCGCAGATCGATCTACATCTGATCAAATATTTAGTATTGAAGAGGAAATTCGCCGCAGAGTAGCAACTGGAAACAGATATTATTACGGGCTAAAAAAAACAATTCCAATCGAAAACTTTACGAGATCATAAGTGCAAACTATATTCAACATTAATACGTCCAATATTAACATATGGGTCGGAGCCTTGGTGCATGACACGCACGGCGGAGAAGCGTGTGCCGAAAAAACTGTTGAATGGTAATGCAGAAGGTAGAAGGAGAGCCGGAAGACCTAAGGCGAGATGGCTAGATGCAGTAAACTGTGATATAAAGATCCTTAAAATTCGGGATTGGAAGACATTGACATAGGTTAGGTTGGAGAAGCATGTTGGAGAAGGCTAAAACCGCACCTGGGTTATAATGCCATGGAATAAGTAAGTAGTAAGGTTCATGTTTGAGGGGTAAAGTGTGCATGGGATGTCCCAAGGGTAGAGTATTATCTCCAGTTTTGTGGAACATTACCATAGGCTCTTTAATCAACCGCCTTAAAGACATAAATGCACACGCGATAGGGTATGCAGATGACATAGCGGTTATGGTAAGGGGAAGGCTCATGGGATTACGAAGCTGAATAATTCAATGGATAAAATCAAAAGAGTAGGTGTATGAGAAAAGTATCATAAAACTGTCATTGATGATGGAATACTTCCTGATAGGGAATCAAGACCGATTGTAATCTTCACGGATGTGTCCTTCGTGGAAGACAGGGCGGGTGCTGCAATTAATTTTATTCCAGCAATTTCGATTTGTAAACTAGAGACTAGAAATTAACACATGAACATTTGAAAACAGAGCTAGCACAAATAATAACACTAGCGTTATTGGCAAAACCACAAAAGGTAAAAAAAATTTTATAAAATTGCTATCAATCGACAAGAAAAAAAAACGATTGAAATATATGAATATTGTTTCACTTAAAACGTTGCTGAAAAATTAAAAATGTTCATTATTCTAAAGTTTATACGATTAATATATATAACTAAAAAAACACACCCATTCATTTTATTACTTACCGTATATAATATTTGTAGACCCATATCAGCTACATTTCTCATTGTATGTTTAAATGCCCAAACAATTGAATCAAATACCAACTTAAATTGTGCCGGTGATATTGTAAGGAACGCCTTAAAACAATGTGCATTAACAACTTGAAGTAATTCATAAAAACTGGTACGATGTTGTGGATAATCCTCAAAATTTTTATTTATCATATCCAATGTACATTCAAAAACTGCATCAAATATTTTCGGTACTTCTGTCGTAATACTGTTATCCAATTTATTAACAATTGCTGCCATTGTGCTTAATACTTTTGGTTCACGTGCTGACGGTACTTTACAACGTTGATAATCTAGTAAAACGGCATCTAATAATGGTGGTATAAAATTATCAATAACCATTTGATTATCATTTGCTTTTGATACCCATTCTGAGATTAATGTTAATGTTTCTTTTTTAACAACATGCATTGCTTTAATTAATGGTTGATTATTAACAATCATACCATTTAATGATATCGCATGTATTATATTATCGGACATAATTTTATATACATTAAGCATGTCTAAGTAAATACGTCCCAATTGTAACACGTATGGGTGCCCTAATGCTTTACATGCACGCACATTAGTTTTTAAAATGCTACATAATTGTTTTACAGCTGTCATATTTTTTAGGAAATCAACATTTTTAGACGCTTGTGATATAATTTCATCCCAAACCTATTATTAAACCATTATAAGATAAGAAAATATGATTTAATAAAACTTAATTTACTTGATGACAAAAAAATAATAATATACAATTAAAATTAATTACTTGATTTGGTAAAAGCATATATTTTTCAATTAATGCATCTTGTGCTACTTGATCTAATTGTGCTGATATCATATAACCAACCGCTTCATAAAATGTGTGTACCTATTAATTAAAAATGTATTAATAATATAATAATTGGTAATTCACTAAATAATATAAGATCTCAGTTATTAAAATGGATATTACATTATCTATTTGTCTATATTATTATTATTATTATATTTATAAATATGTAACCATATAGGCGGCGTCGATCACCGTTGAGCGGCGAAAAATGTCATCATTGAAATCCGAGAGGATATTTTTTTTCCGTTTTTGTTATATATTTTCTCAAAATTTGATTTGGCGGCGTTAAAAGTAGAAAGTTGATCAACTTTACAAAATATTGTATTGTTGTGCTTAATTCGCATTTGCGTGTTTTCGCGAAAAAATAGTGTGATCGCGTGTGTCCTAAATTCCACCTACAAAATATTGTATAGTTTTGCATAATTCGTATTTGTGTATTTTCGTGAAAATATAGTGTGATTGCGTGTCCTAACTAAATCCCACCTACAAAACATGAAGTAGATAATGAGGAATGATGAGTTGAAAATTGAACCGCTCATATGTCAAATCATTACCATGGGTTCAAAAAAAAAAAAAACTAAAATCAGTACGATGTGCACAATTAGTTATCGTATTGGAAAACACAAGTACTAAAGATTGTGGAATTTATTAGTTAATAGTATGCAGAATCCATTGCATTTAATACATAATCTAATTGCTGGTCCATTATTTGGTTTTGGTTTTGTATTTGTTACAGTAGTAAAGCATAAAAAAAACCTGACCTGTGAAAAAATGCAGAACAAATTTTTTATAATTTTATAATACCTGTTGCGGTTGTAAATCACATATAATAGAACTCATAGTTGCCAAAATTTCATCGATAAATGTACATGCTTCGTTTGGTTGAATTGTAACAAAATATCGTCGACATTTTATAGCAATTTTTATAAATGTATCACATGCCATATCTTGTACCCCATCATGTGTTTCATGCATAAATTCAAATAATTTATTTACAACTGTTTTTAAAAATTTCCAATGAGCACGTAAAAATCGTGGATACTGTCCTACAACATACATTATATTTGACGCAATAATTGCTTTATTATCTTTACCTATAATTTATTCAATTAAAAAAATAAACAAAATAAAAATATAAAATATTATCATATCGAAACCATTTCAATAGTTATGTTATTGGCATAACAATATTTTAGAATAAACTGAACAAAATAAATATTGTAATATTACAGGTTGCGTGAATAGTTTCTAGCCGTACAAATAGATGACGTTAATACTGGCAAATAAATAAGTGTATTAGAATATTCCATCTGTCATAAGAATACCTAGAGAATTTCAATTCGATTTGTCAATTCACTCCTTGTTTACAAGCCATTTGTAGTTGAAGTGATTTTTTTCAAAATAGAAAATTTTAAAAATCGAACAGTCATTGAATATTTATTTAAAAAAGGTTTAGCCGGACAAGAAATACATTACGATATGGTAAATGTGTTAGGTGAATGAGGTCCATCATATGCAACAGAAAAAAATTGGGTTACTTAATTTTGGTCGTACAAGCATTGAAGACGAACCACGCGAGGGATGTCCAAAAACTGCATCAACATCAGAAAATATTGATAAAATACATGAAATTGTCAGTGAAGATCCAAGCTTGACTACGCGTGAAATTGCTGATACTATAGGCATCTCAGCTGAACGGGTACGTCATATTTTACATGAAGAATCACACGTTAACAATTCAACAAAATCTCAATTTTAAATCTTTTCAATAACTTTGGATGAGACTTGGATCTACCACTATGATCCTAAATTGAAACAAGAACGTTTACAGTTTACAGAATATTATTGTAACCTATTGAATCGATTGGACGCAAAAATCCGTAAGAAAAGACCCGCAACACAAAAAAATCAATGTTCATCAAGACATCATCAAAGCATCAGTTCACCAAAGCTTTTTGACCATCACTAAATTTCAGGATTTTGAGTACGAATTGAACTTTTTTCTTTCATTTCTAGGCTAGAAAATATTCATGCAACCTGTACAAACGCAAAATTAAATATTCATTTTTTTTAAATACCAATATTATAAAATTTGTTGCTACCTAAAATTTAGTATTCAAATTAAAATAATTACATACCTTTTTTCTGTTCACATAATCCCAATAAATCTTTGATAACAGTAACCAAAAAACGTTTTTCATCATCTTCCATAAATGCACCTGATATTGAACCAATTGCCCAACATAATGTATTTAAATTTTTCCATGAAAATTCCGTACCATTAACTTGATTCATTAATTTTTCAGTCATAATATGTTCGGTATCGGAATAATCTAAATGCGTTAAAAATACCAATGTTTCACGCATATTTTTGTATAAATTTATTGCATTTGTATCTTTCATAAATTCTCTTACAACTTCACCATTTTCATTTTCAACTATTAATACCTCTTCTGGTTTTGCCATTCGTGATATCATTATATAACGTACTTTTGATAAAATGTCAGCATAAAAATTTAAACGAGAATTTGGAAATAACAAATAAACACCACGCATTGCGTTCGGATCATTATATAAACTTCCCGATAAACTATTCCAATATTCTAAACATATTTTAAATATTTCGACATCATCAACTTCTGATATTAATACCAAATACATTAGGGCCTTTTTTAATGATTCAGCTGTATCAGTACCTTCAACTAATGTACCATGTTCACGTAAAAATGTACATAAAAATAATGCCAAATTTTGAATAAAATTTTGTTCCGAATCTGTACCATTTGTATAAATTTGATTCATATTTGTATTTGGATGAATCATTTGATCAAATTGTGACATTGTTTTTTTAAACATGTCAATAAATATTGAATCATAATTTGTTCCGGTTAAACTTGCAATTTCCGATAAACATTTTAATGATACATTACGAAACATTGGTACATTTAAAAATTTAAATACTAATGTATCAATTAATTTTGTTTCAAATATATAACCCAATGGTATCCAATTTAAAAACCGTAATAATGTTTCTAGTGTTACGGCAATTAATGGTGCATTCATTGAACTCTCTAATACAAATGAACATAATTGAAAAATTTGTGAAAATTCCGAACACATAATATCTTTTAAATGACGTGCTTTTGTTTGTGTTATATTGCCAGAGCTAAAATCAAATACTTCTTCACTTAATAATTTCAATATAATCATATTATTTTGACATAAACTTTCATTTGTTTTTGATGCACCAACAATATCACCAATAAATGATTCCCAATTTTTAGGCCATTCACGTTTTAATACCTCAACCAATATCATATTTAATTTATTTAAATAAACTTTATTTGCTTCCATTACAGCTGGATCCGATGATGTTTTTATGATTAATCCAACAACATATTTTTTTATACCTTCACACTGATTTCTTGGTAATATTTTCCATCGGGTTTTTATAACTTCTTCCAATATTTGTAGAGCATAATATTTTGTTTCTTGATTTTGCGAAAATTCCAATATACTGTCAACACGTGTCCATGCATCTGGATGCTCTTTTAATGTTGTCAAAAGATCTTGGGCTAAACGTAATTGTTCACCTTGGGCGGTATATAAACAACCAACAATATTATCAAGTAAATTTATGTCTAATTTTTGTGTAAAATCTAATAATTTACTTGCTTCTTCTTTATTTAACATTGTGGTCATAATTTTAACCGTTTTAACCAACTTATTAAATCAAATTTTACTTAAAAAAAATTATAATAAAAATTTTAGAGAGAAATTTGAGATGTATTTTTATTTTTATAAATTTTAATTGATGTTATTTTGTAATTTTATTTAATCGTAATTATTATTGTTTTCGTTGATATCATAAATTTATTGTTGATGTAGTTATTATTGTGTCAATACATTTATTTTATTTATACTTTTAAAGATGATAAAATTAATAAATTATAATAATTCTTAAGCAGCAAATTTAAAAATATTTCTCATACACACCATTCATAAACCTACGAATGAAAAGTAAATGTTAATTATATAATATTAATTCTATAGCAAAAAGAAAATATATTTAGTTGGATAATTTTTGTTATGAGAAAAATCCTTAAACCATTTCTCATTTCATTTTAATTTTTTTTTCAATTGTAAATATAGTTTGAATCCTTAATAGAACTACAAATTCTTTTCTTTAATTAACGTGTAATTATTGAATGATAAAACATTTTCAGCTATAATTGCACACATTTTTACACGAAAATGTTCGGATAAACAAAATCTTCATTCAACACAGAAATGAGGTTTTATTTTATATAAAAAATTAATTAAAATGAATTTCTTAAAGTTGAAATAAGTAAATATAATGATTTATACAAAAGTTTTTTTTTCTTAAACAAATGTATAATAAAATTACTAAAGAATAAATCTTGTTTTCTTTTATTTAAATTGGTAATTATTGTAGATATTTGTATTTTCTCATGAACAAATATTTTTTGTTTTTTTTTTTAAATACAATTTGAATAAATGAATATAAAAAAAAACTATCAATTGATATTATTTCTGTTAAGTCACTTAATATTAAAAACTTGAATATGGATGGGTATAAGATTGAATGGATGGATGGATGCATGTATTTCGCTTGTAAAGAACAATTACATATGTTTCTTTAAATCATCAGTTTTCTTTTTGTTTGGGACATTATTTACCACATTTTTTCTTATCACAATCACAAGTATAATATTAAATTTTTTTTCATTCAAATATTATGACGACACTATTACGTATGAATTGCAATTGTTTATTTTCTAATTCTAATAGCGTCGTTTAACCTAAAATAAAATAATAATGAATAAAGAAAATAGATGTAAATTATATTAACGAATGACATTTTATCACTTTTCCAATATTAGTTTTCATCATAATAATTGAGATTTCATCATGAACAGTTCTTTACGCCAGCACCGAAATTTAAAGAAGCATTTTAAAAATTAAACGCACAACAAAAAACGTAAAAAAATTCAATTCAAACTTTTTAATTTCTAACCTACTTTTTTGCTATATTTAAGATTTCTTTTTGTTCATGTCCAAAGGACGCAAAAACAATTTACATCAAATGTAACGATAATTGTTATTTGAAAATAAAAAAAAAATATAATGTGAAATTATGTTAAAAGGAAAATAATATTTCCGTAGAAGAATTATAAACTTGTAATAGTTTATATTGAAATTTTAGTTTGGTAAAAAAAAAATTGATCTTATTTTACTTCAAAAGTTTGGTAACCCACACACCCGGGTTGACATTTTTTTTTTATTTGTTACCACCAAACACCATTTATGAAAATTTTCTCACAAAATGATTTTAACAATTTTAACTTTTATGCACATTTTTTTTATGTACATTGAATAGAATTGTTTATATAGAAAAATAAATTAAAATAATTAAATGTAAATTAATGTATTATATTAAATAAAAGAAATTACTTTTCCAATCGCGGAATTATCAGACAAAAACGCATTCACTCACACACTTCTATTTGTATAATATATTTGTATAAATTAACGAATAAGAAACACCAAACACTAAACCATACCAAGTGTACTCACGGACCGAATACACAACAACGCAACGCACGAGGCGCACATATTTTATACAAAACTGATGCGAAACTGGTTCCTAAACTTCAAACGCCAAGATATTTTTGTTGATTTTCGCCTAGTTCTGAACGTGTTCAATTTTCAAATTTTTCAAACCCCATAGGCAAAATTTGCGTAACGTTTTTTGCGATTTCATATAGTATAACGACATAATTTGTAATATTTTTTAATTTTTATAGACTTGGAAAGATGCAAACATTTTAAACGCAACGTTGTGGAGCACGTTCAACGGATATTCGGTATTGCTATTCGGTGTCGTTGTCACATAACAAAGGCAACACTTTTGTGTAACAGAGCACGGAACGACACAACAAAAATGTTTCATAATTATATTGTTTCATGTGAATTCAAACCAATCTAAACCAAAAATTAAATTTGTTATTTAAAACAATTAAACTTAATTTATATGGTAAATAAAAATAATTTATACATATAGTCATTAAATTAAAAATAGCACTCTCATTATCATATGTTTACATTTAACTTTCATTTAAACTGGCATTTACGCACACATACAGAAGTTAACAGCAACAAGCGACCATGAGTGGTAACTACAGCGATACAAAATTGTTAAAAAAATGCTAAAAATTGTTAAAAAAATGCTAAAAATTGTTAACCACTGTATTGTTGTCGGTGTATATTTAACAAAAACGACTAACGATAACGAAATCATTCACCTTATTTCCATCGGATTATAGTTAACCTGGTAATATCGATTACCCGGGTAATGTGACGATGGAGATATGCTAGGTAGCAGTAGCTGTTGTCGAGATATTTTTTTACTACGGTAAAATAATTTGGATTTTGAGACAAATATTACAAAGTGTATTTATATTTGTAATTTTTAGTACTGAACGCAATGCAGAAATCAGATGACTCCTGAGTCTTGTATAGAATCTCATCCCTTCAAGCAACGCGTAACAGTTTATATGGAAGATTACTAACAAGTCTAATCAAACCAGGAAAATTTTACTAATGAATGTAGACTATTTATATTTAAATAGCACTTAATTAAGTCTAAATTTATTATTTCGCCCACGCACCTATACCTATAATTTTTGAATTAAAATGAATACCTGGAAAACTAATTGGTGGTAGAATATTAGACATTTGTTGCAGTACGCCGTTGCATTATAATAATTAATGCATTTTTCTTAAGAAAATATATTCTAAAACAAAAGATACTAGATTATACATAAATATTTCTTAATTATTACGTTACTTTTTCGATTCATGACATGCGTCATAAATTTTGCCTGATGGGCTTTTACAAATATTATTTACATTATGTCCAATTTTTGAATCTAGAAAAAATTGAGATATAACATACACATTTCATACTAGTTAGAAGAGCACAATAGTATAAAAAATTAGAATCTAATTATAGCACTAGCCATAATTTAGGTTGAAATCTAGATTCAAAGATGATCATGTTCATCTTTTTTTATAGCTGAATTGCTAATTTGTAAAAAAAAGAAAAAATCTGTCATTTGACTATAATAAAATATAAATATAGTTTGACAGTAATAAAACAAATTTAATAACAAACATTTTACAAAATAGTAATACATTTTATTTGTTTTTTTAAAATTAATAAAAATATAAAAAATTTAATGGTATTTACATTTGCGTTTAATATTATTTCCATAAATACCATTAAATTTTTTATATTTTTATTAATTTTAAAACAAATAAAATGTTTGTTATTAAATTTATTTTATTACTGTCAAACTATATTTATATTTTATTATAGTGAAATGACAGATTTTTTTTTTTTTTTTTACAAATTAGCAATTCAGCTATAAAAAAAGATGAACATGTTCATCTTTGAATCTAGATTTTCAACCTAAATTATGGCTAGGCCCATAATTAGATTCTAATTTTTTATACTATTGTGCTCTTCTAACTAGTTAGACATTTGTATGTTATATCTCAATTTTTTCTAGATTCAAAAATTAGGCATAATGTAAATTACCCATAATATCGCAATCATACGAAAATAATTTTAAATACTTGGCTCATTTGGTGAGTGCACCAGTCGTGTTGTGTGACGCCCGCTTAATGATATTTATATTCAATAGATGGCGCCACGTGTTCTATTATTTAAACTTAAAATTCGGTTACTTATCTAAACTAACTTACTATCGTGTACGTGTCGATATATTCTATATTCATAATTAATAATCATTATATTAATATCAGCAATAAATTCCTCCACCAGATTAACACAACTCTGAGACCGGAAAAGTTACAGAATATTAAAATTCTTTAGAGTTGACTATTGCTATTAAACATAAAGCATAGCACTACAAATTTCATAATGTAATCAAATCCGTCGAAAATCAACATTAACTTATAAATAAATTAGTTTAAATTTAATATAATAATTTCAAAGATTTTCGTAGAACCATTTGCATTATTTGTTTTTGTTTTTATTCTATATTTTATTATAACATTATGTCATTAAAATTTTTCATCTCTTCCAAAGAAAATAAAACGTTGAGATTATGTATTTCCTGGATGTTATTCATTATTAGAAATTAAATTATTAATTATAAGTTAAATAAATTAAAAATGTATGTTAATCGTAGAAATTATTTAAGATGCGAAAAAACTTGTTGAAGAAGTTGAAGAAGATCTTTTGTGTGTACCATAATTTAAAATGAATAGAATTACAATTACAATTACATGACTATTTCATTTACTAAATTAAAATTCATTTCAAGTATAGATATTCGAAGGTTAATTAATAACCATTATTGGTGTTATGGACGGGAGTGCAAATGGGTACACTTAATACCTTTGAATGCATATTAGCAATTAGTTACCGATTACTGTGTATACAAAAGAATACAAGACGCGTTAATGTTCCAAACAAAAACACTACAGATACGGCAGACTGTCTAATTAACAGACGACAGTCGAATAAAAATATCCAAAAAATGCACAATACACGTTAGTTTTATATTTATTCCATTCATATACACATTTATTTATTTAAATTTAAACATATATAATTTAAATTTTTATTTGTAGGTATAGTGTAATAAAAAATACATAAAATATAATATAATAATAATATAAATTATTTTAAATAATATCAATATGAAAACCACATCAAACATTTGCTTATTTTCTTATTTAATAGAAAATTCTATTTTATTTTGAATTTTGTTGTTTTTATTTCACTTAATTATTTTTGTAAATTGACTAACTTATAATTATGTTTCTATGCTAAAATTCTATTAATATAATTATATTTATATACAAATACACAGACAACTATTTATTTTATTTTAATAATGTTTTGGGTTATATATTGCACAATTAAAATTTATTCACTAACTGAATTACTGTGTTTTAGTATAGACGATGATTGATTTTGTTGTGGTGATCCAAACATTGTTACGATTGAACTGTGTCTTGTTTTGCGGGAACCTTCACTATCTAAATCTGAATTTGGTGTTGCTGAATTTGATAAAGCTACAGTTTTATTAAAATCAATGGTAGAATACTCTAATGGTTCGTTTGAAGTTAAAGATGAAACAATTTTCTTATTTGGACTATCCGGTGGCAAAAGACTAATTGGCGTTGTCACAGTTGGTGTAACAGATTGATTACTTTCAGTTCCATAACCACCACCAGCACCATTCGATGATAGTGTTGTAATTGATGTATTTGAACTTTTCAATTGATCAAAATCAATAACAGTATAATTTATAATTGGCGAACATGGTAATAACAATGGTGATTCTAACTTATCATATGAAATATTTGTCGTTGGCGTTGTTGGTGTTACCGTGCCGGTCGTCGTTGCCGTAATGGTTGATATATGGTACATAGTAGATGTTGGCAATTCAATTTTAGGAAATGTATCTAATTTTGAATACCGAGTTTTACATAATATTGGTCGTATTTCGGCCGATTCCCAATTTTCGTAACAACGGGCTGCCGTTGTTGTTGGACTAATTTGACTGGATTGAGAAAAATATTGATTTCGACGAGACGAATCTTCTAATTTTGCTGTTACTGGTGTATGAATATACTTCGGTATATCAGCTGTACCTGGCAAAACATTCATATACATACGGGAATCAACATTATTATTATTATTATCAATGTTTGTTAATAATCTTAATGGTTGTAATGAATGTTTTAATTTTTCTTCGCTACCATCCATTGATTTACTAGCATTGGCGGCGGCACCATTTGTATTGAAATAATTTCTATCAATTGAACCATTACATTTTTTTACATCATGTAAACTTGGTGCCATTTCTTGTGGTGGAACATCCATTGACAACCGCTTATCATTGTCAGTATTCGTAATATGTTTATTTTTATTTTTATTATTATTATTATTTTTATCATTATCATCATTATTATAATCATTTAATATTGGAATTTCTTGATAAATATTTGGTATACCTAAATTAATTTCTTTATTTTGGTAATTTGGCACACGTTCTGGTAATGCAGTCATTTCTAATATATTTGTTGTACTATTTGATGAACATGATGGTGATATTGGTGAAAGTTCTACATTATCATTAATTGGCACAGTTTCATTTATATTATCAAATGTTTGCTGTGTATTATATATGATAGCATTGGGTAATGGTTCCAAATAATTAACATTTTTCTCAGGAATATTATTATATAGTGGTTTTTTTTCATTCGATAACAAATTTATTGATTTCGGTGTTAATGAAGTAGTAGTACTAGTTATAGTAGTTGTTGCTGTTGTTGTTGTTGATGATGGTAATGAAACTGATGAATAAGTTAATGGTAATTGTGGCGACGGTAATGCCAATTCTTTTGGCACTGACAATGGTGATATTAATGGTGGTGTTATTGAATGCACATCTTCTTCAGGTAAAATTGGAATTCTTGGAGCTACCGGTGGGCCATTTGTTACAAGTGGAATAGGAAATATTGGTTCAGTTTGCACATTTACATCTGGATTTATTACTGGCAATGTAATAAAATGTTGCATTGTACGAAATAAATGTTGTGCACGTGAACAACGAAATGCATAAATACCTTCACCAGTTTCACAACGACGACCAGCTTCAATGGTAAATAAATCTGATGTATAACCATAACGCCGTAAGGTCTTTAATGGCCATCTGGTTGGTTCTTTTCCTTTACGATATAATGTTAATTCAGTACGTGATAAACATATTTTTCCATCCCATAATTCATTACCGACATCATCAACATTTATAACATAATAAATATTTGAATTAATATTAGCTAATTCATTTTTATTACTACTGGATATACAACCCATTTTTTTTAATAATACTATCACGCAATAAAAAGAATTAATTAACCATATTTCCAAGTCTAAATTTTATTCTGGATAATATTTTACGTTTTCGCATTTCTTCTTTTCCTTCTTGTTGTTCTGTACAAAATATTATTGTTCTAATTTTATTAAACTAAAATGCAAATTGTAAATAAATTGATAAAAACTACTGCTCACTTATCCAAATCTACGTCTACCACTACGCATCACTAATCGCTATCACCTTGAATTACCATTCTTATTTTGCGACCAATAATAATGGTTAACAATGTAACAAAATATATAACAATCACGCAGCTCACATTACTGTCGTCGCCACCACAACATTATTAATATATTCCTATTTTTTGAATCTAATTAAAGAAATATTAAATTGTGGTAGCCAATTAACATATTTTTTATGTTATTATATTAACATATTGGAATCGGCACATTTATTAAATTTTACAAATTTTGCAAAAGCAACTTCCCATTTGATTAGACCGATGGATGAGATCTTCGTAAAAAAACTTATAGATAGTAATGTTTTCTTAACTTAACTTTGGATATGTATATACTTGGGTTTCCAGTTTTACTAATTTTAGTAAATAATAAAAACAATAATTGATTTGACAAAGTTTTTGTAGTTAATGATAGATGCAATAAAAATTTTCACGAAATTAGAATCTCAAAAACTTCTAGAAAAATAAATAAATATACATATATTTATTTATTTTCAATGACTACGATTATTCGCGCATACAGGCTACTCCATATCCCAAACCGCCCAAACCCAACGAAAAATCAAGGCATAAGTCATTCTCTAAAAGAAAAAGGCGGTGTCAAATATCAATATGCGATTGTAGTGATTGTATCGGCTTAGCTTCGCATTGGTATAGTGAAGTAAATTGAAAAACTATTACAAAATCGCGTTCGGTACTGTTCGATCCAATGTAAACCGTGGATTATGTGTTACTTGAGCTCACTGTCTTTTCCATCTTTCTCCCATCATTGTGATGTTTTTCATTCTTATCAAAAATAGTTGGAAATTTTATAATAACAAATGATGTTTTTGCAATTTTGTAAACAAATAATTTCGTTAAATTCAATTCAATTTTTAATAATAAGTATCTTTCTATGTACAATAATATTCAGGACTAATCACAGATTATAAAAGCTCCACTTTGATGGATCATAAATTGATGTGGATGATAATAAATTAATGTATATAAGAAAAGCAATTTAAATGGAATCAATACATGCTTTATTTTAAAGATGGCGTCAATCCGTCAACTGAATAATTTTTTCATTATGTAGCATTTACATTATGCCTAATTTTTGAATCTAGAAAATTTCTAGGAAAAATAAAAAGAGATAGTTATAAAAAAAATATACTAAAGTAAGAGCAGTAAAAAAAATACCAAAATATAATCTGACAATTAATTTTATAGCAAATTGACAATTGTTTTTTTTTCAGATAATAATAAAAACAAATAAATATTTATTAATTATTACATTTTATTTGTTTTAAAATTACAATAACATAATAAATATATGTATTTACATATGCGTTTAATATTTTTTTTAATAAATACCATTAAATTTTTTATATTTTTATTAATTTTAGAACAAATAAAATGTTTATTATTAAATTTGTTTTATTACTGTCAAACTATATTTATATTTTATTATAGTGAAATGACAGTTTTTTTTTTTTTTTTTACAAATTAGCAATTCAGCTATAAAAAAAGATGAACATGTTCATCTTTGAATCTAGTTTTTCAATCTAAATTATGGCTAGGCCCATAATTAGATTCTAATTTTTTATACTATTGTGCTCTTCTAACCAGTTTGACATTTGTATGTTATATCTCAATTTTTTCTAGATTCAAAAATTGGGCATAATGTAAATCTCCCATTATGTTGATGCCTGATTTATTTGTTTGACAGATGTTGTTTTTTTAATTTGACAGTAATTTTATTTTCATGCGAATATTTATATTTGTTTATATATATGTTTTTATATAAAAAAAGAGCATTATAATTCCTCGATCATTTTTGTAAAAAAATTTTATATTAAACAAAATCAAGTTTTTTGTATTTTAATAAAATGACTGAAGAAGAAGATAAGAATAGTCCTAATAACGACAGCATTAATGTAAAATGTTCTTCTAGATCACCTAAATTAAAAAAAAATAAGCGTTTCATTAACACAAATAAATTAAGGTAATTGGTAATTGTGTGTAAACCGTAAAAGCACAATCATTTTTAACATATTTATTAAACTTGATCATCTTTCATAAATTACAGTAAAGAACAATTACAATTGGCTTTAAAAAAGAAAAAGGAATGTAATTCTAAAGCACAAAATATTGTTAAGGAATTATTAGATCCAATTGAAGATCAAAATACATTTATCGAAAAGGTATATTAATCTATATCATCTGCTCACTGGTATATTATAGATGTTGTCTTGCATCTGCATGTTAATTAAATTGTAATTATTTTTTTTTTGTATATATTTTTTAGTTACAACAAATTCAACAAAGTCATTATAATGATATTGTCATTGAACGAGCTATTACAAAAATTTGTGGTTATCCTTTATGTTCTGAAAAATTGACAGAGTATGTATGTTAAATAATTTGAAAAAAGTGTAATTATATATCTAAGCATTAGATTGATGTGCAAAAATGTTTATACGGTACTAAATACTTATTTTAAATGTTCGAAATTTGGTATAACATTTTTGCAGAGGTCGGTCGGTATTGTTTCCACTCGCTTCAGCCCGTAAGAATTCACACAAAATACGTAACAAAGTTGAAGTAAATCAACTACAGCTATTATATTTGGAATATTCGGTTCATTAATACAAGGCAATCGAATAAACTATAAAGTATATTGCAAAAAATCTATTGGTAATATTTGGGTACTATGGACACACCCTAAAGTATTGGAAGTAGTGCCACTCTATTCCACAAATTTATTATTAAAGACTGTGCTTACAAGGTATTCGGATATTTAAAACTCAATTAATTCAATTTCGAATATTTGACTTTTATGTATATTAAATGCACTTAAGTCTAAGATTTCAAGATGATCGAATAATACTCGAGCAATTCTATTAAAAACATTTGAGCCAATATTAATGGCATAATCGCTTCAAAGAAATTTTAAGAATTACGAATTCCGAAGCTATAGTACTTTTTAACGTAGTTGTAAAGTTGACAGCATTTAACCGAGCTGCTGCTGCATTGCTGGGATTACCCAGGAACTAATTAAGATTGGTTGTTTGGTTGCTTATGAGGCACTTCACACGAATCACTGTCACAAAATGCGTTTAGTCACACATTCACTTTGTGTTAAATGTTCGTTGTCTGAAGAATCGGCATGACACTATTAATGTGAATACACAATGGATTTTTTCCATAATGAACGGATCATTTAACAATATATTGTTTCATATTGGTTAATTTTAGAAAATGTTGCCTATTACATTAATACATTAATATCTATTTTTGATTTAATTTATTAGATAACTATTGGCTTATTTGACAGTATTGATTTTCATTGTGCTGTGCTCAATTTTTAATTTTATTTTCAGAATACCTAAAAAACAATATCACATATCAACGACAACAAATAAAATATATGATATAACGGAACGAAAGAATTTTTGTAGTAATAATTGTTTTAAGAAATCAAGCTATTTGAAAGATCAACTGTTAAGTAGTCCATTATGGTTACGGGATCAAGAAGATTTGCCAGAATTTAAATTATTATCGTTAGAATAAATTAATAAAATAAATAATCATAATTATACTTTAAATTAATTTTATTACTTTTCATACAGAAAAAAAAACGTATTCATGTAGCAAATAATTAAAAATTAATATTTTATACGAACTTATTTTGTTTCCTTTGTCATAGCTAATGGAAATGTAATATTATCATTTCTTGAATGAAGAAGAATGCAATGAGCATATTATTAACCTTTTTATATTTAATTTTGCAGATTTATTTTATTTGATATCAGAGTTTATAGGTTGTTGATGAAATTTGAGATATTTTTCGTATTGACATTAATATTTTTAAAATTATATTGTTGAGTTTTTAAAGCATAACTACGTTTTGATCAACTTCTTCAAATACACGTGTTGCTTCTTTGCGTGCTTCTTCTTCCATATTCCATTCACCACAGGCTGATAATACATCTGCTTCATGATTACGATCTTTTACTTCTTTCTGATTTTATATAGTAGGTTAGGTTGAAGGAAGATTACTAATAGAATTATCAATTAATAATAATTATGTGCTTTTTAAATAAATTATTCAGATTACATATTCATAGCTTTTAATAATTTTTCAAAATACGTTATTAGTAAATTAATTTATCAAATTTGAAAAGGTGGGTTAATTAGATAAATAAATAATTAATATAAGATAGGAAGAATGTGTGTTGAACCGTTGAACAATGAAGAAAAAAAGAAAGCCAATTGATTATCTGGTTTTCTCTTATAGAACAATAAGATGTGTTTTTAGCAAAGTATTTAGTTGAAATGAAAATGAAACACAACAATCATATAATATTATTGGGTGTTTACTTTGGTATAACCACGTTTATTTTTTGGAGAACGGTTAATCAATCAAAATATTTTCTATCGCTTGCTACTACTACTTTTGACCATCTTTCTGGCAATTAATTTGTGAAATCCGTGGTAGAAAAACGATTTTGGTTTCGAAACAATCATCGAGCCATTTTTTTGATTTCATCAAATGTCTTGAAGTGCTGGTGCTTTCAAAAGCGCTTTACATTAATCTGTACAAGTGGTAATCCGATGGTGCACAGTCTGGTGAATAGGAAGAATTCAGTAGAATGTCCCATTTAAGTTCTTCCAATGTAATTTCTACTGTTTTAATAACAAGTGGGTCAGCTTTATCGAGCAGCAAAATCACTTTTAGTTGTTTGTTGACTGGTATTGGACGATTCTCTCGTTCAGCGTATGGTTCAGATCCCACCAAATGCACAACATAACCTCCATGAATATTTCGTTTTGGAGTCTATGTTGATGGTCTGCCTGGATCAAATACTGGTTTTTTTTTATAAGATCCACTTTTAATCACCAGTTACTATTTGATATAAAAAATATCATATTCACGACTTTGTAAACAATGAATTGAAAACCATTCAACTATTTCAATATTGGTTTCGTTCCATTATGAATTGTACTAAAAAGTGAAGGGTATGTTGACCAATCTCAAATGAAGTATAACATTTTAAATAAGAATTGTCATAGCTTTCAAATGACGTAAAGAACTGTAAAGAATTATCTGAATTAGAACCGAAACTACAGCCAAACCGTCTACACTAAGTTCAACTACAAATAAATCAATACAATTTCGATTTGAGATTAATGATCAGAATATTTTCCAAAAATATTATTGTTAATAAAATGTATACAGAACTAATTTGAATATCTGAATAATAAAATTTATAGCAGCGCAATGTAATTTAACAAAAAAATTATAAATAATAATAATAAATACCTCATTATCAACAGTAGCAAACTTGGTAAACATATTTGCATATAATTTTTTCTCTTTTTGGCTGTAATCTTTTAAAAATTGATTACATAATGTTACTTGATTTAATGCAGCTTTATTATTCGGATCCAATTTTTGAACCTAATAAATTAAAATTAAATAATTTAGCTCTGAAGCGTATTAAAGTTAACTCTTATTGTAATGGCGTATACCGTTTGGTTTTCTTCTTTAACAAAACATTCAATCAAATAAAAAGTATGTTGTCGTTCAAGCAGTTCTTTTATTACGTCGAAGGAGCTGTAAACGCCAACATGTATTTTATATTTTATATAATTGAATATATATGGTCAAAAGATTCTCTAAGGTTAAACGAATGAACAAAACCAAACTAACTTCAGCAAATACAAATATTTAAATAATGATTACAGTACAATTGGTAAATTGTTATATACTTCGATGCGGAGTAGTATGTTGTATGTTGTTAGATACCATATAAGCTCCATCTTGGAGTAATTTGGTTATATTGGTTATACATACCTCCACACAATATAACATTTTAATATTATAATTTTATTAATATTATTGCAGTAGTAATATATCGAAAAATTTCCCCTATAAATAGCGGGAATTGAACCTGCGTTTTATATTTTACGATTTATTAACATTATCGCTATACCGAACAAAACTAAACTAGCTGCAAAGCAAACCACCACAAATTATTTGCACACATTACAATTGATGCAAAATGCACATGTACTATTCCATAAAAACTCCCAAACTGACGCACACTAAATTAATTACACTTACCATATTAAAATCATCCAAAGCTTTTTCAATTTCTCCAATTTTATAATAGCATTGACCTCGTCTATATAATGCCTTAATATTTTTAGAATCAATTCCCAGCACAGATTCACACTATTTTAAAATTAAATGAATGTAAATATAGTTTAAAGGTTTTCGGTAATATCAATTAACAATTAATACGTACTGCTTTTCGAGCTTCAAACTGGTTATCCAATTTTTGATATGCAAGTGCAATATTTAAAAATATAGCAATTTTAATTTGGTTGACTTCATCGCCAGAAATATTTGTACAATTTGCAATGTATGTGTTACTCAAATTATACATTTTAATAGCTAATTCATATTTGTCTTTTTTCAAATAATTTGTTCCTTTTTCTTTAACTGTTTTTGCTTGAATTAAACTTTCTTCGGATGTTAATTTCCATGCTTCGGGTTCATGTTCACATTCTTTTAATGTTACAATATATTCAACTGTAGCATTAGGTGGAATATTAAATTCTGCTTTACCTTGGGTACCAAATGCATATTTTGATTGAATTTTGAGTCTGAAAAAAAGAATGAAATACGAATATATAATTTAGAAAAACAAAATAAAATATAGGTATAAATAACATTACTTTGAAGTTTCTCCAACTGCAAATTTTAATAATCCTGCTTCAATACCAGATATTATACCTTTATCCCTAGCTTCACAAATATTAAATTCAACATCACGATCTTCAAAAACACTTCCTTCATATTTTCCAGTAATGTGAACTAAGGAAAAGACGATTTATTCATTTTATTAAATTAATTATTACCACTTCAAATTAGTGCAATACAAAAATTTATATTAAATTTATATATATTATTATTTTTTTATAATCGCTTGCCGGTGTGTAAACCATACTTCTTTATACATACCAATAAGTAGGTCAATTATGGTCTTTTAATTAATATTATTAAATGTATACATCGCTACTTATTTAAATTTAATTTAGAAAATTATTTATTTTACATGCCAATCATGAAATTGTACGTCTAAAATCACTCAGTAGCGCTAATGTGTATTAATCATGAAATATAGCTGGTTCGATTACCGCTATTTATATAGGAAATTTTTTGCTATTTATTTTAATGCTAAAATTTTTAGCTAGCATTTGTTCGTTTATGGAATAAAAAGAAAAACGTATCTTTGAAAATATGGTGTTGGACACTACTCAAAGATTAACAATTTCTGCACACACATCACGATGGGCTAATCACCCATATAAAAATAATAGAATTATGAAATTTAATTATGCATTTATATATGCAATATTTATTAAAACAAAAATATTACCTTTGACAAATGATAAATCAGTTGGATTTCTACGCTTTTCACTTTTCTTTAAAATAACACGTTCAATACTACCATCCATTTGTGGACTAATATCTTCACCTTTCCACGACAACATTAGCAACTCAAATTTCAATGTAGAATCTGGTGGAATATTTGGTGGACTACCAGTAGCACCATATGCATAATCTGGTGCACATGTTAATATGCATTTCTCTCCTTTTTTCATTGTTGCAACACACATATCAAATGCTTTAATAACTGAACCTTTACCCAAATCGAATTCGAATGGTTCATTACGATCATAGCTTGAATCAAATTTGGTCCCATCCAATAATGTTCCCGTATAATGTAATGATACCGAAAAACCATTTTTTGGTGTTTCGGTGTCAATACCTTCTACTAAAACTTGTTTTAAGACACCACGATCACCAGACAAATCAATTTCAATAGCGGCATCTGCCGATGATGTAGATGCTTCATTGTTTTGTATTTGCTGCGATTGTTCGTCAGTCATTTTTAAAATGGAATCGGTGTAAATATTTTTCTAAAATATAAATCTTAGTATAACCTAATTTTAAAATAACAATTGATTTTTAAATCAATAATTGTAATATTATAATAAATACCTGTAAATCTATCGAAACAATAAATATATTTATAATTTAATGGAAATTTTATGTCGCTCGTCGTTCTTTTATTGATGTTTTTTATCTTTATTAATTTTAACGAAGTAAAAAACAAATGGAAATGTAATATAAATATTGTATGTTTGTTGAAGGAATCGAAGGGGAATGAAAGAAAATCAAAATGAAGTATCACCGATTTTTCGAGAAAAACCAAGAAAAATACCGCTTAAAATTTCCTTGACAGCACAAAGTATGCACAGTACGCACCACCAATACAAGCCCTTCAGGCAATATTGATCTGACGCCTAAGGTGTGATTTTCATTTAATCATTTTTACATCAAAAATTTTTATCGCTCACAACGGCGTCAATTGTAGTTGAACAGTAAGCAATATACCTAAGCATAGACTTATTGCACCTAAGTCGTCAAGAATATCTATTCAAACCCTACTACTCGTAAAGCGGTGAGTTACGTAAACGTAAGTAGTTGCGAATGATTACAGAATTGGGTCCTCCTATAAGATTCGTATTTTCATTAGTTTAGGTAAATTTATTATCATAACAACAATAAAATAACGTATGTTCAAATATATTTGTTAGTTTTGGTGTAAAAAGTCAAAGTTAATCCAACTTTTTTCTTCATACGCATAAAAACTTAAAAATAGATTTGTTGTATTTACTTGACAAAATAAATGTAAGCAACCCGATCCCTCGTAACTCACATGATTTGTATCATGCACGTTAGTTGACGCTGTAACACACATTGAAATGTCAAAGACGTAGTTGACAATAAAACAATAAATAATGATATTAAATTAATTAATGTTTTCCTGAATTTTTTTTGTTTAAATTTATAAAACAATACAAGTATTGTTGCAATTGGAATGACACTTGACGTCATTCAACTTGAAATTGGTATAATTTTTATCAACGTTGCGTATAATTTAATTGATTATCAATACGCTAATGATAACGCGTCTTAACGGCGCCAACGGCTTCGAGTTTGTCTGCAGCATTATATGGGCTACTATAAATGTCAAAATTTTAGAAGTAAAAATAATGCTCTATATTCGTAAATTGCACATTCATTGTATCATTTCAATCATGTCATTTAATTTCTTTCATCCTTTTTTCTCATCTATCATAATATAAAATTTAATTTATCATCAAACACATACTACATTTACCGTACATATATCACAATTAAACCTATACCATCGCACATACCTCATATCATTGTTCACTACGGTATATATGTAAATATATATATAGTCATAAAATCACCAAATCAATTTCCAGTCAATGCATAACACACACCATACGTAACGCACACCATAATCATTTTACATACAGTAGTTGATTGTCAGTATAGTTTGTGTTTTCTGTATGGAAATATAATCGTACCATATTATACGCACGTTTATAATTTTGCAAAATCAATCAAAAGGAAAAACTTTTTGTTGGTGAAATAGTTGCTGCAAATTTTCGTTAAATTTGTAAAGATTTATTTAAAAATATACAGATTTTTATTAATTAAAATTAATTAATTTATTTTCGAAAAGTGCAAAAGAAAAGCAAAATGCCAATACATAAAGGTAAGGCTAAGATGGGCTACGACTGTGAGTTACGACTTTCGCTCGGATTTCATGAAATTATGACATAGTCAAAATACGAGAAAAATACAAAATTTCAGATTTTAGATTTAGAATAACGAATAATGTAAACGTTTTTTCTTTATAAATTTATAGTTAAAGTAAAATGGGGTAAAGAAGTATACAAAAATATTGAAATAAATACTGATGTGGAACCAATGTTATTCAAAGCGCAATTGTATGCATTAACAAATGTATTACCTGAAAGACAAAGAATTGTTTCAAAAGGTCAAACGTTAAAAGAAGATGAATGGAATATTCCTATTGATAATGTAAAATCATTTTTTTTTTTTTTTAAATATTTGATTTAGTACTAAATATTTATTTTTTATTTTTTTTTTTTTTGTTAAATATAGAAATCAATACTTTTAATGATTGGTACAAATTCAGAAGTACCCTGTGTACCAATGGAACAAGTTAAATTTTTAGAAGATATGACTGAAGAGGAATTGGCGACAGTTGTAAATTAAATTTTTTTTATTTATTTTCTAATATTAATTATTATTATTAAGTCACATTATTCCAAGTTGAGCTTATGGCATCTACTAAACATTCATTACAGTCGAGTTGATAAATTACTACACGCCGCATGAGAGTATTTAACAGTTTGCCAATTGGACTGTATAATTAACGATAGATAAATGTTTTCATACTTCTATTATTTTTTTATGGGTAATTAGTCCATGGTGATGTGTGTGTGCAGACATTGTTAATCTTTGAGTAGCGTCCAAACACCAAATTTAGAAAGATGTCCGTTTTTTTTTTTTTTTCCTAATAAACGAACAGCTGAAAAATTTCAGTATTAAAATGTTGAAAAATTTTCTATGTGTGTGTGGGACTTGAACCCGCTTTATTTTACGATTTATTAACGCTATACCACTGCACTACTGAGTGGTTATTCCAATATGTTATACAACTAAATTATTTTCTTTTTAATTTATCTCAAAATAAAAAAATAGATGCAATTACCTGCCGGATTGGTAAATTTAGGTAACACATGTTATATGAATGCAACACTTCAATGTCTCAAATCGGTACCAGAATTAAGGAATTCACTAGAAAATTATAAAGATATGTTTACGGTTGAGGGATTAGATTATGCTGTACCAATAACAGCTGCAACTCGTTCATTATTTGAACAAATGGATCAACCAAATGCCGTAACACCAATAATTTTACTTCAAACATTACATTCAGCATTTCCTCAGTTTGCACAAACTGGTGAAAATGGAGCCTATAAACAACAAGTAAAATTAAACTTTTGATTTTTTTTACTTATTTATAGTTTGTTTTAAATGTTATTATGGTTAGGACGCCAATGAATGCTGGTCAGAATTATTAAAAATGTATCAACGAAAATTGCCGGCAATAAAACAACAGGATCCAACAATTGAATATAAATCAATGATTGACCAATATTTTGGTGGAACTTTTGATGTTGAAATGAAATGTAATGAAGCCACGGAAGAACCAACAAAGCAAAGTAAAGAAGATTTTCTTCAATTAAGTTGTTTTATTTCACAGGAAGTTAAATATATGCAAAGTGGTTTAAAATCGGTAAGTAATAAGTTATTACAGACTTATAATCATCATATAATCATGATTTATATTTTTTTTTTTAAATAGAAAATGAAAGAACAACTTACGAAAATGTCACCTGTTTTGCAACGTGATGCGATTTATACAAAAACTGTAAATTATTTATTTTTTCTTTTGTTGTTAAATTTGTATTTATTTATCTTGGTTTTTTTATATTTTAGTCATTAATAAGTCGCTTGCCAGCCTATTTAACTGTGAATTTTGTAAGATTTCAATATAAAGCAAAGGAAGGAATTAATGCTAAAGTATTAAAAGATATTAAATTTCCATTGGTTTTTGATGCATTTGAATTATGTACGCCAGCATTACAACGAAAATTAACACCAATGAGATCAAAATTTAAGGTAACCAATTATATAAAAATATAGATTTCGATATTTTAAGTTTTCTCCTTATTTGAAACTTGATTGAAATCATTTCTAACTATCTTAGTATGGTAGTGAAAATTTCTAGAATTCATATTGTTTTAAAATATTAAACACATTTGTTATTGAAAATGTTTATGTCGTTGAGATAAAGTGATTTGTATCTATTAAATTTTAATTTATTATTATTTATTATTTATTATTACATGTAAATGTAAAGATAATAGATGATGCTCTGTTAGAAAGACAAAGTAATTTGGATCACGTACAGCCAAATACATTACTAGGAAATGCTATAGTACGTGAAAACTATTGCTTTCATGATGGTAAACGATATTATAACAACTTTGTCAATATCCAGATATTTACTAGAAACAAAAACGAAACCATTATTTGGTCGCATTATAAAGTGAGAGCTTTCTCCCAAACAAATATACCGATTATGTATCTAATTGATATCTAGATATTGACTTGTTTATTATTATTATTATTATTACATATAATTTTTTAAAATGTTACTGATTTTCTTAAATTTTTAAATTAGATTTGGGTAGTAATAACAGCGGTTATTATTCATTGCAAGCGGTTTTAACACATCAGGGCCGCTCAAGTTCATCTGGTCATTATGTGGGTTGGGTATGCGTAAATAATGATAAGTGGGCTAAATTTGATGACGATGTTGTTACCGCAGTTTCAGTAGATGATGTTTTACGTTTGTCAGGTGGTGGTGATTGGCATTGTGCATATGTATTATTATATGGTCCGAAAGTATTGCAATATCCTCTTGAATTTGAAGGGAAACTGAAAGACGCCTAAAATATATTAATTAATCATTTAATCATTTTCTATAATATTTAAATATTTCTCTATCTTATTTATAATGTCACTATGATATAAAACTTATGTTTTAATTTGTTTCAATTTTTTTTTAATAAATATATAATAATCCAATATAAATGTATAATTTGGCTATTAAATGAAAGTGTATTGTAACCATTTATTACTCTACGTTCATAAATTAACAATTAGAAGTTAAGAAAACATACGAGTAACCTATACTATTTGCATATGAATTTGGAAATTAGAAGTCGTATCACAAATACTCTTTTTCTGGGCTTTTTAAACTATTTTGTATGTAGAATATGTGAATATTTCACCAAAAAATTGATGGTGATAGTTGCTAATCGCCTAACATAATTCCATTTCTGATTTTATTCCCTCAAATGAATAAATTGCGTGTGTTTGTGTGAGATCCATTTTTTTCACACATCTTACGCGATAAAACTCAAATCTGCTATTGCATTAATTAAATCTGTAATTACATGTATTATTCATTTAATTAATAATGTGGCTAATTTCCACCGAATTCCGTATTGGAATATCATTAGCTGCTAATCCTGTGACTGTATTAAAATGTGTGACCATCATACTTCGGATGCACCCAATTTAATTCGAAATTCACATAATTGATATGTATATGAAAATGTGTGCATTTTAATTTGCTTCTATAATTAAATTAATTAACTATTTTGGAAAGTAAATAGAAAGAAATCAATAATTTTATAAAAATTTGTGCATTTTTGTATTGCAGTTAAAACATAAATACGCGATGTGCACATCATGGTATAAACAACCACCATAGGAAAAACAAAATGAAATAGAGTGTGCAACACGTCGCATCGCGGCGAAAAGTAAAACGCAGTGTTAAGAAAATTTGTCAAATTACAACTTTTCCTTGCGATCAGTCGCCGTTTTAAGGTTATTCTTGTTATTGTGTTGTTTTTATTTGAATTTTTATTACCAATTTTGATTTTGTTTTTACAAGAATATTCATGACAAAAATTTATAAAATAGAAAATAGTGGATTATAATTAAATTTTTACAAAATTATAATAATATAGAAGTTAAAAAGTTATATCAAAAAACGCTTTCAATTTGTGAGCAGTTAGTTTTACAGGCGTAAAGCTACGTTGTGGTATAAAACAGAATTTTTTCTGATGCGGTATTTAGTAACAAAAACGGGAGTGGTCTAGAACAGAGACGGTGTTGAACGAAACTATTCTGGTCCAGATTCTGTTGCTAGCGTTGCAATATAAACCTGCAACAAAATACAGAAATAATATTTCAGTATCACTTATTTTGAATCAAATAGTTATTTTTTATTTAATTTTATTATATTTTATCTTAAATCAAAAAAATGGGTGTGTACAAACAATGCAATAAAATAAGCTTTTACATTTTGGAGCTAGCTTTTTCTGTCTGGAACAGAATTTAGCAACAAAATCTGGTCCAGAAAATGGAGCTAATGTATGAAATTATGGACTAGAAAAAAAATCGGTTTTATATACCACAACGTAGTTTAAATGCATGCCGTTTTCTGTTGGACCCAGTAACCATTTAATAATACGATAAATGATTAAACAAATAATAGACGGGTAAAACAAATAAATTAAAAATTAATAGTAAAAATAATAAAATAGAAGAAAATAAATAAAATTAAAAGTTTTGACTTCAACCAAAAAAAAATTTGTATAATTTTTAGTTTGATAAATTCGCCGCATTGCTGTCAATTGTTTTTCGTTAAGTTTGCTCTTTCGTTCAATTCGCTGTGCAAGCCCAAGCATATATGCATACGGCGATTTTTATTTTTTTATTTATTACGAACGATTCGTGTTTTTAGTCTATACATTTTTGTACAAGGTTCAATTTGATTGGTGGAGCTAAAGGTTACCAAATTGAATGTTTTGAAAAGGGTGCTCCAAAAATTTTCATGAAAAACTAATAAAAATGGCAATAATTGCAAACAAAATTTCTACAAAATTGTTGAGGAACTTTGTAATTTACATTATTAATGGGTTTATTATCCATCCACTACTAATACCACAAAATATTTATTGGTAGCGTTTGGTTATTCATATGAATGGTTGAAATCGTAATGTGTAATATAAATGGAAGCAACAAAAGCAATAAACGTAGTCTATAATATTGTGTTATCCATAAATTAATTGTTTAATTTTTGCAACTATTATATCTTAACAAATTAATAATTACAAGATATAATATTAAAATATGCAAAATAGAATAAGAAAATACGAAAATTCTTTACATTTAGATGTGATGCGATGCGATTCATTTTTCTTTTTAAGCAGCAGTTTTGTTGTGTAATAGAATAAAAAAAAAAGAACTAAAAATTTTTTTTTGTTGTTTTATGGGAAAATTGGGGGACAATAAATAGTAATGTTAGTGACAAAATATTTTAATTTTTTTTTTCCAAATTACATATCAAAGTGGAGTGAGTTCATATTCAGTCCTAGTGTGTACAAACAATGAAATATAATAAAAATATTAAAATAAAATAATTGGAACACAAATTGTAAAAATAAAGTGATAATAAATACAACAACAACAACAATAAAAGCGGAATGGTTCACATTTGCATAAATAATGTACACCTTACACTTGTATAATTTTGTGTGTATTCTTTATGCTTTCTTCAAATTTACTTCCACATAAAATAAATGCAAAATATTTATTTTTTTATTAGGTAATTATAGTACAACAATTAATTTTTAATTTTAAGCTTCAGAAACTTATTTTTATAAATTAATATTATTAAGTTAAGTTTTGTTTATTCCTTTTTTTGTTGTGTCGTATACCTATTTTAGGTATGTACGTGCTATTGGTTTCGGCAATTTTATTTTTGCGGACATATTTTTGATATGTAAAACATTATGATATGATCCTTTCTTAAAATGGAAAATAATTAAAATTACAATTATAATAATTTATAATTTTTGTCTCTCAATAATAATATTTGTGGTATGCAGGTGGGGCATGGGATATATAGAGACGACGACGTCGTTAGCTAGGTATAATTACAGTTGACTTTTCAATTTAGATAACGTGACAATTATAATTATTTTAACTATGTAATAAGTTGCTTGAACAATATTATTTAAATGTTATTTGCTTTGTTTATATCTCTGTTGATACATTATAATTAGTAATGACCTGATTGCATGAGACCTTTATAAAATTTGTTATTTAATCTGCAGATGCCACAAACAAATTTGGTTTGTACAACGTGCGTTGCAAAGCACGGAAAATATAAATTATTTTGGACAATTCCTGCGTTTTAACGCGCCTACGGGAAAAGCGGTTATAGGTGTATTATTTATATGACGACGACTATTTATTACTGCTAGTCTAACCTTCGGTATCCTTCCTTCAAAATTCTCAATAATTGTTCCTGGTTATGTATCATACACCATGCCTCCGATCCATACGTTAACAGCATGTGCTTTAGATTTCGTTGTAATGTTTTCAATTAGAATTATTTTTTTTAGCCCTTAGTAGTGTCTGTTTCCAATTGCTTCACCGTGGCGAATTTCCTATTCATATTCAATATCATTTCCCACATTTACTAACGATCCTAAGTATACAAAACAATTTCAAAATTACATTCTCTAATATTAACAGTCTGACCTCGATTGATTTATGCACCATATATTTTGTTTTGTCTGCATTTACTTTTATATTTAGAACCGGTACCTTCTTGTGTAATTATTCGAAAGTACCAGGTATATCGGTTAATGGCTGCCGCTCACACATATATGGCGCTACAAGCGGTAGTAGTAAACCAAAATAGCTGAATTTTTTTTTGTTTAAAAGCTGTGACATTTCTCTCCAAAAATTCGTTGAAAGCAGACCTCTTAACGAGCAACAACATCGTTAAAAAAATAAAACGCGAAATGCAGACATCATTGCTTTTTGTTTTCGTTTGAAGAAAACTGCGGCAGAATCATATCGAATGCTTGTAGAAGCTTAGGGCGATAACACTTTATCAGAAAGAACATACAGAGAATGGTTTCACCGATTCAAAAGTAGTGATTTTGATGTGGAAGACAAAGAGCCCCTGGACAGTCGAAAAAGTTTGAGGACACCGAATTGCAGTCTCTATTGAATGAAGACGACACGCAAACGCAACAACAACTTGTAAAACAACTAGGAGTTGCTCAACAAACCGTTTCCGATCGCTTGAAAGCAATGGGAAAGATCCAAAAGAAACGTAAGTGGGTGCCACATGAATTGACTGAAAGGCAACAAGAAAATCGAAAAACCATCTGTGAAATGCACCTTCAACGATACAAAAGGAAGTCTTTTTTGCATCGAATCGTGACTGGTGATGAAAAGTGGATATATTTTGAGAATTCGAAACGCAAAAATCAATGGTTTCACCAGGCCAGCCATCAACATCGACTGCAAAGCCAAATCGCTTTGGTAACAAGAGAATTAAACAATATAATTGAAATATAGCTATGTTTTCTCAAAAATTTCGTACTAAAATGAATTTTTTTTAAAAATCTAACGGTGCAACATATTATTTTTATATCAAAAAGGTAAAACTAATTTATTTCGCTACAATTTTGTAAAATATTTCATTTAGCTATGACTAACAGTTTAAAAGTTATAAATGTTTGACAAAGTGGTGTAATTGTAGAAATAAAAAAATAACAAACTAAAACTATAATTATTTGGAACAAAAGTATAGTAGGCATGTTTAAATTTCGTTTATTCATTAGCAAATACCGAATACTCTTCTTTTGTTCCAAACAGCTATTTTAGTTTATTATTTTTTTATTTCTACAATTCCACCACTTTTTCAAACATTTATAACTTTTAAATTGTTATTCATAGTTAAATGAAATATTTTACAAAATTGTAGCGAAATTAATTAGTTTTACTTTTTTGATATAAAAATAATATGTTGCGCCGTTAGATTTTTAAAAAAAATTCATTTTAGTTCGAAATTTTTGAGAAAACATAGTTATTTTTCAATTATATTGTTCAATAACTTGAAACTGAAGCAAGTTATAACAAAATTTATAACACATTTTAATTCAGAATTTAATTCTCTACAAATTCGGTCTACTATAAATTTTCGGTATTTACCTCATTTTCGAAGTTATTGGTACTTTAATGATGAACTGGTGAGAAAAATTCTAAGCACCGTATCTCGAAAACAGAGCCCCAAATCGTAAAATGTAATTTAGTAATTTTAACTTAGAATTATGTCCCCCATCACCCTCTTGAAGGAATGCGCACTCCTCGTGGATATCCTGTATATGTATGATACATGATTAATTAATTTAAGGTAGTCAAAGTTCATGTTTTTTAGTCTGATTCAATATATTTATTAACTTTAACACTTCAAAATCTTATATTTTGCTAAAACTTAAAATAATACACTATTCGGGGGATTCAAGTGTTATAGATTTTCAAAAAAAAAACATATTTTCTAATCCTTCAGGTAGCTGGTTACCCCATCCCCTTTCAAAATGATGAGTACTACAACCTGGCGAAATTTCTTTGGAATCGGTAGTGGACACTTCAGGGGATTCGCTCGTATTGAAAGTATTGAAATATTATGCAGAGAAATTCCTACTCAATTTAATCGCAGTGGACTTGTGTGTTGTTGAATGGGTATTTTTTTATTGATAGTAGGTACTTTAATTGCCAGTCTTTAAAAAATTGTATATCGATCGGTTGTGTATTTTTTATTTAGTTTTTGTTGAAAATGGATAATCAAAATGAGCATTTTCGTCATATTTAAGTTTTTCGCTTTCGAAAAGGAAAAAAACGCATCGCAAGCTTAAAAAAAAGTTATGTGCTCTGTTTGGTGACGAAGTCTTAATAAAACTGCGGTATGATAATTGTTTTGCTAAGTTTCGTTCTGGTTACTATTTTGGCGGAATTACAAAGGAATTATGTAATATGAACTATTACAACGCAGCTAAACTATCAATTCAGAGGTCTAACCAAACGGCACAATAAAATTAAAAAAAAAATGATCAGAAACGGAAAATCGAAATCTTCCATGACAGCAAATATATTTGGTCACTTCTCAAAAATTATTGGAGCTTGGTTGGAAAGTGTTTCTATATCCACCATATAGTCCTTACCTTGCACCTTCAGATTACTATTTGTTTCGGTCTCTGTAGATTTCCCTTAATGGTTTAAAATTGAATGCCGTAGAGGCCTGCAAAATGTACTTGGATCAGTTTTTTGCTCAGATAACCCAGAAGTTCTTCAGTTATGGGATAATGTCTTTACCAGAAAAATGGCAGAAGGTGGTCGGACAATATGGCACAAATTTCGTTTAATAAAACTCATGTGAAATATAAAAAAAAATTGTTTTAATTTTGAAAAAAAAAAGACTCACAACTTTTTCGGCTACACAATATTTTAAAATTTAAACAATTATAATACCACGAAGATGGCCAGATATTATCGAACTTTCACAATAATATATAATAATATCACTTTTCATAAAAAATGACATAGTTAAATATATGGAAGAATATGTGATCAGGGTTTTTTTCCGAATTTTCAAGTATTTACCGCCATTTTTAAAAAAATTGTGCCTTTTTGTAAAAAAAATGAGGTTAAATTTGGAAAAGTCATTCCCAAAAACTATACCACACCAACTGTTCCTACGTTTTCTTGGTACCATACGATAAATACAATTAAAATGCAAGGCGTTTTGAGAAGATCAGTTTATTTTTTGTAATTTACTTCACATAAACACTTATTATAAAACTAATGTTAATACAATACAAATTAATACAAACATTAAGTTTGAATATAATCAGGGTATAGCAATTTCATATAAAGAAATATTGCATGTTTAAATTTTATAAAATAAAATTTTAAACCAGCACAGAACGAGAGGGACTGATAATATGAATAATAATGCTCTTCCGCTTGTTTATATTTAGTTAGATTATACAGGGTGTCCTAATTATCGACGGCAATATGAAAACACTAGATTCTTTGGGTCATTTTGCGTCGAAAATATCATATAACATTTTGGGCGATTCGACTTCGGTACGAAGTTACACGCAAATAACCAAATTTTCAATCAGACCATGTTTTGCACTCTACTGGGATCAATATCTCAATAACTAATAATCCGATTTTAAATTTTTGATACACTATTAGCATTAGCATACCGAGATCTTTAATTTGACGTTAAGAAAAGGTAATTCCGGCATACGGTTATCGAGATACTTACAGGAATGTTGACAATTAGCTGAACGCCATTTTTCTTTTTGAAAGTTTGTTCAAGCATTAGTCGAAAAATCATGATGAAAAAATTTTTTCGGTATAAGTTTAAAAACTTGCTACATTCATAAGCTTTCGTTTAAGCTATAACATTATGATAGGTCTCAAATGGTTCCAAAGATATACACAAATAACTACAACGATGTAGGCATCAAATTGATTTTCGCTGTGGAAAAATTTTATCATTTTTTGGTTTTATCCAGAACCAAAAATACGGACGTGACACATAATTGATTCCATACACTCCTATGCATTCACACAAACCTCCACACACACACATACGATCTCACACACAAAGGCCCAAACACATAAACCCACAAAATCACACACACGCATATCACCACAGTTTTAAACAAACAAAGCCTAAAGTAATTGCTGAAAATGTGTTCCTTCAGCTCGAATACATAGACAACAATGCTTTTCAATAGACCGAGCCAATCTAAGTGTTTGTTGTGACTTGTGGCGAAATTCTTGGATACAGTCTTCAGTACGTTGAATCAACTCTTCATGTGCATTAATCACAGTTGAATAGACTTTTTCTTCAAGGCAACCCCATAAATCGAAATCCAACGGGTTTAAGTCTGGTGAACGTGGCGACCAGCTTATGGGCCCAACTCTGACAATCCATCTTTGAACGAGTGCACATGTGGTTTCAACATGATGGTGGCACAGCGCACTATGGAGGGAATGTTAGATGCTGCCTGAACGCAAACTTTTATCAAAGATGGATTGGCAGAAGCGGGCCCATAAGATGGTCGCCAAGTTCTCCAGACTTAAATCCATTGGATTTCTATTTATGGAGTTGCCTTAAAGAAAAAGTATATGCAACTGTGATTAATTCACTTGAAGAGTTAATTCAGCTTATTGAAAACTGTATTCAAGACCTTCGCCACAAGCAACAGCATACACTTAGATTGGTTCGGTCTATTGAAAAGCATTGTTGTCTATGTATTCGAGTTGAAGTAGCACATTTTCAGCAATTACTTTAGGCTTTGTTTGCTTAAAACTGTGGTGATATGCGTGCGTGTGCTTTTGTGGGTTTATGTGTGTGGACCTTTGTGTGTGAGTTCGTTTGTGTGTTTGAGAAGGTTTGTGTAAATGCATAGGGTTGTATGGAATCAATTATCTGTCACGTCCGTATTGTTGGTTCTGGATAACATCAAAAAAAGATAAAATTTTTCCATAGCGAAAATCAATTTTATGCCAACATCGTTGTAGTTATTTGTGCATATCTTTGGAACCAGTTGAGACCTATCGTAATGTTATAGCTTAAACGAAAGTTTATGAATGTGGCAAGTTTTTAAACTTATACGGAAATAATTTTTTCATCATGATTTTCCGACTTATGCTTGAACAAACTTTCAAAAAGAAAAATGGCGTTCAGCTAATTGTCAACATTCCTGTAAGTATCTCGATAACCATATGCCGGAATTGCCTTTTCTTAACGTCAAATTAAGGATCTCGGTATTTTCAAATTTTATTTCAATTTGAGTATTTATTTATAATTGGATTATTGCTAGTAATAACATTGCTATTCAAGCAATCGAAGAGATTATTAATTTTTTGTAAAAATAAGCTTGTGCCAACAGCTACATCCTTACAATCAGTAAAGTGCGCACATTCCACATATGTTTTAATAACTGCAGAGCATGTATTACTGAGAATTTGAACAGCCAAAGTAACTTTCATTTTCTTAAATGAATTAGGGTAAATCTGCATCTGATTGAGCTTAGGGCACATTCGAGTTGGTCCTTGTAGATCTAACGAATACATTTTTGTAATTATATTCCAAGATACTGTATCGTGTTCAGTATTGAAATCGTGCTTTATAAGTTGGTTTCTAAAAGATTTAATCAAGTGTGGTACATCATACCCGCAATATATCTTTTTTTCTTCATACAGGAAGTATGGTTTATCAGCTGATATACCTAATCTTGAAAACAAATTTCTATTATTTGAACCTTGATCGCATATAACCGCACGAATGTTCAAACCAATTTTAGTAACAATTTCAATATTTTGGAACAATAATTCTTTCAATTTTTCGCCATTGATATTTTTATCTGCAAAATATGATACAATATATTTCCATTTTTTGTGTAAACCACGGACCAAGAAAAAGCAAACATGTTTAGGTAAGTCTTTTTTTCTGTGAACCCCATCATCAGAAAAACCAATAATTTCGTCTAAATTAATATTATATTGGAAATCACGTCTAATTGCTATTTCATCAAAAACGAATACGGTTTCTTTATTTAAAGTATTCTCATCTTTGAAAATATCAGTTCATTATGAAATGTTCT